>OX465293.1:67617207-68977207 GCA_949987695.1 Merzomyia westermanni
AATTCATGTTCATGAAAAGTCTAGAAAAAATAATACTTCGCGCTCAACTGCATCTTGTAAGATGCTTCACAATAGTATCATATTTTGAGAAGAGTAATTTTCTTTGGCTTTCTAGGCTGCTTTTAATATTTTGCTTTTGAGTTGAAGTTAGAAATGATGGAATATGATAGATATTTGTTAAATCAACAAACATAAAAAAATTATAGCTTTTTAAAGAAAATCATAAAAAATGCAGAACGAAATTTAATGATGTATACATTATTGTTATTTTTTTTTAATGGGTGCACACAAATGTTATTTATAGTTCCAGCATTCCGAAAGCTGAATTATTCCAGGTTTTACGGGAAGCAGTGGACATTTGAAGGCGCAAGGTTTTAGTAGGAACTGTATTGGTTTGCATACAATATAAATCGACGTTGGGAGCTAATGACGCATTAATTATCCGTGTTAATTATAAAAACTATACTTTGTTTAATGCAAAGCGATATCCATAAATTATTTTCCAGTATCGGTTTGAAAAGAACCACAGCTGTTTGTCAGTCACCAAACCACAAACTGAACTGGAAACCACAAAAAAATGGTTCGGTTCGTTTCAAAATGAGAATCGACTTTAAGAAATTTCAAGTTTTATGTCTAAAACATATATTTGCCTAAAAATGCAACCCTAATGGTTAAATCGTGGTTGAAGTATACAACTGCCGTTTTGTTAGTTGGGAAGTGTCTATATACATAGGTATGCGCAATTGTCAGTGTTTGTTCTGTAATTCAGTCGAATGTTTGCCGGTCTGCTAATTATATTCAGCATTTCCAGTGCGCCTTCTGAAACAAATTTCTGTAATAATTTTAAACCGGTTCAAGGTTAGCAAAAAGCCCCCCTCAATACATTCATGATATACTTATATTGTTCATCCATTTAGTATCTGTCTACATTACATATCCTACCTTAGTCTCTGTTTTGGATTTCTTCGCCGCTACATCCTTGCCACAATATTCCTCATCATCTTGGCCCTCGTAAATATGGCTCTTATCTTTTATCGTCTGTTTTTTTACATGACCAATTATTCCTTCCACAATCTTCTTCGTCCTCGTGTCATTCTACACGTAAGCTTGCTTTGCCGCTTCTCGATAGTCGCGTCTTCTTTCTCGCCCCCTGATTCGCTTTAAAACATCATTCCCTTTTTAATTTTTCTCTCCAGCACACCTTCCCTACCATATTATTTTTTCCTTCTTCTTTCTTCAAATGGTCATCTAACCGCCTGGGCGATTTCGACCATCCAACATAGCTTGCCAGTCGTTTCTTCGTTGCGCCAACTGGCGCCAATTGGAAACACCGCGGGATCGCAAATCGAGCTCCACTTGGCCTCCCTCTCCCTCTTCCACTGCTTCCACCGGCAGGTGCCGATAAGAATACCTTCTGATCTGGAGTATCTTAGCCCATTCGCACAACGTGACCTAGCCAGCGAAGCCGCTGTGTTTTGTCGGCCGTCTCATTACATGTTGTTATAGTCCATATCATATAGCAGGACGGGTGCGATGAGTGACTTGTAGAGTGTTATTTTCATTCGTCGAGAGAGGACTTTACTTTTCAATTGCATACTTAGTTCGTAGTAGTAGTTGTTTGCAAGAGTGATTCTTCGTCGGATTTCTAGGCTAACATTATTGTTGGTATTAATGCTGGTTCCCAGGTAAACGAAGTCCTTTACTATTTCGAAATTATTGCTGCCAACAGTGGCGTGGTTGCCAAGGCGCGAATGCGCTGACTCTTTGCCTGATGACAGAAGGTACTTCGTTTTGCCCTCGTTCACCACCAATCTCATTTTCTCTGCTTCTTTTTCTAATTTGGAGTAAGCAAAAGTTACGGCGCGGTTGTTAAAGTCAATGATATCAATATCGTCAGCAGACGCCAACAGTTGCACGTTTTTATAAAATATTGTTCCAGCGCGGTTAAATTCTGCAGCTTGTATTATTTTCTCCAGCATTAAATTAAAGAAATCGCACGATAGGGGGCCCCTTGTCTGAAACCTCGTTTAGTTTTGAACGGCTTGGAGAGGTTCTTCCCAATTCTGACCGAGCTGGTGGTGTTACTCAAGGTCATTTTGCATAGCCGTATAAGTTTTGCGGGGAAACCAAATTCAGACATAGCGGCATATAGGCAGCTACTTTTCGTGCTACCGAAAGTGGCTTTAAAATCAACAAAAAGATGATGTGTTTCGATTCTTTTCTCAAGGGTTTTTCCAAGATTTAGCGTATTGTAAATATCTGGTCGATGGTAGATTTATCAGGTCTGAAATAACACTGATAAGGTCCAATCAGTCTGTTCACATCAGGCTTCAGGCTTTCGCACAATACGCTTGATGGGATCTTGTGCGATATTCAAAAGGCTAATTCCGCAATCGTTGGTGCAGTTTGCAGGTTCTCCTTTCTTGTGGACTGAGTAGAGAACATTTAGGTTCCAATTCTCAGGCATGCTTTCATCCGACCATATTCTGCATAAAAGCTGATGCATGCGCCTTACCAGCCTCGCGCTCCCGTGTTTGAATAGCTCAGCTGCTTTATTGTTTTTCAATCGGGATATTGCTATTCGCACCTCATTATCGGGTTCGGTATCTTCTCTGGTTTTTGCTCAGTTTCTCCATTTAAAAGGGAGAGAAGTGATCCCTCCATATTCTGAGTGCTCTCTGAACGCCACCAGGTCGCCATTCTTATTCTTATAGGAGTTTGCCCCGGGTTTAAAACTTTCTGTCATTCGCCAAATTTTTTGATAGAATTTTCGGGCGCTATTCCCGTTGGCCAGCATCTCAAGCTCCTCTATTTCACGCTTTTCTGCCTTTTTTTTTGCCCGGAAAGGCCGCCTCGCTTCACTCTTAAACTCGCGGTAGTGTTCACACACACTCCTCGTTGCATTCGATCTCAGCGTTGCCTTGTAGGCTTCGTTTTTTTTTTCGTTGCAGCGCTGAACTCTTCATCATCATACCAGTTTTTCTCTTCTTCGGCTACGGTATGGAGTGCTCGTGCGATATGATCGCACTACTGATGCATTCCACTAGGCTGAATTGTGCTCTCGGAGAGCAGATGTGAGATGCCATCTGCGAAATAGTTGGCGGTCTGTTGTGATTGCAGATTTCGACGTCCTTCTATTTAATCTAAATCGCGTCAAAATATTCGTATTTAACGGGGCGAAAGTGCGTTATTTCTGTGTGCGGTACCGTATTTATGAACGGCATTAACTTTTTTGGGGAAAAAGTTAAAAAATTTGACGCTGTGGTTTTAAAAGCGAAACATTTCTGTGAGGATGTTCCCAGTCTTCTACTTTTACCGTGACTGTTTGTAAAAATTTTAATTTTTAAATCCCGGAATACCTATCCTGTTTCGAGATTGAATTTCCTCAACTTTATTAGCCAAAGAAATTACTTAATGAGTAAGTGTCAGAAACATTTAAATTTAACCGAACTTTATGTATTCAACTGTGCGATTTGGTACCAAAGTTGTATTTTTTTTGGACTGTATAGCAATGTAGTAGACTTCAGGAACAACTTTTATCTGTGTCCAGTTTAGTTTTTATTATATTTTACACTTTTACAATAATATCAGCGCACTGCAATCATTAAAATGAGATGCTTTCTTTTTAATTAGACCAAAAAAAAAAAAACATTGGCTATTCCGAAAAAATTGTTAAGATAATAATTATTGAATATTTAAAAAGACCATCGCTGTGCATAACGTTGTAATTTTTCCTCTAATATCAATTAACAAACAAACATAAAAATTCGAGCTTTGTTCCAACAACAATCACGAGCAAAATTACTTTTGCAAAGAATATGCAAATCTTTACAATATCTACATGTACTTATGCCTCCGTGTATTTTATTTAATTTAAAAAAAGCTTAAATAATAATACAAATGTATTTATTTATTTTTTTCTTCTTAAAACATCTGGCACAGTGATCATGTTGGCATCATCCTTATTTCTATTTAAATGTTTCTTCAATTATAAATGTATTGTTGTATTTACCTTAACTATTCTAAAATAAAATAAGCCAGCTGTTCGGCAATAAAAATTCTTTGAAGTGCACAATACAAAATATCAATGAAATCAAAACTTTTATTCTATGCTTGTCAGCAGGTATGTTTTAAATGGTTTTGAAATAATTTTTTAAAAGACTTTCATTTTTAGTAAGGAATATAGAAATGAAGCACCAGTAAACTTGAATATACATTTAGAAATTGAAAGAGTCTTCGCACATTTAGTCTTGAGGGTTGTGATGGAAATTAAAATTTCCATGCAGCAGCTGACTTTCGTTCAGTAACACTTCGTAAAAGAATTAATTAAATGAAAAAAAAAATTAGTATATATACATTTATTCCTTTTTTATACCAACAATTTTTTTGTTGACTTACGGCCTGTATACTTTCAAGTATTCATGGAACGAGCTCAAGGCTAAGAGGTATGCATAACGGTCGTAAGAGGCGACTAATATGCACAAAGGTAATGACGTGCAACTCGATGGTTGATCTACGGATATGATGCCTCTCAGCTCTCATTACTCATCTCTCCTTCCTTACGGTAGGAGGGGTTGTTGTTGTTGTTGTTGTTAACAGTGCTTCGCCCTGCCCCAGATTGGGCAGGGTTACACTCAAATAACAGCCCTTGGCCGGGTGAAAAAACCCGGGTCATTCCGGTGCGATAGAACCGGCTGTTGTGGGAATGGTAGGAGGGGTGACATGACCTAGAAGGTTCGGCTGGTCATCGCTACCACGACAGTCGGGCAGTACCGCAAGGGAGTACCGGAGCGTACCGGATTCAAATCCGGCAAAGGACTGTCAGTTCGACAGCACTCCCCAAAACCTTCGGGGAGTGTTTTTTGTCGTTACAACAACAACAACAACAACAATAATAATTTTTCACTCTTTTTTGGAATTTTTATGAAAATTATTATTGTTTTTATATTTTTAATAATAATTTTTAATTATTTATTAAAAGTTGTTTAATTGAATATGTATATGAATTGGCCTTGAACCAAAACTTAGATTCCTAGAGCTCCTGTGGTCGCCAGATAACTTCTATTATCTACAAGCTTTACGAAGTAATGCCTCCTACCTTCTTCTTGCATAAACGAATTGAGATGGATATAGACTTACACATATATAAGGGTTCAGGAGGAGAAGAGAACTTGATTAAGCCATGTCCGTTCGTGCGCCAATCCATAAACATAATAACTCGAGCTTGCATAGCGCTCATCTGCGACCAACGCTATAAAATCTAAATAATAAAGTACTGAGTATGTACGTACTTGTAGTGGTACTAAATAAGTATAAGTAAGTACAAGTTCCACAGTGCTTGTAGATATGATTCGAAAGTTCAAGTACAAGTCCCTATCAAGTATTTAAAAGTAATTTTCTGATAGAAAAAGAAAAGTTTTGTGATACAATAACCCAACAATTAAAGTAACCTTAAATAAATTTTTAAAAAGCTTTCCGAAATAAAAAATATTAAGCTTACAAAATTTTGATTTTTCGTGTATAAAACGTTTGAAAATAAGCATTTTATAATTGAAACCACAACTTGATAAAAAGCTTATTACTGTAAGCTTACACAAATTCTCAAAAAAAATTTTTTTCTAAAACTGAAAAACAGTTTTTTCTGAAATTTTTGTAAACATTTGCACTTCACTTTTAAAGTAGAATGATCTGTGAAAGTTCGTTCTTAAAGTTTTAACAAGATTTACTTTAAAATTTTAAATAAATTAAAACATAAAAAGCTTAGGTATCGCTTATTGTATCAAGTTTACTTAAAATTATTTTTTAAAAGATTTACAGAAATGCTTGTTACGAAATTTTTGAAAATTCGGGTTGCTTGTGAGTGTCTTAAAAAGAAAGAAATATGAAACCTTTTTTAGAGCGTGATACTTGTCAAAGTACTTACAAGTTTCGGACTGGTATTTCCCCAACTCAAGCTCAAGTACACTGCACTACTTGTGCGCTTATGTCTTCAAAGTACTGAGGTACTGGTACTTGTTCTTGTACTGGTACTTACTTTTTATGGGTCTGTGGGCAAGGCCCCGCCCACTTCTGTTCAAGTAAATTTTGTAAATGAAATTAATCATAAATCTAAAGCCGCTTAAGATATAATCAGCAAACTGATTACTATTACAATAAAGAATGTACCGGAGAAAAACCATAGAAATCAGGTGCTGACCACGCCTTTTTTGTAAACGACTTTCAAAAGGATAAGAAAGGAAGCTAAAAAACAATATATCTGCGAGAAATAATTATACTCCCAAACTACTGTTGCAAGAAATGTAAAAAAATATATATGTACGAGGTGTGTTCAAAAAGTATCGCGAATTTTGTGTTTTTTCAAAAATTATTTATTTATTCATGAATATCTATTTTGTCCCTTCAAAGTAATCCCAATGAGATATTATACACTTGTGCCAACGGTTTTTCCAATCTTCGAAGCACTTCAAAAAATCATTTTTTTGTATCTTGTTCAGCTCCTCCTTCGATGCCGTCTTTATCTCGTCAAGAGAAGCGTAACGTCGTCCTTTCATGGGCCTCTTCAGTTTAGGGAACAAGAAAAAGTCACAGGGGGCCAGATCTGGGGAATACGGTGGCTGCGGCATCATTAGTGTGTTGTTTTTGGCCAAAAAGTCGCGCACAAGCAACGATGCGTGAGCAGGGGCGTTATCGTGGTGCAAAAGCCAATTTTTGTTCTTCTTTGCACATCTTCTCGGCCTTCTGAGAACATTTTGTACCACCGATAAACGTTGCTTCGGTCCAAGGTAGCTTCTCCGTATGCCACAGTCAACATTCGGAATGCATCCGCGCACTTAGTTTCGTTTTTCACACAAAATTTGATACAGTTTCTTTGATCCATTTTTTTGAATAGGTAAAAATCGAAGACGATCCAAAACACGTGGAAGCAAAGCAGCTGTCAACAATTAACTGAACATTAAAAATGGCCGAGCTTGTCGGCATAAGTGAGAGACATGAGTACCAACATAACGCCACAAAAAATTCGAAATTCGAATATACGTAACCAGCGAAAATTCAAAATTCGCGATACGGTTTGAACCCAACTCGTATTTGGGAAAATGAGAGTGGCATGACTTCTTTTTTGACAAAGCCTATTCGAAAGTTTCGGTAGCCATAACTAGAAGAGGAATCTTTTAACAAGAACTTCCTGTGATGTATTCATGTATGTTTCTGTACCGAATAAAAAAGAAAAAGATCTACGGGGCTTGGTTTGTTGTGAGTTGAAGAACGTATTCATATCCGAAAAAAATTGAAAAAATATCTTCTACTATCTAAAGCGGTAGAATCAACGGTAACGATACGACAGTGTTTCTAAAGCTCATAGCTGAGTATGTAATGTTATACCTGATCTTGAAAATAGCATCAAGATCTTGTAACAGGAGTCCTAAAGAACTTCCAGTTCCAAGAAAGTTGCACCACAGTGATGTCTTTGTTAGGAGAGTTAAAGCATCCAGATTAAAGTCGTTGATGGCTACCTAGTTCGAGATAAAAAGGCTATGCTACATATTGCCAGATCTCATTGTTCTGTTTACGACGATCTCCACCGATTTGACGTGAAAGTGGTTCTGCATCTAGCTGTTGTTAAGCATTTTGAAATGCTCTTTCACATTGAGTAGTTGCGTGTCACTGTTTGGTAGAGGAGGTCATGGGGACCCATTCCGTAGGTGATAAAGCTGATTTGGCTTTGCGAAAACCATATTAATGATTAGCTAGCATTATACTTTAGTCCTTAAGGTTAGACCTGTAGGTAGCCGCCTAATATATATAAGACTAATTTGGCTTAATGGCGGAAATTCGTTTGTAATAAGGGCGGCGAAGCAACTGAAATCCCACAAACTCTCTAGAATAATTCAAATTCTTATCCGGCTAATGACTGGTAGCCAAACAGTAACATCTGGAAGCTGCCGGGAGGGCGTTTTTGGTATCAAAAGTGCATAGGCCAGTCAGAATCTACAACTCCAACATACCAATACAAGGCTTAAGGATTATGAGAGTCAAGACCAGTGCGTTTGCCAAATTATATGAGTTACAAAACTAAACGTTCTGAATAATTATTAAATTCTTATTATAAAGAAAAACGTTGTAATAAATTTTGTACTCCATCTCGCATAGAACGAAAATCCCGTCAGCAAAAAAATATTTTAGAAAGTAAACCAAAACATTTACCGTCTTGGCATGGCCGCTTTAAATGTGGTGCATGTTCTTTACTTCTGCATTGTGTCTCAACGAATTCTTAAAAACATTTTGTCAAAATTTCACTTACAAAGTAGCTGTTTTATTTAATGCATACAAACGTTCATTAAATTTCCATTTTCCTTGCTACTTTTTCGTGCAAAAAAATAAAAAAATTTGTGAGCCTGCCCCTTTCATGTCCTATCAGTTGTCACACATAAACAATTTCACTGAATACATTGCCATCTCCCTGCTATCATCATGTTCATTGTCGCATTCGTTTATTGTTTTGTGAATATTCGTCTATTCGGTAATATCCGCAATTTATTCCATTTTGCTGCTATAATAAAAGCTATAGAACAAAAGCACGGTAAATGAAACGTTTCTGCAAAAACCTGCCCTGGCTTATTAGATTTGCTGGGTATTGTCATTGAAAATTTCATTTGTACGTGAATTTCAGTCGTATTGTTTCTTGTTTTTTTCATAGTTCCCGGATAACTCTCAAATTTGAACTCAGGATGCTTCCAGCTAGTTCAAGAAGAGAACAGCGAAATTCGAGATTCGAATATTACCAGGGCGAATATTCCGTTTTGCTAAAACTACCTAGCATATGAATCAGCACCCTAGCAAAAATTCGCCACCTTGATAAACCAGTGGTCAGAAAAAGATTTCAGATCTCCACTCTCTCTCCAATTATTATCGTGCTCCTCTTTCTTTTCCTGTTTCTATTGATCTACCTTTGCTGCTTTCTCTCCATGCCAATTATTAGATAGCTGCTAAAAATAGTTCTATATATATAGCAATTAGGTTTCTAATAGTTTTGGCGGATCCATGACGAATTCAATCTTGATAGTGCCACCCACAACTTTTTCAGCTGACCACATGCACTTTTACATAAAGACATTCATTTTTATTTTTAAGATAAGACATACAACACTTTCCATTTTCCATTTCCATTAATACTACCTTAAGGGCGAATATTGTGTGTGGTTCAAAATCCAATCTTTATTTTCTCACTTTAATGCGCATACATATCAAAACGTAGCTAATAGTAAAATATGTAAACAAAAACCGATAAACGAGGTTAAATGTGTAACGAAACTTAAATCTGAAGCGATACAAAAACTACAACAATTGCACTTCCCAACGAATGTCTTGAGTACTTCTGTCACATATCAAATATGCTGGTTGAATGCTTAAAAAGTAGGCTGAATGGCATACTTATCATTGAAATGTATTCAAGTGTTCTCAAGCAGCCCTTACACCACCATATCCGCCACATCGATTAGGACTGTCAGCAGGCTGTCAAAAGAAGCAACACAGAGCAACGAAACAAACTAATGCAAAATGTGACAAGAAAAGTAAAAGTGAAAAAAAAAACATATATATGTACATATTTGCAATGCCAACAGTGACGACACTCACGCCAAGTGAGTCTAAATAACAGTCAGACAACCGGAACATCTTAACCTTCGCCAGTTTGCCCTACAATAAACATTCAAGTATGTAAGAGTGTTTGTTTGTTGGTTGGTGTTCTGTCAGGGTCTAGTACAAGTATGCCTTTCATCGATTGTCGCTATTTCAATTTGCTCATTTCACTGCTAATCTTTTATTTTATTCATACAAAAGTACAAGAGAGAAAAATGAAAGTGTGTACTTCAAGGAATATGTTCTTGGTTTTTATTTAACTATTTGCTATTATACTAGCAGATGATCTGATACGGCACAGTTTCAAATTCATGAAGGTTAATAGCACTGTGTAACAGCGACAGTGTGGGGCATGTCTCAAGTCGTAGGTCTACTCAAGTGTACAAAAAGCGCCTACTTAAAGTTCGCAATATGCCCTCAAAATCTTGCGTTAGGAGCAGTGTGACCAGGTGATAGAAAAAAAAGAGGCTTACTCGGCAAAAAAAAAAGGTTAGAAAAGGCTAAAATTAAGAAAAACAGAAGCTAAAAAAAGTCAGAAATTTTTTTACGAAATCCATTTCAAATTTTTTTATTTTTGTTTAAACTATTTGTATACAAAGCTGTAGACATAACTTAAAGAAACTATTCTTGTTTCAACACATATCAGGCACATTTTCTTGACTAGGAATCTTCTCAAAGAAATACATCTTCTCAAAGAAATACATATTATAGAAAAAGCACTACAAACTATTTAATTATGTAATATTTTATTCGTCTGATGAATCAGAAGAGCTTGAGTCTGCGTACAAAGTTTGGGTATTTATCATAGAGATGAGATCATCGGTAATTTCAAAATCAGTGCAACATTTGGATAAGCGTTTTAACGAACATCTAATATCAAGCAGCGAGTTCAGCATTTTAATTTTTATCAGTTCTTTAACTTAGTTTTTAAAATATTCATGCCACTAAAAATTGTTCCAACCTCCGCATTACTGAAAGGTAATACCAAAAAATTAAATACGAATTCGACCAGTTATAGAAAAGGGGGTTCGTTTAATGAATTTTTATGTTTTCGGATTTCCGCTCAAAATTCCACTGTACGGTTATCAGCTTTCGCCACTGCAGTTCAATCAATGCTATTTGATATGAAGAATACCTAGACTTGTCTTCTTGAAAATGAGAAAATACATCCGGCTTTGTAACTTCAAAGAATTATCAACTGAAAAAAATGTATCTCTTGTAAAGAGTTCATATTATCAGGTAGGCGATGTCGCAATTGGGTTATCAATTCCGTTAAAAATAGTTGACCAGTTCCGGTTGTTGGCGGAAAAGGACGTGGAAGGTTGACTTATGGTCCAACCAATTTTTATAAATAGACTTGGTGTTGGTTTCACCTCAGAAACGTGCTTGGTCAGCTCTTGCACGCCTTTTTCGTCAACTTAGGAAGTCCAATTTTACTTCAGCTAGTATCAACGACGGCCGCCGTGGTGTGAAGGTAGTGTTGCCGGCCTACCACACCGAAGGTCCATGGTTCGAGCCCTGGTACAGGTAACATCAAAAGTGATTTGAAAAAAGTTTTTCAAAACGGGGTCGCCCCTCGGCAGTGGTTTGGCAAACTCTCCGAGTGTATTTCTGCCATGACAGGCTTCTCAGCAAAAATTCGTCTCCTTTGTAGATGCCGTTCGGAGTCGGCAAAAAACTGTAGGTCCCACCAATTTGTAGGGAAAATTCAGATCGGCACACCACAAATTGGAAGAGAAGCTTGGCGCAAAAATCTCTTAGGAGGTTTATGATGATATACCTGTTGTATATCGCGCCATAGAGAGAGGGAGTATCAACGATAAATTCACGCTTGCATTTAGCTCCCAGCCATGTGGCTTATTAAAATTTTGCTAATATATCTCACATAAGCTACTTTTTTCATTTGATCTGGCATTATCGACTATGTCGTTAGCCAATTTTCCTCAACTATTATATGTTGAGCAAGCCCCCAAAAAAAAAACAAAATAGTTGACAATTTCTACAAATAATTTTGTTTATTTCGTCACCAATACTACCTTAACTTTAATTTTATATGAAAAATATGGTTTTGGGACCAGAAAAGGTTTGGAGTAAAAAAAGGCTAAAAAAAGCCACAAGCTAAAACCAAAATTATGAGGCTAAAGGACAAAAAAAAGGCTACGACTAGCCTCGAAAAGGCTAACCTGGTCACAGTGGTTAGGAGTCAACACCCCCTGTGGTGAAGGCATATGTTTGCAGATAGCCTTATTTCTGGTGACTCTGACAAAGATGGACATTAAGCCGACTCTAGCGATGTATAAATTTCTTATTTTGTGTACAGAAAGTATAGGGAAACAGCACAAAATATGCTAAAACTTTTGAGTTGAGTCGGCTGTTTATAAATAAAGAAATTAAAGAAAGAAATTTATTTGTCCATTTTATATATGTTGTAAGTTTGACAAAATATCATGAAACCAGAGCACGGTAACATCTTTTAAAAATAGAAAAAAAATGCGCAAAAACAAAAAGTCCAGCATATATGCTTTACATATGAATAGAATGTCTAAAAATATACTGTGCACTTGTTAGCATAAAACAACACCAATTAAAGGAAATGCTGATTAACACCCTAATTCTAGTGTGGTAACAACATTTTTTTTTACCGGCAAATAAATAAATTGGAAACTTGTACACGCTTTTGGGATTCTGCCGGCTTAAGTTGCAGTTCAATTTCGTACCCACAAAAATAGGTGGTTACGTCGCTTAACCGCGAAAAATTGCACGTGTTTTGTAATTATTTTTGTACGCAAAAAATACCGCAAATTTTGTATACATACTAGTTCACAAGAATAAATAGACAATATAAGCACTTTTTACACGAAGTTTCGTTCACGGTTGCATTTTATTCTCTATTGCGCGTTGTTTGTTTTTGACAGCGTTGCCATGTACGCTAGAATCGTGATTAGATGAATTGCATTGGCAACGATTACGATTTTCGGTTAGATAATTTTCCAGGTACAAAATTACCGGTTACGCACAGATTTGACCCGTAAGGCAAAATACAAACGACACGAAACATAGCAGAGTACTGCGTTTGTAAATCAGAAAGGGGCGGGTTAAATTCACTGCAATATCGGCTGAAATAGCCAAACTATACGAACGAGGCTGACGAGAAATTGTGGCTGTTTTCAAATTAGCTTTATGAAAATTAAAAATACTCAATAATTGAACTATTTTAGTTGGAAAATCCGACAGAAAGGATATAAGTAATTTCTAGATAGTTTGAGCATGCTGAATTCCTTGACGTTAACTATTTTGCAATGTTAGCACTTGATTTAATAAACAATTTGCACATCAAAACTTTCTGATAAAAGTGCTGGTTTTCATTTAATTATAGTTACTAGAGTTCGCCCAGTGGTTGAAATTCAACCAATAAACTTTATTTTATTTTATTTTGTTGCTGTAGGTATGTTTTATCCGCCTTTTTTTCTTCCTTTCTATGTTGTTCCTTTCCTCTAACATATTTTTATTTTCCTTGATTTCTTTTTTTACTCTCTTATTTTATTTTTGACTTTCTTCAAACTTCTTGTCCTTTCCCTTCCCTTCCTTTTATTTTCTTTCTTTCCCCTTCGTTTTCTTACCTTTCCTTTAATTCCCTTCCCCTTCCCTTCCTTTCATTTCCTTAGCGTTCCTTTCTTTCCTTTAATTTTACTTCCTTTCCTATCCTTTCCATTCTCTTCCCCTTCCTTCCTTTCCTTTCCTTTTCCTTTTCTTTCCTTTCTTTCCTTTAATTTTCCTTCCTTTCAATTCTTTTCCTTTCCTCTATTTTCCTTTAATTTTCTTCGGTGTTTAATAATCTTTATGAGTAATCATTTATTTTATTTTTGTAAACCCTGTTTGTAGGTATCAGCAATGAAGTTTACATATTTGCTCATATTTGAAATTGCGTGTTTATGTCTCTAACAAAGCAACTTTTCGTGCTCTCAGGAGAGCAGCTGACACTGGGCATCGCAGCCAGTAATCAATACAATAACAACAACTAAAGCAAAAATGCATGACACAACAGAGTATCTATAGTGCGAATACTTATTTTTCATTGGTCCACTACCAACTCTTCGCACTCACAGTGAGAGCCGACCACACGAATAACACAAAAACATGCATGGCAAGTCTACTTACACTACTACGGCTCTTAATTTTTTCCTACAAAGCAACTCCTCACGATTCAGCATAGTACACAAAAAGCAAGTACACACACACACAGCGTGTCTATAGTGTGAATAAGTGAATGTGTAGTTGTGTGACTTTTATGTTAAATTTTTTATATTAAAATGATTTTTCAAATTTTTTTTATTTACGGATAAAAGTACACCTAAAAATTTCCTATCTATACATGTATAATTTGTACACCTTAGAATTATAGTTTAGCAGAAAACGGTTCTACATCTCATTAATCTTGTCTATTTATATATAAGATAATTATAAATATTTTCAAAAAAGAATACCGTTTAGTTTTCTGTCCTTATATCGCTATTAGCTTTAGTTAATTATGTGTTGGTGGTATTTTCAACGGTATACATATGTTTTCTTAGAACATGAGTGATATCTAATTACTCAAATTTTGATTTTGTTTGTTATGCTTAACCGAAGAAAAATTACCGAAGAAACAGAAGTAATTTACGTGATTAAGAATATGAGATTGGAGCCCTGGATTATATGTACCATTTGCATAGGTGGGCTGAAACTTTGGGGGCAAGGTAAACGTAAGTCTCTGCCTTTCGGTGTTCCGATACTGTGAACAAATCCTGGAAATCAAGATCAATTAAATTGCTATTTGTGGATGAATCACATATTTGCCGAAATGAGTCGAAAGAAAGCAATGTCTTATGCATTCATATCCCGAAAAAAGCATGCCAAACTGAGCAAAGTAGACCATCATTTTGCGAATCTGTGTCTGATATCATGTCCCCATACCGAGATAACACAAAATCGTTTGGATATGATGAGGCGTGAATTAAAATTGTAATTGCGAAACAACTTGAAGCTGTTAATATATTGGCACCAGGAGTTCGAACATATGATGCTCGCTGTCGTCAACGGGATTATCTGGAATATTCCAATCGAAATGAGGCAAACACATTTGGTTATTGTAATGATATGGCTACATTAATGCTCGCAATGTTCCACAAATACCAACACGACTCAATCGACTGGAGCCTGTTTATTGATTCTTCGAAAAGCAGCTTGAAGGCTTTTGTTTACTGACAATACCAAAAGTTCAGTTCCAAATGCAATTAGCGCAGATACACGCGAAAATTACGCTTCAATGAAGAAAATCATGGAAATTATCAAATACGAGCAAAATTTGTGGAAAATATGCGATGATTTGAAAGTGAACTCATTACTGTGTGGACTCCATTTGGGTTGGACAAAAAGTATGTGTTTCTTTTGCTAATAGGATACAAGGTATTTTAAGCATGGAAAGCAGAATGACAAACGCGACTAGTTGCCAAGGGAAGTAGCAAGAATTGGCCATCAAAATGTCCCGCTGGTAAAATATGTCTCAAAAACATTGTTGTCTACCTTGCACATTAAATCGGGCCTTCTCCGTCTAAAATACATTGTCAGTGGATTAAGTGATGGGAAAATAAAAGGATATAATTATCCCTTTTAGATAAAATGATGACTTAAAACGTTAATTTCATTTAAGGTATGCTAAGCGGACCTGACATTAGCCGGCTTATGCGGGACTATACTCGTGGGAGCAATTGCATGGGGTGCCTTAAAATCAGAAATCGATGGTGTTTTGGGGATTCATCGCGAAGATGGCTGGAGAGTGGTGGTTGAGAATATGCTGCAGTCAATCAACAATTTTGGCGTTCGCATGTCTGGTAAATCTACCAACGGCCAGATTTTCGAATTGACACATATCACCTCTTTTTTGACTTTATAGCCGCCTTCGACAGCGCGAAAAGGAGCTGCCTATATGCCGCTATGTCTGAATTTGGTTTCCCCGCAAAACTTAAACGGCTGTGCAAAATGACGTTGAGCAACACCACCAGCTCGCTCAGAATCGGGAAGAAACCCGAGCCGTTCGAAACTAAGACAATTCTTCAATTTGATTCTGGAGAAAATAATACAAGCCGCAGAGGAACTATCTATTACAGGAGGATGAAATTGCTCATTGGCTCCATTAACCGTGCCTTAAGTTCTGCCTACTCCAAATTGAAGGAAAACAAGTGGGTTTGGAGGTAAACGAGGACAAAATGTAATACCTTCTGTCATCATGCAAAAAATCAGCGCATTCGCGCCTTGCCACCCACGCCGCTGTTGGCAGCCATAATTTCAAAATAGTAAAGGAATTCGTTTAGCAGGGAATCAGCATCAACACCAAAAATAATGGAAATCCAGCGAAGAATGACCCTTTCCAGTAAATGCTACTTTGGACTGAGTGAGCAAAGCCCTCGCTAGATGAATAAAAACTACGCTCTAAAAATCGGTTATAATACCCGGCCTGAAATATGGAGCATAAGCATTGACGATGACAGCCGCAGATGAGTCGGCCCTTGGAGTATTCGAGAGAAAGATTCTTCGAATGATTTATGGGCCTCTATGCTACGCCGACAGTGTTTACCGAAGCAGATTTATTGATGACTTGTATGACTTCTACGCATCGAAATTGTACAACGAATTAAAACCCAGCGGATACGTTGGCTTGGTTATGTAATGTGAATGGAAGAAGATGCTGCGGCCCGGACGGTATTCTTGTTGGAACCCACCTATGGAAGCAGAGGGAAAGGGAGGCCCACACTCCATTGGAAAGACCAAGTGGAGAACGATATGCGATCGCTGGGCGTTTCTGACAAAGGACAGAGTCAGGTGGAGCGCTTTGTTGGAAAGTCAAAGTCGTTTAGACGATTACAAAAACAGCTATTCGGGGTTTTGACCTGTATTTTTATGTGCATCTATGTACTGCCTTATTTCAGATTTGGTTCAAGAATGCTCTATCCCGGAATGATTTTAAAATTACCCTATCTGAATGCAAGTTCAAAATGTTTTAAGCTAAAAGAGGGCGTTCATCAAAAATATTTTGAAATAAGTCGAATTCTACTCAGGCGTCGATATGTGATCTTCGCACAGTGCAATTTATAATGTGTTCATCAACTTGAATATTTTTCTATACATACATAGTAAGTAGGTTGAATTAATGTTGATTGGCTTTTAAAAAAACTCGTTGAATCATTCTATTTAATGCACTTGTGGATATTCTGAAAATGTAGCAATTTTCTCCACAGAAATCTTCACCTTAAGCTCTTCGTTTGTTAGGAACACAAGTCCACCATATAGTTGTAGTGACTTATCAGTTTCATGATATATAATTGTGTTGCTTTGCCCAATTTATATAAATTTCCTACCAGATTATGAATGTTGAGTGGTTTTTTTAAATCTTAATTTCTGTTTAGTTAATACTTTTAAGTTTTGATTCGATTCCCAAAAATTTGAAACAAGTACCTGGTTGCTTGGTTGGGTAGTCTGGTGAGAATTTAGAATTGCTGATGAAGACCTTATATTACTATATCGATCCCGCTGACTTCAAATATTGGAAAACCTACCTAGGAATTTTGAGTACTGAAATGCTTTGGAACCCGGATTCCCTCAGTTCCGACACAATGCCAGTTGGGCAGTGCTGGTTGAGTATTAAATTCAGCTGACTATGCTGCTGCCTATTATTAGCTTTATTAAGCCAAATGGCAGTTGCCAAGGCATGGTGGTGGTGTAACTCAAAATGGGTAAGAAAACGGGTACTTTTTGAATGAAAAGCCTTAGAAAATGCCGCTCGGAGTGAGCTACAACATGTACACAGGTTTTGTAGCAAAAAAGAGAAGAGGTAGATACAGTCATATTATTTTAATTATTGGCATAGTGTTGAGATATGTATATGACTCTGCATGACCTTTAGGAGGTATGGACTTTCTCACTGCTATAATATTGAAAGTCGATCCATGTTGAGCTATTTCATCGTCATCTCGCTTCCAAGCCAAATAAAACAAGGAAGACTTGACAACTGAAATATTTGGTTTTTGTAGGAATTCCTACTTTAAAAAAATATAAACAACCATATTAACCCTTTTTGGCCCAAACACAGCATTTGCTTCCTATACAACTTTTTTTATTGAAAAATTAGATCGCATTTGCTGAAGGAGCTAAATGATTAATATCGGTAAAGATCCTTGGCCAAACAATTATTTCTAGTTTCTAGAATTTCGCCTTTTTTACCAACCGTTACCAACTAAAAGAACCTTAGCAATAAAACATTATTTGTCAACTCCCTCCGGTGGCCCCGAAGAAGGAAGGCCTATCCCACCGTCGACGACTTTCATCACAACTAGGCGCCCTTAGCCACCGAACAATTGCTACATCCTGAAAAGATTCGTAAACAGCACAACGCGTTACTTTTTTCGATCTCTTCCTTTTTTCAATTAAGAACAAGCGTACATATCCATATATTATTATAGAAACGATTTGAGTACTTATTTATGACCACCAAAACTGTCCAAAAATATCGGGAGGGGCTTCCAAAAGAAGCGTTTCGGTCCCGGTTATGAGAAGCCGGACAATAAATATTTTTATTATTTTGGCAAATATTTGCAGACCAATCCTAAATCAGGGCCTTCGGCCAATCCCCAGTATTTCTGCGCAGATCACACTTCTGCAATTTTGGGTACACCCTGTATCAATTTCTGCAATCAGAAGGGTGTTTTGCGCATAAAAACTATAGACCACGTCCCCGACGTCGTTTATCGGCTTTTTGCAAATATTTTCCAAAATAAACAATTACCAATAATTTTGCGCCGGATCCGGCTTGGTCCCGACATTTCAGAAAGTAAACAATTAACACGAATATTTATTTTCTCAGTAAAAATAACAAATTTTGCAAACAGAACGGGTTAATATTTTTTTATTTGATGAGAGAATTCCTACAGAAAAGAGAGAACTGTCAAGTTCACTATAACTTTGCTTAAAATACTTGCTCGCTTCTATGTAGTGATCCAGTGGCACACATTGAAAAATATTTTGGGGGGATTTTAAATTCTAAAATTAGTTAACAATTCATTAGAGACAAACTCGTCTTGTGCTTGCCACAAAAAAATAATTACATTGAATTTTATTTTAACTTAAATTAACAGCGAATTCAAACACTATTAGGTAAATAATGTATGAACATAAAGATATAGTGTTAATAAAAATAAATGAAACCATTTAGTGAGATCTATTTTGTTTTGTTGATTTTCCGACAAGGTGGAAAGTTGATGTTTATTGGAACGATTTTCCGTCATCCCTTGTCGAACGAAACTAAATACTAAGGATGGCGGAACGTCGAAACCGGTTTGCTACAAAACCAAATTTGACAAGGGATGACGGAAAATCACTTAATAAGGTTATTAAAGTTTGATATAATTTTTTCTCGACTTTGGGGTGAGTTTGTCTATTACTGTTTCTATGAAGGCTAAAGATCTCTGTACATATAGAGAAGGTTTAATCTTTATTGGGATACTGAACTACTTAAATACGTTTTAAGTCTCCAAAGTCCTGAAAACGATCTTTCGTTTTCGCATGTTGTTATGGGAAGAGTTAGTATAATAGTGAGTAAATTAAATATATTCGGAAAGATATCTTTACCACAAAGTTCCCGAGCTTCCGAAACTGTCTTTGGATTATATTTGAGCTACGAGTTGAAAACCATTTTATACCAAAAATCTATATCTATTTTAAAATCTTCGAAATCTTTATCCAAATCATTGGGATAAAAATAATATAATTTTCTTAAATTACCTACTGCGTCATCGTTAAGGCTGAACACCTTTTCTGTAAAAAGAACTTTGAATCCAACGAGTAAGTACTTATGCTTCAAACACCTGTCATTGAGACTTGCAATAAATGCATCTAAAAAGGTACTTAGATATGAAAAATACTTCTTTCATAGTTATATTGGCTAAGTTAACAGCTTGTTTCAAGTCAATGCTTCTAGCTATTTGCATAATATACTGGCTTTGTTAAAAACTTGATTAACGCATTAAACGGTTAAACGCCAACTCCCCCCCCCCCCCCCCCCCCCCCCTGCCCCCATCGTGTGCGCCAATGATTTGACCCAAATCACTAACTTGTTAATCCTTTCTAGTATGACACAGGACGTTATAGTTTATACTGAACATGGTTTGTTTCGATTTTCAAGTTGTTAACATTGGGCAGAATACCGCCATATGCTTTGCGCAGCTATATTTATCTGACCCATCTCGCCCACTGTCGAAAACTATTTATTTTTTGAGAAATATATATGTACATATAGTTGTCCATAAAATAATAGGAGAGCTACTGTGTGTAATGCTGCGTAACATTTTTGAAGCACAAGTAAGCAGAGGAACAATTATGGGTGCTCACAATGTTATATGAAACACATTTTTGTTGTGACATATTTTTTTTGGGTGCAGTTTTGATATTTGTTCAACAGCGTAGTTATTCGTTTGCACAAAAAATAGGAGTATTTGTTATTTGTTAAAAAAATTCGTTTGTTTTAAAAATATTGCTCCAAAAGGAGTTGATTTAAGAAAGGAAGGCAACACATAAAGCTAGTAAAATATTGTAGGCTATCGATAGCTGGGACGACCACTGTGTTTCAAAATATATTCAAAAAACCCTGTTTTTCCAAATTTAAGTTAGAGATCGCAATATCTCAGAGTTTTCTTTAAATTTCGTTCATATGGAGCGTTTTTAAAACTCATTCTTGCAACCAAATTTTAATAAAGGGAGTTATTGGAAAATGTTCTAAAGTAGCCCATTTTTGAAAAATAGTTTGTAATTGGGGTATCTTCCACCCTGCCGCCGATATTAGTTAAAATTCTTGCCTGAAATTTAAGAATTTTCAACCGTTTCACGTTGGACCACTGTATAGGATAGAAAAGACATTATTTTTAAATATTTTTTACACGGTCATCGAGTTTTCCGCAATAAATTTGTCACTTTAATACAACCCGTTTTCCAAATATTTGAACTCTGTTATAAGACAGCATATCATATATTTAGTAGCAATGTACAGCTGTGTTCAATACAATAGTAGTAAAATTAAAATGGATACTACTGTGCTAATATTTGCATAAAATTGATTTACGACAGCTATTTGCTATTACTTTGCTGGTGATTTAAGTTACAAACTCATAGCAAGCGTTAAGTAAATTGTTTGAGCCGAGGGCACGACCGGACACTTGTAGCTAAATGCATGGAAAGAACAACTCATGGCGACTTATTTAAGTGTGTAAATACAAGGTGGCGCAAAAGTAAGCTTCCGATGTTCAGCATATCGGTTGTGGCACGTGCAGTGTGTGCTGTTGCACCGTCTTGTTGGAACCACATGTTTTCCAATCCCAATTCATCAAGTTGCGGCAAAAAGAACTCGTTGATCATTGCTCTGTAGCGCTCACCATTCACAGTAACCGTTTGGCCCCGACCGATTATTGGTCAAATAAATAGTCAGCAATATTCCGCGTTCTGGAGCAGTGTAGCGTAACATTGTTTATTAACGTGTATTTCGCATATGTTTACTACACAAATGTCAAAACAGAACTGACTTTAGGGGCCAATCGCAAAATTTATAGCATTTTCTGATGGGAGGATTACTTTTGCGCCACCTTGTATTTGAGAAATATGTTGCCATTTAGCTTAAACTAATAGTTGACAAAACACCATTAAGTAATTTGTGGTAAACAAGAAAAGGATCGTAAATTTATTGAAATGTTAAGTAATTGAATGACCTTGATGGAGGCTGAATTATGTATCTGCTGAAGATTTATTGGCAACATTTTTAGTATGGAGATACAAATGTGCACATGTACATGGTTGATCAATAAAATAGCAGCGAAAATCAAAATTGATTGTCAAGTAGCCGGTCGTGCCCTCGGCTCAAACTGTTTACTTAATGCTTGCTAAGAGTTTCTGACTTAAGTCACCAGCAAAGTAGGAGCAAATAGCTGTCGTAAATCAATTTCATGCAAATATTAGCACACACAATCTGGTGATAAGAATTACGAGTAATCATCACAGCACCACCATTCCTAATAAATTTGTCTAAGTATTTGGTTCATGTAATATATATTTATTTCTGTTTGCGTTCTATTAAAGTGTTGAAATGAAATTTGTAAGCACTATTTTTATTGTTTTGCTTGTTTATACTTTTTCGCTTACTCACCGCCTTTGGAAGCACTGAATGTACGCAAACGATCCAAATCTTCGTCATCGTCACTGACACGCAAATGATGCATTGCGGGTACATCAAGAAACGCATTTGATTTTCGCTGTGCTGCAAATATAACAAAAGAAAGGGGGTGAAACTATATAGTGTACGATACCCAACTGGAATTTTTGTAAATGTTTTTAAAAATAATTTAAGGTAAACTTGATTGATAAGTTATGTTAGCTTTTTCAGTTTTAATTTATTTGAAAGTTATAAATCGTTATAAATCGCTTCACTAAAAAAGTAAAATGCGAATGTTTACAAAAGTTCAGAAAAAACTATTTGTCAGTTTTTTCTTTTCAACTTAAAATATTTCAAACTCTTCAGAAAAGATTTTACATGAGAATCATGACGAAAAGCAAAAATCATGAGCGCATCTTAACCACTTCGCAATCTGCTAATAACTGGCTTAAGTTGCATTATTCAACGCAGGATAAGAACCTATTTATTACTTTATTTTAATAGCTAAATAATATAATAAAGTATAGTATAAATAAAGTTTCAGTAAAAACTTTTTTTGAAATTTTTTTATGGGCTCACATTAATAAGCTTTTTATCAACGTGCGGTTTTGATTATAAAACTTTTATTTTCAAACGTTTCATAAACGAAAAATCAGAATTTTTTAAGCCTAATATTTATTTCGGAAAGCTTTTTAAACATTTATTCTAAGTTTACTTTGCTTGTTGGGTAGTGTCAAGCATTTGTATATATGAAGCAATGCATGTATATGTGATTGCTTGCTTCAAAACAAAAATTTAATAAATATTTTAAAAACTATTGCTGGGATTTGATATTTGCTTCTGGCGAGAGGGCGAAAAAATGCATACGAATGAGTTTGCCTATGCGTTATGGCATTCTTTTGGCTGCAGTGCAATAGAACCCCCTGTACTTATGACCGCAAGCACTATTTTTCTTTTTTATGTCCTTTAATTTTGCGTCAAGGTTTTCAATTATGTACTGTTAATCGAATCATTGAAAAAGCATTATAAAATGAAAATTATAGAACAAATAATCAGAATGTTATCGATCGGGAAAGAAATAGTTTTAGTTAATGGTTAATGATTATTCTCTGATCAATTAATTAATTCCACATTCTCAAGTTATTAATATGTTTTTTCAAAATCCATACTATTTAATTCATGTTGTAAACAAAATAAAGAATGGTAATCAAAATTCGTAAGAGGGTAATAATAACGTTCTGTGGATTTTTGCATTTTAACGTTTTCATAAAAGACAGTGGGTCTTATTTTCGTGTATGTTGTTGCACTGCGCTTAAGAGAATGCCACGTCGTATGAACATTCTATTACTGGATGAATGCAAATTTCACAAGTGTGAAAAAATTCTTTGTATTTAATTTCTTCCAGCCTTCAGCTTAAAAAGTCAGTACCAACATGAAAAGCGTGGTTTCCAATGGATCCACACTTTAATTTTATTTCCGTATTGAAAGTGATCGATCTAAAGAAGCTCTAGCTTTCATTAAACAATGGTCTACGGAACTTAAAGGCCCTTAAATTACGGCTTTAGTAAGACCTATATTGGAATACGCATCAATAGTTTGGAGCCCTCGTTATCGGTTTAATCGGGACACACTAAGCCGAAAAAGAATCTGTTATCCTGCAAAAAGCCGATTGAAGCTTTTAAATCTACCCTCTTTTGAGAGTCCCACGGAATGCTTGATGTTGTGGCCATTGTAAAACTAGGGAGAGGGATGGTGAACAGCTCATATTTACTTGGAGAGTTAAAGGTTAACCCGCCTATAAGGCAAATTAGACAGGGTTATCTCTAATTTGCAGGCCTAAAAAGGTAGACCGTCAGTCAAATTAGGAACACGAAGTTTTTTTCCTCTCCCCTCTTCTGGTAAATTTCTATATTTCGAGGCTTCCTACTCCACCAGAGGGAGTCTCTTTGCTGTAGTAGGTGTTGTTGCTATTAACAGTGCTTCGGCCTGCCTAATTGCACGATAACTCTGAGAATTGTCATCAAGCTCTTCTAACGGGAGTCCAAGGAAACGCGCAGTTTCAACAGGGTTGGATCAGAGTGATATTGGTTTTAGAAGAGTAGGTTCAATTGAACAGGAAAGAGATGTTTCGTATCATGAGGGGACATACCACATGCAGGGCAAGTTTTTCTGGATAAGTAAGTTCAGTCTGGATAAGTAAGAGTATAACCACTCTTAGTCTTTCTCTTTAAGGACAATTGTGTTCATTTTAACTGTAGCAAACTGCTACGCTGACTTTTTTAAATTCGTCGATATCGTGAATTAAGCAGCTTGCAAAACTACACGCAGCATATCCTATGGGTTAGGCAGCTGCGCTTGCAATCAGAGTGAGTGGGTTCGATTCTCCACAAGATCCTCTGAAATAGCAAAAACTATACGAATTAGTCTGACGAGAAATCGTGGCTGTTTTCGAAATAGTACTATAACTATAGCCTATATATGTTTGTTGCTTTCAATTTTTCCTCTAATCAAAAATAATAATAATTAACTAAGAATTATTATCAACTGGTCTTGAGCTCGTTAAACTTACAAAAAAGTGTGAACAAAGATGATTCTATCTCTATGGCGCGATATACAACAGGTATATCATCATAAACCTCCTAAGAGATTTTTGCGCCAAGCTTCTCTTCCAATTTGTGGTGTGCCGATTTGAATTTTCCCTACAAATTGGTGGGACCTACAGTTTTTTGCCGACTCCGAACGGCATCTACAAAGGAGACGAATTTTTGCTGAGAAGCCTGTCATGGCAGAAATACACTCGGAGAGTTTGCCAAACCACTGCCGAGGGGCGACCCCGTTTTGAAAAACTTTTTTCAAATCACTTTTGATGTTACCTGTACCAGGGCTCAAAGCATGGACCTTCGGTGTGGTAGGCCGGCAACACTACCTTCACACCACGGCGGCCGGACAAAGATGATTAGGCATCAAAAATTTACCATACAAATATTAAAACACTAGCTGGACCCGCGCGCGGCTTGCGCAAAAAAAAATACAAAAATGGTTTGAAACCTTTTATTAGCCCAGGTCCAGGATTTTTCAAACGTTTTTCTCAAATTTTGAAGTTTACTTCATACAAACTTACATATGTCGAATTTCTGAAAATTTGAGAAAAAGCAATAGCTTTTTTCATAAATGTGACCCAATGACCACAAAACTACCAATCAGAAGTAATAAATATATGTATACGTTTTTAGATATGTTCATGTGTAGATGGCGCGCTCGCAGTGGGTTGAGCGCTGTGATATTCGCAATTCCTTTAATTATTCTAGCACTGTTCGGTCTTAGTATTCAAATGTAGATGTCGCGAGGCATGTGAATGTCACAGTCACAATAGCGTTGCAGTACAAATTGATTTTTTTGTGCATTCACAATCGTTTATTTTAAAGAATTCATTTTTATAAAATACTCTTAAACAAAAGCACTCCGCTAATTAAAACATGGTTTTGCATGTAGAGCTAACCTCCACCTTTAAAACGATACCTTATTTATTAATAGTGGTTCCAAATGAGAGCATAAAATTAGGAACTAACACAAAAAGACCTTACAGAAATAATATATATAATATCGAGCCCTACCCGCAATTTTGGCGTAGCCAATAAAACTCTGAAAATCCGTATTTTGACAGATATCAATAATTCTGTTTATTTTAAATTATCTCATACAATATTACAGCTTTAATACGTACCATGATCCAATAATATAGGTCGCGTTAATAAACCAGCTGATTTTTACTTTTGTCTCGAATTTTGACATTACACTCATTTCTCAGTACGATTTAAACGTTAAACTCACAAATTACAAAAACAAAATACTACATGGAAAATTTTTGTGTGTTTGTATGTTTGTCGAGCTGCTACGACCTGTTGTAGTTGGATCATGATACGTACCATTACAAAAATAAAGCAAAGACAATTTTGATGTAAGCAACATTTTGCTTAAAATTCTTTTTATATTTTTTAACTAAAAAACCTCCTGAGGGATTACTCTGTATCGCGATGCGAAAGCAATTGCTATTCGAAAGCTTCCAAATTGCATATTTTTTTTTCAAATGCGAAAGAAAGTTTTATTTTTGTTAGTTACTCTAAAATGGCTGCTAGAGCTCGATATAATAAATCATCAACCTTCCTTCTAAAAGATTTTTTTACTTCTTTTTTATATGAAATCTGAGAACGGAAAAAATTATTTGCACGCAAATTACCGTCATAAAGCTGGTTGTAAGGTAAACATTGATTGGGCAAATGCCGCACACCATCAAAAAGAATGGTTAGAAATATTTAAGTGAAACCCCGGAAATACAAATACAAAAAGCCACTTACTCACATTCTAATAAAATGTTAACTTTATCACAATTGTGCATCGATTTTTGTGATTGCGCGTTGGCACGAGACTGTATGTTACTCAGTTATGCCAGTTCTTAAACAAGCTTTTAAAGCAGTTTCCTTTGTGTTTACTAAAATACATAACATTCATAGTGTTGGAAAGGGACACTTTTAATTTATATACCAACGCGAAAACGACATCCAGTATCAACGTCGACATATAGCAGCTCTTTATATGTGTGTATGGTCAGATGTAAGTACTGTCATGTGCACATGTTTATGAAATTAGTTTGTAGCTCATATACTATTACTGGTGTGTGTTCTTGAAGTAATGTCAAGATTGTAATTAGCGTCGATTTTAATTAAATACTCGCATCACAATAACTTTAACATAAATTGACTTATTTGACACATAATAACGAGATGGCTCGGAGGTGGCAGTCATTCACTTGGGTACCAGAGCTTTCTGGTTGTAAATCCACTATACTTACAGTGAACGACAAAATTAAAGCACCAAAAGTGTCTCTGCTAAACATGAATAAATAAAATTATATGTGCATTTTTCCTGATGAAGGCAACATATAAGTTTTATGAAATATAAAACAAAAAACTGTTTTCATGGTCGATTCAAAAATAATTAATTGCACTTTTCAGGCTAACTAAAAAACGAGCGCGATAAAACTAAAGCACCAAGTCAAGATAGGTCTTGGTTTTCCCTTAAAAGTGTTGTAAAAACCATAAAATCACGGTAAACGTGAGCCACAATAACCACGCTGCTATATTTCAAAACATTTCAAACATCGGTTCCCTTCTTTTATTTAGCCGTTAAAAGAAGTTCGATGATTTGTAAAATTCTTGAAGGTTTGCTGGAAATAATTATTTCGAAATCAGGAAATAGTATTGCAAAAGGTTTAAACATATTTCATGGCCGTTTTTCCATTCAACTGGCTCCCTTAACAATTTACAGGGAGGTGCTAGTGCACTTAAAACACCGAATAGTAACGATTGACCAATCGGTCGAGGACTACAAATATTTCTTGTTGTTTCCACAAGAAGTTTTGTAAAATAATTGGTGACCATGTAGGACCATTTTTTACTTCGGAGCTTTGGAAACCCTTTAATTTCTGATTGAAGAGAAATAAGGGTTTTCAAGATTCTACCTTAATTGGAGTAGTACAATACGACGAGGAATCTTATTTACAGACGCTCTGAAGCTTGTTCGCAGGCCTGAAGAACAACGCTTACTCACTTGTGCTATATTTTTTGACCGGTGAGACACGGTTGAGGCGTATAGGGGTTTGTAAACGTTCCTTTGGTCCTGGAATGGGTCCAGTACATACGATTGAGCTGGTATTGGATCGTTTCTTGTAAAAAAAATATTGACAAAAACTGCATATTATTTCATGAGGGGGAAGCAATGCCATGTAGGTGGATCTATCAGAAAGACATCCTGCTGAAACGTATAGCCATTTGCTTTATAAAATAGTTTAGGGCTAATAATGTTGACGTATGTTCTTGGCCCGTGCTATTCAACCGAACAGATAGTCTGTAGAAAATGATGGATCCTAAAACTTGGAAGGAAAATTGCAGCTACAAAAACACGCTATTCGAACATGTTGAGCAGGTGTGGAAAATTATTTCCTAAGATATTTCACTTAAATGATATACCCAATGCCAACACGATGTGAACCTTCCATGAAGAGCCACAGATATGCCACGAAATAACGAAAAGAAACGAGTTTGTCCGGATTCTTTGTACAACATTTTTTTGATGAGCTGGTAAACTACTTTTATTTATTAAAATTTTTAATACCTTACATGTATTCTTCCTGAATAAGAAGGACTAAACATTACAGAACTTGTACTTACGATTTTTTTGAGTAAACTGGTTTAAAGGGAATTTCGGTGCTTAAGTTTTGACTCACGCTGTAGATTGGTAAATTTAAATAAAGTTAAAAAACTGCAGCTACAAAACCAAGGATTGCAAGTAAGTGAGGTGACGCCTTAAAGTTCGTCAGAGCTTAGGTTATTGCTAAATTATGCAAATATGCGAAGAAAGTAATTTTTTTTTTGGAAAATTATATTGATAGAGTACAGCGACGCCGACTTTAACAACAATTGTTAAATAAAACAAGTAAGGAAGGGCTGTCTTTGACTGCGCCGAAGACTTTATAACTTTCATGAATACGCATCACGGCATTAAGTGTCCGATCCTTACAATTAGTACAAACTCTGCCAAGCTGTTAATTTAAGGATACATAGCCCAAAACCCATTTATCGCAGCTATCGATTATATGGGAGCTATATGTTATGTTGGTCTGATCTGGGTGATTTTCACTACACACATTAAATATATAATGTGTACCAAACCTGCAAAATTTTCCGTTACAATCTTTTTAATTGTAAAATCTATAGCCCAAAACCCATTTTTCGAAGTTATCGATTTTATGGGATCTATACGTTATGTTGGTCTGATCTGGGTGATTTTCACTACACACATTACATATATAATATGTACCAAACTTGCAAAATTTTATGTTCCTAGCTTTTTAATTGCAACAGTTATAGGTCAAAACTCGTCTATAGGAACAATCGATTGTATGGGAGATATGCGTTGTATTGTTCCGATCATGCTGGTTCCGACAAGTAATGAATGATTTACAAAATGACGGCGTCTTACCGAATTTCATCGATATATCTCTAAAACTGAGGGACGAGTTTAAGTTCAAACAGACAGACGGACAGTCGGACGTGGCTAAATCAACTCAGCTTATCGCCCTGATGATTTCGGTATACTTATTGGTGGGTCTATCTCTTCTTCTTCTCATACTTGCAACCATCGGACCAAAGTTATAATACCATTTCATGTTCATGTAAGATATAAAAACGAAAATAAAAAAATTACAGCTTAACAGCTCCTCAGGTCTCCTTCAATTGATGAAATACGTGGATGTACTTCCTTGACCTCTTTAGAGGACGTATTCGAAACGATTTTTTAACCAATTGAAGGAGACGTATAAATGCGGTAAATTTTTTGAAATATAATAAACAGATCATACTTTATTTTTAAAGGTGTAGTTTTAAACTGGATAATTTTTGCATAAAAAAGTTAACATATCAGGGAAGATAAAAACATTCTAGTATGGCATACTCTTACCCTCTAATATTATGGCTGCCGGTTTTGATAAGGGTGGTATTTTAATTTCGCATTGGAATTTATATAAAGCATGCCGAAAAAGGTCTAGGAAGGCAGTGGAGTCTAGAAGATATGCGTGAGCTCATTTCAGTGATGAAAAACGAGGAAACTAATGACATAAAAACATTCCAGATCCTACATACAATTCACCGCAGCGCAGGCTAGAAGCGAAATGACATTCCATTTGACTTCATGCAATGCGAAGTACTTTTTAATCATGCTATGTACATTCAGAAAAAATATATGCCAAATTTCTTTCTTATTTTTGCATATAAAATCAGATAGATTTTTTATGGAGCCAAAGAGCCTGTTTGGATGGTTATATTTGATGTCTCTATTACAATTTCCCACATATTTTATTGTTTTCTATTTGATTGTTATCTTTATGGCTTATTTTTTATGTGTTGGTAATAAGATGTAGTATACTATTTTAATCCAACCAAATATAACGCATTACTCTCATGTTTTTCAAAGATACACTTTTTGACTTTTTTCGGATTTTTCTTCGTAGCTCTTTTGTCATATATGTTTGCGAACTTTAAGTCGAACATTTTTAACCTTAGTTCGGCCGACGATTTTTATAACTCATTTCGGCCGACGCAGTCACCTGGGTGACTGTATTTAATAAAATGCAAATTCAGGTGTAAATGGACGGGGGAAATAGAAGTGCAATTGAGTGAAAATATGTAAGCATCTGGTAACATCAACAGCTGATTAATTTGACAGTTCTTATTTATCGCATTTGTTAAAAATTGAATTAAAGTCGTAATTGTTGAAAATAAGTTATCCTAAGCGTATAAAATTAGGAAATGGTGTCTGCTCAACCAATATTGAAGAAAATACAGAAAGTGGGATTGAAATTGATGCAGAAAGAAGCGTATATATATGCTGTATAGAGCATTATCGGACGCGGATATTGAGACGTTGCTCGATGATATTGACGATGATGCTGAATTGGCGATGACAACGACGTTGAAGATGATGATTGGCTACCAGATGGTGAAATTGCATCGGATGAGGAGACAGGTGATATCTTGGACGAGGTGGATGAGCAAGATAGTGATGAGGAAATAAACGAAACATATGATTTTGAAAGTCCTATGATCACTTCAATGGTGTCACCATTAGTATACGATGCGCCTGACGGAACACAGTGGTCTCAAAATCCATCACCAACAACCCAAACTCGTGCTCACAATACACTTACACAAAGAGGTGAGCCAATGAAATATAGGTTAAGCTTTACTCTCAGGATTTTCATTTATGTGCAGTAGCTATTTATTCACTTATGTTAATCTTTAGGTGGCCCTGTGCTTCAAAGAATTATGAGCCGAGGATATTTTAGTGCGCCACACAAACAGGAAAGGCGAGCAGCTGGATAGAAACTGGAACGAAAGGCATCCACAGTCGCCACCAAAACTATGGGCAAAACCTCATAGCATCGAAATGGATGCATTGTATTTTATGTTAGCTTCTAGTGTGCATAAGTCCAGTATGGAGGTTATGTGATTGTTATTCATTCCACTCTACCGTGCGGCAATGAGCCGGAATAGATTCAACGCACTATACACTTTGATGAACAGAAAACACGTGAGTCTCGAAGGGAAACTGATAAAGCAGTTTTAATATCAGAAATATGGATGCTTATGAACGACAATTTGCGGAAGTATTATCGGCCATACAATGATATAACAATTGATGAGCAACTTTATACATTTCGTGGTCGAGTTTCGTTGCGTCAATATATCTCGTCAAAGCCAGCAAAATATGGCATACAAATATTTTGGGCGTGTGATTCCGAAACCAGCTATCCGTTGCATGCTATATTGTATTTAGGTCGACAACCGGGACAGACTTAGGTGAAAAAATTGTGGTTGAGTTGGTTCAATCGTGGAAAAATAGTGGTCGCAATGTTACCACCGACAATTTGTTCACTTCTTTGCAGCTTTCCAATGTGCTAAAGGAGATGAACCTCAGTTTAGTTGGCACGGTCCGTAAAAACAGGCGCTTTATTCTGCAGTTTGATAACTCTGCGCCTTTGGGTGACTCGAAGTTTTGCATTCCGCGAGTAAATTGGTCTCCTGAGCTAGAAAGCTAAAACCTACAAAAATGTTCTTTTGTTTTATACTTTGCACAACGATGCAGAAATCGATCCTGCTTCAAACAAACCTGAAATAGTACTCGACTACAACTGTACAACAGGTGGTGTCGATACGATGGATCAAATGCTGGGAAATTACGCATGCAAAAGAAAGTCGCATCGGTGGCCATTGGCTTTATTTTTCAACATGGTGCATGTAATGGCGTTAGCTGGACACATTATTTATCTGGAAAATAATGATACGAGCCGTGCTAATATCAGCCGCCGAACTTATCTAAATGGACTTGCTCGACAATTGGCCACTGCATCTATAAATCGCCGATCATCAAACCCCCGTAGCCTGCAACACTATCACGTGCGTAACGCTATGGAAGGTGTTCGGAAGATCTAAATAAATAATATAATATAATAAATAATATAATATTTGGCTATTAATACATTCTTAAAATTTTGTTTTGTGTTTTTTCTACTTGGTATTCATTATTCTTAGATGTCACGGAAAATAAGGTAACAGAGTTTATTAAAAATGTGTCTTTTTGTGCCTAAAATCTGAAATAGTCACCCGCGTGACCCGTCGGCCGGACTAGGGTTAAATCCAATATTTTAGTGATAATAAGTAGGTACATAATTTTTACAGCGTCGGGTGCATGTTTTCTAAATTATGATCCAAAAAGAAGTAGATATTCCATGTTACCATAAGTTGCTCTATTATTTTTCAGATTGGCAACATTTCAGTCCTTAATGTACATATTTAGAGGCTTTCATTACTAATTTCGATTTGATAAAACGTTTTTTATGAAATTACTTTTTCAAATATATTTACTATTGAAGTAAAAATAAAGTATTGAAATACTATTGCTGTTTTCTTGGCCCATTTTCCCATGCAATGGAGTTAATTTATGTAGGACATGATCTACATTCTTTTTCGATACTTATAAAAAATCTTCTTTAAACCTTAAAATAAATTAATACTGAAAACGCTTATATGCCGCTTATTTAAATAAAAATATCACAAGTTTTCAATAATTAGAACTTGTTTCCGTTTTTCGTTAACGGAGACACACCAGTAGGCAGTTTCTGCAGGGGGAATAATTTTCCAGAATCCAGTGAAAGTTTTGTGAGTGGATATTGTGACTGCTAAGTTCGAAGTAATGCAACTGCAAGAACAACATGTAGGTTGTGACATCCCACAATAGGTGGCTACGTCTGAGGTTTCACTGTCTAAAGCCGAAAGTAACTTCTTGCTTTCAACACCTTAATATGTAAGAGAGTTTAAGCTTACGAGCCTTTCGGCACTTATTTAAGTAGCCTCTTACAACAGGCATACCTACCGTTGGTATAGTCTAAGCTCTTAACCCGCTTGGGATTACCAGTAACCTAAGAGGATGTTGATTACATTTTTCTGCATTTCAGTTCGCCAGAAAATTATCACTTTAAATCTTTTTAGCTTTTTTACTCAAAAATTCATACAAAGGACAACACCAAAGTACTTACACGCTTACACAATAATACTTTCGCACAATTATATTACATATAATAAAGTTAAAGTAGTATGTAAGCAGTTAAAACACATGCCCATCAACACAGCCTTAACAGGCTTAAGACAACGTGAAATGCAAGCAAATATCAAGAATGTCCTGTTTAAGAAAATGTCCTGATGTGTAAGCCCTAAGTAATGTCCACTGAAAATTGAGACGTGTGCAACTATCTTCTTGCCCATGTATGAGTATTCCTCTTTAAGTAAGCAAGAATATGCTGGTGTCTGTGTATACATATGTGTGCATATCAGAGTGGGCCAAATATAAAAAAAAACTTTTTTTTGAAAAATGTGTTGATATTCCTTTTCAGAAAGGCAAAAAAAAATTACTTAAAAAGTTCCAGACCGTTTTTTTTAATTTTTAGAGGTCTATCCTTGCTAGTGTAGATTTTTTAGGACTGATCTTATTCTACAAAAAATTTGTGAATTAACTTTTTCTTCAAGTTGGCCGTTCCAGAGTAATCAACCTTTTGCGCTCATTATGTAGAGTTGCTATGTGAATTTGTTTGGTATTACATACGGGTGAAGGAGAATGCAACGCAAAGTGCCACAATGGCTTATATAAGCCCTTTGGTATGGTTTTCGATTTCACGTTTTAACTTTGAAAATTGGTAAGAATGTAGGAACAAATTTAAATTAATTGGAAAATTCTTTAAGAAAGTTGTATGCTGAATCGAACCACGAGGCATTAGGGAAATTTTGATTTGGATTCAACGCTTCAAAACACATGGAAATACATATATCGAGTTTCCAGATCCGTTTAAAGTTTTTTTGTCGTTGTGTTATTAAATTCCATTGAGTGAAATAAAAGAAAAGAATAAAAAATCAAAATTATTTTATTGAAAACTTCAACTTTTTAAAAGTCACTCTATAATTATATATATTGAAAGCATTTTTAGACCATAAAATTCAGTTTAATAATTTATACTTAAATTTTTTCTGCATTGATTATTGCGTTTTAAACAAATTCCCAAAGCAAAGTAAAAACAGGAAACCATAACAGCAGCTTGATTACTGTGGAAAGGCCTACCTGCTGAAATTTGTCAGAACGTTTTTGTGGAGAATTCAATTTGCAACAAAAAATATGCAAGTGCAGCAGTTTGAAAGCAGAAATGAGATCAGTCTCTAAAATGTAATAGTAAGGTTGCAACTTTTTCTGTTTTTTTTCGTCGTACTGAAAAAGAATAACGATATAATTTTTTTTTCGTCCAGTCTATTGAGTACGTATGTACTAGCATCTTCATGGACATTTATCCACTTAAAGAATTTTTAACGTAAGCTGAAAGGAAATATATAAGAAAACGGTTGTAACAATATATAAAATCAACAACTTGAACGACCACAAGTGACATTGACAGCGGAGCAATAAACGCTTTTAGTACTAACTTCTCTACCGTTTTTATGAAATTTTTTATTTTTTTAGGTATTATACATTGAACATATGTGAGCGTGTTTCGAAGTTGAGATGGTGCCGATTGAGCTTCACAGCCCAATAAATACCGAACATGTTTTAACAGCGGATGAATGTCTTCAAAGTGATTTGTTTGTCCGCTAATGTCATCGACTATTCTGTACTTAAAAGACCTTTGCAAAAACTGATTTTCAAGAAATATTAGTACCTACCAAATTGACTAAAGAGCGATATCCCTCTCCAAATTTTTAGAAGGGAGCTTGAACTCTTTTGGCTAAACTCCCAAAAAGTCACCCTGACTTAGTTAGAATTGGTTTAAATCTAAATGAAAACAGCTGATCCCAGGAATGGAGTGAAAAGTGGTATCTTCAGTGATTGAACATCCTAGCTTCTACGACAATGATTTAAAGGGTTATTCAAACTTTGAATATTAAAAGTCGTCGTTTACTCAGTGCTTGTAACTAGGCTACAAACTCACCACTTATGTCTACAACTTTAGAGTCCTGTGGATCTTAGTGGCGAAACTAAATAGATTTATGTTAGTTGTTGCAATAGTACTTCTACCTGCTTAGATTTTGTTGTTGTAACAGTGAACAGTGTCGCCCTATCCAATAATGGAATGGGGCTTGGCTGACCCAAAAGAGTTGTTCTGATATTGGAAAACCTTTGACAGATATGAGTCCGATACGCTCCGGTACTAGTATCTTTTGTTGACCCTAATGAGGGGTCGTCGTGGATTTGGGACACTTTTACGAAAGGTATGCCTACCTCGGATATATTCTAACCCCTCACAGTAGTAACCTGCTTAGTCGGCAGCCTTACTCACAATCAGCCCCTGTTGGGATGAAACTCGAGTAATAACGTTGCTTAGTCTCGGCTGCCGTTTGCCTGCAGCCTCAGTTGTCAGCGGAAATTGCAGTTGCCAACATGCATATGATAGGCTGCGTCCATGTACACTTTGAGAACGTTTTTTCTTCCATCAAGACTCGCCTGTTCCATGAGCCATTTTACTTAGATTTGTGTTATGGATATAACGATGTTAAGATAAATAACTTATAGGACCCTCTTTCTATGGGTTTCTTATCTGAATGGTATACACAGTGCAAAGTTGGAATTTTCCGAAGTCGTGACATTGCATTGAGTTGCAAAAGAATTCTTTTTCCATTCAACAAATATGTAAGTGTATATATTTTTATCTTAATCTGACATCTTCGGCCACAATTTTTTTTATAAATATTTAAAATTTGTAGCCATATACTTCCGTGGAGATTAAAGCTGATGTTATCTTCCCATTTGTGAAGCCGTATTTTATTTTTGAAAATTTATCTAGAAATTAGCGGGATCTGCATGTCGTATACCTTCATAGTCAGTAAGATACATAAATTTTATTATTAAAGCTATACCGACCCGTGCCACATTAGATTAGCTACCCATCCAACCAACCAACATTAGCACGCTGGCCTAAATTTTTTTCGTTCAGTGATAATTTAGCACTCAGCTTTGTCAATACTGTCAACGGCAGTTTAACTAAGAGCAGCTGTGAAAATGTCAAATACTCAGCCACAACAAGGAGGCTGCTAACAACATTTATTATTCTAGTCAACAGCAAAAACAAGTGTTTTGAGAACAAAATAAAATTGTCCACGTTAATTGAATGAAGTGCAAACGACATATTGCAAAAATATTAATAACAATATCGCTGACCTATTTTCCTAATTCTCCAACGCCACGCTAGAGCTGTGCAATTATTGATATTCGCTGCACTCGTTACTTTCGATATTAAAAAGAAAATAATTCGATACAACTATAAGCGATGAACAATGCTAGAAATGGTTCTGTAATTTGTATTTAAAAGGAGAAGTCATTCATATAAAATTTACAAAAATTGGGCACCATACAAAGAAAAGGCTACAGTCTCTATATTTATATTTGCTAGACGTGAACGAAATGACATCGTGTTGCTCTTAACTGAAGCGAGTACTATGATTCGAAAAATTATGAACACAATCGATACTGCTATCAATATTTTTGGACCTCTACTCCAGGGATTCATACTATAAACTATGGGTAATGGCTTCCGTCTGATGCACTCATTGGTCACTCGCTTATTTTCATTCATAACATACAACTACAAATGCATTTTCTCCATGCTAACAGACTTTCATTTCACTGCTGTGGGCAACGCTAGTGTGGCTTAGGTCAATACATATTACCCTGTGCGGATAATTTCTAGTTCTGAACTGGTGCGCATCTAGCGCGTTTCGAACCACAAGTAGTTCGCCTTCAATCTCTTTCACATGTAATCGATTGGCGAATTTTACATGGCGATGTGCTAGGCGGTGGAAATTATCGCACGCGGCATTCCCTTTTCGACAGTTCCGAACTAGGTAAAAATTCGACAGTTGGGATGTAGTTCGTTTATTGCTAATATTGATCTAGTTCCGAACTTTTTCCAAATTATGCAGTTTGGATGTAGCTAGTTAGAATTAAAAAAGAAATATTTGGAGAAGCCTTCCATGGTAGAACTACACTCGGAGACTTTTTGCCAAATGACTGCCTACGGTCGCGACCCCCCTTTGAAAAACTTTTCAAGCCACTTTTGATGTTACCTATCCCAGGACTCGAAGCTTGGACCTTCGGTGTGATGGTCCAGCAACACTACCGCCACACCATTAAGGTTAGTTTATGTACGGCTTATAATTTGAGCCTACATTTTAAACCATTCCATCATAATGTATACATATGTAACCTTTTCTCTCACTATTAATGCGTGCGCCGTAGCTGAGTGGGTAGACCGATTCCGATGCGGGACGTGTCGGTTCGAATTCTACCAATTGGTAAATTTTTTTTTTATTTATGATTTCAAATTTTAACCTTTCTTTAAAGAACGTTACAAGAACAAAACATTTTTCCAAATACGAATCTAAATTTTATTAAATTTTAATGATTACACAACTGCCGGTTTCGAACTAGTGAACATCTAGTTACTATCTCACTAGTTCTTATTAGCCACTTTATCGCTAGTTCTGAACCAGAAATTATTATCACTAGTTATTGACTTCCCCACAGGGCTATTATCTACACACATACATACATATAAGCATTTATAAAATCTACTCGACTCATTGATTGCTTTGAGTATCACTTTTGCTCTTGTTGCCTCTACTTCAATAATTTTTTTCTTTTCCATTTTTTGTTGCCTCTTTATGTGGTAGTTAAATTGAATTGTCAAGAAAATAATAAAGCATGCATATGAAATAAAAGCATATGGCGCTCACACACGAACAAATCGTAGTACAAATATGCACACAGGTCCGCACATACGATACCGTTTTATGAAGTTTTAAAGTTAAAAAAAAAGAAAATCTTTCTATAAATGCATTTGCCTGTGCGAATCAGTAAAGGCGTACCAGCGGTGAGGAGTTGAGTTCATTTTACATTTGGGTGTCCTTCCACATGTCTTTCAGCGGGTCGCTTTGTTTCTTTGCAAATGTGATATATCGTACAATATTGTCATACTATCACACTTTTGCTTGATGCCCACTTTCTACAGACACATTTTTTGGCTACCCAGGTCCACATCTAGGGCAAAATCTTCCAAAATGCCGTCATCGGAAAATTACGCCGGAATCACGCTCTTAACAAAAAGCCTCGGCTTCCTAACCCCACCCCTTAACTTTACCGAAAACACTGATTGTTGTTGTACATGCAATACTTAACACTGCTTAGTCTGCACGTCCTTTCATTAAATCGCTTATTCATCCTCAGCCTGTTCCTCCGTCTTTCTCCTCCATTTTCTCCCCCTTTTGACTTTCGCTTTCCATTTAAATTTACATCTCCCTATCGCTTTATTTTCCTTTCCTTTTTCCACATTTTCCCTTTAACAAAGTTTAGTTAATTATTTATAGACATTTCCTTTAGAAATGTCGAAATCTAGTCACCGTCCATTGCAGTAAGAACCTTTAAGCTTATGCCCTCTTAAAACTTTTAACTTTGTTGTTCTACTGATTGAGTTGATATGAACGCAATCAGTTAGCAAGAGAATGAGGAGAGTGAACTTAAACCGGCGCAGAAAATAAGCTAAAAAAACAACAGGAATGGTAAGACGGCGAAAAAGTTAAGCGAAAAGGAAAATGAAGGAAGGAGAAATTAAGATTGAAGTGATGATGCTAATGATGAGGATGAAGACAAGGGGGGCGGATGATAACCTTGACAGCTATATTAATTCGGATAATAGAAGGAAACTGGTTCGGAACAGTGAACATGAACCAAAACAGTAACTGGCAGTCTGTCCATGAGAGGACCGTGACTGTCAAAGCGACCATGGCAATGATCGTGATAATGACGGTGACCAGGATAGTCAAATTTACAGTCTCCTATCCAATTGCTTGCACATCAATATTCTTTTATATGCTTTTTCTATTGGCCCTCAAACCCAGCATATTTGTGATTCTCTTGAACTAAGCCATAACGAAATTTTTTTTTAATTCATAGAGAGTGAAATATTTTCTCTTTTCTTTCCATGGAGCATCTATTTCGAGATATCAGCCTGCTTCAATTCTATTGGTTTCCACACGTTGAATGTTGGTTTCCATACCTTCAAACAGCCAGCGTCCCTGTATATGGCAGCCTGAGCTTTACACACATATATACAAGGTAAGCTGGTATTGTTGGTCTTTAATAAGATCAGACATGATAATTTTTCAAATACATATGCTGGGAGATAAATATCTGAGCTCTTTGATATTCAGGGAAATACGTTCGTTTATTCGTGTATCGTATAAATATTTAAAGGGAACTTGAAAAAAGCCCACAGGACGATAATTAGTATTCGTGATGTTCTGTGCCCGATATTGGTATCGTTTCAAAAAAACAGGTTTAATGCACTGCACACCTGGTTTGGCTTGAGCTCTAAATTGGTCTCCATTTCTATACAATTCGGTCACAAAAAATAACAAATACAAAATGCAAAACATTTAATGAATATTTAGGTTTTTGAGAATATATGAAATGTATGGTCATTCGATTGTATTTAAAAACAGAAAACGACAGAACAGGAGTCGAATTAAATTATACGTAGGAAGTACCAGGTGAGGAGGCTAAGAATATATTGGTGAGGAGGCTAAGAATATTCCCGAGATAGGCATGCCTGCCATCAGAGATGACTGAAAGCCACGTCTACCATATTCCGTGGTCAACAAAATTGTTCCCGCAAACGTCGGATAAGTATTACAATGCACTACAAAACAACACATTTCTTCTTGTGTAATACTGACATAAACAAATTTATAAATATTCAAGTCTCCCTGTACTTTTTGGCTCACCCTGATGCAGCGAGTATAACAGCAAATAAGTATTGAATTGCACGACATTGTTGGCAATAAAAACAGAAACAAATGAGCAGTAATATCATGGATAGTAAATAATAATAGAGATGGAGGAAAATGCTGTATAAATACGATAAAAATGGTATACAAATATTTGCGTTAACAGATGGGAAAATTAAAATATAACACAATTATTCTCATATTGAGCTTTTTATGCTTCTGAGTGTGAAATGCAATTATTATTTATTGTTGACTTTTTGATAGATCTCGCTTTTTCTATATCATTCAAAAGGATATTGAAAATGACAAAGGCATTTAAGTGCGTTTATCTGACGTCTTTGCTGTGCAACTAACAAGCTTTCAGATAGTTGAGGGTGCTGAGTATGGAAGATGAGACTTTTTTGTAATAAAAACTTGTTTAAATCACACTGAAACAAAATTGCTTCGGGTGTTAAATATTTATCGTACAATACTTGACACAAAAAGGATAAAAAGGAGAACAATCATGAGTTGTAACAATTAAGGAACCGTACATTATATACCTAGTCGTGATCTGTTATGGCATACCAATTTACGCAGGTCCATTTTAATACTTTTCAATTCGTATTATAAAGCCAGCTGCTTGTTTTCAATAAAAACTCTTCCGTAAATTAAGTTAAAAAAAGATATAAATACAACCGGTATATCATCATAAACCTCCTAAGAGATTTTTGCGCCGAGCTTCCCTCCAATTTGTGGTGTGCCGTTTTGAATTTTTTCCTACAAATTGGCGGGACCTACAGATTGTTGCCGATTTCGAACGGCATCTACAAAGGAGATGAATTTATGGTGAGAAGCCTTCCATTGCAGAAAGACACTCGGAGAGTTTGCCAACCACTGCCATTTTGAAAAACTTTTTCAAACCACTTTTGATGTTACTTGTCCCAGGACTCGAACCTTGGGCCTTCGGTGTGGTAAGCCAATAATTAATTTGTATATAAATAGCTTCCCTAAAGATAACTGCTAACCACATTTTTTCAAAATACCAATAGATGCACATTTTATGTTTGAAAAATTTGCGTTAAAATAGACAGACGGACAGACAGACAGACGGACGGAGAGACGGACATGGCTAAATCGACTCAGCTCATCGTCCTTACTATTTCAGTTTACTTATTGATGGGCCCATCTCTTCTTCTTGTCATACTTACAAACATTTAATGTTTATGAAAGGTATGAAAATCAAAAAAAGGTATATAAAGATTCCCGATTGCAGTGGGTATTAACAACTTGCCCGGATATTTCACTTGTGTGTTATCCGATTTGCCTAATGTTTGGCAGGAGTATAGTACATACTATTGAGAAGGTCAGCTGACCAATTTCAATTGAAACATCTTGTTGAACTTACGAGCAATCGAGTTCGAAAATATCAGAATTTTTACGCTGAAAAGTGGGCGGCGCCATCGCCTACTTCCCTAAAATCCACAAAAAAAATTTTCCGTGGAGTTTTGCTTAAAAAGTTTATTATGTGTGCAAGATCTTATTGATATAGGTCTCATAATTATAAAAATATCGCGTTCTAAATTTTACAAACAAATTTTTCAGAATTATGTTAGAAAACTGGGCGTGGTCGTTGACCGATTACACCCATTTTAACAACAAACATTTACTTCTATACGTTCAACATTTTCGCCAAATATCGTTTCGATAAATCCATTTTTGCCGGAGTTATGTCATTAAAAGTTTTGTGGAATGATCCACTATTAAAGGGTCGGGGCCACGGTCATTTTCGAAAATTTAAATTTTTCGACTCTCTTCGTTCACGGACACTTTGAGAGTGAAATATAAATCATGTAAAGCTATTGTACGCAAAGATATTGGCTATTAAATATATCTATGATTCTTTTAAAAATCTTTCGTATAAAAGTGGGCGTGGACGTTTACCGATTTCGCCGACTTTTTCTGGATCATTGCTTGTATTAATATAAATATGTGTGCTGAATTTCGTTTCGATATCTTAAATGGATTTTGATTTGATTCAATCAAAATTGGGCGGTGCCACGACCATTTTCAAAGATTTCAAAAAAAATTTATTTTCTGCCTTAGCATTAGTGTACACACCAAATTTTATCCTTATAAGGCCCGGTTTTTCAGTACAAGTTTAACTCAATTTGTCAGTTAAACTAAGCTTAAACTAGTTGCGCAGTTTTTCAGTCAACTTTAAACGAAGTTTAAACGTAGTTTAAGCGGTCAATTCGGCAGGGTTAAACTCTAGTTAACCTGTCAGCTGTTTTGCATATTTGATGGTTTTGGTTGTGAAACAATAAGCTGAACGCAATTAAGAAAGGACGATATTTTTATATTTAATTAAATACTGGATATATCATCTGACGAAAGTGATTATAGCGATGCAGAAATTGGCGAAATGCTAACTATTACAATACTGAGGAGAAGCAATGGCGTTGAATATGTATACAAATATTATCTGTTGCCGTATCTAGATAAAGAAAAAACCAATGTTGCCATTTAAAAAGCAAATATTAAAAGCGGCCTTAAACTCACACTGAAAAACCGCTCTGCAGTTTAACTGGAGTTTAAATTTATGCCGAGTTTAAGCAAACTTACTTGAAACTGAGCTTAACCAAGGACTGAAAAACCGGGCCTAAGTGTATTATAAACTGAATAATCACTTTTTTTGTATTTTCGAAAATATTCTATATATAAAAAACGGGCGTGCCTATCACCCGATTTCGCACTCGGAAATGAGTGCCAAGGAACCTGCATACCAAATTTCATTTAGATATTTCAAAATTTACTCAAGTTATCGTGTTAACAGACGGACGGACGGACATGGCTTAATTAATTTCTCTTTTCCTCCTGAACATTTTGATATTTATAAGTCAATATCTATCTCGATCCGTTTATGCCGTTACATACCACCGTTACTCGACTAAAGTTAATATACCTTGTGTGCGTAGCACTACTGGGTATAACAAAAATGGAAAAAATCAGATTTTGTGTGCTGATTCAGCATTGTTGTTTGCGTGAAAAATCAACAAAACACTTGGTGAATACTACACAAATTCTGCTCGAATGTTTCGAAAGTGGTATACTAAGATCCGTAAAGACGACCCCTGAGGTAGCCCAAAAGAAGTAGCCACCCCAGAAATCTTCGACAAAATACAAAGACTGAGGTTTCGTTATTGCAGAATGATTGTACTGGAAATATCTGAGGCTACAGGCATCTCAAGAGAACCTATGCATCACATCTAACTAATAAAGTGACCTCGAGTGTCAAAAATCGATAACTCAATAGCGATTTTTTTGTTCAGATATACATTGACTTGTGAAAAATCGGTTTTGAAAGATAATCATCGCTTTTTAAGTAAAATATTAGATTTATTTTCATAAGTCGATTTTTTTTATGAAAATCGATGTCTTATAAAAATATACTATGAGCGATTAAATATAAATAAACTAGCTTTTATCCGCGGTCCGCAATAAGAAAAGCCCGATAAATATTTAATTATTTTATAAAATCATTGCTAGGGTTCACATGAAAGACTGTCTTTTAACATGGAATTTGGTTTAACATTTTTTTATTAAAGATATTAGCGCAACACATCTCTCTAAACCAGAGTTTTTGACTGATTGTTTTCCGCATATACAAAAAGGTTTTCCGCTCAATCCTCGCGAGCATCCAACATAAAATTACTCATATGAAAAGCAATCAGGTAGTACAAAAAAGCAGTGAGAACTCAGATCACATATTGAATCTTGATGATTTCTTAGCGGTTCATACAAACAGTTAAAGGGATATATAACGAAAGCCAAAACTTTACACACAATTTTTGGGAACAAATTGAAGAGAAAATACAAACTTATTAAATGTAAAAATCTCGTAAATTTTGTTTTTATTAAAAATTTAAATCTGGAGATATCAAAAGCTGTTAACCGGTTATACGCCGCGCAAGCAATATTAATTTCATTAGCATTCACAAAATTATTTTGTTTCAATATTTTATAAAATTTATTCAAATTCTAGCGACACCCAGAAGGAAAATAACAATAACACCATCAAAAGCAAAAGGCCATGTCGATTTGCTAAATGAGTTTCTGAAGAAAACTACAAAAAAGATCACAGCACTTTCAAATCCGACTAAACCAAACGACAAAATATCAATCGCCTGGTGATAAGGTCCAGTCGAAACCGAAGAGATACGCGAGCGAAGAGATACCGCCGGCAATTTGAACTGCATCCTCCGGTTGACAAGGAAAATAGACGAGCCATCAGGGAAGCGCACAAACGTGAAAATTGTCAAGCGCCCATTGCCATCACCACCACCGTAAGACCATGCGGAGGTCTCAAAACGGTATATCCATGCTGATGTTAAAACATCTCGGCGAAGAGGGAGTAAGGTACCTCACAACTGTCTTCAGTCTGTCCACGACCACCTTTGTCGTTCCAGAAAGATGGAGACAGGCAAAGGTGGTGCCAATATTAAAGCGCGGCAAGCCAGCTAACGAGGGGGAGCTAACGAATGTGTTTATATAGGCTTGAATGCGTAATATGCTTTGTCATGAAATATCAATCAAAAAATGCTGACGTCTTCGAAAAAAAAATTTTATTAAATCGTCGCATTTGCTCTGTAATTTCGTTTGAATGCGTGTTTTTGTGAATGCTATTTGTATGGGGAAATGTAACGCACTTCGAACTTTTCTTTGAAAATCACGCATTTCCTTCAGTATAAATGTAGTATAAGATATTTATGATTCTGTAGTATAAGACAGTCTGATTTTTAAAAGCGATGTATTAAAAATCGATGTTAACCATTACCAAAGTGAATTGAATAAATTTATAGTTACAAAAAATCGATTGAAGTAAAAATCTATTACTTTTGCAAACGTCATTATGGCTGTCAAGATGTGTTTACTTTTTCTGTGCTTTAGTTGTGAAATAAAAATAAGTAAATCTAACTTTATCTGCCTAATTTGTGATGAAAATAAATGAAAAGACGTAGTGTTAAATTGTAAACAATTGGCTTGCTTGAATAATTCTCATTTGACCAATTTAATCTATTTTCCTATTTCAATTTTTTTCTTTAACTTTATTTACCGAGTCATTTTGTATATTGTATTTGTTGCAGTTTGATTGGTTCATTTTTCTTTTTGCAATTGGTTTTTGTGCATTTCGTTACTTTGCCTGTTCTTTTAATACTGCTGTTTGCGTTGTTTATTGAATGTCAGTATACAGTGACTCTCAAACTGCTCGCTCCTATCACGTGCTTTTCGAACTTTTAGAGTTGTATTTTCTATAAACCAGCTGTTTTTAGATTTTAGGTAACAAACGCTTTAATTTTTAAAATTTTCTATTCATTTTCTTTTGATAGTTTATGTTAAATGACTTTTTTCTGTAATAATTTTATATATATATGAAAATTGCCAGACAAAGAGTGAGTCGGAACGCTACGTATCTTGCTGTCTTAAATGCAGACCAACTGAAGTTGACATTTTCAGGCTTTTCAGCGAAATGCGAAACGCGTTTTCCAAAATTGGTAAAGAGATTTATAACATTACGGAGCACTATGAAGGCGTGTTCAAGACTCTCAAGTGTTTTGATAATTCTTCCGCCCGTATTGAAAATTGTCTTAACGTTGCCAGCAATTGTAGTGTCAATTCGACTAGGCCTTTACATCTTAACCCTCGTGAGAACTATCACGCACCTCAAGGGTTAGAATTAATTAACTTGTCCTCACCTAATCGCCAGACAGTGCCTCCATCCACCTCTAGGGCCTCAAGAAGTAACTTTTCGTCTCAATCTATTTTGATTTCAACTTAACCAACGGCAAAATTATTTTTTATTCAAAAAGTAAGCAATTTTTCCACTTCCCTAGTATTGCCTGTTGCGTCTTTTCTACCAAGCACCATAGATATGGAAGGTAATTGCACTACCTTGCTATGTTATACGTTGACAAATATCTTTACAATTCAAACAAATATATTTAAAATCGAATTAAGCTTCAGCTTAATTAAAAGAACGAGACAGCGGTTAACCCAATAACTTCTTATCTCTTTCGGCATTTAATCCGATGTCATATTGCTTTCGATTCATTCTTGTGTTCATTTGAAAAGGGTACAAACAAATTGATTGAAGCTAAAATTCGTTGAAATAAATCTCGACTTGAAGTTGAAAAATGTATTGCATTTAGTTGTTGGCTTGGCAGGCGTTTACAAATTGGTAGCTGTGAAGTAAAATCTAATTAGATTTTCTGCAAACAGGTGGTGTGTTTGTGGCTTTTGCTGCCGGAAATGTATGGAGTGCAAAATGAGGAATGTTATAAATATGAAAGTTTGATTAAACGAGAATGAAATGTAACCGAAACTTAAATTAATTCGTTTGAAGAAAGTTGTAAAATTTCTTTATATATTTGCACATCTACAGTTATAAATTTTGAAGTGTGTGTGCATGCAAAGTGGAAACATTTTCAATTTCCGTTGTTGTCAGCTAAAGCAATCAACATTGCCCTTAACAAAAGTTAACAATTTTATTAACTTTTCACATTGAAACGGGAACTTTTACATATTACAGGCTTTATTTTCCACGCATGTACATTCACCTACATGCCTAGTGTTATTCGTTCTAATTTCCCTACCTTTATTTTTTGGATTTCAAAGCCTTACCACGCATAGTTGTGCCTGCAAAACATTTTGTTTAGGCTTTGTTGCATAATTTAAGGCGTTCAAGCTTGTGCGCGCTTCGCTGGGAAAATGAAATTGCAGTTAAAAAATAGGCATTGTTTAGTTGAACGTTAGCTTTGATTGCTATATTACGTACAAGCTGAATATTGACATTACGTTGTAATGGTTTTGGTGTTATATTTTCTAGTGAAACATGTGTTGGCGAGGGGGTTGTCCGCATTTGCGAAAAGTGTGTAGGTCTTTGGCACACGTGTAGAGCACGGGCCATTTAAGCCCGAAAACTCATTTAGGCGGTTAACATTTTTTGGTAGAAAAATATATTATAAGCGCTACGGAAGGATTTAGCGTTATGGTTGGCAATGTGCAGCCCGACATAGCAAAAGTCCCAACTTCAAAACCCCGAACTGGTTACTTCAAAAATACTTTGGAGAACATACTTTAAAAAGGGATCGTCCAGTAGGGTGCATTTCTGTCATAAAGTGCTTCGCAGAAAAAATTCATACACCTTTCACTGTCTGAACTTCCTTATATTTATAACTGGTATACTAAATGTTAAGTATCAATGGATCAGAGAGGATTCGAATCAGACCTGTTAAATTTGATTAATAATCAGTAATCAGTTAAACGGGTTTTTTAATTGATAATGATTATTTTAATTGTTTTTTAAGAAAAGGCATTTATTCATTGATTACGAACAAAAATAATCAAAAAAAAAAATCGAATAAAAAATCAAAAATAATCATAAGTAACCAAAACAACTTGATTTTTTCGGTATTTTTGATGTGTACATTTATGTGCTTCTACAACAATACTGGTAAAAATTCAAAAATAATCAAAAGTAATCAAAAGCACTTTTTATATAAGTATATTAACTTTAGTCGCCTAACGGTAGTATGTAACGGCATAAGCAGATCGAGATAGATATCGACTTATATATATCTAAATGCTTAGGAGGAAAAAAAGAAATTGATTGAGCCATGTCCGTCCGTCCGTCCGTCTGTTAACACGATAACTTGAGTAAATTTTGAGATATCTTAATGAAATTTGGTATCGAGGTTCCTTGACACCCATCTCCGAACGCCATTTAAAATGGGCTAAATCGGATGAGAGCCATGCCCACTGTTTATATATAGAATATTTTCGAAAATACAAAAAAAGTGGTTATTCACTTAAAAGTATAAAATTAGGGCTGTACGTTAACGTTAAGGCAGAAATTGTATTTTTCAAGAAATTTTTGAAAATAGGCATGGTACTGCCCACTTTTGATTCAGTCAAGTTTAGAAATATTATAAATCATAAATCAAAAACCGATCAAGGTATCGAAACCAAATTCAGCACACATATTTAAACTAACACAAGGAATATTACGTGGAAAAATGGGCGAAATCGGTTAAGGTCCACCCCCACTTTTATAAGAAAGATTTTCAAAAGGATCATAGATATATTTAATAGCCAATAACTTTGGGTACAATAGCTTTATATAATTTCTATTTCACCCTCAGAGTATCCGTAAACGAAAAAAGTCGAAAAATGTAAATCTTCGAAAATGGCCGTGGCCCCGACCCTTTTTATAGTGGATCATTCCACAAAACTTTTAATGCCATAACTCCGCCAAAAATTGATTTGTCGAAACGATATTTGGCGAAAATGTTTAATGTATAGAAGTAAATGTTTGTTATAAAAGTTTTTTAACATAGTTCTGGAAAACTTGTTTGTAAAATGTAAAACTAAATATTTTTATTACCATGCAAGCTATATCAATATCTTTCACCCATAATAAAATGTTTAAGAAAAACTCGACCGCACGAAAATTTTTTGGATTTCGGGGAAGTAGGCGTGGCGCCGCCCACTTTTCAGCATAAAATTCTGTTATTTTCAAAGGCGATTGCTTGTAGTTTGAACTAGATATTTCAATGAGAATTAGTCAGCTGCTTCTCAATAGTATGTAAATTGCCAAAAATTAAGCAAATCGGATAACACATAAGCAAAATATCCGGGCAAGTAGTTAATACCCCACTGCAATAGGTAAGCTTTATACAAGGTGGCGCAAAAGTAATCCTCCTATCAGAAAATGCTATAAATTTTGCGATTGGCCTCTAAAGTCAGTTCTGTTTTGACATTTGTGTAGTAAACACATGCGAAATACACGTTAATAAACAATGTTACGCTACACTGCTCCAGAACGCGGAATATTGCTGACTATTTATTTGACCAATAAACCAATGAACATCGGAAGCTTACTTTTGCGCCACCTTGTATAATACTCAGCGGTGAGCTAGGCTGAATAAAATATATTTTTTTGAAATTGTCTGTTGAAAACACATGCCTATTGAACACGGAATGAGCCATACAAATGTATTCAATATTAAGAATTCAGTTTAAAGAATTTTGTATTATTAAAACAGTTTCTATTTATTTCCAAATTGCACATGAGCAGTTAAAGAAACCCCAAATAGCCCGTTAAATGGCAAAATTGCAAACAAATATGCTTTTAAATCGTGCATAAAAAATAGACCCACATGATTTTTCCGAAATCTAATTTGCAGCAATTAAATTTTCACAACTATTAACTAAATGGTTTCTGTTCTTGAGTTATTGAATTTTTATACTCAGCTGATCATAGCTAACGGTCTATAAATAAATACGCCACAAGAAAAGTTTTTCTACTCCTTTTATGGGAGAACCATTTGACCGATTTGATAAAATATGCACCGATCTAAAAGAAATAGAATTATCCAGTGTATAGGGGGTATCTCTTATATATGAGAGGCGTGGCATTCGGTACATAGCATACAATGTGTGTCCTTTATAAGCACCCAAAATACTCAACTGATTTTTATGAAAATTTCACAGTATATTCTTGGGCTCACTGGTTGCAGTATAGGCTATATATAGTTTAGTAAAAGTCGGCGGTGCCACGCCCTCAGGCTATAAAAAATTTAAATTAGTCATAACTCTGAACGTATTTGGTCTAAATTAATCACATTTGGATATGTATGACCTTGAGTCAAGACTTAAGCCATTTTGGAAAAGTGGGCAGTGTCACGCCCACATATTTTTGTGTTATTTTTGTGCTTCATTAATGTCCAAAATTTGTTGTCGATCTCTGTGAAACTGCACAGGCCATATATAGTTTTTAAAAAAGCCCCCGGGCTACTTAAAGTTTTGTGTATAGATATGTGTTCTATACATCAAAAAAACCTTGAAAACAGAAAGCGGTACCAGGATTAAATAAAAGTTTATTCGATATATTTTCAAAACTGTGTACATATCTGTACCCGTACAGGAAATGGGAGAAGAAAGGGAGTAGGAATAGAAATTTGAGGTGTAGAGGAGGTGTTAGAGGAAAATAAAGAGGGTAAAAAGAGTTACGGTATATGGGGGTTGTGGGAAAAGCAAAAGTAGCAAGAAAGAGAAAGATATAAGGATAAGGAAGAAAAATGGCCAAGTGGGGAGCAAAAAGAGTACAATTTGTTAAGGGAAGTGTATTTTTAGGCAGAAGAACCTCATGCTGGGTCTGCTAGTTATATAATAAAATAAAATGAGGAAACATAAAATAAAATAAAATATTATGAAATATGCTTATGTTTTAAATAAATATTTTCATGAAGACCGTTGGACGCATTTCCAGGACTTTTAGTATTATGACTGCCGAAAATGGAGTCAGTTAGTTAATAGCCATGCACGCATTGCATTTATTAAAATTTCTTCAATGGTAAGCAAAACGCAAACAAAGTATGCAAATGAACTAGCGTTTTCATATAAGACTTTAGTGAAACGCATATAAAAACAATCAAAATTTCTTCCAACAAATGTTTGTCGAAGCTCATAGCTGAGTATTAAATGTTTGGTTTCACCCGAATTCAGACTTACTTACTTGTTTTCCCTTTGACGTAATTTATGCTCCAAATAATTGTATGCCTTCACGCGTAGCAATCAACTAGCCATTCAAATTATGTGTTAAACAGTATGAATTATACTCTGTGTAGCAATATGTATTAACCAAGTGTTTAAGTTTATTTCCCTGAAACTATAATTAGGTCAACACATTCGACGTTTCGCATAAATAAATCTTCGCCACTGCCTAATAGCGAATAATCTCCCAGCTAATCGTGTGTTTACTTGCTGGTCTATAATTTTATTCTTTTCTTGGAAACAGCTTTGTTAGTTCGAAAAGTACTACACAATCACACGGACTGCTATGATCCGTATTTCTTAGTATTTATATTAATAATACATACGATTATATATATGATATCGGTACACATGTCAATGACAATGTATATCATTTGTATCGGTCTATTAATTTTTATTTATTTCATTTTTATTTTAATATTTTTCATGGAAAAGTTTACTTTTATAGCTGTAATAAAAGTGGTTGCGAAATTTCTTTTCAGAGTATGATTTACAAGTAGGGTATTAATAACTTTTTTATGATGAATTATATCTTAACCTTAAAATGTCTTTCTGCTGTTCATCAAAGTAGCCGTGATATGTACTTCTCTTTATTATTCTTGTGTTGGGCTAGTATACAGTGAATTATAAGTTAGAAATGGCGTCAAGCAATGGAAATAACGCACCTAACCTAGGTTGAACAAAAAAATCAAATTCAGTAAAATTTTAAACTTTTATAAAATGAACGTATTGTATGTAAAATCAAGTAACTTTTTATTCTGAAATTTGGAGTTTTTGAATAAATCTCTGATTTATAAAATACAATTGTTAGAATTAAAATTCCTGAAACTAAATTTATTTCATTTCATATAATGTTACTAAAGTGTTTGACATAACGTGCTCTGCGTGCGTTCTTTCCATGGATTTAGACAAATTGCCTGTCCCCCACTTATCTATCTTTTTTTTTCCTATGCTCCATCTCTCTGCTCCTCCTTTTTTCATCTTTTGTATCGTCTTGCTGTTTTTATAATTTTTTCTGTCCCTATCCTATTCTTCAGTCTACCCCACTATCTTTATAGTAATCCTTCATATAAAGGAACTCTGTATCAAATATTACATAGCTCATATTTAAAAAAAAATTTTCTCACGTCCCGTTTTCTCTTAGCCATAATTTTTCTATTAGTGGTGGATATTGATCCCACAGTGATGGATTAAACCTCCTGAGGGTTAGGGGCTTAGAATATGCCCGAGGTAGGGATACCGGTCGTAAGAGGCGACTAATATGCACAAAGGTAATGACGTTCAACTCGATGGTTGATCTACGGATATGATGCCTCTCACCTCTCATTACCCATCTTATCCTTCTTTACGGAAGGAGGGGTGACTCCCCAAAACCTTCGGGGAATGTTTTTGTCGTTACCACAACAACAACAACAACATTAATCCCACATAACTTTTTACCACTTTCAAGTAATACACCATGAATATTTCCGAATATATGTTGTATATGAGATCCACAACCTTTATTCTCCTAACCTGCTCTTTCCTTAATGTGCTAGAGAATAATCCAATATAACTCTACCAACCCTCACTATTCTACCATGAATACTTCCAAAGATATCCAATACCAAAAATTCCATTTCTACGGGAGGTATCACGCCCCTTAGCCCTCGCCCCTGTTTTTTCGTTAAATGCGATGGATTAATTTTAACTACCGGTTTACCAATTTTCAATATTATACAGTGGGTTCTTCCAGAGATATTCATAATCGTTAACGGGTTGTTGTTGTGCTAGCGATGCTTCGCCGTGCCTAGTACTTAGTTTAATTACCCAGCATTTCCATCAAGATTTTCTAACGGAAGTCCCAGAAATCTTGCGGTTTCAAAAGAGTTGGACCAGAGTGAAATTTGTGTTAGATAAGATAGACAGATGGTTAGTGTCGGGATAGGTAAAAGTTTAACCTGCTACAATATCCAGAACCAAGTTGGGCCAGCATGATTCTTGTCTCCCTTGTGGTTTGTAACAATTGAACAGGAATTGACTGGTCAACATTTCATTATGCACTTTAACCCCTAGCATTTTTGCCTCACTGTGAAGGTGATGTCAGGTGACATAAGGAGACATCGTGTGGATAAGGACGGGAGGTATGAATTTATTCTTGAACACAGCTCATTTACGGAGGGTCTAGTACGATGTCTTTCTTATAAACTTTTGGTGTGTCGGAAATTTCTCGTAAAAAAAAACAATGTTGGGAAACATACTGCTTGGGTGGTCTTACACAACATGTTCATTACCAATTTTTGTCTTTAACCAATCATTTATTTAACCAATAATTTGGTTTCACTGTTGATTAATTCCTCGCATCATGTAAAGAAAGAAGATTGCTGTAAATAAACGCATGCTGTGATGAGTATGTATAAGTTCTTGTATTGGCGCCAGTTTTCCTACTTCCCCTTTGCTGTTCATAGCCAATAATTGTGCTGTTTTGACATGTTGATATCAAGTGTTTTAATCACAAGTGACTTGTTGACGGGAATCTGTGGGTAGCCTACCACAAGCGATGTGAATCTAAACTTATTGAAATTATTCGTGATGAGACTTGGAAAGAGTTATTTCCGAATTTTCTGCTTTATTGAATACTTGAATAATTTATTAAATTTTAATAAGATTTACTCTGTTAATTTTGTGATGAAGGGGTTCTTAGTTATACAGTTGCACGTTCGGTTTATAATATTAATAATAATATTAATAATAGTAATAATGATAATAATAGTAATAATAATAATAATAATAATAATAATAATAATAATAATCATAATAATAATAATAATAATAATTATAATAATAAGAATAATAATTCAGTAATGCCCAATGGATAACCCACCGACACTAGAGGCGCATCCGCATAATGTATCACGTTGAAAGGCATGGGTTTGTTAAGTGTCGAGATTTAGAACTGCTAAGCTACAGAGAAAAGCTTATCAGCTGAGTAACATAATAAATATGCTTTATTGTTGGTTTTATGGTCTGTTAATTTTTAAATATTTTTGTAAGTTCAACGAGCTCAAGACCAGTTGATAACAATTCTTAGTTAATTATTATTATTTTTGATTAGAGGGAAAATTTAAAGCAACAAACATATACAGGCTATAGTTATAATACTATTTCGAAAACAGCCAGTTTTGTTTGAAATAGAAATAATCATTTGGGTTGTAAATAGTAAATATATATTCATGACATTATTGTTTATTAAGTGAGGATGTTATTGATTTTTTAATGCTAAAAAGCTGGAATCATTTAATTCAAACTTGGTTCTACATTTTTCAGCACGAGAAGTTTAAAATGTCTTGATGGCCGGGAAGAAACTGATCTACGTGAACCTGGTACCTACGATTCCAAATAATTGAGCCGCATTCTAGTATCGGTCTTACTAATGTTGTAAAAAGGGCTTTAGTGACGTACGGGGCACTAAATTCTTTTGACCTTAGCTTAACGAATTATAAAACACATCTAGCTTTGTTGACAGCTCCATTAATACGGGGGTTGAAATTAAGTTTGCAATCAAACATGCACATGGTCAAGACTGTGTTGTTTTTGTTGTGGTAACGGCAAAAACACTCCCCGAAGCTTTTGGGGAGTGCTGTCGAACTAACAGCCCTTGGCCGGATTTAAATCCAGTACGCTCCGGTACTCCCTTGCGGTACTTTCTAGGTCATGCCACCCTCCTTCCGTAAGGAAGGATAAGATGGGTAATGAGAGGCATCATATCCGTAGATCAACCATCAAATTGCACGTCATTACCTTGGTGCATATTAGTCGCCTCTTACCACCAGTATGCCTACTTCGGGCATATTCTAAACCACTAACCCGCAGAGGCAGTCAAAACTGTGATTATTGAAAGTGTAGGAATTTAGTATTCGGGCCGCAATCGTTCAGTTAACGCCTTCTTACATTTTAATTTTCTATTCAACTAATATTGTGAGTTTTAAATATACATTTAATTAAATTTAAAAATTTCTTGTAAATAATAGTTCTGATAGTAAAATCATAATCCTTTTGAGAGCTTAAATGGTACATTTGGGTTGCAGATCATACAATAATAGCGCAGCAGCGAAGAAACAACGAATAAGAAATGTTGAAATGAAACCACGAGGAAAAATGAGAACGAAACGATCGTGTCAAATAAATTATGTAAAGGCTTGGTTTCCTCGAAAGCGGTGCCGTTATATAGCTGGCGTCACATAGCGGTAGAGTAGGTTGTCAAAAACATTGCAATCTAAAAGTAATCACGTGTAAGCTAAGAAGACGGTGAAGTGCACCGTAACGTAATATAGCGGCAAGCATAAAATATTACGGCCGTCATGACGGTGGCTTATCTTTCGTCAACTTTTTTCCACCGTCATGTTCAAAACGGTGAGGATTGAATAAAATATTTCAAATATTTTTACACAAAACAGCAACTGTGACATTCCTGTTGTTTTGAAAAAAAAGTATTAAAAATAAAGAAAAAAGCAAAAATGCAGAAACAGGCAGCAAAATAGTTCAAACAAAATCGGCCAAATAAATCGCAACGCTCATTGAACTTTAGAGGAAGGCGGTGCCGCTAAAGACGGTAAGCATAGCGGCCGCTATATTGCGGTACCGCTTACCGAGGAAACCAAAGCTTAAGTAAATACCATTTATTTTTGGAATAATTTAAGCAACATTTTTCTAACAAAAAAGTTTTCAAAAATTCACAAAAAAATATTGAATTATTGTTATTTTTCAGGGTTGATTTATTTTGATTGTGAAATGCAGTTTTCATAAATAAAATAACAATGAATCTCCAACTGAATCGTTTAAAAGCTGCAACCACGAAATTGGCTAGCAATAACAAGGTGGTTAAAATAGCACTTTTTAAAAAATTTAGTTACAAAGAACTTGCACATTATGTACTAGAATTTCATATATGCGTGGTTATTTGCAAAGAACTCCAAAACATAAAATTTTCACTATAAAAAGCTAATCTTCCTTGAATTTTCTTAATTTTATGTAAAGATAGTTTGACAAGTATGGATTAGATTTTATCTGAGATTAATATTTAAATTTTAAAATTTTCAATAAAATGTTTCAAGAAAATTTCATGATTTATGCCAGTGAAATCAATTATAAAATTCAGTCAATAAAGAACTATTACGAAAAGAGAAGAAAATTACATTTTAGAAATGTTTTCCAAGGCTAAAATTGCTATGAATAGCTACTATATTTTCATTGCAATTGGTTTCATTTGTTTAATATAGCGATAGATATATTTTTTTATCTGATGCCATATATTTTATATCTGATGACTAAATTTTAAATAAAGTGATTTGTAATATAATCTTGCAATTTTCGTGTACTTTTAAAACAAAAAATAAACTAACCTACTATGAACTGGATGGATTCGCTGTGCAGTGCGACATGTCGTACACGCAACATTTAGCTTTTCAAAGGGATCCATGTCTGATATTTATAGTGTTCACTTACTGTAAACTCAAAATAAGTTTGGGTTAAATCTGTTTTTAACCAAAACGTGATCTACTAATATTATAAATACAACAGTTTGTGTGCTTATTATTATTATATTATATTTAAAAAAAAAATTGGATGCTACTTTTCCTTCAGAATTATTAGATTTTCAAATAGTCATAAATAAAAATGGTTACATTGAAGGACATATGAAAGGCTGGGAGTGAAAAGTAAACTTATTTTTTATGTAAGTAAAATAAAAACTTATAAAAGGTTTAATAAAACCGCGTAAAAAAATTGTTCAGTAAAAGGTAGACAAATAGTTTTTGTCATTAAAAGGTAGAAATATTGTTTATTGTTTTTACCAAGATTGTTCTACATTTTAATGGAAAAAACGATTTGTCTACCTTTTACTGAACAATTTTTTTACGCGGTTTCATTAAACATTTTATAAGTTTCCCTTTTACTTACATGAAAAATAATTTTATATTTTACTCTCAGCCTTTCATATGTCCTTCAATGTTTGATGCAGTAAATCATTGGCTTCATGTGTTCCTCAAATCAACTACATGCCCCATCAGACGAGTGTGAGTGTCATTATGAAAATATATGAAACTAGCCAGGTGCCCGATATCGTACGGGATATGTATTTTAGAGTGGTACTTATATTTCTGAATGTATTAAAACTTTGAGAAAATTCTGTTATGTTTAAATAAATAGAAAAAAGAGAGTTAATTATTTTTAAAGGTTAAATCTATCACCGCTGTCTCTGGGCATGGCTTTCGCTGGACTTTATTTTTGAACACTTTTCGTTTGATATATATATGATAAGTAATACATTGTATCGTAGTAGTGAGAGCCAGAGGGATTGAGGAAGAGTATAACATAGCGAGGTGAATTGACTAACTGCAATTTGAATTTTCGTCTTCCTTAGTGTAAACTTTAATTACCAACTAACTTCTATTTCTTTGTAAAAGTGCAGAATGCTAAAAATTGATTTCATAACCTAAACAGAATGCAGAAGTGCAAATGACTATCTGAAAACTAAAGAAAAAAGTGGTGAGCATTCGTCCTTCGAACATTTTTTATTCTACTCACAACTAGTTTGTTTAAGCGACAAAAGCTGTAGTAATTTCTTTGGTTTATTTCATTTGCATTGCATGCAATTCGCAATCAGCTAATGAAATATTCGAAAGATATAGTTAATGCTTTGCAATCCCAAATCGGGGTTTTTCACAACGAGAATGAGGAAGCCAATCCCGCGCAATGCCTCAAAGCCAACAGTGCTCGCCTCCAATTAATACATACAAGGTGTAACAGTTGCCCCGCACCCCCCGTTTTATATAGAGAAAATAAAATAAATAGTTTAATATTCCCAAAACATCGCCCCTATGTAATATGTGCAAGGGGGTTTTTCGCAGCGAAAATGAAGAAGCCAATCCCGTGCAATGCCTCAGAGCCAAAAGTGCTCGCCCCCAATTAATACATATAAGGTGTAAAGGTGCCTCGCACTCCCCGTTCTATATAGAACAAATAATTATAATAAAAACAAATAATATTACTCAAAGGCTGTCCCCTATGCAACATGGGCTCCGCACCTCCGTTCTACTCTCTGAACAAATAATAAAATAATATACAATAAATTAACTTAAAAAAACTACTCGCCCTCAATAAAGCTTAGACAAGTTACAATGCAATTTTTAAAGCACAGTTAAGAAGAAAAATCAGACTTTTTTGTTTCTCTTGCCAATATTTTATATTTATGTACGGTTAAAACTTGGGCTCAAAAGCATTTGTCTGCTTAAACAATATTTTAAAATTTGTAGCAATTCAGAAACTATTTAATGTTCTATTTCGATTTTTAATTTCTTTTGGTTTGCATTAAACACTTTATTGCGTAAGGAACCTAAAGTAATAAAATGTTTCTAAAACAAAACTCAGGTGGTAAAACAAGCTGTAGATAAAAGCAGAATAGAACCAAACCCAATAAGCAAAATACGTTTACTATAAGCTTACGATAAACTTACTTTAGCCAGATTTTCGTTTGGAAAACGTTTACTATAATCATTGTTAAACGTTTGGAAAAAATTGTCAAATCAACGAAAGTTATCCCTTTCTTAACAATTGCAAATGAGGTTTGGAAAACAATATTTAATTAACGTTTTATTCAACGTACAGTAAGGGTTTGTTGAAAACTGATTGATAAAACTCCAATTTCGACAACGACGGTGAAAACTGGCCAGTAGCCTAATGAATATGTACTAGACCTTTGCTATGAAGGTTGGTGGTTCGAATCCTAACAATCTTCTCAACTTTTCTTATTAAATAAATTATTATAATTATTTTAAAATATGTTTTATAGTTATTTCAGTTTTATTTATAACTTTCTTTTACAATTGAAGTAAAATAAAAGAAACATTTTTTTTAAAATATTCGGCGCTAGCTTTTTTACCAATTTGTGGTGTGCTGCTTCCAATTTTTATACAATTTGGCGGGAGCTACTGTTTTTTGCGGACTCCGAACGGCATCTGCAAAGCAAAGCAGATGAGTTTTTGCAGAAATACCCTCCGACTCCGTTTTGAAAAACTTTTTTCAAACTACTTTTGATATTACCTGTCCCAGGACTCGAAGCTTGGACTTTTCAGCGTGGTAGACCGGCAACACTACCGCTACACCACGTCGCCCATATAATAAAGATCATATAAATCAAGTAGGTAAACTATTTAGCATTATTTTTGAAAACGGCCAAACTGTTCACCTCGCAGAAAGTTCACCTCAAGTTAATTCCTTAAAGCTAACTACCATACAATTGTGAAAACATATTTCAACGTTTGTGCAATTTTATAGTTACAAACTCGTTTAGAAAACATTGATTTCAACGTTTAGAAAATATTGTTTAATAAACTAGCTTACTTCATTGTTTATTGGGTTTTTTTTTTATTTCTGTAAGCTTTTTAAGTCCCTGAATTTTTCGCAACAAATTTATGAATATATGAAATTTTCGGTTAGTGGATTATGCGTTTGAATATTTTTATCTAATAAAAAGCATTTAAGAACAAAGTTCAAACTTTGTTCAAAACCTAGGAAAATTTAACCAAGTTGTATCAAAATTCTACACTTTTTAATACGAAAATTGGATTTGCAGTTTTATGACGTATTAAATTTTAGTATTTATGATAAATTGCCAGGGTGAAGTTGGCAAAAATTAGTGGCAATTTTGGGCATTTATTGATAAATTTATAGTGTCAGTTTTGTTATGGGAAAGGCTCAAAATTTAAAAAATTTAAAAAATTTCAACATTTTCGCTATTGCTTAGTATTATAAAATTCTTAGGTCAACATTAAAATAATTTTTTTTTTAAATTATAAACGCAGTATTTTAGAATTTTTGTTAACACAATGCGTTCTGCCTTTTTGTAATAACCTTCAATCATGTATTGATCATATAATAATGGAGATAGATAGTAGATTCAGTAAACATCAAACTATCTGCGGAGATTTCGCTTCAGTTTTTCAACAAATTGCAGAGAAGAAAATGACAAAAATTTATTTAAGCTTGCTGAATTTTATGAACCACTTGTTCAAAAATAAAACATAGTGGCCTTACCCAATTTATGGAGAAGGTTCTTAAAACTGACATAATCTTCCTCCAAAAACTGCGTTTTACGCACTTCAGATGTTTGCAACTCTCCCCGTTTCCACTTCTACAGTAGCACTCACCTCTTCAACCCTTCTTCTTCTTTAAATTCTGCTTAATCGTCTAAGCGATTTTAGTCCTTTACCACAGCTCGCCACTCGTTACTCTGTCAATTGGCGCCAATTGGAAACACCACGGGATTATAAATCGGTCTCAACTTCGTCCTTCCATTGAAGTGGTGGTCTCCCTCTTCCTCTGCTACCACAGGTGGGTGCCGATAAGAATTCCTACTGGGCCAGAATATCTTCATTCATTCATACAACATGGCCTAGCCAATTAAAAGGTTGCGTTTTAATTGTTTGGACTATGTCGGTGTCTGCATATGGCTCATACAGCTCATCATTAAATCTTCTTCGGTACTCGACGTCGCCAACGCGTAAAGGTCCATAAATCTTTCGAAGAATCTTTCTTTCAAATCCTCCCAGAGCCGCCTCATCAGATGTTGTCAGTGGCCAAGCTTCTGCACCATAACCCAGGACGGGTACGATAAGTGAGTTATAGAGTTTTATTTTCGTTCTTCGAAAGAGGACTTTACTTCTCAATTGCCTACTCAGTCCGAATTAGCACTTGTTTGCGTGTGTGACTCTTCGTTGGATTTCTAGACTGACATTATTTCATATTTCATATTTCATATTGTTGGTGTTAATGCGGGTTTCCAGGTTAAAAACTCTAAAGAAATATTTTCTTGGGGATTTCTGTATTTTATGAAGGCAATTTCTTTTATATGAAAAAAACACTTTAGCTCTTCGGAAAAAAAATACCAAAAATCAACAAAACTTGTCACGACCTTAAGATTGACAATTTCAATTTTCAAATTTAATGAACTACAAAGCTGCATAACAATTCAAAAAATTGTGAAAATAATGTATCAATTTGAAGAAATTGCTATGAATTTTCGCGAATTTTGGGTACATTTTCAAAACAAACTTTATTGTGTGTCTCGAATTTCAGGTTTCGATAAGAAAAATGTCATCCCCGTCCCCCCTTCCCTAGTCCAGGCTATGCCACTGCACCTATATAATTCGATCTGGTTGTATATTTAGTGCAAAAAATGTTTCAAACTAAGGTTCAAGTTTTTGGGAGTGTACCTAAGTGGTTTAATTGGATGAAAAGTTTACTTTAAATGTCAGCCATAACTTCGATGACTGTAAGTGCTAGCGTAGCTTTTATTATCTCTCATTAGAGATGAACATTTCCGGTTTCTAACAATTCCGATGTTTTCAGTTAAAAAAAAAATCACTTGATAAAAAAAATTTTGGTGAAAAAATATGTGTTTATATTGCTAAGTTTAGTTTTATCAGGTGGTTTGTCTTATAGAGGATGGCAGTATCCCATAAAAATAGCTCAATACTGAATAAATAAACGGAAGCATTTTGATAGTGGACGCGTTAGACCCACAGATTCTTGTTTTGCTGGGAAGACTCATGCTAATTTAAGTAAAACAGTCACGAAAGTGAGTAAAATTATTGAAACATATTGCTCATTAACAAAAACATTAAGATAATTTTTATAAATAAATAACGTATATTTTTGTTAACATGTCTAAAATCCAAAGAAGACTGGAATTATAAGAAAAAAAATCTCGTTATTTTTGGTGACAAAACATCATCGCGATATTTGTGTTTCTTACTCTCTTGCTGTTGAGATTTCATTTTCTTTCCAACTACCCAAACGAGTATCAAAATTACGCGTTTATATACAAGTTTGTAATGACTTAGTTATGTATTAATTAACGACCAAAAAGTTTTGAAATTCGTAGATTTTATAGAGAGTGTGAGGTAAATGGAAACTAAAGCAAATGCTGTAAAAAGATATAATAGAATGTTAAATGGTAAGAAAAGTTGTAAAGTAGCCTGGGGTCTTTTTTTATGTTGGAAAAGTTGAAGAAATATTTTCTTAATTGAATGAAATTATAGATGCGTAGAATAAGTGATAATACTTTTTATAGCGCTATTACTTCGAAGTTTTTAGGCCAATTGGGGATGTGCTTATTTTAAGTTTGCCACACATTGGTCGATACACAGTTTTGATGTCCAAAATGTGCCACAAATACACTCCCAGTTTTGTAAAACATGGTGGAAGCATTTTGTTTTGGAGGGCTCTATATATGTTAGAGAAGCACACCTGAGAAGCTACCACCTGTAGAGCCTTGCACTTACAAATCAATTCCGATTATAAACGAAGATAAAAAAATTTTGGAACGAGTCTCCGTCTTCCTTTGTTAACTTTGGTTTTGTAACAAACCGGTTTCGGTGTTTCGCCATCCTCAGTGTTTACTTTCGCTCTGTGGATGGCGGAACGCTGAAACTGGTTTGTTACAAAACCAAAGTTGACAAGGGATGACGGGAAATCGTTCCAATATACATCAACTTTCCACCCTGTAGGAAACCCAACAAATAAATAAAATAAAATTTGGTTGGGAGCAAGTCAATTATATTATTAACAAGTAAGGAAGTCTTAGTTCGGGTGGAACCGAACATTAAATACCCAGCTGTGTAAAAGTGGTTGTGGTAAATTGGTAAATTGTTGTGGAGTTATGACCTATAGAGGTTTTAAACTTTTTCTACTACCATGTGGGCAGTCTTATAAATAAAAATGAATGTGTGTCTATATGTCTAGCGTTCAAAGTACTTAACCGATCGTTATGAAATTTTCACAGTAAATTCTTGGGTTTACTGGCCACAGTACAGGCTATATATAAGTTTGTAAAAGTGGGCGGTGCCACTCACCCGATTTTTATGAAATGTTCACAGTAGATTCTTGGATTCACTGGTTACAGCATAGGCTACATATAAGTTTGGAAAACGTAGATAGTATACCTCGTGTCATGTTTCGTAGTTTTCTTTAACACGGTTCTGAAGTTAATAATAGCTGAAATTGGATATTTTGTTCATTTATTCTATCTGCATCAGTGAAGGAGATATGACATTTTTCGGTTTTCTACCCCTCTTTTAGAAAACTTTGGTCCAAAAGTGTGAGTGGTACTCTTCATGTATATTGTATACCTTGTATAAAGTTTCGTAATCCTATCTTACACCGTTCTGAAAATACTAACTTTCGAATTTGAAATTTGCTTGACTTATTAGAGGGAGGAGCCACGCCCACTTTCGAATATTTTGAAAAAATCGTATATATAAAGGGTTATTTTTTTAGGGGTATAGAACTTCGAATTGAAATAAAACACAAGAAAATCGTTTTAAGGTCCATCAATTTGGCTTTATTGGAATTATAATTTTATGCCATTAATGTTTAGATATGATTTCGGGCATGTGGCCGCCGCGGCTGGCTCGAATAAAGCCAATTCTACAGGTCCAATTTTCAACCACTTTTTCGAGCATATGGGGCCGTATGTCGGCAATAACGCCACGAATGTTGGCTTCCAATTCCCCTAACGTCTCTGGTTTGTTGGTGTAGACGAGCGACTTCACATATCCCCAAAGAAAATAATCCAATGGTGTCAAATCACACGCCCTTGGTGGCCAATTGACAGGTCCATTCCGCGAAATTATGCGCTCATCGAATGTTTCCTTCAATAAATCGATTGTGACGTGCGCTGTGTGGCATGTAGCGCCGTCTTGTTGGAACCACAACTCATCCACATTCATGCCATCCAATTCGGGAACAAAATAGTCGGTTATCATGGCTCTATACCGGTCTCCATTAACGGTAGCTGCCTCTCCAGCATTATTGCGGAAGAAGTATGGCCCAATGACTCCACCAGCCCATAGAGCACACCAAACAGTCAGTTTTTGTGGATGTAATGGCGTTTCAAGGGTCTCATGTGGATTCTCTTCACTCCAAATGCGGCAATTTTGCTTGTTGACGTAGCCATTCAACCAAAAATGAGCCTCATCACTGAACAAAATTTTGCGATGAAAATCAGCATCGAAATCAATCTCATTTTCGGCCCATACACCAAAATCACGACGCATTGCATGGTCTCGCGGCTTTAATTCTTGCACAAGCTGGATCTTGTAAGGTCGCAAGCCAAGATCTTTGCGCAAAATCTTCCATAAAGTTGATGGACAAAGCTCCAATTGCTGTGCACGGTGGCGAATCGATTCATTCGGGTCCTCTTCAACACTTTGCTCTACAGCGGCAATTGTTTCTTCGGTGCGCACTGTTCGACGTCTCTGCGGATGCGTATTATCACATAGAGTAAACGTAGTGCGAAAACGATCCATGGTTAACCGAATTAATTGCTCTGATGGACGATTATGTCGACCATAAAATGGACGGAGCTCACGGTAAACTTCGCGAACTGAACCATTATTTTCGAAATAAATTTGCACGATTTGCAAGCGTTGTTCTTTTGTCAACCTGTTCATGATGAAATGGCAAACCAAACTGAACATAAATGACATTAGATTTGCCAGATTTGACCACAAAATGCCAGTTTTACCTCTATTCGAAAAACAAACCTCTAAAAAAAACACCCTATAGTAAGCAAATTGAGGTAACTGCCAAATTATATTATTATAATTGTATCAGTTAATTAGATATGGGCAGTTCAATATTTCTACCTTCTTTTCATATAACTTTTATGAAAAAGGAGGCGTGGTCGAAAAGCTATTTCGCTTATTTTCCATGGGTGCATTTATCACAACAATAGTGTGCCTCCTACGAAATTTCGTTATACTAACTTAAACGGTTCTGAAGTTATTAAGAGTCAAAATTTGAAAATTTCTTCACTCATATGTGGGCGATGCCACACCCCTTTTCCAAAAATTTCATAAAATTGCCAATGGGACAACCAAATCAACTTTAACGAATTATTACAAATAAATGACGCATTATTTGTCAAACATAATATGCCTATGCACTGCTCTTGACCCATACGAAGATATCAAAATACATTTTTATTGAAATTATGCATGTTCAGATATAGATATACGAGTACTCTGGAAATTGATTATATGAAAAAAAAATGTTAGCATCTTAATATATAGATACCTGGCCATTTAAGCCGCTGGCTTTAAATTTGTCCAACTATGACGATGTCTATAAAGAATCATAAATCTGTTAGAGAAAGGCTGCATTCAGGCTTTTATTGAAAGTAGTAGGATGGCTACAATTTTTGTTTTTGTTCTTCAAGAGAAGAATTTTCCTCGGAATTTCCTACACAGTTTGAAGTAATATTTGTTGGGAAGGGAGCGACAAATTTCTTCGCAACATTTCGTAACGGAATGACTCAGGCTGTCGTTTCAGTATAACCAGTGTTGTTGTTGTTATTAACAGTGTTTCACCTCTTCAGCTATTTCAGGTGTTGGGATGTCTAACACCGGGTTCACATAATGTGGAAGTCATTTGCAGCCCACATTTGGTTCCGTGGATGAGTGAACTGCTTATGATGTTCACAGAGATGTACCTGGTTGGAAAATCTTCGTTCACAAGACATCTGTTTAGATATCTAGGTTTATGGCAGTTCAGTTAAAACCGCCCTCTTAGTATTTCGCGTTCTCTTTGACAATGCGCAATTTAGACATTTGGTGGACATTTGAATCAGTATTCATTTAAAGACATCCCTTATAAGTCCTTGTTGTGTCTTATGCAAGTTTATTAGTCAAAATCATTCATGTATGTATATACATCTGTCAAGCTCAAATAACAGTGTTGCATAGCTTAAAACTAATATTGAACAGTGTTGTAGATAATAGTAGTATAACAATATACTTACAATATGATAAATAAAGATCGTAATTGAAGATAGTAATTGAAGGTAGTACTTCACAACAGTCCTGATGCCGATGTTTCGCCAGACTTGCAACTTCCTCCAGTTGCTGTCGCAAAGGCTCGGTGACTATATCAGAGTCGGGTGATCACTTAACGAACCACTAATTAGTGCGAATTAGTTAAACAACAACAACAGATATACTCAGCTATACCACAATTCCTATCCTAGGATGAGTACGCCGTGTTGTACCATTAAAAGAAATGATGCATCACAGAAGTTATTAGTGTCCGACTCTCACCCTAAACAGCATATGATGGGAGAACCCACTAGGTCGAAAAAATCCATGCATTTAGTCCGTTTTAGTTTGCGCTAAGTAGAAACTCCTGCTCTAATTAGGGCAGCTCAAAAAATCCATCTAAACTGATAACTGCCAATCAAACAGATTGAAGTCTTAAAACTGAAATAAATTGTTTCTGGAAACTGGAAAATGAAAATGTTAAGTGCTACCAAAATCAATTTCATGCACTTCGGGAGACTTCGTAGTAAATTTAATACAAATTATCTTATCCACGAATAAAATTTCTTTGAAAGTCTCTTAGCAAGAAGTGTCCAATCATCTCATTGACTGTAACTAATTTGCTTTGATTAGCTGCTAAAGAAGTTTGCTTGCACTAATTTCATGGCAAACTATATTTCAACAACAACTAAAAAAAAACTTGTGCGTTTAGGTCTTCCATTTTTACTCATTTTTCTACTTTGCACCATTTATGCACTCGAGCACCAACATCACTTACTCTATTCCATGCAAATTCAATTTGTCGTCAAGCGCTGCGTACGTCAGCTTAGACTGTCATTAATGACAAACAAGTACAAGCTCAAATATGACGGCTACACCCTTACATACATGCAGTTTACATAACTTTGCCACAAACTTACCATGTTGTTGCGGTCGACGTTGTGATAGTTTGCGTCTTTGTGGCGGTGTTTCCGTTTCGCTCAGACGCGGTTCGCTCGTACAATATGAACGTGAATTTTCCAAGTTATATTGTTGCTGTTGTTGTTGTTGCGCTTGAGCTTGAGCTTTCCGTCGCACCTGAAAGTAAAGTTAAGAAACAGAATTGAAAAATGACTGTCTGCGACATACTTTATAGTAGAAAATTGCATAAATTAATAAAAATTTAAGTAATTTCCTTAGGCTTACGAAAGCAACAGCTGTAAGTCATCAACCAAATAGTTTGCTATCACAGAAATGTTGTGAAAAGTATAGTGCATCAAAATAGTTGACATTTTGTGCTGCGATGAACTTAGCTCGAAACACAATGTAACAGAAAGAAAATTCTTTAAAAGAAATGAAAAACTTTTCAATAGCAATTCCTGATACTTCTTTTGGTTTATTTCTGTTGCTTTTATTTTCATTCCATTGTAGTAATCGTCGAAAGTGTTAAACTTGCTGCAAGGCAAATATAAACTTTGTAAAACACTTGTTGCATTCATTGTATGCTAAACCTTATTTTACGGTGTTTGTGCTGCCTTTCGTTTATAGAGAGCTGCATAGCTCAGTGAAGTATTCAAGCATATGCATGACATAACATGGCGTATACGCAACATTTCTCGAGCAAGTCAATTAAATTGCTACAGTTTGGCAATGACGAAATAACTTTGATATGGCTTCAGCAGTATCGAAATACATGAATGCAGTAAAGGAAGAGGGTAAAATATATTCAAAGGGTTTGCTTATGGCGTGCCGATAAGCAGAGCTGTGAGGCGAAATGAGCTAAAAGAGGAGGTATTTTTGGAATTCTACACGGCCAAAATTTTTAAAAATAAATGAAAAGATATTTACAATATTTTAGACGTATTTATTAGTTCAGTTTTAAATCGAAACTACAATAAATTGAAAATTGGTGTATGTAGTTGAAAGGTTTGAAATTTATTACAAAAAAGGTCAGAAAATTGCTTAAACCGACGAATGGTTTAAAATTTATGCTAAAATTTTTAGCCGTGTAGCGAATATCTAGCTGGACAAAAGCAAAGCTTACATTCCTAGAATTTTTGATTATCAATATAACGGCACGCTTTTGTCACGCTTTTGTAATCATACCAAAAACGAAACTTTAGAAGTTTGAGTTATTGGTTCGAAATAAAGGGTTATTGGATTGTATCCTATTAAAGTATGATTTTAACGAAATAACCGAGAACTATTTAAGAGATTTAAGTTAACAAGTTTCAAAAGTTTAGTAGAATTTTTCTGAGAAATGGAACAGAACATCGAGAACGGTTTGCAAAAAAACACACGGACTTGATTTTGGGTGCAGATATAACCTTAAGTGTTTCCGAACATTCAAATCAGACCTGTAAATTCTTATTAGATTTGAGTAATCAATTGATTGGATGGCTCTTTATTTAAATTATTTTTTAAAAATCCACAGTTCCTAATTGATTGCCACTGGAAAAAAGTAATCAAAGGTAATCAAAAATAACCAAAATTAATCAAACAATTAAAAATTGTCAAAAATAATCAAAAATAATCCAAAAATAAGTTTTTGATTATTTTTTAAAATAATTGATTATTTTTTCAAATAATCACTAAAATAGTTATTAAGAATCGAAAACAATATTATTAAGATTCCAAAAAATTATCAAATTGAATTAGTAAACAATACGATTCACTTAAGAGGTCCGATTCAAAAATCTCGGGCTATTCTAAAATGGTCTACGCGTGCATTGTTGTAAAAAACGGGCGCGTGTACTCTAGTGCTAAGAAACTCATGCTCATCTCCATTATCCCGCGTTTTCTAGAGGTTTCGTAAATTAAAAATAGAAGCTTCAGAAATGCGACAACCTTATTACTATTGTAATAGTAGATAAAATTGCCTCATTGATTAGTCAATAGTTGCGGTGTCGACTAAAAAGATGTTTTGTCTTGTGTGGCCACATCCGGCTGCTAGAAAATCGAGATTTATACATTTAGTTGAGGTGGGTTTTTTGAGACGAAGAAATCAGACGTCGTAGAAAATTTATGCTATTGAATTTTTGGAATAAGCTTGAGATTTTCCAAGGAAAAGATATATCTAGATCAAGTTAAAACAAATATATCTTTGTCACGGTAGTAAAGAGCGCTAAATCCATTCAACATGTAGTAAAACGAAAAACTCTAATCAGATAAAAACTAAATTCAGCGTTGAAATTTCACAGTGAATACAAAATGTATAGAGCTGGCAGAATTATCCTCCGCAGTTATATACAGTAGTTATCAAGCGCTCTTTAAGTTAGCGAATTTCATTTCAAAAATTTATTTTCAACCTCAGTAGTTAACAACTTTTCTACAGCAAATGCAATGCAGCAGAAAGTCATAATTAAATCGCATTTCCATTAGTTTTTCATTAAACGAATAAATCAAACACGAATGAAACTATAAACTTTCTGTATGTGGTTTTCGACGAATGGATTATTTCATGATTCAAAGAAATTAAAATCAAAATAAAATAGCTAAACAATAAAAAATAATGGACCACAAAAACTCACTAAAATTCTCGAAAATACGATTGTATCCTTCGCAAAGTCGTGGTTAGTTGCACTTTTACGCCATCATTCCAATTTATTTCATTCACGCATCGCGCAAATTCAATTCGCAAGCAGAGTGATGCGCTTTGAATGCTAGAACACAAAAAATATTGATGCTAATATCGACATTTCAATTATTCGGGTCTGGCTTCTGTACCGATATGATATTTTTTCATTGAAAGGGATTTCCACAGAATCGAACGACAATTCAAAGAATGTCAAAACAGGGCGTTTCCTACCTTACATTTGTATACTCAGCTGAGCAAATCACATTTTTAATGTATCGTATATTTAAGGAAAAATATTTGAAGATATCATCACAAAATTTGGCACACTCTCATTACGAGAAATCTGTCAGATAAAACTGAATGAAATGGGTTAAACACCACGGCCACCTTCCTAAAAAAGACTTTTCAAAGCGTCAGTGACGAATAAAATAGACATATCTCTCCGAAAACTGTTTTTATATAAGTTTTATTTTATTATCAACGTGTAGTTGCAAGTAAAAATGTCAAAAATATAATTTTTGTATATTTGTGTGACACAAACCATTTTTTGAGCAACGCTTTATGTATGACTTGAAACATGAAAATTAGCCAACTTGATTGACAACAGAAAAGCGAATACTTCTCAAATTAAGTGTTGCTTGATTGCAATTTTACAAAAAGGAGTAACATAGGTAAACTAGCATTGACCATATTCAAATAAATTTCAGGTGGACATGGTACCACCAATGCTTGGACTCGCTGTTATTTTTCCTTGGCAATATCCCTATTGATTATTCGTAAATTTTCAAAATAAAAAAGGAAATGCCCAGTCATAGATTTCTCTGCAGAATGCCCTTACTAAGAAGTTTTTCCAATAGCCACATCTACTTTAGAAGGAAAAGAATGATAACAAGCCTTTTTAAAATCTTTGATGCGGTACTCTGTACGTGATTTAAATATATGTATAAACAAAAATGGTTTAGTTGCCGAAATCGTATACCAACCACCCGTAAGCTTACAAAGCTGGGTATTTAATGTGTGCATTCTTTCCTGTTTTCTTATATAATTGATACTCCAACTTGATTAGTTGCTTTTTCCCCATCGATACATACACGACAGTGCTCTTGATTTTTATTTCAAAAATTAGTTTGCAAATTTTTTATATAACTATATTTCCCAGTTTTATAAAGAAAGTAAAAATCAAGATGTACAATATATCGGGATTTATAAAAGATATCGAAAATATCGATTACGTTGAATACTGCTAATTTTGCAGCATTAATGTACACCTCTTGTTGTTGCCGTTAGAAAAATTTGGTTAACCGCTTCATTTGTAGTTAGCGAAATGCCAAATGCACACATACACACCCATATACCAACAAGCAAACCCAGCCAACATTTGGAACCACAAAAGAGTCTTAAAGCAGACCTAGTGTATCCGATGGTTTTTTAATATAACTGAGCTCAAATAAGCAGCTCATATAAAGGAATAATAATTATTATGATTATTTGGTATTTAACCAGTCCATTTTTGAAGCAAATCAGAAGCAAAAAATATTTAGAAAGAATTCCTTCAAATACAAGTATTTATTATCTATACAACTGTAGGCATTATGCATTCTTCTTATCCTTCTTCTTTAAATGGTGCATAAAACCCTAATTTCGCCGTCCAACATAGCTCGGCAGATAATTGGAAACACCACTGGATCACATTTTGTTCTCCACTTGGTCCTTCCATCGGAGTGGTGGTCGCCCTTGTCCATGTCGGTGTCTATTTTTGTTTCTTTTTTTTTCAGTATTTTTGTAGAAGTACATAAACATACACATCAACAATGCTGAAAAAGTGAAAAATAATGGGGGAGGAATCAGGACAACTCAAAGACAATCCAGGAGAATAAAAAATAGTCAGAAAAAATGGAAGTAAGCAAAAAAATTTTTTACTTTTATTATTTAAAATTTTTTTTTTATTTTATATGATTCTTTTTGAGTTTTTTTTGATATTTTCTAAACGTAATCAGTTAATAATTGCCTTTTCCTAAAAAACAATTAAAATAATCATTACCAATTAAAAACGCCGTCTAATTAATTGATTACTAATTACTAATAAAATTGAACAGGCGCTATTATATTTGTCAGTCTAGTCTGTAAGATTTGATCTCTTGTTCTGTTAGACTGGTAAGCTTATTTATTTTGTTAATTATACCTTTGTTATATATTACATATTCACAATTATACGTTTTATATATTCACTTAGTCGACCTCTTTCTGTTAGTGCCGACTTAAAATAAAACAAGTAAGGAAGTTTAAGTTCGGGTGGAACCGAACATTATATACCTAGTAGTGATCTATTATGGCATACCAATTTACGCAGGTCTATTTTAATACTTTCAGTTCGTATTTGCGCTCAAACAGACATACGGACAGACAGATAGACGTATCGAGAGATGGACACGCCTACATCAACTCAGCTCCTCCTCCTGATCACTTCAGTATACTTTTGATGGGACTATCTCTTTTTCTTCTCATACTTAGATACATTTAATGTTTATGGAAGGTATGAAAATTCAAAAAGATATATAACCTCGCTATTGCAGTGGGCTATTAATACGTGCCCGAATATTTTGCTTTTGTGTTTTCCGATTTGACTAATTTTTGGCAGGAGTATAATACATACTACTAAAAAGCCGCTGACCAATTTTCATTGAAATATCAAGATTAAATTATAAGCGATTGCCTTTGAAAATAGCAGAAATTTTATGCTGAAAAGTGGGCGGCGCCACGCCTACTTCTTCAAAATAGACATAATTTGTTTGCGGCCGACTTTTTCTTAAAAAGCTTATTATGTGTGCAAAATTTAATTGATATAACTTGCTTAGTTTTAGAAATATCGCTTTTTAAATTTTTCCAAAAAAATTTTCAGAACTATGTTAAAAACCTGGGCGTGGACATTAACCGATTTCGCCCAATTTTACAACAAATGGTTACCCTAATATATAGAACATTATCACCAAATTTCGTTTCGCCAAGTCAATTTTTGGCGGAGTTATGGCATAAAAAGTTTTGTGGAATTGTCCACTATAAAAGGGGCGGAGCCACGCCCATTATCGAAAATTTTAAGTTTTTGGATTTCTTTGTTTACGGAAACTTTAAAACTGAAATATAAATGATGTAAAGCTATTTTACGCAAATTTATTGCCTATTTAATATATCTACGATCCTTTTCAAAATCTTTTATATAAAAGTGGGCGTAGACCTTAACCGATCCCGCGAAATTTTTCTGGCATTCCTTGCATACTTGCAAACCTGCGTGCTGAATTTCGTTTCGATATCTTGAACGGTTTCTGATTTATGATTAATATTATTTCTAAATTTGACTTTACCACGCCCATTTTCAAAAATTTCTTAAAAAATTTATACTATGCCTCAATCTCAATGTAGTCACCAAATTTTATTATTAGTATTATGTACTGAGTATTCACTTTTTTTGTGTTTTCGAAAATATTCTATATATAAAAAGTGGGCGTGGCTATCATCCGATTTCGCCCATTTTAAATAGCGCTCGGAGATGAGTGCCAAGGAACCCGCACACCAAATTTCATTAAGATATCTCAAAATTTACTCAAATTGTCGTGTTCACAGACGGACGGACGTACAGACGGTCCTGAACATTTTGATACATATAAGTCAATATCTATCTCGATCCGTTAATGCCGTTACGCACTGCCGTTACGCGACTAAAGTTAATATACCTTGTGTGCGTAGCACTACTAGGTATAATAAAAATAAAAGCAAGTGAGGAAGCTTAAGTTCGGGTGGAACCGAACATTATATACCTGATCTATTATGGCATACCAATTTACACAGGTCTATTTTAATACTTTTCAGCTCGTATTATATAGCCATATATATAACACTCGGCGACCTGGTGGCCGATGTTCAGAGAGCACTCAGAATATGGAGGGATCACTTCTCTGCCCTTTTAAATGGAGAAACTGAGCAAGAAACTAGAGAAGATGCCGAACCCGGGCCCAAACTCGAAGATGATGCAATTGACATTCCACAACCCGACTATAATGAGGTGCGAATAGCAATATCCCGATTGAAAAACAATAAAGCAGCTGGCGCTGATGGTTTGCCTGCTGAGCTATTCGAACACGGAGGCGAGGAGCTGGTAAGGCGCATGCATCAGCTTCTATGCAGAATATGGTCGGTTGAATGCATGCCTGAAGATTGGAATCTAAGTGTTCTCTGCCCAATCCACAAGAAGGGCGATCCTGCAAACTGCGCCAACTATCGCGGCATCAGCCTTTTGAATATCGCATATAAGGTCCTATCAAGCGTATTGTGCGAAAGACTGAAGCCTGATGTAAACAGACTGATTGGACCTTACCAGTGTGGCTTCAGACCTGGTAAATCTACCATCGACCAGATTTTTACAATACGCCAAATCTTGGAAAAAACCCGTGAAAAGAGAATCGACACACATCATCTCTTTGTTGATTTTAAAGCCGCTTTCGATAGCACGAAAAGGAGCTGCCTATATGCCGCTATGTCTGAATTTGGTTTCCCCGCAAAACTTATACGGCTATGCAAAATGACCTTGAGCAACACCGCCAGCTCGGTCAGAATTGGGAAGTACCTCTCCGAGCCGTTCGAAACTAAACGAGGTTTCAGACAGGGTGACCCCCTATCGTGCGATTTCTTTAATTTAATGCTGGAGAAAATAATACAAGCTGCAGAACTTAACCGCGCTGGAACAATATTTTATAAAAGCGTGCAACTGTTGGCATATGCGGACGATATTGATATCATTGGCCTTAACAACCGCGCCGTAACTTCTGCTTACTCCAAATTAGAAAAAGAAGCGGAGAAAATGGGATTGGTGGTGAACGAGGGCAAAACGAAGTACCTTCTGTCATCATGCAAAGAGTCAGCGCATTCGCGCCTTGGCAACCAAGCCACTGTTGGCAGCAATAATTTCGAAATAGTAAACGACTTCGTTTACCTGGGAACCAGCATTAACACCAACAATAATGTTAGCCTAGAAATCCGACGAAGAATTACTCTTGCAAACAAATGCTACTTCGGACTGAGTAGGCAATTGAAAAGTAAAGTCCTCTCTCGACGAACGAAAATAACACTCTACAAGTCACTCATCGCACCCGTCCTGCTATATGGTGCAGAAGCGTGGACACTAACAACATCTGATGAGGCCGCTCTGGGAGTATTCGAGAGAAAGGTTCTTCGAAAGATTTGTGGACCTCTACGCTTTGGCGACGGGGAGTACCGAAGAAGATTTAATGATGAGCTGTATGAACTTTACGCAGACGCCGACATAGTTCAGCGAATTAAAACACAGCGGCTTCGCTGGCTAGGCCACGTAGTGCGAATGAGCGAAGATGCGCCATCCCAGAAGGTATTCTTATCGGCACCCGCCGGTGGAAGCAGAGGAAAAGGAAGACCACCACTCCGATGGAAGGACCAAGTGGAGACCGATTTGCGATCCCGCGGTGTTTCCAATTGGCGCCAGTTGGCGCAACGAAGAAACGACTGGCGAGCTATGTTGGACGGTCAAAATCGCCCAGGCGGTTAGATGACCAATTAAAGAAGAAGATATAACACTTCTGTTATGAGGTTTGAGGGGTAAATTAATTTATTTGTATATAAATAGCTTCCCATCAAACACTGCTAACCACATTTTTTCAAAATTACAATACATGCACATTTTATATTTGAAAAATTTTAGTTCAAATAGACAGACGGGCAGAGAGACAGACGGACAGGGAGATGGATAAGGCTGAATGATCTCAGCTCATCGTCCTGATTATTTCAGTGTACTTATAAATGGGCCTATCTCTTTTTCTTCTCATACTTACAAACATTTCATGTTCATGAAGGACATGAAAATCCAAAAAATTATATAACTTCCCTGTTGCACTGGGGTATTAACAACTTGCCCAGATATTTTACTTGAGTGTTATCCGATTTGCTTAATTTTTGGCAGGAGTATACTACATACTATTGAGAAGCAGCTGAACAATTTTGATTGAAATATCTAGCTGAAACTACAAGCAATCGGTTTTGCAGAATTTGTATGCTGAAAAGTGGTTGTTGCCATGCCTACTTCAACAAAATCCACAAAATGATTTTGCGGTCGCGTTTTTCTTAAAACGCTTATTATGTGTGCAAGATCTTATTGATATAGCTTGCATAGTTATAGAAATATCGCGTTTTAATTTTTGAAAAAAATTTTTTCAGAACTATGTTAAAGAACTGGGCGTGGCCGTTGACCGATTTCCCCCGTTTTCACAACAAACAGTTAACTTTATATATTCAACATTTTCGCCAAATATGATTTCGATAAATTAATGTTATGGTATATAAAGTTTTGTGGAATAATCCACCATAAAGGGGGCGGGGCTATGCCCATTTTCAAAAATTTATTTTTTTCGACTTTCTTTGTTCACGGACACTTTGAAATTGAAATATAAATAATATAAAGCCTTTGCACGCAAAGTTATTGCCTATTATATACATATATAATAATTTTCAAAATCTTTCGTATAAAAGAAGGCCCAGACCTCAACCGATTTCGTCAATTTTTTTCCGGCACATTACCCGTGTTATTATAAATATTTTTGCTGATTTTCGTTCCGATATCTTGAACGGTTTTTGATTTATGCTTAATATTATTTCGGACATGGCTCAATCAATTTCTTTTTTCCTCCTGAACATTTTGATGTATATAAGTCAGTACCTATCTCCATCCGTTTATGCCGTTACTTTAGGCGACTAAATTTAATATACCTTGTGTGCGTAGCACTACTAGGTATAATAAATAAACCATACAGCTCGTCATTAAATCGTCTGTGATACTCGCTGTCGCCACCGCGTAAGGGTGAGTAAACCTTTCGAAGAAAATTCTCTCGAATACTCCCAGAGACGCCTCATCAAATGTTGTCAGTGTCCGAGCTTCTACGCTATACAGCAGGACTGATACGACAAGCTACTTATTTATTACCCGAGAGAGGACTTTAATCTAAATTAAGTTACTTCTTATAGTTGAAAAAAAAAGTTTTTTAAACTTTGATAATTTTACTCGTCTTACAACATTTGCAGAGCTCTATAGCCTTTCTTAAAACTTTCAACAATTTAGTTTTATTTAAATGTATTTGCAGTCCGACATTGAATCTGTAATATTGTGCAATTCTAAAAAATTGGGGAAGCTATGAGGATGCAACTACGAATTTTGTTTTTATGTAAAAATTTCTATACAAACAATGTAAGCCACTTTAAGTTGAAAAAAAATTGACTAACAGTTTTTTGCATCTTGCTTTAAGTTTATTTTTAGAAACATTATTTTTTGAACGTTATATAAAAATTTACTTTTAACTTTCGAATAAATTAATTCTAATGCTTGTTGGGATATATTGCGCTTAACTTGGCTGAAAGTGAAGAAAATTGATTCAGTCACAAAACCCATTAGACACCTCATTTAGTGAATTGTAACCCTGATATTTAGAGCATTAGTAAATAGTGATTGGAATTTAGGAAATCAGTGACACGCAGGTTGTGGTTTAGCTAAACAAATTGGAAAAAGAGTTGTAGGATTTATTTCCTTCTGTCCAAATGTAGTTGTTATTTTTTTCGGATATAGTACAACTAGTAATTTGTCGTGCTTCGCATAATAGCTTGTAGATGATGATCATGTGTGTGCTTCATACAAATGTATATATACCTACAGTTGTGTTCAATATAATAGTAGTGAAATTAAGTTGGATATCTTTCGACAAAAAAAAGAAGCTGTGTTTTTAATAATTTTCATTTTAAATATACCTAATTCCATGACAGAAACTACATAAATAGAAATTTGAAAGTTTACACAAAGTTCAGGAAAGTTAATTAAACTTTTAAAAATTCACATCAAAATTTCAATATTTTTGGGCAGAACTTTTAGAAAACTTTTGAGTACCCAGTTTTATAGCGCCATGAAGTGCAATTAGAATTACCTCAAAAATTCCCCTGAATTTTTAGAATTTTTTTGTCAAGGATGTTAGGTATTTTTTTCCATACAAAATTAAATTTTCTCCATACATTATATAAAAGAAATCACTCAACCCCCTTGACTAAGAAAATTCTTAAAATTCAAGGATGTTTTTGAGCGAGTTCTAACTTGCACAATGTTACGCTCGAATTTGTACCGTGGGTACATGCATGCACTTGAGTCACCATCACATAAACAAAGTTTTCCCTTATTTTTTTTTTTAAATTTCTCAACTTTCGCTTTCTTTCAAATTTTCATACAGAACACCCTGTAGTTCCCAACAATGTTTTAAGCTTAACATCCTTCAATCATCACTTCGAACATATGATTTTCGATACCAAAATTATCGATAATCTATATGTCAATTACTACCTCATGGGTCTCGGCCTTATATCCGGCCCGAAAATCGTTCTTTTCCTGAAGAACCGTCGTACTTAGCTGATCGTAAGTGTGGAAGTGTAGGTAATAAATCAATTTACTCGAAAGGTTAAAATCGCGAGTGTTAATTACACAAACCCACTTCCCACCATCGCTACATTCAATACAACGAAATTAAAAGGAAATTACAGAAAATCGGTAAGAAAAGCTCTAAATTTTCAATTAAAGTTTTTATAAGTGCTGGAAGTGTTTAAAGTGCAATCCCCTTCTTAGGCTATACCGCAAATACCAGCTAGTGCAGCCTGAAAACGCGCGGAAAGTGTTGTTGCGGCCGGAACCAATCGCCAGCTGAATGCCCGAATGTAGGCCGGAAAATAGTGGCCGAATATGACCTGCTATCCCTCCAATACCAAGCCTTGTTCCAGTAACAAAAACTTAACCTGAGAAACCCTGAAATTCAAGAAAATTTCTTATCCTTAATTTTTTTCTTGTATAAATTTTCAAATCTTCAATTTATCAATTCCTATATAAAAAGCTAGAATACAAGTAAGCCAGTGGAAAAGGCGGTTTCCACTTTATCGTTAAGTTCTAGCGATTCGGGATCGCTAGAAGCTGAAATAGAAAAAAAACATGAATTCAACCCAAAACATGAATTCATAACCTAAAAAGAAAAACAAAAGAAGTCCAATGTAAAGTTTATAAAGTAAAAGTAAATTAAGTTGCTTTTATGTATGTACATTTTGCTATCTGCATACATATATGTAGATATACATACATACATACTGACTTAGGCTTAACTAAAAAAGAAAGAAAAAAAAATGAAATCTTAACTTAGCACTTACCTTTAGATACATTTTAGCCCCCTGTAAATGTGAATTTAAGTTTACCTTAATACCTACCTTTGTCATACTTACCTAAAAGATTTAAATTTTGAATACATACTTGTAATTTGCATGGATTCATAGTTTTGCATAATACATACATACATATCGACATAGGTAGATTACCATGTGATAAGTGTCCAAAGCTGACCAAGTTCCACAAAATGTTATCAGTTAACATTTTTGTGTCATTTTCTTTCATCTTTTCTCACTCTCAACCCAAACCACCACCAAAGTCAAAAGTTGATCTTTGCAAAGTTTGGTGATCCTCTTAATTTCATTTCATAATCTCTTAGTTTTTTCTTTGCTTTTACCAAAGAGCCTAGATCTTTGCTATTTTCTTATTTACGCCCACGTCGATGGTGACCAATCCATAATCCCTTTTTATGCGACCTTCGCTTTTCATATGTACAGTGGCGGACAGCAAAATAGCCCCACTGGTCCACAAACTAAGTTCATAATATAATTTTTTTTGGATAAAATGTCTTAAATGCTACTTATACTAATAATACATACGAGCAACCTATGATTAGCAAAGACAGCAGCTACGTACCAGAGCAAGGAAGGCCTTTTTCGCTTCGTGGGACAGCGTTGGACTAAGTAAATGGTAACTTAACAACAAAACATGTAAGTGAACTTAATTCATTTTATCCAACCACTATTTTAATTCAACTAGAGAAGGTGCCTAGTCCCACATGTACTTACATACATATTACTTATGTATGTACGTAGATGCAGCCGCTTCGTTTTATTATGTTTGCGTGCAGTAATTGTGCACATAAGTTCATACATATATATGTATATAGGTATAGGCATCTCCTCTTTGGTTTTTTTTGGTATCCATAATTTTTTTTTGCTATTGGATTTTTGAGAGCTCTAATTTGCAAAGACAAGAGAGCTAAAGTTGTCATTTTTTTAATTCTTTTTTTCTATGTCTTTACTTTTGGATGCTTTAATTCTTCGAAAGCGGCAAGGTCGTTGACCATATAAGTAAAGATTTGAATATATAGTTGTTGAGATAGGTTAGTTTTGGTCAGCTGATCACAATACCCCCAAAGAAACTTTGTAACGAATATTCTAAGTAGCTTAGAGATAGCCAAATTGTTGTTGATAAGTTCGAATACCAGTATAATTAATAATGAGTTGAATTATAAATAAAATTTGTACATGGATCTATAATTTAATATCTTTGGTCTGATTCCGTAGTTAGTGTGGACGGTCAGATTGGGGCTCTATAACATCTTAGAGCCACGGTAGGGTGGGTTAAGGGCAGCCGTCCACTTTCTATGCGCGCTGCCAGGTATGGGGTTTTCCAGGTGCAGGTTGTAGGTCTCATGCTTCGGGTAAGTTCATACGTGTGCAAAGTAATGTTCTCGTTAGGCCCCCTAAGCTGACAGATGATGGCTTGGTTTGGTATGAGTGCTTAGAACCCTCCCCAGGCTGAAGCTCCCGAAGGAATGCCAGTGCACACACCGCTCGTACCAAACATGCATTGCAAGCCCATCTTAGGTGAAGAGGCTGAAGGGGCGTGTAACAGAAAATGGCGCCCGAGCAGGGACCCCACAATCACCCAACGAGGCGAACTCGTTAGTAACTTTAATTTGTGTGGTCTCCTTATAACATTCCCTCTTGGAATATCCTTTGTCCTTCCGCTTTTTGCAAATACATTTTTTAATAGATTTTTCTTTCCTTTGATTTGAAGTCGATTGATTATTGGAATCGCAAAATTTATAACTAAATGTTGTAGTTTTGACCAAATCAGTTGGTGCTAGTTTTTGTAGTTCTTAGGTTTTGAGAATATGCCAGTGCTGACGCTGGAATTTGCAGAGTCCTAAAGGCTTTATGTCCAGGGATCTGACCGCTGACGCTGTAGTACATAGTCGATGCCTAACTAAAACATATAAAATTTTCAGATTTTGTTTTGGACGGATAAGATACTATCTGGAACTGTGGTTTCAGTTTGACTTTATGCCAGCTAACCAACCGATAGCGTCTTATCCTACAATTCAATAATTCCTTGCAAATACCAATTTTCGAGTTTTTTTCTCTATATTTTTTTTATATTTAGATTTGTCTCTATAAATTTTTTTTTGAACCGAAAGCTTCGAGCACCTACTACCATTTGACCTGGAATGCCCCTACCAAACTGACTGCCACACAACTCGGAAGTCGGACCAAAATTTTGATGATACTTCTTTGTCGGCCTCATTTTGTTTTTGCGATTTTTTTTGGTTTTGTCGCTGATTTGAGTTTTTTCTTTTGGAAAAAAAAGTTAATAATACATATACAATATATACATATACATATATCGGAATTAGAAAAATCACCGCCGTAGATCTATTTCTAAAATATTATATTTTTAAGGATTATATTTTTATACATATCTATGCACATAGATCGAATACATATGTATGTGCTTAGATACCTTCATATAAACTATTTTTTTTTAGATTTCTAGATTCTTTTTCCCTTTTTATTGAAGTTCTTGAGAATGGATTTAAGTATCTTTTAAAGATTTTTTTTTTTTTTTGCCTCAGTATTGTCTGCAAATACTAGAATCGGTTTATTTTTACACTAAAATACCCTATTATACACTTTTAATCCAAATTTGACTTTACCCTATTTTTGGAATTTCAATTGCCAACACTGGAATTGGTTTGCTTTTGGGTTAGAGATTCGATTTAGTGTTAGGATTCCTTGGTTGTAATTGCTGCTTCGAGATATTTTTTTTTTCCTTTTTTTAATTTTGAGTTTTTCTTTGACCATGGCACATAATCAGGGTCCAGCCTGGACGCCAACGCAGGGCAATGACTGCGTAATCTGCCAGGAAACCCTCGAGGAGAATGATGATGTGTTAACCACGGCTTGCTCCCACTATTTCCATCGAGCATGCCTATTGAACTGGGTGAAAAAGAACTCTACTTGTCCCCAATGCAGAGCTAGGTGCAGTAGTAAGGATTTTAGGCAAAACACCTATGAGCTTCGATCCAATAAGAATTTAGGACCACCGAATAATGAGGCGGAACTGACTAGTGACGGCGCTATGGGTTTACCCAATTCTGCACCGGTTGCTAGTAATAGGGATGAAGAAGATCGAGTTAGAAACATTGTATCGGCTGTGATTGCAGCTAGGCAGGCCACCTTAGTAGACGATCTCGAGACTAGAGTAGCACGCATGATCGAGCAAAGACTCGAAAGTACCCTTGCCAGTGTCTTAGCTAGATTCAACTTGAATGGGGAAAATCCAAATGCACAGACAGTTCCACCAGTGGGTAGTCATAGCCCAGCGGCTAACAATGTCCCAATAAGTCCACCCAACAACAATTCGACTGGATTCTGGCCTAGGGACATACCTAATTTGCCCAACCACTCCAACCAAACTTTCCATCGTGCAATTGACCAATTTCGCTTTAGTGATATGTCGAGTGTACCTAATTCCGGCAGGATCGCACAACTTATTTCGAGTTGGGGCGCCACTTTTGATGGATCCGCACGATTGTCTGTCGATAGTTTTATTTATCGTATCGAATGCCAGGTAATAGATACACTCGGCGGTAATTTCAATCTCCTTTGCGAGCACGTCCAAAGTTTATTCACGCACGATGCGAAGGATTGGTACTGGAGATACCGACGTTCAGTGGAACGCGTGACCTGGATTTCCCTATGTCAAGCCCTCAGGACTAATTTCCAACAACACAAAAGCGATTTTGAGTTGAAGGAGCAGATTAGGGGCAGAAAGCAGGGTATGACCGAGAGCTTTGATGAGTTCAGGAACTCAGTGCTCAAATTAGCTGAACCCCTACAAGTACCCTTAACTGAGGCGGAGCTCATAGAGATCCTGCAGCACAACTTACGACCCCGAATCCGTCAGCAGTTATTATATGTACCTATTAACTCGCTCGCCGAACTGCGTAGGCTTTGCTTGAAGGGCGAGAGCCTCGCGAATGAAATTAGCAAGCCGAACAATTTGCCATCAACAGGAAATACACGTCATACAGGAAATACAATCCCGCGTCGATATGCCAATGAACTGCAGTACGAAGAGGATACATCGGAACACATAGAGTGCGAAGTGGACGAGGTAACGAAGCGATCTTTTGATGCGTCGAAGTTAGTATGCTGGAATTGCCGATCCGAAGGTCATAGATACATGGATTGCTTGGAAGATCGCACGGTATTTTGTTACGGCTGTGGCAAGGCAAACGTTTATAGGCCAAAATGCGAAACGTGTTCGGGAAACTCGAAAACGAGCGAGGCTTCCCGGTTGAACCCTCGCACAGACCCCAAAAACAAATAATGAAACCTTCGATTCTATACCCAGAAAGAGAATGTACACTTTTAGTTAATAGTCCAAATGTCCATAAGATTGTTCCGTACGATGTCCGTCTGAGAAAGTATAATGAAGCCCGTAAACGAATATTTTCCAAAGTAAATTCTATTTCATCCTGTCTAAGTCGTTCGTCTGTCCGTATTAAGGAGTTTTGGCGAGGTATTAAGGAAAAACGCAAGTCCCTTAAAACTTTGGTTTGCTCTCTAACCAAGAAGTCATCTGACCTAAGGCCATATGCGAAGATAATGATTGATGGTGAAGAATACTTAGGACTGCTAGACAGTGGAGCTCAAGTCTCATGCATCGGATCCTCACTTGCTGACGAGATTCGCAAGCAGAATAGGTTGCGTGAACACAAAACAGCTGTGTGTACAGCTGATGGGAAAACGCAAGTGGTTTTCGGTGTCATAGACTTGGAAGTTAAATTTGAAGATGGGAGTCAATCGATTACGTTTTTCGTTATTCCAAGTATGTCGCAAAAAGTTATTTTAGGGGTAGATTTTTGGATTAAATTCCGAATAGCGCCACATATAATTTCTGAAGTTACCCTTGATGTGAAGCCTGATGATAATGCCCTTTTCTTAACTGACGAGGAAAAAGTCAAGTTAAAATTTATTAAAAATAGATTTCCGAACTACGAAAAAGAAGGTTTAGGAAAAACGTCTCTTATGGAGTACGTGATAGAATTACAGCCCAATGTCCGTCCGATTAAACAAAGGTATTTTCCCATTTCTCCTGCGGTAGAAAAATTAGTTCACGCGGAGATTGACGAAATGCTTCAATTAGGTGTGATCGAAGAGTCACCTAATAGTCCTTGGTCCAGTCCGGTTGTATTAGTGAAGAAGCCGAATAAGGTCCGTCTGTGTCTTGATTCCAGAAAGATAAATAGCGTAACCGTTAAGGACGCTTATCCCCTCCCCCATATTGATGGTATATTAAGCAGAATACCAAAGGCAAAATATATAACTTCACTAGATTTGCGCCGTGCCTTTTGGCAAATTCCCCTGTCCGAAAACTCTCGAGATTATACTTGTTTTACCGTCCCCAATATGCAACGCTCCTCAAGCTCTTTGCCGCTTGATGGATCGCGTCATTCCTCCACAACTGAAAAACCACGTTTTCGTCTATTTAGACGATCTGCTCATATTGTCCGAAGACTTTGATAGTCACATGTCCGTTCTCTCTGAAGTTGCTCATCACTTAAGAAAAGCCGGGTTAACCATCAACGTTCAGAAAAGCAAGTTTTGCATCGCTGAGGTGAAGTATTTGGGATATATTGTGGGAAACAGAACTCTGCGAACCGACCCGGAGAAGATTTCGGCCGTTACAAACTACCCAGTACCGACTAATGTCAAACAAGTCCGGCGTTTCCTCGGAATGGCCGGTTGGTACCGTCGGTTCGTAGATAACTTCGCGTCCATTACTACCCCATTGACCAATTTGTTAAAGAAAAACAAAAATTTTACTTGGAATGACGAGGCACAAAAGTCGTTCGATGCCTTGAAACAGGTTTTATGTTCCGCCCCTGTCCTGGCTGGTCCTAACTATGAGAAGCCGTTTATCATCCAATGTGATGCATCTAAACTCGGAGTTGGTGCGGTTTTGGCGCAGAAGAATGAAGACGGTATCGAGGTCCCAATTGCATATTTCTCCCAGAAACTCAACAAAGCCCAAAGCAATTATAGCGTTACGGAGCTAGAATGCCTCGCAGCTATGCTTAGTCTAAAGAAGTTCCGAGCTTATGTTGAAGGGCAAGATTTTACAATTGTGACCGATCATGCCAGTCTTCAGTGGCTGATGCGCCAAAGCGACCTATCCACCCGATTAGCCCGCTGGTCATTGAAGCTTCAAGGTTATAGGTTCAACATAGAGCATAGGAAAGGTACCTTGAATGTAGTACCTGATACCTTATCCCGCCAAAACTTCAAAGAAATCAATGAGTTAGAGTTCCGTCCGTTAGTTGATATAGAATCGTCCGAATTTAAGTCCGAAGAATACATGAAATTGATAGATAGCGTCAAAAAGAATCAAAATCGTTTGTCTGATTTACGAACAGTTGAGGATTTCGTGTATAAAAGGACCGAACATCCCAACGGTAACCCTGAGCGAGAGGTATACAACTGGAAGCTATGGATTCCTCAAACCTTGGTTAACGACGTGATCCAGAACGCACACTGCCAACCTAACAAATGCCACGGAGGAATCGCGAAGACATTGGAGCGGTTACGTATCAATTTTTATTGGCCCAATATGACGGTTGACGTCAAGGATTATATCCGCAGTTGCGAAACTTGCCAACAAACCAAACCTTCCAACAGTACGCTTCGAGCCCCTATGTCCGCGCAATACACCGTTCAGCGTCCCTTCCAAAAACTCTATGTCGATTTCCTAGGCCCTTATCCCCGTTCAAAGCAAGGGAACATAGGAATTTTTATTGTTCTAGACCACTACACTAAGTTTCCTTTAGTTAAAACGGTGAAAAATTTCAATGCCACAGGCATTTGAGATTTCCTAAAAGAAAACGTTTTTAGCATTTTTGGAACACCCGAAATCATTTTAAGTGACAACGGGAAACAATTTAAATCCTCCCAATTCAACAATTTACTTTCTGAACGGGGCATCAAACATGTTTATACCGCGTTGTACAGCCCTCAAGCAAATGCAAGCGAGCGAGTTAATCGATCCATAATTGCTGGTATAAGAGCCTACTTGAAGGATGACCAAGCTCGGTGGGACAAACACTTGTCCAGCATTGCAGAGGCACTAAGAAGTTCTTTCCACCAGTCCATAGGTTGCACCCCGTATTATGCCCTCTTCGGTCAGCAGATGCCGTCGCATGGTGACGAGTATGCGCTGCTACGGAAGCTACGGTCCCTAGATGATAATGTTCTAGACAGAACAGATAATCTTGCATTAATACGTAAATCAATCTTTGAAAATATGGAAAAAGCTTTCGAAAGTTCTGCGAAAAGATATAATTTGCGAAGTTCCGGGGAAAATTTTAAAGTAGGCGATAGCGTGTATCGTAGAAATTTCGTTCTAAGCGATGCCACAAAAAAATTCTGTGCCAAGTTTGCGCCAAAGTTCATAAAAGCTAAAGTTGTTGCACAAAAGGCAATTGCCTATATGAGTTAGAAGACGTTAATACAGGGAAGCGTGCGATTTACAACCAAAAGGATATCCAAAAAGATAGGGGCAAGTTACCGACCGCACCAACACTCTAGGTGGGGGGTATATGTACCGTGGGTACATGCATGCACTTGAGTCACCATCACATAAACAAAGTTTTCCCTTATTTTTTTTTTTAAATTTCTCAACTTTCGCTTTCTTTCAAATTTTCATACAGAACACCCTGTAGTTCCCAACAATGTTTTAAGCTTAACATCCTTCAATCATCACTTCGAACATATGATTTTCGATACCAAAATTATCGATAATCTATATGTCAATTACTACCTCATGGGTCTCGGCCTTATATCCGGCCCGAAAATCGTTCTTTTCCTGAAGAACCGTCGTACTTAGCTGATCGTAAGTGTGGAAGTGTAGGTAATAAATCAATTTACTCGAAAGGTTAAAATCGCGAGTGTTAATAACACAAACCCACTTCCCACCATCGCTACATTCAATACAACGAAATTAAAAGGAAATTACAGAAAATCGGTAAGAAAAGCTCAAAATTTTCAATTAAAGTTTTTATAAGTGCTGGAAGTGTTTAAAGTGCAATCCCCTTCTTAGGCTATACCGCAAATACCAGCTAGTGCAGCCTGAAAACGCGCGGAAAGTGTTGTTGCGGCCGGAACCAATCGCCAGCTGAATGCCCGAATGTAGGCCGGCAAATAGTGGCCGAATATGACCTGCTATCCATCCAATACCAAGCCTTGTTCCAGTAACAAAAACTTAACCTGAGAAACCCTGAAATTCAAGAAAATTTCTTATCCTTAATTTTTTTCTTGTATAAATTTTCAAATCTTCAATTTATCAATTCCTATATAAAAAGCTAGAATACAAGTAAGCCAGTGGAAAAGGCGGTTTCCACTTTATCGTTAAGTTCTAGCGATTCGGGATCGCTAGAAGCTGAAATAGAAAAAAAACATGAATTCAACCCAAAACATGAATTCATAACCTAAAAAGAAAAACAAAAGAAGTCCAATGTAAAGTTTATAAAGTAAAAGTAAATTAAGTTGCTTTTATGTATGTACATTTTGCTATCTGCATACATATATGTAGATATACATACATACATACTGACTTAGGCTTAACTAAAAAAGAAAGAAAAAAAAATGAAATCTTAACTTAGCACTTACCTTTAGATACATTTTAGCCCCCTGTAAATGTGAATTTAAGTTTACCTTAATACCTACCTTTGTCATACTTACCTAAAAGATTTAAATTTTGAATACATACTTGTAATTTGCATGGATTCATAGTTTTGCATAATACATACATACATATCGACATAGGTAGATTACCATGTGATAAGTGTCCAAAGCTGACCAAGTTCCACAAAATGTTATCAGTTAACATTTTTGTGTCATTTTCTTTCATCTTTTCTCACTCTCAACCCAAACCACCACCAAAGTCAAAAGTTGATCTTTGCAAAGTTTGGTGATCCTCTTAATTTCATTTCATAATCTCTTAGTTTTTTCTTTGCTTTTACCAAAGAGCCTAGATCTTTGCTATTTTCTTATTTACGCCCACGTCGATGGTGACCAATCCATAATCCCTTTTTATGCGACCTTCGCTTTTCATATGTACAGTGGCGGACAGCAAAATAGCCCCACTGGTCCACAAACTAAGTTCATAATATAATTTTTTTTGGATAAAATGTCTTAAATGCTACTTATACTAATAATACATACGAGCAACCTATGATTAGCAAAGACAGCAGCTACGTACCAGAGCAAGGAAGGCCTTTTTCGCTTCGTGGGACAGCGTTGGACTAAGTAAATGGTAACTTAACAACAAAACATGTAAGTGAACTTAATTCATTTTATCCAACGACTATTTTAATTCAACTAGAGAAGGTGCCTAGTCCCACATGTACTTACATACATATTACTTATGTATGTACGTAGATGCAGCCGCTTCGTTTTATTATGTTTGCGTGCAGTAATTGTGCACATAAGTTCATACATATATATGTATATAGGTATAGGCATCTCCTCTTTGGTTTTTTTTGGTATCCATAATTTTTTTTTGCTATTGGATTTTTGAGAGCTCTAATTTGCAAAGACAAGAGAGCTAAAGTTGTCATTTTTTTAATTCTTTTTTTCTATGTCTTTACTTTTGGATGCTTTAATTCTTCGAAAGCGGCAAGGTCGTTGACCATATAAGTAAAGATTTGAATATATAGTTGTTGAGATAGGTTAGTTTTGGTCAGCTGATCACAATACCCCCAAAGAAACTTTGTAACGAATATTCTAAGTAGCTTAGAGATAGCCAAATTGTTGTTGATAAGTTCGAATACCAGTATAATTAATAATGAGTTGAATTATAAATAAAATTTGTACATGGATCTATAATTTAATATCTTTGGTCTGATTCCGTAGTTAGTGTGGACGGTCAGATTGGGGCTCTATAACATCTTAGAGCCATGGTAGGGTGGGTTAAGGGCAGCCGTCCACTTTCTATGCGCGCTGCCAGGTATGGGGTTTTCCAGGTGCAGGTTGTAGGTCTCATGCTTCGGGTAAGTTCATACGTGTGCAAAGTAATGTTCTCGTTAGGCCCCCTAAGCTGACAGATGATGGCTTGGTTTGGTATGAGTGCTTAGAACCCTCCCCAGGCTGAAGCTCCCGAAGGAATGCCAGTGCACACACCGCTCGTACCAAACATGCATTGCAAGCCCATCTTAGGTGAAGAGGCTGAAGGGGCGTGTAACAAATTAATTCTACAAAACTGCGTACTCAAAAGCTTTTTAGAAATTCCTTAAAAAAATGTAAAATTTTGAAATTGAGTTTAATTATGTATGTATATTATGCTGTAGTTTAATTCGAATTTTTTCTACCTTAAATTCGTGGCTTTTATATTAAAATAAAGTATTCGCTGAAGCTATGTACTAACTAGGCCTTTCAATTTCCCGGTCTTTGTTCTGAAAAGGGTATCGCCCTAGTATCTATTGTTATCGGAAATTTCGCGAGCCTCTATAAGGACACACTAGATGTCGGCCAGCGCACAATTTGAATTTTCTTCTTTCAACCAAAAGTCGTAGCGCCTAGCATGCATCGATCAGCTCAAGAAATTATTATTCATTTGGTCTTATAAATCTCCATCAACAATTTGTTGTTTGCCCATAAGTAGCGTCAATTATTTCGTTACGTAAACAACAATGATCATGCTACAAAGTGCATCATATACATATGGATATGTATATGTGTGTGTATGTCAAAAGAAGATTTATGCCGCCTGAGCTCCTTAGCTTAGACGGCAGGCTATTAGTTGATAGTTTGGCTATTTGGAAACGTCACGAATGTCACTGATGCGAATAATTTATTGGAATTTGAGCAAATTTTTGTGTATTAGAAAACATTGTGAAGAATCTGAATGAGTGTTGCGAATTCATTTCTTGAAAGTGATTTATGTATTTTTAAAAATAGATTTGTTCGGTACTTTTCCTAGTTTTCCTAAAAATCTTTTAATTTTAAGCGAGCTTTTCTCGTATATTTATTTATATGCTGGAGACCGTTACTTGAGCATGTTGAGAGAGTTTTTCTATCCAGAATTACGCCGAATGAGAATTTCTTTCAACTCTGTGTGGTTTCAGCAAGATGGTGCAGCTCCTCATATAGCCCAACCTGTTATGACAGAATTGCGACGAAAATTTCCCAATAAGCTGATATCCAGAAACTCCACATTCCGTTGGCCACCCAGGTCGCCTGACCTTACTGCACCTGACTTTTTCTTGTGGGGTTATTGCAAACAGGAAGTCTTCAAAGCAAAACCAACAAATTTGAATGAACTAAGGCAATCCATTCGAGAAACAATTCCGGCTATTCCTGTCTCAACTCTCCAAGCAGTAATGAACAACTTTTTGGTAAGATGCCGCACATGCATCGACGAGCAGGGGGGGCATTTAAATTCCATTATTTTTAAAACTAATTAAGCTATATTTAATAGAATTTAATGAGCTTTAACATGAATAAAGAAAAATGAATTCCATACACTGAAAAAAAAATTATTTGAGTTTCTTAATGTAGCAAAATTCATCAGCCACCCTGTATTTCTTGTATATCCACTACTATCTCGGAAACTTATCGAGAGCTGTTGGTCACATTTCGTACATTCAAAGACTTTCGGCTTAGATGTTGCTACTGAGTGTGTTTTTACAACGTTGCTACCTATTTGAAAAAAATAAAAAATTTAAACAAATTAGATATGCCAATATGGTTATCAAACGTATCTTATTTACGACTTCGATCAGCAAAAATATTAATATTTAGGGCAACCAACTAAGGTTGTCACCTCATCCAATTGTATTTATTATCTCGAAAACATCCTGGCCCCTTTGGATGAACTTGTGTAGATTAATATGCTACATTTCAAGCTTTCCTATTTCAGTGTTGTCGTTTAACATGTTATTTACTGAAAATTATGTAACACAAGTCAATGAAGATACTGCACCGGAATGACCCGGGTTTTTTCACCCGGCCAAGGGCTGTTATTTTAGTGTAACCCTGTCCAATCTGGGGCAGGGCGAAGCACTGTTAACAACAACAACAAGATACTGCAAATTATTTAAAAAAATTCGTTACATAAGTTTTAGGTCGAGCGCCTTTTCAAGATTATGTGTAGTTTATTCTATTTTAAGGATCCACTCTTCAACCGTATGTAATGAGATTTTGTTGGCCCATGTTGAATTTGAGTTTACTGCTACAGGTTTAAAATAAGAGATCGTCTGAAAGTATTCTGACCATAATCGCCTACTATGAGAAATATCCCAACAACTTTTTTGATTTTGAGTTTTGTAAAACCAGATTTTGCAGTACGAGATCTCTCTTTCTCGGAGTAGCCGCGTTTGAAATAGTGTTTGTTTCTTCCGATAAATTCACTGTATAGGGCGAGCGATTAAGATCCCGACTTTTTCACAATTTAAGAATATTGTATCAACAGGAGCATTTAAAGCAATTTCTTACTATTCTCTGCAAACGAGTTACTAATTTAAGAACTGTAAGCTCTTAACGAAATGATGCCAAACATTCCTGCTTTCATAAGGGCGGGATTTTCGAGGTCTCGCATTAAAATCTACTGATAAGCCGCAGCATTGAGACATTCGAATAACACCCACAATCACTAGGGTTTCTCGGGTAGCGAAATAATTATCAACGTCGAGTAGTCGGGCTGGTCATCAACGTGCTAGTACCGGGGCGTAAGGAATGCATATCTGGAAAAAGGACTGCCAATATCATTATAAGCCTAGTTGGTTCGTCACGCCCCATTTCCATGAATGGATGCTCCAACTAATCAGGACATCCGTGTAGAAGTGCAATTCGAATTAAAACCCTACGCCTTGGCCGACTGGGTCATGATAAGTTAATTAACAAAGAATATTCGACTCAGAAGGATTTCCTATCGACACCCGATACGGCGTTGTTGAGGCCTCGATTGAGATAGAAAAAAGAAGTGAAGAATTCCTTGAGCTCCTTGCTGTCTTCAATTATCATCGGTTGTTACGAAAAACTTATGAATGGCGTTACGGATAAGCGACGAATTGATTGTGATGATTGTGGCGATGATCCAAGTAATTTGAGTGTTGAACCTTATTGGTGGCTTTTTTAAATCTATTTTTTGTCACTGAGACTGAAGTCAACTGATACGGCGTGTTTTGACGGGCGAAGAATCCAATGTCACTTTTGACCATAACATATCAACACCTGGCGATAAGTTGCAGGACCGAAGGTCATCCTTTCATTTGGTGCATTTGTGCGTAAATAGGTCACTTTCTCCCTCTAAGGATGCTGAGAGCACAAATCGGACCCAAAGCCATCCCAGTCTATTCTAGTTAACATAGGTACGGAGTTTAAAGAAAATGGGTCTGTTGGCCCATCAATTCAGGGAGATGATACGCTGTAGGAGTGAATGCCATATCATCTACTTCTACAGCTAGCGTTGCACTCTAGATGTATTTCCGAAACATGCACTACCGGAGCTTCAATAGTTAGATAGTTAGATAAGATTGCAGCGATGCATAAGTCCGTCCACCTCTTTAACCTGTGAAAATTGAGTCGCACGTTTGAAGATGCGCCCGATTAGTTTATGTAAGGGACTTGGCTTTTTGGGTTATAATGATAACACATTTGTGGTAGTTTTTTGATTTGCGGGACTTAAAAATAGACGGGATCCATAAATCTAATGCTATTGGATGCCATAGCTTATATGTATGTGTGAGTGCTCGTTCACAAACCAATTTACATATTAATTCTATATAATTAAATTCAAATTGTTCACAATTGTATCTTAAGGCGTTTTCTCGCTTCCTACGTTGCTCCTTCTGTAGCTAAGTACGTGGTCATACGTTTTCTACTTTTAGTGTAAGTATTTCAACGGTATTCCTACAGTTTGCTGCCTCGACCGCAGTCAACTCATAACCTTCCCATTTTTTTTCCTATCTGCTTTTGCTACTTTCTTATTTAAATGCACACATTTTCACACTCAATAATTGAAATAGGGGTATTATAGGGGTAACTTTAGGTACATACTTGTGCATATAGATATCAGGGTGTGACGAAAAAACTCGATAGCAGTTTTTTTGGTGGCCGCGGTGGTGTGAAGGTAGTGTTGCCGGCCTACCACACCTAAGTTCCATGGTTCGAGCCCTGGTACAGGTAACATCAAAAGTGATTTGAAAAAAGTTTTTCAAAAACGGGGTCGCCCCTCGGCAGTGGTTTGGCAAACTCTCCGAGTGTATTTCTGCCATGACAGGCTTCTCAGCAAAAATTCGTCTCCTTTGTAGATGCAGTTCGGAGTCGGCAAAAAACTGTAGGTCCCACCAATTTGTAGGGAAAATTCAAATCGGCACACCACAAATTGGAAGAGAAGCTTGGCGCAAAAATCTCTTAGGAGGTTTATGATGATATACCTGTTGTATATCGCGCCATAGAGAGAGAGAGTTTTTCTGGTCTCAGTTTATAATATAGTAGTATTAACCGGAACAAACAGCCTGTTAAAATGTGGACTCACAGTTTTAATTCTTAAATTTGTATACCTACACAAGGTATATTAACTTTAGTCGCCTAACGGCAGTACGTAACGGCATAAACGGATCGAGACGGATATACCCTTATATATATCAAAATGTTCAGGACGAAAAGAGAATTTGATTAAGCCATGTCCGTCCGTCCGTCCGTCCGTCTGTGAACATGATAACTTGAGTAAATTTTGCAGATATCTTAATGAAATTTTGTATGCGAGTTCCTTGGCACTCATCTCCGACCGCTATTTAAAATGGGCGAGATGATAGCCACACCCACTTTTTATATATAGAATATTTGCGAAAACACAAAAAAAGTGAATACTCAGTACATAATACATCTATAAGGATAAAATTTGGTGACTACATTGAGATTGAGGAATAAAATAAATTTTTCAAGAAATTTTTGAAAATGGGCGTGGCACCGCCTACTTTTGATTAATTCAAATTTAGAAATAATATTAATCATAAATCAAAAACCGTTCAAGATATCGAAACGCAATTCAGCAGGAAGGTTTCCAGGTATGCAAGGAATGTTCCAGGAAAAATGGGCGGGATCGGTTAAGGTTTTCGCCCACTTTTATATGAAAGTTTTGAAGAGGATCGTAGATATATAAACTATGCAAAAACTTTGCGTAAAATAGGTTTACATTATTTATATTTAACTTTTAAAGTTTCCGTAAACAAAGAAATCCAAAAACCTAAAATTTTCGAAAAAGGGCTTGGCTCCGCCCCTTTTATAGTGGCCTATTCCACAAAAATTTGTATGCCATAACTCCGCCAAAAATTGATTTGTCGAAACGAAAATTGGTGATAATGTTCTATATATAAAGGTAACTGTTGCTGTAAAAATGCGCGAAATCGGTTAATGCCCACGCCCAGTTTTTTAACATAGTTCTGAAAAATTTTTTTGTAAAATTTAAAAAGCGATATTTCTAAAACTCAGCAAGTTATATCAATCAAATTTTGCACACATAATAAGCTTTCAAAAAAAATCTCGGCCGCAAAAAACTTTTGTCAATTTTGAAGAAGTAGGCGTGGCGCCGCCCACCTTTCCGCATAAAATTTCTGCTATTTTCAAAGGCAATCGCTTATAATTCGATCTTGATATTTTAATGAAAATTGGTCAGCTGCTACTCAGTGGTATGTATTATACTCCTGCCAAAAAGTAGCCAAATCGGAAAACACAAAAGCAAAATATTCGGGCACGTATTAATAGCCCACTGCAATAGCGAGGTTATATATCTTTTTTGATTTTCATACCTTTCATAAACATTAAATGTATGTAAGTATGAGAAGAAGAAGGGAAAAGTTCCCTTTAATGATCAGCCCGATGAGCTGAGTCGCTTTAGCCATGCCCGTCTCTCCGTCCGTCTGTCTGCCTATTTGAACGCTAACTAGTCTCTCAGTTTTACAAAAGACTACTGAAATTCGTTGTTTGCTTTCGCCATTTTATAATAAACTAGCAAACCCGGTAGACGTTGTTTTGACGTTTTGATACATAGAACACATCTATTTATATATAAAATGTCATTAACTTGAACCAAATGAACTCCTAACTATACCGAACTGCAGCTTTATATAACCTGGGTGCTTTTCCAAAAGCTATATACAGACTGTGTCGTGCCCAGCGAACTCCTGAAGGTTCGAAATCAAAACAAAACACAAAATATGTGGGGGTGGCACCGCCCACTTTTGAAAAATTATGTAGATATTGACTAAGTGACACATATATGCAAATTTCATTAATTTAGACCAAAAAAGTTCGGAGTTATGACGAATTGAAACTGTACCCAGTGAACCCAAGTATATATTGTGAAAATTTCATAAAGATCAATTGAGTTCTTTGGCGCCTATGAAAGACACCCTTTTTTATATCTATTTTTGTTACGCACACAAGTTATATTACTTTATTCGGCATAAACGAATCGAGATATATATTTATTAATGTATATCAAAACGTTCAGGATGAAAAGTAAAATATCCGGGCAAGTAGTTAGTACCCCACTGCAAAAGCGAAGTTGTATATCTTTTTTGATTTTCATACCTTTCATGAACATGAAATGGTTGTACGTATGAGAAGAAAAAGAGATAGTCCCATTAAAAAGTATACTGAAGTGATCAGGAGGAGGAGCTGAGTTGATGTAGGCGTGTCCGTCTCTCGATACGTCTATCTGTCTGTCCGTATGTCTGTTTGAACGCAAATACAAACTGAAAGTATTAAAATAGACCTGCGTAAATTGGTATGCCATAATAGATCACTACTAGGTATATAATGTACGGTACTTAAACTTCCTTACTTGTTTTTTTTTAATTTTGCACAAAAAATAAAGTTTTTTCGTTATTTGATTATATATGGAGTTTTAACTCTATTCTTGAAGGTGGTAAATATATTGTACAAAATATTGCTATTATATCTGCAGGAATAAGGTAAAGAAACCAAAGTCATTTGTTGGCATGCTACAGTAGAGTTAAAAAAGTTAAAAGTAAAAATCGTAGTGTAAATGTATGGAATTGAGATTTGGTTTTTTGTCTATAAAATCCACAATTTTTGAGCAAAAGCCGTGAAGAGTTGGGTAATAAGAGATTTGTATACAGAGAAAACAATGCTGGTAATTTTTGTTCTAAATTAAGTTTGGCTCTTCTGGGTATAACAAAGCATATCTCTTTTACTAGATATGATGGCGTGGATCTTATTTAGCTTAAATAAATTTCTATAGACCAAAATTTAACTTTTTACCACAGCAAATACTTCAATATTTTAAGCGGGTAAATTGAAATGTTCTACATGATTATCTATTCCAAATGAAAGAAAAATTATCAACTTTTAACAAATTCGTCAGAAAAAACTATATCTAAAAATATGTAGAATATATTTTACAAATTCCTGATATTCTGAGTTTTCTATAACTTTTTACTACTCTCACAACAGAAGTAAAAGTTTGAAGAGATCTACAGCCTTTCTTAAAACTTTTATACAATTTTTTTGTGATTTTCATTTATATAAATGGAGGTCTGTAATATTAAATGATTTTTTTTTTGGTTTGAGTAACTTGAAACGGGTAGAAACGGCTTAAATTTAGCTAGAAAAGAAACAAATTTAAAATTTAGTTAAACAGTTTTTGGCACACCCTAATACATATACATATAGACCTACCTACATAGTTGGCTAATTTAAACTAAAAACAGAAAACCGCATTTGTCTTGCTGTAGATTAATTGTAAATTAGAACATACCAGTTGGAAAGCGGGGAAAGCATTTTATTTTTCTTACAAGGTAAGACGCACCAAAGCCATTGCAAGAAAAGTGTCAACCAAAATCAAGCAAACGGTTGAAAAGTAATGCAAGGGTAATGCATGCTACATCACGCGTCTGTGGTGTGCTGTTTGACGCCTAGTACACATTGCCAAACATCATCTTATAAGTCAAATGATTCATGAGGTTCTCTTGAGTGATGATGGTATTGTAAACGACGTTGAACGCATTACCCTCTGCATTACCTTCTTTAAATTACATGAAATGTATTACAAGATACTTATAAAGGTAAATGAATACAAAAGAAACAATCTTTATTTTGGCTCACACTTTTCTGACGATGGTTTTCATACGTCTTATCTACGAAAATAAGAAAATGTAATGCATTACCCGCTTTTCCACTGTGATGTATCCATTTAATGCTTATACGTACGCAAAATACATATGTGTGCGTATATATACTTTACTATTAAGTGAAACCGTACCGTACCTCATTGACCAGCCTATACATAAGATTATGGATGTGGTGGAACAGGACTACAAGCCGCTTCAAAAAGCGGTGCGGTAAAGTTCAACGGTTCTATAAGGACTCTTTTTCGTACCATTACCTAGACTGTTGAAGGAAGATGTCACCATTTCGGCAAAATTATGACTGATCTGTTCTGAGCACAAAATAAAGCATTGGGGTGAACGAGGACAATATTTACCATCCAATAAGGAATAGTAATATGACCATTGGACCCAACTAGACTCAGACAATTACTCTGAAAATATTGAACTTCTAATTATAGAGCTTGTTTGCGTTCGAAAAACTTGAAAAAAGTTATTCATTCTGAACCGAACCAAAGGATTTGCTTAGGATCTTTTTTTGGTCACTTCATGAACTATATATTAAACGCGCTTTGTTTTTTGATTAAGTTCGAATACGGAAAAAGTTCCGTTTCGGTTCAAACCGGTTTGCAGTCCTAGTAGTTTAAATTACAAAATAGATTTCTGGGAAAACCACAAGTTTTTACTCCTTTGTTTGCTTACATCTTGTGGCATTTTTGGCAGAACCACAATTCTATTTAAGGTATTAACTAGGTGATTTAAGATCAAATGAGTTTCCATATAAATACACTTACAGCATATTGTAGTTATTGTGTGTGGTGACAGTAAACAATACTTCAATCATATGTAAGATTGAAGCATAAAGACCTTTGCTAGGTAGGCTTAACTCAAACAATTAACTTTGTTGATTTAGTAATTCGATTAAAATACTAGATTGTGATTTGGTTATTTAAATAACGAAAGGTTAATAAGAAGTTCTTGGTTTGAATTGGCTTTATATAATATATTCATAAATAAAATTTCAACTACATATCGTCGGTGAAAGTACAAAACCGCGTACATTTGTGTCACAAACTTTAATAGATCCCTGCCAATAAGTACTATTCATTTATTCTCAAAGAAAACCACATGTTGGCTTGAAAATAGTTAAAAGAATCAATCTTGATGGGAACTTTTTCCATAAAGTCGTCTTAAGCCGAACTAAGATATTACTTACACGATTTTGCAGTGTCACCGACGATATGTGAAAAAGAGGTCAGAAGTAAAATACTACTCCAGAACTTTCGGTTAAAAACGAAATATTGGTTATATACAATAGGTACTGATGATAAACCTTTCAGATGGGCACCATTATATACCACCTAAAACAGATAATTTAGCTTGTACATATATTTTAAAAGCCTTGATATGGTGAATAGACAGTATTTCCAACGATATTGCAAGATATTCTACTTCAACTAGAGGTACAGCGGCTCACAAAAGTATTTTGCATTTGAGGGTTATCCCGTAAATTATGTAATAACTAGCTGACTCGCCGAACTTTGTTCCCCTTTAAAAGCAATAAATTAGCAGATTGATAATTGATAAATGTAAATAAAAAATAAATTTTTTTTCAGTGCTGCAATCTTTCGAAACAGTACTTGATAAATTTCTTCCTGTGCGTCGAAAATTATATAGTTGACGAATTATCTAGACGCTTTTGCATTGCCAACCGAGCCGTTCCTCGGGCTGCCTCTCTTTGCTCTTGTAATTGAGAAGCACGAAGTCGAACCATACCAACGTGGCGCTCTTCCCGTGCAAATTCTTGCTCTTCTTCAGTCCTTTCATTCGCACTGTTTCGAATCCCACTTGTACTACGGTTTTTCCGTGAAAGATTTGATCGTCTTGTTGGCGATATGATATTGTTAATAATAATATCGGCACAATACACTCATAGAAACTCGAAACACACACATCAAGCGGTCAACTTCAAAATATAAAATTTTTAAAACTTTCAAAGAAGTGTCAGTAAAATGAGAATGGCGAAAAACTATCTCGAAATGCAAAAAGTTTCCGCTTAACAGGAATCAGTAAATACTTGCAAGCAAAACTTCGTTCTTCTTTAAATGGTCATCTAACCTCCTGGGCGATTTTGACCGTCCAACATACCGGCGCGAATTGGAAGCACCGCTGGATCAGAACTCGGTCTCCACTAGGTCCTTCCATCGGAGTGATGGTCTTCCTCCTCCTCTGCTTCCACCGGCGGGTACCGATAAGAATACCTTCTGGGCTGGAGCATCTTCGCCCTTTCGCACAACGTGGCCTAGCTAGCGGAGCCGCTGTGTTTTGATTCGCTGACCTATGTCGGCGTCTGCATAAAGCTCATATAGCTCATCATTAAATCTTCTTCGGTACTAGCCGTCGCCAACACGTAGAGGTACACAAGTCTTTCGAAGAATATTTCTCTCGAATACTCCCAGAGCCGCCCCATCAGATGTTCTTAGTGTCCATGCTTCTGCACCATATAGCAGGACGGGTGCGATGAGTGACTTATAGAGTGTTATTTTCGTTCGTCCAGAGAGGACTTTACTTTTCAATTGCCTACTCAGTTCGTAGTAGTAGTTGTCTGCAAGAGTAATTCTTCGTCAGATTTCTAGGCTAACATTATTGTTGGTGTTAATGCTGGTTCCCAGGTAAATGAAATCCTTTGCTATTTCGAAATTATTGCTGCCAACAGTGGCGTGGTTGCCAAGGCGCGAATGCGCTGACTCTTTGCATGTAGACAGAAGGTACTTCGTTTTCCCCTCGTTCACCACCAAACCCAATTTTCCATTTCTTTCTCTAATTTGGAGTAAGCGGAAGGTACGGCGCGGTTGTAAAGGCCAATGATATCAATATCGTCAGCGTACGCCAAGAGTTGCAAGCAACATTGCTTTTGTATTTTGGTTAATAGCTTAAATTTTTAAGATTTTGTTGTTGCTTTGCTATGTCACGACCATTTGTTTTTGACTTGCAAGTTTTACTGAGTGAACTTCCCCCAGCAACTCTCTCCCCCAATGAAATGTCAAAACGCCCTCTCCCTGTAAAATCTTTTAAAGGAAATTAGAATAGGTCGGTCCCTGTTCCACTTCAGGGAAAAAAAGAATATCAAATATCAACAAAACTTAAGGGCTACCAATATATCAAATCAAATCGCACCATAAATAAAAGGTTTTGAAATAGTTCGGTCCCTGATGCACTCCCGGAAAATAACCAATTGTAAATTTTAAGAAAAGTAAAAGGCTAGCAATGTACCAGATTTCAAGTAAATCCCAAAATAAATAAACAAAATTGGAATAGGTCGGTTCTCGGTCCAATTCCCGGAAAAAGAGTATCCTATATCCTTTTCTTGGTTCCATGCTACTTACCCACCAATTTTTAGCCAAATCTGTCTAACTGTTCGCTTCGCTGCGTCTCAGAACTAATAGTAGACTGAGTCCGATTTTCATTATTATATCCCATACCAGATAAGATATGGAAGTTAATTACATCGCTTATTGCAGCACTCATTGTCACCTTTCGTTTGATACTCATATTGTACTAACAAATTTTGGGTCACCTTGGTCCACAAATCGGTCTATATCTCCGAAACTGGTCAAGCTTCCGATAGCTTAAATCTTAAATTTTAAGTTAATTTTAAGTTAAACGTCAAGTAATACAACGGTTAAATCTCCATTCAATTCCATTAAACAGTTTTTGGGTGGATTTGGCTTGGACCCTAACCACAAACAGAGCTTATATGATAATAGAAATATGTTTAATACTTTTTTTTCAAAATTTGTTTAATTCTGCTTTATTTTTCAAGATAGAATTGTTCATAACTTTTTATATTTAATACGTATAAAATCTAAGCAAACACTTATTACCATACCACGTTTCGATCGTCCCTGATTTGTCCCTAATGTCATATTGGACATTGATGCCGTTACATGGTACACTCTATCGGCCCTTGGATAAGTCTGATTCTCGGTATATGTTATTCTTTGCGGATTGTTCGCCGGTGACTATTTTAGCTTTTATTCTATTATTACAAAAGCCTGCGACAATAAGTCTTACTCCGTTATATACAGCTTCGGGTACATCTAAGGTTCGCAACAACATTATTATAGTATTTATTTTAGCTTTAATTCGTGTGATGGCAAATCTGAAATCTTTATTGTTTTTAGAAGTTCCGCTTTAAATTCAAGTGTCCCTTTATGTTGAAAAGTTGTGCTGCATGAAAACCGCTTTGTTGTGGAGCAACATTTAAAATAACAATTCTGGGATTAGGTATAATTTCCAAACATCTCCACTCGAAATTTTACTATATTCAGAATTATTGTTGTAGTTTTTTTTTTATTTTAATGAAAGTAGCTTTTGTTTGATGCATATATTTCATTTCATTTGAAAAAAATTCACAAAGGTGGCAACCCCGTAAAACATCCTCTGTGGCAGACCTATTTAAAAATTCTAATTTCATCCAAATTGATTGAGCCGTTTTCGAGATAGTGTTCATATACAAATATACAAGAATAGCTCGTTTAAAGTTATTAGATATAATAAGCTCAGGTGGCAACAATATGTGGCAACCCTACTTAGAAATGTTTTTTTAAACACACAGGGAAAAAATTTCCTTTGATATCAATATTGCCTTATTTCCTTTCATTAAAAAAAAATTCAGATAGGTGGCAATCACGTAAAACATTCTATGTAGCAACACCTGTTTCAAAATTCTTAGAATTTGGTACACTATGTACATACCTAATTTCATCCAAGGCGGTTGAGCCGTTGTGGAGTTAGTCTGGATACACAAATATACAAGAATAGCTCTCTTAAAGTTATAAGATAAATATCCTTATACATAGTGATTTTTCTTAACTCTGTGCTTGGGAATACAGCCCCACACCAAGATGACCAAAACTAATGAATTAGATCTCAGACCTTAAAAATTACTGTTTCCCAGAAGTCGCCTTTCCTTATTCGTTTTAGATATTACTGCTTTTTCGACCCCACCGTCAACATTATTGCTCGTAAAAACTCTCCGCACTGTTTCGTCTGATACTTGGGTCTGTAGTACTCTTTGAAGCCTGGCTCTATTTTTAAGCTGGGAAATTGGGTATTGCTCGATTTTCTGTTTTAACAAATCTCTCACCTTCAGCTGGGTATACACATTTGCTGCATAAAAGCGTTTGCATGATGGAAAAACTTTGCAATGTATGTAAGCGTACCTTGGCGTGACTGGTTTTAAAAGCGTAATCGTGAATGGGTGTGACAACTCAATTCATTGCTCTGAGTTTGGCTGAATGTTGACACAAATCTGTTACATTTTAATGTAAATAAGTTGCTGATACACCACGGCGAAAGGTTGTTTTATGCCCTTTTAGTCTTTTTGCCGTTTCTCAAACGAACAAACAAGTGCTCGGCGCGCATTCATGCATGCTGTATAAATATTTGTTTGTATATATGTCTTATAGATTTTTATGCTTTAACGGTTGTTTTATTTACTACTTGTTGCAATGAAAAAAAAAAAAACCAGGGAACCCCGATAATGATTATTTTTATATTTTTAATGAAAAAAGCAAAGGCTTCCCAGTATAGGAGGAAAGTTTAAAGTATATAAACGTGCATGTCTCATCATGCTCAACGAAAATCTGCATTGACTGAAGAGAATTTGAGCGAAACCTATATAAATTACATATAATCAATATTTTTTGAGTTTTATTATTTTGAACAAAAATAATCATCATTTTTTGAGCTTTATTTTCTTGCTCGAAAATAAAACACATGTTTGAGTTTCATTTTTTTTTGATGGAAGTAAAACTTAATTCTTGAGCGGTATTTATAAAAATTAAATTTTAAGTTTTTCTTGCACAGTGCGAAAAACTCAAAAGGCCGTTTTGCATGCCAACCTATGTACATATACATTTGTATGTGTATGAGTACATATGTTGACGAGATTATACCAACCAATATTTATGATGAGTTACTTGCCAAAAAGACGCATCGGCGTTTTGAGTTTTTCCATAAGTGAAAAAAAAATTAAAACTTAAAATTTAAACTTTATTCTTGAAGGATAAAATATCGCTCAAGGCTTAAGTATTATTTTTGTCAAAAAAAGAAAACTCAAACATAAGTTTTGTTTTCGATCAGAAAAAATACAACTCAAAAAATAAAAATTATCCTTAATCAAAAAAAAAAATAATACTTGAAGATACCTATTATTGTTGATTTTTATTAAAAAAAAACTGAAAATAATGATCGAAAAGCGAGTTTTATAATAAAACTCATAACAGTAAAGGCCCCCGAAAAAGACCGGCTTAAAGCAACTGCAAACAATATAGTTTTCCATTGAGCTATCTAGTTTGACTTGTTCATCCTCTAGGCTCATACTGCTAATTAGAACTATTTTAGCTACATACTGATATATGTATACATAGTCATCTGGTACCATTAAAGACACCGTCGCACGTTGTGGCCGAATGTATAATTTGGTTCAAAAGCGCCTACAAGACGATACACTGAACCAATAGAACTGTTTGACGGAGTGTTTTCTTCAATTATTAGTTCAGACAACATTTTTAACCCTAGACACGTAACGTTGGTCGATTCGACGAATCCGCTATTGAAAATTTTCTGTCTCTTTCTAAAACTGCCTTTTTGAAAGACTTAAAAAAATATATCTGAATTGTTCCAAAATAATAAAAAAATGTTTCATTTGGACGATTAAAAACTGGTACACTTATGCGTACAATAAATCAAACCAAAAATTAATAACTATATTAGAAAAAAGTATTTTAAAGAATGCTCGTCGAATCGACGAATGGTTGGGATTTATAGGGAGTTAGCTTTCTAGGGTTAAAAACTCTTTTGAAGAACGGCCTATCTCAGAATAATTTTCAAAGACGTATGACGTTTTGAAAAAGTTCAATATGTTTTCATATGAGATAAAACTGGACTTTCCCCAACAATAATTACCAAAACTCTTCGACAAAGCCTTGCATTTTATTTAACGAACAAAATCCCCTCAAAATAACCCTATCAAAAAACTTTGCAATTATTGCAACTGAAGTTTGTGTGTTTCAGATGAATTTGAACCGTCCGACCCCAGTGTACGTCGGCGACTTTCATTAGCCGCATATTGTTTCATTTTAATTTTCAGTGTAAATTGCACACTTGCTGCCTTTATGTATTTACTGTAAGCCGCACTGATATTTGCCTGCCTTTCATATTAAATGCGCTCATTCTCATAATTTGAAAGCTTCGCTGATGAGCTTCCTTTAGTTACCAATAGCTAGGTGGATGAAGTGCGGACATGAGGACACCACTCGGCTTGCAACTGATGCAGAGACGACCACGACAATGTGGCGTGTAGTAAATTGGGTCCGACGTTGACACTAACTGAATAGTTGGGGAGGTGGTTAAGTAAATGAGAGAATTAATAGAATTGCGCCGGTAGTTACTTTTAATGGACAAACGATACTTACCGGTAAGCATATTGTAATTTTATGTTGCTTCAACGAGTCTACTTGTATATTTGCATGATGGTGAGTAGATTTTACTTCCATAATATATAGGTATATGTACTTTAATACTCGGTTGCATCATTATTAGGCACCGCTTCGATATTATTTAATTATGATTTATCTATTTTCTTGCTTATTAATTATTAGCTTATACTTAAATATCACGATTAATCAACCGATTATTCAAGCGGTTTCCAAACGAAGTATTTATTGACTTGTGACAAAAGTGAACGGATACGCTCCTTCTTCAACGTATAAGAGCTAATTGTAGATTTTTCTCTTGTTGTTGTTGTAATAATGGTACTCCAGTTTTGACACATTTGTATTACAAATCAGAAAGCAATAAGAATATTTAAAGCTTGCTTACTATGGGTCAGAAGGAAATCAATTTCCAACCAAAATATTTTTTATTTCAATGGTTTCGCATTTTAATGCGATCCGTCCTAAGAAATCTAAACTAGAAATGATAGGTCCCTAAATATGCATGTCAAAATCTGAAACTTTTATAAATTTTGTTTATTTCCAGTTCAATAGACACACACATAAATATAATAATAATAGTAACAATTTTACACTATATGCGAGGTGGTTTAGACCAAGTCCCTCTTCAAATTTGTTGTATAATATCTTTAAAGTTTTCCTACAAATACTTGGATCCTACATAGAAACATGTTTTATGCAACTCCAGGTGGCATCTTTTAATACAGATGAGTCATTGTCGAACAGCATTTTATTACAGAAATTTATTCAGGAGGAGGCTGCCAACCGATGCGGAAAAACTTTCTTCATTTGATTTTACTTACAATGGCTTACTTTGGGTATGCTCGGGCATGCAGGACATTCTTAAAGACATCCAAAGGTAAAAACAGAGAAATAGGTGGTCCTCATTCCGGTGAGGACAGATTTTTGATTCTTTGGTGTTTTGGTCTTAGCGTCAAGTCAGCAAATGGAGGAGTCCACTGGTAGGCTTTCTTAAACTACTAAAACCATTTAGCTAAGTTTATAAGATTCCCATTTCGGAGTAAAAAATATGCATATGCCAATATTATCTAATATCTTGAAAACTTTTTAAACCCGATGGCAACACAATCTAGTTTTGCACTTAAAATTGGTGAACAAGAAATTAATGGACAGAAAACGGTGAACAAATTTACTGCCCAACCTACAAAGTTCTTTTTGCAATCGGTTCTGGTCAGTAAAATTTATCAATTCCAAACACAACCATGCCTAGGGAAATTATGTCATATACAAACATATATGCCTTAATCGGTGTAATAAAATCAAACTCTCATTACACTGTGAGCAATGCTAAGGTTCATGATTAATTGTTGTTTTTTACTTAACTTGACATACCTACAGCTGTATGTACATGGATGTTTATTCAAACATGTCAGTTTTTATGTATAAAAAATAAATTAAAGCCCCCACGGGAAATTTTTATTATTGTCAATTTGAAAGTTTTCTCTCCATTGTAAAAGAAGCACGATAATTGAAATGAATGAAACTTAACAGCAATACTAGGGCTTGAAAGGCGGCGATTCGTCGAAACAGAAAATTGCTCATTAAGAATTGTTGGCAAATGTTGTGAATTGCATTACATATTCCGGATTACATTACTTAAGAAGGATCAGAACCCCCCCCCCCCCCCCCCCCCCCCCCCTTTTACTTAAATTATAATTATGCGAGATCGTGATGAGAATATTTCAAAACTTGTATTCTTCATTTTGATTCGCTCCTGAAAGTGGGTGTGGTTGTGAATCGATTAAAGCTGCTACTAACGTGTTTCTGCGGTTAGAATAACAACAAAACTGCTGAGGTGAAATGTCCGTGGAATATCGTTACCAATCAGATACTGGAAATGATGTTGAGGCGCCATTCTAAACAACCTCCAACGAAGTTTTATACCTTGATTGAAAAGTTAAAAAAAGAGAATACTAGCAGCAGTTTTGAATATAATAGCTTCAAAGGTGTCAACAGTGTTTCGCGATATACTGAGCGATGATGCCCCGAGTTTTGGAAAAACATTTTCTGAACTTGTAACATCAATCAATGCATTTAAATTCATAACTTCAATGGCCTCTTCATCATCATTCATTCATATTGGCCATCAACGCAATAGCCAAAGTGGGAATTGGATAAGAAACCATGCCTATCATCCTTTTTTTGATTTAGAAAGTTTTTCATGTCCATAAACTTTCGATACCAAAAAAGGTGGTAGTGGCTTAGTGTTTTCTAGGTGTAGATAGGGTTGAGATATTTAAGTTTTGGGTCGAATTGCCTTACCAATAGTGTTAACATATCGATAATACCTACTTATAGAATCAATTGACTTTGCTTCCTAATTAAAATGAAAAAACCGTCCACAATGCTTTAAAAGTACACAAATTTTAATTACAAGTTTTTGTCTGTGGCGGTTTATCAAAGTAATTACAAATTTATGCCATAAGTATAGTAAATCCATTTCATTTATGAAACATTGGAATTAAAGAAGGCAATACGTAAAATGTTTAAGAGAGCAATTAAGTCGGCATATTTTATTTCTGTTTTTAAAAGAAAATAACGTTGGACTTCCTCTAGCAATGTGAAATAAAGACAATTGACGTTATTTTCGTTCACGGTTTTACTTGTCACTTATAGGGAGTTCTTTGATGGACATGCATATATATATTAAAACATTTCTTACCAACTAGCAGATTCCGCAGACATTGTTCAGGCCGAACATTAAATTTCTCCTCTGTTTAGTGTATCACTTCCCTTCTATCCCCTTCTTTTCCTTTTTCGGGGTTGCTTTCTCTATATCTATCTATCCTTTAAGCTATCATACTAGTACTTCATGTAAAGGATTTTTATTCCAAATATTTAATAACGGTCACAAACAAATAGTTTAGGACGTGTCACTCTCCATTTTTTCCAAATTTTATAAAGAAAACACACATGCTTACCTAATTATCATAAGTCTGGCCAAATAGGTGCGCCGTTATGATGGATTCCATTTATATTGACAAGATCTTTCAGAAATAAATAAAAACTAAAAAAAGGACCAACAAATGGGCTAACTTTCTCAGTCAGGTTTCAAGTCCAAGCCGGAAGAAATTAAAAGCTAGACTAAGTCATGGAAAGATTTCACTGGTTTCAAATTTAATTTAACTTTTTTAACAGTGTATTTACATAAAAATCCAGGGAGAAAAATAAATGTAACTCTATTTTATTTTTAAAAAGGTTACTGAAATAAATACTAAGCTTACAAACGCTTATTTATCGTTTACAAGATGTGTGAAAGTAAGCGTTTTATAATCAAACCGTTTGGGCGCCCTTATTTTCCAAATCGTTCGCTTTAGGCAAATCACTAGACAAATATTATATGGAAATAAATTTATTAAAACATAACCAACTGCTAATGTATTATTACATATATAGTTCTTATAAACTTGTTGTAAACATTTGCGTTTCAATTTTCAAAAATGTATTATTTATAAACTTCAATCCTTGGAGTTTATAAAAAGTTTTTTCAAACCGTCAAATAAATTTAATACTGGAGAAGCCTTTCTATCGCCTATTATAGAAAGTTTACTGTAGGTTATTATATAAAGATTCACAAAAATACTTGTTGGGAAGGTTTTATGAGCAACACAATAATTCTTGCTATGAGTGAATGTCATAATAGCACTGATTAATCGTCATTTGCTTACATGTCATATTAAGTGAGCTGTTAGCGGAAATAATTAGGCGTGCAATGTTGTGGTCGACCATGAACTTAATTGTAGTAATTCTCTAGCATTTCAATGTGTATAATAAAGTACTTGCTTTGTTTCTTCACCATTAGTGATTGCGAAATGGTATATTAAACTTTGATTCAAAAGGCTAACATTTTTAGATTTTCGCTCGGATTTGGGCATCGTCCCGATGGATTACCAGCATTGGAAATTCCATGAATATTATTAAATATAATATGCTTGTGTAAGTTGCTTAGTGGTAATAAGGATAATCTCTACATAGTAATTAAAGCGAAATAAACTATCCTTTTTTTTCTTCTGCTAGTTTCGGTGCTTTTTGCGCCTTCCTCAGGGAGTCTGCGTTTATTTTTCAAAAACATAAAACAATTACAATTCACATCAAACTATTTAAATTACATATTGCACTTGCTTTATATTAGACGATTATTTAAAATTTAACAAATATGCTAGAATTGTAAAACATTTAACATTGAAACATTTAAAAACAGGCATTTTTCCAGCTGTCTGCCCTCATCCGTTTCGTCCCCTTTTTTGTTTACTTATCGCCGTCAAGTAGGCGCAGTTGATACAGCCAACGTCGTCCTTGTTGTTTACGGCGTCTTTTATTTTATCCTGCATTCTTAAGCTTTCCAACGGCAATCTTGTTTTTGTTCTTCCCTTTGTGTCTAAAATTCGCACATTATCGAAGTCGGCTGCATGTTTGTTGTTGTTAAGGTGTTGGGCAAGTGCAGTGGTAGATTTGTTTTTTCTAGCGTCCGTTTTGTGTTCATTAATTCAGACACCTAAGGCTTTTTTGTTGTGCCGATGTATACTTTGTTGCATTCTTCTCCAAATTTTCCATTACATCTTATTTCGTAAATTACGTTGTGTTGTTGTTTTTTGTCGACTCTGTCTTTTGTTTTTGTAAAATGTGTTGGTACAATATGGGTATCAAACAAAAGTTGACAATGAGTGCTGCAATAAGCGATATTATCTGGTATGGGATATAATGATGAAAATCGGACTCAGTCTACTATTAGTTCTGATAGTCTACATTCAACAAATTGTAGTTTTTCCCCTATCTACTTGGCGTTTCTTCTACATTTATCCTTATATCTTCCTTTTTCTTTCTACTTTTGCTTTTGTCCACCCTCATATACCGTTACTCTCCTTCACCTTTTGATTTTCCTCTAACGCCACCCGTATATCTCATATTTTGGTATCTTGTTCAGCTCCTCCATCGATGCCGTCTTTATCTCGTCAAGAGAAGCGTAACGTCGTCCTTTCATGGGCCTCTAAGTTTAGGTAACAAGAAAAAGTCACAGGGGGCCAGATCTGGGGAATACGGTGGCTGCGGCATCATTAGTGTGTTGTTTTTGGCCAAAAAGTCGCTCGCAAGCAACGATGCGTGAGCAGGGGCGTTATCGTGGTGCAAAAGCCAATTTTTGTTCTTCCATAAATCCGGGCGTTTCTGGCGGATTGCTTCGCGCAAATTGCACATAGCTTGCAGGTAATATTCCTTATTGACCGTTCTTCCCTGTGGCAAGAACTCATGATGCACCACGCCCCTGCAATCGAAGAAAACTGTTAGCAAAACTTTCACATTCGACCGAACTTGGCGCGCTTTTTTCGGTCTTGGTTCGTGCGGCAGCTTCCATTGAGATGATTGAGCTTTGGTTTCCACGTCATAACCATAAACCCACGATTCGTCACCAGTTATGACCCTCTGGAGCAAATTTGGGTCGTCGCGGACAGAGTTTAACATCTCATTAGCAATGTTCATGCGATGCTGTTTTTTGTCACAATTGAGCAATTTTGGTACGAATTTCGCGTAAAAATCGAAGACGATCCAAAAGACGTGCAAGCAAAGCAGCTGTCAACAATTAACTGAACATTCAAAATGGCCCAGCTTGTCGGCATAAGTGAGAGACATGAGTACCAACATAACGCCACAAAAAATTCGAAATTCGAATACACGTAACCAGCGAAAATTCAAAATTCGCGATACTTTTTGAACACACCTCGTATACCTAGTTTCTAAGATATAACGAGTTAACTTTTATTTAATCCTGGTACCGCTTTCTGTTTCCAAGGGTTTTTTGGTGTATAGAACACAAATCTATTTATAAAATATCATTAACTTGAACCAAGTAAATTCCTAGGTATGCCGAATTCGCTACTTTAAATAATCTGGGGACTTTGACAAAAACTATATATGGCCTGTGTAGTACCGAGCGGACCGCTGAACCCACTGTGAAAGTTTCTCAGAGGTCGACAACAAATTTTTGATATGAATGATGGACCAGCAACGATCAAAAATATGTGGGCGTGGCACCGTTCACTTTTTCGGAATTATATGTATCATATGCTGTACCCAGTGAACCCCAGAATAAACTGTGAAAATTTCATAAATATCGGTTGGGTACTTTGAACGCCTATAAAGGACACATAGAAACACACATTCATTTTTATTTATAAGATAAAATTGCAACAGGCTATACAAAATAATATAAAAGAAAAATTAATACGGTTTGACCTTTATTAGAGTAACACGAAGGCAAAACAATAGTTTTTAGAATTTTTATCTTTCTATCTGTACGTTTGAATGCGCATAATTCAAAAAATGTTGCTTGGAATTGAATGAGAGTTTCGCAGCAGTGCAGTGAGATGTTTAACTAAAAGCTTAAATCCCTATTACAGCAGTGTTTTTCGCTTACACTAAGCACAGATACAAGTTATATAATAGAAACCATTACTCACCGGAGCCCTTGTGACATATATTATACATATATTTTTCAAAATTTAACTTTCACTGATCACATCTTAACTTGAAAACTTTTAAAAAGTTAAAACTGTATAGATTTCCTAAAATATTTATGAATTCCAACTATAAAACGCAAACGTTGCCTGTCAATGTTTTTTTAGATTTTAGATGAATAGAAAGGAACCATTGAATGCACAAAGCCGTACAACTGCAACATGCATATGTATATGTGCACATCAGGGATGTCGCGAATATTCGCATTCGCAAAATTTCTGCGAATGTTTTGCGAATATGAATATCATAAAAAAGTAATTTGAAGATAACCACCAGGTTAATAAGACTAAAACCCATTTATTTGCAATGTTTTTTAATGCATGAAAAAGTAACTCAACTAATAATATATGATCAAACTAAAAATATATTATTCAACGATAAACTTTAAATACAGGGTGGCGCAAAAGTAATCCTCCTATCAGAAAATGCTATAAATTTTGCGATTGGCCCCTAAAGTCAGTTCTGTTTTGAAATTTGTGTAGTAAACACATGCGAAATACACGTTAATAAACAATGTTACGCTACACTGCTCCAGAACGCGGAATATTGCTGACTATTTACTTGACCAATAATCGGTCGGGGCCAAACGGTTACTGTGAATGGTGAGCGCTACAGAGCAATGATCAACGAGTTCTTTTTGCCGCAACTTGATGAATTGGGATTGGAAAACATGTGGTTCCAACAAGACGGTGCAACAGCACACACTGCACGTGCCACAACCGATATGCTGAACATCGGAAGCTTACTTTTGCGCCACCTTGTATATGTTATCTAAACAAATAAACAAAAAACTGTAGACGCTTAAACAAATATACTACTCTCTTAAAAAATAACAATACATTTTTTTTTAGCATATTTTTTCAGTTAATAAATAAACTTCAGCCACTTAAATATAACAATATGTCGCAGGACAGCTTCAAAGAAAACCCGTGACTGACTGGCTTTGACAGAATCTGCTCTCAATCACGCTTGCAATAATCGCAATGCAGATGCGAATCTAAATTTATAACCCAAACAAATACTTGCAGACTAAAAAAAGTGATGCTTTTTTCCAATGTTTATTGCAACATGAATTATCATGGACTTGCTTTAAGTTTCGAATGCTCGATTTTAATAAATGTGAATATTGTCTTTTGGTGTGTAAAAAGAAATTACCATGGAAATGTCGTTTAAAAACCAAAAGTTATAGTTCTTTTTGGTAGTTTTTTGAAAAGTTGGGTAACTATTGTTTTAATTTGATTAAACATTTTTTAAATTTTGCAATATTCGAACACTGCAAATAAAGTGGCATGACCAAAGCAAAGATAACAATAGTCATTAGTTGTGTTCGGTGACAAAACTTGCAAAAAAGTGTTAGCAAAGTGAGAAGGACGTAAAACTCTCTCGAAACGCCGAACAAGAGTCAGTAAAAACTTGCACCGAAACATCTGTTGCCATTTTGATTGGTTAATAGCTCAAGTTTTTAAATTTTTGTTGTTGCTTTCCAATGTAACGATCAGCTGTTATCACTTGCAAGTTTCACTGAGTGAAATTCACCCAGCAGGAACTTGCAATTCTCTCTCAATAAAATGTCAAAATGGGCTATCTCGCTGCAAATGTTCTGTGTCACCGAACACTTTCCAGTAAAAATTTTATCCTCCCCAAACACAGCTACTGCTCTTATTCTATTTATGTCTGTCACTGTGCAGTCACAGTATCGGATCAAAATAGCTGCGACTGAGAAATCATAGTCACAAGACATACTTTTCATAAAAAAACTAACTCTAATTTCAACAGAGCGCTGTGAAGATACAAATTGTTTTGTACCACTTTGGTGCCACTCTTCGGAAAATTAGCGAGCTAGAACTACCTTATTTTCAATTATTTGTGAATTTTATGGGCCAATATTATATTATTTAAACTTGTTTGTTTTAATATTGAATGCAAACCCCCCTTTGTTTGTTTGTGTGTGTTTGTGTTGTGGGGCTTCGGAGTAAGTTGAGCTACTTGTAGACATATACTCTGGCCGCGAGGTCCAGAAACACTAGATTATATATATATATATATATAAAACTCATCGTAGACAACTTCGCCATGAAAAATACCGAGACGGGTACCCAGGAGCATAGTATATGAAGTACCTTCATCCATTGCCTTCAAACTAGTAGGAGTAAACAATACCCAGGAGTCTTGGCAACATGCCGATTCGCAAACAAAATGCAAACGAGACTGAACTAAAACTCAATATTCACATTCGCGAATGTTCAAAAAGTGGCATTCGTTACATCACTGGTGCACATACATTTGAGATGAATTCAGTTGCACATGCCATGCCTTACTTGTTAAGTATTTCTCACACGAAGTTGCATGTTATGTGCATGAAGCCTTTCAGTAACAACATTTCCATTGAACTAACCCAATGTGGAAACCATAATGCATATTGCCAGAGATCACGGAGAACTATCAATCAAATACAAAAAAAGTAAGGAAGTCTATGTGCGAGGGAAACCGAAGATTATATACCTAGTAGTGGTCTATTATGGCGTTCCACTTTACGCAACACTTTAAAATTAAGAAGTAGCGCAAAAAATATAAATTTAAGCTTCTGCTTGGAGTGGGTAGTAACTAGGTTAGGTCAGGTAAGGTGACAGCTGCGGCAGCTAAGAAGTTCAACACACTTAGGCACCTTGGACACACGTTGTGATGCCACATTTAAAATTACTCGACCGGATATTTTGTTTGGCTTAATCGATTTGGGTCATTTTTGGCAAGATATTCAAATATCTTGAGTTTGCATACTGGAAAGTAAGTAAGTAATTTACATAATTTATTTGCAGTCTGTTTTTCTTAAACATTTTATTAGATTTGCCAAATATTATTTACATATTTTGCACTGTTACAGAAGTGTAGTCTTTTAAATTAAACAAACAAATTTTTCAGAAATACGTTGAAAAGTGGGTGTGGACCTGAAGCGATTTCGCCCATTTCCACAGTGAACATTTTGAGATATACATTAACATTTTGCAAAAATTTCGTTACGAAAAATCAATTTTTGTTCCAGTGATGCCATTAAAATTCTGTGAAATAACTACAAAAGCGGTAGGACCGCGCCCATTCTAAAACATGAATATGTTTCGAATTTTTTTCTTACAGGTAAAATTTAGAAGTGTAATAGAAATGATAAACAGTTGTTGTTCTTAGACATATTGCCTAATATGATCGTATATGATCCCATTAAAATTCTTTTGTATAAAAGTGGGCGTGCTCTTTAACCGATTTCGTTCATTTATCTCAGAAATAATGTTTGTAAAATATGCAATCTTTGTAAAATTAGCTTAATCAAAAGTGGACCGAAAATAAAACAAAAACAAAATTAATGTAGGGTTGAGAAGAAATAATCGAATTTTATTTCTTTTCAATTATCGATTTTTTAATCGAATCTGAACTAATAAAATCTGAAAACATTTCATTTGGTTATTTTTTATACATATTATCTTAAATGATTTTCATTTTAAATTATTATTCATAATATATTTCTCCTCGCGTTGTGTGGATGCGTTCCTCGTGTCGGTTGCGCGGGATGTTGGGTAATCCGTTGGGTTTGTTATTATTATTATCAATACATCCAATAGTCGTTATTCGTATGAGAAATAGAATATTTTCCTTAAAAATTGATATTTCACAAGTCGATTTATCTCTAAACAAAAAATTTCAATTATTGATTTTTCCGACACCAGTAGGTCGATTCTGTAACTATTTTAACGCCAGGTGTTAGCGTAAACTTCGCTTAGCACCATTTTTAACGCTTTTCCCTATTCACTAACTTTTAACCACACGAGAAGTGTCAGCTAACACTTTTTGTGTGGTTAGCTGTCGCGAATTGTTTTCGAGGGGTTAACAATCGCGTTAATATATTTACAAGTGTTTTAGCGTTTGGAATACGTAAAAACATTAGTTTTGACTTTTTTCCATGTAATTTAGTGCAAAATACGGCGAAAAGAGAAGTATTGCCATATTTTATCACCATCAAGAGTCACCTGTTTAGCGGCGTTGAAGGAGAGTTATAGAATCGCACTTTCGTTAAGAACAAACGCCGAAATTTGGCGATAAGCTTAACGCTCGGCGAGTGGTTAAAAGTTACAGAATCGGGCTACAGGTGCTTTATTTTGTACTGAATAATCACTTTCTTTAGTGTCTCAAAAAATATTTGATATAAAGAGAGATTGGAGATGAGTGATAAGAACCCTGTATACCAAATTTCAATAAGATACCTCGAAATTTGCTCAAATTATTGTATTTACAGAGAACTGATTAACATGCCATGGCCAATTTCCCTTTTCCTCCTGAACACTTTAATATAAATATGGCAATATCAACCTCCCTATATTTATGCAGTTACGCACTGCCGTTAGACGAACAAAATTAATATATACTGAGTGTGTAGCACTACTAGGTATAATAAGCCACAACCCTTAATTTGGACCCCTGAATATAACACAACTTCGAATGCATTAAAATTGCAAGCAAAACCTGCACGCATTGAATTTACAACTGCAAATCAAACGCACGTGTTCTAAGTTTGGTACGAAAAAGGCCAATCTTTCATTTCTTCGAAGACCGGCATTTTGAGTTTTCATGTACCTAGCTATCGAAGACACTCCATGTCGAAAATGCGATATCTTATGACGGAAACCGGAAAACTGTAGACATTTTAAAAATAAAAAAATTATACTTGATAATCTAGGATTTTTGGAAGTTATTCCATTATCTTGCAAAATATGGAAACTATTAGTTACGCTATTTCCGTACTATGCCAATGATATATGCAACTGATTTTATGTACAAGAATGAGATTTCCCTGGAAGAAAACACACGATTTAGATATCTCTTTGGCATGTGCACTAAAGGTACGAAATATGATTCCGGAATAGGAAACCGCTGGAAATTGGTAAAAGTGTGATATACAAATGAAACAGATAAGGAGCAGAAAGAGAGCTGACTTTTATTGACAAATGTGGTGAGTGATACTGCAAAGTGCAGATGCTAAAAATACATTTACATTTTCAAATAAATATGTGCGTGACGAGTAAGTCTTGATGAAGTGTAAATGCAAAGCAATACCTAGCGTAAACATATGTATGTACATGAGTGCGTAACAACAATGGCTTAAGGATTTACCAATTTTCTTCTAATCTCTTTTTCACTCGTGCACTTGATGATATCTGCGCGCATACATACAGACATTTCCTGCATGCTCCAATGCAAGTGACTGCCGCTGTGATCTATGACACTTCTCCCCAGTGACATTCGATTGCTACTCGTACACGCAAGTCAGCAATTAAGAATACAACTTCACTTGCTTGTGGTGAGTTTGGATGTAGTATGTATGTAGGTTTGGTAAGTTGAGTGCGAAATAAGTGCGCTTTGGGCTGCCAGTAGCGGTGACTTCCTTGACAGCCAAATTATGATTGACTGCATTTTGCCAGTTTATGGACTGAATGTTGAAGTTCTGAAAGGTAAGTGTGTTATGGAAGTAATAAATTTGTTTGTGTTCCTGGTTGTTTTCTGAATGAATTTTTGATTTTACAGCTACATGCATATATCACAAAACTAAAAGAAAAACAAGGAAGAAAAGGGCTGTCTTTGACTGCGCCGAAGACTTTATACCTTTCATGAATGCGCATCACGGTTTAAAGTGTCCAATCGTTACTCACAATTAGTAAAAACTCTGCTAAACTGTTATTATAAGGATACATAGCCCAAACCTTATTTATCGGAACAATCGATTGTATGGGAGCTATATGTTATGTAGGTCCGATTTGGCTGGTTTTCACTACACACATTACATGCATAATAAGTACCAAACGTGCAAAGTTTTACGTTCCTAGTTTTTTAATTGCAAAATTTATAGCACAAAACCCATTTATCGAAACTATTGTATAGGAGCTATGCGTTGTGTTGCTCCGATCTTGCTGATTCCGACGAATGATTTATCTCATGTAAAATGGCGGCTCCATACCAAATTTCATCAAGATATCTCAAAAACTGAGGGACTAGTTTGCGTACAAAGAGGCAGACGGGCATGGATAAATCGACTCAGCTCAACGCCCTGATCATTTCGGTATACTTATTGGTGGGATAAACCCTTCTTCTTCTCATACATACAAACATCGGACCAAAGTTAATTTAACAGTTTCACAAGGGTCTTATAATTGAAAATTCGTATTCAAATGTCATTTTACACATCCCTATCGTTGTTGCTGTGTCCTGGGTAAATACGAACATGCGAAGAGCTATTTCCTATGATTTTTCTTTCTCAAACCAGGAGGCCCTCTCCTCTCTTGTCGAATTCGGGACAAATATGATGAGGGACTTTGACCTTCTTCATCGAGAGCGGTCCTCAGTTCTCAATTGCTTACTAAGTTCAGAGTTACCTCTACCTGGTTTTTCCAGCGCAGTCGAAGCTCCCCTTCCTCTCCTGCGGAATTCGAATAACCCGACCAGACCAGTGCATAGTTTTGCCTTCAATTTCTTGAACTATGCTCATGGAATACTCCAAGGGAAGTCGCATATTCTTTCGACTCTGTAAATTATTCCAAGCCGCACATCAGGAAAAGCTTGATGGCGCACTTTTACCGCTTCTCTTTTACAGCATAATTTAGTCCTTTAGCACTTCTTGCCAAGAATTTCTAGGCTGACATTATTTTTGCTGTCAACGCTTGTTCCCAAATAGCCGAAGTTACTCTCCGTAGTGAGTTTGTAACTATCAACAGTTCAGTTTCTTTTGTTTAGTACCCTGCTGCTACAACTATCTTTATCGCATGCTAGGCAGTCGCCTTCTCTTAAACATAGTCCATCTCCTTTTAGAGCTATGAAAAGGTACTTTGAAATCTACAAAGACAAGGATGATTCGCTCTTCTCATTATGGGTTTTCTCCAGGATTTGGCTTACGGTGGAGATCTGGTTGACGGTAGACTCACTCTTTATCGCCGGTTGGCTTCAGGGCCCTATCTAATTGTTTAAAAGTTGAGTATGTGCGCGTTAACATACTCGTAGAGCGTGTTGCACAGGATTCTAAGTTAAAAGTTTTTGGTTATCTAATATTTGGAAGTTTGGCCTAGACCTACACTCGAATGGTACCTCTTTCGCCGTAGTTTACCGCTTGAAGGAGTGAGACTGAAAAAAACAATTTCTGTGATTTCAGAGAATACACTAGGGAGTATACAGCTAGCTCACTGGGTACTTTCGCTGAATATACAATACCGTTCTAGGCCCTCTTGAAAAAGCAGATGCCTAGACAATTCATTTACATATAAACAGTACCAATCGGAAAGGACGAAGTATTTAGTCCTGTGATACTCCTTTTACCATTGGTAGGACAGCGGATACAGCTTGAGTTTTTTCTCTGACACAAGACGAGAAAAGCTAAAACTGTGTTTCGCCAGCTTTTAATTAACCTTACATCTTTTTCTTTTGTTTACGTACATGAAGTTGTTTCCAGGAAATTTAATTTAATATTTTTGCTTTATCGCATATTACAGCTCTTACCCTTCATATCGGAAAAGCTAAATTAAAATGAAACTTAATTAAGTTGGAAAATAGCTTTTTTATATCGTATATATTTTCCAAAGAAGCACAGTTTTTTTTTAAATATGTATGTGCACCTAAATAAGATTAATGTCACATAAAAATTTAGTTGAATAACGGTCCCTGCCGGGAAATCAATAAATAGTGCACTTAGTTACTGGACCAAACTCGAGCTATATTGACAAACAGTTAATAGCTCAATAGTAATACTATTTCCAACAGTTCAATAGCCTTTCAACACAAAATGGAAGGGAGAGAGGAAAAATCAGATGTACTCGTATAGGGAGTGGGAGAGAAAGAGAGATATCAGATGGTCTACTGGTCTACATCTCTACATAAAATAAAATTGTAAAATGACAATGTCTGTACTTTGCAAGCATTTAAGAAAAATCGATAGCAGGGATCATTACTAAGCCAATAGAGGCCGAATCAACTGTTTTTAAAATTTTTATCTGGCTGCTGTCTGTCTGTATGTTTGGGCGTGCATCACTCAAAAACTTCTATTTGGAATTGAATGGAGCTTTTACCATTGTATTACTAGATGCTTAACTTACACTTTAAGATATCATTTGTTGCAGTAGCTCTACCAGTTTAGATATCAGATATCGACCGATATGTGGACCAAGGTGATCAAATATGTGTTTAGTACAATATGGGATCAAACGAAAGGTAATAATGAGTGCTACAATAAGCGATGTAATTAAGTTCCATTACTATCTGGTATGCGATATAATGATAAAAATTGGACTCAGGAACATGATATATACTTTGCTATTCAGCGATATCTAAACTCACTTCTAAATATGCAACTATACAAAAAAAATAAAAAATCTCTTTTTATTCATTTAACGTGACGTGGTACCCGCGGCTATAAGTATGTAAGTTATGAATTCCAAATTTTTCCAACAGGAGTGCTATTTTTTTAATTTACTTACACAGACAATTACTACTCCTTGCATATGTCACATGTACGTGTGAGTGCAATCTTTTAGGCATTTGTTGCTTTCCATACAAATTCAAAAATATGCGTTGTTGTTAGTAAAAATTTGTGAATGTTAGCCATGGTTGGTAGGGTATGTCGCACGAAATACTTCACAAAAGATTTTTCTTGCAAAGGAATTCAAGTATTTTAGCTCCTGCAGCCTATGACACGAATTCTTGGGAATAATGTGATAAGCATTATCTAATTTGGTTCCATCTTCTAATAGCTAATAATGAAGCGTTTGACTAGGTTATGACCACCCTGGAATCAAATCAACTATTTGTCAATATAAAGAAGTGGTTTTTTGAACTTGTCGATGTCAATAGTGAAATTTCGGACAGAAATATACCTTACTCAAACTAGTTAAAAAAAATACCTGGGTAATCTAGCTCAATTCAAGGGTAATTGTTAAGTGGAACTATTTTATGTGCCTCCGTACATGGTGGATACGTACTTGGTCCGCATGAGAGAGCTTACAGTTCGGGCTCCGTTACTTAAAACAACAAATTTGAGGAACAAGTTGTACTGGGATTTTTTTTTGTTCTGGGCACTCTAGTATTCTCCAAAAATTAGAACTTTTGTTTTGGGTCAATTTTCCTCTTTGTCGGACTAGTTCGAAATAAGTTAGAAAAATCTAGTTGTAAACTTATATTTCGTCTGACTAATTGGGCGTTTCACTGCAGCACGGCTTTTAATGCTCCTTCTTTATTCTCATAACATCTAGGGAGATGTGATATAAGTAAGTATGTAGATGTGATATAAGTCAGTATGTAGAGGAACACGTCCGTTTCATTAGATTAAAGAAGAAAGTGAATGCTAAAAGGAACAAATTAAAATTTTAATGAAAGTCAAATTCATGAACTTTTTGACGCATTCAAGCTCTGATTGTTGAGCTGAAATTGATATCAATTTAGAGAATTTGTGATAAAATCTTGTACAAAAACAATTTTTTAATTATTCCAAGCTGAAGTTTTATCTTGTCTGCTTGTGTCTCCGAATACTTTGGAATTCAGAGTTATATTACCAAAATAAACATTATGATTGAAATTGCCTGAAATCGAAGCTAGAGGGTGACTGCAAAAATCTACTGGATATACAACGACTTAAAAACAGACGAATATTGTAGTGAATTCATCAGGTTCTTGGTTCTAGCTTAAAGAGCGGTCTATGACTATTAAAAAACAGCCACAGTCCCAAATAACTTTGCAAAAAACGAAGCGCGGTTTTCAATTATTCAGAAATAATTTTATTCATTGATTAGAATGTGACGCAGAAAATCTTCTTGTAGGGTCTAAGCTAGAATTTTTTCGAAACGGTATATTGAAATTTTTCCACACATAAATGTGATTTAACTTTAGAAAAGTTTTATATAAACGAAACAACAAAAACAATTTCCTTTATTACTAATAAAATTGGTAATTTAATAAAATCAGAGATCAATAAATATGCTCGATAAAAATATTTAACGCATAACTTTAACTAGAATCTCGGCATTGAAAAATCAAAATCGAGGCGTCAAGAAAGTCGATTAAATTCTTCAAAACTACTTATAAGGGAAGCAAAGCTAAGATAGTTAAATTTAAGGAACTCTATACGAAAAATGTTATGAGATCGTAGAATTCTATTGGGAATATTGAAGCTTAGCTTACCAAGAAGAGCTGAACAGTCAATGGCCCCAGAGACTTTTCCATAAATAAATATTAAATTATGAACAAAACGTCTTCTAGTGGCGTAATATTGATAAACAAGCATTTGGCATTCTAGGGGAGCAAGGGTTTATCGAAAAGGAATTGTTGCACGGCAAATCGATTGAATGTATGCTGGACCCTTTCAATTAGTGAAGAGCGTACTGAGTAAATCCGGATCAATATTATTTAGGCATACTCTAATTTGTTTTGCAGTTAGGAACTATACAATATTTTCCTCTTGTGCGCGTCTTTCAATTCCTTCGCGTAACGTCCCAAAAAGGCTAGGTTAGCATAATCTTAAGGAAAAAGATAGTTAAAATGTTTAACGAAAGTAAAAGAAAAGTCAAAGGCAGCGCCAAGATCACGAAATTGTTTAACCAAATCAAGAGACATATTGAAAATCGAGCATGACAACAAGAGCGCATTCATGGATTTAGAAAATGTTCTGTGAAAATATTGATTGATATCACCGGTTTAGAGACAAAAACCACAAGACACGCCGTTTTGAAAAGCAAATGTAAAACGAACGCTTGATTCCGAAAATCGGGGTTAATTTTGATTCTATGGTAACGGTTTTGAGATATTTAATTAAAGATTTTTGAATATATGTGTCACTTGGTCAACATTTACATAATTTTGTAAAAGTAGGCGGTGCCACGCCCACATATTTTGTGTTTTGTTTGTGTTCATTAATATCCACAGTATATTGTCGATGTCTCTGAAACTCTCACAGTAGGTTCAGGTGTTCGCTGAGCACGACACAGGCCATATATAGTTTTTGGAAGAGCCCAGGTTATATAAAGTTGCAATTCAGCATAGCCAGGTTCAAGTTAAGGATATTTTATATATAGATTTGTGTACTATATATCAAAAACACTTTGGAAAATGTAGCCGTATCAAGACAAAAACAAGTTAAACCGCTATATCTTCGAAACTATATACTACATATCACTACCCGCAGAGGAAAAGGGAAAGGAAGGGGAGTAGGAATAGAAACTTTGAGAGTTAGAGGAAAATAAAGAGGGTAAAGAAAAGTAACGGTATATGGGGGGGAAGGAAGAAAATTCCATTCCATAATTTATTTTGTTCTCCTTGCATTTGGTCTACTTCTGGTAGTGACATTGATACTCTCTGGTTCGCAAAAATTGCTTTAATCAAAGCAGTCTATATATCATTTGATACTATTCAGTGAAAGCAGAAAACCACAACTCAAATAAGAAACCTACAAAGATGTCTAGATATAAAAAACAGTTTTGAGAAATTTGATAAGCTTTAATTTACCCTTAAGTGTGCAATTTTTTCAGGTAGTACGATTTCGCATTGTTAGACTTTTAGGGTAGCAATGCGTTTGTAAATGAGTGACTAACAAATGTGGGTAAACCAACACTTGGTGTGCAACTCAAATAAGAGATTCTTAAAGTCATTTTTAAGTTTGAAAACATGTGTTGAGTATGCATTAGAGTGGTCCTTAAAAACCCAGTGAAGGAATTTTTCATACCGACGCTTTTATCAAATTTAAAAGGAAGCAAGTATGGAGTGCGCTGTCTTCGGCTGTGCCAAAGGCTTCATACTTTTCATGAATACTCATAACGGTTTTTAGTGGCCGATCCTTATTTACAACTAGTAAGCCCGGCCCTCTTCTCTACGTCTCAGAGCTAATAATATACTGAGTCCGATTTTGATCTTCAGATATGTTCTGGAACTTAATTACATGCAACTCGATGGTTGATCTACGGATATGATGCCTCTCACCTCTCATTAATCATCTCTCCTTCCTTACGGAAGGAGGGGTGACATGATCTAGAAGGTTCCACTGGTCATACCAAATCGCTACCACGACAGTCGGGCAGTACCGCAAGGGAGTACCGAAGCGTACCAGATTCATATCCGGCCAAGGACTGTCAGTTCGACAGCAACCCCCAAAACCTTCGGGGAGTGTTTTTGTCGTTACAACAACTTAACTACATCGCTTATTCTATCTCTCATTATCACCTTACGTTTGATACCGATATTGGACTAAGTACGTTTTGGGTCACCTTTGGCCCCATATTGGTCGATATCTCCGAAAGCTATGAGAACAAGTGATATCTTAAATTTTAAGTTAAACGTCTAGTAATGAATTGGTGAAGGCTACATTCAATTTTATTAAGCAGTTTTTGAGTGATGCGCCACCAAACGTACAGACAGACAGACAAACAAAAATTCTATAAACTGTTGATTTTTCTTCTATTGGCTTAAAAATGACCCCTCCTGACGATTTTTCCTAAATATCTGCAATGCACAGCCATCGACCGGTTTTTTTCTTGTTTACGTTTGTTGATTTTAAATTTACTGATCCCGTCAAATTAGTTGCAAGTGCGGTTAAAAAATGCTCACTTAAGGCCCGACGTTTCGGGGAACTTCTTACATACTCAGGGCTGGCCCTAGTTTCAAATATCAGCAGGAAAATAGCAAATAAGAAATTATGGAAAACTATAGTTTTATCGTTTATTCTTTCTATTCTGAACCAATTTAAATTCGTCGCACTCATATCGTTAGGCCTCACTTTTATGTTTTTTTTTTTACCCAGGCATCGCACTTCGCTGTTTACTCTCAGATAACATGTGCGAGAGCAAAGCAACATATTGCTAGTTAATATTTTTTTTTTAATAACCATAACTGTTAGTAAATCAGATCCTGATTACTCAAAAAACATTGAAATGTGGAAAACTTATTAATTTCTTTCGAGTACTTTTCCTAAGAAGTAGATTTGTAGTAGATTGAATATAAAAAGCTCGGTTTTCCAAACCTGATAAAACGAGAAGTGGCGACAATGGCTACGTAATAAATGTTAATAATAATTCTGCGATTGCTCAGTTTTCTGTATAATCAAACTAATAAGATTATTTTTAATTTCATGAAATTAATACCATTATTATTGATTTTAATCAAAATGTACTTCATCGGCAAATTAATGGTTCTAATTATCAGATTACTATTATTCTCGGCTACATTATTTAATCAATTTTAGATTAATTAGTAGTTAAGTTAATTGATTAAACGATTTTCGCTAATTAAACTTTATAGCATTTCTAAGTTTTTAAATTTATACGATTCTGTTTATATCATAACACAAAATGAAACTTTGGAATTAAAATCGGTCGACCTCTTTTGATTGATTCCTGAGCAATAAATCCCGTGGGCGTCATTTCACTTGAATCTTTATTTCGCTTAAAATTGTAACAACGGGAACCGTTTAGTATCCCCAATCAAGAAGGAACTCTCTTTAAAAATAAACTTTTAATTTGTATGTTTGTAGTTAAACTGCCTTACTATGTGCAAATTTCGCCAGCAATTTTAAAGAAATAAAGAAAATAGAAATAGACGTGAGTGTTTATGCAGATGTTAGTCGTAAAATTTATTTGTTTGTTTGTATTGGTATTGACTTAAATTTCCGTTATCCAGCGGCAATGCTAGTTTTCCGCCCGTTCTCGTATTTCCTTTTAGTTTGATAGCGTTCTCCCGCAACCATCGGTGTGGTTGCTATAAAAGGAAATTGTTTTTCCGCTAATAGTTGGTACAATAAAACCAAAAAACTATAAAATTATTTTTAAATTTATTTTTTTTTTATGGTATTTCTGAATTCGTAGTAAAGAGAAGTATTGTAGTCAGGTGAAGATACCTATACACAAAAATAGTTGTCATATAACAGGAATTCTGAAATACCTAAAGTTTGGTGGAGCCGTTAGGTTCATCATTGGAAATAAAGTGATGGGAATGGGAAATGGGCATGTTTTCACCCGTTATAGGACTAGGGATCTCTTTCAGCTTTTCCGACCACTGCGGTTTACAAACCCATTACGTTTTGGCGAGTGTTGCCCGGAGAGACAGTCCTTTACCGGATATGAACCCGGTTCGCTACGGTACTCCTTTGCGGTATTGCTCGACTGTCGTGGAGCGATTTGGTATGACCGGTGGAATCTTATAGATCATGTCACCGCTCATATATCCGTAGATCAACCATTGAGTTGCATATTAGTCGGCTCTTACGACCGGTTTACCCACCTCGGGCATATCCTAACTGGTTGTTTACTCTTTCACTCGGATTCGCAAACACTCATGCTATCTTAGTGGTGGGAGTGTTATTGAGTTAGGGATGGTACATCCTTGAGAACATTCGCCACAATATCAATACCTAATATATAGTTTGACGATTAACAGCAATTTTCGGCCTTCAAAAAGTTTAAACTAGAGATCGGTCTGATTTGTTAAACGATTCGGAAAATTATTCAAGTAAGACTGGCATCGCCTGCAGTTATCGGTTTTCAATATACAAAATTTTCGACTGGTTGATTATCCCCTCACATTCCATTCGGTTAATGGGTGATCAACATGAAAAGGACATTGCTGATGAGATAGTTCAGATTTTGCTTCCGTATAAGCTGACCATTTTTGTGGTTGTTTTTTGTTGCTTTTAGCCAAAAAAAACTTCCCGAAGGTTTTTGGGAGTATTGTCGAAAGTGACAGTTGTTCGACGGATATGAACCCGGTACGCTCCAGTACTCCCTTGCGGTACATGCCACACAGTCGTTGGAGCGATTTGATATGACCAGTGGAACCTTCTAGGTGATCTCACCATCTCCTGCGGTAAAAAAGGAGAAGATGGGTTATAAGAGGTGATCATCAATACCGACAGTCAGGCCTACCTCAGGCATATTCCAATCCCCTAACCGGCAGTCCTTTTTGAGTACGTCTAGTAATATTAAAAATATTGCAGTGCAATAAAATGCAGTGAAATAATGCCCGCTGACGTTATTTCTTTCTCGAACACCCGGAGTTAACACCCACTGACGAAAGGCAATAATCAGTGAATATGACAGACGATTCTTGCTAAACTGATAATTTAATAACTACCTAAAAGGTGCTGCATTGGTCAGGTAGGCTAAGCGACGTCAATTCTTACGCCCCTGCGGGTTAGGGGTTTAGAATATGCTCAAGGTAGGCATACCGGTCGTAAGAGGCGACTAATATGCACCAAGGTAATGACGTGCAATTCGATGGTTGATCTACGGATATGATGCCTCTCACCTCTCACCTCTCATTACCCATATTATCCTTCCTTACGGAAAGAGGGGTGACATGACCTAGAAGGTTTCACTGGTCATAAATCGCTACCACGACAGTCGGGCAGTACCGCAAGGGAGAACCGGAGCTTACCGGGTTCAAATCCGGCCAAGGACTGTTAATTCGACAACACTCCATAGAACTTGGGGAAAGTGTTTTTATCTTTACCATAACAACAACAACAACAACAACCGATCTTAATATAAATCTTCGTCCAGTTCACATAACGTAGATGGAAGAAAATTTACATACTAAAATCCTGTTGGATGATCATCTTGGATGAGCAAATAACGGGTGTTTTTTTTAGGGGTATAGAACTTTGAATTGAAATAAAACACAAGAAAATCGTTTTAAGGTCCATCAATTTGGCTTTATTGGAAGGATAATTTTATGCCATTAATGTTTAAATATGATTTCGGGCATGTGGCCGCCGCGGCTGGCTCGAATAAAGCCAATTCTACAGGTCCAATTTTCAACCACTTTTTCGAGCATATGGGGCCGTATGTCGGCAATAACGCCACGAATGTTGGCTTCCAATTCCCCTAACGTTTCTGGTTTGTTGGTGTAGACGAGCGACTTCACATATCCCCAAAGAAAATAATCCAATGGTGTCAAATCACACAACCTTGGTGGCCAATTGACAGGTCCATTCCGCGAAATTATGCGCTCATCGAATGTTTCCTTCAATAAATCGATTGTGACGTGCGCTGTGTGGCATGTAGCGCCGTCTTGTTGGAACCACAACTCATCCACATTCATGCCATCCAATTCGGGAACAAAATAGTCGGTTATCATGGCTCTATACCGGTCTCCATTAACGGTAGCTGCCTCTCCAGCATTATTGCGGAAGAAGTATGGCCCAATGACTCCACCAGCCCATAGAGCACACCAAACAGTCAGTTTTTGTGGATGTAATGGCGTTTCAAGGGTCTCATGTGGATTCTCTTCACTCCAAATGCGGCAATTTTGCTTGTTGACGTAGCCATTCAACCAAAAATGAGCCTCATCACTGAACAAAATTTTGCGATGAAAATCAGCATCGAAATCAATCTCATTTTCGGCCCATACACCAAAATCACGACGCATTGCATGGTCTCGCGGCTTTAATTCTTGCACAAGCTGGATCTTGTAAGGTCGCAAGCCAAGATCTTTGCGCAAAATCTTCCATAAAGTTGATGGACAAAGCTCCAATTGCTGTGCACGGTGGCGAATCGATTCATTCGGGTCCTCTTCAACACTTTGCTCTACAGCGGCAATTGTTTCTTCGGTGCGCACTGTTCGACGTCTCTGCGGATGCGTATTATCACATAGAGTAAACGTAGTGCGAAAACGATCCATGGTTAACCGAATTAATTGCTCTGATGGACGATTATGTCGACCATAAAATGGACGGAGCTCACGGTAAACTTCGCGAACTGAACCATTATTTTCGAAATAAATTTGCACGATTTGGAAGCGTTGTTCTTTTGTCAACCTGTTCATGATGAAATGGCAAACCAAACTGAACATAAACGACATTAGAGTTGCCAGATTTGACCACAAAATGCCAGTTTTATCTCTATTCGAAAAACAAACCTGTAAAAAAAACACCCTGATAAATTAGTCTAAAAAAATAGACTTTAACTGAGTCAGGAGCTTATACCCCTCGAATTCAATTTGTTTTACTTTTTCCGCATTTGTGTGATATTATGACTCGCAAAAGTTGAAACCATACTTATTTGATGAATATCGTGTACACGCAAGAGCATGCCCTGAGCAAAAAAAGAGAGTAAGGAAAACAAAGTGCATGTGAAACCAATCATTATACACCTAGCTGTGATATATGTTAGATTTGAACATTCCATTCGTACCAAATTGCAATAAGTTTAATGAAGGGAAGATGGAAGGTCTTTTGCTAGCTGTAAATAGGAAGGCCTGCGACTCTCCTTACTCGTAGTGGTGGTGTATTTGTAAAGGGTGTTTTTTTTAGGGGTATAGAACTTCGAATTGAAATAAAACACAAGAAAATCGTTTTAAGGTCCATCAATTTGGCTTTATTGGAAGGATAATTTTATGCCATTAATGTTTAAATATGATTTCGGGCATGTGGCCGCCGCGGCTGGCTCGAATAAAGCCAATTCTACAGGTCCAATTTTCAACCACTTTTTCGAGCATATGGGGCCGTATGTCGGCAATAACGCCACGAATGTTGGCTTCCAATTCCCCTAACGTTTCTGGTTTGTTGGTGTAGACGAGCGACTTCACATATCCCCAAAGAAAATAATCCAATGGTGTCAAATCACACGACCTTGGTGGCCAATTGACAGGTCCATTCCGCGAAATTATGCGCTCATCGAATGTTTCCTTCAATAAATCGATTGTGACGTGCGCTGTGTGGCATGTAGCGCCGTCTTGTTGGAACCACAACTCATCCACATTCATGCCATCCAATTCGGGAACAAAATAGTCGGTTATCATGGCTCTATACCGGTCTCCATTAACGGTAGCTGCCTCTCCAGCATTATTGCGGAAGAAGTATGGCCCAATGACTCCACCAGCCCATAGAGCACACCAAACAGTCAGTTTTTGTGGATGTAATGGCGTTTCAAGGGTCTCATGTGGATTCTCTTCACTCCAAATGCGGCAATTTTGCTTGTTGACGTAGCCATTCAACCAAAAATGAGCCTCATCACTGAACAAAATTTTGCGATGAAAATCAGCATCGAAATCAATCTCATTTTCGGCCCATACACCAAAATCACGACGCATTGCATGGTCTCGCGGCTTTAATTCTTGCACAAGCTGGATCTTGTAAGGTCGCAAGCCAAGATCTTTGCGCAAAATCTTCCATAAAGTTGATGGACAAAGCTCCAATTGCTGTGCACGGTGGCGAATCGATTCATTCGGGTCCTCTTCAACACTTTGCTCTACAGCGGCAATTGTTTCTTCGGTGCGCACTGTTCGACGTCTCTGCGGATGCGTATTATCACATAGAGTAAACGTAGTGCGAAAACGATCCATGGTTAACCGAATTAATTGCTCTTATGGACGATTATGTCGACCATAAAATGGACGGAGCTCACGGTAAACTTCGCGAACTGAACCATTATTTTCGAAATAAATTTGCACGATTTGCAAGCGTTGTTCTTTTGTCAACCTGTTCATGATAAAATGGCAAACCAAACTGAACATAAATGACATTAGAGTTGCCAGATTTGACCACAAAATGCCAGTTTTATCTCTATTCGAAAAACAAACCTGTAAAAAAAACACCCTGTATTTGTCTCATGGTGAGTATGGCTAGCAATGCTAGAAAAACTCTACAGCAGATTACTGTGGTGGGTATTCACTGCGCTTTTAGAAATACTCCAACCGTAACTTTGATGCTATGTTGCACAAGCACACAGCAGCCAATTGCGGGAAAGAGGGCCGGACGTTAATCGTGGGCTATATGCTTGTGAGCTTTATGCACTCATCACGTTAGACGGATCACTGTATGCAGGTGACTGGCACCATTTGTTTGTTTCAATAAAATTATTCCTTCCAGAGAGGCATGCTGAGATGGACTCTTTTTGTGGCAGCGGAGCGGTGAACTGTTTCACGGATGCATGGACGTTATCAGGAAAGGTTGGAGGGAGAGTTATTTGTAGCGAGGTTGATGTTAGTCACAAATTCAAGCTTCCTGATCATTTTATAATCTTGAAAGTGTGAGTATTAGATGATATATAATACCACTATGCGCCCGCCGTGGTGTGGCTGTATTATTGCTGGCATACCACACCGATAGTCCAAGATTCGAGCCCTGGGACAGGCAACATCAAAAGTGGTTTGAAACAAGTTTTTTCAAAACGGCGTTGCCCTCGGCAGTGGTTTGGCAAACTCTGCCATGGAAGGCTTCTCAGAAAAAATTCATCTGCATGCAGTTCGTAATCGGCCAAAAACAGTAGGTCGCGCCAATTTGTAGGAAAAATTAGAAGCAGAGCATCACAAATTGGAAGAGAAGCTCGGCCTTAATCTCCTCGAAGGTATATATCGCGCTAATTATTATTTTTTTTTTTTTTATGTTTAGGAAATTACTCGCACAGACAATTGGCTACAGGGTGGCTGATGAATTTTGCTACATTAAGAAACTCAAATAATTTTTTTTTCAGTGTATGGAATTCATTTTTCTTTTATTCATGTTAAAGCTCATTAAATTTTATTAAATATAGCTTAATTAGTTTTAAAAATAATGGAATTTAAATGCCCCCCCCCTGCTCGTCGATGCATGTGCGGCATCTTACCAAAAAGTTGTTCATTACTGCTTGGAGAGTTGAGACAGGAATAGCCGCAATTGTTTCTCGAATAGATTGCCTTAGTTCATTCAAATTTGTTGGTTTTGCTTTGAAGACTTCCTGTTTGCAATAACCCCACAAGAAAAAGTCAGGTGCAGTAAGGTCAGGCGACCTGGGTGGCCAACGGAATGTGGAGTTTCTGGATATCAGCTTATTGGGAAATTTTCGTTGCAATTCTGTCATAACAGGTTGGGGTATATGAGGAGCTGCACCATCTTGCTGAAACCACCCAGAGTTGAAAGAAATTCTCATTCGGCGTAATTCTGGATAGAAAAAATCTCTCAACATGCTCAAGTAACGATCTCCAGTAACAGTAACGGTGTGACCGTTTTCTTCGAAGAAGTAGGGCCCGACAATGCAGCGTGATGAAACTGCACACCACACTGTGACACGAAGTGGATGCAATTCCGTCTCATGGAGTATCTGTGGGTTGGGAGCACTCCATATTCGACAATTTTGTTTGTTTATGTTGCCGTTTAAATCGAAATGGGCCTCGTCAGACATGAAAAGACAGTTCAACATGTTTCCATCCTCTTCCACCATTTGAAGCATCTTCTGGCAAAATTCCAAGCGAATCGGCAAGTCTGCAGCGTTCAGTTTGTTGGCCATTTGAATTTTATATGGGAATAAGTCCAAATCTTTGTGCATAATTGACTGTAATGACTGTCTGCTTACACCCATTTGAGCAGATAAGCTTCTTGTCGAAACACGTGGATTGTTTTGTATGGCAGCAGCTACAGCAGCGATTGTTTCCTCCGTTCGAACTGAAGGGTTTCGATGGTAGCCGCTACTAAAAAAAAATTAAATAACTTTTTTTCTATTTAATGAATCTGGTAAATTTTTTTTTATTTTGCAGATTGACTTTTACATTTAACAAAAATGGATAACTGGGACACTGAAACAAGAATTTGGATTGTCCGCCGCTTTCACGCACTGGAGTCCGTAGTTTCGGTTCAAAGAGAGTATAGGCGCACGTTTGGCGGCAATCCTCCGAGCAGATGGACCATAATAAGACTTGTAAACAATTTTGCCGAGCATGGGACAGTCAACAGAAGACCTTACCATCGAAACCCTTCAGTTCGAACGGAGGAAACAATCGCTGCTGTAGCTGCTGCCATACAAAACAATCTACGTGTTTCAAGAAGCTTATCTGCTCAAATGGGTGTAAGCAGACAGTCATTACAGTCAATTATGCACAAAGATTTGGACTTATTCCCATATAAAATTCAAATGGCCAACAAACTGAACGCTGCAGACTTGCCGATTCGCTTGGAATTTTGCCAGAAGATGCTTCAAATGGTGGAAGAGGATGGAAACATGTTGAACTGTCTTTTCATGTCTGACGAGGCCCATTTCGATTTAAACGGCAACATAAACAAACAAAATTGTCGAATATGGAGTGCTTCCAACCCACAGATACTCCATGAGACGGAATTGCATCCACTTCGAGTCACAGTGTGGTGTGCAGTTTCATCACGCTGCATTGTCGGGCCCTACTTCTTCGAAGAAAACGGTCACACCGTTACGGTTACTGGAGACCGTTACTTGAGCATGTTGAGAGAGTTTTTCTATCCAGAATTACGCCGAATGAGAATTTCTTTCAACTCTGTGTGGTTTCAGCAAGATGGTGCAGCTCCTCATATAGCCCAACCTGTTATGACAGAATTGCGACGAAAATTTCCCAATAAGCTGATATCCAGAAACTCCACATTCCGTTGGCCACCCAGGTCGCCTGACCTTACTGCACCTGACTTTTTCTTGTGGGGTTATTGCAAACAGGAAGTCTTCAAAGCAAAACCAACAAATTTGAATGAACTAAGGCAATCCATTCGAGAAACAATTGCGGCTATTCCTGTCTCAACTCTCCAAGCAGTAATGAACAACTTTTTGGTAAGATGCCGCACATGCATCGACGAGCAGGGGGGGCATTTAAATTCCATTATTTTTAAAACTAATTAAGCTATATTTAATAAAATTTAATGAGCTTTAACATGAATAAAAGAAAAAAGAATTCCATGCACTGAAAAAAAAATTATTTGAGCTTCTTAATGTCATCAGCCACCCTGTAGGTGTCAGATCCCATTTTTAGCTATCACCAGTTTTCATGCAGGTGTTAGGTATTAACCTTATATAATCCCTTACCAAATTTCACTTGTCTAGCCCAAATACTTCCAGAGATATGGACAATGAAAAATTCCATTTATACAGGAAGTGCCACGCCCCTTTTTCCTTTTTCCCAGTTTTCTTGAAGGTGTTAGGGATTAACCTCATATAACCCCTTCCAAATTTAATTGGTCTAGCCTAAATACTTCCAGAGATATGGGATATAAAAATTTCCATTTGTATGGGAGGTGCCACGAACCCCTTTTTCGTTATCCGCAGTTTTTCTAGATGTGGTGGGGCTTAATGTCATATAACCCCTTACCAAATTTCAGTAGTCTAACGTAAATACTTCCAGAAATACGGACTGTTAAAAATTCCATTTGAATGGGAGGTGCCACGCCCCCTATATATATCAAAATATTTTTTAGCCCATGACCATCCCGATAAGGTATCCAGTTCGTGTTTCACCAATATATCGTATAGCCCCTATACAACACATTTGCCGATAAACGGGGTATGGGCTATGCATCTTTAAGTTAACAGGGTAAGACCATCAAATTTTGCTCAAGTTAGATGTGAGACATTATAATATCTTTTGTTTTGCAACCGACAGTGTACACAAATCATTAGATTGGTTCCAAAAACATATTTTTTTTTTAACTATATTTATATTATTTTTTTATAAAATTTCAGATTTTATTATTACTTTATTTAGTTAATAATATTTGAAGCTTGCTTACCTTGAAACAGCCCTGCCTGACTAAAATTTTATTTAGAAGCAATTTAACTCTTAAGCAAAAAATGAGATCAGTCTTTAAAAAGTAAGCTAACAATGGTAGGCCACTCAAAATTCATACAAAAGTCTGTAAGTTAAACAATTTTGGTTTCGCCATTCTGTTTAAAAAACTTTTTGTTTTCCCCCTTCTAATATACATATGCATAAGCAAACTTCAGTGAATCTAAATTAGCACAAACCTAAAAACACAAAATGCATTAAAAATTCGTTTCAACTTACCGATCGTGCACCAGAGTTGGTGATGCGTGCACTCTGTGACCGTGCGGCCGGTCGTCGACGTCGATAGCCAGGCGTGCCACCACTTTCGGGTGTGGCGCTGCCTGATTGTGCACCGCTGCCATACGATGGCATATTATGTATGACCGTTTCGATGCTTCCACCGCTGGTTGCGCAAATGGATGCGCTACGCGTCTTCTTTTGCATTCGCATCGGTGAGAAGTCGTCGACCATTTTGAGGCTGTATTTTCAGTGCACTTTTATCGTAATTTTAGCACTCGGTGCGTGTATGTTGTGTTTGTAGGTGTTTGGGTTTGTGCGTGTGCAAATGTTAATTCGTTTAGGCGTTTGGGTGCAGTGTAATGTGTTGCGTATTTTAGTTTTCTCTGACGTATGGTATTCGTGCGTTTTGTACTTGTGATTTCGCACGGCTATGTTTAGAAAATATGTAGGTCTTACTTTTATTTCACTTGCCTCTTTTTATTTTCGTTTTCTTTTGTGCACTTAAATTATTTCACGTTTGTGGGATATTTATTTGAATTGCAATTGAACACCTTGGTTGTGACAAAACATCTAAAAAGGTGAAAACAAAAATCAAATTAGTTTTTCTTGTCAAAAATAAATGCCTTAAGATATAAAAAAGTATACACAGTTGTGTTCAATATAATAGTAGTGAAATTAAAATGGATATCGTTCCACGAAATAAGAAGAAACTTTGATTTTAATAATTTTCATTTAAAATATAACGAATACCATATCAGAAACCACATTAAAAGAAAAACGAAGTACATGTTGTCATCAAGCAAACTGTTTATAAATGATATGCCAAATATTCTAAAATACTCTAGCGTCCATGTGTACGGTGATGATGTGCAGCCTATATTAGCTGTCCACCTGAGTGTGTTAGTGATTGTGTGATTTAACTAGTGTGGCAGAATGGGCTTCCACGAATGGTTTGCACTTAAATCCTAGCAAGTCTAAATGTCTTGTAGTGCACAAAAGGCCACTCGTTGCTGAAATTGATATCATTCGGTTAGGCAATACACCCATTGAATACGTGAGCACAGCGAAAAATCTCAGCGTAGTTTTTAACAGCTCACTTACGTGGAATGACCATATTTTTAATGTGATCGGTAGAGTGTGTGGAATGCTCCCTACCCTCTGGTCAGCCCAATACTTTATACCATTTAAAGTTAGGTATTTAATACCCACGCTGTTATATTGTGACTCTTTATGTAACCGGAAGCTGAATGTTGCTCATAAGAACATCTCAAGTACGCTTGTTTCTTTTTTCTTTCGTGTGTAGGTGGTATATGTTGTTTAATATAAAATATTCCATTAAATTTGTTAACTTTGTACATTATTATAATCATTAATGTTATTATTATTGTTTTTACTAGTTAATCTAATTGAACTTATATTTTTATTATTTTTAATATTCAAATGTACCGGATATTCATATGGGACTAACAATAAATATAATGTTAACCATTGTCGTGCTAGGATGTACTCACAGTATACAGTAGACCAGATAAGCAAAACAAAAGAATGTAAATATGCTAATTTGACAAATTTGTTTCATTTCTGTCTAAAAGGTGTCATTTGCCTTAACCTAAAATAAATACATTTTTATGAACTTTTCTTGAATGTTATACACTTTTAATTGCTTCCCGAAAAAAATAGTATAGAAAAAGACAAATTCTAAATAATTCGCATGTGTGACATCATTAGAGGAAAACACCTATGTCCTTTCTGATGCAGTACAAATATGACGCATTCAAAAGCAACGATCAAACAAAAACAGAGTTCGATGCGATTATATTTATAAGGCAGGGTTGGCGGCCGCCGTGGTGTGAAGGTAGTGTTGCCGGCCTACCACACCGAAGGTCCATGGTTCGAGCCCTGGTACAGGTAACATCAAAAGTGATTTGAAAAAAAGTTTTTCAAAACGGGGTCGCCCCTCGGTAGTGGTTTGGCAAACTCTCCGAGTGTATTTCTGCCATGACAGGCTTCTCAGCAAAAATTCGTATCCTTTGTAGATGCCGTTCGGAGTCGGCAAAAAAACTGTAGGTCCCACCAATTTGTAGGGAAAATTCAAATCGGCACACCACAAATTGGAAGAGAAGCTTGGCGCAAAAATCTCTTAGGAGGTTTATGATGATATACCTGTTGTATATCGCGCCATAGAGAGAGAGAGGGTTGCGCAACCGAATACGACTGTCCGGTTAATATGATAAAATGGTTTATTTTCCTAACCATCGAATAGTATCGAAACCAATTGACAGTATCTACATATTTATTTGCAATAAAGTGGTATCCGGATACTTGGTATTTTGATGTTATCAAAGATAAGAAGCATCATCCAATAACTACCTAGAAACAGTCGATTAATACTGCCTTTTGCTTTGAAATTCATATAAAAAATTATCTGTGTTATTCTGCACCGGCCGGTTCAAATGGGTTAATGACTTAAATCACCAATACATACACATTTTTCATGTATTAATTTTTAAATAATCATAGACGTCAGTATCTGGTCTACTGTATACTGTGGGATGTACTAAAATATAAATAAATACAAATACAGATACAAAGAGTAAGCGCATTTGCTTCTTGGAAATCACCTGGGAACCAGCATTAGCACCAACAATAATGCCAGTTGAAAAATCCAACTAAGAATTACTCTTGCAAACAAATGCTACTTCGGACTGTGTAGGCAATTGAAAATTAAAGTCCTCCCTTGACGAACGAAAATAACACTCTATAAGTCATTCATCGCACCCGTCCTGCTATAAGGTGCAGAAGCATGCAATATTTTGCACAGCCGTATAAATTTTGCGGGAAACCAAATTCAGACATAGCGGCACATAGGCAGCTCCGTTTCGTGTTATCGAAAGCGTCTTTAAAATCAACATAAACCCTTTGTTGCGTGTCAAGATTTGGAGTATTGTAAAAATCTGGTCGATGGTAGATTTACCAGGTCTGAAACAACACTGATAAGGCCCAATCAGTCTGTTCACTTCAGGCTTCAGGCTTTCGCATAATACGCTTGATGGGATCTTGTGCGACATTCAAAAGGCTAATTCCGCATTAGTTGGTGCAGTTTACAGATTCTCCTTTCTTGTTGATTGAGCAGAACACTTAAGTTCCAATTTTCAGGCATGCTTTTATCCGACCATATTCTGCATAGAAGCTGATGCATGCGTTTTACCAGCTCCTCGCCGCCGTGATTTTACAGCTCAGTAGGCAATCCATCTGCGCCTGCTGCTTTTTTGTTTTTCAATCGAGATATTGCTATTCATTGTGAAACGCCAATTACATCATCTTCGATTGTGGGCTCGGGTTTGGCATCTTCTCTCGTTTCTTGCTAAGTTTCTCTATTTAAAGGGGCAGATAAGTGATTCCTCCATATTCTTAATACTCTCTGAACATCGCCGAGCAGGTCGCTCTTCTCATTCTTACAATACTTTGCCCCGGGTTTAAAACCTTCCGTCATACGCCGAATTTGTTTGATATATTTTTCGGACGTTGTTCCCGTTGGCTAGCATCTCAATCTCTTCGATTTTAGGCTTTCCTGATACATATATTTATCAAAAAAGAAAAAACATCCACTCTTAGATAACTTCTTCTATAGACAAAAATCCGGTGGAACCTTCTCAAAATTAGAATTTATGTTCCACCGATTTCATGCTGTTGTTTGTAATGCTAATGGCCTATAAAACTGCGTATCAACTGAAATTCTAAAAATTCGTAATAAGAAGTTATGTGTGATTAATTTTTCTGACTTTTATGTCTACTTTGGAGTTGTTTCTTTTGTGGTTTCTCTTATAAAACAAACCCATTTCAGATTAAAAGTTTTTCAAAGAAATAATTATAAGTTAAAACAATACGGCTTTAAATATTAGCCACCACTATATGCACTGGTATATGTTAATTTGATGACTTCATAATATTCAAAAACTGTAATAAAACAATTTATAAAACTTAAATTTAAATTTCGGGAGTTTTACCTTAAGTACACCAATTTCGACCTTTTCCGATAGTTTTCCTATTTTGAACATTTTCTGTATAACAAGACTTTTAATATTTCAGCCTTTTAAAATTCGATATTTAGGAGCTTGTTATGAATATATATACGAGTATGCCGGTTAGTAGAAAAAAAGCGTCTGATTACCATGTGGTCCCACCAATTGAAAACTAACAAAGCCTCGGATAAGAGAACCCATTTTTTAGATGACGAAACATATCGCCAATCATTTCGCTGATCGTCTTTCACTGATGCGCTCCGTCATCATTGATTTCCGTATGCTCATAAGATACGTTTGTTTCTTCATACATTTTGCTAAAGTTTCCCAAATCCTCCCTCCGGCAACCATATATGAAAATATGATGAAGTAGAGCAAATAAGATGAAAAAAAGCTTGACTTATGCAAAAATTGAGACCGCTATTCCGAAAAACCGCGATTTAAAAAAATATTTTTTATGGATTTAGTTCCGTAAACGCAGAATAAACCGCTGAAGCGAACGGCATACTCACTTTTTTTGTACGACCTACGTGAAAGTTACGCAGTTTTTTTTTTTTCAAAATTTTGAGATTTTTCCCCTAGGATTTTCCAGCAATTAGAAATTTTTTTAAAATTATAATACAAGGAAATGTACAAAGGTAAGTGCGGTTTTTGAAAACGCATTTTGATTTAAAATTAAGTTAAGCTTGTAAGCTCACTGAACGAGTTACTACTGGAGCTCAACAAGGATGGAGTAAAAGTAGTCGCATATGCAGACGACATTGTCATTGCAGTATCTGGCCCCTTCCCCACAACCCTGGTGGACTTGCTAGAGGGAGCGCTCCGCAAGCTACATGCATGGGCAGTTGCGAACGGTCTCAGCGTTAACCCTAGCAAGACGGACCTGATGCTGTTCACCAAAAAAACCAAGATACCGCATTTCAGAATGCCCACACTAAAAGATACTACACTTTCCACGAGAGTTAAATATCTGGGCGTGGAAATAGATAGTAAGTTAAGTTGGAAAAACAATATAGAAAGAAGGATTGAAAAGGCCTACATAGCATACTACGCGTGTAAAAGAATAGTCAGCAGACATTGGGGTTTGAAGCCCAACCTCATGATGTGGCTCTACACATACTAACCTATCAACCAGTTACCACTGGATCTTCACATACGTGAAACTGCAGCATGTGCGGCGGTAAGACTCCGCGAGTCTGGCTGCTGGAACTCGAGGCAGTATGGTCATGGTGGTATCCTCCGAGAGCTGCCCGGTATAGTTGCATCAAGGACAGACTATCACGCACCTTTGCTGAACTTCGGCAGGAAATTCAAGGTGATGTTTCCCTCAAGAAAGGACTGGCAGAGGAACAGAGTATGCGATGACGAGACACTTTCACTCTACACCGACGGGTCCAAAACGGTCTGCGGGGTTGGAGCGGAGGTGTTTTCGGAGCAACTGAATGTCTCGCTTTCAGTCCGTCTACCGGATTCAGCCAGTATCTTCCAAGCAGAAGTGCTGGGGATCGAGAAGGCTTGTACCTTCCTGTCGGAGGACACAGTAGGAGGACGTAACATACATATCTACACTGATAGCCAAGCAGCGATTAGGGCGCTTGAATCCCACATCACATCCTCTGAGACGGTCAGCAGCAGTTGGAGGATGCTAGAGTCGGTTGCAGACTTCTCAAGCATTACACTCGTTTGGGTTCCCGACCACAGGAATATCACGGGTAATGAGAAGGCAGACGAACTGGCTAAATTGGGGGCTGAAGCAGAGGTCTCCGATGCGGTGATGTTACATCCACCAATCACATCCATTAAAAGGCACATTCATTGCAAGTACAGAGAATTGGCAGCCCGTAATTGGCTCTCCACCGATGCCTGCAAAATCTCTAAGCAAACGTGGCCCACCTATAACAAAGAGAGAACAGAGGACCTGCTCAAGAGGTCAAGAAAGGAAATATTCAGAATCACATCCACACTAACGGGGCACTGGCCTCTGGGCCAACACGCCGAAAGAATGTGCATCCCGTTCAACAACAGATGCAGGAGCTGCAACGAAGAAGGGTGCAAAGATACAGTTGAGCACTTCCTATGTGAGTGTCCAGCTCTAATGCACATCCGGTTTGCAACTCTGGGCAGCTATCTAATACCAGATCTTAACGGATATTATAAGGGATATTAGCGACTATATAGGAAGAACTCAATGGTTTGCTCGTGACAACAACTAACGCTTAGCCCAACTTACCTACAGCAGCATCCAAATATGTGCATGGTTCCAGGAGGAAGTGCATCAAAATGGCGCCCATAGCGCTACTTGAGCTCGGGAGTATTTCCTCTCCCGAGCAGCACAGCAACCAACCAACCAACTAAGCTTGTAGAGAAATTGCTTTTGGTGCACCTCTACTACCTGAAGAATCATATGTCTTTCTGTTAAGACCTACACTGTAGTTACCAAGGCGGCCCAAAGTGACAAGGACAGTTTTTTTTTTAAATTTTATACGCTAGGACTTTGTAGATAATGGATTACTAAAATGGAAATACACAAGCAAGTGGGTAATTTAGTGCTATTTTCAAAACGGTCTACTGGTACAAAATCGATCCTTATTTATATAAGTTAATTCCAATTAACACCCCTATTATGTCTTGCAATGACTGGCAAATTGCTTTTCAATTTTTCCTATAATTTACGATAGGGAAATGAAGACAAAGCTATGAAGATTCTCAGTAGTTACTAGCCAGAATCGGGCTGTAAGTGCGGCATGCCGAAATTAGCTTTCAAATTTGGTAGACATAATGGACATAAGCATCAATCATATTATCTCAAGAGGATTTTTGATTGTGTTCGCTCATCGGTCTGGAATTTTTGACAGAAGTGTGAGTAACGAAACCAAAAGACTGATGGTTGCTACATTAAGCATGAGCGTGAAGGGCGAAAGTTTGAAGAGGTCGAAGATTTTTTTGGACCCAATAAATGTTTCGAAATTAAACCTTGAGTGTTTTGTTACGACAATCACTAATACATTTTTTGAGGCTTTATTTATGAAAAATGACCCCCGTTGCTGGATAAACAACGAAAATTACTTTCGCGCCGAAGCTGTAGGAAAAAAGATTATTGTTGTCAACGACGCTACAGAAAGGGTGATAAATCTTGCAACAAGTTTAAATGAGGAGGTAACAACATTCGAAACAGAAAAGCAGATGATCTTTCAGGTAGTAGAGGCACATCAAAAACCATTTCATTAAAAACCATCTAAGAACGATATTACATTTAAATTTAATTTACTTAATCAATTTTATTTCATTTTAAATAAAGATGCGTTAACTTTCTACTTTTTCTTGTATTTAAATTTTTTTTTTAAAATACCAATTTCTTGAAAATCTTAGGGGATAAATCTGAGAATGCTCAAGAAAACCTTCCTGACTCGAACCTGATAATGCGAGATACACATTGAAAAGCATTTTATAAAGAAAATCCTTAAAGAAGCTCATGTACAAACTATCAAATAAAAATAACTTCAAAATTTGGCTTCCAGGTAAGAAATAATAAAAATTTCTTGAGCGTTTTCTTGCGAACCCTTGAAGCAAATTAACTACCACCTTGAGTATTCTGAGCTAAAACCAATTTAACATGAACAAGTAAGGAGGTCTAAGTTTGGGTGGAACCGAACATTATATACCTAGTCCTGATCTATTATGGCATACCAATTTACGCGGGTCTATTTTAATACTTTTCAGTTCGTATTATAAAGCCAGCTGATTGTTTTCAATAAAAGCAATTCTGTTATGAGTTTTGAGGGGTAAATTAATTTAAAAAAAAATATAAATGTATGGCGCGATATACAGCAACGTCATCTACAAAGGGGATACATTTTTGCTGAAAAAGGCTTCCATAGCAGGAAGACACTCGGAGAATTTGCCAAACCACTACAGAGGGGCGACCACGTTTTAAAAAACGTTTTCAAACCACTTTTGATGTTACCTGTCCCAGGACTCGAACCTTGGACCTTCGGTGTGTTGGGCCGGCATCACTACCGCCACACCACGGTGGCCGCCATTAATTTATTTGTATATAAATAGCTTCCCTACCAACAACTGCTAACCAAATTTTTTCAAAATTCCAATACAGCATATGTTTGAAAAATTTGCGTTCAAAAAGACAGACGGATGGGGAGACGGATTGTCCTTATTATTTCCGTTTACTTATTGATGAGTCCATCTCTTCTTCTTCTCATACTTATAAATATTTCATGCTCATTAATTGTATGAAAATCAAAAAAATTTTAAAACTTCCCTATTGCAGTGGGGTATTAACAACTTGCCCAGGTATTTTACTTGTGTGTTATCAGATATGCTTAATTTTTGGCAGGAGTATACTACATACTATTGAGAAGCAGCTGACCAATTTTGATTGAAATATCTAGTTGAAACTACAAGCAATCGCCTTTGCAGAATTTGTATGCTGAAAAGTGGGCGTCGCCACGCCTACTTCAACAAAATCCAAAAAAAAAATTCCGTGATCGAGTTTTGCTAAAAAAGCTTATTATGTGTGCAAGATCTTATTGATATAGCTTCCATGGTTATACAATTATCGCGTTTTACATTTTACAAGCAAATATTTCAGATCTATGTTAAAAAACTGGGCGTGGCCGTTAACCGATTTCGCCCATTTTTACAACAAACATTTACCTTTATATGTGCAACATTTTCGCCAATATCATTTGGATAAATCAATTTTTGCCGGAGTTATGGCATAAAAAGTTTTGTGGAATAATCCACTATACAAGGGGCGGGGCCACGCCCATTTTCAAAAATTTATATTTTTCGACTTTCTTCGTGCACGGACACTTTGAAAGTGAAATAGAACTGATATAAAGCTTTTATACGCCAAGTTATTGTCTATTTAATATATCTACGATCCTCTTCAAAATCTTTCATATAAAAGTGGGCGTGGACCTCAACCGATTTCGCCCATTTTTAGAACATATCTCGTATTAAAATAAACATGTGTGCTAAATTTCGGTTTTTGATTTATGATTAATATTATTTTTAAATTTGACTTAATCAAAATTTAAAAATTTTCTTAAAAAAATTATTTTCTGCACTAACATACGAGTATACACACCAAATTTTATCCTTCTAAGTGTATTATGTACTGAATAATCATTTTTTTTGTATTTTTCAAAATATTCTATATATAAAAAGTGGATTTCGCCCATCTTAAATATCTCAAAATTTACTCAAGCTATGGTGTTAACAGACGGACGGACTTGGCTTAATATATATAATAATTATAAGTCAATATCTATCTCGATCCGTATATGCCGTTACATACTACCGTTAGGCGACTAAAATTAATCACTTATTTTGTTTATGTAAATACTGTGTATAGTTATGAAAAATGCAGTTGCCTTCACCTTATACCGATTTATAGCATTCATCGTGTTTAGGAATGATTACCGAATTACAACAATGGGCAATGCGCTTGCAAACAACGCACATAAGCAGAGCGTCTCAACCATATCATCCAAGCAGTCCAACAAGATTTCCATACACAAAGCACAGACAAGAGTACGGTAAGAGACGGCTAACTTTTCTGAATAGCCCCTACCGAGTCCAAAGATGTTTACACATCAATAATAAGAATTAGTTAAGATCACTATATATATGAAAATTACTCAAATTTTCCACTCCGGCTCGTTTGTTCGCTGCACCACCATGCCGCGTTTCAAAGGTTTATTGATTTTTAGGCAATCAATAAATAAACGCACCAATGTCATTAGTAAGTAAAGTAGTATTGAACCAATGCCTACCAGACACTTCTCCAGTTCGTAAGCAAAAAGCGTTAATTTAATTTATTTACGAAATCACGCATCGGATCCGCTTTCATAAACATTGTTTAGTTAGCCTTTAACAAGTGTAAAAGCTTTTGCGTAAATACATTGGCATGGTATTTATGGGAAATATTTGTGTGTGCAAGAGACTTCTACGTAGGACATCGCATGACTACTTTTGCTTTGTAATTTATCAAGCTTAGTGTTTGGGCAATGCCACTCACCCCCTTTCTATTTATTAAGCTGCTAAGGTAATATTTCTCTTTGGAACTGATTTTCATTTTATGTGGACATATAGCATATATATACCATGGAATATTTATTTGCTGTGGGTTTTAGACGATTTGTGAGGCTTATTCAATAAACAGCGAACCAAAAAAAAACTTCAGTTCATCCTTGTAATACCTTTTATAACTTAAAACCTTCACGCACCTGCACCTGTGGGTTTATTGTGGTACAACTGATATGAGATGGGCTCCTTTATACTTCAGGTATGCACATACAAGATAACGACAAGTTCCAGCAAATATCGATGAATAACTTATTTAGGAATCTCATACAAGTATCAATTAGAGGAAGGAATTTACAAACGTAGTGTTCAACACCTTTTACCTCCGCCTCGTCCCGGCAGATGAGATAGAAGACAATTGTGGTACTTGGCATGCCCTGACCATGTACTCCCATCAAATAGTGACCGAATAAAGATAGGCTAAGGGAGAGGCAATTAAGATTAATTATGCCCGGTTCTCATTGATGCGGGGCCAAGTTCTAATTTGAATATGTGGGGTAGCACGATATCGATAATTACATGCAGCAAGAGATGAAGCAATATTCCCAACTTGATGCACGTGGTGTTGTTGTGGTTATATATTAAAGCTGATTTTTCTCAGTCGTCGCATCAACTTGCGGATGTAGATTAAGCAGAGTTATACATTGATGACCCAGTTATTCCGTTATGGATTCTCTGTCTGTTCAGTTGCCTTTATCGATAGGTAGTAGGAAGTGCAGTTACCAGGTACATCACTTCGACCCAGCATTCACATCACTGTTGTGGTGCAGAGGGAGCTCAGTTTGCTTAGGGTTTGGCTGTAATCGCTTGCTACCTTCTTTGGGGATGCTTGAATAGTTCCCAACTAGCAGTCTCTTTTATAGATGTTTGTTCAGTCTGAAAATCAATCAATAGCTCATCAGATTTACACTTAAAGAACGCTGTAGATCATTTGAGTAGACAACACCACCTTTTTATTCTATTAAGGACCAGCAGTGAATGCGCCAGTGGGTTGTGAGTCTAGAGTTACATGTCTCTTCAAGTCACTGTGACTCTGAAGGTAATAAAAGATTTTCCCAAGCTTAGAAGTTAGTAGCGAGGTTTTTCTGAAAAAAATATGGAAAGCAAAATAAAGCCCCTTTGGTATATTTTAGCACGACAAAACATAGCGTCTACTCTTCTCTACAGCAGGAAATTTTTACAATAAAGGCTCTCAATAGCAGTTGATATTTGGAAAGTTTGAGAAACGATATAAACTCTTCACGAGAATTTGGATAAGGGCTGCGGGATAGTTCTTTGCGGAGAAGCATACAGTAGGTCCGAGTACTAGCACGCGGGTGTACTAGTAAGATTTTCGTGCGAAGGATTTTTTATGAATATTCTAGTTCACCCCTTGTTGCTTTCATAATACTTTTAGGATCGCCAGAGCCTTGGGTAAATAAACTAAGGTTGACACTTCAATTTAATAAGCTGTATAGAGCCCAAACCTTTGAACGCCATGCAAAATTTTTGTCTTAACTGCCACAAGAGAAAACTCAATGAACTCAGCTGGTTTATTGCTTTTAAGTTGCACTGTAATGCAGACATCTTACCTGCCTCCTTTAAAACTTCATAACGTTTTGTTTTTAATTTCCTACCGAACAATTTGCCAACGATGTCTTTTTATGGTTCCCTTAGGATACATTTTATGTTTTTTGGATGGATATTCTATGAATGATTGCATTCACTGGAGTGCAAAAACAGGGCATTTACATACCAAGCAGCAATTGAGTAAGCCATTATACACAACAAATGAATAAATCAGTAGTTTATGCTTGGCTTCATGCGGTCTCGATGAATTGTAAACACAGTAACATAAATACTATTTTTTTAAAAACTCATTACGTGAAGGTTTCAATTCAAAATGTTCAGAACCGAAATACAAATCGCATACTAACTTTAATTTGCTTAATTCATAAATAAATAAAATAAATAATTTACGCGATATACGAGGTGTGTTCAAAAAGTATCGCGAATTTTGTGTTTTTTCAAAAATTATTTATTTATTCATGAATATCTATCTTGTCCCCTTCAAAGTAATCCCCATGAGATATTATACACTTGTGCCAAAGGTTTTTCCAATATTCGAAGCACTTCAAAAAATCATTTTTTTGTATCTTGTTCAGCTCCTCCCTCGATGCCGTCTTTATCTCGTCAAGAGAAGCGTAACGTCGTCCTTTCATGGGCCTCTTCAGTTTAGGGAACAAGAAAAAGTCACAGGGGGCCTGATCTGGGGAATACGGTGGCTGCGGCATCATTAGTGTGTTGTTTTTGGCCAAAAAGTCGCGCACAAGCAACGATGCGTGAGCAGGGGCGTTATCGTGGTGCAAAAGCTAATTTTTGCTCTTCCACAAATCCGGGCGTTTCTGGCGGATTGCTTCGCGCAAATTGCGCATAACTTGCAGGTAATATTCCTTATTGACCGTTATTCCCTGTGGCAGGAACTCATGATGCACCACGCCCCTGCAATCGAAGAAAACTGTCAGCAAAACTTTCACATTCGACCGAACTTGGCGCGCTTTTTTCGGTCTTGGTTCGTGCGGCAGCTTCCATTGAGATGATTGAGCTTTGGTTTCCACGTCATAACCATAAACCCACGATTCGTCACCAGTTATGACCCTCTGGAGCAAATTTGGGTCGTCGCGGACAGAGTTTAACATCTCATTAGCAATGTTCATGCGATGCTGTTTTTGGTCACAATTGTGCAATTTTGGTACGAAATTCGCGTAAAAATCGAAGACGATCCAAAACACGTGCAAGCAAAGCAACTGTCAACAATTAACTGAACATTCAAAATGGCCGAGCTTGTCGGCATAAGTGAGAGACATGAATACCAACATAACGCCACTAAAAATTCGAAATTCGAATATACGTAACCAGCGAAAATTCAAAATTCGCGATACTTTTTGAACACACCTCGTATACCTCCTGACGAGATTAAGCCCGAGCTTCTCTACCAATTTGTGATGTTCTGCTTCTAATTTTTCCTACAAATTGGCGGGACCTACTGTTTTTTGCCGATTCCGAACTGCATGCAGATGAATTTTTGTCGAGAAGCCTTCCATTGCAGGCATATACTCGGAGAGCTTTCAAACCACTTTTTATGTTACCTGTATCAGGGCTCGAACCTTGGACCTTCGGTCTGGTATGCCAGCAACACTACCGCCACACCGCGGCGATTATTAGGCAAAAATATACGGAAACTTCTTTACGAAGGTCTTTCATTGGGAGATCCACAGAGATCGCAATACCTGAAGTGGTGCGAATAGTAGAGGTCCGTTTTATACAAAGAATGCGTTTGTTGATGTGGAGGGCGCGTTCAATAACGTGACTCTTTGGGGCAGGGTTGGAGGGACCAATAAATAATTGGATACCGAAGTCAGTAAGCGGAGGGGACCAAAAGTCAGTAAGCGGAGGGCGGGGTCATCTCACCTCTGTTGTGGCTCCTTACTATGAACGACATCCTACTAAAACTCAATACAAGGTGGTAAGGATTGGCGTAAGGCGACGATGTGGTGATCCTGGTATCTGATCTCTTCCCTTCCGTCATGAGTAAAGTCATAGAAAGAACGGTGGCAAAACTAAGTAGGTGGGCACAGGAATGTTTCCTTAGGCCAAACCCGGATAAAACGGATCTCTTACTCTTTACGAGGAAATACAAGCCAGCTACCAAGATGGATTCAGGTGTAGGGCCGCGAGTTTCTAGCACTCTCTAGACATTTCTGTATCATTCAGACTCCCTCGTGTTTCAAGCAGAAGTTCTTGCGATCTTGCAAGCCTGCAAATCTCGCAAGGACAGGAACATAACTGGTAAACTAGCAATCTTTTATGACAGCCAGGCAGCAATAAAGGCAATAGCAGCCCTACATACTAGTTCGAATGTGGTGCAGGAATGCAAGAAAATTTTGGCTGCATTAACCGACCTTGAATTATCCATTACCTGGGTTCCGGGTCATGGAGGAAGTGAGGGTAATGAGAAACCGGTGAGCTGGAATGCATTTGCTCATCAGAAGAAAATGAGAAAACAGCCAGCTTAGAAATGGATGTACCCTTCGCAGTAGACAGGGGTAACATGCAAAAGTACTATCGAAACAAGATACAACTCAAGTGGAAGAATACCACTAGTTGTTTAATATCAAGATCCACCTCGCCAGACTATAGCGAAAAGAGGACAAGGTATCTTCTAAGCAGGTCCAGGGCTGACACGCAGAAACTTATGACCACTGCAGAAATTCTAAGAACGTGACTGCCAAAGAGACCGTTGAACATTTCCCAGGCGGCTCTATCCAGAATGAGTCTAAAGTCCTTGGGGAGGCCCTTTTTGAAGAACCTAGGAAGGTAATATCTGATAAAGGGATTTCAGACATTCATGAGTTTATCAACAACTCTGGTTGCTTGTAACATATATCCGTACTACTTTTAGTAGGTTCGACGAGTTTTCATGTTATGAAAACGGCTTCTTAGGTACCTGGACTATATGGGTCGCAGCCATTTCACCTACCTACCTATCTCTTATATACAAACATACGAGGTGTGTTCAAAAAGTATCGCGAATTTTGAATTTTCGCTGGTTACGTATATTCGAATTTCGAATTTTTTGTGGCGTTATGTTGGTACTCATGTCTCTCACTTATGCCGACAAACTCGACCATTTTGAATGTTCAGTTAATTGTTGACAGCTGCTTTGCTTGCACGTGTTTTGGATCGTCTTCGATTTTCGTACCAAAATTGCTCAATTGTGACCAAAAACAGCATCGCATGAACATTGCTAATGAGATGTTAAACTCTGTCCGCGACGACCCAAATTTGCTCCAGAGGGTCATAACTGGTGACGAATCGTGGGTTTATGGTTATGACGTGGAAACCAAAGCTCAATCATCTCAATGGAAGCTGCCGCACGAACCAAGACCGAAAAAAGCGCGCCAAGTTCGGTCGAATGTGAAAGTTTTGCTGACAGTTTTCTTCGATTGCAGGGGCGTGGTGCATCATGAGTTCTTGCCACAGGGAAGAACGGTCAATAAGGAATATTACCTGCAAGTTATGCGCAATTTGCGCGAAGCAATCCGCCAGAAACGCCCGGATTTGTGGAAGACCAAAAATTGGCTTTTGCACCACGATAACGCCCCTGCTCACGCATCGTTGCTTGTGCGCGACTTTTTGGCCAAAAACAACACACTAATGATGCCGCAGCCACCGTATTCCCCAGATCTGGCCCCCTGTGACTTTTTGTTGTTTCCTAAACTGAAGAGGCCCATGAAAGGACGACGTTACGCTTCTCTTGACGAGATAAAGACGGCATCGAAGGAGGAGCTGAACAAGATACAAAAAAATGATTTTTTGAAGTGCTTCGAAGATTGGAAAAACCGTTGGCACAAGTGTATAATATCTCATGGGGATTACTTTGAAGGGGACAAAATAGATATTAATGAATAAATAAATAATTTTTGAAAAAACACAAAATTCGCGATACTTTTTGAACACACCTCGTACATATTGACATGAATATGGAAATGCGATTACTTCACATTGATGTTTATTGGCAAATAAATTTGGTACATATTTGTTATAGCAACACGCGAGTAATATTCGAGTAGATGAGCATGTTGCTGCCTATTCAGGCGTTAAATTCGCCTCAACCATCAAACGTTGCAAGCCGACAGCTTGTTGGGCTCTCCTGTGTTTATAAATTTACATATCTACCCAACAAAAATGTATATATTGCTCAAATGAAACTATACATTGCCCTTAATAACGGCTGAATACTGTCAGATATATGTAAGGCGTTGCAAATGTATACAATATTCAATATTCTTGAGTTTATTGCAATATTCTGACCCCGTCAGATATAAGATTGTAAGCCTATACCTTACCTGTATACCTTATAGCATGTAGATAGTTATTATTTTGTTGCCAGGTTACTCTGCCAGTAGATCAACTAATATTACCTTCGTCTAACCTATTCTGACAATGGGTGAGATGAGTTTTTGCTGGGTATTTAAATAGAAATAGTCAAAATGCAGGAAGGTGTTAGTAACTGCATATACTTTACATGCAGATATTATATATATGCACACTAGAATCCCTCATTCTCTATACAATAAAAACAGGCTTATCTTTTCTATGAGAATTTTACAATTTACTGTAAAAGAGTTCTAAATATAGATAATTAGTTTTGAAAACTTTAACAAACTTGCTGCTTGCTTCAGAGTGGTGGCCTCCCTCTTTAAGTTTTTGTGACATTTGAAACATTGCTGCTGACTTAAGTTTATTGGCTTTCTCGCCATCTCCGGTTTGCGCTAACCGCTATATCACTGAAATCATGCTGGCCATTTAGTATTATTGTTTTCTTATTATGTTAGGAAAATCGCAACTTCTTTTTAATGGCACACCCTAATGGAACAATGCGAATATACTAGGGATGTCTATCTCGGGATACAATGCCTTTTTTGGGTGACGAAAATCACGGGATTCTTTTCTTATATTCTCAAGTTTTTAGAGTTTGTAAATAGGTAGCTAAAACTAAATATTCGTGATTTATTTATGAAACATATTTTATTGGTTTTTCAAAAAAAATGTGCTTATAATCCATTTCAAAAAAGGCATAAAAAATCCATGAACAATTAAACAAAAATTGTTTCAAATAATCAAAGCTTTGGAAAAAAGATTTTGCGATATATTTTATTTTTTTGATATTCATTTTGTTCATATCTTTCGAAGTTTTTAAGAAAATGAAATTATTACTGAAAAATAGCTAAGTATAGTTATCATTTCGAGACATTTTTAATTTTGCAGGGAAAAAACGGCAGTAGTGTACTTTTGATCCCTAATGACACAATGTTAAAGACATTTTTTTAATATATTTCTTAGTTTGGAACATGGAAATGGAACAATTAAAAAAATCACACAAATTTATTTCTCATTTAGCAAAACCTTTCTCTCTATCTATCTCTATGGCGCGATATAAAACAGGTATATCATCATAAACCTCCTAAGAGATTTTTGCGCCAAGCTTCTCTTCCAATTTGTGGTGTGCCGATTTGAATTTTCCCTACAAATTGGTGGGACCTACAGTTTTTTGCCGACTCCGAACGGCATCTACAAAGAAGACGATTTTTTGCTGAGAAGCCTGTCATGGCAGAAATACACTCGGAGAGTTTGCCAAACCACTGCCGAGGGGCGACCCCGTTTTGAAAAACTTTTTTCAAACCACTTTTTATGTTACCTGTACCAGGGCTCGAACCATGGACCTTCGGTGTGGTAGGCCGGCAACACTACCTTCACACCACGGCGGCCGCAAAACCTTTAATCGCACAAAATAAGACGCTTATCTTATATTATATTTAAAAGTAGGCATGGGATAAGGGTGCTGCATATTACATAAATAAGGATATCTTCAAATATTTCATAAATACAAGGTGTTTTAAAAATCGTGCGCATATGGTTAACAAAATTACTTTCGTTTTAACCCAGATAACCCTAAAAGTTATGCAGTGGAAATTTTTCCACTTTTTCCCTTCCACACTTCTTAAAACAGATATCAAAACGTATTTATATGCTTTAAACAGAAATTAATAAACGATTTTTATGTTTTTGAAGGGGTCCTATATATAGTAAAATAAAATTTTTTCATTGAAATTCGCCATCAAGAATTAAAAATAGTTCATGCCAGTGTTTGTTTTCGATAACACACTTATTTTACTCTGCTTTTCCAATATAAAACATTAACAAACTTTTAATTTTAGCCTCCTTCAATTAACTTACCTCTGGAAGCGTTTGTTATAAGTTTGCATTTTCCAAATTTCACAAACTTCAAAATCAAATATCTCACACTTCTATAGGAAAAGAGCAAATGACAACTATTAATGCAGTTGCGCAATCTCTGCTGCGTATAACAACGCGTTCCCGTTATTTGTTAACGTGCGCGCATGTGCGTTACAATACATAAACTTGCCATCCTATATATAGGACATTAGGGTTATCTGGGTTAAATAAAAAAATACTAAGCAATCCAATTATTTGATTTATATTTATTTTATATTTAAGTTCAAATACTTTCTCAAACAATTCCGTCACTATTTTTAATATAAATTGTTGGAAAAAAGAAACTAGTCGCGGAATAAAAGATAAAATCAGATCCCGAACATCTCGGCATTATTGAAAACCCAAAAAATTAGCATTACTAGTGCCTCATCGTCAATCAGCCGTACCAGTTTGCAGATTTATCGACTTTCTCTGCAACTTTATTCCGAAATACGGTTCATTGTTAGTGCTCTGGGAAAGTTTTTTGATTACATTTTGCTTCTAAGGGTTTGAGGTAGTATAAGAAAATTTACAGATGAAAATATATTTACATACATACATATTTATTTATTTATGTATACATAGTTATATGAATTCATAGGTTCCTTGATGCAGCAAAAACTTTAAGAGGTTTCTATTGCACGTTTGAGGGTACGGGACATATAACTTTAGTGCTAAGTTTTTTGGAGAAACTTCTTCTATAATTTGTAATAGTTATACTCCTTTTTTATTTACTTGCTTTTTACAAAACAACACCAAATACTGTAGCCAATCGTTCTACCATATGTTTCGAGTCATAAGTCTAGCAGGCGACTATAAATAAAAGTCATTGGTTACGGCAGGAGTTAACAACGAGGTCTTAGTTTATTTGCAAGCGCCATCGGTCCATCGGTTATAGTATCGTTTTCCACATGCCCACTAGGATGAGACAAATTCGTTTTCATCGAAAACATTTTTGCATGTATGCTGAAAAAACCCTTAAAAAAATTGGCGAAAGGGTCACTTTTTTGACCAAAACAATCCCCAAATCCCAAAAAATATTTTTTTTTTTAAAAAACTGTTATCGCCAACGTTTTTAGCGGGCATTTTGGGTCGGATATACATGAAAATTTTAAAATCAAATGAAAATTTTTTTAGTTGGTCTTGAAAAAAACCTTAAAAATCAAAGTCGGAAAAAGTCAAAAAAATGAAATTTCGCAGGCTAAAAAAATGTTTTTTGGGTATGCGTAGTGAAACTTTTTTTCCTGAGCACAAAACCTATCGAAAAATCGATGGCGTGATATCGGTTAATAAATCGACCCAGTCTAATGCCCACCTTTATATAGATCGACTTCGCCAACAACCATCACAACGATTCTGTAATATTTTCCCCGACCCGGGCTATCTTTGACTATCACAACCAGCTTCCATGGTAGTATCGATTTATTATAATAAGTTACAAATATACTATGTTTACACATACTTAATTAGCAAAATAATGATGCTCTGCTGTTTGATGGACTCAGCTAAAGAGTTCAATCCTGAGTTTCCGTATCTACTTTTACACCTAGCAGGGCTACGCACTCAAGGTATATTAACTTAAGTCGCCTAACGGTGGTATGTAACGGCATAAACGGATCAAGATAGATATTGACTTATTTATATTAAAATGTTAAAGAGGAAATAAGAAATTGATCAAGCCATGTCCGCCCGTCCGCCGGTTAAGGTCCACGCCAACTTATATACGAAAGATTTTGAAAAGGATCATGGATATCTTTAATAGGCAATAACTTTGCGTAAAATAGCTCTATATAGTACTTCTATTTCACTTTCAAAGTGTCCGTGAACGATGAGAGTCGAAAAATATAAATTTTTGAATAGTGGATTATTCCACAAAACTTTTTACGCCATAACTCCGGCAAAAATTGATTTATCGAAATGATATTGGCGAAAATGTTGCACATAGAAAGGTTAAAGGTTTTTTGTAAAAATGGGCGACATCGATCAACGGCCACGCTTAGTTTTTTAACATAGTTCGGAAAAATTTGTTTGTAAAATGTAAACCGCGATATTTCTATAACTATGCAGGCTATATCAATAAGTACTGGCACACATAATAAGCTTTTTCAGCAAGACTAAACCGCAAAAAAATGTTGTGGATTTTGGGGAAGTAGGCCTGCCGCCGCCCACTTTTCAACATAAAAGTTCTGTTTTCAAAGTGGGGTCGCCCCTCGGCAGTGGTTTGGCGAACTCTCCGAGTGCCTTTCTGCCATGGAAGGCTTCTCTTCAAAAATTCATCTCCTTTGCCGTTCGAAGTCGGCAAAAATCTGTAGGTCCCGCCAATTTGCAGGAAAAAATTCAAAACGGCGCACCACAAATTGGAAGGGAAGCTCGGAGCAAAAATCTCTAAGGAGGTTTATCATGATACACCTGTTGTATATCGCGCCATGCATTTAAATTTTTTTTAAATTTATTTACCCCTCAAAAACTCATAACAGAATTGTTTTTATTGAAAACAATCAGCTGGCTTTATAATACGAACTGCCAATTATTAAAATAGACCTGCGTAAATTGGTATGCCATAATAGATCACTACTAGGTATATAATGTTCGGTTCCACCCGAACTTAGACTTCCTTACTTGTTTATTCTGTATACGAATCTGTGGTCAAAACACCTTAGTAATGCTGGTCTTAAACCCCAAAATTTATATATTTTAAATATGTATACGCATAGTTTGATTCTCAGCTTTTTTGTGGAGTAAATGGAGTTTTATATTTATTGCCTATCTCCTCTATTTAATAGTACGGTTTCTCTTCTAATTAAATTTTATTCTATTTTACTTTTTTTTTCTTTTATTTTATTTTATTTTATTTTATTTTATTCCATTAATTCTATCTTAACTTTTTATTTTATTTTATTTCACTTTATTTAGTTTTATTTTATTTTATTTTATTTTATTTTATTTTACTTTTTTATTTTATTTTATCTTCTTTTACTTTTTTATTTTATTTTACTTTACTTTATTGTATTTTATTTTATTTTATTTTATTTTATTTTATTTGATTTGATTTTATTTTATTTTTTTTATTTTTTTTTATTTTATTTTATTTTATTTTATTTTGTTTTGTTTTATTTTATTTAATTCCATCAGTTCTATTTTAGTTTTATATTTTCTTTTGTTTTACTTTTTTATTTGATTTTATTTTATTTTCTTTTATTTTATTTAATTTTACTTTTTTATTTTATTTTATTTTACTGTATTTTATTTTATTTTATTTTATTTTATTCCATTAGTTCTATTTTAGTTTCTTATTTTATTTTATTTTACTTTAATTTATTTTTTTTAATTTTATTTTATTTTAGTTTACTTTATTTTATTTTACTTTTTTATTTTATTTTATTTTCTTTTATTTAACTTTTTTCTCTATCTCTATGGCGCGATATACAACAGGTATATCATCATAACCTCCTAAGAGATTTTTGCGCCAAGCTTCTCTTCCAATTTGTGGTGTGCCGATTTGAATTTTCCCTACAAATTGGTGGGACCTACAGTTTTTTGCCGACTCCGAACGGTGAGAAGCCTGTCATGGCAGAAATACACTTGGAGAGTTTGCCAAACCACTGCCGAGGGGCGACCCCGTTTTGAAAAACTTTTTTCAAATCACTTTTGATGTTACCTGTACCAGGGCTCGAACCATGGACCTTCGGTGTGGTAGGCCGGCAACACTACCTTTACACCACGGCGGCCGCCGTTTTTTTTTTTTACTTTATTTTATTTTTTTATTTTATTTTATTTTATTTTATTTTATTCCATTAATTCTATCTTAATTTTTTATTTTATTTTATTTTAATGTATTTTTTTAATTTTGTTTTATTTCACTTTATTTTGTTTTATTTTAGTCTATTTTATTTTATTTCATTTGATTTTACTTTTTTATTTTATTTTCTTTTATTTTATTTTATTTTATTTTACTTATTTAGTTTATTTTATTTTATTTTATTTAATTCCATTAGTTCTATTTTAGTTTTTTATTTTATTTTATTTTACTTTTTTATTTAATTTTTACATATTTTTGTAAGTTTAACGAGCTCAAGACCAGTTGATGATAATTATTGGTTAATTATTATTATTTTTGATTAGAGGAAAAATTGAAAGCAACAAACATATACAGGCTATAGTTATAGTACTATTTCAAAACCAGCCACGATTTCTCGTCAGACCAATTCGTATAGTTTTGCTATTTCAGAGGATCTTGTGGAGAATCGAATCCACTCACTCTGATTGCCAGCGCAGCTGCCTTATCCATAGGATATGCTGCGTGTAGTTTTGGAAGCTGCCTAATTCAAGTTTTCCTCTAATTGTTGTTTGTTATCTTGCCAACGGTATACACAATATTTAAGACATTCTGTCTATATGTAAATCATCTATGCTGGACTTTGTTTTTGTACATTCTTCTTTCTATTTTTAGAAGATAGTTATTGTACATAACCGCGTGCTCCGGTATAAATTTATTTTTGTTGTTGGTGTCATTGTCTGTTCATTTTTACATCTTTTTGTAAGTTGAACGAGCTCAAGACCAGTTGATAATAATAATTGGTTAATTATTATTATTTTTTATTTTATTCCATTAGGTCTATTTTATGTTTTTATTTTATTTTATTTTATTTTATTTTATTTTATTTTATTTTTTTTATTTAACTTTTTTCTTTTACTTTATTTTACTCAAATTTTGTTTTTTACTTTATTTTGTTTATTTAATTTTTTTATTTTATTTTATTTTATTTTACTTTATTTTATTTTATTTAATTTTATTTTATTTTATTTTCTCTTATTTTATTTAACTTTTTCATTTTATGTTTTATTTTTTTTTCTCAACTTTCTTATTTTTTATAGCAAAACAACACTCCTTGCTCTCATAAGAATCAGCGAGCAATACAATAACTACAATTCAACCAAATATGACTATAAGCTCAGAGTCTCCATCTTATAAATGCATTATCACTGACTTTAGCAAAGTTCTTTAAAAGATATAACATCAACACAGCATTCAGAACATCTAACAACGTCGGACAAAAACTAAGAACCGACACTAATTCTGATGACCCATTCAACAGACACGGAGTGTATAGGCTTACTTGTGAATGTCAATACAGCTAGATAGGACAAACAGGAAAAAAATAAGCACAAGATTCCGAGAGCATATCAGGGACTACAACAAAAAAACACGAAAACCCACCATAATACCAGAATCTAATTTCGCGAACCACATGTTTGAGAACAACTGCACCCCAGCTAACCTAAAAACAACGGCTCGAATACTTCACGTACAAGGAAAAGGCCGGCGGCTTAATGTACTTGAGAACATGGAGATATACAAGTTAAAAACATTTGACGGCAGGATCATAAACGAACAAACCAACACTATCTCTGACGAAATATTTGAACCCTTAAAACTAGTTTACAAAAAACAGCACAAGCCAGCAGGTACAGCAACCAAACACGTAACAATGAACAAGCAAAAACGAAATATGAACCAAACTGCAAAAATCACCGATTTCTACCTACATCAACCTACCGCTTAGCTAACAAGCGGTATGTCTACATACCTACAAAAACAACCCTTGGGACAGATAACAATTCGGACGTATCAATACCGCGCACACACACACGCATATTAACGTTACCTACTACGAAAACATAGATTGACATTACCTGCCACAGCACCCACGGACTATAAAAACAACGCAGCGGATAGACACAGACCAGAACGAAGCTAGGCATTGAAAATGGCAGAACGCCGAAACCGGTTTGTCACAAAACCAAACTTGACAAGGGATGACGGAAAATCGTTCCAACAAAAATCAGCTTACTACCCTGTCGGAAGATCAACACAACAAAATAAATGACTTTATTTCCTTGTTGTTGTTGACTTAATTTCTATTTCAAAAGTTAAATATAAATTTTTTTTGTAATTTCCCATAGAGATGCGAAATATAGTCAATTGACCTAATTTTCGTTGATCTCGTCTATTTGTCACCTTGACCATATCTAGTTGTGGCCACAAGTGTTTCAGAAAAATCACAAATGTTATCTTGCCGTCAATGACAGTTACCATCATCGCATGAAAACATGCTGATGGCACCTTAATTCGCTTGTAAACACATACAATTTTACATATGTACTTAAATGACTATAGTCATTCCACTTAACACATAGTGTTTCGCTATAACACAGTTCCACTAACTTATTCAACAAGTAATTTGTGTACTTAGGCCCGGTTTTTCAGTCATTGGTTAAGCTCAGTTTAAACTAAGTTTGCTTAAACTCGGCATAAATTTAAACTCCAGTTAAACTGCAGAGCGGTTTTTCAGTGAGAGTTTAAGGCCACGTTTAAGATTTGCTTTTTATACGGCAACATTGGTTTTTTCTTTATCTAGATACGGCAACAGATAATATTTGTTTACATATTCAACGCCATTGGTTCTCCTCAGTATTGCAATAGTTAGGATTTCGCTAATTTCTGCATCACTATAGTCACTTTCGTCAGATGATATATCCAGTATTTAATTAAATATAAAAATATCGTCCTTTTTTAATTGCGTTCAGTTTATTGTTTCACAACCAAAACCATCAAATATGCAAACAGCTGACAGGTTAACTAGAGTTTAACCCTGCCAAATTGGCCGCTTAAACTACGTTTAAACTTCGTTTAAAGTTGAGTGAAAAACTGCGTAACAAGTTTAAGCTTAGTTCAACTGACAACTTGAGTTAAACTTGCACGGAAAAACCGGGCCTTAGTGTTTCGTGTCGCTTGACGAATTAGTTACTGTACGAAGCATGACTATGTAAAGGTGTGCTAAAGAGTTCAAGCCACGAGTTTCTGTATCTATTTTTACACCTAGCAGGGCTACGCACACAAGGTATATTAACTTAAGTCGCCTAACGGTGGTATGTAATGGCATAAACGGATCGATATAGATATTGACTTATTTATATTAAAAGGAAATAAGAAATTGATCAAGCCATGTCCGCCCGTCCGCCGGTTAAGGTCCACGCCAACTTTTATACGAAAGATTTTGAAAACGATCATGGATATCTTTAATAGGCAATAACTTTGCGTAACATAGCTCTATATAGTACTTCTATTTCACTTTCAAAGTGTCCGTGAACGAAGAGAGTCGAAAAATATAAATTTTTGAAAATGGTCGTGTTGTAAAGTGGATTATTCCACAAAACTTTTTATGCCATAACTCCGGCAAAAATTGATTTATCGAAATGATATTGGCGAAAATGTTGCACATAGAAAGGTTAAAGGTTTTTTGTAAAAATGGGCGACATCGGTCAACGGCCACGCTTAGTTTTTTAACATAGTTCGGAAAAATTTGTTTGTAAAATGTAAACCGCGATATTTCTATAACTATGCAAGCTATATCAATAAGTAATTGCAAACATAATAAGCTTTTTCAGCAAGACTCAACCGCAAAAAAAGGTTGTGGATTTTGGGGAAGTAAAAGTTCTGTTTTCAAAGTGGGGTCGCCCCTCGGCAGTGGTTTGGCGAACTCTCCGAGTGCCTTTCTGCCATGGAAGGTTTATCTTCAAAAATTCATCTCCTTTGCCGTTCGAAGTCGGCAAAAATCTTTAGGTCCCGCCAATTTGCAGGAAAAAATTCAAAACGGCGCACCACAAATTGGAAGGGAAGCTCGGCGCAAAAATCTCTAAGGAGGTTTATGATGATACACCTGTTGTATATCGCGCCATGCATTTAAATTTTTTTTAAATTTATTTACCCCTCAAAAACTCATAACAGAATTGTTTTTATTGAAAACAATCAGCTGGCTTTATAATACGAACTGAAAAGTATTAAAATAGACCTGCGAAAATTGGTCTGCCATAATAGATCACTACTAGGTATATAATGTTCGGTTCCACCCGAACTTAGACTTCCTCACTTGTTTATTCTGTATACGAATCTGTGGTCAAAACACCTTAGTAATGCTGGTCTTAAACCCCAAAATTGATATATTTTAAATATGTATACATATAGTTTGATTCTCAGCTTTTTTGTGGAGTAAATGGAGTTTTATATTTATTGTCTATCTCCTCTATTTAATAGTACGGTTTCTCTTCTGATTAAATTTTATGCTATTTTACTTTTTTTCTTTTATTTTCTTTGATTTTATTTTATTCCATTAATTTTATCTTAATTTTTTATTTTATTTTAATGTATTTTTTAAATTTTACTTTATTTCACTTTATTTTGTTTTATTTTAGTTTATTTTATTTTAGTTTATTTTATGTTATTTTATTTTATTTTACTTTTTTATTTTATTTTATTTTCTTTTATTTTATTTTATTTTACTTTTTTATTTTATTTTATTTTATTTTACTTTATTTAATTTTATTTTATTTAATTTAATTTAATTTTATTTAATTTAATTTAATTTAATTTAATTTTATTTTATTTAATTTTATTTTATTTAATTTTATTTTATTTTATTTTATTTTGTTTTGTTTTGTTTTATTTTATTTTATTTAATTCCATTAGTTCTATTTTAGTTTTTTATTTTATTTTATTTTACTTTTTTATTTTATTTTATTTTATTTTATTTTTCTTTCTTTATTTTAATTTAATTTTTATTTATTTTATTTTATTTTATTTTATCTTATTTTATTTTATTTTGTTTTATTTTATTTTATTTTACTTTTTTTCTTTATTTCAATTTAATTTTTATTTATTTTATTTTATTTTATTCCATTAGTTCTAAACCGGACACGGTTATTTCCGTGAATATCTCCATAGAATGGGTAAAGTTCAAACCCCGAACTGCACCTACTGCGGAGTCATAGACGACGTACGCCACACCTTCTTCGAATGCGAGCAATTCGCAGAAGAAAGAAGGCGGGTGGAAGAGACCATTGGCGAACTTTCCCCGGGCAGTGTCATTCGCAAGATGACCTGCGAAAACGTTAGATGGGATATACTCAGACGATACGCGAGGAATGTCGTCCTTGCGAAACGGGAAGACGGTTGTCTAGCCAGTTAGCGTGAGAGTAGCCATAGAGCTCACGTAACGCGCTTCCTTACCTGAAGTAATGCTAAGCGCGGCCCCTGGTAAGGAAGAATTCGCGGGCCGTGGGAGGTTAGGTTTTAGTGCGGTATACTTCAAGATAAGAAGGAGTCCCACACTCGCAGAGTTACGCTGCTAGAGCATCTAGTAACGAGGGCTTAAACCCGGTTAGTGCATAAAGTATTTCCTCCTCCCACGAACACAAAAAAAAAAAAAAAAAAAAAAAATTTAGTTTTTTATTTTATTTTATTTTACTTTGATTAATTTAAAAAAATTTTTTTTTTTTTTACTTTATTTTATTTTAGTTTATTTTATTTTCTTTTATTTAACTTTTTTATTTTATTTCATTTTACTTAAATTTTTTTTTACTTTATTTAATTTATTTTATTTTTTTATTTTATTTTATTATATTTCATTTTATTTTATTTCACTTTATTTTATTTTATTTTACTTTAATGTATTTTTTTAATTTTATTTTATTTCACTTTATTTTGTTTTATTTTAGTCTATTTTATTTTATTTTATTTGATTTTACTTTTTTATTTTATTTTATTTTATTTTACTTTTTTAGTTTATTTTATTTTATTTAATTCCATTAGTTCTAGTTTAGTTTTTTATTTTATTTGATTTTACTCTTTTATTTTATTTTTACATATTTTTGTAAGTTTAACGAGCTCAAGACCAGTTGATAATAATTATTGGTTAATTATTATATTTTTTTGATTAGAGGAAAAATTTAAAGCAACAAACATATACAGGCTATAGTTATAGTACTATTTCGAAAACAGCCACGATTTCTCGTCAGACTAATTCGTATAGTTTTGCTATGTCAGAGGATCTTGTGGAGAATCGAACCCACTCACTCTGATTGCAAAACGCAGCCGCCTAGCCCATAGGCTATGCTGATTGTTGTTTGTTATCTTGCCAACGGTATACACAATATTTAAGACATTCTGGCTATATGTAAATCATGTATGCTGGACTTTGGTTTTGTACATTCTTCTTTATATTTTTAGAAGATAGTTATTGTCTGTCTGTTCATTTTTACATATTTTTGTAAGTTTAACGAGCTCAAGACCAGTTGATAATAATTATTGGTTAATTATTATTATTTTTTATTTTATTCCATTAGTTCTATTTTAGTTTTTTATTTTATTTTATTTTATTTTACTTTTTTATTTTATTTTATTTTCTTTTATTTAACTTTTTTATTTTATTTTATTTTACTCAAATTTTGTTTTTTACTTTATTTTATTTGTTTAATTTTTTTATTTTATTTTATTTTATTTTGCTTTATTTTATTTTCTTTTATTTTATTTAACTTTTGCATTTTATGTTTTAATTTTTTTTATCTCAACTTTGTTATTTTTTATAGCAAAACAACACTCCTTGCTCTCATACGAATCAGCGAGCAATACAATAACTACAATTCAACCAAATATGACTATAAGCTCAGAGTCTCCATCTTATAAATGCATTATCACTGACTTTATTTCCTTGTTGTTGTTGACTTAATTTCTATTTCAAAAGTTAAATATAAATTTTTTTTGTAATTTCCCATAGAGATGCGAAATATAGTCAATTGACCTAATTTTCGTTGATCTCGTCTATTTGTCACCTTGACCATATCTAGTTGTGGCCACAAGTGTTTCAGAAAAATCACAAATGTTATCTTGCCGTCAATGACAGTTACCATCATCGCATGAAAACATGCTGATGGCACCTTAATTCGCTTGTAAACACATACAATTTTACATAGAAAAGGCAAACCAAAAACATTTGTCTGCTTGGGCAAATAACTCAATAAAGCCCCGAAAAAGTGATTTATATCGTCATAAGCCATTGCTTCAGTGGTGGAATGCCCATTAAGGAGGAAGGAAATATCCTACCGGTGAAAAATTCTGCGGTGAGATGCTTCAGCGATGGTGTATACCAACAAGTTCCCTATGCAGAATCTATCAGAAATTCGGATATTTCGCTTTTTCTTAAGTAAACATTAAGTACATGCCAGATATAGCCCCTCTTTCCGCTACCTCCGAGTATTATTGCAATGTGCCCTTTTTTTTACATTTTATGATTTACATTTATGATTGCTGTGAATATGAGAATTGCCAGAAATTATTTCGAAATAATATGCACACGAAAAATACCTGGAATTAGTTGTAATGAAAGGTGCATTAAAAGTTAATATAGGACAATTGTGAGCTTTTTCATGGGCATGTCTTGAATATCTAAAAATTATATAACGGTTTCGTCAAACCCAACATGTGGGTATATAATATTCATTTCCCCTCGGATTCAGTGTTTAAATCAGTTGGGGGAAACCTTAACCACCGTGCTTTTGTCGTGTGGATTATCGATTTTTGTTGACACTCCTTTTATGGCACTACCAACAAGTCATGGCACTTGCACATACGTAAATACTTATATATACAATTTACGAATATACGGCAACGGAAACGCCAAATAAACTGTACACAGTTATATGTACATAATAAAAATGTATATTAATACCATTAGGAGAAAGTATTTAATTTACGAACCGGCTGTATGTTTGTTGGTTAGCTGGGGTTTACTACTTAGTTTTTCATGCATGCATTTCACGTCTACAGCCACGGCCCTTTGATTTATCCCGAGTGGCTAAATCGTGTGTTTGCCAGCGTTTGAAATTTCATGGCGTTTGGGGAATTTGCTTTTCGCTATCAGTTTAAATTGTTGGCTAATCTTGTAGATGGCTTCAATTGACAACATTTATTGCATGCTGCTTCGCTTACACTTCTTCCAGCAAACTTTATACATACAAAAGAAGGTATTCAAAATCGGTTTGTAATAAAGGATACAATATAGACGGCTTTTTTCGAGGAATCTCAACTGAAAAGACGCAGGTGTCGTTGTGTGTTTACAATATGGATATTAAACTGCTTAAAACCGGTTCCCATGTTTTGTTTTATTTTATTTCAAATCACACAAACCTAACCACAAAAAATTCAAAAACAAAATTAACTAGGCTGTTAAATACTCTTTATGAATAATCAATTATTTTGTTTTTGTTAACACTGTTTGTATCGTCAATGAAGTTTACATCTTTATTCTTGTTTTACATTGCTTGCCTAATCCCTGCAAAAAATGGAAATACTCCGTTTAATCCATAAAAGAATACTACCTAAGGAGTATCAGAGTAGGTACAACAACACTTATCCGCATATATATAAAGAAGGCAGTAAAATTTATATGCTTATGTCCTAGACAATAATCACCTTCTTCATCTCGAAGTACTCCATTTCTTTGCTTCTGAGTACTTTCAAAATGCTACCAAAAGATTACTCTATAGAGTATTCAACACCAAAACGGGAGACGGGAACCATCGCCACAAATCAACTTCGTGCTCCCAGGAGAGCCGCTGACACTGGTCATCGTAGCCACCCAGTGGGAAAATTCGTCATGTATGACTTTGCGGAGATGGATGAGCACGCTTGTATTCTAGCATGCAACCAATAAAAAACTATCATTTTAAATTAAACGCTCTTTTTAGTAGCTTCCAAATAATAAGAAATCGGTTGTATGGTTGAATGCATCGTAAAACAGTGAGCTGGTTATGTCGAGGCTCCCAGCTTCAGATTCACACATATGGGATCCCGAATGCACGTTTGCATGCATCGCAAAAACAGCGAAGTGTTAATGGTTGCGCCCTCCGTCCTAGCTTCAATGTTAGGAGTATGAGATCGGGAACGCATGGCAGGCTGTATCGAAAAAACAGGAAAGCGATCATATTTTCGAAGTATTTCTGAATATTTTTAGAGAATTTAACACTTTCTTTCACAAATGCTCAGCTCTCATCAAAACATTCCTATCTGCAATAACCTGGCATTGATAAATGGATACATTACTTTCCTAGGATATCACCGTGAGGAAAAGATGCATTCTGGAATGTATAGTGCTTAAGACCGATACATTCCTGGTTGCGTGGCTATGCATGACCATTTCCCAATGGGCAGTCGTCAATACAATAACAACTCAAGAAAAAATGCATGACACGTCTGCTCACACGATACTGCTCCATAGTGTCAATACGTGTTTGGCATTGGTAGTGTTTGTCATTATACCGGAATGATCAGGGCGATGAGCTGACTAGACCCTCAGTTTATGAGATATCTTGATGAAATTTGGTATGGAGCCGCCATTTTGCAATAGATTAACCATTCGTCGGAATCAGCAAGATCGGAGCAATACAACGCATAGTTCCCATACAATCGATTGTTCCGATTAACAGAGTTTGACATATAAGTATTGAAATTTCATATTATATACGCAATGTGACTAGTGAAAATCAGCCAGATTGGACCAACATAACATATAGCTCCCATACAATCGATAGTTTCGATAAATGGGTTTTCGCCCCTGCGGGCTAGGGGCTTAGAATATGACCGATGTAGGTATACCGGTCGTAAGAGGCGACTAACATGAACAAAGGTAATGACGTGCAACTCGATGGTTGATCTACGGATATGATGCCTCTCACCTCTCTTTACCCATCTTATCCTTCCTTACGGAAGGAGGGTTGACATGACCTAGAAGGTTTCACTGGTCATAAATCGCTATCACGACAGTCGGGCAGTACCGCAAGGGAGTACCGCAAGGGAGTACCGGAGCGTACCGGGTTCAAATCCGGCTAAGCACTGTTAATTCGACAACACTACCTAAAACCTTCGGGGAGTGTTCTTGGGGTTACCACAACAACAACAACATAAATGGGTTTTGGGCTATAAATTTTGCAATTAAAAAGCTAGGAACCTAAAGGTTTGCAGGTTTGGTACTTATTCTATATGTAATGAGTGTAGTGAAAATCACCCAGATCGGACCAACATATCACATAGCGCCCATACAACGATTGTTTCGATAAATGGGGTTTGGGATATGTATCTTTAAATTAACAGCTTTGAAGAGTTTGTACTAATTGTTAGCAAGGATCGGACACTTAGAATCGTGATGGATATTCATGAAAGATGTATATTGGAATGATTTTTCGTCATCCCTTGTCAAATTTTGCTTTGAGACAAACCGGTTTCGGCGTTGTGCCATCATCAGTGTCGATTTTCCGTCTGATTTGTTGTTGTCCTTTGTCTTGCATTTATAGTAGGTACCAGGTAACGTCAGTACGGGTGTCTGTTTGTGTACGTGTGTGCATGCGTTGTGTGTGTACATTCAGAAACGGGAATGGCTTGCATCGATCGGTTTTTGTGTGGCTGACTGAGGCAGGTAAAAGTTGGTGATTTTTGTTGTTTGACCTTTTTTGCTTGTTTGTTGTTTTTGATCTTTTGCTGTTTTGTGTTTATGTGTCGGTGCGTGTGAGTTTGTTGTACCTGAGTAGTTGCTTTGGTTTTTGTAAACCAATTTTAAAGGTTCGAATATTGTGTCGGAAACAGTGTTTGTCTGTTCGTTTATTATTCTACCGTCGAATGTTTTTTGTTTGTAGATTTCCATGTTTTCGAGTACGTTCAGACGTCGGCCTTTTGCTTGTACAAGTTAACATATTTATTAGTTAACCTAGTCCCGAACGTTAAATTATCATATCGGCTAACAGATTTGCCACCGCTAAGCTAGCATAGCAGCTAACATAGTCACAATCCGAGTTCAAACATCTACTGGGCTTATTATGCTAAAATACTTGATACAAAAACAAGTACATATCTTCATCGTATGATCTGATCAGTGAAAAACATCCAACAACAGTATATGCTATAACAATAGACCAAAGTTACGGTAGAACATATTCGCTATTGCACCGACTGTGCGAAGGTCTAAATAAAAAGCTAATCGGTGATAGCACACCAGTTCCTAGCAACAATATCACTGGTAGATTGAGGAGAGTTTGCTGAGCTATGACTTTGGCTTAGGTTTAACAATGTCATACAAATTAATTGTAAATTGGACTTAAATCGATCAACATCGATCAAATAAAATTGAATATTTTCATATGAAAATCACCGTGTTTAACTGGCGCCCAACTTGAAGGACCAAGGACCTACTAATTAAAAGGACATCCGAATCCTGGAGGACCAAGGACCAATAAAATTGAGAGGACATACGAATCCTTGAGGATCACGAGCCAACTTATTTAATTAAAAAGTGTAAGTGATATTCAATAAATTTTCTAAGTGGCTAAGAATACAATAAATTTATAAATCGCCAAAAAGTGATATTTTTAATAATAATCAAAAAAAATTTAGATGTTAAAATCCGTGTTTAAATGTGAGTTTAGTTTTCGATTAAATTGAGGTTAGTTGTCGAACTATGTTTTTTGTTCAAACTTATTGAAGACTTTTAATATTCATTAAAATTCTGAGAGTTCCCTTGTTTATGTGAGTGTTTAAAACACGTAAAGGTAAAAAAAAATCTTTAGAAACTATATGCTTCAAACTGCAGTAATTTTTGATTAATATATGCACTTACATATTTTCATTCCAACAAATAATATAGAGTTTTTTACAACAACTTTTTCTGCTACTCTAAAGAATAAAGTGTCACGGTTTATAGCGATACGACAATTTTTTGTCGATTTAAAAATTATTCTTAGAAGACAACCGACTAAATATTGTCATTAATCATTAAAGCATTTCGATATTCAACTTCGAAAATTTGCACCCTTATTAAATTTTTCTACCAAGCCTTTTAATCAGTGAGTGCGGAAAAATGTTTCCTAATAGAGATGAGGTAGTAGCAATTGTTGAGGAAGTTAATCAGCGCACAAGGCAGGAATTATCTGACCAGCTTAACCGTTTGACCTTGGCAATTAATCAATTGCAGCCACGTAGTGTTGAGCAACATTTACCCGTATCTATAAACCCAGCGGTTGTAGAAAATAGTTCAAGTCTAGACTTAATAAAGTCACTCCCTGAATTCAGTGGAGATTCTGCTTCCTATCCCGCCTGGCGAAGCGCAGCTGAATTCGCCATCAAATATTATACAGAGGGATCTGAAAAATACTACATTGCTATGGGTATTTTCCGAAACCGAATTACTGGTTCTGCAAATGCCACCCTTGCATCTTTTAGTACAGTGCTTAATTTCAAAGCAATCATAGCTAGGCTAGATCAGGAATACGCAGACAAACGGCCACTTTATGTTCTGGAGAATGAATTAAGCATTCTCAAACAGGGTAATCAATCTATTACTGAGTACTACAACGAAGTAGATAGAAAACTATGCCAAATAATTAATAAACAAATTATGACATATAGTGGAAGAAGTGATATCGTTGCTACATTTAACGAGCGTGCTAGAGAGAACGCCTTACGGGTATTTATATCAGGCCTTCGCCGCCCACTATGCGATATCCTTTTCTCCGCCAGACCTAAAGACCTTCCCACTGCCCTTGCAGTTGCTCAAGAGCTACAAATAAGCCATAGACGACATGATTTTGCAGAAGCTTTCGCTGTCGGAAATACCAATAAATTCGACAGGCCGATAATGTCGCAGTATAAACCAACAGATCACAATAATCGACCTCATGCTAGTAATCGTTTTAACCCAAATCGCCCCAATAGACCAACCCCAATGGATGTTGATAACTCTACAAGTTATTACAGACAAGGTAATAAAGTTTCAAGTCCACCTGTCCAACAGTATCAGCAAACTAAAAATACTCCTAATTATGCCCCTAATCCGCATAACCATAACCCGAATTCCACCTTCCCAGTTGCATATAAGAGAAATCGCGAACAACCACATTCCGATCGTTCACCTTTTCATAAATTACAAAAGGTAAATTGTATGCCGGTAGAACCAGAAAATTGTTTAAATGACGAAGAAAATTTTATCCAGAATAGCCATTTTGAAAACGAGCACCATTACGGAAGTCCTGAATATGACTACAATAACTATAATGATGATGTTGTGGCGGAATATGGAGATGAAACAAATTTTTTAAACTAAAATCGCTCCTTCCGTTTATTACAAAAACGTGCAAAAATGGTAAGGAGCTTCGCATTTTAGTTGATACAGGCACATCAAAAAACTATATTCGGGACTTTTCATTTTTAAAAGGAGTTAAACCCGTTGGTAAACCTTTTGTTTTAAAGTCAGTAAACGGTAAAAACTTAATAAACGAAAAGTGCTCTATAAATGTGTTAGGAAATACCTCAACGTTCTTTCTGCTTTCAAGCTTAAGTACGTTCGATGGTATAATTGGCTACGATTTCTTAAGGCAAATTGACGCAACAATTGACACAGTTCAAGGCTATTTAATTCATCGTAATGGTAAGGAAAAGCTGCAATATTTTGTATGCGAACAAATAAATTTAATCACATTAGAGGAAGATTCAGTTCCCTTAGAATTCCAATCCCAGTTTCGCGAGGTAATAAATAGGAATATTAATGCGTTTGCTGATCCTAATAGAGCATTACCATACAACACGACCGTAAAGGGGAAAATTCGTACAAATACGGATGAACCGATATACAGCAAGAGTTACCCATATCCCATTTCTGTAGCTCCGTTTATAAATAATGAAATAAAAACCCTACTTAAGGAAGGAATTATAAGGCCATCTTGCTCGCCGTACAATTCGCCAGTTCACGTTGTGTCTAAGAAAGGTTTCGATCAAGATGGAAAGCCAAAACTGCGAATGGTGATCGATTTTCGGAAACTTAACGAGAGAACGATTCCTGATCGATATCCCATTCCAGATACATCGGTAATCCTGGCTAACTTAGGAAGTTCAAAATATTTTTCCACATTAGACCTTAAGTCAGGTTTTCATCAAATCATCATGTGTGAGGAAGATCGACAGAAAACGGCGTTTAGCGTCAACAACGGAAAATACGAGTTCTGTCGATTACCCTTTGGGTTAAGAAATGCACCTAGCATTTTCCAAAGGGCAATTGATGATGTTTTGCGTGAGTTTATAGGGAAATATTGTCATGTTTATGTTGATGACATAATCATATATTCATCAGATGAGGAGTCTCATCTAGAACACATCAACCACATATTACTAAAACTTCAAAATGCGGGAATGAGAGTTTCTCCTGAAAAGTCGAAATTTTTTAAAACTCAAGTAGAGTTTCTTGGGTTTCTCGTCTCTAATACAGGAATCAAAACTTGCCCGGATAAGGTTCATGATATAATTAATTACCAGCCTCCACAAACCCTTAGGGCTTTGCGTTCATTTCTCGGTCTCTCGGGATATTACCGGCGTTTTATAAAAGATTACGCTGCCATCGCTAAACCTCTCACTGTTTACCTTCGCGGAGAAAACGGGCATGTTGGTGCACGCAGTTCGAAAAATGTTAAAGTCGAATTTAACTCTGAAGCCTTTCAAGCTTTTGAACGTATAAAACAAATATTGGCCTCAGAAGATGTTTTACTTCAATACCCTGACTATAACCAACCCTTCGAGCTTACTACGGATGCTTCTTCAATAGCTTTAGGTGCGGTTTTGTCACAAAAAGGTCGGCCAATCACTATGATTTCACGAACGCTTTCTGCAACCGAGCAAAATTATGCCACAAACGAGCGTGAACTACTCGCAATTGTGTGGGCACTCAAAAAACTTCGCCATTATTTGTATGGAACCAAAGACATAAAAATCTTTACTGACCACCAACCGCTAATTTTCGCAATGTCTGAGAAGAACCCAAATGCGAAAATGAAACGGTGGCGGGCATTCATAGAAGAATTCGCTCCCAGCTTTCATTTTAAACCTGGAAAAGATAATACAGTCGCGGATGCACTTTCTAGGCAGTTTTCCCATAATTTAAGCGAAGTCGCGTCAGATGAAACTGTGCATAGCGAAGAATCTTTAAGCAAAGTAATTAAGACTGTTAATTGTCCCATTAACCAATTTAGAAATCAGTTAATGATTTCCAAATCTGATTCATTTAACAAAACCACCAAAATTCTTTTTAAAAAGATGATGCGTCACTCGATAATTTTTGATACTCTGGAAAATCTTGTTCATTGCTTAAAAAGTATTATTAACCCCGACGTCACCAACGGGGTGTACTGTGATCTTCAAACCTTAGCACAGATACAAAATACAATTGTAACAGCGTTTCCAGACATTAAATTTATTCACACCGAACTTCTTCTAATAGATTTAGTTAACAGAGATGATCAAATGGAATTGATAGCGACGGAACATAACAGGGCTCATCGCGGCTTACATGAAAACTTTCGCCAGATTTCTCGTGAATATTACTTTCCAGATATAAAAAAATCATTGAAATCAGTAATATCAAACTGTAAAATTTGTCTGGAGAATAAATATCAGAGAAAACCTCCCGATCCTGGAATAGGTAAAACACCAATTCCAAATCTTCCAGGTGAAATTCTCCATATGGATATTTTCATATCTGGTAAGCAATTGTTTTTAACTTGTATAGATAAGTTTTCTAAGTTTGCTATCGTGAAACCTATTATCTCAAGAGCTACATTCGACATCAAGTACGCCCTGTTGGAAATTTTACTAGTATTCAATAATACGAAAGTTATCGTTTCCGATAATGAAAAAGCTTTCCAATCAAACGCAATTAAACTTTTACTAAGAGATACCTTTGGCATAAACCAATTTTTTATTCCCACTCTTCACAGTGAAAGTAACGGGCAGGTAGAAAGATTCCACTCTACTCTATTGGAAATCGGACGCTGTATCAAAGAACAGCAAAAGATTGATGATACTATTGACCTGGTTCTTTTAGCAACTCACAAATACAATCGTAGTTACCATTCGGTCATCGATGCTAGACCGACCGATATATTTCATAATTGTGTTGGGGAAAAGTTGGATTCCATAAGGAAAAAGTTATCTGAAACTCAAGAAAAAACTCTACAAAAAAGAAATCAAGGTCGAGTAGTTAGAAATTATAGTCCAGGAGATAAAGTTTTTCTAAAAAGGAATAAAAGGCTTGGAACTAAGTTCGATAAGGTATTTGTTGAGAAGATAATTGAAAAAGACCTTGGTACTACAGTTCTAATTGATGGCAGAAAAGTGCACAAAAGTAATCTCCGGTAAAATAATAAATTTGTATCCAACTTTTATCCAATTTTTAATGGAAAATATATCAAAATTGAAAATTGTAGGTGCCTATAATTATATTCGCTTGTAAAATATTTTTATCACCTCATTCAAATTTTTTCTTGGCTAGCAGAAAAAAATATTGTGAAGCTAAATAAAGAAGGCAGTATCACCTTAAAATAACAACAAATACACTAAACTGATATATTAAAATAATATTCTAACCACTTGTTAATCTTTTGAATTATCACCGTAGCCTTAAAAATGTAAAAAGATTAAATTATGTTTAGCGTTTGTATGTCTCTTAAGTTAATTTTTTACTATTTTCAAAGTGCTTTTGTTTCAATAGTACTTATTTGTAGCCAAAGTCATGCAAAACCAAAGCAGCCACGCAATCACATTTCCATTCTCGACACATACAAAACCAGATGAGAAATATTTACTTCCACGAAACGAGGACGCTTCGAGATTTAGAAGGGGAGTAGTTAACATATTTATTAGTTAACCTAGTCCCGAACGTTAAATTATCATATCGGCTAACAGATTTGCCACCGCTAAGCTAGCATAGCAGCTAACATAGTCACAATCCGAGTTCAAACATCTACTGGGCTTATTATGCTAAAATACTTGATACAAAAACAAGTACATATCTTCATCGTATGATCTGATCAGTGAAAAACATCCAACAACAGTATATGCTATAACAATAGACCAAAGTTACGGTAGAACATATTCGCTATTGCACCGACTGTGCGAAGGTCTAAATAAAAAGCTAATCGGTGATAGCACACCAGTTCCTAGCAACAATATCACTGGTAGATTGAGGAGAGTTTGCTGAGCTATGACTTTGGCTTAGGTTTAACAATGTCATACAAATTAATTGTAAATTGGACTTAAATCGATCAACATCGATCAAATAAAATTGAATATTTTCATATGAAAATCACCGTGTTTAACTTACATATAGTACCTTGACTGTTTTTTTGATGTTTCCGGGGGGGCATTTATTCTCCATCATGTAATTCGCAAAGTTGGACTCGGTATGATGGTTAGATTCCGTATCTTTTTGTTGTAATCTCTAATGTGTTCTCTGAACCTCGTCCTTACTTGTCGTCCTGTTTGTCCTATGTAACTGTGCTGGCATTCACAAGTGAGCTTGTATACACCATGGCTGAAAGGTATAAAGTCTTCGGCACAGTCGAAGACAGCCCTTTCCTTACTTGATTTTAAACTAGTTTCTTTTTGATGGACGGCACTGCATCTTCGTCAGACTTATCGCTACATATATTATTGTTTAGACCTTAGATGTATAGTTTCTAGATAGATATATGAATTACTTACTGCAAAATTTATATGTTTAAGAACATTGTTTTGCAACTATTTTTTTTTTTACAATCAAGTATCCGTGAGGGTTCAAATTCTGCCTTGAGTATGGCCTTTAATCTAGTACTACACCTATAAATTTATTTTTTATTTACTCCAAATCGTGCGAATACGTTAATTTTTGTCCCACATTGTAATACAGCGCACAATGTGCTAATGCGCTGGCATATTTTACTGGTACAGACTTATCATAGATCCACATTTTGCGATAATAATTTTTTATGACGTTGAAATTACCACAATTTATGGTAAATGAGATAATATAAATGGCTTTTCTGCTAAAGTGATTGTTATCAATAAAATGCTATATTTATTTTAAACACAGCCAACATATGTACTTAAGTGCAGTTTATTTTGTTTCGAAATAACTGACGGGAATGACGGGCAACATTATTTCCAACCCACTATAGCCTTGTGGGACTGTTTGTTGGCGTTATTTCTGCTACCAACGTTGCTAGAGTAAACGCCTGTAGAACAAGAGTAAACGTCTCTATTGCCTAGGTTATTGGTCTACTCTAAGGCATGACAAAATGACTGATACATACAGTTACGGCATTAAACATCACAATAAAGAGAAACAGGCAGCGATGATATCGAAACTTTCCATGAAACTCGATAAATTGAAAACTATTTATGAAAATAAAACAAAATTAGCAACAGTGTACGCTTGAGCCAATGTATTTAGGTACTTAATCCAAATTAGAACACATAAAAAAGTTCAGAACAATAAAAAGGATAATAAAGAAGCAAGGGAGTCCAAGTTGGGGTTGACCCACATTATATGCTTCGCTGTAAGTTATAGCAAAGACTTTGGAATGATTTTTATTTTGTGTTTGTTATAATTATATTTTAACATTTTAAAACTGAGTTTATTCCTTTGGTAGTACAGAGGTATAGCCTTTCAAATTGACTGAGGTTCTTCTTCGATACTCTTATCAACAGTGGGTGTGGTTACTAACTGATTTTGATGGTAAACTCTTGAAAATGTCACATATAGCATACCATGCGAATATATATACTTTTAAGAGCTCACTTTTTTTTAAATATCACCGATTTATAAATTTTTAAAATGACGATACTGTTTTACTGTTTAACATATACCAGTTGAATGTAAAAATTTTATTTCCCCAATTTGAACAGCTGATTGAACTTTTAATTTCAGAAACCATTGCTGATATCCCAACGCTGTTACATGAAGGCGGTTGCTACGAGGCGACTGAGGTTGCTCTAATGAACTTCCCATGGCAACATCTATCGATTAGCGAAAAGCTCAGGTGACAACAAAATGGTTTCTTTTTTAAACGCAGGAAAATACGTTTCGTTTGATACCAATATTTACATATTTCATTTCATAAAGAAAAAATGCAGATAGGTGGCAACCCATAAGAACATACGATATGGCAACACCTAGGTAAAAATTCTTAGAATGGGGTACACTATGAACATTCCAAATTTTTTCCAATTTGGTTGAGCCATTTTCGAGATAGTCTGAATATACAAATATACAGATATACAACAATAGCTCGTTTAAAGTTATAAGATAGTATAGAGTATTCTTTTGGGAAAATATTGAAAGTACTCTCACGTAGATACTCCATGGAATACTCAGAAGCAAAGAAATGTAGAACTCCGATATGGAGACTGTGATCATATTCTAGAAAATTGCCATATAAATTGGACCACCTTTTTTTATATGAATGAGCATAAGTGGTGGAGTACTCCGATACTACTTACGGGGTATTCTTCAGATGATTGAACGGAGTATTTGCAGTTTTTGCAGGAATTAACCAAGCAAACATTGGCAAAGATGCAAACTTCATTATTGATACAAACAGCGTTTGCAAAAACAAAATAATTGATTATTCGTAAAGAGTAATTAACACCGGGGTTAATTTTGTTTTTGTATTTTTTGTGGTTAGAAGTGAATTGAAATAAAATAAAATAAAATAAAACAAATACAAAAATAATTGTATTATTAAATGATAAGGAAAAAAACCCGGAAAGAAAATAAAGCTATTACAAAAGAAAGTAGACCACAGCAAGAAAAGGAAAAGTAAAATAAACTCAAATCTCTCTCTCTATGGCGCGATATACAACAGGTATATCATCATAAACCTCCTAAGAGATTTTTGCGCCAAGCTTCTCTTCCAATTTGTGGTGTGCCGATTTGAATTTTCCCTACAAATTGGTGGGACCTACAGTTTTTTGCCGACTCCGAACGGCATCTACAAAGGAGACGAATTTTTGCTGAGAAGCCTGTCATGGCAGAAATACACTCGGAGAGTTTGCCAAACCACTGCCGAGGGGCGACCCCGTTTTGAAAAACTTTTTTCAAATCACTTTTGATGTTACCTGTACCAGGGCTCGAACCATGGACCTCCGGTGTGGTAGGCCGGCAAACACTACCTTCACACCACGGCGGCCGAACTAAATAAATTTAAATAAAGGAAAGAAAGCGAAAGGAAAAGAAATTAAAGGAAATGAAATTGAATTAATCGATAAGCAAAAAGAAACAATAAAATAAATTCAAAATAAAGACTGTAGAGAGAAGGGAAAATCAAAGAAGACGAAAATATGTTAAAGGAAAGGAACAGCACAGAAAGTAAGGCAAAAAGCAGAATGAAAGGTTTAGCAAATAATTTAAAAATAAAACAAGTAAGGAAAGCGTTGTCTGCAGGTGTGCCGAAGGATTTATACCTTTCAGGAATACTCATTACGGTTTTAAGTTTCCAATCCTTACTTACAATAAGTAAAAACTCTGCAAAATTTTAATGGTCTCACCCTGTGTTTTTAAATCCATAGCCCAAAACCCGTTTATCGGAAAAGTGTGGTGTAGGGGGGCTACACAAGATATTGGTCCAGTCTTGATGATTTTCACTAAACACATTATATATGTAAAAATGTTTGTAGCTGCCAAATTATGTGTTCCTCTCTATTAAATTGCTATGCTTTGTATTGGTCCGATCTTGTGGTTCAGACAACGATTAATATATTACAACATGGCGACCCCTTACCAAATTTCATCGAGATATCTCAAAAGCTGTGGGACTAGTTTGCGTTCAAATAGACAGACAGACAGACGGGCGGACAGACGGACATGTCCAAATCGACTCAGTGCATCGCCCTGATCATTTCGGTATGCCTATTCGTATGTCTATCTCTTCTTCTTCTCATACTTACAAACATCGGACTTAAGTTATATTACCATTTCATGTTCACTAAAGGTATGAAAAGTGTTGGCTAGCTTGTTACACTTGTTATTCCACTTCGTTGTGAAGTAGCTTACTATCAGTTGGCTTGCCCACAGGGTAATCTCAAATATGCCTGTGAGGCCTACTTTGATATTTTCGCTATGAACGTGCAAAATGGCCAATAAATACAATAAAAAAGCCAATCAACGAAATAATAAGGAATAGTTACATGAATGGTAACAACTGTGTTTTTACTGTTAAACAAACACAAACAAAATTGACAAGCGAAACACCTGTCGCTCTTCCATGCATTTATACAAAATGTTGTCAGCCAACCCATCCGCCTTTCAGTAAGTCATTTAAGTGTAAGAAAACACCACAGCAACAGAACAATGTACATGCATAAGAGTACATATTCACTACCCTTAAAAAAATGCGATTAGTATAGGATGCATCCGGGATGAGTCGCAAACGAAAATGCAATTCATGCCAGTTCTGATCTCTGTGTATGGGTTGAATTGTTCACATTTGTTTGAGCATGTCCTACACACTTTCTACCCAAAATGGTACTTATAATTAATATAAGTATGCTACAAAAATAAAAATTTCCTTATGTATATTAAATTATAGCCAACTGTGTACTAAAGGGACTACTCGCGGAATGCTCTCTTTAGAGATTACTCACAAGATTTTCTGCAGGTCAAGTACATAATTTGGTGCATACGAGTATGTACCCCGCAGTAAAATTAGGAACCAGTCTCCAAAAGAGACAGTCTTGCGCTCCACGCTTTGTGAATCGTCCTGTGCCGGTTACAAAAGTGATAGTTTAAAGACAGTTTGAAATATCCGATATCGATAAGTACTCATCCACAAAGAAAACTCCCCTTAAACTTTCCGAAATGGCACAGGTTGAGAACTAGCCAAAGCCAAACTATTTTAGAACTGTCGGAATGGGAACCGGTTAAGAACGAGTTGCAAAGTAATGCAATGGCGACAATTGCCACTGCCAATGACATCGACATGTAAAAGTGGACAGCGGAAAGCCATGCTTGGGTTGATTTTTGTTGGAACGATTTTCCGTCATCCCTTGTCAAGTTTGGTTTTGTGACAAACCGGTTTCGGCGTTCTGCCATTTTGAATGCCAGAACGAAACTAGGCATTCAAAATGGCAAGGGATGACGGAAAATCGTTCCAACAAAAATCAGCTTACTACCCTGTCGGAAGATCAACACAACAAAATAAACTATGCTTGGGTATTGAGCTAGAACTGGTGGTGTCGTCAAATGTTTTAGCTCAGGGATAGTTATGAGCTAGTTCAATTTTCTGCTGGGTATATACGAATGTACCCTGCAGTCAATTCTACTAGTTTTATACCAGTCAAATACTAGTTTGCCAAACCGGCTCAACTAGTTCGAGTTCTGTAATTTTTCCATATTAGCAACTGGTGTTTTTAACACGGCGATGTCCTACGAGATTACAATTGTCCGCTTCTGCATCAGCACCATACCAATTGGCATAGTACTCAGTCCCTTCATCAACAATATACCAGTTGGCATACAAGTCATCATATACATCAAAATCATACCATTCAACATACTAGTCCGCATATACATCAGGATCATACCAGTTAACATACTAGTCAGTACATACACCGGTATCATACCAGCCGTCATACTAGATAATCTATGCATCAGTATCATACCAATTACTGTACCACTTCATAGTAGGTTAGTTCATTTTGGGTTGAATAATACACGAAAATTGGAAAATTACATTACAAACCACTTTAATGAAAATTCAGTCATCATATATAAAACATATGTCTTCAAAATAAATATTACTTCACTATATTGAACAATTAAAACAAATTTTAATAAAAGTATAGTCGCTATTCAGAAAAAATGTTGCCTTCGGAAAGCATTTATAAAAAGTAATTTTGTTCTTTTTTAAATATTCCTCTTTTCGATGAATTTTACAATTGATTTCACAGAGAGAAATCTTTAAATTTTCTTGAAATATTTTACGGAAAATTTAAATATTTATCTCGTATAGAATATAATCCATACTTATAAAAATATCCTTATATAAAATTAAGAAAAATTCAAGGAAAGATTAGCTCTTTATGGAGAAAATCATAAGTTTCGAAGTTTTTTGCAAATATCCATGCAGGTAACTCGAGTAAGCTTTTAATAACTAAATTTCTTGAAAAGTGCTATTTTAACCACCTTGTGTCTCTGTGTTTCGTTTTTGTAGCTTCTAAACTATTCCGTTATTCCTTGTTATTTTATTAATGAAAACTGCATTTCACAATATTTTTTTATGAATTTGTTAAAAACTTTTTCATCAGAAAAAGTTACTTTGATTATCGCAAAAAGAAATTTTATTTACTTACTCAATTGCTTTGACAAGTGATCGTTTCGTTTTCACTTTTTTTCGTGGTTTCATTAGAGCACTGCTTTTGCGTCGCTGGTACGCCGTTATGCAGTAGCGACGTCTCAAAAAATATGATTTTGTTGACATGCACGTACGCACATGATCTTCAACCCAAATGTACCATTTAAAAAAAGAAATTCTCAAAAGGAATATGATTTTACTATCAGAACTATTATTACAAGAAAGTTTTATATTTAATTTAATTAAATGAATATTTAAATACTCACAGCCGGTTTCACGAAAGATATTTAAATGAAAAATTATTTTTTTATCCGAATTTTAGTGAAAAAAAGAATATTTCACTGAAATTGCATCGGGAAACTGACTGTCAGAATATTGTTTGAAAAAAGAACTTAACGATTGCTGCCCGAATACGAGTTGTTTTCTTTTTGGCTCGCGTATGCATGTGTCGACAATTTTAAAGGGTTGTTGCTGCTTATGATAGCGGAAACGTTGCACTCTTTCAGACTGGTATGAATAAGGCCACGAAATTCTAGTAAATGAACTAGAAAGTTTACTAACCAGTTTGGCAGTTGACTGCAGGGTAGCATCGTAAGTGGTCTATCAGTGGGTGTCCTTGAGGCGTAAGCAAACACGGTCGTTGTTGTCATTGTCCATCCTGTGAATGTTTGATAAATGACATTTCTATCGATGAGCAAAATTCGCCAACATTTAGCACGTTTACATAAGGGATTCAAAATGTCAAAGCAGTGATTGTTTAATATTTGTGTTTGTGTGAGTATTTGTTTAGAAAAACAAAAAGAAATAATGTGAGTTTGCTCTTGAAATAAATGTGGTTTCCGCGCTTGTTTTTAACTGCAATTGGTTTGGACATGACCTTACTCAAGCATCGACATGACGTAAATTTAAAAGTTTCTTTTACACAGTCAGAGTACATTCAGCAGCATTTAATGAAGTTGCTCTTATGCCGTTATATCTACTTTTTTTTATACCGCTGACCGGGTGTAAAACAAACATACATACACATATATCATATTTGTATATAATGATTGGAACAAGTTCTTGGTAGATCTAAGACCTTTGGGGTTACAACAGTGTGCATTGCCTTGGGCATGTTGTCGGCCGAAAAACTTTGAAAGTTTTCCTATTGAGAGCCGCTGGTTGTTGATTTTGTTTGTGTTATAATCACGAAGGATTTGTGTTTTATTTTTCACTTAGTCATACCTGTTTGAAAGTTTAAAAAATAATTCAGAAGAAGTATCTAGGCAAACGAGGTTTGATTTTAATTTTTGCTTCATGTCGAATAATTTATTTAGTTCTAGATACTTTCGATACATTATAGCCCGACTGATATATGACGTAAAATACCACATGTTCATATTTTTTTAGTACAAAAAACCAGTAAAAACATTCACACCTGTGGAAACACTATACCTTGAAATGCAGCAAATTACCCATATTCAAAAGGCCATCCAAATAGCTCAAGACATTCTCGAGATAACAGTATATATTCAAAGGAATATATATATCAGGAGTAAGTGACAACCCTAGATGGTTACCATACCTATATATGCTTTAAAAAATCAGATAGATAATAATATGTGTGCACTTAGTCATGAGCCATAACAATTAGTGCAAATGTGTACTTAGGCCCGGTTTTTCAGTACAAGTTCAACTCAATTTGTCAGTTAAGCTAAGCTTAAACTTGTTACGCAGTTTTTCAGTCAACTTTATACGAAGTTTAAACGTAGTTTAAGCGGTCAATTCGGCAGGGTTAAACTCTAGTTAACCTGTCAGCTGTTTTGCATATTTGATGATTTTGGTTGTGAAACAGTAAGCTGAACGCAATTAAGAAATGACGATATTTTTATATTTAATTAAATACTTCATATATCATCTGACGAAAGTGATTATAGTGATGCAGAAATTGGCGAAATGCTAACTATTACAATACTGAGGAGAAGCAATGGCGTTGAATATGTAAACAAATGTTATCTGTTGCCGTATCAAGATAAAGAAAAAACCAATGTTGCCGTATAAAAAGCAAATCTTAAAAGCGGCCTTAAACTCACACTGAAAAACCGCTCTGCAGTTTAACTGGAGTTTAAATTTATGCCGAGTTTAAGCAAACTTAGTTTAAACTGAGCTTAACCAAAGACTGAAAAACCGGGCCTTAGTCAAGCACAGACTAATAACTACGACTAACTAACTCACAAATACCGAAAACAAACGAGCACTTGATACATACTTGTGCCACACACATATAACTTTGTTCAGCGTGAACTAATAACCAATTTCACTATGTGTACTTGGTGCACTAAGTTTGTGTGTACTATGCGTACTTTGTGTGTGTAGAAAACTGGTTAGTTCAGTTATCCTTAAGTGGGATTATTTTAGAACTCTTTTGAGATAATTTTGGCATAATCTTGATATCATTTTGGGAACATTTTTCGATCATTTTGGGACCTTTTTGCGGTCATTTTGGGATGACTTTTAGATCATTTTGCAATCATTTTAGGATGATTTTGCGATCCTTAAGGGATCACTTTGCAATCATTTTAAGATCATTTTGGGATCCTTTTGTTAACATTTTGCGATCATTTAGGGACTATTTTGCGGTCATTTTGAGATCATTTAGTGATCATTCGGGGGGCATTTTGGGAACCCTTCGGGATCATTTTGAGATAATTTCGGGATCGTTTTAGGCCATTTTTTACCACGTTGGGATCTTTCTGGAGTAATTTTGGGTAATTTGGGTTCCCAAAATGGTGGTATTTTTGCTTATTTGTATTTACGTAAGTTTTAAATAAATTAAAATATGCATCGAAGACATGGTTTTAAGAGTTTTTATTCAAAGAAAATTTATTTTTGTTGTCTTAGAACTATTTAATTAAAAATAAACAGAGTTCATTGCATTATATAACTTGAACGACACAAGCTTTATGTTACACAATTAAAAATAGTTCATGGATAAATAATTTTTATTAAAAAAACAATGAGATCATGCAACAATTTCTTAGATAGGTACACATGTGCAAATATATGTCTCTATGTTTAGTACATATTTACATTGGGGTGTTTTAGTTTCAGTTCTAATTCGAATTAATCTTTACAGCGGTCATTTTGTTTTAATATATTTAAATGCCGGAGAAGTCAAAACTTGAAAAAAAATTATACTCGTACATATAGCGAACAGATTTACCCAAATGTACATACATGTATTTTCATAAGTATATGTTTATTCAAAAAATGTTTCAGCAACACTTAACTAAAAAATATGACTTCAACTTCAGAATAACGAAAACAAAAAAAAAATCAATAACTTCAAAATTTTTAATACGGTGAACCAAAAAAAAAGTTGTACATTATAAAAATTGCGATTTTCTCCAAAATTACTTCTTTTTAAATAATTTCGATAATTTTTAATGAAAACACATGTAAAAGTAAAATACCAATTCTGCAAACTAAGGTTGAGGACTTTGTGCAAAATTCAGGAAAATTCTCGAAAGTTGACGAATTTTCATCAAAATTAAAAAAAAAAATTCTAGGAATTTTTAGATTTTTTTCGAGTATGCACTTTTGTAGCTCATTTAATTTTAGTATAACAAGATACTAATCTCAAGCCGCTAACTAAACTACCTGATTTTTGGCAATTTTTTTTCTAATACTACCTCCGCATTTTTTTTCATTCAAATTTATAAGCTTTTTATATGGAAAAAAATGCGGAGGTAAAAACCATAGCATAACACAATCAACCCTTTTTCTAACAATGCATGCACACAAAAAATACTTACACACTCGAAATACTTAAATGACTATAGTCATTCCACTTAACACATAGTGTTTCGCTATAACACAGTTGCACTAACTTATTCAACAAGTAATTTGTGTACTTAGTGTTTCGTGTCGCTTGACTAATTAGTTACTGTACGAAGCATGACTATGTAAAGGTGTATTAGTGGATCTTAGTGCGTTGCTTTCGTGTACTGCATACACACTAAGACTATTTTTTGGTTAGTTAACTAAGTACTTAAAAATATTAATAATTGCAGGTCACTGATGGGGACCTGGTAAAAACAACATAACAACATTCCAACACTCTTTCTTGGACCTATAATATCTAAACCTCCCCTTAGCGCAGTAACAGTAATTCACCTGATTTATTAGGGTACATGAAATTTTCGCATTTCAAAAGCGAATCAATGTCAATGAAAAAGAGAATTAATGTCAGATTATTTTGAGAATAAACGTTGTTGTTGTTGTTGTGGTAACGTTAGCGTCATTGACATTAACTCTCTTTGCTGACATTATGACGCGTCAGCATTAAAGGCAGCGCATTAGGAATAGCGGGGGAAATTATTTCGCTTGTTGGAGCACTTGCTTTAGCATACATCTGGGTATATAATTCTTTGATACACCTCTTTGCAAAATCGAATTAACGTCTTTGCAAAAGCGAATTGCCACTGACATTAATTCCATTGACATTATGATACGTCAGCATTAAAGGCAGCGCATTAGGAATTCGCTTGTATATAATTCTTGGCACACATAACTTGTTTTTTTTCTCTTTAAGCTGATTACCTAGTATTCATGGTATTGTCTTGCAGCTGTTTGCTTATTGTCCTTTAGTCGAACATCAATGTTGTAGGCGTCGATGACAGATTTTTCGATGTTAAATTTAACTACCAACAAGATCAAAGTATAGCCGCTAAACATTTTTTTGTATTCAATATGATGAAATAACTAAATCCGCTTTTACTTTTTTTAAGGATTTTTATTTTATTTTAGCATGAATTGTGGTACGCACAAACATATCGAAACTTCCTGTTAAGTATTTGGGGGTGTGCCAGCTTAGTTTTCGTTTCTTCGATGTTTTACTATAATTTCTATGTATATGTGTATGTATGTTTGCTTTGTTTATTTCGTGCAAACTGCCTTTGGGTGGATACTATTTATTTTTATGTTCGCCTGTTGGCACGTAAACATTTTTGTTGTTTTGATTTTGATTTTGCTGTGTGTTCATTTAACACGCCTCACTCGCATTCGTGAATGGTTTCTACATTTTGTCACCGACTGTAGTAGTGCGTGAGTTTGATTTTGGATTTTCCAGTTCTCTTTTCAAACTAGTTTTCAAGTAGGGTATTTGATTTGTATTTACACTTTGGAATTGACCGTATGTATGTATCGACTCGTTAGGTAGGACCTGTTATTGTGATTTCTTTGCAATGTCAATTTCAAATTATTCTTTGAACGCCGAGCGTGGTCATACAAATCGGTTGACAACTTCGCCCAATGTGATATGTGGAGAGAGGATGTATATTTAGATTTCGAGACTCTGGCATCACCCATGAAAAAGCTTTGCAATAAAAATGCACCTACCTTGGTAGATGCCATTTGGAGTCGGCTTAAAACATGTAGGTCCAGACAATTTGTAGGGAAAATTAAGAGCAGCACACCATCAACTGGAAAGGAAACCGGTCCTTTATCTGCTTGGAGGTAGTAGCGCCAAATTATTATTACTGTTATTATTACTCCCTAACCAAGAGGTGTTCATCCATTACAGCTCTGTTTAATCTGCATCCAGCCGTCGATGTGCCCACAAAACAGGCAGCACAAGTACTGTTACGCACAGTTTTATCTTGAGCAAACTTCCCGGTGTGGTTTCGATAACGACAGACTATACTTCAACGTTGAACTACGAAAGGAATGTGTAGCAGTATGCATTGACAGGTGAGGAGACTGTATTCATTTGCATGGGGAACGCCAGATCGCGCAACCCCAGCGTCATCTGACATACAAAAGTTGCCAACTTTCTACTTTGGCTGCATAAGAAGAAGAATTAGTCATTTGCTTTGTAGGTTTGCGGAACTAGAACATACAACATCATGCATCATGATTGTGGCGCTGACCATCATGATTGCGTTGAATGCGAATTCAAGCGATATTTCATTGTGACGAAGCCTTAACTGTTGCTCTACACCGACGGGTCAGTAATGGAGTGAGTTGTTTGGAGCAACTAAAGATTTCGTGCTCAGCTCAAGTGGTACAGTCAATCAGCGGGCATGTCGGTTAATTCCCCCAAGCAAGCACTGAGACCGTCAGCAGCTGCAAGAAGATGCTGAGTGTGGCTAAAAATTGGTCAATATCAAGTTAGTCTGGGTTCCCGGCCATTGCAACATTGGCGTAATTGAGAAAGCAGAATAGGTAACAAAATGTGAGGCTGGTACGGACGCTTCTGAGGTGGTCATGACCCATTAACCATTCACATCCATCATAAAAACATACATAGCAGGTTTCAGGAAATGGCGGTCCAGGCGGTCGCCAAACAAATTTCGCCAGCTACAACAACAAGAAAACAGAAGACCTGCGTAACAGGTCAAGGAAAGCAGTTTTAGAATTATAGCCACTATAACTAGGCAATTGGTCAACCGCGGAAAGAATTTGTATGCGCTTTTTTAATTCGGGGGCTTTTCCTCTCCCGAGCAGCACAGCAGCCAACCAACCAACTGTTACTACAAAGAAAAAATTACAACAATTACCTTTATTTTGTGGGTTCATTCTTGAGTGCACAATAAATAAAAATTGACCTCTTTTTTTAACGAAAAACTTTCAAGTACTTCCTTCCGCTTCATTGCGGTAAACGCTCTACATAGTAGCAAGCAAGTTCGGCAACTTTTCCACAATAATTAATTTGTATGCAATATTAATATTAATTTTTTCATGAGCAAAATATATGTGCACGAATATGTATATCTATGCGAGGGTAAAAGTGTTACTCAAAGAGGCACGTAAACATGAACGCACGAACGATTTTCGAAAGTTTAACATTTCCAACACAACAAACAAGGAATGAATAATGCAAAGGCTAAACAGGCGAAGAAACTGTGAATGTTCTCCATTGTCCTAGCTTCTGGAATGAAGGGTGGTGCAGGGATCGTTTTAAAAGTCACACAAACTAAGCCAATTCTCTCAAAATAACCTTTTTCAGATAAACTACTTTCCCATTTCGAGCTGTTTTACGGCATCAGCTGACAAAATGTAATGAATTGAGTATTCGGGTTGCTTAAGTTGCACATTTTAACTCGTTCATAAAGATAAATAAAACACCATCAGTCGATGAAAGCTCACATGAGACATCTCACCTCAGACATAATTAGTATAATCCCCTTCAGTCAAACCAACTAGTTGCAAACTACTTTACAACTAGTATATGCACCAAGCCCAACTAGTTAGCCAACTGTCATATTTCCATATAAGCAACTGGAATTTTTAATATGACGATGTCCTACGAGATGTCAACTGTCAGATTTCGACCAGAACATACCAGTCATCTACTACTCGTGAAATACTAGTTTGTATATAGAGGAAATATACTAGTATCATATTGGTCGTAAAATACCAGCTTCATAGTAGTTCAAAATGGAAGGAATTGTACTAGCTCAATTGCAGTCTAATCATACCAGTATTATATTAGTTCGAAAAAGATAAAAGAATACTAGTCCACATGTGGACCAAAATCTCTAGTAGGGATTAAGATACCAAAATGTACTCATCAATACATTATTTTAATTTTTCATCATTTCGGCTGTGAAAAACCCGATTTGGGAGTGCAAAACATAAACTATATCTTTGGTTGCGAATTACAATAGTATGTTATAGCAAATGAAATAAACGAAAGAAATAATTACAGCTTATGTCGCTTGAACAAATACTATGGAAATTGTAGTCGTATACTTGTATGGATTGAACTTTTTCCGACTAGTATGATTTCAACCAGAAAAGCATAGTTGGATACTAGTCTGTTTACTGACTAGTTTGATATTTCACTTCAGGGTCCTTAAGTAGTAAAAACTTATTTTTGATCAATATACCATTATGATGTACTGGACCGAGTTTGATAAAAAGCTGTTAAATAACTCAACTTCCTGTTAATTCATACAAGTGGATGGTGTAAACGGATCGTGCAACAATTAGATGTAATACATTTTTAGGCAGCCAACTTTGAATCAACAGCTCCTGCAACTAGAATTTATTTCAAAGTTAACTAATGTAAACAGCTCTTAATATAAATACCGATATTCAAGAGATCTCGCTTCCAAAAAATCTTCAAGAGCACATTTTTTATTCCTTTAAAATTTAAATTTAAATTTATCTATAAGTAAGTACAAAAAATGTGATCTAAAAGAGCTTTTAAAAATGAGAACATCGGTTGTTGAAACGTCAAAATTGGGTTATTATATCGGTTGATCGGTTTCAAAATGTTTTATCAAATAACAAAAGATCAGAGGGCTCCAAAGTAGCGTCCATAACTGCCCTTCCTAGTGGGCAGATCTAAGTGATAGGAGACGAAAAACTTGCGCATTTTTGTTGTGCCTCACCGAGCATAGCTGCAAAGCGTCTACCCTACTACGCATACAACTTCTCTTTAGAATAATTTTTACAATAAATAGGAGCAATTCAAAAATTAATTGTCTAAATAATCTCCAATATTGCATTGCTTCAGTTCTAAGTACATTTTAGCGAGGTATTTACTTTCCTTATTTCTGTTAATTAATTCAATTCAAAGGCTTCATGAAACAGGCATATTATGGACCGACACATGTGGGCAACTCCAACAAAAGAATAAAAAAATCTGGGTTATCTTCTGTCTACTCTGAAAGTTTAAAGCAGGAGACAGATCTTATTTATGTACACGGCTAAAAATTTGAGCCTAAATTAAACATTTTTTTGGGCTACATATATGTCCAAACCAAATTTGGTTTAGAATTTAAATTTTGCCAGCTTCGAGAAAATGAGCGTGAAGAAAAAAGTTTCAATTTTAAATCGGAAATGTCTTAACAATTAAAAGCCATTTGTATCAGTTGGCAGGATTCGAACCGACGCTCCCCGCAATAGAGTCTTGAAAAAACCTTCAGAAATAAATAAAAAAAATCAAAAAACTCTTAGACGATTTTTAAGTTCAGTTTTAAATCTACACCGCAAGAAATTGAAAATTGATGTAGGTAATTAAAAGGTTTGGAATTTATTACAAAAAAGTTAAAAAAATTGCTTAAGCCGACGAATGGTTTAAAATTTTAGCTAAAATAAATGCGCTAGCTAACGAAGTTGCGCCCCTTTTATGGCTAAACTACAAATCTAGGATGTAATCAATTATAGATCTGCCGATAGGTTTCCTCAAGCTGCGTTGGCATCCGTCAACAAAATAAATAAATATCTTTAATACGAAAGAATAAGTTAAGGATAAGTTAAGATAAAGAGACACCACTCCAAATGTCAAAACATTTGCTTGAGCTTATGTGTATTCGTTGATCATGTGAGAGCACAACGAGTTGCTGGAAATATTAAGCCAGCAATAACAAATATGAGCAGATTGCATTTATTTTATTTTTGAACACTTTATAATTGGATTTGTGGGATAAAAATGTACAATAATAAAGCAAACCAAAATGTAATGAAGTTAAATAAAATAAAATAAAACAAATTAAAGTAAACTAAAAAAATTAAATAAAATACAATAAAATAATATAAACAATATAAAAAAAATTAAATAAATAAAAATAAATATTTGAATACTACTAAAAAAGAAGTTTTATTCAAAAATCTGGCCTAAAGCTTATTAAAAATTATCAAATTAAAATAAAATAAAATAAAATAAAATAAAATAAAACAAAATGAAATAAAATAAAATAACTTAATATATGTTTTCTTAATTCGAACTCAAGGCCATGTATATTAAAAAAGAAAAACTTTCGAAGTTTCTTTCCTTTATACGTATCGATATTTCGACTTCAATTTGAAGTAATCTTCAGGACTGAAACATTAATTAAAAGTATTATAAACAAATATATTCAATATAAAAACATACGAAGCAACTTTGTATTGAATGTTTGTTTATAATACTGGTACTTAACGTTTCAGTCCTGAAGATGACTTCAAATTGAAGTCGAAATATTGACACGTATAAAGGAAAGAAACTTCGAAATTGTTTCTTTTTTAATATACCCGGTCTTGAGCTAGAATTAAGAAAACATATATCAAATTAAAGGCCGAAAACCAATAATAAACTTAAAATAAAATAAAATAACATAAAACAAAATAAAAACTAAAATATATATAAACAGTATTATTAAATAGTATAAAAAGAAATAAAAGGAAATTATTAGTTGTTGAAAATATTTAAAAATTTAGTTCAACTGACATTGAATTCTGACTCAATAATTACTAATATATACGATAATTTCTCTCAGAGAACGCCCCATTTATGTGCGCGGGTTCAACCAACTCATTCTGAACGAGTTCTTCGCTGTTAATGTGCGTGCAATTACAATTGCTCTTTAATTATAAATTCAATTGCATTCTGCGCCATCTTGCAGAGCATACAATGTTTGTGTCAGGATATGTAATTCAAAAAGGTTTGTTGTTGTTGAAAAGGTAAAACTTATTAAAAATTTAACATTTTAAATTAGTTTAACTGAATTCGTTGTGTTAAATAAACAGAGAAAGGTGTTGTAGCATTTCATTAAACATGCGTATAAAATTTCAGATTAAGAAAAACATGGGTTTTAGTTAAAAAAAAATGTGTTTTAACTTTAATTTAAATTAAGAAAATGTTTGAAGCTTTTTTTGATACCATTATGCATAAACTTTATGTAGGAAAATTGTCACATTTTGAAACAAATTTTGGAGACTTTTTTCATTCTTCAAATAACTTCGTAAAGGAGTTTCGAATTTACTGGAAGAATACTGCTAGATTACTTAAAGTAAATGTAAATGTTAAATCACTTAAATGAATGCACGTTTTTGATGATTTCATATAGCCGCGTCGACAATTATAGCCGAAACTTATTTATACTCTTTAACCGTAGTTTACGCATTTACTTATGAATTTCTTCTTATTTATGCGTTTGTTTGGGATCTAAATCGTATTATGACGTCACTGGCTTTGGTGTTATTGCAAAAGCAAAAACACTTTCCGAAATATTGTTTCTGAAAAACGAAGGTTTTTTCGTCCAAATGGTGCGAAATGTGTTTTCAGGAAGTATAACCTTGCGGGTCAATATCAGCGGAGCACAAGATGTACTTTGAGATACATATGTGTTTTCTTATTTATTTCACTATATATAACCCATGCGCTCTAATTCCTTTGTTCCTTGTTTCAGGCAGCAAATCTTTATTTTTCCTTTAAACAAAGTAATCAAAGAGCGGATTGGAAATGTTTTCTTCAGAAGCATGTCAAACTGTTAGTTATTTCCTTCCGGAAAAATTTAGGCCAGAAAACCTAAATCCTTGAACATGTTCATCTCATATGCCCTACAACCTTCTTTTTTTTCTAATTTGTTTGCGAAAAATCACCCAACAACCATAAAATTGTTTGCCAGTCAATCTGGTAGTATGATTTTGAATGATTTGTGATAATTTCAGTAAAGCTCAAATGGCTAACGTTGCTAGCTACGTCAATAACTGAATTTGCCTCGTAAACTTTTACCATGATTAAAACTATTTCTCCCACTTCTAGCAAACTGACCAATTTCCTATCATTAATTAACTTTCAATGTTATCAATTAAGTATCCGCCATTTAAAGCATCAACAACTGCACCGAAAGATTTTGTATCCAATAAGCTAATTACAATAATATGAGTGAAATAGCGAATAATGAAATTGTCTTATTGCTATTTAATTGCTCATATAATTGTTTTCACTTTAAGCTAAAGGCATGATAAACTCGCACGCATTACCTCTAGGGTGGTATTTAAATGAGGGGAGACAATGTTTACACCAGATTTCGCGAGCCTCAACTCCTACCTATACTATAGCCCAAGAAAGCATATTTGATTTTGGGTCCCAAGGAGCATTCAAAAAATTAAAATAAATTTTTTTTATCTTATGCCCAAAATCAATAAAAATTCAGTGATGATATAAATGTTGGTCCCGATCGGAACTGTGGCATAGGAGTCAACGTTCAGAACACTTTGAAAACCAAAATTATTTCTGTTAATCTAATACTCTTAAGTTTGATTCCATAACCGCCTCCGATCTGGAGCAAAATGTATATTTCATTACTTCTAGCATAGTTTTATCGATTGTGATTATTAGATGAAAAAAAAATTATTGTTATACGAGGAATAATTCGCAGATCTAAAATTTGTGTGCTCTAATTTCTTTGCCAACCACTCAATGTTATTTCCATTAGCACTAAAATTTGATTTAGTGAAACTATACTTCCATTATCACTCAATGTTGATTCTGAGTGGAGTTACATTTTAATTAGCACCAACATTGATTTCTAATTGACTTTTTTACATTATCACCGCATGAGCGGTAACAACATTTAGTTCCCTTCGGGACCAAAAAAGTCATATTTTTCAAAGCCACATTTCCATACGCATTTATCTTTCGAACTTGACAAGTACAACTCATTTCAAGAATTAAAAAGATTTGTTTGTTTGGAACGTAAAATTATATCGGTTATTCTATTCCATGGGAGGAGGAGGCATGGGGGGAAAATTATATTCATGAGTAAACGCATGAGATTACCGACAACAGGATGTGTTATAAGGATAATACTGAATTTTAGAAACATTTTGCAACATATGCGGTTCTACTCCTTTACAACAACCTGAAACTAAGCTTATAAATTGTGAGCTTGACCGAACCTCCTCCAACAAAGTACGATCCTCATATCACTCCACTTTTCAATACTGCTAACCGAGACAACCACAGCCGTAGAAAATCCTATAACCACTTTCTGGGGAAAATACACAGAGACAGGTCAAGGTTGGACATACTGTCCAGTGTAAAAAATATTGGCGTACATCATTCAGCATAAATCGCAAGGTCGCATAGTTAAACACCTGGTGGTATCACGTTTTTTAATATCTCAAAATTCGGGAATATCGACCCTAGTAAATGTCCATGTTTCAACATTTCTCCAAAATTTAATTCGTTGTAGTGAGGTATTGGGTTCATTAATTGCGGAATTTATGTATCGTCAGTATCCTCAACTTCTCTAGTGCAGTTATTACCAACCTTAAATACATATTTTCCTAAACTCCTTTATTGTTTATGGGTTTTTATTTCATTTCATTTCTCGTTAAAGGTAAACCTAAGTAAAATCGGTTTTGAGTAAACTTCAACTAAACTGGCACATTACACATTGCAACATACAAAGTATCATAAGCTAGTTCCAAAAAATTCCAAATTTTTGTGGTATGATTTTGCGAAATTCCCAAGTAAAAATTAAATTTGGTTACACTGTCACTCAACTTTTAGTGTAAGCAAAAGTTTTTTAGGGTCTCGTGCAATACAGCAGTAGTGCAAAAACTGCCTAGCTCTGGAAGTGGTGGACGTGAATAGCCATCACTTTGATCCCATCGTTAGTTAAGAGTAATTTAACTGAAATAACTAATTAACCAGTGTTGGGCGTTAATCAATTTAATTTTTCATTGATTTATTTATTGATTGAGAAAGTAATAGCAATTAAATCAATTGCAATCAAAGTAATTGCAATTAAATAAATTGATTTAAAATTAATTGCAATTATATTTTAATTGCTTGCTACAATTAAATTATTTTTAACTTAATTAATTACAATTAAAAAAAATTCTAATTAATTTTTTAACTGTATAATTGTGCAATTAATAATAATTAACCATTACCCTGGTAATTCTTGATTGATTTTATTCAAATATTCAATATAATTTATCAGGGTCACAGAATTTTCAAGAAAGTAATATTTGAGAGAAATCAAGCAATTTATTGCCATATATGTAACCTACATATTCTTGCAGTAGAAGTTTGTCGCAATAAAACACCACTGTACCCTGCTAATAATATACTAGATAACGGGTAGCTTGTTTATGGTTAAATTCATAAAAAGATTGTAATTAACAAATTGTTAATTATAGAGAAACACAATTAATTAATTGTTAATTGCGGGCATTGCAATTGACTAATTGTTAATTGTACATTTTTGCAATTACAATTAAAAATTATTAATTGCAGAAGCTGGAATTAAGAACTAAAAATTGTTAATTGTAAAAGTTGCAATTAACAATTAAAAATTGTTAATTTTAGAAGTTGCAATTAACAATTAATTAATTGTTAATTATTAATTGTTTTAGCAATTATAATTTGGCCAACACCGCTTACTACTTTGTGGAATAAAAGTTTTGACTCGAATTTCTTGAAACCGATTAAATTTTTAATTGGGATAATTTAGTCAAAGTCAGACGTCAGAGATAAAACACGTCTTTATTTTTGAAATTATTTAGTCGATATCTCGATGATTTAATGGAAATGAAATATAGTCGTGAAAACAGCCAATGAAGACTAAACTGCTCTGTATTTTTTAAGGCGCTAACTTGACCCATTTTCTTTCCGATCTTATTAAATGTATAATTGACATGCACGAACCCAAATAATTTGGCTAATAGATTGAAATAATCAGAAACAAGTACCAGCATTTTTAACATCTCTTTACACTAAGTAATGAGTGCTGTCAAAAACTTTAAGGTATTTGTTTTAAATATTTCTATGACATTGACGGTTTTTGCAAATTGTTCACTCATACATAAATATTTACTTTCTTCATGTTGATTTTCTCGTTGTTCCAACTTGCTTTGACGTCTGCAAAAAGTTCGTGTAGATTGACAGTGACAAAATATACACGCTCGAAATAAATAACAAAGACAAATCAAAAATCAAAAACAAATACAGAAATGCTTGTTTACCTGCTTTTAACAGAAACAAATGTGTAATACTAAAATATAAAACGGCAATAAACTGATAGACCAAGCAAAAACGAAATTTTGAAAAGAAGCGTGAGAATGGTTAAATAAGTGACATCATTAGCATGATATATATATATATTTATAATATTTACACAGGTATTTCGGTCAATCAAGATGATTCACATAGAAAATTTACTATGTGGGCGTGAGATATGAGAGAAAATGAGAAAGGAATGGCGATGGCTAATACCGAGATATACAGGGTGGCGCAAAAGTAATCCTCCTATCAGAAAATGCTATAAATTTTGCGATTGGCCCCTAAAGTCAGTTCTGTTTTGACATTTGTGTAGTAAACACATGCGAAATACACGTTAATAAACAATGTTACGCTACACTGCTCCAGAACGCGGAATATTGCTGACTATTTATTTGACCAATAATCGGTCGGGGCCAAACGGTTACTGTGAATGGTGAGCGCTACAGAGCAATGAACAACGAGTTCTTTTTGCCGCAACTTGATGAATTGGGATTGGAAAACATGTGGTTCCAACAAGACGGTGCAACAGCACACACTGCACGTGCCACAACCGATATGCTGAACATCGGAAGCTTACTTTTGAGCCTCCTTGTACATATATTGCGTTTCATAACTATAGCACGCTAAGATTTGTCATGTGCACTATTAGTTGATTTCAATATTTTTCTCACCTATTTCTAAAGCAAGGGTCGCTTAAATTTTAATTATAAACGTTATCTTAATGCACCTTAAAGAGTGCAAAAAAGACTTTGGAAGGAAAAGAAAAACCCGCATTCTGTTAACTTAATGGTTCGGGCCTCAAAATTTTCCTTGTCTATTCCATTAGAAAAAAATAAAAGCAATAGTAAAAAATTATATTTCTTGGGCTATAGTCATGGATTTTGAAAATTTTTCAAAAAAAAAAAAAAAAACAGAAAACGAAATAACCCAACAAGGAAAGTAAACTTAAAATATATCTTTAAAAAGCTGCCCGAAATAAGTATTAAGCTTACAAAATACAGATTTTTCGTTTATAAAACGTTTGAAAATAAACGTTGTGCAATTGAAACGACACTTTGATAAAAAACTTATTAATTTAAACCTATAAAAAAGATTTTAAAGAAAGCTTTCTAAAAGTTTTTTTTTTGAAACTTTATTCAAACCATATTTTGTATATTATTTAGCTATTGCAATAAAATAAATAAATAAGTTTTAATCATACATTGAATGCTGCAACTTAAACCAACTATTACGAGATTGCGGAAGTGGTTAAGATGCAGCAAGAATTCGAAATATTTTAAGTTGAAAAGAAAGAAACTGACTAATAGTTTTTTCTGCATTTTTATAAACATTAGTATTTCACTTTTAAATTGAAATTATTTGTAACAGTTTTTTCTTGAAGTTTATAAAAAGTTTACTTGAAACTTTCAAATAAATTAAAACTGGAAAAGCTTACCTAACGCTTATTGTAGCAAGTTTACTTTAAATTATTTTGAAAAACATTTACAGAAATGATTGTTGGAAAAGCTCTGAAGCAATGAAATTCTAGTACAAGGTGGCGCAAAAGTAAGCTTCCGATGTTCAGCATATCGGTTGTGTCACGTGCAGTGTGTGCTGTTGCACCGTCTTGTTGGAACCACATGTTTTCCAATCCCAATTCATCAAGTTGCGGCAAAAAGAACTCGTTGATCATTGCTCTGTAGCGCTCACCATTCACAGTAACCGTTTGGCCCCGACCGATTATTGGTCAAATAAATAGTCAGCAATATTCCGCGTTCTGGAGCAGTGTAGCGTAACATTGTTTATTAACGTGTATTTCGCATGTGTTTACTACACAAATGTCAAAACAGAACTGACTTTAGGGGCCAATCCCAAAATTTATAGCATTTTCTGATAGGAGGATTACTTTTGCGCCACCTTGTATATAAAGTATAATTTTTAAGTTTTAAAATTCGCTTTGAATTTTTAGAATTTTTCTGAAGTTTACGTTTTCTTCCATGTTAAAGTAAATGTTGTTCATACTTTATATAAGGGAAAAGTATTTTCGGTTTTATGGTGTAAAAATATATATATTTCGGTTCATGTAGAGCACACAGATTTGAGCTGTTTTAATCATCTATAAGATACAATTTTTTTTTAATGTTTTTCTCATATTTATTCGTTAAAGAGTCATATAAATATAAATCTATATTCTAACTTTATACACCTTCATGCATCTTCAAGAAGTTAACGTTTGAGAGTAATATATTTATAAAGCGCACCATATATTGTAACTAATGAATTTAATTCAATTGTAAATAGCAACCCTTTCAGAGAATTTGTTTAAAGAATATCCGATCTTTTACACGTCTCAAACTTGTTGCCAAAAATACTGTATCTAAACACAATTCAATACATTTTCGCCTGAGATATAACAATTTTCTTTAAAAATATTCTGAGATAGTTCGTTTCCAAACCGCCTTGTGAATCAGACCCTTTACTTCTCCTGATTCCAATACATTCTACCACACCCTTATCTCCGTCCTTCTTCTAAGCCTCACTCAGCCTCACAGTTCTGTTCCCTCTGCAGTTCATGCAACCGCGATTCTAGCCTACATCGCAACGCTGTCAAAAACAAACAATGCGTAATAGAGAATAAAATGCAAACGCGAACGAAACTTAGTGTAAAAAAGTGCTTATATTGTTTATTAATTTTTGTTAACTATTATGAGTATAAAATTTGGGGTATTTTCTATCCACAAAAATTTTTACAAAACACGTGCAAATTTTTTGGGCACTCTATGAAACTAGTTGGGATGTGACAAGAAACTTAACTAAAACTCAATGAATGGATGCGCAGATTAAGCACACTTGTTGGTTAAGACTAAATTTTAAATTCTATGTAAATATCTTCGTAAACCAAAAGCCTTCAGCTTATAATCTTATGAAGTGATGCGTAAGTAAACTTGAATTCATACAATAATGCAAATAATTGTATCTTTATCTTGCTGAACTTATCATCGGAAATGACAAAAGTTGGACATACATGTTTGTGGCAACAGATCTATATAAATATGTAAGTGCATAATGCAGTTAAATAATTTCCCAATAAACAAAACTAATTTAAAGCTTATTTCGAAAAATATTTAAAAAATACTAATACCCATATTCATAAACCCCTCAATTGGTTTATAAATCTTTTTAAAATGAAATTTGCAGCTTTTTTATTGTTAATGAAAATGAGGAAATTGCAAAATACTGATATTTCGCGGCTTATAAACGAAACAGCACTTTGGTTATATACTTATGAATATAAATAAATTCAATATTTGCAATGAAAGCTTTTTATAAATATTCCTATAAACCTTTATTTAAAAAAAAGACATTTGAAAAAAAAATTTACAAAAGATTTTCTGAATTTGTTTGTAAACATTTTAAGTGATTTATAAGAATTTCGTTTATAAAAATTTCACCTCAATTCTTTAAATAAATTTCGTTTGCTTTAAGCAATTTTTGAACACATTTACATTAATGCTTGTTGGTCAATAAAAAACCTTTTAGTCTCTTTACAAAAGCGAAAATTGCATTTCATAACTTGTGAGTACAAATACTGATGCATACAAGATAAAGACTTAGCGCACAACTGCTCATACACAATACTCACTTATCCTGGTCGAGGAAAAAATTTAATTGGCTAAGATGCATACAAAGGCGATATGCATAGGCATGCAGATATGGACAAGGGAAGTTAAACTAATATACAACAAAACTTAAGCTCGGCGAAGTAAGAATGGGAAAGGGTATCCTGTGTGCATAATAAAATGGAAAGGAAAACGAAAGAGCTGTGGGGCAACATAATTCCCAATTAGGAAAGTGAAAGAGTATATCATCAGAAAATATTTCCAAAACTGTCTATCCCAGGAGTTCAAAAAACTGTTGAAGTGGAAATTAAAGATTCATGGGGATAATATTTCGAAAACGTGTGTGAAGAGTGTCTATATTGGTATTGGAAGCGCTTTAGAGGAAAAATTTATAATAAAATGCCGGGCTGATAAAAATATTACTATAACCTTTACAAATAATTCAACAGTAGTGTTTTTGTGCTTTTTTAGCCACTTACACTACTTATAGTTATACCCCCAGGTTATCAAGTCCATTTTTATGACAGTACAAAGCTTAAAAGCTAATTCAATTCAAAGTTGACCAGTTTTCATAAAAAGAAAGCTATATTTGTTTTACAATTCAAAATGCTTAAATAGCACTGTATACAAAAAACTCCTACTCAGAATTTGCAACTGATACTCAGAAATATGGAATTAGGGGTCAAGAGCCCATATTCCATAGATGATGGAATATATTGACAAATAACTTTTTTGCTTTACGGAAACGATTTTGAAGTTATGTGTTGCTCTTATAACGATGTATAAATTTCTCATTTGGCTCACAGAAATTTCAGAGGAACTGCACGAAATAGACCGAAAATTTAAAATTCTCGGAAAAATTTGCATGTTGTGTAGCAAAACTTAGAGCTAGTGTCTCTAGTCCATTCTCTTTCCAATAAGATAAACTCTCATGTTAAAGAAAAAAATCCTTTTAATTGAAATGCCTGATAAGCATTTTTTTTTTGCTCTTAAAAATAGAGTCTTAAAACCAGAAAAATGTGGGGCTATTCCTTAAGCTATGAAAAATTGGTTTTGAACCCCTAACATCAGGTTTTGACAGTGCATTCCAAATTTATAGCATTAAGTATTTGTACACTTGGTAAGACCTGCAACATATGTGAACATGGAAAAAAAATTTTAATTTTTATTTGTACCATAGTGTTGTTATGATATATACAATTTAGTAGTGCCGTTTTTCGTTTGATTCTGAATGAATTTTAGGAAATTCTTTGGCATGAAAATGTACTTTTAATTAATCTTGAAGTACAAAAATAAATGGTCAAAACCTGGAAAGAAACAACACACTACTTTTGAATATCATTTTAGAAGTCAGTGAATTCGATACCCCATCTTAAAATCTTTGAAATACCGTCCAAATCCTTTTTTCCCCATTCAAACTGTACTAAACAACTTTAGTTTTCACTGTCTGACCTGTATAAGAATTTTAGTCAAACTGCCCCATCTCGGTTGGAAAGCCCATCGGTGTTGGATCACTGTTTCAACCAGCATTCTTTGCTATCGAAACACCTCAAGATATTGATGTATATTGCAACGATTTTCTGTCATCCGAACGAAACTAAGCACTGAGGATGGCGGAACGCCAAAACCGGGTTGTTACAAAAACAAATCTGACAAGGGATTGTTCCCATATACGAGGTGTGTTCAAAAAGTATCGCGAATTTTGTGTTTTTTCAAAAATTATTTATTTATTCATGAATATCTATTTTGTCCCCTTCAAAGTAATCCCCATTAGATATTATACACTTGTGCCAACGGTTTTTCCAATCTTCGAAGCACTTCAAAAAATAATTTTTTTGTATCTTGTTCAGCTCCTCCTTCAATGCCGTCTTTATCTCGTCAAGAGAAGCGTAACGTCGTCCTTTCATGGGCCTCTTGAGTTTAGGGAACAAGAAAAAGTCACAGGGGGCCAGATCTGGGGAATACGGTGGCTGCGGCATCATTAGTGTGTGGTTTTTGGCCAAAAAGTCGCGCACAAGCAACGATGCGTGAGCAGGGGCGTTATCGTGGTGCAAAAGCCAATTTTTGTTCTTTTTTGCACATCTTCTCGGCCTTCTGAGAACATTTTGTACCACCGATAAACGTTGCTTCGGTCCAAGGTAGCTTCTCCGTATGCCACAGTCAACATTCGGAATGCATCCGCGCACTTAATTTCGTTTTTCACACAAAATTTGATACAGGTTCTTTGATCCATTTTTTTGAATAGGTAAAAATCGAAGACGATCCAAAACACGTGCAAGCAAAGCAACTGTCAACAATTAACTGAACTTTCAAAATGGCCGAGCTTGTCGGCATAAGTGAGAGACATGAGTACCAACATAACGCCACAAAAAATTCGAAATTCGCGATACGTTTTGAACACACCTCGTACATCAACTTTCCACCTTGTCGGAAAATCAACAAAGCAAAATAACTTCTAGATATGTGTCGAGAGTATATTATCGCTTGTTGTTGTTTTTGTGGTAACGATAAAAACACTCCCCCCGAACTAGAAGTCCTTGGCCGGATTTGAGTCCGGTACGCTCCCTTGCGGTACTGCCCGACTGTCGTGGTAGCGATTTATGACAAGTGAAACCTTCTAGGTCATGTCACCCCTCCTTCTGTAAGTAAGGAGAGATGGGCCATATTCTAAACCCCTAAACCGCAGGGGCATATTGCATCGCTTTATAGTCATCAGTTACAGAATTATGCCATATCGATAATTTTCTGTATAGAAAAAGAGTTAATCGTTTTCTTTACTGATAATTTTGACAATGTACGATACATATATCTATTTCGACACATCGTCAGCTAAGAATGTAAACCAAAAAAGACTACATGAAATTTCATTGAATACATAAGAAAAGTGATCAACATAAGGTTGAATTACTTAGCTTATAGCTGGGATATGGCATTGACTGATTGAAAATTAATTTTTACAAAAAGTGGTTTTAGCGGGTTTACATACTCAGCCGATATTGATTCCAAAAAAGTTAAGTAGTTTCATGTTATTTGTCAGTTGTCAGTTGTAGATAATTTAATAATTTGTATGTTTCAAAGTACTCTGATGAAATTAAACGAATTATAACCCATGATTCAATTACAAGAAGGTTAGCTCTCTAGCTGACGGTTACTTTTGACACTTCCATTTTCTGGGTTTCTATTGCGAACGAAAAAAAGTAGGAAATGGTAGTAGAAAAATCAAAAAAGTAGGAAATTAGTAGTAATACATTTTGTAAAGTCAACTAAATACAACATCAAAACATGTCATCCCATCCTATCACTGTATAAATCGTTGTCAATTTTCTTTATAATCAATTAAAAAACAATAAAAAAGGTTCGCCTTCTTGCCCGAATCATGAATGTGCTAAAAATAAAATGTTGGGAAAACAAGATTAAAAGTTTGATTTCGGTTCATTCGGTATACATGGGCATCAAAATATTGTGGTTTCGGTGTAGGCATGATACAAGAGATTTTCGTCAAACTTAGAACCTTCAATGGCTAATAAGTAAACTTATCAACTCAAACTCTGAATAATCGCACATTCGTGCTTCTGACTATAGGGCCATGTTTTTTTTTTAATTATAATGACAAATTGACAAGATGCATATTTGTTGGAAACCTTTCAGGGCATAAAGACAAACGGACATGGCCTACCAAGTGGATAGTAAACTGATAAGTTTCAATAAGATAGGATTGGTTCCTATTATTCATGCACGCCTAAAACAAAAGTTGACTTAAAACTGTTGCTTTACTCGTATACTTAAGTTAAGCCAGAACAGATTTTCAAACCCAGATAACATTAGTTAAGTTTTGGTAAAAACAAGACTTCGAATCACATAAGGATCAGTTTTGAAGTCACGATTAACCTAAGTAAGTATATAAGTATGCAGGGATAACATTTTAAGACAGCCATTGCTACCTACCGGAATGTCCAGAGTTTTAAACGCCCACGACAACACTTTCTTCTTCTTTAAATGGTCATCTAACCGCCCCGGCGATTTTGACCGCCCAACATAGCTCGCCAGTCGTTTCTTCGTTGCGCCAACTGGCGCCAATTGGAAACACCGCGGGATCGCAAATCGGTCTCCACTTGGTCCTTCCATCGGAGTGGTGGTCTCCCTCTTCCTCTGCTTCCACCGGCGGGTGCCGATAAGAATACCTTCTGGGCTGGAGCATCTTCGCTCATTCGCACTACGTGGCCTAGCCAGCGAAGCCTCTGTGTTTTAATTCGCTGAAAGTTCATACAGCTCATCATTAAATCTTCTTCGGTACTCGCCGTCGCCAACGTGTAGAGGTCCACAAATCTTTCGAAGAACCTTTTTTTTGAATACTCCCAGAGCCGCCTCATCAGATGTTGTTAGTGTCCACGCTTCCGCACCATATAGCAGGACGGGTGCTATGAGTGACTTGTAGAGTGTTATTTTCGTTCGTCGAGAGAGGACTTTACTTTTCAATTGCCTACTCAGTCCGAAGTAGCATTTGTTTGCAAGAGTAATTCTTCGTCTGATTTCTAGGCTAACATTACTGTTGGTGTTAATGCTGGTTCCCAGGTAAACGAAGTCCTTTACTATTTCGAAATTATTGCTGCCAACAGTAGCTTGGTTGCCAAGGCGCGAATGCGCTGACTCTTTGCATGATGACAGAAGGTACTTCGTTTTGCCCTCGTTCACTACCAATCCCATTTTCTCCGCCTCTTTTTCTAATTTAGAGTAAGCAGAGGTTACGGCGAGGTTGTTAACGCTAATGATATCAGTATCGTCATTATATGCCAAGAGTTGCACGCTTTTATCAAACGACTACACTCCCAAAAGTCGATCTGAATAATAGTGCAAATTAATCTATTTTCTGAAACCAACATATTAAAAATTGTGTATAATATTACATTTTTAACTACTATTTTTCCATAATTTCGATAAAAGGCAACCCAGAATGTAAATGACGATTTTTCAGGCAGCAAGATGGCGGAAATTGTCAAAATATGTCACTAGAGAGCTAACCTTGTAGTTATTGAATCATGGTATAACCCACATCCTACAGCTCTTACTGCAGCCATTAGATTTTAAAGAAACAAAACTTGCACCGAAAGTGGGAATGAAAAGTTAGAGGAGTAATTTCATATTTGTTTTCACTTATGGGCACTTCACAAATAATTTTTCTATACCAAAAAGCGAAAGCGGGATGATGTAACGCTTGCTAATATTTTGTTGGAATTTCCATGTTATAGAGTTGAAACGAAGCACTGATGAGAGATAAAGACTGCTCATCTAAAGCTGCAATCACTTTGAAACAAATATTAGCACTTGATGGGTTCCACAGCACCCGCAGCAGAGAAAACTAAGGCAAAGAGCAAAAAACCGCTAGGAACAAGGAACGAATACAAAAAAAGGCCTGAGCACTCGTCAGACAATGACATAATAGGGATAGATCTATATCAGAGCGAATTTCGGTTTGAAGCTTTTGAAGGAACAGATTGGAGGTCTTACCTTCTTCTTCTTTAAATGGTCATCTAACCGCCTGGGCGATTTTGACCGTCCAACATAGCTCGCCAGTCGTTTCTTCGTTGCGCCAACTGGCGCCAATTGGAAACACCGCGGGATCGCAAATCGGTCTCCACTTGGTCCTTCCATCGGAGTGGTGGTCTCCCTCTTCCTCTGCTTCCACCGGCGGGTGCCGATAAGAATACCTTCTGGGCTGGAGCATCTTCGCTCATTCGCACTACGTGGCCTAGCCAGCGAAGCCGCTGTGTTTTAATTCGCTGAACTATGTCGGCGTCTGCGTAAAGTTCATACAGCTCATCATTAAATCTTCTTCGGTACTCGCCGTCGCCAACGCGTAGAGGTCCACAAATCTTTCGAAGAACCTTTCTCTCGAATACTCCCAGAGCCGCCTCATCAGATGTTGTTAGTGTCCACGCTTCTGCACCATATAGCAGGACGGGTGCGATGAGTGACTTGTAGAGTGTTATTTTCGTTCGTCGAGAGAGGACTTTACTTTTCAATTGCCTACTCAGTCCGAAGTAGCATTTGTTTGCAAGAGTGATTCTTCGTCGGATTTCTAGGCTAACATTATTGTTGGTATTAATGCTGGTTCCCAGGTAAACGAAGTCCTTTACTATTTCGAAATTATTGCTGCCAACAGTGGCTTGGTTGCCAAGGCGCGAATGCGCTGACTCTTTGCATGATGACAGAAGGTACTTCGTTTTGCCCTCGTTCACCACCAATCCCATTTTCTCCGCTTCTTTTTCTAATTTGGAGTAAGCAGAAGTTACGGCGCGGTTGTTAAGGCCAATGATATCAATATCGTCAGCATATGCCAACAGTTGGACGCTTTTATAAAATATTGTTCCAGCGCGGTTAAGTTCTGCAGCTTGTATTATTTTCTCCAGCATTAAATTAAAGAGGTGGAGGTCTTACCTCTCCGACTATATTTCACGGTAGTGGTATCAAGTGACCGAGTGCTTGATGGTAACATACGTAAGTGGCACAGATGCGGGTTGGAAACACGGCATTAATCTTCCGACTGTCACACACCCCAAAATCTTAGAGGGGTCACGTTTGATAACATGTTCAACTACGATGCTCATGTAGGCGTGATTGGTACCAAAGTACAAAGCCGCAACAAAATCGTCAAGTCACAAGCTGGCAGCATTTGGGGGAAAGATAAAGAAACATTACTGGCAACGTACAAGGCAATCGGGCAGCCGGTTCTGAGCTACGCGAAGCCTATATGGTCGTCAGACACACACTGGAGGAGGAAATTGCAGGCCTGCCAAAACACCGCACTCAGAACTGCCACCGGGTGCCTCCTTATGTCTCCTGAGCATCACCTTCAAAGTGAGGCTAAAATGCTCGGTGTAAAAGAGCATAGCGAGATGTTGACCAGGCAATTCCTGTTCAACTGCTATAAACCGCGGCATCCGAACAGGACCCTGCTCAACGAAAATCCGCCTCCCTGGAGAATAAGAAGTAATCTCCGTAAGCACTATGACGAAATCCGGCATCACATTTTCTCGCCATTTGATCCGAAGGTGCATGGGCGGGCCCTCAATCTCATCCACAAGGAGTCGGTAAACTCCTTCGTCAGTTCTCGTCCGGTGAATGCAGTTCTACAGGCACAAGCTCCACCTGTCGCCGATGAGGAACGCAAACTGCCTAGGGGACAAGAGTCATGCTGACCCAACTTCGTTCTGGATACTGTAACAGACTAAACTCTTACCTATCCAGACTGAACCCTGACATGCCAAATGTCTGCCCGGCATACGGCGTGTCTCCCCATGATACTAATCCTCTGTTCATCTGCTCAACCGAGCCTACTCTTCTAACAGCAATTTCACTCTGGTCCACCCCTGGGACTTCCGTTAGAATGGAATGTTGGAGGAGAGGTGATACTTTAGGCAGGTTAAGTAGTCGCTAATACAACAACAACAACATGCTTTCTCCTCCTAAAAAAAAAAATTAACAGCACCCGTAGAATATCTTTTTTCAGAAGCAAATGCTATCGGAAGCCGAAGCAGATTGACCACAAAAAAAGCTTTAAAAAGTATTTTCTTTGCAAAATTATTTAAAGCAAAATGTTTAAGTCAATATTTCTGTGTACGAGTCTAATCAAGAAAAGTTTAAAAAACTAGATATGCCACTGCTTTTTTAAAACAAAAATAATTGTATTTTCTCTTCAGTCGATAGATATATTTGCAATCAATTATTTAATTTTTTCCTTTGTCATCCCCAATTGCGCTCTAAAACAAAGACCTAACAGACATTGAGTAAATTTTTCATATGAATCGTGCGTAATTTTGGATACATCGTTCCCTTGTGGACTAGTTTTTAGATTCTTATCTGACGTTGTAGCGAGAATTGCTGGCCATGCATTTATGCATTTATGAAATCGCATATAAAAGCTCTTATGATGCATGAACGAAAAAATTCTGAATATAAAAACAACGTCAAAAAAAAGTTCCGGAAAGTTTTGCATGCTAACCATACATACTAAAATTTACTAAATTAGCATAGACAAATACAATCGTTTTATGGTACGTGCACAGTTGTGAGCAATAAAATATGAAATGAAATATGAATGCAATTAAATTCTTAACGAAACTCTTAGAAGCGAGTCAGGAAATCTAAGCTCAGCTGAAACTGAAAATTATATATTTAGTTGTCATATATCTATATATGTATAGAAAAATATTTAATATTTTCTATGTTGGTTTTTCTGAATTATTTTGAACGATTTCCCGTCAGCCTTCATAAATTCTTATTTTGATACAAGCCGCTTCCTCCGATATGTAATCCTTAGTGCCACTTGCACAGATTAACGTAAGAAGACCGAAAATCTTTCCAAAATAATGAAGTCTTTAACATTTTTTTTATTAATACTTCGTCTATCTGCTAGATATGTGCCAAATTGGGAGCTCAATAGGAAAGTTTAATACGTTGCTTTTAACTGTTGTAACGCTTTCAGTACTTCTACCAGTAGACCTCCAGCAATATATTTGTGAAAAATCCATTTATTTCGATGTAGTAGTTCTTTACTGATGTACCTACAAACATAATCGAGACCGAGAGACAAGAAAGTAAAGAATTTTATAATTGCATTCTGCTGATCTAAATACAAAACACGTAATATGTAGTATGATAGACAAAGCTTGAAACAGTTTCTTTATATATATCAAAAAGATGTAAGGCTACTTTTATATTCAGCATGGCCCTTCCGTTCAAGTTGGATATTTAGCAGTACTGCTGTCGAAATTCTATGCAACAGTTTTTGTGTGATGCGCGTTCACACACAAACATATACGGACAAAAATTCTAAAAACTGTTCTTTTGGCTTCTTTTATTCTAATAAAGGCCACATGTATAAAATTTTCGTTGACATCTATAATGCACGCACGTCGGTCTATTGCAATTTAAGTATACGTAATATAGATAAACCCGAAAACAAAAATAAAGTCATTAACATTTTCTACAGCAATTTTATTGCACAACACTGTAGGCGTTCACTTTGCGTGTCCATGTAAGTAATTTAACATGAGCGTAAGTGACAAAAGGGCCAAAGTATGCATGTCTTTTGGAAAACATGACAGAAAGTTTCTGTATGCATTAAAATAAACAACAACAACAAGACAACAATGTTATTTTGAAAATACTGTCAAAGCATCTGCAGCTTCTGCTTCGTCCTTGCCATTGAAGATTTGAGTGTGGGTGTGTGTGTTACAAGTATTAGGGTGAAAGGAAGGAAAATGTTTTTGCTTAGCTTACTTGATTTAACCTTTTTAGTAGAAGGTAATATTATTTCAACTTTATAACCGTCAGCATACTTGCCAATACACGACTCAAACCAAGCATTAACCTTTCAATTATACTACGTCATATGGCATAGTCGCTTTTTAGATGCCTCTTTTTTAGTCAAGCAAATTAAGTAAGAAGGTATATATTTGTTTTGTTTTTTATTGAAGTTTACCCATAATATTTTTAAATTTTTTTCGTATTTGCGAAAGAAGTACGCGGGGCAATGATTCCTTAAAAAATACGTGAAATAACATTTTTCCGCCTGTTCGGTGAAGAGGACGATGGAAGGTTGGTGAAAATAGAGGGATTGTAACAGGAAAAAGTGAAACAGTCTAGCGGGGGCCAAAATAAGGGAGGCCAGAAAAGGGCGTATACAAATCCAACTCCCCAAATAAGGTCTGCGACTTAATGAGAGAGGTATTTTAAAATAATTTACTGGATGTGGTGAAAGTCCCCTTTTTATCATAGCCGGTGCTTACTCCATTTGAGTTTTAAGATGCCCTCACTATTATAGGTTCAGGCAAAGGCCCCTCCACTAAAGAACTCTGTATGAGGACGCACATATATCCCCACGACCTTTCCAGCTTTCTCACGCAGTGAAATCCGACCCTATCTCCGACTAAACCGACTCGTGGAATGTTCAAATAAGGCATGAGGTCAACGTCCACGTAGATAGAGTAACTATACCTACCAAAGAGCCGTAACAAGTCACTTGTCGGTCACTTCTCGGGAGCCTTTGGAGGAAAGTGAAAGAAACATTTCCTCCAATACAAAAGGCTATTCGCCAACCGGTCATTGACCTTCTATGGCATGTCTTCTTATGTCGCTCACTTCCATCAAGGGGGAAATATGATCAATGTCAGAAAGCACCCTGATTTATTAAGCAGGCAGTTTTTACTGAACTACCATACACCTCGAAATCCAAACAGGCATCTGTTGGACGAAGATCAGTAAGCAGTATGATGAGATACGGCATCACCCACTTAGTCGTTTGACCATCAGAACCAGAGGGGGGCGGTAGACACCTCCCTTGCATGGCTGCGCTGAAAACTTGCCATTTCGAAACAGCAAGGAAGCTGAAGGCATTCAAATACAGTAAAAAGTGTGCCCTACTGTCTCGATTCAAAACCCTATGGTATCCAAAGTGGTTGAAGGGGAGTAGTATGCGTTAGGTTAGGCTGGGCTGAATACCAATTAAATATAGGTATTAACTCGGCACTATGGGCCTAGAAGAGCCGATTGTGATTCCCTTTTACGGTATCTATCTACTTCTATGCCTAGAATACGGGATGGAAACACTTAGTACGGTGAAATACATATTTAGGTATAAAATAAATATATATATTAGGTGGTTGGCCGAAGCTATCCCAATGTTTAATACTTAGTACTAGACATTTCAAGCAAAGGCTGAACCATTCTCCTTTTCACATCTCCAGCTACGACAGTAATCATAAGAGCTTATGTCCATTTTAGCGGCAGTCCCTAGTAAGAACTCTTATCAGGGATATCCCCAATTTATTTAGGATCATACTTACATATATTAGGCTCGGTCAAAGAAATTTTTTATTTAATTTTTTTGAAAATTATATTGATATTATTCCGTAGAATGTCTTAGAAGTTTCAGACTTTATTATTAATTTTGAACAGGTTTAATGCTGCTGGTTTAAAATGTTTAGGGTTGATCTGTTTTTCTTTAAAACTGTCACTGAGTTAAAAAAAAATAATGTTTTTTTTGTCCCCGTCTTATATTTTGGTGCTTGCATCGAGTGACAGCAATGCATTTTTAATCATAATTCAATTTAAGTTTTAGTATGGCTGGCAAAATTCCAGTTAGCGCATGCGTAGCAGCTCAGCCAAGCTATCATATGCTGACATAAGCTTTGCTTTGCTCAAAATTGCCTCGCATAGAAAAAAATTAACAAGTGAAATTTCCCTTTTGTACTGAGTTTATTACGAGTTTCTATTACGAAAACTTTCAGCTAATTGACAACTTTAGGAAACATTATACAACTAATTGATTAAATTTTGAATTTTATATTAGTTTAAAGTGCAGAGCCATTTGTACTATCGTTCACATGTGTAAGTTTGTTAGTTGTTAGCAAACTTTAACTTTATTTTCCTTAAATTATCAATTTTAATTTGTTTAGTATAAATTATGGGTTTGATAATTCGGTTAATTATACCTTTCATGAACATGAAATGGTATTATAACTTTTGCCCGATGTTTGTAAGTATGAGAAGAAGAAGAGATAGGCCCACCAATAAGTATACCGAAGTGATCAGGGCGATGCCCTGAGTCAATTTAGCCATGTCCGTCTGTCCGTCTGTCTGTTTTTACGCAAACTAATCCCGCAGTTTTTGAGATATCTTGATGAAATTTGGTATGGAGCCGAGATTTTGCATGAGATTAATCATTCGTCGGAATCAGAAAGATCGGAGTAATACAACGCATAGCTCCCATACAATCGATAGTTTCGCTAAATTGGTTTTGGGCTATAAATTATGCAACTAAAAAGCTAGGACCGTAAAATTTTTCAGGTTTGCTACTTATTATGCGTGTAATGTGTGTAGTGAAAATCAGCCAGATCGGACCTACGTAACAAAAAGCTCCCATACAATCGATTCTTCCGATAAATGGGGTTTGGGTTATGTATCTTTAAATTATCAGTTTTGGAGAGTTTTTACTAATTGTGAGTAAGGATCGGCAACTTAAAACCGTGATGCGTATTCATGAAAGGTATAACGTCTTCGGCACAGTCGAAGACAGCCCTTTCCTTACTGGTTTTGTTATAAATGAATAATTTTTTTGACAAAAAAAAAAAACAGAGACGTAACTATTATAAGAAATATTCATAAAGTCCCAAAAAATTTCTTTCATTTCAATCGATATTTTTTTTAATTTTGAAAAATTATTACTGTGCAAAATATGCATAAAAATTGTTCATAGTAATTCTGTAGCAATAAGGGAAAACTACCAAAGTAATTTTAGGGAATTTTTCAGTAGAGCGCTTTGAAAATACAAATTGTAGTATAAACGTATGGAATTCAGATATGGTTCTTGTCCATAAAATGCACAATTTGTGAGCAACAGGTATTAGCAAAGATCTTAGCACGGAGAATACTATGCTGATACCATCGCATTTTCGACCAATTTTGAGTTTGGCTCTTCGAGCTTACTGCTACAGAATTATTGAAAGACTTTTAAAATTTTGATAGTGAAATAATATTTATCTTCAAAGTCTTCAAAGACTTTTATTCTTTACTTTATGTTATAAAAGTCTCACAGTAATAATTATTTGGAAGATACATTTTTTAAGTCTTTAAAGTTTTTCAATGTGACATGGAAATTGAAAAAGCTTTTTATATAATTAGTATTTCAATGATGTGCTTTAGTAAAACTGATTATATGACCTTGTGTAACAGGTAATTGCTCCTTAAAAAGGACCTTCATTGAGCATATCAGGGTCGAATGTAGATAAGTATTCCTCCTCAAGTTAAGGTATTTAAGGGACGAGAGAGGAAACGAACCATATAGCAGATATTTGTGAATGCTGCGAATGCGCCGTCACTGCACATATCAAAGAATGACACAACCGTATTTCTCGGCGTATCTCATCGCGATGCTAATGAAATTGCATACTCACGCACCATAAGAATATATCCCGTAGCTGTCCTGAGTGTGGTTTACTAGCAGGAGTGCAACTTCTTCTAATGTATACCTGTATGAAGCTTTCATGCAGTCAATTCTACTAGTTTTATACTAATCAAATACTAGTTTGAAAAACCGGCTCAACTAGTTCGAGTTCTGTCATTTTTCCATATTAGCAACTGGTTATTTTAACACGGCGATGTCCTACGAGATGGCAATTGTCCCCTTCTGCATCAGCACCATACCAATTGGCATACTACTCAGTCTCTGCATCAGCAATATACCAGTTGACATACTAGTCATCATAGACATCAATATCATACCATTCAAAGTACTAGTCTGCATATACATCAGGATCATAACAGTTTACCTACTAGTCAGTATGTACACCAGATTCATACCAGCCGTCATACTATTCAGCCTATGCATCAGTATCATACCAGTTACTGTACCACTTCATAGAAGGTTAGTTCATTTTTGGTTTAAGAATACACGAAAATTGCAAAATTACATTACAAACCACATTACAAACCAAAATTCAGTCATCAGATTTAAAATATATGTCATCAGATATAAATATTACTTTACTATATTGAACAATTAAAACAAATTTCAATAAAAGTATAGTCGCTATTCAGAGCAAATTTTGCCCTTGGGAAGCATTTATAAAAAGTAATTTTGTTCTTTTTTAACACAAGGCCTTTTTTTTTAATGAATCTTATATAAGATGTGTTCAAAAAGTATCGCGAATTTTGTGTTTTTTCAAAAATTATTTATTTATTCATGAATATCTATTTTGTCCCCTTCAAAGTAATCCCCATGAGATATTATACACTTGTGCCAACGGGTTTTCCAATCTTCGAAGCACTTCAAAAAATCATTTTTTTGTATCTTGTTCAGCTCCTCCTTCGATGCCGTCTTTATCTCGTCAAGAGAAGCGTAACGTCGTCCTTTCATGGGCCTCTTCAGTTTAGGGAACAAGAAAAAGTCACAGGGGGCCAGATCTGGGGAATACGGTGGCTGCGGCATCATTAGTGTGTTGTTTTTGGCCAAAAAGTCGCGCACAAGCAACGATGCGTGAGCAGGGGCGTTATCGTGGTGCAAAAGCCAATTTTTGTTCTTCCACAAATCCGGGCGTTTCTGGCGGATTGCTTGGCGCAAATTGCGCATAACTTGCAGGTAATATTCCTTATTGACCGTTCTTCCCTGTGGCAAGAACTCGTGATGCACCACGCCCCTGCAATCGAAGAAAACTGTCAGCAAAACTTTCACATTCGACCGAACTTGGCGCGCTTTTTTCGGTCTTGGTTCGTGCGGCAGCTTCCATTGAGATGATTGAGCTTTGGTTTCCACGTCATACCCATAAACCCACGATTTGTCACCAGTTATGACCCTCTGGAGCAAATTTGGGTCGTCGCGGACAGAGTTTAACATCTCATTAGCAATGTTCATGCGATGCTGTTTTTGGTCACAATTGAGCAATTTTGGTACGAATTTCGCGTAAAAATCGAAGACGATCCAAAACACGTGCAAGCAAAGCAGCTGTCAACAATTAACTGAACATTCAAAATGGCCGAGCTTGTCGGCATAAGTGAGAGACATGAGTACCAACATAACGCCACAAAAAATTCGAAATTCGAATATACGTAACCAGAGAAAATTCAAAATTCGCGATTCTTTTTGAACACACTCGTAATTGATTTCCAGGCATAAATCTTTAAATTACCTTGAAACAAATTATGAAATTTTTTTGCGACCTTTTTCCTTAAATTTGTATTTCTTTGCTGGAAATTTTTAAAATTTAAATATCAATCTCAAACAGAATCTAATCCATACTTGTAAAAATATCTTTACATAAAATTAAGGAAATTCAAGGAAGATTAGTTTTCTATGGTGAAAATTTTAAGTTTCGGAGTTGTTTGCAAATAACCATGCAGATAACTCACCTAAGAAATTTTAGTACATAATGTGCAAGTTCTTAGTAACCAACTTGTTATTGTTTATGCTTCTGTTCGCCAATTTTATTGTTGCAGCTTTTACCCGATTCCGTTGGAGATTAATTGTCATTTTATTTATGAAAACTGCATTCCACGATCAAAATAAATCAACCCTGAAAAATAACAACAATTCAATATTTCTTTTGTGAATTTTTTAAACACTTTTTTTTTATTAAAAGGTTACTTAAATTATTCCAAAAAGAAATGTTATTTACTTACACAATTGATTTGACAACTGACCGTTTCGTTTTCACTTTTCTTCGTGGTTTCATATGAACATTTCTTATTCGATGTTGCTTCGCTACTGCGACGTTATTGCATGTTCTGCAACCCAAATGTACCATTTAAACTACGAAGTTCTCAAACTATCAGAACTATCATTTAATTAAATGAGTATTTAAAACTAATATTGGTTGAACAGATAATTAAAATATAGGACGGCGATTGCGGCCCGAATACTGGATTGTTTTCTTTTTCGCTCGTGTATGCATGTATCGACAATTTTAGAGGGTTGTTGCTGTTTATGATAGCAGAAACGATGCAGTCGCTCAAACTGGTATGAACAAGCCCACGAAATTCTAGGTAATGACCTAGAATGTTTACTAACCAGTTTGGTAGTTGACTGCAGGGTTAGGGCTGGCCGGCCGTTTGCTCTGTATTTTGGCAGCAAAGTTTCTTTATATTTTCCCAGGTGCTAATAGTCAGTGACTTGAATTTGGTTTCGGCTTTGATCTTTTCTTGCAATCGGGACTGCATAAGCGACGAAGGTGAGAGTTTCATGTAACGTCGCATCCAAGGGTTTAGGTTGTTTGACAGTTGGTAGGGTGACGCCATCAACCTGGATGTCTAATTTCTTGTTCACCGGATTGTGCTAACTCATGAATTGGGAGGCCGAATATTTGGTCGGGGATAGTGACAGTCGTCTGCGTAGAAACATAAGCAACCGTGGTGTATTAAAGCACGCCAGTCATCCTTTGTTACGGATAAATGATGTCAATCGAATCCACCTAGGGATCTCAAGCCATCCTCTGTCTATTTTTCCCATCTCGGTTTAGGCCTCCCCGTTCCTCTTCGGCCGACTTCGGGTGTCGATAGGAAAACTCTCGGGGCCGGAGCTCAGGGTCGGCTGGCCCAGGCAGTGGAGTCTTTGGGATTTTGTTCACTACGCTATGGTCATAAATGCGTAAAGCTCGCATATTTTCAAAATAATAATTACGGATGACTCAAAAAAATTTTTTCCCTGTTATAATTATTACAAAAAGATTTCTTATATTTGTGGAAATTTTTTGATTTTTATGGAACTCAAAATACAAATAATTACATTGTTGTAGCTTTTTTTTAGCTTTTTCATCCGAAAATTCGGAAACGCTGAATACAATGGTGTTCATCGTTTCACAAAGTTAGCTAAGAAATATTTTTTTCCCTTGAGATTTTGGTGGTTTCATGGGGCTTTTAAAGAAAAAAAGTATAATTTGTTCAATTAACTTTGTAGAACGGGTCACGCCATTGAAATCTTCTTATCCAAATTATGTCGAAAGTATCTATATAGTTTCTGTCGGATTTTTCAACTACAACAGTCTTATTATTTTGGATGTCTGAAAAAAAAATTCAAAAATATTTTACTTTGCAACATAAACTTTCAGCTCGACACATCCGGTCCAGCATTTTCTCAATTTTTGTATTGCTTTCATATAAATGGGTTCCTCAAGGTTTCTGAAATAGGCATTTCAATAATTACTTTTTCATTTTACCCTCATGTCTACAGCCAAGCCATTTCTTAAGGTTTTGCTACCTAAAATAATCAGTCGGAGCTAAATCGTTTCAATCAATATTTAATCTGCCCAAAAGCTTTCAAAAATATTCTGCTTACCTGGTTCCCGTTTTAAAGGTGATGAGACCCCGTGCATCCCAAAAACTTTAATCCTATGATGGTTTTTATGATTATTTAGGAATCACATAGGATGCATGAAGCATTCTTCTCAGTAAGTTCCGAAATTCATATAAGAAACTCAAATGTATTTTGTTCAATTTTGAATACCGTCTCTAAGTGGGATGGCAGGCCAGCATACTACCACTATACCACAAGGACGGGTTTTAGTAAAAAAGGAGAAAAGAAGCTCAGGACCAAAAAGTTTTCATATCTGTACTCGACTTAGGCCGAAGATCACGAAGTCCCCCAATTTCCAATTAGTGTTTGCTATCGCTAATAAGGGATGACTGACGTGGCTTCTTTTTATTTCCCCAGACAATGAAAAGTCTATACATGAACCATTTTTCTCTTTTAGCCTACTATATTTAATCCTTTTTTCAATTATTTGAGGTCTATTGGCGACAATAAAATTTTCAAATTATTCGCATTGCCACGCCACTTTTCTCTGCGGCATTTTGAAGTTATTCTTCTACGATTTAATATGTTTGTCATTTTGCCAAATTATGTTGTGGCAAATACATTTCAAAGTTACAATTTTGGAATAAGTCCCAATACGATACTCATACGTATGTAGCTAAATCTGTGAATATATTTACACTGGCTTCGAGTGAAAATGATCCAGTTGGTTCTCTAATATATTATAAAAACTTCTTCAGCTAAAATTCGTTTGTTAACTTACATAAGAATATATTTAGCTTTTTCATAAGAATGGTTTGAAACAGTGGCTGGATCGTTTGCAAAAATTCCAGAAAAATCCAAAACAGGCAAGAATTTCCAGCTGATGTGGGTCTCAAGATTTTTTAACATTTCGTTGATTTTTGGGAATTTCTCTTTTGTTTGGTATTTTCTTTCATATGAGCTAGGCAAAGTTGATCAATTTTTAGTAAAAAGAAAACACCAAATACAATGAAGAAACAATTTTTCATTATATTTTCATTCCCACAACAGCCGGTTCTAAATACCGGAATGACTCGTGTTTTACCCGCCCAAGGCTGTTATTTCGATGTAACCCTGTGTAACTCGTCACATTTCCGCCTAAAAGAAAAAAGTTGCCAAAAGCCAAAAAAATGTTTATGAATCTTGGGTCAAAAAAAAACTATCTAAATTTTTATAGGGAATCAACAAACGAAAATTAGCTGAAGAAATTTTTATAATGTGTTAGAAGAACGTACGGCGTTTTTAATGGCAGCCTATGAATTTCTCTCTTTCCAATAAAATACACTTCTGAACTGAGCAACCAAATATATAAAATGTGCGAGTTCCTATTACGACTAAACAGTGTTTTATAGTCTCACTTGAATCATATTTTTTCTGAAAAATTTTTCGTTTTCCTTTTAATCTCCTTTGGCGCTTGTAAAGATTTTTAGTTTTCATTGAACAATTTTCTGGATGCGATATTATAAAAAAATTAGCGGGGGTGCTCAGATTACAATCCCAAGATCACGGGACCAATGGCGGGGTTTTCAAAATGGATATTCTCCAACAGTTAATGTTGAAAAACATTCAAGAAATTGTTTAAAAATACTATCTGATTTTCAAATATATGAAATATATTGAATTTTTTTTAAACTTTACAACTAGTATATACACTAAGCCCAACTAGTCAGCCAACTGCCATATTTCCATATAAGCAACTGGTACTTTTAACATGTAGATGTCCTACGAGATGTCAATTGTCAGATTTCGACCAGAACATACCAGTCATCTACTACAAATGAAATACTAGTTTTTATATAGCAGAAATACTAGAGACAAAAAATAACTTACTTGAAATTTATATATCAAAAACGTTGCTCGAATTCTACAATTTATTCAAAACGTTGTTTCCTAACAATTATTCAATGAAGAAAAAAATGTATTTTTCAAATAAGAGTTATTTGTCAAAGTTTGTATTATTTTTTGGAAATAAAAGTGATTTGTCCTGGTTTATTTTGGACTCATCAATACATCATTTTCATTTTTAATCATTTTCGCTGTAAAAACCCCCGATTTGGGATTGCAAAGCATAAACTATATCTTTGGAATATTTCATAAGCTGGTTGGGAACTACAATAGCATGCAATGCAAATGAAATAAACGAGAGCAATAATTACAGCTTATGTCGCTTGAACACATACTATGGAAATTGTAGTCGTATACTTGTATAGATTGAACTTTTTCTGACTAGTACGATTTCAACCAGAAAATTATATTTGGATACTTGAATGTTTACTGACTAGTTTGATATTTCAATGCACTTGTATATGTTTCCCTATAAATTTTTTATTGAAAAAATCTAGTAAGAAATTAAGATATGCTTTTATAAAGTTTAATTATTGCAAAGAACGGAACTCTGCGGTAAATTACGCGTACTAATTACACCACCACTAAAGAAGTATCGAATTTCGATAAATTATAGCAGTGTTTAAACAATGAAATACCATATTGGTTTATAAGGGTTATTTCCAAACTAGAAACTTGTACCATAGTTCCGAACGCCTTGACAATGCAATGTGAAAGAAAAAAAATATCCCGTAGGTGGTGCACGGATCGAAATATACCGAAAATTTATTTAAAATTTGGTCTTTTTCCATTGATTTTCAATTAACTTCCATGTAAGCTAAAGCATTGAAAGTTGACATATAGATCTAAAACGAAACGGCATGCAATACCCTACAAAAAATTCCACTAGAAAAATGAAAACCGCTGAAAAACGAGGGGGAATCTTGCGATCGATTTTTAAATAACTTCCCGGTGAGGTAGAGACTGGAAACTGGACACACCCTTCCGAGCCCGTTGGCAATGAAATATTTTGGTGAAAATGTCGCTAGGTCGCGCATAGATCGACCTATTTCGAAAATTGGTTTGAAACTGGGAATCTTGCTACCTATTTTGAGTAACTTTCCTTTAAGCTAGAGATTTGAAACTTGACAAATGCCCACCAATATTATAGAACATATAAACTAATAACTGTGCTGCTGTGTTACTCGTCCCTGCGTGAGTGAATTTGGACCTTTCGAATGCGAAGTAGGCTGCATGTGTACATATGCACCTAAAATAATTGCAATAGCACTAAAAAATAGGAAATAAAAAGATGATACAAACATTTTAAAGACTACCTTTATATTTATGTCGCCAAAAATTAACATCAAATTTGTGCTTAAATGAAGATATGGTACCTGTGAATTTTAATTTTGAAATTTAAATCATAGCAATTGTAATCAGTTTATAAGATTTGAAAACAAAACTAAATAACACAAGGAAGGGAAACTTTAAAATAATTAAAAAACATTGCACAGCAACCAAAAGAATTAATACTTTTTCATAAATGAATCAGACATATTTAGTTTGAAGTAACATATTTCCAATCAATACAAAACCCGGGATCATTATAAAGAAATCCCGAGAACTTTGACAGATTTAAAGCAAGCGATCCCGAAATTTGCACAGCCAGTATGTACATACGCATCCTAGTATCTGCAAACAAAAGCTTCTACATCACAGTTATGGTCAGAAATTCTTCGAATACAAAGCTAATCATATCGGTGAAAATAACATGTACTGTGAGCATTGCTTTATATGCCAGCTCTTAAGCCTACAAGGCATTAATCATGTACTTGCATTTCTAAAGGCAGTAGGTATTAAACTCGGCTACCTAGTTATGTAGTGATAAAAGTGCAAAGTTACAGTTATGCAATGCACACACATAGTTGCATGAGTAACAACATATGTAGGTACGTAAATGCACAATGATAAATGTGCATTCTTTTGAACTTTTACTTATACATTTGAAATGTTTCCATTGCCATTTTAGCCAAAAATGAATGTTAGAGGTCAAGAATGTACGATGTGGAAATCACAGAGACAAATAAAAATTCATTTACTAAGAAAAGTTTTCATATTGAATTTTATGATGATTCATATTAGTATTTGGTTGAAAAAGAATTTTAAAACACAATGGCATGTAAATAAATTATAAACAAAGTTTAAGTTTAATATTTATTGAAAATAGAAAATGACAATGAAATGAATAGCCTTGACAGATGATTCAGTTGCCAATTACTTTTGTTTTTAATATTTCTCAGTAAGAAGCTTTTAAAATTTTCCAATTTTGCAAAAACTTGTTTTTATATAAAAAAGTAATTAGGTTTATGTTTTGGGCTAATCCAAACATTATATAAGTTTTTAAAGCACACAGAACATAACCTGAGCTTAAAGGAAATATTTCGGTAGAATTAACAAATTTTTCCCTGAAACGTGTTACTTATACATACATACCCAAATCTTCTTATATAAGATACTAAAGCTTATTTTTATCCGTAATTTTTATGCTAGATGCCACTTTTTCTGCTCCCCTAAAAATTGAAATTTTTGAATTGAAAACCAGAAACAATAGGCCAGCTGCAACCACAATTTGTGTTTCTTTGCCGCAAGAGACAAGTTCACAATTGTGTTTAAAACCAAATTTTAAACTTGAAAAAAAAAAAATCAAAAATTTATTTGTTATTTCATTCACATGTCCCTAAGCAGATACGAAAAAAATCTGCTTATTCGGACCGCTGAATGATGTGGGCGTAGCACCTACAATACAGATGCGATTTTTCGCACTGCATATCTCTGAAAGTATTCATCGTAGAATATAGAAAAGTTATAAGGATCTAAATGAGCCCAATCTCAAACACCTCAAGGAAAAAGGAAAGGAGAGGAGAAGTGGGCGTGGCACCTCCCATACAAATGAGGTTTTTCGTGTTGTCTATCTTTTAATTTAAAAAGCTTCTATGCGACCGTTGTCACTAAACTCCTTCTAAACGCCTGGACCCTTATTGCGATTTTCTGTGTGAACTTAAGTGGACTCGAAAATGGTTTAGACTAACCATCCGGACCACTGGCTGATGTGGGCGTGGCACCTCCCATATATATGTGATTTTTCTTACTGCTGATTTTCATGTTAGAATGTTGCAATTTAGTTCAGAGTAATATGAGGTCAATCTCTACCATCTTAAGAAAGAAGGTCGTTAAGGAAAAAGGGGGCGTAATCTAATCTAATAATTACTCAGCAGTGATAGGAATAGGATAGCGAAAGGGTTAAGGATACTGATAGGGATATGGTAAGGCAAAGGCAATATTTCTAGATGCATGCAGGGAAATTTCTGGGCAGGACAAAGTCCGCCGTACCCGAGAGAAATTAAGAAAAAAAATCTATTTATGCGTCCCACTTTCTTAGCTGTAAATCAATATTCTTCAATACAGGCAGCTAAAGTCAAAAAAAAGCGTACCACTAATAATCCTTTTAGCATACGACGACAAAAACAAGTTCAAGAAGCCAATGAACGCAGACAAAAGAGCCATGCCTGATGGAATGAAATCAGTGTTTGCGTATGAGTATACAAAAGGATATTCTAATTACAGTATTAAATGAACTAGAATGAGCACGTAGAACTTGTACCATATTTTATTTGGTTCACTAGATGTATATGTACGCATATGTATGTATATACATAATTTATAATTTCAAGTAACTCAGAAGAGGCCACCAACCTTTTGATCGCAAGATGTGTGTAATGTACGATGCTATCTTTTGATATTTTTGGTTTTTGTTGAATTTGCTGCCTGAATTATTGCTTTTGTTGTTGTTTGCTTGCCGCTTCAAAAAATTCATAGCAATCGCTTTAATATGTTGAAGTGCAGCGTAGTAAAATTCACACGAGCACAAATTTGAATAGTTTGTACAATCAGATTATTAGTTTTCGAGAGGAAGAAACTGCATTCGCTAAGTTGTGTTTTACTTCTTACTTTTGTTGAACTTTTCTCATTAAAATGATTTTCGTAGTCACGTATTATTTTTATTAACTAATACCCACTAGCATTCAAAGCACTATAAACTACTCGGTATCCAAACACTCATAAAATTGATGTACTATGAGAAGGAAAGCGAAAAATGTTTTATTTACCGTACGAGACACAACTTTTCGACTATCAGATGACATAAGGAAAAAAGTCATGACAACAGCTGACAGAGAAACTCTTTTTAAGTTAGAGAGCAAAAAAGTTAAGTTTTTATGCAATATTGTGTACCATTTGGTTATACAATTCCTCAAAAAAATAGCGCATTTGGTGGAAAATCTGTGAAATATTACATGAGATAAAATATTTGCGTGCGTTTTGCGGTAAAATATTTTATAGATATTTTTTCAAGTTTCAGTTATGGGAATTAGTCACACGATAGTTTTTATCCTTGAGCTTGTTTTGATTTTTGTTTTAAATAAATATGAGTGGCATTGTTAATTATATCTTTAAAAAAAGGAATTTCGGACCGGTTCGTCAGGCTTTAAAAGTAGTGGGATTCCTGCTAATATTCCAAATGTGAGTGTAAGTTTATTTGTTACCCTTTCATGCGAAAACTACAATTCGATCATCATAAAACTTCTTGGAGAAGAAAGATGGGATGATACATAAAATGGCATCGCACGTCGCATACAAATGCGATTTTTTAATGTAAATATATATGAAAGTGTTTATATCATACCAATAAAAACTCGGGAAAGAGTGAGATCAGTTTCTAACACCTCAAGACAATTTTGGGTTAAGGGCAAAGAAGGCGTTCTACATCCCATATGAGCTCAAGTTTTTAAACAGCATATCTCAAGAAATTGTTAGGGAGCGAAAGTTTGGTAAGACAGCAGGAGATGAATAGAAAGTGGGAATTTTCAACATACATACCTTTATAAGTATTCATGTTAAAACTCAAACTCACTAAAGTGTTCTATACGGTTAATCTCTAACACCTCAGAAAAATAATAATAAATAATGTGTCATAAGTAAAAGGGTTCGTGGTTCCTTACACAGAAATTAATATTTCGCGATAAGCATCTCTGGAAATGTTCGTGGTTGAGAACCCAAAATTTTTGCGAAAATATGTATAGAAAATCAATATCATACTCAGAAAAGTAAAGGGACTTCAAAAAGGAAACATTATTACGGAGCTTTAGAGCATCTAAGTTATGCAAAAATTTTGACGGGACTCAAATTGAACTCAATCTGTTATAGTAAGTTAACAGACACAACGAAGTGTGTCAGTGTTTCCAAGTGTTGTATATGATTTTATTTTCTTTTCAAAGATATACATATTTCAATTTAGATTTGAAAAACGTATTTTCTAGATTTTTTTCTATTAAAAAAACAAAGAGTAGATAGGTGATTATACTAAAGATGTAATCAGCCAGCAAATACAAAAAATTTAAAGGTTTTTACTTTAAGACAGAAGTAATGAAAATGTATAATCCCACATATGTGTCCACTGCACTTAAATTACATACTTTAATAGCTACTTTGTAAAATTATGCAATTAACCCATATAACCTCAATCTCTTGGCGTGTCATGCTTACTAAAACGTTTAAATAAGTGCAGGGTCAATAATGTACACCAACTTTTAATTTATTTCGGTTTAGATTTTAAACTTAACTGAAAAATTTCTAAACTTTTTAAAATGTTTTTGTATCTTTCTAGAAAATTCCCATAGTTAAAATTTTGGCTTAAGTGCAGAATACATACGTTTCGCAAATTAAAAAAATTTACACAGGAATCGATAGCAGTACTTATGCTGGTTTGAATTGTGTATTTTTTTTCGGTGCAAACAAAAACTTTTGAAGTTATTCCATATCAAAAGGTAAATTGAGCATTTTTTAAGTCAAAATGTTTTTAAAACGAATACGAGGATTTAAAAATTGTTGATGCCGATAAGTAGGTAATAAAAATAGCTTTCTTTTGATGTGCATATCTTTATGTGAAATATTTATTAAAAATTTATTAAAAATAAGTCAAAAAAATTCCTTATTAACGGTATAATTATGTATACAATTACCTTTAATTTGATACCCATATTTCTCTATAGAAATTGGGCAATTCTACAATTAAAGGGTAGGTAAATTTTTTTTTCCGGGATATTGTGTAGTGTGGATGGCATAGCGCGTGTTGGATCGGCGCACGGTTTTTTTTGTAGGGCGCTTAAGCAGAAGGGTGTTCTGTGCAGAAGTACTGTTGATGGCGTATCCGGTGTTGAATCGGCCTAGGATTATTTTTTTTAAAGAAAAATAAATATTTCAAAGAATTTTTACAATATATGGTTTGTGTGCATTTTCAGTACATATGGACCAAAAAGGTTAATAAATTGCACATTAAATAAAAAGTATTTTTATAAGCTATTTACAGATCTTTAATTTTTTTAAATACGTTTACTAGTTTGGAAGATACTTTTAATTAAAAAAATCATAGTTTGTTCTTTGACCTTGAATATCTCTTTAATGCTTTCGTTGCACCAAAAAAAAAAAGATAGCGTTAGAATCAGTATAAAATTTTCTATGCTGTCCAATTTTTCTTTATAAAATTTGACAAATGTATGTATTCTGCACTTGTTCCAATTTTTTCGCAATTTTACCTTGTGATAAAAAGTACAATATTGCTAATAAGCAGCCGTATTAGGAGTATTCTATCGGTTACTGTTAAAATGTTAAAAGGTGTGTTTGCAATATAATCACAAAAGTTGCTCAAATTATGTATTTGTAATATATTTTTAAAGTCCTAGTTTGGCATCTAAACAAAAATTTTGCCTGTAGTTCCTACAGAAAGCACACAAAAGTTGAGACACACTAATGTATACATACACGTACATTCATTTTTAGTTGTAGAAGCTTGACGCTTTTGGGTAAACCAATTTTAGCTGCTATGTTATAATAAGACTGCATCCATGTATAATAATTAAGATTTTTTTTGCCTAACTCTACACAGGCGAAACACTGGCGACATGGCGTATACGTAATGAAACCTCGTATATGCTTTCGCCTTGATTTATGTAGATATGTGATTTATTTGGAAGAAAATGTGTTAAACAAAACCAACTGTTGCATGTTGTTTGCTTTTAAATGTAGGGGTTTTAATGTAAGCAATTCTGTGTTTGTTTTATTTCAATGAAATTTTGTAAAACTGAAATTATTTATCCTGACCTTGCAATTTCAGTGTAAGCAACAAACATACACACAAACATTGCACAAATTTATGAAATTAAAAAATTCGGGTTTTGGAACTTTATAAGCCAATGTAAACATTTCTATTTATGTATTATGCTTTGGTAATTTTACGACAGGGTGGAAAGTTGATTCTATTGTCAAATTTGTTTTGTAACAAACCGGTTGCGGCGTTCCGACGTCCTCAGTGTTTAGTTTCGTTGTAATTAATTTTGAGAAGACATACTTCTAGTATTCCAGCAAGTACTAATTAGTTATAAGTGGCAAGAAAAAATATATTAATTAGGACTTTTTAAGTGTGGCAATTTTTTTTTTTGGACGTCAGGAGTCTCAACAGCTCCGGACATAGACAACAACTTTTTTTTTGCCCAGTAAACCAGACTCCCTGAGGAACAAAATAGCACCGAAACATGTAGGAGAGAAAATGAAAACTGCCGGAAGGCTCCAAAATAACCCCATCAAGAAAAGAATATTAGCCCAACAGAAATCAACTCTTTTTTTTTATTATATCAAACAATAAAATGAAACTGAGGTCTTATAAGTAATCCGCAGAATTTCTGAAATCGGCTGATCGTGAAGGCTACTCTGCAAAAGACACAAAAACAAATTAAGAGTGAAATGTGGAGTGCTTCTGTCTACAATTCACTATAAATCATAAGTTTCAGAGACCACTCAATACTGCAGTTCTAACAAATAAGGTGTCGGAAGCATGGACAAAGCTAGTTTTCATAACATTCCCTATGTGTCGCCTGTGTCAGTAAATATGACTTATTTCTCGGCTGAAATTATTTTCGGTATAAATGCCGGTTTCTAAATAAAAGAAGTTCCTCACAGTTTCAAGTTTGTAACTATCAACAGTGACGTGGATGCCAAGGCACAGGTACCCCGACTCCTAGCAGCAATTACTTTGTCTTGTCCTTATCCTTCCAGAAGTCAGATCATATGCGCTTTTGTTAAGGCTAACTTTTCCATCAACATAAGAAAGAATTGCAAGTTCTTGTTTTAGGTAATACCTGTACGGGTTTGTTCTACTGGTACAATTATCTTCTTCGTTTGGTTTTGAATGGCTAGAACAGGTCTTCCAAAAGTCCTTCAGCTGCTTTTTAAAAGTCATTTGGGGACCCCGCTCCCTTTGATGCCACAACTGAGTGTCGATAGGACAGAGCTGATGGTGTCGCCCAACGTCTTGAGCCAGGTAAGTTTTGCAGAGTTGTCAAATATAGATCTACTAACCCATAGACAGCTTTTTTTTGGTGCTAATACAAGGAGCTTTGAAATCTAAAAAAGAGATGGCAAGTGCCTAAGGTTGTTATCAGCGTTATTTTTTCAGATTCTAAGCTTCACTTATAATCTTCAATCAGCTTATCTTTCGGGTACTGCGCTACACAATATATGCGATACGATACAGTCCGATTCCGGTGTAGTTTTGACATTGGTTTTTTTGCTGAAGGAGTTCTGGCTTTTCTCTTGTATTACGACGGCTGAGTGAAATATCACCAAAATTTCTGAATATTTATCCAGAAACGACCTACCCCATTTAAAAATTTATTGAATTCACATCAAGATAGCGTGGCATTTGAAAAAGGTCTAAGCGTGAATATTTTTAATCGTTTGCTGAGATCGGGTGATTTTCCACACAGCCTTCAATTTGGAAGTAATTTTACAATAAAGAGACCCTTTAAACAGAAAAATTGATAAAAAAAAGTGTCTAGCAGATTCATGATTTACTATCCAATCAGTAACTCGTTTGTAATTAAGAGAATATTTTATTTCTGCCACGGAAAATAAAACTCCAGACTTAATGAAACATTTTTAACTTTTTGTTGATTTTTGCAGGCGAGATCCCAAGGATATATCTATAAATGAGTTTCAAAAACGTCTAATTTCAACTATAATCAATCTATTTTGAGCTGAGATAGCACGTTGTTGGAAAAATTCTGATATAAGCCTTTCCCCAATCAAATTTTGAAATGGGGTGAGATAGAGAATTTTTGAAAAGTATTCTAAAATGGAGTGAACTCCACTCAACCGTCAATTTGCTTGATAAAATAAATTTTACCGCTTGAATTTGTAAATATTAGTTATAAACACATATACATATATCGCATTTTTCATAAATTCCTTAAATTTATTGTAGTTAAGCGAACATTAGCCCCCAATTGGGATTAATTTACGGTTACATTTTTTTACCACCATTTTATTTACAAACACTTACTTTTCGGCTCACGTACGCCTTTATTTTCACTAGCGAAAGCAGGAAGATTTGCTGCTTATTTGAATTTATATATATATATATATGGATATATACTCGCCGGCTTATACAAATTGTGTTAACGTATCTAGATTTTTGTTGTTCCTTAGAGAAGTATGTTGTTTTTTTTTTTGGATAGCCGACAACGGCTAATACGTTTTCCAATAAATAAACTCGTTAACGTCAAATAATAAAAAAAAAATGCGGTTAACGAACACAATAAAGAATACCGGCGTGAAATTTTAGTTTTTTCGTTTGAATTTATCGCTCTACACTTTTACATATATTTGTTGTTGTTTATTATTTAACACGAACACAGCTATTGCCTAACGCGCGAACATTATAAACAATATAAATTCGAGAAATTATGATACTCGAAAATAGACAGTTGTGGTCTATATAATTTTTGTGTTTTCATAATAGTCTGGGCTCTTTTTTATTCTTATTTTGTTTTCTTATTTTATTTTTGATCATCTAATTTTGCATTCACATTTGGTTATAAATTTAAATAGATTGTGAATGTATTGTGTTTGTGTTACACACTCAAATTCAACCACAGCGGCATTTACTTCTCACTCGAATGTGCCGCATTACCCGATTATCGTCTGAACGCGTTCTATGTCGGTCATCAACTGAATTTTCCGAACTGAATTTTCCACAAAACACAAGCTACCAGCTGCTTTCTGCTACATTCGGTTTCCTTCTGCCGCAGTCTCAGAAGCAGTCGCTGCCGCAGTTTGCTTTAGCCGCTACAGCATTGATTTGCCGGCTTTCCATGCGAAAGTATGTGCGCCTGTGTGTGTGTTTGTGATGTGTACGTGATTGTGCTTAAGTTTATGTTTATTTACATGGAAATCGAGGAATTTATACGCCCCAGTGCGAGTCGAAAATATAAAAATATTAAATCGCGTGAATGCACACAGGTACACACACCGGTGTGCTCCTTAAAAAAAAAAATCTAATGAATTACTGTTTTCCACTCTCTCCCCTTAATGCGAAATTCGGCATATTTTGTAGTTATCTTTTGCGCTTTAGATTGTCAGTGTATTTTATTGATCTACTTGTGTTAAGCACATTCTATAGCATTATTTTTTGTAATTTTTCTTTTCTTTTGCATTTTACCTGTATGCAATTGCAGCGACGCTAGCCATACGCTCACGAGGCCAATGCCCGCAAAACACGAACTCCTTTCGTAATAGCAACGACGACAGCATATACGTTGGCCAAACGCCAACATTTTCTTACTCTCAGCAAAAAAAGCTTTACCGAGCGCATGCAACAGAATTATAATGCCAGTGCTGGATTAAGTAAACTTAGGGTTGTACAATCAAGGCGGAATCTATAATATAAATTCGCAGGTTTAGGGAAATTTTCCCACTTTTTGGCCAAACTATATATCTAAGGTATTAACAATTATGTATGTATGTATAGGTATGGCCAAACTGCAGTACCGTCAATCAAAAAAATAAAACAATTTATATAATATGGAAAAATTAGTTTAAAAATGACACCAATACAAATGCCAAACATGTATTCACACTATAGAGCCGTAGTTGGTTGAGTATGTCAGTGTATTACTCGTGTGGTCGGCTCTCACTGTGAGTGCGAAGAATTGGTAGTGGACCAATGAAAAACAAGTATTCACATTATAGCGCAGTAGTGTCATGCATTTTTTCTTTAGTGGTTGTTATTGTATTGATCACTGGCTATAATGCCCAGTGTCAGCAGCCCTCCTGAGGGAACGAAGAGTTGCTTTGTTGGAGACATTAAACATTCACGATATAGAGCCGTAGTGTGAGTAAACATGGTATGCATTTTTACTTCAGCTGTTTTTACTTTGTTGTGATGGTCCTCAAATGTATCACTACCTCTCTCGCTTTGGTGTTGAATACTCTATGGAGTAATCTTTTGGGAGCACTTTGAAAGTGCTCTCGCATAGGGCCTTCATGGAGTATTGGGAAGCAAAGAAATGGAGTACTCCGAGATGGAGTAGGTGATCCAATGCTAGGACATTGCGATGTAAATTGCACCATCCCTTTACATGGAGGAGGATAGGTGTTGGAGTACTCTGATACTCCTATATAGTATTTCCGCTGTTTTCAGGGATTAAGAAAGCAAAAACTTGAAACGAACAGCACAAAAAGGGAGGCGAATGAAATTAGTAGAAAGTAATTCAAATTAAATAAAGTTTTGTGATTGCATTTTAACCACTGGGCGGTCGCCAGTATTTATATATAAAAGTATTTTTTTTTGTCTGTTTGTTGTTTTCAATGTTTTTTTTGTTTTTCTTGGAGCAGTAAAATTCGTTTTTTTCCCCAAATATCCTGTATTTCAGTTTCAGCTTCTTTTAGGTTCTTGTGTATTGCTAGTGTATTCTTAGAAAAGTAGTGAGATCTGGCATTGCTAGTCTCGAGATTCAGTGCCTTTATATGTGACGAAAATAACGGGATGTCTATGGAAAATCCAGAATTTTCTAGATTGGAAATATTTTTGAGGTCTTTACAAACTGAATGATTTTCTAGATTGGCAACATGGTACTCAAAACTAGATAGTTGAGCTAGTATATCAAACAATTTCTTCACTTTTTTCAAGCTAAATTATTGGGATCCCTAGTGGGAGCTCTTGAAAAAAATTCTACAAAAATTGGAATAATAGGCGGATAAGATCAAGGTTTTCCCCAAGTACTAAAGGGAGAAAAAAATCTTTCCCGCAACAATCAGTATATTACCAATGGTGCTAGTACCCCACCGTAATGGATCCGTGTACCGTTCATATCGTTAACAATTTTCTGTACTTTGTTGTCATAACAAGCAACAAGAGTATTTTATTTTTCAAATTAATTAATTTCTCAATCACCAAGCGGATTATTTGAAGTCAAATTGAATTAAGAAAACAGGATAATAATGGGATTGGGGTGGAATGGTCATATTTCCGTGCCCTACTCGAGGCCCAGCACCTAAAACTATATTCTTCCAGAATGATTTCAAGACGTTTAACAATGAATAAATAAATCTCACCGATTCTATATCTGGCCACAAGTGTTCCACCTTGAAAGGTCTACTTCCGGATAGTTACGGAAAAGTTCCCATTTCTGTCTTCATCCTCAGCATGAGCAACTCATGGCCGGGTCTTCTAGTAAAACATAAATATTTTCACCTTTCTGGTGTTTTGTCAGTTCTTTTAGTATCTTATCAGTCGACTAAGCACTTCTCCCCACTGAACCTCTATGAACACCTTCCCACTTACTTCTATAGCGGGGTTGATAGGACGTGGATAAGTTACGCTCACCTTCACAGAATAAAGAATCATTATCAAGCTGATATTTTTCCATTTTGCGTTTTCAAATTTTTTCTCCCCATGGTGAAGAGCTTTCACATATTTAGAAATACTTAACTAATTTAATTTTTAATGTACCGTTTGTAGGCATTTTTAAATCGGCCCACCTCATTAAAATCGCCTTAAAATTTCTTATACAAAAATGTGACAGAAATCGGCCATGAAAATTTGTAAAGTTATTCGTGACATAACACCTCTCTTACATTCACAATTACTTAACATTTTTCTTAACAGCTCTCTTCAATCTCTATACAACTCTGTAATAATCAGGTCAAAATGGTTTAAAAATATTCATTTGTGTAAATCCAGTGCAATGCTCTTTGTAGTAAGTTTGGAGTATTCTTTCTTACATAAATATGTATATGCAAACGCTCTCTCAATTTCTCATTGTGACATCACAGAAAAGCTCTTTTAGCCCTATCCCAACCAATGGGAGCGTTGGGTTTTGCGGGGTACCCAGTAAACATTGTTGTTCAACATCAATTTGCGAATCATTTGATAACCACGTGGGTAATAAGACTCCAAATAGTAGTTCTCAACTACATTTAAACGAACAGTTGTTACAGAGTGGAAAAATGGAATGCATTAAAATTTGTCTTATATGATGGAACATGCAACTTTTGCCAAACCTTTATCGTTTTACTTCAAAACTTCAATTTGAAAAAATTAACGCCAATATAAACTTTGTGTTAGAATTTCAAAAAATTGAAGATTTTTCCATTTTACAAATGTAATCGTTTTAAGGTGTACAAAACCATTGATTTCAAAGTAACGATCGTTCTTATGGCCTAATGGTTTACAGAACGAGCCAAAATTTATCTGATGAAGATGTCTAACAGCTTCACGTATAAAGCTATAAAAAAGCCTTGTCGTTTGTAAAAACAATTTTTTTTTTTCTATTCAAACAACAACTTTTAATAAAAATTATATTTTCATAAAAATTATTATTCTTGGTTATGAGCCCATTTATACTCATAAATACTTTAAAATATACAGGCGGGCAAACCAAAATACAATTGTTGGTATTCATTTGTATAATACCCTGTTATCCAGTAGTTCTCATCGGCTTAGTCGGAACTTGTTCTACAATTTTTTGAACAACATATTTGGAATTCATTAAATAAAATATTTGTAAAATATTGACTACTAAACAAGCTTATTTTAATTTTTATTGCATTTATATATAACTAAGTGTGGCTGAAAACTAACTTCTTTATATTCCTAAGCGATTCGATATAGCGTATAACAGATCTATTTATTCAAGTATGTTCAGTAATGAATTTTCTAGGATATCGCTGTGTTAAAATTCAGCGATTAAGACACTGACTTTTGTTTTTAAAAACCCTTTTGCTGCTGGGATACATTAGACAATGACGTCATTGGTCATTTTCGATCTGTTTTTTATTGTCAGTACTATTACGACGCCATCAAAATGTAGCCATAGAACTATACATACTAGGCATGTCAATCCTGTTTTACGCAGCGAATGTTTTTTGGTTTGGTTTTTGTTCTAGCACACGCTTTATCAAAAATATTCAATTTATTTATTCAATGTTGAATTTTTTAAATGTAACATCTTCTACAACAAAAACTGAAATAACACGGATTTTAGCCTTAAAAAAGTGCCTATTTCTTATGCCAGTTTTTGAATTTGTTGGCTTGTTCGTATTTAAAATGCTATCCCTGCGAGTGTAAGAATCAGGGCCTTTACTCTGTAGTTCTATTCGAAAGGCTGTTCTACTCGAAAGCAAAAAGCGATTCTAATACACATAGGCACTCTGTAGTTCGTTAGAATTTACTTTAGAAAATATTCCATAATAGTAGACATCACTGTTTCACAAATTTCAATTGCAAAGCAAAATACAAAAACACTTTGCATAAATCTCAAGTGCAGTATTAGGCAGCGCAGTTTAACATGTCGCAGTAGCGCAGGTGATAAGAATATCGACTACCACGCGTGCGGTTGCAGGTTCGAACGTAAGTGCTTGCACAAGTAATTTTAATTCTTTTATTTTATTTTTATTAAATACAATTTTGTTTTTTTAAATATGTAAATCTTCTAATCTGTAAAAATGTTGTTTTCTTAAATTTTTCCAATTTTTTACCTAGAATTCTTCAATTATTTTCTGTCAACAGCGATTGCTTAACTCTTTCTGCGATAAAAATGATTTCTTGATGAAAAAAATAATAATTGTTTTATTATAATCATGAGAAAAATTTTTTACAATCGAAAGGGGATAAATCAAATCCCAAGGGGACAGAATGGCACTCGAACAACGAATGCGTTCTACTCGAAAATTTCTTACAGAGAAAGCGAACAAATTTTGTTTCGAATAGAACTACAGAGTGACGGTCCAGTTTAAACAAAAGCAACCTTAATTGCATCTATTTCTGCATCTACTACGTCAATAAATCAATATTATAGTAAATTTTCTACTTTTCCTTCAACAGTCTAACCTGTAATATTTCAAATGCTCAAACGTTTATGTTATACCTTTTGTGCTAATATTGTTATATGAATAAATAAATGAAATGATGAACAAATATTTTTTTCACAGAAACATTAACACGACTTCTTTTCACAAAAATTGCGATAATCAATTTTAAAAACAGCATAAGAACCTGCATTAACAACTTGAACAACTTGCTTTAAAAATTCCAAAACTTTGTAAAAGAGCAATAAGAGCATTTTGGGTTGTTATTAAAAGAAAAAGTTTCGTCTCAAGTAACCAAAACAAAACATTAAAAATTAAAACAGTTGTTAAATATTTACAGGCCAAATGATTTCTCAAACGAAATCGCGGCATTTTTAGGCTACATAATTGGCATTTCTAGTACATGTATACAAAGATATATTATATAATATTTTGTCCTAGCCCTTGTGGTGCTTTATACATATTTACACGCTGTGGCATCAAATCAGTTCAGTGACGTTCTAGCACTTGACGTTGTTTTGTTAGTTTTGCTCTTAACAACTGTTTTCCTATGTAGATAATTATGCATGCCCTGAGCACAATGTGATTTTTAATGTTGCAACTCATTTTAAGATTTGCATGTTAATTATATTTTTGTTTAACAAATTATAACGCTTGCATGTAATAGAATTGATCATAAAATAAACGAAGGTTCTTACACAGGTTTGTTTAAATTAAATTTAGGTATACTAGAGATCGCCCTGTGGTTGAAATTCAACCACAAAACTTTATTTTGTTTTAATTATTTGCTATACCCTTCATTCGCCTTTTTCCCCCTTCCTTTTTCCACTGTTCCTTTCATCTAACATATTTTCGTTTTCTTCGATTCCTTCTTTTACTCTCTACAGTCAATATTTTAAATTTATTTTATTCTTTCCTTTCCTTTACTTTGATTTCCTTTCTTTTCCTTTCCTTTACTTTCCCTTCCTTTCCTTTATTTTCTTTTAATTTTTTTTCCTCTTCTTTAATTTCCTTTCCCTTCCCTTCCTGTCTTTCCTTTCCGTGCTTTAACTTTTCTTTTCTTACCTTTACTTTCCTTCCCATTCCTTCCTTTCCTTTCCTTTCCTTTTCTTTACTTTCCCTTTTTTTCTTTTCTTTTATTTTTTTCTCTTTTCTTTTCTTTTCTTTTCTTTTATTTTATTTTCTTTGCTTTTATTTTCTTCTCTTTCTTTTCCTTTCTTCTCCTTCCTTTCCTTTCCTTTCTTTTCCGTTCATAACCTTTCCTGTCCTTTCCTTCACTTTCTTTTAATAAACTTTGTTTTATTTTTTTTTTATATTATTTCATTTATTTTATTTTATTTCATGCACGCAAACCCAACCACAAATACAAAAATAAAACAAACTCCGGTGTTGAATACTCTTTATCAATTTCTTTCCTTTTCTTTCTTTTCCTGTACTTGGCTTTCCTTTGCTTTATTTTCCTTTCCTTTCCTTTTTTTCCTTTCCTTTTATTTCCTTTCGATTCCCTTTCTTTCCATTCCTTTACTTTCCTTCCCATTCGCTTCCTTTTCTTTCCTTACCTTTCCTTTACTTTCTTTTCGGTTCCTTACCTTTCCAGTCCTTCCCTTCACTTTCTCTTAATAAATTTTGTTTTATTCTTTTTTTATATTATTTCATTTATTTAATTTTACTTTATTTCAATTCACACAAGCCCAACCACAAATACTAAACAAACGTCATTATTTTTTGGGTTTGTTTTTAAGCACTGTTTGTAGGTATCAGCAATGAAGTTTACATATTTGCTCATATTTTACATTGCTTGTTTAATGTCTCCTATAAAGCAACTTTTCGTGCTCTCAGGAGAGTCGCTGTCACTGGGCATCGTAGCCAGCATGTTCCAATAATACAGGTCGTGTTCATAGACCAGCTGATTTTTACTTTTGGCTCGAATTTTAACATTACACTCATTTCTCATTACGATTTTGACGTTAAACTCACATATTACAAAAACAAAATACATTTACAATTTTTGTGTGTTTGTATCTTTGTCGAGCTGCTACGACCTGTTGTATATGGATCATGGTAGCAGTGATCAATACAATAACAACAACTAAAGCAAAAATGCATGACACGTTTATTCACGCAACAGCGGCTCTATAGTGCGAATACTTGTTTTTCATTGGTCCACTAACAACTCTTCGCACTCACAGTGAGAGCCGATCACACGAGTAATACCCAGTGTGACCAGGTTAGCCTTTTCGAGGCTAGATTTAGCATTTTTTTTTTGTCCTTTAGCCTCATAATTTTGCTTTTAGCTTCGTGACTTTTTTCTAGCACTTTTTTACTCCAAACCTTTTCTGGTCCCTACACTATATTTTTCATACAACTTTGAGGAATATATAAAATTAAAGTTGAATGAAGGTAGTATTGACGACTAAATACAAAAAATTATTCGTAAAAATTGTCAACTATTTTTAATTGCGACATCGCTTACCTGATAATATGAACTCTTTACAAAAGATCAATTTTTTTTCAGTTGAGAATTCTTTGAAAGTTACAAAGCCGGATGTATTTTCTGACTTTCAAGAAAAAAATTCTAGATACTCTCCAAGTCAAGTAGCATTGATTGAGCTGCAGTGGCGAAAGCTAATAACCGTACAGTGGACAAGTGTGATCTCTACCATTAAATTTTAGGCGGAAGTCCGAGAACATAAAAATTCATTAAACGAACCCCCTTTTTTAGAAGTGGTCGAATTCGTATTAAATTTTTTGGTATTACCTTTCAGTAATGCCGAGGTTGGAACAATCTTTAGTGCCATGAATATTTTAAAAACTAAGTTAAGGAACATATTCAAAGTTAAAATGCTTAACTCGCTGCTTACCATTAGATGTTCGTTAAAACGCTTATCCAAATATTGCACTGATTTTGAAATTACCGATGATCTCATCTCTATGATAAATACCCAAACTTTGTACGCAGACTCAAGCTGTTCTCATTCATCAGACGAAGAAAATATTATAACATTTATGGTCACACTGGTAATACCAAAACATGCATGACATGTCTGCTCAGGCAACTACGGCTCTACAGTGTCAATACATGTTTGGCATATGTGTTGGTGTATTTTTAATCTAATTTTTCAATATTATAATACATTTTTTTGATTGACTTCACTGCAGTTTGGCAATACTTATCCATACATATGTTATTGTTAATACCTTAAATGTATAGTTTGGCCATAAAGTGGGACTATTCTCAACTTAAGCGCAGTTCCCTGTTCAACGCTTGAAAATAAACTGATCAACCTGCCTTGCTTGGTCACTGCTTTATATAGTCCGACAGGGTGCTTTCCTACGCACCGAGAATTTTCTTGGTTGTTCGTTCTTCGTGTTCTCGAAGGGTCGGTGTTAATTATTGAGATCTCCTTTTTGCCTTGTATTCGCAAACATTCGCGCCATCTCTCTTCCTCTTTTTAGGTACACGCTTGCATGCATAAGAGTAGACATCCTCATCTTTGTTGTGTGTAACTAATGTTGGGAGTGTTATTGAGTTAGGGATGGTACATGCTTGGACATAATCGCCACAATATTCACGAAACATGGAGTTCACTGTTCATCGATTTCTACAGGAACGACAAACACTTCTGAAAATCCTTTCCAAATTTCCTTTGTCGAGGAATCCAAACATCAAGAATGCCTTTAAATCAAAAAGTGGGCTATAATTAAACATCAACCTTCAAGTCAACTACGAAGTTATTGACTGCCAAGACAAGTTGCCGTCGGCGAATGTTGTTAAAAAAGTTATTGAATTCCACTACAGGAATATCTTACTAATTGAAAAAGTCTTTCAGATATAAATAAACAAATAAATAAAAAATTAAAATTTTTATTTAACTGACCGTATTTATAATAAAAAATGTTGGGTGTTTCTCAGTTATGGTTTAAATCCAAACCGAAAGAAATTAAAAGTTTGTATGTATTAAATTTTGCAATTCAGGTTCAAGTTTTTATCCGAGTGAGTTACGAGTGAGCCATAACATATGGAGTTCCAGGAAATCTTAAATAATTTTTAAGTGCGTCTCCCAAGCTTTCGTGATCCTAGCTGCTTAGAAAACAGATTTTTGTAGGGAAGTGAATTGCAATAATTTTAATTGAAAATTTATTTTAATCTATTTAATTACTGGTAAATGTCTATTTTTAATAAATCAATGACACAAATTACAGATTTTTAATCGATATTTGTAAATAGTGCCATCTGTGCGAAGGATAGAAAAATTGGGAAAATCATGGATACAGCACAGTTGATTTAGTTTTTAGTTTAGTCAAATATCAAAAAAATACCGATCATCTGTGATAATATTGATATGTAAAAGCATTGAAAATTTGTCAATCGTTGGTGTGGTAATTTTTTTTCACTTATTATGTTAAATGATTTTCTATTGAATTGATTATTCATAACATATTTTTACTGATGCATCAAAAAGGTGTGCCCTAACAAATGTGGAACCAAAGTTCATTTATCATTTCATGTTTATGAAATACATAAATTAGAAATATTTTATTTGTTATGTATCAATATTATATGCAACTTCTTATGTTTAGAAATTTTCATCAATGTTACTAATAGTTCATTTGTCTAACTTAATGTAGAGAAATTTCGCAATTTTATCGAAATTTTAATAAAAATTTTTTTAATTTACTCGTCGTTGTTGCATCATATTTAAAAGTAAAATTTCTATACTAGAGCGAAATTGCCTTTACTATTTTTAGTTTTCGAAACTTGTGGTTTTCTGAAAAAAACAAAAAAAAACGTTGTGCGCTAAGAAAATAGGCGTGATGCTGACGGCATCGTTTGAGTTGTGCGTAAAAATAGCACCCAACAACTTGTTCTTGTTTTGTACAAATTAGTTTGGCTTTTTATCAATTTCTTGAGATAAAACTACGCACTAGGGATGAAGTTCTCGGAAACACTTGCCTTTATATGTACAAAAAGAAATGCCAATGGGCCAAGTCCAAATGGGACGAAATTAAGTTATCACGACTACTCAGATGTATTATAACAGACATTTGCATGCCCTTTGCCCTATAAATGAAAAAAAACAAAAAAACCAAACAATCAAAGTCTGTTTTCCACTTGCTTGAATCTGTAATAGCAACCAAACTCTATAACAGTAACTAGGGATGTATGTTTTTAGAGGATATTGAAAGCTTGGTTTCCAGTGCAAACTAGATACCTCAAATCCATCCTTTTCTATATACTTTAAAAAGAAAAAAAGAAATCAAAAAAGCTTGAAGCATATCTCTTTCTGAAAAATTTGTGCTAACATAAGTTCAAGTGAAGGGTTGATGCCCGCTTTAGTGTAGGCACTGCACAGATTTATGGATTTTCCTATTAATTTTATTGCTCTCATCTGAATAAGCCAAACATTTCAAACTCACGTAGTGTTGGAATGGGTTCAATGTTTTCTTAGTGCTACAAACATACTACGCCCATCACAAATATTTCAGAGCAAATATCAATATTAATAATTCTTTTGTAAGTATGTAATTATATTAGATATGTTTGCAACACATCGAATATATCGATGTTTTACTCCAGTGTATCGAAAGCTTACCAATCGGTACATACTCGAATTGATATCGTTCCAGAAAATATGTTTTCAAACATAGGACAGTGCGACATCATTTACCTGTCCTGTCAGGCGCCTTTCGGAGTTGGAATAAAACATATGGAACCCGCCAATAATAATAAAAAATTAGTTGCAGTACACCAAAAATTTTAAGAGAATTTACTCGGAGGGAAATCGCGCCAAATTATTATTATTACCACATAGTAAAATTTTCCGGGTAATAACATTACGCCCTCTTCCACTCTCATAAAATTGTAGTTTTGAACCATATTTTTTATAGTGTGGCGTTTCGACTACGCAGGATATTAAGAAGTAAAGTTAATAAATACCATATCTGGTGGCTTTAACTTAATCTAAACGCTTACTTAACCAAAATCGAAAGAGAAAAGTTCCAAAAATCATAATAAATTGACGAACTATAATATGAGTAGCATATGGATATGGCGGAAAATCAAAATTTAATTGATGGGCTTGTAAAAATGGCATTATGGTATGACACCATAGATCGATAACATTGGTTTTCATTGAGTTGCCTGGATCAGCTGTTGTATGAATATGGCTATATCACCATTAACTGAGCGTTAACTTTCTCTCTCAGCTCTCATCTCTCATCATATTTGTTCAGACATTGTATCTAGGAATCATGGACGGTGTCGACAAAAAATATGAGTATTGGATAGAGCAGAAAACTTAAACGTAGATGAGATGTACGAGCTTTTAGAGGATATCAGCATAGTAAAGCTAAATAAAGCTTAGAGTCTTCGCTGGTATAATAATAGACAAAAACGCTTCGCACGGAAAACTTTCATTTTACGTAATACACGGTTTTAGCAGTACACAAAGACCCCTTTGAGTTGGGCAATCAGATGAAGGACGATATCAAAATATTCCTGTTTGAATCGATAAATATTTAAATAATTTAAAGAAGTACATCCATGCATATTTGGCACGGCCATCTCTAATACATATATTCACATATATAAATAAACGAAGCGCGGAAATTAACTTACTATCACAAGGATTTTTTAATAATATATTACAAGTCTAAGTTTATTTGATTTTCTGTTTTTCCGACAGGGTGGATATTAGATTTATATTAGAACGATTTTTCGTTATCCCTTGTCAATTTTTGTTCTGAGAACGCGAAAACATACACTGAAAATGGCGGATCGCCGAAACCGGTTTGTAACAAAACAAAAATTGACAAGGGATGACGAAAAATCGTTCCAATATACATATTAAAAATCTTCCTTCGGATGCTCATGGTTTTAAAGCGCAAACTTCTAAAAATGTCCTTTGTAACCAACAATTATATAGGAAATTCAAGTGTCAATATTTTGCTTATAGAATATAATTAAAAAAGTCGCATAAATCGGTTTTCTGAACTTTGAAAAAATTATCGACAGGTTTAGGAATATTTTTCATAAAACCGATGGTATATAATTGTAAGGCTCATAAAATTCTAGCATAATCTCTTCATAAAATAAAATTAGAACAATTCGATGTCCGTACATTGCTAATATAATATTCAAGCAAGATTGATAGTAGCAATCAGTATTGAGCCAATAGATTCCAAAGCAACACTTTTTAGAATGTTTGTCTGTCTGTCTGTATGTTGGGCCGCTTATGACTCAAAAACTGTGGAATATATTCCATTCTACTTGAGCTGTTGCATTACTAAACGTGCTTTTTAAATGAGTACTGCAATAAGCGATGTAAGGAGGTAGGGAGGTTTAGAAGATATAATGATTAAAATTGAACTCACTTCATTATTAGATCTGAGACGCACCGAACCGTGACCGGGTTTTCTGGTCATGTATCAAGTTCATGTTTAAAAAACAGAGTTGAGTTATTAGAATCCTTTTTCTGCGGTCATCTTTTTTATGTAAGTTCCAATCCAATAGAATTTCAAAACCTTTTACAAATTTTTATTTTAAATTTAATAACACATTTATACTGATATAAAATGCGTGATTTCAGACCAGTGACTCAAATGTGTTTATATCGGCCTTGTATGCGTACTTTCACAATAAACAATGAAGTAAGCTAGTCTATTAAGCAATATTTTCCAAACTTCGAAATCAAGGTTTTCCAACGAGCTTGTAACTATAACATTTCACAAACGTTTTATATGTTTTTACAATTGTATGGTAGCTTTGGTGAATGAACTTGAGGTGAACTTTCTGCGAGGTGAACAGTTTGGCGTGGTGTAGCGGTAGTGTTGCCGGCCTATCACAAAGAAAGGCCGAAGGTTCGAGTCCTGGGACAGCTAACATAAAAAGTGGTTTGAAAAGAGGGGTTTTCACACAATTGGTAAAAAAGCTAACGCCGAATATTTAAAAAAAAATTTTTTATCACATTTGATTTGTAAAAAAAAAGTAATAAATATAACTAAAATAACTATAAAACATATTTTAAAATAATTATAATAATTTATTTATTGGTTTTTTATACCAACAATTTTTTGAAACGAGCTCAAAGCCAAGAATAATAATTTTTCACTTTTTGAATGTTTTTGGAAATTATTATTGTTTTTTATTTTTTATAATCATTTTCAATTTAAAAGGTGAAAAGCTATTATTATTGGCCTGGAGCTCGTTTCATGAATACTTGAATAATTTATTTAATACAAAAAAGTTGAGGAAATTGTCGGGATTCGAACCAGCAACTTTCGGAGCAAGGTCTAGTATATATTCATTAGGCTACTCGCCCATTTTCACCGTCGTTGCCTAAATTGGAGTTTTATCAATCGGTTTTCAACAAACCCTTACTGTACGTTGAATAAAACGTTAATTTAAAATTGTTTTCCAAACCTCATTTGCAATTGTTTAAAAAGAGATCACTTTCGTTGATTCGACAATTTTTTCCAACAGTTTAACAATGATAGTAAACGTTTTCAAAACAAAAACGCATTTTTAATTGTAATTTGGTTTGAATGCGTGATTTTGTGAATGCAATTTGTATAGGGAAATGTGAGGCCTTTTGAGCTTTTCTATGAAAATAACGCATTTCTTTCAGTGTAAATGTAGTACTAGAGTCTTATAAGTCTGTATGCTAAACTTTGTGCACATCTTTAAAAAGTAAAATTCTGTGAGCGCTATAGTTATGAAACGTCCAATATGATACAGAAATCTAAGTGGAGACTTATGACAAACAAGCGATTTTTCCTACAGGCCGCTTATATGGTTGTTAAATATTTATGACTTCGTGTTTGTATATTTTTTCTAAATTTTCACACCACTGATAACATCAGTCATTGGCACCCGGTCATACCCCATGTCAATGTAGTAAGCCAATATTATATGTTAGCCATATGATCCATTAACTTTGAAAATGATGTAAGTCAATTCATACTGTTTGAATTTAGTGAGCATTTACTAGAATCTGAAAGCAGCAAATTCTCCTTCAATTGCAGCAGCAAAAGCTCACTAACTTAAGCATTAGTTTATGTAGGCAGAATAATTTATAGATACGTTCCTTTATAAGTAACTAACAAATTAAGAAAAAGAGGTGGAATTGACTTATGCCACTTTCAAAATCAATGACTAGGGTATGTGTGTGGTGATTTCTCACCTACTTCAATTTTTATAATATCATATTGCTTTTGGGTTATCAACACCCCTATCCACAGGCTACATGGGCGAAAATGTTCAATCTTTTTACATTGGTCTAAATTAAGTCAAAATATTATGATTCATGGTGAGTAAAAATGTAAGGCAACGCTATGTGTGAAACATAATAAAAGGTAGTCCGTTTTTTGGGCCTATAGTAGTTTCCATATCTCATAAAAAAAATGCATGAATAATTCATCGAAACAACGCTGACCCACTTTTATGCATATTAGACATATTAGAATGTAGATTTGTATACTTGTATGTATGTATGTACATATTTATGTATGATTAAAGAAGTAGAGATCATCACAGTTCATGGAGCTTATTAGAGGAAGTTTTTATCAACGGCAACTAGTTGTACGTAACATGAAAGTGTATTAGTTCACGTAAATGTAGTATTCATGAAAATGGAGCTGAACTTTCAGGAACATAGAGGTCGACGTCGATATTTTATCATATTTTTGTTTTTTTTTAAGTGTTCATGAAACGAGCTCAAGGCCAAGAATAATAATTTTTCACTTTTTGAATTTTTATGAAAACTATTATTGTTTTTATTTTTTTTAGTAATTATTTTTAATTAATTATTAAAAGTTTTTTAATTGAATAGAGTAGGAAAAATTTTTAGAGACAACCGCCATAGCTTTTCTTATAGATCCATTTCGGAGCTGCTAGACTTCTTTATGAAGAATGGATCTACAAGAAAAGCTATGGCGGTTGTCTCTAAACATTTTTCCTACTCTATTTAATTAAAAAACTTTTAATAATTAAAAATTATTATTATAAAAAAAAACAAAAAAAAAACACTAATAATTTTCATAAAAATTCAAAAAGTGATCATAGTGAAGAGCTTGTCCATAGAACAACAAGCTTCAAAGATATTAAGGGAACTGATTCAAAGAAAAGCAGGTATTGCTGTGGCACGTTCTTTGTTAAGCAGTAAAATTACACAATTCCTTCAAATCTCAGCAAAAGTCCCATTATTTAATAGTTGTGCATACAGTTGTGTTCACAATAATAGTAGTGAAATTAAATTGGATATCGTTCGCCCAAATAAGAAGAGGCTGTGTTGTTAATAATTTTCATTCAAAATCTAGCGAATTCCAAAGTTTACACAAAGTTCAGGAATGTTAACTAAACTTTTAAAAAGTGGCCAGCAAAATCTACAAACTTTTTCTCAGAATTTCTAGAAAATTTTTAAGTTTGCAGTTTTGTAGCCCAATCAATTTTAGTGTGACAAACCTGAAAATAAAATTTTTTTTTTCAAAAAACTGTTATCGCCAACGTTTTTAGCGCATAGTTTTTTAAGTGGGACAGGAAATATAAGACAAATTCGTTTTCATCGAAAACATTTTTGCATGTATGATAAAAAAACCCTTAAAAAAAAAATGGCGAAAGGGTCACTTTTTTGACCAAAACACTCCCCAAATCCCAAAAAATATTTTTTTTTTAAAAACTGTTATCGCCAACGTCTTAGGCGGACATTTTTGGGTCGGACAGGGTATACATGAAAATTTTAGAATCAAATGAAAATTTTTTTAGTTGGTCTTGAAAAAAACCTTAAAAATCAAAGTCGAAAAAAGTCAAAAAAATGAAATTTCGCTGGCTCGAAAATAATTTTTTTGGGTATGCGTAGTGGAACTTTTTTTCCTGAGCCCAAAACCTATCGAAAAATGGATGACCCGATATCGGTTAATAAATTGACCCAGTCTAATGTGCAAGCTAGAATTTGCTCAAACATTTCCCTAAATTTTCATATCTTTTTGGAGTGATTTCTCTCATACAACCCATGAACAAAATTAACTTTTTTAGAATGAAAATACTAAACACCCTTGACGAAAAAAATGCTAAAATTGATTGGGCTACAAAACTGCTTACTACATTACAAATTTTGACAAAAGATATTGCAGACTTTGATGAATATTTTTTAAAGTGTAATTGACTTTTCTGAGCTTTTTGTAAACTTTGAAATATCTTTTTATGTGGCTATATTTTGTTCATAGAACAACAAGCTTCAAAGATATTAAGGGAACTGATTCAAAGAAAAGCAGGTATTGCTGTGGCACGTTCTTTCTTAAGCAGTAAAATTACACAATTCCTTCAAATCTCAGCAAAAGTCCCATTATTTAATAGTTGTGCATACAGTTGTGTTCACAATAATAGTAGTGAAATTAAATTGGATATCTCTCTCTCTCTATGGCGCGATATACAACAGGTATATCATCATAAACCTCCTAAGAGATTTTTGCGCCAAGCTTCTCTTCCAATTTGTGGTGTGCCGATTTGAATTTTCCCTACAAATTGGTGGGACCTACAGTTTTTTGCCGACTCCGAACGGCATCTACAAAGGAGACGAATTTTTGCTGAGAAGCCTGTCATGGCAGAAATACACTCGGAGAGTTTGCCAAACCACTGCCGAGGGGCGACCCCGTTTTGAAAAACTTTTTTCAAATCATTTTTGATGTTACCTGTACCAGGGCTCGAACCATGGACCTTCGGTGTGGTAGGCCGGCAACACTACCTTCACACCACGGCGGCCGCCATTTTTGACAAAAGATATTGCAGACTTTGATGAATATTTTTTAAAGTGTAATTGACTTTTCTGAGCTTTTTGTAAACTTTGAAATATCTTTTTATGTGGCTATATTTTAAATTAAAATTGTTAAAATCACAGCTTCTTCTTATTTCGACTAACGATAGCCATTTAAATTCCACTACTATTACATTGAACACAGCTGTAACTTCATATGTATGCTATGTCCTGTCTCCATGCCAGTTAGACATAAACTTTAATACAGATAAAACCTCAAAACACTTTCACGCCTTCGATTGCAGCAGCAATAAAAGTTTATGAGGCTAAGCATAGCATATGCTAACTTTTTTACCAGTTCATAATTTACTGTTACTTTTTGACAGTCGCCATAACTCGCACAAATGTGTTACGAAGTGGAAAATGAGTGAAATTGTTGAGAACTCTTGAAGCTATAACTCGTCGCAGTGTAATAAAGCAGAGCAATAAAACAACAACAAACATATTAGAATAAGAACCTTTTTAGCGAAAAGTTTTACCGTTGACATACAGATTTAATGAGCTTTCACAAAGTTGTTTTTATGAAAAAACAAAACATATGTACATGCATCCTTGTGGTGAACGCCAAATATATGTGAATAACTAAGATTTTTAAAGCACTCATAATTGTATGTAAATAAAATCAACAGGTTTTAACGAATGCCACAGCTCTAACTGGATTGGGGGCTAACTAGTTTGAGCTTTTGTGTTTTATTTTTATTTTTTTCAAAACATATTCATTTTAAATTGGGTTGACCATTTTTGAGCTAGGCTAGTGACAATTTAAGACAAATACATACATAATCTCTGGTGGGCGTTTCTACTCTACTCGTGATTCCTAGTTGAGGTAAGCCATCACAAAGAGGCAGCTACTGATTTTTGTTCGACGCATTCAAAGCTTAAATATGATTTGCAGATTTTTTACGAAAAAGTCCTAAAGCCAATATATTATTAAGTTTGCACTCAAAAGCTACTTCAATTAAACACCGCCGAGCTGAATGGGGGAAAACGGTTTATTCGCACAACAATTAAATTAAATTTCAACCATTCTGTGGCAATAGGGATCAAGGCCAAAGTCGGGCCTACCTGTTTATGGCTTTTACTAAAAAAATTAAGATTCTGACAAATTGTCAAATGTCGAATTGTCTGATTTGTTCTATAACTCCTAAAAATATTAATTTTACTTGGAAAATAAATTACAACGCTATTATTGCATGGATTGTAATAAATTGAAGTTCATCTCACTAACGATTTGAACATTCAAATGCCTTTCCTGAAACCCTCACCCTTTTGTCTACCTCTGCATAGTTTATTCACTTTTTAAAACCAGAAGTCACTAGTTGTGAAACTACTGGAAGACGAAGGCGATTTTTCAAAAACTTTTGAATTGGTATATTTTTTAAGTCAAAACTACATAACGACATGAGCAGAAAACAGTTCTGACTACGTAATGTTCGTTGCACCGTTTATATTACAGTAGATTTTTCCGTGTCAAAGGTGTTCGTCTCTCAATACATCTATTCCATAAATCTCATACCTGATCTTAGCGACATCGGCAAATACGCTTTCATCAACATCCTCAAGGCAGTCATATGTTCATACCAAAAAACAAGTCGTCTGTGGTACCGTCTACCCATCATGAATTCGATGGCCGTCCAAGTTTTGAAATAGATAGAGGGCTTGCCCACTTTCATAGTGCACCTTGGCTGGCACTATAAACTCATAAACTCCTACTTCTCCATCTGTTCTCCACATGGTCTTGTGCATTGCGAGTACCTGAGCTTGGAAGACTGCAATATTTTCTCTCAGAGAAACGTGAAGTTGATCAAAATTGTCTTCTACGAACCCAACACGACCTTCAGTGAAGATTCTGGAATATGTGAGTCCGGGTTCAGTATTCGAAGTAAGCCTGTGTTAAGCCTCAGAAAATTCAGAGAACCACCTCAGTAAAGGTAATGGTGTCGTGGAGTGATGTGGGATTGAAAGAATGATGGTGAGAGCTATTACGTAAGATAATTGAGGTAAAGGGCAATCTTATTGGCATTTGAATTATAAAAGTGACTCGCTATTCGGAATACCGCCAAGTATTGCAAATTATTAGCGGATAGAGTGGCCGAATACGGAATAGTTGTACATTCGCGACATCTCTAGTACATATATTTTCAACTACACTCAGTTTAATGTTCTTTTGTCCAAACTGCTACTACTTTTTTCATAATATTTAATTGCGAACACTGGTCTAAGTATGTAATGTAAACGTAATCCACAAAAATGTTGTGCTTTTTCTGTGTAGTTGCTGATGGTTTGTGCCTTCACTAGTCGTGACTACCGTACACGGTTCCACAAACTGTTGCTGTGCAATCCAGGGGTACACAAACTGTACAAAATTACAGTTTGTATTTGGCATCAAACCATCGACATACACTATCTTTTTATAATACACAGAGATGGTACCCTGTAGGGAACTTAGTAACTAGTGAGACAAATTTCTGTCTCAGAGCGAAATCTAGAGAAGTAAGAAATATGTTGAGGCTCGACTATAACTAGATTTCGACTACACCAAAACTGAGAGAGGAGTAACTATAAACTAGGCACTTTCAATTGTATTGAAAATTTTGCACATACTCGTATAACTTTTCGCATCTTATAAATAACAAGTAAGGAAGTTTAAGTTCGGGTGGAACCGAACATTATATACCTAGTAGTGATCTATTATGGCATCCCAATTTACGCAGTTCTATTTTAATACTTTCAGTTTGTATTTGCGTTCAAATAGACAGACGGACAGACAGATAGACGTATCGAGAGACGGATATGGCTACATTGACTCAGCTCATCCTCCTGATCACTTCAGTATACTTTTTGATGGGACTATCTCTTTTTCTTCTCATACTTACAACCATTTCATGTTCATGAAAGGTATGAAAATCAAAAAAGATATACAACTTCGTTTTTGCAGTGGGGTATTAACTACTTGCCCGGATATTTTACTTTTCATCCAGAACGTTTTGATATACATTAATAAATATATATTTCGATTCGTTTATGCCGAATAAAGTAATATAACTTGTGTGCGTAACAAAAATAGATATAAAAAAGGGCGTCTTACATAGGCGCCAAAGAACTCAACTGATCTTTATGAAATTTTCACAATATATACTTGGGTTCACTGGGTACTGCATAGACGATATATAGTTTTGGAAAAGTAGGCGGAGCCACGCCCCCAGGCTATATAAAGTTTCAATTCGTCATAACTCCGAACTTTTTTTGGTCTAAATTAATGAAATTTGGATATATGTGTCACTTAGTCAATATCTACATAATTTTTCAAAAGAGGGCGGTGCCACGCCCACATATTTTGTGTTTTGTTTTGCTCTTGAACTTTCACGATAGGTTCACAAAGCTGCAGTTCGGTATATTTAGGACTTTATTTGGTTCAAGTTAATGACATTTTATATATAAATATGTGTTCTATGTATCAAAACTTCAAAACAACGTCTACCGGGTTTGCTAGTATATTATAAAATGGCGAAAGCAAACAACGAATTTCAGCATTCTTTTGTAAAACTGAGAGACTAGTTTGCGTTAAAGTAGGCAGACGGACAGACAGACGGAGAGACGGACATGGCTGAATAGACTCCGCTCATCGTTCTGATCATTTAAGTGAACTTTTCTCTTCTTCTCATACTTAGATACATTTAATCTTTATGAAAGATTTGAAAACCAAAAAAGATATATGACTTCGCTATTGCAGTGGGCTATTAACTACGTGCCCGAATATTTAGCTTTTGTGTTTTCCGATGTGGCTAATTTTTGGCAGGAGTATAATACATACTACTGAGAAGCAGCTTACCAATTTTCATTGAAATATCAAGATTGAATTATAAGCGATTGCCTTTAAAAATAGCAGAAATTTTATGCGGAAAAGTGGTCGGCGCCACGCCTACTTCTTCAAAATTGATTGAATTTTTTGCGGCCGAGTTTTTCTTTAAAAGCTTATTATGTGTGCATATAACTTGCTAAGTTGTAGAAATATCGCTTTTTACATTTTACAAAAAAAATTTTCAGAACTATGTTAAAAAAGTGGGCGTGGGCATTAACCGATTTCGCCCATTTTTACAACAAACAAGTAACCTTTATATATAGAACATTATCACCAAATTTTGTTTCGACAAATAAATTTTTGGCGGAGCTATGGAATAAAAAGTTTTGTGGAATAGTCCACTATAAAAGGGGCGGAGCCACGCCCATTTTCGAAAATTTTAAGTTTTTCGATTTCTTTGTTTACGGAAACTTTAAAAGTGAAATATATATAATGTAAACCTATTTTACGACAAGTTATTGCATATTTTATATATCTACGATCCTCTTCAAAATCTTTCATATAAAAGTGGGCGTAGACCTTAACCGATCCCGCCCATTTTTTTCTGGAACATTCCTTGCATACCTGGAAACTTGAATGCTGAATTTCGTTTCGATATCTTGAACGGTTTTTGATTTATGATTAATATTATTTCTAATTGAATTAATCAAAAGTGGGCGGTGCCACACCCATTTTCAAAAATTTCTTGAAAATTTTATTTTATGCCTCAATCGCAATGTAGTCACCAAATTTTATTCTTATAGCGGTATTATGTACTGAGTATTCACTTTTTTTGTGTTTTCGAAAATATTCTATATATAAAAAGTGGGCATGGCTATCATCCGATTTCGCCTATTTTAAATAGCGCTCGAAGATGAGTGCCAAGGAACCTGCATACTAAATTTCATTAAGATATCTCAAAATTTACTCAAGTTATCGTGTTCACAGACGGGCGGACGGACGGCAGGACGGACGGACGGACATGGCTTAATCAATTTCTCTTTTCGTCCTGAACATTTTGATATATAGAAGTCTATATCTATATCGATCCGTTTATGCCGTTACGTACTGCCGTTAGGCGACTAAAGTTAATATGCCTTGTGTGCGTAGCACTACTAGGTATAGAAATGAATGTGTGTCTTTTATAAGCGTCCAAAGTACTAAACCGTTCTTTATGAAATTTTCACAGTATATTCCTGGATTCCCTGCTTACAGTATAGGCTACATATATTTTTGTGAGTTTTGTTTTTTTTTTTTGGCCTATGTGTCGGGCACTTACCGTAGAGTGTCAGCTCAGCCCTCGCAACCTAACCTAACCTAGTTGAAAGAAACATAGAAACAATAAATTACTATCCTAATTCTTATTTAACAGGTCTGCTTTGAATAAATTTTTATTCGAATATGGTTACGGAATTGGGCTCTGAGCAAAAGAAAAAAATATTTCAAATAATTATTATTCAGTTAGATGTTTTCAATTTTTCCATTATAAATCAAATAATACAAGGTGGCGCAAAAGTAATTCTCCTATCAGAAAATGCTATAAATTTTGCGATTGGCCCCTAAAGTCAGTTCTGTTTTGACATTTGTGTAGTAAACACATGCGAAATACACGTTAATAAACAATGTTACGCTACACTGCTCCAGAACGCGGAATATTGCTGACTATTTATTTGACCAATAATCGGTCGGGGCCAAACGGTTACTGTGAATGGTGAGCGCTACAGAGCAATGTTCAACGAGTTCTTTTTGCCGCAACTTGATGAATTGGGATTGGAAAACATGTGGTTCCAACAAGACGGTGCAACAGCACACACTGCACGTGCCACAACCGATATGCTGAACATCGGAAGCTTACTTTTGCGCCACCTTGTATTTGAGTACTAATTATTATATGTAAAATGAAGAGTTAGTAAACACAAGAACAAAAACAATTAAGTAAAATGTTTACAATGATCGAATATTTTATGTAGTGGTTAAGAACTATCGCAATACAGCGCGAGCTCGTAATAGAGTGAATATTTATCCAGCTAAACAGGGTGTGTACCACAAGACGATTAAGCTGTTTCCTATGTAGTGTTTGTTTCTATCGAAGAAACCGCGAGGAAACTCCAAGTGTACGTCAATTTAAAGACTTATGTTAACGGGGTTCAATAAAATAAGTTCGGGCTGTTGAGTTTGCGTACTCAGATCTTCGCTATGAGGACCTTAAGATTTTGACTGTTTTCCGTCAAACATTTTTAATAGATCACACATAGGACATTATTGCTAGTTAGACCATGAATGTTTAGGTGAGTGTTACTTGCTTATTTATAATTCGAACTATTCCGGTATATACATCTAACATTATCATCTAATGTGAAGAAAAGCAGGAAATGTATTTTTAGAGGTCAAGATCGTCACATCCGTACATCACCAATGCTTAAATCGTGAACAATATTGGTATCAATGCAAAGATATTCAAGTGGGGTGTAAGATGCTTCCATGGGTTTTGCGATATCTAATTGGGTTTAGTGCGTTTCATCCAAAATATGGTCCACCAAGATTTCTTGCTTTTGCTTACAATATTGTTATCTAATAATAGTCATTCGTTTGGCATGGTTTTGGCGGTATCTTAATGGGAAAATTAAGTTTCGCTCAAAATATGATAGACCAAAATTTCTATTACTGAGCCAAATCGATCGTTTTAATTTGTTTGTCTTTAAAAGAAAGATCTCGTTTCTTGAATTCAAGAGATGTTGATACTTTATACTTCTGAGCATTTAGTGTAATTTAGTATCAAATAGATTGTTGTTGTAACATTACTTCATCAAGCCTTTTAAGCCCGCCCCGGCGCGGTATTACCATCAAGCTTTTTTAACGAATTTCTAGTTTCAAGACGTTGCACCATAATGAGTTTGTTGGTAGAAGAGACTGCTCAGCTAAGATGTTTAGTGTCATGAGGATACACAACATGCCTTACAAGCGTTCCACTTTGTAAATAGAGCGCCCAAGGATTTGATGGCGGACAATGACAAGCTCCACGGGTAACAAAAAAAATTATAAATAATTAAATGAATAATCTATCTATATATGTATAAATACGCCACAATAAACGTTTTTCAGCTCCTTTTTTGGGCGAACCGTTTGACCGATTTTTGTGAACTAGACACGGATCGAGAGGAAATAGAAATCTTCGGTGCACAGGGCTATCTCTTATATATAGAGGGCGTGTCACCCGGTATATAGCATAAAATGTGAAAATTTTAATATCTCCAAAAGCCATAAAATCAGGAATATGGGTTCAGCTGAAAAATATTGGTGATATTGGAAAAGGGGGTGTGATACGCCTGATACAAGCTCAAACCCTAATATGATATATATCCGTAACCACTTAAGCTTCATATAGAATTCAATAGAGCAAGGGTATATTGCTAATATCAACCGTTTTATGAAATGCTAAACAAAGAATGTGTATCCCCCTTTGTAAGCTGGAACCTTGATCACTCATGCGTGTAGGTGGGTATATCTATAAATACGCGACATGAAACATTTCTCTACTTCCTTTTTTGCGATCCTATTGGGCGATTTGAGGCTAATATAAGAGATATTGCGATAGGAGGTGAATTCCCTCCCTTAACCGCTGATACCTTATACTAAAAATATGGCCGACTTAAGGTAAACTTTTTATTTTGGAAAAGAGGACGTACAACTGTCCGTACTAGCGGGAATTTTCATTCGGCGGATCTAAGAAATTATTATACAGGCGATACTAGTAATATTAATAAGAAAGATGATCGTCGGCTAACCGTAAATTCTGAGATGTTGTGGTTCGTGGTAAAACCTTTGTTACTTTCTGCTTCGCATTTAAAAGTGAACCCAAGCTAATGCAAATAGTTGGCAACGCGATAGACCTATCTAAAATGTTTTTACTTAAAAATATACTAAGATTTTCTCACCGCGCTTCTGTTTGACTTTGTAAACGTTAAGAAGAGGGAGAGAGAGATCGGTCAAAAACAGGTAACATAGTCCACTAGCAGTAGAGATACATAGCCAACACTCAAAACACAGAGACACCAGCTCGAGATACAAGATACAGGTGGGAGAGTATATACTGACAGGTAAGCTAATGCGCGCTAGAGAAACAAGTATGAGATACTGAGAAGCAAACTTGCAAATACTGACTACAATACACACACAAAGTAATACGAATGATGGCTGTAGCTCTCAACGAACAGGTATGAAATGCCAATTGTGCGAGTACAACAAAAATTTAACGAACATGCGACTGGAAATATGGGTGCTGTTATTGATATTTACCGATTCGGCAGATATTTGAATCGTTGCTTACTGGCTTAAAGCGATAGTGTCTGCGTGTATGTGTACGCGTGGGAAAAGTAATTGCGCAAATTCTTTCACGTAGAGAGCTATACGTTTGATGAGTGCGCGTTGACGGGTGGGGAAATAGTGATCATGGTATTGATCGTTGGGAGTCACAAAGATCTTTTTTTTAAGACTAAACACTTTAAATTGAACTTATTATAACAGGTAACTTCTGTAAATTTATTGAATGCTGATAAAACTTCATTATTAGAGTAAAATTTAATGTCGCGAAGCGCTCTTCAAATACTCAGCAAAACACCTACAGGTACATAGCTCGCTGAGCGGTTTCTCTGCTCTGGCTGACTGGCTGGTTTGGTATGATTGCTGGCTACCTTGACTCTTGCTCAACATAAATGTAATGCGGCTCAAATAGTTTTCCAGCGCCTTTACCTGTTTGCGGACGTGTTTTTCGGAGAGCGGTTGAACTTTAATTAAAGCGTGTGCTTGATTTACCAATTTGTTGTTATGTTTTAATTTTTTTATGTACATAAGTATGTAAAGGTGTGTGTTTCTATATAAGAAACATTTGTATGAGTGTGTGAATAAATACTAAATTTAAACGTATATTTGGCGTTCTAAAGCGATGCTTACACGTAAGACACCGCCGCGCAATTAATTCAAGAAAGGTAATGTGAGATAACAAAGTGGAGCTGTAATATCAGTTAGAGTGGAAGGTAAAGAAGGGGCGATTTTAAAAATTTTATATAAAATTTCAAAGACCGCACCGACGAGTTATGTGAGTCCACATGTACATATATAAAGATTTAACGTTTCCAACTCAATGGTTGCTCAATGACGAAGTGCGGCTAAACAAGTTTATTTTTTTTATTTTTATTAGAAAAGCGGTAAAAAGGTAGTGAATTGCACAAAAGTGGTTGAAACAAATAAAAGATGTACTTGCATTTGGTATGTACCTATGTATGTTTGTGTATAATTCTGGTTAAGAAATATTTCCTAATGTGCTGCATGAAATATCTGGAATGCAGGTACATACCCTCATAGATTTACATACATACATACATCTACGTATGTGAATACCAGCTAAAGTGGTCAGAAAGTAACCGAATGTTTCAATAAAATAAAATATTAATAGCGCACATTACTAAAAGTATTTCGAAGGAAATAAAAAAAATTATTGAGTGGTAAAATGTCCAATAATTGCATGAAATTCCAGAGTGTGGTTAGTAAACGCGCATTCTTTAGCTGGTATATGTTTGTGTGTATTTAAAAATTTTAGTACTTCTGTGTGTGTGTAGCCATGTTTTATTTGCATTCGTGCATGTGTGTAAGGCTTAACTGCGCTTGTGTGTGGGTTGCTATGGCGGTTACCAACGCTAAAAAAGTGACGTCGTTTAAACCTATAAATAAGAGCTAAGAGTTAAGAAAAAGAAAAACCACGATAGAAAAAAATCAAAATAAAACCAAATCGTTGTAAACAGAATACAAATTCGAACAACATTTTAGAACGCGTGTTAAAGAAGATATCTTAAACCAAGCCCATTGGTTTGAATTAGACAAAATTAAGTTTTTAATATAAAAGAATAAAACGAAATAAAGTGTTTACTTTATGAAACAAAATACGAAAATATACATATGTAGAAACAGAGAAAAGAAAATCAATAAAACAAATAAACAAATGGTAATTATCAGTAAAGAAGCCAAAGAACAAGAAACAGAAATACACAGAAAAAACAAAATTATGGTTTAACAAACGAACCTTTGAAAAAAGTGTTAAAAAAATTAATACAAAAACCAAAAACGATATAAATTTGTTGTTGTACAAACCAAAGCAACGAAAAAACAAGTAAAGAATGAAAATATAGTTATTAATTTAGTACAATAATAAATACAAAATAAAAAAAGAAAGAAAATAATAAAGAACCCCCTCAAATTAATAATTATCAGTAAGGCAGCAAGAGAAATATAAAGAGATATACAAAGAAAGAAACAAAATTCTGTATAAATGAATCGAAAAACACCAAAAATAATAAATGGATCTATCGTTTAACAAGACAAAATATTGAAAAAATGCGCCAAAAACGAGTTAAAGAAGAAAACTGAAAGCAAACCAAGTAATTAATAAATTAATAATAAGACGGGAGAACATATAAAGACAGAAAACATGGTTATAGAATGAGTACAACAAATCCCTAAATAATAATTATCTGTAAGGGAAGAAAAAATGTATACACAAAAAATTAAATTCTGTGCTTATTATACATATATGGTTATAAGAGAATGGAATATTAAACAAGGAAAAAATGTTTAAAAATATATAAGAAACTAGAAGAAATTTGCAAGCAAACAAAGTGATTACGATAATAAAAAAAGAATTATTTTATATGGAAACCTCGACCTTGTTTACTAAAGCATTTCTATATTAATAAATCATGTAAGGGTTTTGTACTGTATAACCAACGGGTATTTCGTCCATTTTTTCATTGAGTATTGAACTCGACAATTACTCTGAGATGGTTCTAACACGGATACATTTCTTTTCAGGGTAACCCCGTTTTATTGGGGTTAGTAGATTATACCTTGATAGGTGGGCTAGACAATATTGTGCGAATGAATAGAGATGTTCCATCCCAGAAGGTCCCAGAACTTGGCGCCACTTCCCAGAAAGAAGGAACGATTGGCGAGGTGTATTGGACGGCCAAAATCGTTTAGACGGTTAAGCTTAATTTAAAAAAGAAGAAGATTATACCTTTGTATCATAAAAAAGTCTTGTTATGGACAAAGAAGCGCAAGCGGGACAGAACTGTATGACTATACTCTACACATAAAGTTTGGAAACTAGCCTATGGTATCCACTGAAACAATGGCGGTAGTGCCTGTCTATTTTTGCTAACCACTACACTGTAAAGCCAATGTAAATATATATCGTGCAGTTAACAAAATTAGCTTGAAAGCATAGCGGCTATTACAAACCAATTTAATATTGCTTACTTCCTTTCAACTATTTCCGCAATCCGCTAAACAAAATTATAGTGTAGCTTAACTAAAGGTAGGTTCGTTAGTAAAGTTGGAAAATATAAAAAAAGAAACAATAAAAAATCAATAGATCCATCAGCCAGCATTAGCTCCAGCATAAGTTTCTGTAGACAGTTTTGGTTGGCCCTATGTAGAATGCGCTAAAAACGCGTATGTACATTAGACTGGGGTAAAAAAAACCAATTTTAGAAGAAATTAAATTTAAACAAAAATGTCGTCAGTAAAACCGTTCTCAAGTAATCTAGATTCTGTGTTCTTGACAAATTGTCAATAATGATAAATAATCAAGAAAATATATTTGTATCGTGTTTTTTGAATTATACTTCAAAAACAAGAAACCTAATGTTATTTTTGATGCAGAGTTCTAAAAATGTGATACAAATATTTTTTTCTTGATTATTTATCAAGATTTACAAATTGGAAAGAACACAAAAACTGGGGGTCAGTCATTAGCCGGATTTTTTGATTTCATGTTCTTACTTTTCAAATTATTCCAAAACGCAAAAGTCTTTATGTATGAAATGATCAACCAAGCACTACCAGGCAGGACCGATTTCGCCTATCTTTTTTGTTTTGTTTTTAATTGTCAGGACTAGGTTCTTATGGTAGAAAAAATTTCTTATGGCGTGTGAAAATTTCAACTTTTTGATGTACAAAGGTGGCGCAAAAGTAATCCTCCTATCAGAAAATGCTATAACTTTTGCGATTGGCCCCTAAAGTCAGTTCTGTTTTGACATTTGTGTAGTAAACACATGCGAAATACACGTTAATAAACAATGTTACGCTACACTGCCCCAGAACGCGGAATATTGCTGACTATTTATTTGACCAATAGTCGGTCGGGGCCAAACGGTTACTGTGAATGGTGAGCGCTACAGAGCAATGATCAACGAGTTCTTTTTGCCGCAACTTGATAAATTGGGATTGGAAACCATGTGGTTCCAACAAGACGGTGTGGTTCCAACACACACTGCACGCCACAACCGATATGCTGAACATCGGAAGCTTACTTTTGCGCCACCTTGTAGTTTATCTTATGGAATCTGACACACCGTTTACAGAATGCGTGTAGAGAGGTTAAGAAGACTTAGAGAAAAAGGATGAAGGGAAGAAGACAGAAGGAGATGAAGATAGAGATGATGATTGATGTAGATTTAAATAAGGTGGGATTTGATAAAAATGGAGATGCGGATAGAAATATACACGGGGTGGGATGGAGATTAAGATGGGATGGATGGGGTGAAAAATGTGTTGATTTGCAACAAATATTATGTTGATATGTAGATTTCTGTTTTTATACTTTCCTTTTTTTAATTTTTAACTGAAGCTCAGCTTCATTGGGATAGAAAGAAAGACAAAAGAAATTAGAATATTTAGAAGAACAAGAGAACGTAAGTAAAGAGGTAGAGAAATAAGGTAATACAACGAGAAAGGAACAGGCATATAAAAGATGTGAGGCAGGTTAGGAGGCGCAGCGCGACTGTGTGATAGGGAAAAAGGAACATGAAGCAATATAGTACAGTTGTTGAGATTTAAGCAAAATAAAGGTTTTGTCGGATTTGATATCAATATATATAATAGATAGATGGAAGATAGCCAAAAATAATTGAATGCTGAACCCTAATCCACAATCAGAGTTTAATAACAGTTCAAACGTTTTCACAATAATCAGAATATTTTTATATAAAAATTGTAATAGTTAATTAATTATTAATTGGCGTCCACCGTGGTTTTTTCGAAGGTCCAAGGTTCGAGTCCTGGGACAGGTGACATCAAATGTGGTTTGAAAAGCCAGGGTCGTCCCTTGGCAGTGGTTTGGCAAGTGTATTTGTGGCTTCTTAGCAAAAGTTCCTCTGATTTGGAGATGCCTTTCGGAGTCGGCAAAAACGTTAGGTCCCGCCAATTTCTAGGAAAAATTATAAGCATCAAACCACAAATTAGCATAGAAGCTCCTCCTTAACCTCCTAGTAGCTATATCGTGCCAAATATTCCTTTATTTATTTAATTATTGAAGGCTTTTATTAGAATAGAAAAGTAAAAGTGTGGAGATATATTTTTATATTTTTTCGCCTTTCTGATCATAACATAATTTCCGAAAAAAAAAATTATCTCAGCCTAATGTATATGTACAGGGTGGCTGGCTGATGAATTTTGCTACATTAAGAAACTCAAATAATTTTTTTTCAGTGTATGGAATTCATTTTTCTTTTATTCATGTTAAAGCTCATTAAATTTTATTAAATATAGCTTAATTAGTTTTAAAAATAATGGAATTTAAATGCCCCCCCTGCTCGTCGATGCATGTGCGGCATCTTACCAAAAAGTTGTTCATTACTGCTTGGAGAGTTGAGACAGGAATAGCCGCAATTGTTTCTCGAATGGATTGCCTTAGTTCATTCAAATTTGTTGGTTTTGCTTTGAAGACTTCCTGTTTGCAATAACCCCACAAGAAAAAGTCAGGTGCAGTAAGGTCAGGCGACCTGGGTGGCCAACGGAATGTGGAGTTTCTGGATATCAGCTTATTGGGAAATTTTCGTCCCAATTCTGTCATAACAGGTTGGGCTATATGAGGAGCTGCACCATCTTGCTGAAACCACACAGAGTTGAAAGAAATTCTCATTCGGCGTAATTCTGGATAGAAAAACTCTCTCAACATGCTCAAGTAACGGTCTCCAGTAACCGTAACGGTGTGACCGTTTTCTTCGAAGAAGTAGGGCCCGACAATGCAGCGTGATGAAACTGCACACCATACTGTGACTCGAAGTGGATGCAATTCCGTCTCATGGAGTATCTGTGGGTTGGAAGCACTCCATATTCGACAATTTTGTTTGTTTATGTTGCCGTTTAAATCGAAATGGGCCTCGTCAGACATGAAAAGGCAGTTCAACATGTTTCCATCCTCTTCCACCATTTGAAGCATCTTCTGGCAAAATTCCAAGCGAATCGGCAAGTCTGCAGCGTTCAGTTTGTTGGCCATTTGAATTTTATATGGGAATAAGTCCAAATCTTTGTGCATAATTGACTGTAATGACTGTCTGCTTACACCCATTTGAGCAATTAAGCTTCTTGTCGAAACACGTGGATTGTTTTGTATGGCAGCAGCTACAGCAGCGATTGTTTCCTCCGTTCGAACTGAAGGGTTTCGATGTTAAGGTCTTCTGTTGACTGTCCCATGCTCGGCAAAATTGTTTACAAGTCTTATTATGGTCTATCTGCTCGGAGGATTGCCGCCAAACGTGCGCCTATACTCTCTTTGAACCGAAACTACGGACTCCAGTGCGTGATAGCGGCGGACAATCCAAATTCTTGTTTCAGTGTCCCAGTTATCCATTTTTGTTAAATGTAAAAGTCAATCTGCAAAATAAAAAAAATTAACCAGATTCATTAAATAGAAAAAAAGTTATTTAATTTTTTTTTGGTAGCGGCTTTCATTAGCCACCCTGTATATTGTATTTTATCGATCTGTGCGGCCATCAATCGAACGCTCTTCACTTAACTAAACTTCACAGCATATTTGCGCCACCAAGTCGGTACTCTCTCGGTCCCGTTCTACAAAACCTATTAGCATCAGTACTGCCATTGTTAACTACGTCTATGTAGTATATCCGTACAGTTAAGTGGTAGCGCACCACAGCGCAACGAATTAGATACAGAGATTTGCTCTTGAAAAATCAACATCAAACCGCTGCGGTGCGGCTAACAAAACGGTATAAACATGATTATTTACTGTTTTTATACAATTATACATACAGCCATAAAAACTCCATTGTTTTTTTTTGTTTTTTGCGAAATACGAGCTTTGTTCCGCTAGCTGCGAAGCTTACTGGTAATCATTACCGCCATCGCTAGCTCGTTGTGTTGCCGTGGCGAGTGGTGCTGTGTGTTCGTGAGTTGGATTGCGCGGTTTTACCGACCGCTCTTGAATGTCGCAATGATTGCTACGTGCAAGCACTTTTTTCTTCAAATTAAGATGAAGTTTCTTTGTCGTGTTTGGAATTACGGCTGACCGATCTGTGACGTCTCGGATGTTGACTGAAGTAATATTTGTTGTAATATTTCCAGTTTATTGCAACATTTTTGTTATTAATATAATTATTGAAGTTTGCGCTTGTGAGTGATCTTACTCTTTGGTGAATTTACGAGATGTCAATGTCCAATGACGGCTATTCACTATACTGTTTCCACGGCTGAATAGTTGCTGAGTTTTTTCTTTGCACTGACTTACTGCTACATGATATCAAATGAAAAGTATCGGGTTAATACTCATTTTTGGTATCGCTCGAATAATTTTGGAAAGGTATCTATCAACGAAAGCTTACCTGCCATTAGTGCGAAGAGTATTTTTGCAACCAGTAGTCTTTATATTATGATGCCATTAGACCAATCTGCTTGTCGCAGCTTCACGAAGTATAATTTTATTTATTTATTTATTTATTACGGTCTAAAAAGTACAGACTTTCTTACAGACTAGTTAAAAATAGAGAAAAGTTTAAGCTTAAAATTATATATGCTATTAGTAAAGTTAAAAATACCAATATATCGATTTGCTAGTTGTATAGCCTTGGATATGGGTTCATTCAACGCATAATTCGTTCTATGAGTTACTTCAACAAATAGTCTGGTACGCCTTAGATCACGTGGTGGAATGTATGGAACGAATAAATTAGATAAATCAGAGCAGTTTATATTACCGTTGATAATGTTATAGGCAAGCTAGAGTGAGATACAAGTTCTTCGGTCATACAAAGCCTGGAGACCGAGAAATTTACGCTTGCTGATATACGATGGGAGGCCATCGGGACAGTGAAGCATACGCAAAGCAATTTTGTTAAAAATTTTATGAACTCTTTCAATTTTATGTGAGTTCCCTTCATAGAACGGACTCCATATAATCGAGCAATATTCCAGACGACTTCTTACCAATGAAGTAAAAAGTGCATTCAGAGTCATGGGATCCTTGAAGTCACTGCAACTACGTCTAATAAACCCAACCATTGCAAACAAGATTTGGAAACAATAAAGTCGATGTGACCAGAAAAAGATAGTTGGTTGTCAAAAATTACACCCAGATCTTTAATCTTACGCCAACAGTTTAAAGATCCAGCATTTAATTTATAGTTGAAAGAGGTGGTAGCTACCCTTTTTGAATAGGAAACAACACAACATTTATTGGTATTTAAAAGTAGGTTATTACTTGTACACCATTCATTAAAAGAATCGAGATCATATTGCAAGTTAATGCAGTCGGAAGTATCACGTACGGTTAGAAAGGGTTTGACGTGGCCCGGGAACATTAAACATTTAGCAAATTTGAATTTTTGAGGCAAATCATTAATAAAACTTAGGAACAACAGAGGACCACAGTGGGTTCCCTGTGGGAATATATTCTTTGCAAGATAGATCAGGACAGGAGAGAGTGTTAATACTTTATTGCAAAATATGGTAACCTACTAAAGTTTTCTCTGTTTCATCTCTCTCTCTCTATGGCGCGATATACAACAGGTATATCATCATAAACCTCCTAAGAGATTTTTGCGCCAAGCTTCTCTTCCAATTTGTGGTGTGCCGATTTGAATTTTCCCTACAAATTGGTGGGACCTACAGTTTTTTGCCGACTCCGAACGGCATCTACAAAGGAGACGAATTTTTGCTGAGAAGCCTGTCATGGCGGAAATACACTCGGAGAGTTTGCCAAACCACTGCCGAAGGGCGACCCCGTTTTTGAAAAACTTTTTTCAAATCACTTTTGATGTTACCTGTACCAGGGCTCAAGCCATGGACCTTCGGTGTGGTAGGCCGGCAACACTACCTTCACACCACGGCGGCCGCCGTTTCATCTACGAGTACCCAAAAACTTGTTGCGACTTGAGCCTAGACCATGGTTCAGTTAAGGAGGAAGTCTTAAATTATTTTTGTTTTAATGAGGCTGGAAAGCACCTCCTCCGATCGGTGTTTCATATGAGTAAGTAATAACACCGAACTGGGATTTATCATCTTCCATGGAATAACGTACGATAGGGAACTGACCAATTGAACTACGTGGAGCCCATTCATAAGCGTTGGAGGAGGAGCGCAAGCAATATCCTGGATGTAGAAGTCTAAACGTTGGAAGGTTTGTCACGTTCTCTTCTTTGAAGTCATAGCTGGACCTGGGGTAGAAAACATAAAAAGACTTAAAGTAATTCAGCACGAGTATGCTATATAGTAATAACCAGCTTACCCGCATTCTTCGTTCTGCCCAAAATAGATTTCTTTATTGAGTTCATTTCAAAAACTCTCGATTATACCCGTAATTTTTTTTAATAGAAAATAAGAGGTTGCTTACAATTTCTATTGTGTATAGATTAAACCCACGATTCTGTGTCCTTGAAAAATTTTCAATACTGACAAATAGTCAAAAAAAAAAATATTAGTAGGATGAAATTAAAATTAAATAATTCCCATCCTCGGGCGGCCGCCGTGGTGTGAAGGTAGTGTTGCCGGCCTACCACACCGAAGGTCCATGGTTCGAGCCCTGGTACAGGTAACATCAAAAGTGATTTGAAAAAAGTTTTTCAAAACGGGGTCGCTCCTTGGCAGTGGTTTGGCAAACTCTCCGAGTGTATTTCTGCCATGACAGGCTTCTCAGCAAAAAATTCGTCTCCTTTGTAGATGCCGTTCGGAGTCGGCAAAAAACTGTAGGTCCCACCAATTTGTAGGGAAAATTCAAATCGGCACACCACAAATTGGAAGAGAAGCTTGGCGAAAAAATCTCTTAGGAGGTTTATGATGATATACCTGTTGTATATCGCGCCATAGAGAGAGAATTCCCATCCTCGTCATAATTTTGGTACTGATCGCATATAGTTCCACCATGTTTTGTTATTCTACCAAAAAATCTTCTATCACCAAAGCTTTGATATTCTGCGACAAATACATTTTGAAGCATGGAGTAGAAATAGTTCAGTTTGTATAGGGCATCCCATGTTCCCTTTTCCCATAACCCCCGTTTGTTCTCTAGTGAGTATAGTATTGATATAGTTTATCTCCATACCGATTTTCAGGTCCCTACCTTGAATCCTTTTAGAGATATTTAGCTTGAAAAATTCAGTTTAAATGGGAGGTGCCACGGCCCCCTTTTCCGATAAATCCCACTTTTTTCCCGTGAGTATAGTGTTGACATCGTATATCTCTGTACCAATTTTCATGTTCCTACCATGAACCTTATAGAGATATTCAGCATAAAATTCTAAGTTTGTATGGGCGGTGCCACGCCCCCCTCTCCCGATAACTCCCATTTTTTCGTGAGTATGGTATTGATATCGAATATCTCCATACCAATTTTCAGAATCCTACCTTGAACACTTTTGGAGATATTACGCCTATAAAATCAAATTTGTATGGAAGGTGGCACGCCTTAACCCGATTTTGGTAATTTTCACAGAAAAAATTTTGTATAACTATCCGTTTAAAAGTGGATGGCGCCAAGCCCATTTTAAAAATATATACCTTTTCGTATTTTTTCTTTTACGGGAACTTTGTCGGTAGAATGGATTTAATATAAAGTAATTTTTTGTAGAGATACTGTCTATAATATTAGTACTATATGATCCTTTTAAAAATCTTTTATATAAAAGTGGGCTTGGCGTTTACCGGATTTCGCAAAAATTTTTTTCCAAAACATTCCGTGCAATAAGAGTAATATGTGTGATATCTTGAACGGTGTTTGATTTATAAGTCGTCGTACTTGTATAATTTATTTAATCGAAAGTGGCCGCTGTCATTCCAATTTTAAAAAATTTCTAAGAAATCAAATGAATGCCGCAATCTCAATCTAAAATTTCAATCTAAGATCACGTTATATAAGACTCATGGAGAGTGTAAAGGAAGAATCAAAAGCCCTTGTAGTATTCTAGAGAAAATTTGTCTGGCAGATTTATGATGACAAGAGTTCGCCCAGTGGTTGAAATTCAACCAGTAAACTTTATGTTATTTTCTTTTTTTGCTGTTCTTTTATCCGCCTTTTTTTCTTTTTTTCTATGTCGTTCCTTTCCCCTAACATATTTTTATTTTCCTTGATTTCTTCTTTTACTCTCTTATTTTATTTTTTCCTTTCCTCAAACTTTCTTTCCTTTCCCTTCCTTTCATTTTATTTTCTTTCTTTCTCCTTCGTTTTCTTACCTTTTCTTTAATTCCCTTTCCCTTCCCTTCCATTCATTTCCTTACCATTCCTTTCTCTCCTTTAATTTTCCTTCCTTTCCTATCCTTTCCATTCCCTTCACTTTTCTTCCTTTCCTTTCCTTTTTTTCCTTTAATTTTCCTTCCTTTCAATTCTTTTCCTTTCCTCTATTTTCCTTTAATTTTCTTCGGTGTTTAATACTCTTTATGAGTAATCATTTATTTTATTTTTGTAAACCCTGTTTGTAGGTATCAGCAATGAATTTTACATATTTGCTCATTTTTACATTGCTTGTTTAATGTATCCAACAAAGCAACTTTTCGTGCTCTCAGGAGAGCAGCTGACACTGGGCATCGTAGCCAGTAATCAATACAATAACAACAACTAAAGCAAAAATGCATGACACAACAGAGTATCTATAGTGCGAATACTTATTTTTCATTGGTCCACTACCAACTCTTCGCACTCACAGTGAGAGCCGACCACACGAATAACACAAAAACATGCATGGCAAGTCTACTCACACTACTACGGCTCTTAATTTTTTCCTACAAAGCAACTCCTCGGCCATGCTCACGATTCAGCATAGTACACAAAAAGCAAGTACACACACACACAGCGTGTCTATAGTGTGAATAAGTGAATGTGTAGTGGTGTGACTTTTATGTAAAATTTTTTATATTAAAATGATTTTTAAAATTTTTTGTATTTACGGATAAAAGTACACCTCAAAATTTCCTATCTACACATATATAATTTGTATACCTTAGAATTATAGTTTAGCAGAAAACGGTTCTACATTGCATTCATATTGTCTATTTATATATAAGATAATGTTTCAAGACAAGATCAAAATCCAAGCGGATGTTCTTAATATTACATTAGGCAATTGTAATCTGCCGATTTACCGGTGAATTTCTGGTCCTTACCTCATCGGAGGTCATTCAACACACTTCAACACTTTAGGTAAAATCTTAAGTATTAGCTGCTTTGAATTATCAGGAGCAAGTCGGAACTACTTCGGCTTCAATGTCGTTGACCAGTTCTCTCAGGAACTAAATCTAACCCCAAAGTAATAGGCAAACTTGTGTGAATATGTGGTGTCTCTAGAAACCACATCTGGGTAAAATAGCGCTATCGCTAGGCAGTGCCTATAAACCTAATGTAAGCCAAACTTATTCACATCAATGTGAAAGTTCGTTAATTTATTTTTCTACTTACATTCCCTCTCTTCACATCGCTAAATTATTACAAAACCATATTAGACGCCTCGTCACCTGCCTACCTCAATAAATGCACATTTTCATTGTACAAGCAGTCGTTCGTTCAACAAAACATAACAAGCAACCAATCGACCGTCAATCGTCAACCGCCAACTGCTTATTTGTTCATCCGCCCATCCGTTATTCATCCGGTCGTTTTCAAATGTTTAAATTACTAACAAAGCAATATGTTTCAATGTATGTACGATTAAAAGTAATCACAGAGAATGCGTAGTAATGGCAGTTGGCCATCTTGTCTCTTAGCTATTGATTAGCGGGGACACAGTCACCAACCAATTCATTTGATGATGGTGGAGCACAATACAAATATGTACGAGTACAAGTAAGTAGGCTGCGGCGCTGGTTGACTGACTAACTGGCTGAGTGGCGAGAAAGGTGGTTCTATGTGAATGTTGCTTGTGGGGTTTGCTTAGCTAAATTGTCAGCTAAATAGATGGAAGATTTGTATGTTTGTAACCGTGTGTTTGCGTATAAATTTATACAGTTGCAATAAATTTACTGCTGATGGTAAAATGTATATGGTTGGATGGACGATTTGAAGGCCAGCCAGCATGAACTGGACGAGTGGAAAGAAAGCTTACAAACATACGTACATATATACTTACGGACATGGGAGTATACAGGGTGGGGCAAGTAGGGCAGCCGTTAAAAAAAAACTTTTTTTAAACCACTTTTGATGGTACCTGCCCTGTTACTTGAACCAGGGTCCTTTAGCTAATTAGGTGGATACAGTAACAGATTAAACTCCTACCTATCTAGACTGAGCCCTGACATGCCAAATGTCTGCCCTGCATGCAGCGCGTCTCCCCACGATGCTAACCATCTGTTCAACTGCTCAACCGAGCCTACTCTTCTAACAGCAATTTCACTCTGGTCCACCCCTGTTGAAGCCGCGAGGTTTCTGGGACTTCCGTTAGAAGAGCCTGATGACAATGTTGGATAAAAGAGGTAATACTTTAGGCAGGTTAAATAGTCGCTACCACAACAGCAACAATACAGCAATACCATGGCGTTCTAACCAAAATGTTTTAAAAGTCATTTTCCAAAAGCTAGGTCGCTTCTAGACAGTGTTCGCAAACTATCTGAGTGTATTTCTCTTATGGTCCCCAGCGTACATCAAAATATTTCCTAAAAGAGCAAACTTGAACGTAGGAAACGGGTAGTTTTAAAAGGTTGAGACCGCCTTGATAAAATTTCCCTAAATGTTACTTTCATGTGGCACATCGTCAGTTATGGCGGTGTTCAGTCAGCAAGAGCTTAAGAAGTCGATTCCTTCTTCTGCAAAAATTGGCGATTGAACTCCAATTGCGGCCTGTGTGGAGTCGGATGTTTTATGTATTCGCGCATCTCGTCGTTATGCTCTTGGAGAAGTCTCTGTATTTGCCGGGAAACGAGTTCGCGTCGAGAAATTTTCTATTGAAATGTTCTGTGAGGTGATTGATTTCGCCAAAGTTATGGTTTAAAATTCTTTAATAAGTCGTCGTTTACTGGGCCAATGATGTTTAGTCTGCCTCTCTCAAGCAATTATATAATTGACCCTAAGGAAACAAGTATGTTGAATTTATCATTGTATGTTGCAGGTTTTTATCAGACTCCGAGCCATATCATGTGGTTTAGTTTTCAGTGCCTTAGCAGGTTAGGTGTCAGGTATCTGTAAGAGGAAAGAGAAATGCAAGCTCGAAAGTTGTAGGGGTAAACAAATCTTTACCGGCCATTGAGCTGGTAGCATAAGGTTTTGGTACCGAGGAGTACCGCATTTACTCTCGCAAAGGACTGCTGATATCCGTGATATTCCCTAAACCTTCCGGAAGTGGTTTGCGGCTACAGAAACAACAACAACATATTGAAACACCTCAATAGAGTTAGGATGTCATGGGTTGACTTGTTGTGCTGTTGTCAATTTATAAGTGGCAAGCAGTGGGCCTCTCGTCTTTGCTTCACTGCAGGGTTTCCATATAAAGGTTGTGGTACCTACCGACCTTCTTTTACTTTACATTTAGATAAGAGGAACTCGATTTAACTCCGACTACGTTGGTCTAAAGAGGTACGGCTGAACCGCTGGGTTGCAGCATATACATACCTTATTTATAAATTATATTCATATACCCCGCTGAATTTAAAGAAAACTCACTTACTTAAAGATTTCTGCCAAACTTAAAATAGTAAAACGTGATTTTTTTAAGTTTTTAGGAACATTTTATATTGATATGTTGGTGATCTGTCCATATGATGTCGCATTTAATGCCCTATGTAACTATGTTGTACATCTTAGCGATGCCTTGATGCCTTTGGTACATTGCCCCTGTTGGTTAGGCTGGTTATTTTGCTAGTTTACCTTCATATACATATTTATGGTTGATTGCTTGACAGCTGCCGCTTGAGTGATTAACTTCGCCATCAACATTGGTGATGTGATATCGTTCAACAAATCTTGAATTGCAAGCTATGAATCGGCCAGTCATGACAAAAGAAAAGTCGTTGCCAAATAGCCGAGTATAACAATTTGTTATTGTTGTAAAAGTTGGTGACTTGAATTTCATTTATGTACAACAATCGTTTATGCTCCAAATATGTTTGACGGCATGTGCCGTATGTAGGTGTGTTTGTGTAGACAAGTTGGCAAAGCGTTCCACTCCATTTTCCTATCGCTATGCGAAAACACCAAAATCAGAGCTAACTAGAAGAAGGCGAAGGAAAAGATGAAAAAATTGAAGTACGTATGTACAGGGTTGTGCAATGATATAGAGAAAGATTTGTTTTTTGAACTTGGCACCCTTATATGGGAACGAATTACATAACGATAAGATATCAAATCGTTACTTCTCGCTTCAAACAAAGATATTTCCTTTGACGAGTAGTTTTAGTACACCAATACCTCACTTCGGGTCGTGGTCACGTCCAAAAAAAACACGCAAATTGAAACGACTCAAAGTGAATTATGATTTTCTATATCAAACCATGTAAAGAGCAAAGATAGGTTCCAGGGTTACGAAAATACTACTTTTTTAAAAGAAAATCGAACAAGGTAAACATTTAGAAAACAAAAATCATTTAAAATATTATTACATACATACATACAAAAAACAAAAAATCTATGAAAACAAAATAGATTATTCAATCTTATAAATAAAAATGGATGTGTGTCCTTTATAGGCGTCCAAAGTACTGAACCGATTCTTATGAAATTTCCACAGTATGTTCTTGGGATCATGGGTTAAAGCATAGGCTATATATAGGTTTGGAAAAGTGTGCGGTGCCACTGACCCAGGCTGTATAAAATTTAAATTCGTCATAACTCTGAATTTACTTGGTCTAAATCAATGATATTTGGATATATGAGTCCTTTAGTCAAGATTTACATAATTTTGGAAAAGTTGGCGGTGCCACGCCCACATTTTTTGGGTTTTGTTTGTTCTTCATTAATGTCCAAAGTTCATAGTCGATCTCTATGAAACTCTCACGATATGTTCAGAAGTTCGCTGGGTACGGCATAGGCTATATATAGTTTTGGAAAAGTATGCGGTGCCACGCCCCCAGGCTATATAAAGTTTCAGTTCGTCATAACTCTGAACGTATGATATTTATATAAATGATATTTATATAAATGTGTCCTTTAGTCAAGTTAAAAATTATTTTGGAAAAGTGGGCTGTGCCACGCCCACATATTTTGTCTTTTTTTTGTGCTTCATTAATGTGCCCAAATTTAAAGTCGTTCTATGAAACTTTCACGATAGTTCAGAAGTTCGGTGGGTACGTGAAATTTAGTCAAGATTTTTTTGGAAAAGTGGGAGGTGCCAGGTTCAATTTTTTTTTTGTTTGTGCCGTTAATGTCCAAAGTTTATTGTCGATCTCTGTGAAACGACACAGGCCATATTTAGTTTTTCGCAAAGCCAGGCTATTTAAAGTGTCATTCGGCAAAGTAAGGAATTAAGTAATTTGGTTCAAGTTAATGATATTTTATATACAGATATTTGTTCTATATATCAAAAAACCTTGGAAACAGAAAGCAGTGCCAAGATCAAGTAAAAGAAAATTCGATATATCTTTTAAACTTTGTACATATCAGTACCCGCAGAGGAAGAGGAGTAGGAATAGGAATTTGAGATAGAGAGGTGGTGTTAGAGGAAAATTAAGAGGGTAAAGAAAATGAATGATGACGCAAAGCGAGGTATTGCAGTATGTCAAACTCAACTATGTGGAGAAAGGTGATAATACACACTATTACAAGATGCACATGCTATAATTTTGTTGGACCTCGGGGTACTTAATAAGTTTTATTAAATGATTGAATAGTAATTGAAATTTTACTCGTTATTAAAATGTTGCTCCTAAGTGGCGCTAATACGTTTAGCTTATGCATATAATCAAATACATACCTTGCCCTATACCAAAAAACCTGGTCTCGAAAATGTAAAAAAAAAGGAATCAGGTGTATCTTTTTTAACGCCTTCTACTGTAATATAAGCACAATGTAGAAGAGGAGGCGCATAAATTCGTTGGCGGCAATATCGAACTACTTGTGGAGCAACAATTTACTAAGCATCGCAAGAACACAACAAAGGAAGCACAACCCCAAATAGCGTCAATCATCGGCAGTGCGCTGCCAATTTTATTGTCTGTCGTATTCTTTAGTGTAGTCTCTGCCGCAGTCGTAGTTGGCAGTGGAATGTGCTGCTTGCGTTGGTACAACATTGTTGGTTGTATTATCTATCACTGCAGTGCTCCATACATAAGTGCTGTATTCGTAATAGAGATGGGAGCGGCACTAAATATGAAATCCCGATTCACCTCATACCGATCAGGGTGTAGAAAATGACGATTAATAAAAAGAGGTATTCTCAAAATTTAATGCGATTTTTAAACCTTCAAGTTTATACTAAAAAAATTGTATTTTTTTTTAGTTTTTTGATTTAAAATTTTCAAACCTTTAACTAAGCTAGCCAGAATAATAATTTTTATGAAAAATGTTTTTTTTTCTATTACGTGATTTTTCGTTTACTAATGAGTAAAAAATTTTGTATGAAAAGAAAATCAAAATGGAACACACAAACGTCATTGCTTTTCTTATACATCCATTTCGAAAGCTGCTAAACTTCTTTATTAGAGAAATTTTGGCACGCTCACGCTCAACCACTATGCTATCACAAAGTTCTGTTTTTCAGCCAAACTTCTTTTTCAATTTATTTTTAAATCCCCATTGCGCAAGCACTGACATCTGTCGCACTACCATTGCTAATGATGGATTGTGGTTGTTATGTATCCATTTGTGACCGAATGTGCCTTTCAGGTTTGGTCATTGCCAATTGTTGATTTTACGGCCTGTAAATATTTGAAGTATATTTTCAGTTTTTTGGTTTAAAATTTTCATAAATATAACTAAGCTCAAGGTCAAAAATAGTACTTTTTATGAATATTAATTTTTTGTTTTTTTGTGTTAATTCGTTTTTTAAGAATGCTAACGTTTTTTTGACAAATTTAAACTTCATAACACTCTTAAATCCTGTAAGAAAAATGTTGAATTAAATTTTTTTTAGAAGGAACTGTTCGATCCGTGTTTATTTAATACCATAGATAGCCATTGAGCATGAATGGTAATTTGTGGTTTTCACTTTGACTAATCTTGCATTTCCAGGCATCTTTTACAATTTTGTGAAGGAATGTTCCTAGGTGAAAAATGTTGGAATAATTATCTTTAAAACCAACCGGTACAGAAAGTCAACAGCCTCAAGAGTGCCACTCGCAATGTCACAGCTCAAACTGACTTGATCTTGGCTCTGTTAGATTTCTTTGATGGATAAAATTTCTTGATCTCAATTTCTCAGCGTGAGTTTCTCCTACTATTGAAACTCCCTTAATTTTGCTTTTATGACATCACGTCTCTTCTAGTAGACGAAAACACTTCAATAAATTTGCTTCAATCCTCAGCTGGAATAATAGGATTTTATTTTGCTAGTTTTTATAAAAATTTCTGTAGCTAAGACGCTTCATACATTTTTCGCTTTGAAAATGTAACCTAAGAGAGTAAAGTCTGAACTTCATGAATAGCCTCTTGGGCATATTTTAGCTAATTTTTTAATTAATTTTAGCAATGCCTGAAACGCTCAAGACTTCAGTCAGGGAGTTAATTATAAAAAAGTTAAGTAATAAATTTCTGGTACACCAGTCCCGATATTCATTTTAGGTCCCTCCCTATAGTAACATGTTTATCCCAAACCGTCCTTCTCTAATATGTACATACCATTTACATATATAAAGCTACATTTATGTACTACGCCAGCGCTCCCAACTGTTGCTTCTCAATGGGCTCCACATATCGGTTAATGTTGTTGCTATTGTGGATCTCTGATTGTTGCTGTGCGATTTGCTCCACTCGCCACTGTCGTCGACTGGCTTTCATTGTTGGGTTTGTGGATTTCTTTTTTTGTTTGTTGTTTTATATTGTGTTGTTTATAAAATTTCAACCAAAAACGTTCGTTATTGTGGTGCTCTCAATGACTTTGAGCATTCTCTTTGACTCTTCCATACTTTACTTTGGTTTTTGTGGGGACATCAGCTACATTTGCACATTATAAGCAGGCAACAATAAAAATAATAACAATATAGATAAATGACAGTGGTTGGCAACAAAAAAAAAATACTAACAACAAAAGTTACTAAATTCGATGGTCTCCATAAAAGCATTTGTACTGAATTTGCGTAGTGGGCGTATGGAAGTGGGGTATCAAGGGGGCGCTACTGTCCCAACCCTAGACTCGACTGAATCTTCCACTGCACCATACGAACAGCGCCAGACAAATGTCCATGATGCCTTAAAGGTTTTGTTTAACTGAATTTTTTCGACCACACGTGAAATCTAGAAAGACGGGATTGGTCGGTTCCTTCCCATTTTCATTACTGTTGCTCTTCGAAAGGCTTACTAAAAGCAGAATTGAGTATTCCAGCAAAAAAATTCGAACAAGCCGTTAAGCAGTTCACAAACCCAAGAACAGTGGCAGACGGCTTCGAATGTGCAATAACGACTGAAATCATCTAGGTTATCTATGCTCATAGACAAGGCTAAACTCCTGATGAATTCAAAACCGTTTGACCATTTCTGCTTCTAGGTAAAGTTGTAAAAGTTCGAGCAATATTTCTCATTCAGAAAGAGAAATTTGATATAGGGGACAAAAACTTCCCATTGTAAGACCCTTGACCAAAACGGCAGTGCACTGGGCTCCTATACAGAAAGTTACAGGTGCAAAACGCCCCAGATAACAGATGGCAGAAAAAGAGTTGAGGAAACGTGCCGAAGGGTGAAGTGATCGGCAACCAGAGAATTTCTAAAGCAAATTATTATTTGTAGAACCTTCTGTATCACATTTTTTAGGGTTCTCAAAATTTGCTAAACCTACAATGAAGGAGATTTTAAAACTGTATTGTCCAACGAGAAACATCACTTAATTTCCGTATTTTTTTATAAATATCTTCCGGATGAGAGTTGACATTATATATGTAGCTCAGACAAATCGATTCAAACTAAATTAGAGAAGGGTAGCCATAACAGAAACGGGCACAGACTTTTGTCTCACCCTTGGTCAAAGCCTAAGCCTCTCTACGCTCCTGCTTTTCGTGGCTAACACATTCAACGCTGAGTACTAGGCTTCAGCGTGAGTTGCGGTGGCATTACTTGGAGCTGTGAGTCAAAATAAAACCAACAACAATAAAGACATAAAAAAAACTTTAGTATTCACTTTTTGCTTCAAATGTTTGTGGGTGCAGAGTTTATAGAGCACGAATCGAAGAAAGAGCGCAGCTACAGCATGAGAGGAGATGATGTTTTCAATTGTTTGGCCAGTGAATGACAGACAACGTTTTATTCAAGAAAGCATTTATTTGTATAAGAAGGAAGCAGTAAAGTACCCACCGACGTTTTTATAGACGCTTTGTAAGTAGCTGGCATAGAAGAATCAGGAAAACAGTGTGGGAAGTGAAAGAGGAATATCGAACAATACAGATGTATGTATGTATGTACCTGCATAAATATGTATTTACAAATGAGCATACTAATATATCAAATAGCAACTATGGGAAAGAAATCCACAACGAAGCAAACACTCTTATATGTATAAAACAAAGATATCAAAACAACAATGGGTATCATGGTATAACAAAACCGGCGATCACTAAGTGCGGTAAAGAAAACAAACCACGAACTTCCTCCTTATTGTTGCTGAATTAATTGTTGCTATTTTTTTGTTTATTTTTTTCCATTATTGTACGATATCACGCAATAGAATTGAGATTGTTGAAGTTGTTGAACCTTTTTTTTGAAGGTTTGTTATGACTCATACTGACGAACTGTTAACTTCAATAAAAAGTTTTTTTTTTTTTTAATAGTTTAAAAACTTATCGTGCTTTACGAATCAACATAATACAACTCCTTTTCATTAAAAAACAAATCAAAGTTTATTTAAGTTTTAATTCAAGAAAGTTTTCCTTGAAATGTAGTTGTTGTTGCTTTAGTTGTTTTTAACTGCAAAAACCTTCCTTCAGATCTTGAATATTTTGTCGACGCAGCCCTCACTGGTCCAGCATAAAACCGGATAGTTCCGTTCACAATAATATTCTTTTAAATTAAAAATTAGTTAATTCAGCCAGTACATTTTTAAGTATTCATAAATAATTGTTATTCTTTTTATTTTGAATAATTTTTATAAACTACTAGCGGACCCTTAATAAATTATATATAATAAATTATACTTTTTTCCCTCCCCACTTGGCTCTTCTTCTACATTTACCCATGTACCTTTCTGCTTTTGCTTTTCCCTCAACCCCATATACCGTTCCTCTGCTTTATCCTCTTAATTTTTCTCTAACACCACCTATATTTCAAATTTCTATTTCTACTTCCCTTCTTCTAATATTTTCTCTGCGGGTACTGTCCATAGCTTCGAAGATACATATATCGAATTAACTTTTATTTGCTGCTGAGACCGCTTTCTGTTTCCAGGGGTTTTTTTTTTTTGATGTATAGAACACATATCTATGTATAAAATATCAATAGCTTGAACCAAATAAATTCCTAGCTATGCCGAATTGCTACTTAACATACCCTGGGGGATTTTCTGAACCTATCGTGAAAGTTTTATAGAGATCTACTGTAAACTTTGGGCATTAATGAAGAACAAATAAAACCCAAAGAATGTGGCTGTGGCACCGCCCACTTTTCCAAATTATGTAAACATGGACTAAAGCACACATATATCCAAATATCATTGATTTAGACCAAATAATTTTGGAGTTATGACGAATTGAAATTTTATATAGCCTGGGGGCGTGTCACCGCACACCTTTCCGAAACTATATATAGCCTATGCTTTAACCTGTGATCCCAAGAATATACTGTACAAATTTGATAAAAATCGGTTGAGTACTTTGGACGCCTATAAAGCACCTACAGACACATACACACAGACATACATTCATTTTTATTTATAAGATTTTAATTTAATAGAAAATTAACATTTTAGGCACTTATGCCAATGATTTTTTTTTCTAGATGCATTTCGGAAACTGCTAGACAAATAAAATCATCTTCTTGTTAGCCTGATAGTTAACAGAACGTGCCACAATTCCATTAATAAGGAAATCTAGCAGCTTCCGAAAAACGTTGCCTAAGCTTTTTTTACATTTTTTTTAACAGCTACAAAATGAAACAATTGAAACTACAATCAAGGAATATGAACGAACGGCTACTCAAGGAATCGAAGTCATTATATCAAGTAGTCTGGAATATATTTTTACTGAGAACAATCTTAGCATGCTTTGATTGCCTTAAATTTAAATGATTTTACTGTGAGTGTACTGTGTAACTAGAAAATCTTGGGAAAAATTGGCAATGACAAACAATTTTTTTTTTAATTTTAAAATAGGGTTAGGTTGAAAAGTTTATATTCTCTAAAAACAACCTCTACCACACTTGGCTCTGAGTAGTATCGAGATCGCATGTTGAGTATGAACTGCAGCTTCGCACACTCTCATTTTCTGGAAGGCTCTCTCTATATCTTTTCCTTTTTAACGCACCGAAAACTCTTTGGTTTATTTTTGAAGCGGGGGTGGATGCTATTAGTGCGCTATCAGATCTTATATTGTGGTTGGTACTGTTCTGACGCCTACAAAAAAAAAAAAAACGGAAAACAAAGATAGAAAAAATAAAAACTAAAAATAAAATAAGAAAAAAAAATGCCGAGCACGTCACTTGGAGCGCGCTTCGGTATGCACTGATATGCACACATACACACACATGCATATACGCCTACAATTTCAAGCATAAACAAATCAAACGACAAACCCCAAGCAATTGAAACGTACGTTAGCGCGATTGTTGACTTCAAAATACATTTTATGTTTACTCCCAGATAGGCACACACGTACATACAAAATGCGCAATAGTTTGTTTAATTTACCAAAGATCGTGCCGATCGAAGCCAGTTGTATGCTGGAAGTCAATTTGTTGATGCGGTTAAATATCTACAACGAAACATATGTACTCGTATGTACAAATATTTATCTAAAATACCATGTAAATTGTTAAATTGATTTAATTGAGGCAAATGAAAGGTGAAGAAATAAAAATGAGAATAATTAACAACAACAAAATACTCGTAAAAATGCTAGAAAATATACCAAATAATAAGCACTAAGTGAAAGCAAAAAAAATGCGTGCCTTGGAGCAAACTGATGCTGACGGCGAACATATGAATTCCACGCTTAAATCTTTTAAACCGAAATTTCTAATAATAAACACACTTACCGGTTATCTACGCTGTCGTTAATTAAATGTGCGATGAATAACAAAAAAAAAAAAACAAATTTACAAATTGTGTTATTTGTTTTCTTTCGGTTGGTTTGCATAGTAGGTAGTAGCAGTTTGACAGCTTACAGCTTTCGAAAAGTGTACAAAAACAACATTAACCACGAGTGAAACCTCTGCTAAATGAAAGTCAAAAATTTAAACATGCGTACATAATTGTGATGGAGCGAACATACTTTTGAAGAGTGTTAAATATGATATGATAAATATAGCATCGTTGGGGCAGACTAAAAAAGAGAGGTTTGAAAAAAAAATGTGGAAGAAACGTGCATAGAAATCTATTCGCAGTGCATTATAATGTCTGTAAATTGCAGATATTTAAGAAAAATCGATAGCAATGATCATTATCATCACTGTTTTTAGAATTTTTGTCTGTCTGTATGTTTGGGCGCGCATCACTCAAAAAATATTTAATGGAATTAAATGTAGCTTCTACCGTTGTATTACTTGACGTTTAACTTAAAATTTAAGATATCATTTGTTCCGATAGCTCGACCGGTTTCGGAGATATAGACCGATTTGTGGACCAATGTGACCCAAAATGTGTTAGTACAAATGGGTATCACACGAAAGGTGACAATGAGTGCTGCAAAAATGTAATTAAGTTCCATATCTTATCTGGTATGAAAATCGGACTCATTATTAGTTCTGAGACGCAGCGAAGCGAGCTGGGTTTACTATCTATATAAATAAAAGAAAGTTATATAAGTTGCACTTTTTATAACTCAAGAACGGCTGGACCGATTTGGCTGAAAATTGGTGGGGAAGTAGCTAGGAACCAGGAAAAGGACATGGGATACTTGTGGATAAGTGTACCGTGGGCCGACCTATTCCAACAGTTTTTTTATTTATTTTTCGATTTACTTGAAATTTGGTACATTTACTTTTACTTTTATTAAAATTTACGATTGGTTACCACAACAACAACATTGGTTTTTTCCGGGAAGTGGATCCGGGATCTTCCTATTCCAAAACTTTTAATTTATGGTAGGATTTGCTTGGTAGCACTTTGCTTTTGTTGATATTTAATATTCTTTTTTTTTCGGGAAGTGGTAATTTTCCTTTACTCATGGTGCTACAAAAAAGATTTGCAGGGAGAGGAAGTTGTTGAGGAAAATTCACTCAGTAAAACTTGCAAGTGAAAAACAAATGGTCTTGACATAGGAAAGCAACAACAAAATCTTAAAAACTTAAGCTACTAACCAATGAAAAATCCGAAAGCAGTTTTTCTTGCAAGTGTTTACTGATTCCTGCTAAGAGGAAACTTTTTACTTTTTGCGTTTCGAGATAGCTTTTCGTAATTCTCATTTTACTGACACTTTGAAAGTTTTAAAAATTTTATATTTTGAAGTTGACCGGATGATGTGTGTATTTCGAGTTTGTATTAGAGTATTGTGCCGATATTATCATTAAAAATATCATCTCGCCAACAAGATGATCTAATATTTCACGAAAAAACAGTAATACAAGTGGGATTCGAAACGTTGCGAATGACAGGACTGAAGAAGAGCTAGAAATTGCACGTGAAGAGCGCCGCGTTAGTATGGTTCGACTTCGTGCTTCTCAATTACAAGAGCAAAGAGAGGCAGCCCGAGGAACGGCTCGGTTGGCAATGCGAAATCGTCCAGATAATTCTTCAACTAGATAATTTTCGACGCACAGGAAGAAATTTATCAAGTACTGTTTTGAATCGAGCCGCGTTTCGATACGATTGCACACTGATTACTGCTTGCATTCTAGCGTTCACGTTGTTTTGCCATGACCATTAACAAATGACAAGGCCAATTCTTCAAAGTTTGTGGTCTGAATCTAGAAAATCCATGTTTTTCTCATGGTCAATTATATGTGGCATGCTCAAGGGTCGAAAGACCATCTGCGTTATTTGTTCTTGCGCCTGATAATAAAACGAAAAATGTCGTCTATCACAAGGTGCTTGATTGAAGAGCACAGCCCATGCACCAAAAAAGAATCGTTAAAATAATTGATTTTTTATTTAAACTTATTATACAAATTCTAATAAAAATAAAATCCAATATCTGCTCATTTATTGCTTTTAAGGCGAAACAAAGTTCGGCGGGTCAGCTAGTTAATAATACAAATGTAATATAAATCAAATTGAAGTAAAGGAAAATTAAACACGAAAAACTAATTGAATAATTTAATGAAATGAAAGTAGAAAAAAAAGATATATTAAAAAAAAAAACTAAATGAAATAAATAGTTAAATAAGTTATTCGTTCTAAAACATATGATGAGTGAACTTAAGCTTTGTAACAACAATACAAAATCTTTCACGCAAAATATTGCGGGTTTGGCTCATGCCTTTCGCTCGGAGCTGAAGTGTGCTCTTCCCAAACCAAACGAAAAGCGATCCCGTAAAACAAGCTAATTAATTTTTTCGAAATAAAACTCAACTTAACGAAGAATCGATCCACTAAACAATAATCTGATTTCCATAAGCGCCATTCCACGTTGCATTGATCATAAGTTGAAAAACAGCCACATATTTTTCAATAATTGTCATGATAACAAAGTTCAAGAAATAAATATTTTGTTTCAAGTATTTTGAATTCTGTGTTAAAAATAAAATTATGTTTGTTGTTTTCGTAAATTTTTTTTGTTGACTATTAATCAATATTGACAATGTGGCGGTTATATGTATTGATTTCCAAGATGATGCAAAGCAGAAAACGTGTCCTATGTCACATGAATCGTAGGGTAAATGCAGTGATCGTTCATATTTTCTATAAATTTCCTTTTTTTGCAATCAATAAAGAAGTATAGTTCCGATTTTCTTTATACTAGTTGAGGATATGCTAATGTGACAAGTAGAACTCACGTTTTTCCTACCGGGTGCATTGAAGACCAGCCGTAGAAACCTAAGGCTAATATGTTCTTCATTTTGTTAGTACTACTAGCGGCATTCTTTACAAAAATTGCTTGTTCGTAAACATGTCAGTTTTGTTTCAACAAAAGTGGGGTTATTATTGAATTTTTAAATTAAGTTTGTACCCATCGGGTTTGAGTGTCCGACTACCATGATTCGCTTCAAGTGATCAGGGCGACGATCTATGTCGTCGATAGCTATGTCTGGTTCTCCAAATGTCTGTCAAAATACCTTTTGAAACTGAGTCAGCATCTTTTTTAAACTTAACAAAACCACCGTATGTTCAATTCAATTTAAAATTTATCGGCTTCGTAACAGCTCAGCCATATTAAAACGCACAGAGTGAATTTTTTTGTCAAACATGTCTCATACCAAAAGATATTGTATGACATCAAATGAAATGGAATCTTCTTCCTTAACAATTTGATTCGAAAAAAATTTGGGTTTTCGTTCTTTTAAGTATTAATGAAACAACTTTAGTTTTAAATACAAAAAAACAACAAGTGTTCTAATTTTAAAATTGTGTTATTGACCTGAAGCTTAATTAGTTTCTAAATTATTTTCTTCACTTCAAACTAAAGTGAGAATGGCGAACACTCAAATCTCGGGTCTTATTTCTTGATCCCGTGGTTGATAAAATCCATAAAAATTGCTCAAACTACATATTATGTCCCGCAAACAAATCATTGTTCAGAATATTCTGTTCTTGCTACCGGATCCTACAGATTCCAATTTATAGCATTCTTTCCTTTTCGGATTTTTTTTCCATATATACAGGGTGGCGCAAAAGTAATCCTTCTATCAGAAAATGCTATAAATTTTGCGATTGGCCCCTAAAGTCAGTTCTGTTTTGACATTTGTATAGTGAACACATGCGAAATACACGTTAATAAACAATGTTACGCTACACGGCTCCAGAACGCGGAATATTGCTGACTATTTATTTCGGTCGGTGAATAACGGTTACTGCGCAAAAGTAATCCTCCTATCAGAAAATGCTATAAATTTTGCGATTGGCCCCTAAAGTCAGTTCTGTTTTGACATTTGTGTAGTAAACACATGTGAAATACACGTTAATAAACAATGTTACGCTACACTGCTCCAGAACGCGGAATATTGCTGACTATTTATTTGACCAATAATCGGTCGGGGCCAAACGGTTACTGTGTATGGTGAGCGCTACAGAGCAATGATCAACGAGTTCTTTTTGCCGCAACTTGATGAATTGTGATTGGAAAACATGTGGTTCCAACAAGACGGTGCAACAGCACACACTGCACGTGCCACAACCGATATGCTGAACATCGGAAGCTTACTTTTGAGCCACCTTGTATGCCCTGGTACAGGTAACATCAAAAGTGATTTGAAAAAAGTTTTTCAAAACGGGGTCGCCCCTCGGCAGTGGTTTGGCAAACTCTCCGAGTGTATTTCTGCCATGACAGGCTTCTCAGCAAAAATTCGTCTCCTTTGTAGATGCCGTTCGGAGTCGGCAAAAAACTGTAGGTCCCACCAATTTGTAGGGAAAATTCAAATCGGCACACCACAAATTGGAAGAGAAGCTTGGCGCAAAAATCTCTTAGGAGGTTTATGACGATATACCTGTTGTATACCGCGCCATAGAGAGAGAGAGAGGGTATGCATATACGAGTATACTATAGGTTAACTAGTATCCGAGCTGTTATTTCTCTGGTGACGTTCTCAGTTGTATGACAATGTGGCGACGAAATTTTTTACTCCATTGGACATGGAATTCCACTTGTTAGATATCGTATTATACTTTTTACAGATATAAAAGAAGTTTGCTCAATTCGTCCCAATATTGAAACGAAAAAATGTGTAAAAAATAATGCCGTGAAAGTTAACATAAATTCTAATTGAAAGTACGTTTGTAAGAAAAGGAAATGAAAGTTTAAATAAAAAAACGTATCAAAGCGGCATAAATTATATAGATACAAGCTTGGATGAAGACCTGAATATAAATACTTATAAAAACAAATGTAACAAATATGTATTCTTAAAAGTGCACAAAACAAAAAAAAAATTTTTTAAAAGGGATATAACAAAACAAAAAATATAAATTTTATAAAGCTTAATAGCTGCTGACATCCATTTGCCAACAATTCAATTGCACGATATATCACCCCGATGTGCAAACCAAAAAGTAAAAATGTAAAATAAAGTTGTTACAAAAAAAACCAAAAAAAAATTGTACCGGCAATCCATCAACTCAGCAATTTTTCAATGCAACGCCATTAAGGCAGTCGACCAACAGTTCCCACCGTGCGATAAACGCAAACCTACCTACCGCACACTTACATGGTCAGATAGCACATGAGTGAGAAATATACATACATTCATACATACAAATATATTTCGATTACGGAGAGTAGCTAGTATTTGGCAATCGTTGAACCTGCATTGCAACGAACAGCGCATCAACTGAGGTCAGTAACACCAAAAAAAATAAAAAACAATAGTTTAAGTCACGTTTGTTTACTTCATATAATGCATATGTGCGTTCACATTTACATACATACATATATGTATGTATATCTTGATACCCGGCAGTGAAACCCCAAAACAGTCAGCAAACCATCTAGTCTTTAACTATAATATAAAAGTTCATAATGCCACTTTTCCGGTTGATACTTAGCAAGTTCTATTTTCGTATTCAGAAAATCATAACTCAAATTCAGAAATTTTGAATTCAAGTAAAAACCTCGTTCTTTTTACAGCATTTCTGGGATTTTGGCATACATACATAAATTGAATTACCCGACAAATAAGCTACCAATTGTTAAAAGTTCAGCTAACTTAACCCCAATAACTGGGATTACGATGGCGCTGATGTATTCAGGTGATTGTAGTCGTCAAAAAAGTGATAACGTTTATCCATAAACATAAGCATATTTATAATTAATCAAGAACGCAATATGGAATAGTTAGATATGTTTTCTGGAGAAATTGTTAGATGGCTTCTTCTTAACATTTGATAGATCTTATCATATCGACTGCAAAGAAGACTGAAGATCGCCCAAATTCAGAAAATTTTGTTAAGAAAGACCTGTTAAAATTTTTTCAAAACCGACCCATTTTAAAAGTTGGCTGAAGACAGAACTATCACGGATTTTTTTCAGCAAAGCCTGTTCTCAGAATTTTTGTTGAAACACCTTCCCGAACTAAGACTGTGCGGAACTTACGCTGAGACAGGCTCATACTATGGTAAGTCTTTCGTCAAAGAAATCTTGCGATAGAGTGTTTCTTTCAATCACTTCCTGAGAAAGGACGATCTTTTACTCAGCCGTCGATATACTAATGCGATTACTTCCGAATAGGATTGGTTTTGTATAATAATATACAGACTGAAATACTGCATAAATATACTTATAAGGAGTAGTGCATTCCGACTGAATTTTTCAATAGTTCCGAACCGAAATTCTAGACTTTTTAGTATATACTTTTTTCAGAATTCAGAACCCAATTCCAAAGCAGAATTCAGATACTAATTTATTTGATTAGAAAGATATTTCTATTTCATAGAACTTAACATTTAACTTAATATTTAAGCATTGAGCGAAATAATAACAAATCCAAGCAGGGCTTGGTGGTCGATACTCTTGAATTAATTGATCATCAGCGCAGGAGTATGAGTTCGAATACGACGCTCGTGAAAACGGTTGAAGGCAGTTATCGTGGTATCATGTTGCTATTTTTCTTTCAAAAATTAATAATATGAAAGATATGTGTAAAAAAAAAATTTATTTAAATAATTAAAAGTTTTTCTTCAAACTACTTTGTAAAAACATAAATTTTTTAGGTTCAAACGAAAACTTGAACAAAATTTTTAACTAGTGAAAATCTAGTTACTATCGAACTAGTACTGATTTGCCAAACATGCATGCACACAAGCATGTATGTATGTAAGTGAGTGACATATACACTTTTTTTATGTCCAAAAAAGTCGAAAGCAACAAAGCTCAGCCGATTTTCTAGCATTACCTTCGCTTTTGGCATCCACACCCACAAATCATTTCAGCGTTACAGGCATACCCAGTCAGCACATTAAAGCATAGTCGGTATAAAAACCGAGTTCTGCTCATCTTCATTTAGCCGCAAAAGACCCCCTGTTAGATATTGTTGTTTTTGTGTTACTAACAGAAAAAAACTCTCCGAAGAGTATTGTTAAAGTCACAGTCCTTTCGATCACTTCCTGTACCTAGTTCTAAACTAGAAATCTAGTTCACAAGGTGTTGATTTCTCTACATGGTATATATGTTTGTCTGTGAATAAATGTACGTGCGAACTGAACAATTCCTATGGCCACACATGCGCACCCATCTGCACGCCACACGTCGCCGTAAGTCACTGAGCAGCAAGCCATTTGTGTGTGCGTTCTTAATTTTTATTTATTTGTTTTTTTAATTTGGTATGGCATGCGGCACTTTATTTGCAAGCTGATTTGAAATGTCGCTTTCAGTTTCAATTCGAGTTGCAATTTCAGCACATTCATAGTAGGTATTTATCAGCAGCAATTGCATTTCTGGTTCAACGATTACTTCATATGGACCTACGCCTGAAGCAAATGTGCGTTGCATTGCACTGACTCATTTAAGCAGCGTAACATTTTTTTCACCAATTTTATCAATATATGTGCATTAGAGCGTGCGCGTTGAAAAAAGTTGAAAATGTTTTTGAGGTTTAAACAATTTTTTTGGGTCCCTGTAAAAAACAGGGAAACTCGTTTTTCCTCTAAAATCTCTATATTTAAAGTTTGATTTTGAAAAATGATACATTTTAGGAAAGGCATTGAGCAATAAAACATTTCTTCCATAGAAACTATTAGTCCATCATGCCAACTTCAGTTTTTATTCTAATATTTATTATTTAGGGTGTTTGCTAAATTTTAAAAGAAAACAATTAGTTTCCTGGAAAATAATAAAACCTTAGGTTGGCGTCTTAGGCTAACGGGTTAGATGGGTGAAAAAATCCACAAGAGTATATCGCTCAATAAAATCAATGCCTAAATATAAAAGTTATAGGGAAAAACAAATTTCGCTGTTTTTACAGGGTGTTAAAAAAATTTAAATTTTTGGAATCTTTTTTTGGCGAGTCTCTCTAATGTGCATATATACTTATAGATATGTATGTATTTTTCGAAATTAACTTTTAGGTAACGTTGCAAAGTTTATATTGAAAGTGAAATTTGAATTTTTTAGAGTAGATCGACACGTTTTAGTGTTGCAACGGAAATATAAAATTGTAGCACAGTAAATCTAAAAACATAGCATACTTTTAGGAAAATGTATACTAATCTCTTAAGTTGTAATATTTTGGGGGGTGGATAGTGTGCCACATGCTAAGACTTTCCCCCCAAATTTTTTTTACAAGGTTGCCACCTACATAAATGATTTTTGACTACCTACGGTTGCAACTTAATCTTATTCATTTGTATATCCGACATAATATTGGGAACCACATTACACATTTCTATGTCGTTGTATGTATACGTATAGGCCACCTACGGCGATCTTAACTCTCTAATTTATGTGGTGCCACTTAGGATGTTTTTATGGAGTTGCCACTTATCTAAAAAAATAAAATAAAAAATAAAATTAAAATGTTTACCTTGCATTATTTTTGTTATAAGAAAGCGACACTTTTTGGAAAAAACATGTGATTATATTTTTGTGTATCGATTAGAGGAAGATTAGAAAACTAGCCTCTTTCTCTATTCGTTAACGATATGGAAGATTTCTAAAGCGCTGTTGGAAAAAAACGAGCTCGCTTTAGTTCTCTTATTATGCTCTCGTCGATTGTCAGTGTAGTTCTCTCATATTTCAAGACCCCAGCATTATGACAGTAATCTTATATGAGAGTAAAAGCTTCTGTAACGTTAGACTGCGAGGATGAAGTTCCCAGCAGGTCACCTCCGTTTCATCGTTAAGGATGGAACAATCTATGTCGGGAAAGCGCAACGATATTATCCAGAAATTTCTCTGGATCATAAGCGAGCTGAGTGCATTCCATATCTAAGAGGCATTACGATTTTTGCATTTTTCCTTCTCAAATTGTTCCTACAAGGAATTATTTGCGCATTTTCAGCTGCTTAACATGTCCCTACAAGGAATTATTCCGGCATGTGCCACTATTTACACACATTTGCATATGGGAGCGTGCTTACTTGCAAATCCAAACAAATACATTTTTTATGAACTTTTTGTCCACATTTATTTTTTTTAATATCCAAACATTGTAACCGCATTTGAGTACTTATGTATTTATGAATGCGTTTCAAAACTATAGCGCACTCGGAATTTGCATGTTTTATGGCTCTTTTGCAATGACAAATTTCTGATTTATCTGTCTGCTAAAAATATTTTTTTTTAAACTTCATTGTATCGGACAGATAAATTTTTGATTTTACATGACGAAACGGCCTTTCATGATTTCATTTATACCATCATTTGAATTTCAATATTTATCTTACATAATTTTTACATACAAGTCGTATATATCTGTATTCTGCAATAAGGTCTTGTATCCCATCAAATTGTAGTGTAAGGAAGCACAAATATTAATTTTTAGATATACGAGTAGTTTCGAGTTATTAAATTTTTTTCTGTTTTCTTTTAATAAATGTTCATTCATTGTATAAGGAAAAATGATATGGCAAAATTCCAAAAACTCCTTTTTTTAGTTCAAATTGATAGGCTGCAAAACTGTATTTTTGGTTGTCTGGTTTAACATATGCATAAGGGTGGGTCGATTTGTATGGACGACAGTTAACCGATATCGCGCTATCGATTTTTTGATACGTTTTGGGCTCAGGAAAAAAAGTTCCACTAAGCATACCCAAACAAATAATTTTCGAGCCTGCGAAATTTCATTTTTTTGACTTTTTTCGACTTAATTTTTAAGGTTTTTTTCACAACCCACTAAAAAAATTTTCATTTGATTTAAAAATTTTCATGTATACACTGTCCGACCCAAAAATGTCCGCTAAAAACGTTGGCGATAACAGTTTTGTGAAAAAAAAAATATTTTTTGGGTTTCGAGGAGTGTTTTGGTCTAAAAATCGACTTTTCCAAAACCCGAAAATAAAATTTTTTTCAAAAAACTGTTATCGCCAGCGTTTTTTAGCGCATAATTTTAAGTGGGACAGGAAATATGAGACAAATTCGTTTTCATCGAACACATTTTTGCATGTACGAGTATACTGAAAAAACCCTTAAAAAATCGAAAAACGTGAAAAAAATGAAATTTCGCAGGCTCGAAAATAATTTTTTTGGGTATGCGTAGTAGAACTTTTTTTTCCTGAGCCCAAAACGTATCGAAAAATCGATGGCGCGATATCGGTTAGTAAATCGACCCAGTCTAATATGCATGTCGTTTCATAAGTATAGCACACTCAAAATCGCAAAGTTTTATTTATTTATATAACATCACTTGAACTTCAAATCTGTATTTGTAATCCTAAGCGTTCTATAATTATGAAATCCATTGTAAGTGTGTGCGTTGCACATTTCATGGGTGACTCATCGTGGCATCCGCCTGCTGTATATTGTCGCCATATCCGTAGTTATTAGTTATCTAAGATTTTATGTATGCCTGTGAGTTTTATGTGGGCACGCAGAGATCCTGTTGGCACCACTCCCGTTTTTATGTGTTTTTTTAGAAACGTGTCACCCTAGCGCTCATATCCGACAGCAAACTGCACTTTATTTTTAACTCTCCTTACTTGTATGTAGATACTTGTGCATGTCCCGCTGGTATAAAGCTTTATAGTTGATGTTTTAGTTTGTTTTTTGATAAAAAAGTAATTTTTTTCAAATAGAATTGTCAATGTTCGTTTTGTAAAATTTTAATTGCAACTCAAATTGCAGCTTCATCATCGTGCATAAATATTGACTGAACTCACATCCAATCAGTTCATATGTCCATATGTAAAAATGCTAGAAAATATGTGTAATAAGCATAGTGAACTTACATTTATACCCCAGTTTTTCTGTTCAACTGCTGCGCTCTTAGTGCATTTCCATCTTCTCCTAGTTCAACATAAATCTCATCTTGATATAATCACCTGGTAAGCTTAGCATAGCGTTTTTGTAGTAGTTGTACTATCAGTACCTCGCAATGCTTAGCCGTCACATATTTAGATTCATGAAATGGGACGTGACGAACCAAACGGGGTTATACTTTTGACTTCTATTTTGACTTTTCATTGCGTCAACTCTGGATCAGGCTACTTATAATTGGCAATGGGTAAAAGTTGAGCCAGTGAGATTAAGTCGTTGAGCTCTGCTGATATTTCTTCAGGTGCTAGATATCCATTTGATAGAACTCCTTACTGCATTTCAGTTGTCTTGCATGAATACTTCCAGAGACATGTAGAATGAAAAATCCTATTAGTATGGAAAGTGCCACGTCCTCTTTTTCCTTATCAATGGTTTTACTGCATATGTGGAATGCTCAGTTTATTTAACGCGCTGATAATTTTCATTGGGCTAGCGTTAATACTTCCAGAGGTACATATGTATAAGAATCTGATTTGTGTAGAAGGTATCACGCCCTCTTTTCCCCTATCCCCTTGAAATTATTCTCAGCTCATGACAACTCCTAGAAGGTTTCCAGTGGGTGCTCTAATTTGATTTATGATACTTCAATATTTTTACGACTCAACTTTGAATAATTTGAATTTTTATATATTTACCTCACAAGTCCATATAAAATCCAAATTTACGTAAGGCACACATACATCGCCTTGCACTGATTGTGTTCATATCTCCATGCATATTAAAGCATTCCTGTGGACTCTTGGTAGTTTAAATACTTTCCTCTGAAATTATTTAATACGAAATTCCATGTGGGAGTGCCAATTAAATTGTTAAACCATTGAAATATTTGTTAGTAACCATAACTGCAGTTTAGCTATGTATATGAATAATGCTTAAATAATATTATTGAAAGTGGTGGCTTAGTTTAATTTCTCTTGTATTTTTTTGAGAGCACTATATTTATTTATGTATTTTTTCGAAAATTCAAAAACAACAGAGTTCTTACTGACTAAAACGATTCTTAACCTAACTAAAAGCAGAGTAGATTATGAAAATAGGATTTTGGAAGAGAAAAATCCAACATAACAGAGATCTCGTTGAGCTCACGCAACGACCCCGCTAATGGGGCATTAATCGCATAGTTCGTAGAAATCTTTTTAATATAAAATGGATAATGGGAGCGTAGAGACCTAGTAGAAATACGAAGGACAATCAATGTCACTGCTAACTACTCCATAAATGAAAGATAACGGCAGGGTCGTCCTTTTTAAGTCAATGAGGAGCAGGCGGGAGGGAATTGGTTCCGAAAAATTGAGGGATTTAAGACAGAATTTGAGAAATACTTTTTTTGCTCGATCCTGCCAATTGCATACTTGTGATAGGGTCTCCAAATAAATGCAGCATATTCAAGTTTCGAACGAACAAACGATGAGTATAGCAGTTTTAGAGTATACGGGTCTGTGAAATTAGTACTATTATGCCTCAGGAAGCCTAGGACAGAATATGCACTCGAAATTATGTATTTAATATGATTAATAAAACAGAAGGTGTTGTCAAAGATAACACCAAGATCCTTAATCTCGGCAAGGGCATGAAGACTAGTACCAGAAATAGTATAACCTGTTTGTAGCACATTACGAGTTTTAGAAAATGTAATGTAAAATGCACCGGATAGTCTGTTCACATCATCTTGAAGCAGCAAAGCATCTTCAACGTTTTTTATAGTAGAAACAACTTTTAAATCATTTGCATAGAGTAGAAACTCCGCAGACAAGAAACAGTTTCCAATATCATTAATAAATAAAATAAAGAGAAGAGAAGAGTACCTAAGATACTCCCTTGGGGTACTCCTGAGGTGGCAGTGAAGGGATCAGGGGAGACACCTTTAATCACAACTTTACAACTGCTAGATAAGTAGGAATGCAACCATCTGAGAAAGGCAAAATGAAATCCCGGGGAGGCACGTTCCCGAATCAATATATTGTGAGATACCTTATCAAGCGCTTTGGAAAAATCCGTATAAATACAGTCAACTTGGAGGCTGGAGGAGAACACATTCATGCTATACTCACTAAACACGGCTAAGTTTGTTATAGTAGATCGAATCGCAACAAAACCATGCTGGTTAGGTATTATCAAGGTTTTTACAGCGAAATATATTTTATGCTTAACAATCTCTTCATTCTTCTTGCCACACTTGAAGATTGGGGTAATATCTGCCAGTTTCCAGGCGTCCGCAAAGACTCCAGAGCTTAGAGATTTGTTAAAGATAGCCTTAAGGGGCGCTACAATAGCCGGACAGTTTTTAAGAAGAACAGTTCTAAGCCCATCCCTATAAGTCATGGCATGCTCCGAAGAATAGTGTTTAACAAAATTAAAAAGTTTAGTAATTTCGCCATGAGAGCCTGCATTTATAATAGATGATTGAGCGCGGGTATTATTGGTGTTAGTCTGAGCAGATGCAAAGGCAGAGCTATTAAGAGTGGAATCATCCAAGTTTATAGTGGGCGGAGGCGAGCGGAGGGAATTCTGACGCGCATCAACACATGCACTACACATAAAATCTTTTCCCGATTTTGTCAAATATTCAAGATCAATCGGGCAGACTTTTACGCACTCAATCTGAAAGAGTTCATTGCACTTTGCGCACTGCACTTTTGGATGAGATCGCTCAACTTTGTGTTGGCAGAATCAAGGCATTTTAAATGGTCACAGTCTCTTGTGTGCACGTTCAGGTAGAAAACTGCATACACACCATGTTCAGAGCCACATTAGGTTATAAACCGAAATCTCAAGTTATTTATTATAACTCATTTAACGAGATCAAATGAAACTTGAGCTGAAATATAACAAAAACTTGACCAAGAGAGAAATACGTGAGTTCACGACGACTGCTATTCAGTGAAATATGCACAGTTTTGAAGAATTTCACATCTTCCAATGCATGCGGGGTAACTTCGATAAATTGGCGTGGCTTCGGACTCATAGATTAAGGCGTGAAAAATATATATTCAGAAAATTCTGAGAAAATGGGTATGCCACCTTCCATATTATTGTTTTTGTTTTCTCTTCCTACACACGGAAAAAAGAGCAATCCAATTATTGGTACTAATTTATACAATACTAGCATTTACCCGCGGCTCCGCTCGCATCAAAGAAATAAGCAAAATAACTAAGCTTCTTTTGAAAACATTTTTATTTATCAAACAGATAAGTTTTAAAGTTCACATGTTCCTTAAAATAATGATATACAAAAAACCTTAAATAGTCAGGTTACACACCAAATATTAAAAATTTCTAAGCAACACTTGTAAACAATTAAATTCACACAGCAATTCACACGAACTTCTAATACAGGATTCTAAACAAACGCCAAAGCTTTTAATTATTTTTCAGATCAAATTGAAGAAGAGATACATACCGAACAAACCGTAAAAGCTTCATAAATTGTATTATTATATAAACACTCATAAAAGTTTAATTTTTACGAAACAGCGAGGCAACCAAAATATGAAGAATTGCTAAACTTACTAAAAGGATATTTTCCGCAGAAACAATACCAATATCTTTAAAATGCGCAACTATTTTGCTCAAACGTTACAAAAAATTCATTCAAAATATTTGATTTTATGTTTGACAGGTGACGATTTACTCATATTTATTAACGACGACAATAGCCCGGCCCACATTTAAAACGACGACAACGGCGAAAAACAGAAGCTTGACGATAATTGCCGCCAAGCACCGACGACATGATAATAATGAAAGCGGCACCGACAGTTCTGCGTTAGCTCAAACAACAGCAAAAAAATTTAGAAAAAAGTATTGCATGTGTAAAAAAAACATAAAACCAATAAATTTCAACACATATTTAAAGCAATTTGCATTTTCGATTTAATTCACAAAAAGAAAAAAGGACGCCACGACCGTCGCTGTCAAATTAGAAATATACCTAATCTGGCGACAGCGGCATTCATGATTGATTGCCGCTTTGTCGTGTCGTGCCCACAAAATTCCTCCACATAAGAACATGTGTAAAAATAATTTGACAGATGCCGCACCGTCGTTGTCGTCTTGAATCTGTTTTCCCTAAATGACAGAAAAAGTACCGAAAACGCAAAATGAAATTGGTATTGTATGTATAGCAAGGCGAATTCCTAACATGAACGTTATTTTCTTTTGATCTGACACTTCTGAACATGCTAAATTCGCCTTGCTCTCACTTTATATGAATTCGCCTTGATGTATAGTAACTAAACTTATTAAAATCATAGCAATTAGTTTTTAAAAGTATTTTTGTAGATATGGCGATGAATTTTTTAGTCACGTTTTGACCGATAACTCAGTTATCGATTAACTTATATAACGAAACATAGAAGTATCGGTTAGTTTATTGAAATATCGAGAATTCCATATGAATCTTTGGCCTTTCCGTTTCGTGTCATATCCATATTTAATGCAAATTTAGAGCTTTCAGGGCTTTTAAATATTGCAATGTCCAAACGAAACCTGTGGCCTTCCCCTTTACTTTGATACCCAATTGTATGCAAATTCAGGGGTTTTAGGGTAGCCACATTCTGACCGATAAATCAGCTATCGATTAATTGATCGAAATATTGCAAAGTCCAAAAGAATCCTGTGACCTTCCCCTTTCGTTTGATATCCATATTGTATGCAAATTCAGGGGTTTTGGAGCAACCACATTTTGACCGATAACTCAGTTATCGATGAATTGATCGAAATATTGCAGAGTCCCAAAGAATCCTGTGGCCTTCCCCTTTCGTTTGATACCCATATTGTATGCGAATTCAGGGGTTTAGGGTAACCACATTCTGATCGATAACTCAGTTATCGATTAATTTATTGAAATATTGCAAAGTCCAAAAGAATACTGTGGCCTTTCCCTTTCGTTTGATATCCATATTGTATGCAAATTCAGGGGTTTTTGGGCGACCCCATTCTGATCGATAACTCAGTTATCGATGAATTGATCGAAATATTGCAGAGTCCCAAAGAATCCTGTGGCCTTCCCCTTTCGTTTGATACCCATATTGTATGCGAATTCAGGGGTTTAGGGTAACCACATTCTGATCGATAACTCAGTTATCGATTAATTTATTGAAATATTGCAAAGTCCAAAAGAATACTGCGGCCTTCCCCTTTCGTTTGATACCCATATTGTATGCGAATTCAGGGGTTTAGGGTAACCACATTCTGACCGATAAATCAGCTATCGATTAATTGATCGAAATATTGCAGAGTCCAAAAGAATCCTGTGGCCTTTCCCTTTCGTTTGATATCCATATTGTATGCAAATTCAGGGGTTTTTGGGCGACCCCATTCTGATCGATAACTCAGTTATCGATTAATTTATTGAAATATTGCAAAGTCCAAAAGAATACTGTGGCCTTCCCCTTTCGTTCAATACCCATACTTTATGCACATTTTAAGGTTTTAGGGCACCAAATTGCATAAATAAATTTTTGGGTTAGTTGGGTCACATTAGTGCCCATAATTCCATAACCATTTGAGGTATTGAGATTTCATGAAACTTGTTACCTATCCGAGACATTGGGAAATAAGTGCGCAAAATTTCGTACAGATCGGTGCTGTAGTTTGGGCGTGAAAACATTTCAAACACACTCACTCACTCACTCACAAACTTACGCATTTATAATATAAGTAAGATTGTAAAAGGTCGATGTCATTATAAAGGCAATAAAAGCCAAATTAACTGTTTTTAGAATTATTGTCTGTCTGTTTGTCTGTATGTTTCGGCGCGCATCACTCAAAAACGGCTGAATGGAATTGAATGGAACTTTTACAGTTGTATTACTAGATGCTTAACATTTAAGATATCATTTGTTCCGATAGCTCGACTAGTTTAGGACTCAATAAATTACTAGTTCTGAGACGCAGCGAAGCAAGCGGGGTTTACTTACTAGTCGTAATATAAAATGAAAATTTGGAATTAAAGATCGTCGCCCGGCTCAGGAAAATGGTTTGATTTATGCGATGTCATTGAGATGTCATGTCATACGAAAACATCACATGTGATATTAAAAAAAGTGCAGTAATGCCATAATTGTTTTATTTTACATTCATTGCGGGGATAAAGCCATATTGATTAAGACGAACTTATTCCTCAATATGTATGTTGAGAAATAGGGCCATATGGCTTTATTGCACCCGCCGTTTAAAGGTCTAACTGTAACAGCATATTTTCGTTAAATGCAGTTATTCCCCCAAAAAAATATCAACTTTAAAACTTTTCCTTTTAATAGATTTAAATTTCAGGATCAAAAAGCGATGCAAATAAAAGCAAGCTTCATATTTTATAGCCTTTCTAAATTGGGGGCGTTTGCCTTGAATTTGAATATATAACTACATACTATGTATGTTTGTGTATAAACAGTGACTCAACATTATAATCCAATTATTGTGCTCTTGGTACTTTTTACATATTTTGTAAGTTTGACGAGAGCAAGACCAGTTGACAATCATAACCGAAAACAAGAATTATATAAAACCTGAGCACGGGTTTCACGTACAATAACCACCTTCTAAAAATAGGAAGTTTTACATATAGACAGAATGTCCAGAAATCTTATTCACTTGTTGGCAAATAACATCGAGAATTAAAGGAAAATTTGATTAAAACAGCAAGCAAATAACACGAAGCTCAGCCCATGTGTAAGACTACTGCGCTTGTATATCAGACGTGTGCGAGTTCGACTCACGGCAGGATTTACTGAAATAGCAAATTTATACGAAATAGTCTGGCGAGAAATGGTGCTGTTTTTGAAATATTGCTATAACTGTTCAGGCCAATGTTTGTTGCTTTTTCAGGCTTTGCATTCAAAATTTAAAATAATATTAATTATTATCAACTGGTCATGAGCTCATCAAATTTGCAGACAATAGTTATACATTAGACTGGGTCGATTTATTAACCGATATCGCGCCATCGACTTTTCGATAGGTTTTGGGATCAGGAAGAAAAAGTTTCACTACGCATACCCAAAAAAATAAGTTTCGAGCCTGCGAAATTTCATTTTTTTTGACTTTTCTCGACTTTGATTTTTAAGGGTTTTTTCATGACCTGCTAAACAAATTTTTATTTGATTTTAAAATTTTCATGTATACCCTGTCCGACCCAAAAATGTCCGCTAAAAACGTTGCCGATAACAGTTTTTTGAAAAAAAAAATATTTTTTGGGTTTTGGGGAGTGTTTTGGCCGAAAACATGAAAATTTTAAAATCAAATGAAAGTTTTTTAGGAGGTCATGAAAAAAATCAAAGTCGAAAAAAGTCAAAAAATTAAATTTCGCAGGCTCGAAAATAATTTTTTTGGGTATGCATAGAACTTTTTTCCTGACCCCAAAACCTATCGATGGCGCGATATCGGTTAACTTTCGCCCATCAAATCGACCCACCCTATTAGAATTGACACATTTTTAAGAAAATTGTCAAGAAGATTTAAATACGTATTCCAGCAACCTCAGTTTCAGTCACTGTGTTTGTATGCACGCATTGTTATAGAATCTCTGCTTGTTGAGATGTACTTTCACGTTTCAGACTGCTATTCATTCAACCGAAACGCTTTGCATTTATCCAATTTGATATTATCAATATGCAGACAAAAATTTGAATAAAGTTCATAGACTCCCATATTGTGCCTACAACTACGAACCTACATATGTAAAGGGTGTTTTTTTTAGGGGTATAGAACTTTGAATTGAAATAAAACACAAGAAAATCGTTTTAAGGTCCATCAATTTGGCATTATTGGAAGGATAATTCTATGCCATTGATGTTTAAATATGATTTCGGGCATGTGGCCGCCGCGGCTGGCTCGAATAAAGCCAATTCTACAGGTCCAATTTTCAACCACTTTTTCGAGCATATGGGGCCGTATGTCGGCAATAACGCCACGAATGTTGGCTTCCAATTCCCCTAACGTTTCTGGTTTGTTGGTGTAGACGAGCGACTTCACATATCCCCAAAGAAAATAATCCAATGGTGTCAAATCACACGACCTTGGTGGCCAATTGACAGGTCCATTCCGCGAAATTATGCGCTCATCGAATGTTTCCTTCAATAAATCGATTGCGACGTGCGCTGTGTGGCATGTAGCGCCGTCTTGTTGGAACCACAACTCATCCACATTCATGCCATCCAATTCGGGAACAAAATAGTCGGTTATCATGGCTCTATACCGGTCTCCATTAACGGTAGCTGCCTCTCCAGCATTATTGCGGAAGAAGTATGGCCCATTGACTCCACCAGCCCATAGAGCACACCAAACAGTCAGTTTTTGTGGATGTAATGGCGTTTCAAGGGTCTCATGTGGATTCTCTTCACTCCAAATGCGGCAATTTTGCTTGTTGACGTAGCCATTCAACCAAAAATGAGCCTCATCACTGAACAAAATTTTGCGATGAAAATCAGCATCGAAATCAATCTCATTTTCGGCCCATACACCAAAATCACGACGCATTGCATGGTCTCGCGGCTTTAATTCTTGCACAAGCTGGATCTTGTAAGGTCGCAAGCCAAGATCTTTGCGCAAAATCTTCCATAAAGTTGATGGACAAAGCTCCAATTGCTGTGCACGGTGGCGAATCGATTCATTCGGGTCCTCTTCAACACTTTGCTCTACAGCGGCAATTGTTTCTTCGGTGCGCACTGTTCGACGTCTCTGCGGATGCGTATTATCACATAGAGTAAACGTAGTGCGAAAACGATCCATGGTTAACTGAATTAATTGCTCTGATGGACGATTATGTCGACCATAAAATGGACGGAGCTCACGGTAAACTTCGCGAACTGAACCATTATTTTCGAAATAAATTTGCACGATTTGCAAGCGTTGTTCTTTTGTCAACCTGTTCATGATGAAATGGCAAACCAACCTGAACATTAATGACATTAGAGTTGCCAGATTTGACCACAAAATGCCAGTTTTATCTCTATTCGAAAAACAAACCTGTAAAAAAAACACCCTGTACTATACAAATTATACGCTTGAGTGTACTCGGGCATATATTTTGTTAGGATGCTTGTTGCATGCCTTCCGTATTTAAGGGGAACGCATGAATGAATTTTGTTGAATGACTTAGTGGCGCCCACGCACAGTCAGCTACTAAATTGACGTTGTGGGATTTTTAACGAATCTTTAGAGTACCATAATCTTTGGCATACAGTTTCCAAATCAACCAGAAAAGCAAGCTAGTCAGCACAACCGAAGGCAACTCCTTACAAAGAGCACAGCTGTGCCAGCAGCGTTGGTGGCGTAAGCCTTGCTATGGCGGTTGGAGTTTTCTCCATAGTCTTGACCAGCTGTGTGCCATTGTATCAGCACGACACGTAGTTGATTATTTACGACTCAATATACTATGTATGAATGTAAGTTTATTTACATATTATACAAGTATGAAGTGTATGCTTTTAAAAGCGGGGGCTTTTAGGTTTTCAACCGCCAAACCGTAGGGATTTTCCAATGAATTTGCATTCATGAAAAATTTCATAAGCGCCAAAAAGACGAAAATAAAAATAAAAATAAAAATAAAAAAAGGAAGTAGTTGTATAAATCGACACTCTTGCAGGGAATGCGAAGCCATACGTACATGCAAATACATAATATGTAAAGTTATATACAGTCACTTATAATTAAAATCGGACAATTTTAACATATTTTATTTTGCTTTTTATGAAGGAAAATATGTTAAACTTATATCATTGTATATAAATGCCAAGATAATGTAGTAGTATTGCTACATTAGAATTTGTAATTGATTGATGAAAAATTCGTCAACAGCACTTTTTTGTTTAAAAAAAAAGGTCGGTGCTATACAGGGTGGCGCAAAAGTAATCCTCCTATCAGAAAATGCTATAAATTTTGCGATTGGCCCCTAAAGTCAGTTCTGTTTTGACATTTGTGTAGTAAACACATGCGAAATACACGTTAATAAACAATGTTACGCTACACTGCTCCAGAACGCGGAATATTGCTGACTATTTGTTTGACCAATAATCGGTCGGGGCCAAACGGTTACTGTGAATGGTGAGCGCTACAGAGCAATGAGCAACGAGTTCCTTTTGCCGCAACTTGATGAATTGGGATTGGAAAACATGTGGTTCCAACAAGACGGTGCAACAGCAGACACTGCACATGCCACAACCGATATGCTGAACATCGGAAGCTTACTTTTGCGCCACCTTGTATTATGTGTTATACTCTACTTCTATAGATTACCACGAAACTACTTTAACATTTATCTCAAGACTCCGCACTTTCTCATATTTATCCGTGCGCCATCTAGCGTAGTTCTTTCCATGTATATTTCATTATTATCGGCTACTATGTTTCATGCTTCAAGTCCCCAGTTCAATAATCTCTCAGTTTCTTTTAATTTTGCGAAACTTTTCACGAACAGATTGCATAACCGTTGGAGGCTGAACTATGTTTCAAATATCATTTCACTGTCCAAATGTTCCGAAATAAGTTCCAGGTCCCAAGTCTTTTGTTCAAAGGAAAATTACTGATTAATCGATTGCAATATTACTCAACTGCTACAGGCGACGTTTTATAGGTGAGATTATTTTGATTGAGATTGTTAATGTGACGCTAGTTAACGAAGTAAAGTCGGTACTTCCAACATATCCTCTACAGAATTGAGACTAACGATCTTCTATTAGATCTTAAGTGAGAGCATTTCAGGCACGAAATTAGAAATTAGTTAGATGAGTGCAGTGTAATAGTTGTTCTTGGTGCTGTAACAGATACCTAAAGTTTATAAGGAGCACTGCATGAGTGCTAGTTCTTGGTTGGATATGAAACTGTCAAGTACCGGTGCTTCAACTAAAATCTTTTTTCTCTTGTTTTTTTTTTCTAGCGAAAGGAGCGAAATTCCCTTCAAGTTTATTAGTCGAAGCTTAAAACAGCTGCTTCCGTTATAAGAGGAAACAAGTTTCTTCCTTCCATGGTTAAAATTAAGGAAGCAGTGACATTTATTCCTACGGTAAAAAGTTCAATGACGATTAGGTTTACCAGAGCCTTGACTTGAAATAACAAATTATTTGTTTAGTTCTAAATATTCGCTCTAGTTAAGAACACAGATAAGTGGCTTGTGTTCTTTTTCTTTTCTTCACATTAACTTTTCAGCGAACAATGGACCTATTCTTTTGAGCTGATGGTCTAATAACCATCTGTCTCCAATAGCCTGTTGTAAGAGCATGTTCCAGTTTTTCGTATTAACCAGGTTAAGTTAGAGTTGTAGTTTCTAATTTTTAAGTTATTAGTCAGTATGTGGCTTTGTTATCGATTGTCCCATTTTGACAGTCGATAACTGTGTATATATGTATAAATTAGCTATCCCTGTGCCAGAGGTGCAGCTCTCTGTGGGAGTCTATAAAACAGCAAAATTGAAACAGCACAACAATCTTTACTGCGAATTATGCAAATTAGGTGCAGAAAATCAAATACGAAACGACACGCACAATAAAAAAGGGAAACTGGTGTCACCAGAACAAAATGATATCTGTAAAAAAAACAATAAAATTCATACGAAGCGGAAATAAAAGTTTTCGTACAACTTTTGTCCTACAGAAGTAAGCTGATTAACCCGGCTTGCGAGCTCGCAAAATATTTAAGATGTATTTATACATTTCATGAACGTGAAATTGTGTTATAACTGTGGTCCGATGTATGTAAGTGTGAGAAGAAGAAGAGATAGACCCACCTATAAGTATACCGAAATGATCAGGGCGATGAGCTGAGTCGATATAGCCATGCCCCTCTGTCTCAGAACCGAACTAGTCCCTCAGATTTTAAGTTATCTGGGTAAAATTTGGTATGGGGCCACCATTTTGTAATATATTAATCTTTGTTGGAACCACAAGATCGGACTAATACCACGTATAGCTCCCATACAATCAGTTGTTCCGATAAACGGGTTTTGGGCTATGTTTGTACTTATTGTAAATAAAGATCGGACACTGAAAACCGTGATGCGTTTTCATGAAAGGTATAAAGCCTTCGGCACAGCTGAAGTTAGCGCTTTCCTTACTTGTTTTTGTTGTTTTTTCTATGCTAGCATCACGCAAGTCGTGTGTGAACTTTCGAGAAACGGGACAAGAAAAAATATTTAAAACATATGGGGATGAACAGAGATAAAGAAATATGAAAAGAAATGTAAATCTCTAGATACAGCTTGGTGTTGTTATTGTTGTAGCCAAGGGAATGAAATCCATCCCTATTAACTATCTCCAGTTATATGTCGGACTGCTGTTTAGACGTTGCCAACATTTTTAAATCCAGCGTCTGACAGCGATATTTAGAAGCCTTAAACTTAACGAAGATCTAATCATTCTAAAATGGGTCAAAGCTTAGTGAGTTAAGTCTTTGCACATTCAATGTTTGCGGTGTCATTATCACTACTAAATGACACAACTTTTGCCCCAGTCTGCGGTAGCTAACCGCAGACGCTCACCCAAATTGACTTTTATTGAAATTCTGCTGACAGCTCCGAAACCGCGTGGAGCTCATATTACTTAAGTTTAAATATTATATATATGCGAAATATATCTCGCACATACAAATAACTATGTATGTAGTATGCAAAATTGTTGTACCTACACCTACCTACTCATATACGAGGCATTCTCCGATGGACGGCCGCTCATATTCAAAGTATTCATTATAAAAATTTTTTAATTATGAAAAGTTTTTCAGAGAATAGCTGCGAAACTTCTGATGTTTCTATGCCAAAGCAACAGTTTTTAAAATTTTTGTCTGCCTGTCTGTCTCTTTGTTTGGGCGCATCACTCACTTCTGAATATAATGTAATGCCGTTGTATTACTAGATGTAAAACTTATAATTTAACTTATTGCTTATTTCGATAACTCTAACGGCTTAGTAGTTATCGATCAATATGTGGACCAGGGTGACCTAAAATTGGTTAGTACAATATGGGTATCAAACGAAATGTACAATGTGGCGCAAAAGTAAGCTTCCGATGTTCAGCATATCGGTTGTGGCACGTGCAGTGTGTGCTGTTGCACCGTCTTGTTGGAACCACATGTTTTCCAATCCCAATTCATCAAGTTGCGGCAAAAAGAACTCGTTGATCATTCCTCTGTAGCGCTCACCATTCACAGTAACCGTTTGGCCCCGACCGATTATTGGTCAAATAAATAGTCAGCAATATTTCGCGTTCTGGAGCAGTGTAGCATAACATTGTTTATTAACGTGTATTTCGCATGTGTTTACTACACAAATGTCAAAACAGAACTGACTTTAGGGGCCAATCGCATTTATAGCATTTTCTGATAGGAGGATTACTTTTGCGCCACCTTGTACTAATGAGTGTTGCATTAAGCGATGTGATTAGGTTCCATATCTTATCAGGTTTCGGAGACACATCGATTAAAATCGGACTCGGTCTGTTGTAAGTTCTGAGATGCAGCGAAGCGTGGACGGGTCTTCTAGGTTAGAAAACGAATATACTCCATTTTTCTTAGGTTTTTACTCACCCCATCTTTTTTTGTTACGTACCAGAAAGTGGCACCTAATATAACATGTCATGCGTTATAAGTTTAAAAGTATCTGGGACTGATTCCCATCAAACCACTCCTATAAAGTTTTTTTTTAGAAACTGTCACTCATCGGCACTGGTCGACAAGAATTCCGAAGGTGCGTCTACTCTGATAAGTTTTTTAACCAGACAAATTTGGCAACTTTCACCTTCTTTAAATAATAATGTTCAGTAACTTGAGGGAACAATTTGAACTTCGCCCAACTTAACGTCGTGGAAAAAGGGGCAATGTTATTAAATTATAAATATATTTTAAATAATTATTTATTATCATAAACAGCCTGTGAACCAGGGACAGAATTGCAAAAACAAACTTGATTGCAATCATAAAATACAAAACAATATTGCCAAATATTTAAGTGCAATCAAAATTGAATGATTTCATATTAATTTATTTTGTTGTGTTGATCTTCCGACAGGGTAGTAAGCTGATTTTTGTTGGAACGATTTTCCGTTTCGTTCTGAAACTAGGCATTGAAAATGGCAGAACGCCGAAACCGGTTTGTCACAAAACCAAACTTGACAAGGGATGACGGAAAATTGTTCCAACAAAAATCAGATTTCATATTATTTTAAAAAGGTACAAGTTACAATTATATCAGTTGATTGCACCCAAATTGATTAAATCAATGACAGTAAAAAGGCAGTCAAATTCCTAAATATTACGTCCATTTAGGAATTTTACTGCCTTTTCTCAATCTTTTTTTGATGTTTCCTTATCTAACTAAAACTAGTAAAACAGTCATGCAATAAAATATCGCTGAAAGTGAGAGAGTAACACTAGAAAGTATGGGAATGAGATCTAATAAAAAATGTACAATTTGTCAATTTCTTCAAATAACATGTTCGTTGCGTAGTTTCAAACGCCTCCAAGAGGTAATTTTCATGGATTTTATCATTTATATAATAGGGATGTACTTACTATTAATGGATTATAAAATTTTTTAAATAATGATAATTTTGATTAATCAGAATGGCTGCTTAATTTCTATAAAGTACTATATTTCTTGACAAATAACTTCTTGAATATATTAAGAAAAGGCGAAAGAGGCTAAACATTTAAATTTTCCGATTAATCGGACTGTGAGTACTCTGTAACTAACCAATTGGTTATCAGTTATGCTTTATCCATTTAAAAACTCGAAACGTACTTTTCATTTCTTTACAATTCTCAACGAAACTGTTTTGAATGGGATAGGACCTGAGCTGTTAAATAATAATTACTAATCATAATGATTACCGGGTTGATTAATTATTTTCTTGAGAATCTATTTAATGATCGATTACCATTACTTTCAATTTTTAATGATTATTTTCCAATTAACTAAAAATTATCAAAAAAATTATGAAATTTTACGATTTAAAAAAAGAAAAAAAAAATAAACAAAAATAATCGAAAATAATAAAAAAAGGTGTTTTGACTACTTAAAATTAATTTAGATTTTTTTTCGTTTGATTACTTAGATTAAGTTTGATTTTTTTGTGATTATTTTTGATTTTTTCAGTATCGCTATAGAAGCACACAAACACTACTAAATATTTGAAATAATCTAAAATAAAAAAAAGTTTAAAATAAAATAAACAAATTTTCAAAAAATAGTCAAAAGTAATCAAAACAACTATTTTTGATTCCTTTTGATTATTTCTTATTGTAGTCAATTAATAATTGCCTTTTCTTGAAACACAATTAAAGTATGCATCTCCAATTAAAATAGCCGTCTAATTATTAATTACTAATTACTAATCAAAGTTTACAGGTCTGGATAGGACCTAATTTATTATCTTTTTTGTGCTGTGAGTGGTCCGAGAACCAAGTACAGGATAGATTTCCAGTGACCGCTGAAAAGTGCGGGATCACAACCTTTGTTTTCTCAGCTATGATATGCGTTTGAAAAATGAGTAGGAGACAACTTAGTTCTGAAAATATGCCAACCACACCATGCAATAACACAAACTTCATTTCCGGGTGAGTTTTTTTTGTAGAGTGCCCCATACATGTACAATTTTCTTACATAGTTAATCAAAATTTGAACATGTGCACTCAGTGAGTGCAAATTTACACAATTCTATTTTTTCTAAAACCTGTGTTTCCTTCACAAAATGGTGCCAATGAAAGTGGCAGCTGCAATTCACTCTGCTCAGAAACTGTTCACAGATGCGCGAGCAATCATACAAATATATATTTCTAAAATCTGCAATTTCGAGGGGTTTCGGCTCACATTTTCAGCATTCTGACAACAGCAACAACACCTAAACTATAAAAATAACCAAAAAAAAAAAGTTAGGAACTTTCCATGTGCACCAATTGGGGAAGAACGTGTTCATTTCATTTTTGCCTTCCAAAGTTCTTCATTTTTTTACATCTTCTTTTCTCACACCATAATTCTCCCTTATTGTTGTATTTTTTGTTGGTTTAAAAGTCCATTTCAGATCAGATAAAATGTTATGTTTTCACACACAATTACGTAAATTGTGCGAGGTGCATGAATTGTTAATGGTTTATTGTATTTGTATGAATGAATGGATGAAGGGGGGCACAACTTTTGGAAGTCAATTTGAGGCAGGAAAATAAAACTGTAGAGTTTGTGAATGAAATATGAATGTGTGTGTGTGTTTGTAGCTTAAGTGTAACAATAAATTACCGCCAATTTGGAGTTAAAATTTAAAAGCGGAAGTCTTAAGAGCACCTGCGATGTAAATTACATTCGCATTTGTGGCAGAGAAAAATATTTAATTTTAATTTCCCAAAGATGATGGAAATTTTGTTGCCAAAAATAATTGTCTGTGAGTTATGTGAGGACAATGACTCAGGCCAGCACTAATAGCTTTGAAATTATTATAGCAATCAAGATAGCTATCTCGTGTATACTTAACTTAACAAGGTATAGGTAGACCTTCTAATAATCTTCCTATGAGTATTTAACCGTCTGCGCCATCATACATTTTTCTAGGTTTTGATTAAGATTATACTGCGCAATAGTATCAAACTTTCTAAAATTTCGAAAAATGTTCCGGCTGTGTTTCAACCTCGTGGTCTTCTATAAATTAAATTTGTTATCGGCTAAAATTATATAAAACAAGTAAGCAAAGGGCTGTCTTCGACTGTGAAGAAGACTTTACACCTTTCATGAATGCCCATCACGGCTGTAAGTGTCCGATTCTTACTAACAATTAGTACAAACTCTGTAAAACTGTTAATTTAAAAATACATATCCCAAACCCCATTTATCGGAACAATCGATTGTATGGGAGCTATATGTTATGTTGGTCTGATCTGGGTAATTTTCACTACAGTCATAACATATATAATATGTACCAAATCTGCAAAACGTTACGTTCCTAGCTTTTTAATTGCAAAATTTATAGCCCAAACCCCATTTATCGAAGCTATCGATTATATGGGAGCTATATGTTATGTTGGTCCGATATGGCTGATTTTCCCTAGTCACATTGCGTATGTAATATGAACTAAACCCGCCAAATTGGAAGTTCCTAGCTCATAAATTTAAATATTTATATGTCAAACTCCGTTAATCGGAACAATTGATTGTATGGGAGCTATGCGTTGTATTGTTCCGATCTTGCTGGTGGCTCCATACCAAATTTCATCAAGATATCTCAAAAACTGAGGGTATAGTTTGCGTACAAACAGACGGACAGATGACTCGGCTCATAGCCCTAATCATTTCGGTATACTTATTGAAGGGTCTATCTCTTCTTCTTCTCATACTTACAAACATCGGACCAAATTTATAATACCATTTCATGTTCAGGAAAGGTATAAAAACGTATAATAGTGAGAATTTGGCGTGTATTGGTGTTTGTTGTGGTTGTATATGAAAATACTCTCCGAAGATTTGGGGAGTGTTGTAGAAAGTGACAGTCCTTTGCCGTACTCCTTTGTGGTACATGCCCGCCTGTCGCGGAAGCGATTTGATATGACCAGTGCAACCTTCTAGGTTATCTCACTCCCTCCTTCCGTAAGGGAGAAGAAGGTTAGTAATGACAGGCAGCATAACCTTAGATCAACCATCAAGTTGCACGTCATTACCCTTTATGGATTTTGTAGCCTCTTCCGACAGGCATACCTAAGTCGGGCATATTCTACCCCCCAGCCCACAGGGGAATTTTAAAAATTATTGTAACCGCCAGTTTTTAAGTTACGTCAAGAAAATGTAGAAAAGGAAAATTTCTTGGCCGTCGTTTAATATAGACTTTTTGCATTTCGTATGACCTGGATACATGGCTTAATGCCCAATATCAGTGAGTTAAACTGTGCTAAGAAATCAGAGTTTGTCTTGTTTATATCGTGCTAAAATAAAGCGGTGAATGAATAGTTAACTTTGAAAGAACAAATTCTGCTGAGAAACTTTTTTCGTTATACATAAGCAAATCTCAAATCTCTAAAATTTTTTGTAAGTTTAGGAGGGCCCGAAAAGTAAGCTGTTTCGACGCAAGTTTTTAAAAAAGGCACATAAGGAGGTGATGGATAAATGCAGTCTGATCTGAACGAGTAAAAGTGAAGTGGGGTACAGTCAAATTCAAGTTATTTTTGTTGGAGCGGTAAACATACTCCTAGAAGTTGTAATAGATTCCCGACAGAGTGACAGTCCGAAAACGTACTTGAATCCAGCAGGTTCGGGAACCAGCATCTTCATCTACCACCCCGATTGTCATAGTGCAAACAATTTTAACTAGCCCCCTCGAACCATTAATATTGCTTGCTTGATTACTTTAAATTTTATAATATAAGGCTGGAAACCTTAATATCTTTGTTTCAACCAGTTGTACATCACTATCCATTTGTAAGACTACGGTAGGTGTTGTTCAGGAGCATTCCGAAAGAGTTTTTTTTCCATTTTTGTAACCGTAGACGAAGCATGTGTCTATCATACCACCCGAAAAACCAAGGAACAATTAAAACAGTAGGTTTATTCGATATTGGTTTGAAGCAGAACCGTACGCATTAAGCCGGTCTTAATTTCTGTGCCGCACACTTGTGGAGATATAATTCCATTAATTCAGAAATTGTGACCGCACCTAGCGTACTCTCCAGATTTTTTCCAAACCTGAAGAAATGGCTATATTGAACAAATCCTATATCTGGAAGCAATACAAATATTAGGAAAAAGCTGAACTAACTGTAGCGAGCTAAGATGAGATTATGTTGAACAATAGAATCGTCTCTGCGTCAATGAAAACTGTTATCTGTTTTTTAGTATTTTTTCAGGAGCGCAAAAAAAACTGGTTCAAAGTATTTTGCCAATTTCGTTCTTGTAAATGTTTTATATTTTTTTTAACAAAAAACAAAACACACTCTTCAGTTTTACAATGTATTATAAGAAACTAAAGGCATACCCATTTTTTAGAACATTCTTAACCAAGAGAGATATTAGAAAATGACAAACACAGAATTGTGGGAAAGATAGTGTGAATAATTAATTAAAAAAGTAATTAATTAACTAAAAAAGTAATTAATGAATTAAAAAAGTAATTAGTACCGTAGGTATCAGCTGTGCCAACAAAGAAGTGATTTTTTTTTTAAATATAATAATAATTTTTTTTTTCGAAAAGTCACCGAATTTTCAAACTGCCCTCGTAGCTCCTGATGATTAAAGGAGTCCACTAATTAAAAATTCAGTAATTTGTTTTACTTAATTTGTTTTTATTAAGTTTTGCTTTATCAAAAATAATTAAATACGCAAATAGCTCTTTATATAATTTGAATTGAACAATATACTTTATTGCAGCTTAACAGCTTTTAACATCATAATTTATTTAAAAAAATTTTACAATTTTTAAATTCTAAAAAAAACTCAACATTTCATTTGTAGCTATGTAAATGCATGATGAAATTTAAATATTAAAACTTTTATTAATTTACTTGCGTTTGCCTATGAAAGCACTTTGACATGAATACATGTAATTTAAAGCGAAAACCTAATACCCGACAAACTTCTCGCCAAACAAAGGGACAACAGGAAAAGAGAAAAAAAATTTTGAATGATGGCGAATGAGTTTCTTTGTTAGCATCGGAGAAGTGGCTATTGTGTAGAAAATCGCGCAACGCTGGCGCCTTATTTTTTTTTTGCAAGCAACTAAAACGCATTCGTATGTACAAGTGAACAGGGCCGCATTTACTTCATAAACCAATACCTATTGATAATGGAAATGGATTTTCATAACACTTTTACATAGAACAAAATTTTATAGACACATTTAAGAGTCGTTGTATGAGTCTTCACAGAAGCCAAAAGAAATATCTTAAATCAGAAACCCGAAAATATAGTTTTTTGACCCATGAAGTTCTCGTTTTATGAGATATAAATGTAAGTTTTAAAAATCGGATTGAATTTTTGAAAGTTTTTCCGAAAGTTAACTTCCGGTCGCTGCCGTACAAAAATAGTTGTTTTTTATTCAATACGATTTTTACAAAATTTTAGTAACACAATTTGTTGTACCAAAATGTGATGGGCTAAAGCTTGTATTCCCTGTGACTGGCTTAAAATATGTAAGTCGTTTCAAAGTTATAGCAAAATCGGAATTTGTATAATATTATTAGAGATTTAGTAATTTTCCCATTTAAGAGCCCTATTAAACTGTGTGCTTGACATTGTATACATATTCAAAAAGTAAAATTTTGAGTGTGCAATGAAAAGGCCAAATTATTAGGCTGTTACAGCGACCCCCAATAATGATCATTTTTATATTTTTAATGAAAAAAATCAAAGGTTTCCCAGTATCAGAGGACAGTTTAAAGTATATGAACGTGCATGTCTCGTCATGCTCAACGGAAATCTGCATTGATTTAAGAAAATTTGAGCGAAACCTATATAAATTACATATAATCATTACTTTTTGACGAAAGTAAACATTATCCTTAATCAAAAAAAAAAAAATAAAACGTGAAGAAACCTATTATTGTTCACTTTAATTAAAAAAAAATCTGAAAATAATGATCAAATAGAGAGTTTTATAATAAAACTCATAACAATCACGGTCCCTGGGCTGTTAGTTAGGCTAATTTATAATCTGATTGTTTACTGTGTTCCTTAAAGAAGCTTCTTCTCGCCTAACATAGCTGGACCTGGTGAGCTGTTTAATTCGCATCCATAAGCAGTAGTAGGAATTTTACAACAACATCAGTTTATACTAAAACTGTTGTAATATGAATATTTTTTCTAACACAAACGATAGTGTCAAGCGCCTTTACATTCTTAATTTTGTTAAGCCGACCCTGCGTGTATCATACAAAAGTGCTGATGCTGCTGTTTCCCGCCGCAAACAGACTTAACTTAATTACATACGCGATGAAAAACTTTCAAAAGCTTTCCTTTCGATTTTAATGTACGCATACATATATTTATATTAGAGATGATACGAATGTCATATTTTTGATATGCGTACGATATATATCCAAGATATATTTGGTTTAGAAGTAAAACTAGTCCAGGTTTTGAGAAAATGAGAGTGATGAAAAATCGTTCAATGTTAAACAAGAAATATCTTACCAAAAAAATGTTTTTACATTGTTGATGCCTAACTGAAATTTACGAAAAAAAAGAGAATTCTCTACATGAGTATCAAGCAGAATTTATATTACGTGGTAAGCGAAATACCGAGTCCAGCTCTGTGGGCCAGATATAACAAGATTGAAAATAATTACGATATAGAACCTATATGATTGATTCGTAATTTATACGGATTTACGTTTTCTCATTTACAAACTAATGATTATAGGTGAACACAGTTTTTTCATATACTTGCCAGGTAGAAATCCTTTACCATTTCGTGTGCAATAAGTTCTCCATTAATCAATCAATTTTAGAAATATAAAGTGGGCAAACAAGGCATACGTAAACTTTTTTTGTTTATTTCGCTTTTTATCACTTGGCTAAATCGAAAGTGAATTTAAGAGCTTTTATAAGACTTAGCAAATTATTCGCACAATCCCTGACTAACATACATATTTACCTGTCGCTATTGCAAACAAAAGCGCGAAAACAAACACTTCGATAAAGCGGAAAAAGTCTGTTAACGCCAAATGATGGGTGAGCTTGTGGTAAGCTGTGAAAACTTTGATGATAAAAAAATCAACCAACTTAACAATAGCAGCTAAATAGCGCGTCTGACAATTGCACAATTGCATGAGCCAACATTGTGTGCATGCGAGTAGTCAATCAATCGCCCTGCCTACCACCCACCAAAAGGTAACAATCTGAACAAATAGTGAGACGTGTGAATTAAAGAAGTGGTTGCCAAAATGAGCAGTTTTGTTCGGAGAGGTTCGCTTTTTAGCCATGTTGAAATTGTGAATTGTGTGTGTGTCGATGTGAGGTCTGAAAGACAGCACTTATTACTTTCTTTAGAAATTAAATAAAAGTTCGTTGGTGTTGGTGTTTAGGAGACAAAATTGTGTGTTGGAATTCAATAGGACGTCCTAGTTGGATCCAACATCAACACAAACTTTTTCTACCCTATGAAGGTTGAAAGGATGCATGCTTTTAGGTGCTTGTTGTTTTCCATACAATCTACCAAGCACCATTGGGTAAAAATCTGAATAAACAGCGAGTCGCGTGGTTAAAAAGTGGTTAATTTTGTTAGAGGTTCTCTTTTTACCGCGGTGAAATGGCTTCTATGTATAGGCGTGAGGTCTAAGAGCATGCATTCTTTCATGAGCTTGTTGTTTTCCATATAAATTCAATAATTATGCGTTCGTGTTGGTAAAAATTTGTGATTTTGTTGGAATCCAAGTTTTCACCTCAGCAAAAGTGGTTAGCCGTGGTTGGTAGGGGCCTTCAAATGCGTTTACATACATACGCACTTGGGCAGGAGTGTACTTTACGAAAACGGTCATTGACTCTGAACTAGTTTCACAGAATTCTAACGAGCGATTTAGCAAAATTTAGATTTATAAATATCTGTAGATATATAACTGATGTCTGTACCCTTGCAGGGAAGGCTTAACTTTATGAAATTTGGAAACCCTCCTATCTTAACCGAAAATATATTTTACTTAACCGATTCCAAGCTTGGCCTTAGGAAAATTTTTGGTGTTACCAATTTTTGAACAAGTATTCATGACTATAAATGATCTCAAGGCTAAGCATAATATTTGTTTGTATATGAATTTAGTAGTAAACCCGGCCCGCTTCACTGCGTCTCAGAACTAATAATAGACTGGGTTCGATTTTAATCATTATATCCTATACCAGATAAGATATGGAACTCATTGTAGCCCTCATTATCATCTTTCATTTGATACCTATATTGTAATAAACATATTTTGGGTCACCTTGGTCCATATATCGATCGATATTTCAGAAACTGATTAAGCTATTGGACCAAGTGATATATTAAGTTCTAAGATAAATGTATAGTAATGCAACGGTGAAAGTTCCATTCAATTCCACTTAACAGTTTTTGAGTGATGCACGACCAAACATACAGACAGGTAGACAGACAGACAAACAAAAATTCAAAAATTTTTTTTTGATTTCGCTGCTATTGGCTTAATAAAGATTGCTGTATCTGCAATGTACAGAAATCGACCAGTGGAGGTGTGGTTTTCTACATGAAAACTAAGAAGACGGCAAGCATAAAATATTACGGCCGTCATGACAGTGGCTATTCTTTCCGCTAAGTTTTTGTCCACCGTCGTATTCAAAAGTGTGAAAACTCAATCAAATATTTCAAATCATGATCCAACTACAACAGGTCGTAGCAGCTCGGCAAACATACAGACAAACAAAAATTTTCCCTGTATTTTGTTTTTGTAATTTGTGAGTTTAACGTCAAAATCGTACTGAGAATTGAGTGTAATGTCAAAATTCGACACAAAACTAAAAACCAGCTGGTCTATTAACACGACCTGTATTATTGGATCATGATTTCAAATATTGGATACAAATAACAATTCTGACATTTCTGTTGTTTTGGAAAAAATATTAGAATGAAATGAAAATAAAAAACGGGAACAGAAAACGTGCTATATAGCGAACATTATATTACGGCACTGCTTTACAGCTTTCTCGGAAACTAAAGCTTTACAGTTTTATTATATGTAGAGATATTTAAATGATTATTTTTTAACTAATTAGAATGGAGAAGAAAAGTTTGAGACAACCGCCATAGCTTTTTTTACAGATTGCCCATAATGGATTTTTGTTTTTTGACACTCTGACTGTGCGCTTCAGTTTTGTATATTTGATTTACGAACCCGTATTTGCAACAAAAGTTCTTATGTCGATAATATTTTTCGAACCATACTCTATTAATAAGCTAAAAAACAAATTATGCGTATGCACCCTAAACACGGGGGGTTTAAGTTATAATAGTTTTGGGGTTTCAGACCCTTTTATCTCACAGTCAACCTTATTTCTGCTTCAATTTTAACCTACTATGCCGGTAAAATGGTGCGATCCACTTCCAAGCACTAGTGCATGTCTAGTCACTTCGGGACTATATAGTATGTACAAGGAAAGCTCTTTCACTGCTTCTAAGCTTTGCCATTCTGTTTTCGTGTTCGTGTGTTATAAGGCTCATTTGTCTGCTTTTAAAAATTTTTCCAGTTTAATCTACAACTTTTTTGTGTTACTGTTTTCGACCGCTTACTGAAACGTATTTGCACAGTTTGCTAAAAAACACATTTCAATGGCAATACAAACAAAGCGTTTTGTGCAGTAAAAGGTTGTCATTTATGGCGGTTTTATTTAGCTTATTTCCAACTTTGTTTATCAAATTTTCAACGTTTGTTCAATAAAATTTTTAGTAATTGACTTTTGTATACATTGTACTTTTATAGAGTTATGGCAAATTTTTTAAATTGGTTTTGTGAAAAATTCATTTCATGAAGCTTAGTAAGAGCATTTAACACATCGAATACATATTTATTTATATACTTACTCTACCTTGAATATAAGTTTATGTTGATTTTTCGTAAACTGTTTCTTTCTATTTATTTATTTGTCAGCACTTTTGCGGCTAATACTCTTAAAAGCTTTAATAAATTATATAGTCTAGTGCCGAATACATATTCCATTAAGACAGCTCAGGACAAAAATATGCTCTATAAAAGCAAATGCTAAATAAAGGGTTTTTACAATCAACTTTCGAAAATGTTATCAGTGATGGACACACATACATTTATAAATTTTGAATATCGTAAAAGTTTCGCGACACCCAAAAAATGGCAAAAGTTAAAACTTAAAAACTTTTTTCTTTCAAACGACGATCTTAAAGTAGCAGAAAGTAAAACATTGACAACAAACTTATTTTGTAAATAAATAAAAGAAGGAGAAAGAAAACCCAACTACTCATGCATGCATATTAAACTGTTCAACGATTGATTCAGCTGATTTACTGTCTGTGCGCGGCTATATGAGAGAAAGCTCAACAAAGCAGTTACTTTCCTGCAAAAAAGCGATTGGTCTAGGATGAATCCGCTTTAGCTTTAATTTTAATTTTTACTAAATGCGGCTTTGGTTGTATCTATATTAAAGTCAAATTATGGCGACGTTTTCGAACCGGCATGTGTATGAATATTTGTATATAAATGACTTTATTTGAAAAAAAAAAAAACTAGATTAAATAATCAAACTGTGTTTACACAAAATTATTATTTTAAGCCTTTCAATATTTATGCACGTTAATTTGGTGGTGTTTCCTGTGTAGAATTACTTATATGCTTTTCGCGGTTGCATCTCAGTCAAAATAGACACAAGAATAGTTTATTTTAAAGAAGGCTTAAGTTTTTTTTTCAACTACTAGGATGTGTACAATTTTTCCATATATTCTTCCAAACCAAATATATAGGGAAAAAATATTCACGTCCATGCATTAGCTATTTAGTGCTTGCAAACATAATAGAGACTAATAGGCAAAAATCGATCGAATTTTGTATTCGAATTAACCACGGGTAATTTCTATTATTTACTCAATATGAATTATGCCAGGCAACTGTAAGATAAAGCAACTTGTTAAAAGGAGAGCAGGATTATCTATAGTATAAATTTATAAATAGTGACTTACAACATTTTTGACATAATCAACGGAAATATTTATTTAAATTTTTTATATAAAAATAATTCACTTTCGCATGTTTGGCATAACTGGCAACAAACTAATGCGCTTTCATCATTCATATTTAATAAGTGCTTTGATTTTTTATTAGTGCTGTACACTGCCAATAATCTCAAGGGATGCACTTAAATATTTTAAATATTAAAAATATGAAGTATTTAACCTACATATGTAGATAATACCTTAAAGCGAAACTCATTGCCCGGTTAGGTGATAACGTAGAAAGCAGAGCCTTATAGTACCCAGGTACATTTTCCCTTAATAGAGATACAAACAGTTCGGTCTGCCTTTGTCTTATGCAGTCGATTAAAGCTAAATTCTTTGGCTTCCAATTCACTTATAGTCTTTCTTAGATAAGCGGTTCATTACTTCCTTGCAGGTTATTCCCGATAACTACATGCGGACAGATTTAATTACCAGTAAATACGTAAATAAATATTGAGTGCTGAATCTTGAGAAATTCTTCTAAAAGTTAAAACTGCTTTATAATGTTTTTTCGTTTTTTCTAATGCTTTGACAACTTTTTTAATGTGAAACTGCAAAGGGTCATTAAAATTCAATGTTGATTTTGAGTTCAGTTTCAGTTTCATTAACACTAACATTTTTTTAATGGTTTTCAACTCGATTATCCCCTAGATTTATATTCAGTAAATTTTGCATTAGCATTAATGGAAAGTCACAAATTTTCCATCCAAACCCTTTCTACTGATTAATGTAAACGTGACCTGGATATGCATCCAGAACTCTGATGGTAGTAAATTCCTTCCATACAAAGACCTGAAATCTCTCTATCTCTATGGCGCGATATACAACAGGTATATCATCATAAACCTCCTAAGAGATTTTTGCGCCAAGCTTCTCTTCCAATTTGTGGTGTGCCGATTTGAATTTTCCCTACAAATTGGTGGGACCTACAGTTTTTTTGCCGACTCCGAACGGCATCTACAAAGGAGACGAATTTTAGCTGAGAAGCCTGTCATGGCAGAAATACACTCGGAGAGTTTGCCAAACCACTGCCGAGGGGTGACCCCGTTTTGAAAAACTTTTTTCAAATCACTTTTGATGTTACCTGTACCAGGGCTCGAACCATGGACCTTCGGTGTGGTAGCCCGGCAACACTACCTTCACACCACGGCGGCCGCCCGTGACCTGAAATCATGTGTCTTAAAAATGTCAAAAATATGAGAAATATTTAAAAACTTTAATCCTGGCGAATTGTATTCCAGGGACGTCGAAATTGAAGAACTCGGTCATGAGAGACAGTACCCTCTCATATTTCACACAGTGCTTTCGTAATATAAATGTCTGTTCCATAGTTTAAAAAGATTTTTCTTTGAAGCCGATTTATTTAAAAAATTTTGTATATGTCTTAACAGATAGGTACATATGTAGTGTTGTAGTTGTTCTAAAAATACTTTACACTGTGTAATCTTTTAGTACATTTCCGGAATTGTCAATCTATTTTAACCTAAGTCTCAAGAAACTGCAAACATCAATATGGTCGGTCCATGGAAAGACTGCCAGATAAATAAAAAAAAAATAATTGTTGCGGTAGGTAGTTAGTACCCACTGCATTTTAGGGTAAAATGTTAGTCCTGCCGAAAGTGGCATATAATAATTTTTCTCGAAAACTCGGCTAATTTGAGTTTTAAACCAAATTTGTTAGTCCAAAAAATTTCTACTTTGCTCTCAAATTTTTAACGGTGTAATTTCGATCACAGTTTTAGTTATCAATTGCATCGCACATCATTGATATGAAATTTAATTGCAGCAAAAATAATTTATTTATACGTTATTCAATGCTTAAACGTATGCAATGTCCTATATTAAATAATATTTGTTGTTGTAATTATGTTTAAATATGAATCTGAATGCGTTGTGATATGTTTGCAAAATTAACGCTTATCATCCTCGAGGGCGCGGCGTTTGTTTTGTTTACGTAGTAAGTACATGATTGAATTATCACTAGAGTAATGTAAAATAAGTTCAAATAGTAATTATAAAAATCCATATACAGTTAAGTACAGAAATTGCGCATGGTTGAGCGGGTGGTTCGGGGTGTGTGTGTTTTTATGCATGAATACACAGAAGCTTAGATGCTCAATTTGTGTAATGAATTTGTGGAATTTTAATAAGTTATGTATGTATGTATCTAAATTTGTTTATGTATATGTAAACTGCTGTGTTTACTTGAGTAGCATTTGCACTTTAGGCAACAAAGGTATAGGCGTGTTTGTAGTTAATAGTGGCTAAGCAGCATAAGTAAGTTTAAATCTTCCTTCCTCTCCTTTTAATTTTGTATTCCTATTCCAATCCATATTCCTCTTCATCTACTGCACTCCCCTTTTCTTTTTAAATTTCTTCTTCTATTCAATCTTATTTCTATTCATGTTTCTATTAGAGCTTATTATTTTTCTTGCTTTTATTCCTCTTCATATTCTGTAGCGCGTCCTGTTAAAGGACTTATTCACCTATTATAATGAGATATTTCTCGGCATCAATTGAGATGGCACTGAAAATTATCTATGGTTTACTCCTCTGTATCTTTGTTTGATGCCCATATTCAAGAAATACATCTCTCAGCTTCCTTTGCCCACATTTCAGACAGTAACTTCAACACAAAAAGAGGTATCGAAATCAAAACCATTCTATACTTTGCTAAAATCCAAAGAAGAATTCTATATGTAAAGATGTTAACCTACTTCAGTGGTTGTAGTACATTTTTCAGAGTGATGGGCGTGGGAATTGCAATGCGTAGGGAAATGAGGAGCTTTCGCCAAAAATAAAAAACAAGTAAGGAAAGCGAAGGCTATATACCTTTCATGAAAACGCATCACGGTGTTTAGTGTCCGATCCTTACTTATAGTAAGTACAAACTCTTCAAAAATTGTCGGTCTCACAGGTTAAGAAAAGATAAGGGGTTTGCGTTTATCGAAAAATTTGTTGTATGGGGGCTATACGATATATTGGTCCAATCTAGTTTATTTTCAGTACACAGATTCTCTCTCTCTCTCTATGGCGCGATATACAACAGGTATATCATCATAAACCTCCTAAGAGATTTTTGCGCCAAGCTTCTCTTCCAATTTGTGGTGTGCCGATTTGAATTTTCCCTACAAATTGGTGGGACCTACAGTTTTTTGACGACTCCGAACGGCATCTACAAAGGAGACGAATTTTTGCTGAGAAGCCTGTCATGGCAGAAATACACTCGGAGAGTTTGCCAAACCACTGCCGAGGGGCGACCCCGTTTTTGAAAAACTTTTTTCAAATCACTTTTGATGTTACCTGTACCAGGGCTCGAACCATGGACCTTCGGTGTGGTAGGCCGGCAACACTACCTTCACACCACGGCGGCCGCAAACAGGTTACATATGTAATAAGTACTGTAGCTGCCAAATTGTGTTCTTCCCAAAACCCATTTATGGTAACTATCGAGCTATGTGTTATGTTGGTCCGATCTGGCTGAGTTTCACTACACACATTACATGTATAATAAATACCAAACCTGCAACATTTTACGTTCCTAGCTTTTTAATTGCAAAACCCAAAACCCGTTTATAGGAACAATTGATTGTATGGGAGCTATGCGTTGTATTGGCCCGATCTTGTTGGTTCCGATAAATGAAAAATATATTATAAAAGGCGGCCTCATACCAAATTTCATGGAGATATCTTCAAAACTGGGCACTAGCTTGCGTTCAGAGACAGACGGACGGGCAGAGGGCATGGCTTAATAGACTCAGCTTATCGACCTGATTATTTCGGTACACTGATTGGTGGGTCTATATCTTCTTCTTCTCACAATACCATTTCATGTTCATGAAAGGTTTAAAAATGTACAACATCGTGAGTGCAAAGTGCTCAAAGTTGGATGAAGTGCAGTGAATGATGAAAGTTTTCAAAACCGTGGCCCAATTTCAAACCGTATGAACAGTAGAAGCGAGAAACCACTTAGGAAATGTGCCTCCAAGTTGATTGAATTACTGTTACTTCAGAAATAGATTTATCTCTTAGCAAAATCAATCGATTATTAAGTAATCGGTTTTTCCGACTCCTGGTCCCGATTGGTTAAGCGCATGCACCAGCCTCTGAACAAAATTTTACGGAAATGGTGCCAACAGTCAACGCATACATATGACGTTATAGGAACCAAGTCACTTTTTATAACCAAAATTTCGAAATTTTAGAATATTTTGCTTACTTAAAAACCAGTACTAACACCACTAATGTCAGTCGAACTATCCAACAAAAAATTACTATTTTCCAAGAGATACGTTCGAGAGTAAGGTTCTTTAAAAATTTGTCGACATGTAAGCTTTAAGGAAATCGGGCACCGAATAAAATTTAATGATGACGTGCTTCGTTGAAGGCCCAAGGTCTTTTATATCGGTAGATGTTATTATAGCTCAATACAATATAGCCTGGTTGAACTTTTGGATAGGAACTAAACTTCATAGATCACTACTGAGAAAACTGTGTGATGCTTTAAGATCCACGCATCAACCCCGAGATTACTGTTTACTATAACTCATCTACGTTGTGTTTCGAAAGTAAGTCTTTTTGTAAGAGGTAGAATATCTCAATATGTTACGGTAAAAGCTTTTGGAATAGTATATGTATGCGTTTATATTTTATAAATCTTGTTCAAAGGTAAAATACACCAAATATAATATATGTGATTTTATATCTACACTAGGGTGTGCTTAGAAGCATTGCCTTAGAAAGCAAAACTCTACTTGGTAATAATAAATAATGAAAACATCTGATACTGCACAGCAGTTCAATGCATACCAGGAAAACTTGTGAGAGTCAGTCGAAGTACTTACAGAACTTACATGAGATTAGATTGCTTATACTTTCGGCTTAAATTTCTCAAAACATTGCCTCTTCACCTTGACCGGCAGATTAAGTGTGGTCATTTGTGAGAACAAAACTCCCATATTTCACTTTTAGCAATATCGCACATCAGCTTAAAAGCTTCAGAAAAAAATTGTATTCCTATAAATAAAGTACACCCTAATGCATGCATGCAAAACTATGACCTTAACCACATTGAGTCTATGTGCAACCACATATGCGTTGAGTGCTTTTACACGCAAGTTTATTGAGGCCACCTATGCATTCCCTCGTGTGCTATTTAGTGCCAACCTAACTAATTAAATGGGTTAATTGGATGAAAATCTCACCTACATTAATGTGACAATGAAATTTCAAATTTAATTTATGTGCTACGAAATCTCGAATCTACAATGGTCAAATTTAGTTTCACACTTACATGAAACTTTTTCGCCTTCGGCATAATATGAGTAGATGCAATCTCGGATGACTCCAATAAAATAAATATATTTTAATGTTCGTAGGGCGTTGGGCTGGAAGTATAACCTTACATTAATTGTGTCATTTAGATTGGGTTATTAAAATTATCGTTACAAAACATATGAGCAGTTGACCGTAATTACCGAAACAAGAATGAGCACAAATAAGGAGACAACACATATGTATGGATGAATTTTTATACCCAACAAGCAAAATAAAGATAAAGTTAATTTTTAAAAAGCTTAATGAAATAAAAATGATGTTACAAACTAGTTTTTTTTTCGTTTACAAAACGTTCATAATCGAAATGGCACCTTGATTACAAGTCTATGATTAAAAACCGATAAAAACTTTACAAAGCAAGCTTTTTATAAAGGTGTTTTCTGAACCTTTATTTAAAGGATATCTTTATTCTTTAAGGCATTGCAATAAAATATATTCTTCTTTTAGATCATATTTACTTTAAGTTAGTTTCCATAAAGTGATTTTTAAAAAATTTTATACAAAATGATTGTAATGCTGTGTCTCGGTAAAATAACGCGTACTTTATAAACCCTTTGTAAACGAAAAATAAGCGTTTGGTAACCTTATTATTTTTTAATTAAATTTTATAAAAATTTTGTTTATTTTGACTTTTACGCACGAAGTAGTATAAGTATTTTTAAAAATGTTTTTAAAAATAACTTGAAATAAACTTGCTGGAATAAGCTTTATATAAGCGTTCTCAGTAGAAAATGTATTAAAGGGTGTAAAGCTAACTTGATATTAACTTTATGAAACAATTTTTATAAATCACCTATCTTTGTAATTGAAATGCAAGTACTTACAAAAACTCCAGAAAAAAAGTATAGGTTTGTAGATTCTTTGTATTCAAACTGCTCCTAATTCATTTGCTACAATGTTGTACATGGGAATGATCACGAAAAACTATAACCCAATGCTGCAACTTTTCCACTTTCGCAATTTTCCAAGAATTAGTAATAATTTTAGTCATAATATACATATTTGTAAATATGAATTCATTTTAGAGATTTAAAAAAAGCTTAAAAAAATCAAAAATAATCTTTACATATAATAAAATTGTAACAGGTCGATGTCTGTACATTGAAGATATTCAAGAAAAACTGATATGAGAGGTCGTTATTGGACCAGCGGAACCCAAATCCACAATTTTTAGAATTTTTGTCTGTCTGTCTGTCCGTCTGTATGATTGTGCGCGCATCACGCAAAAACTACTGAATATAATTGCATGAGACTTTCACCATTCTATCACTTAACGTCTAACTTAAAATTTAGGACAACTTTCATTTGGATATCTCATCCAGTTTTCGAGTTATTGACCAAAATGTGGGAAAAATGTGACCAAAAATGTGGGTTTTTTACCATAACGCCCGCGTCACACAAAAACGACTGCATAGAAATGAATGAAACTTTCAATAATCATTTTCTAGACGTCTCTCCAAAAATTTAAGATATCTTTTACCTCGATCTTTTACCCGGTTCCCAATTTATTGACCTAAATGTGGACCCAGGGTGACTGTATGATTTGTGCTTTTAAGGCGGAACAAAGTTCGGCGGGTCAGCTAGTAATTAAATAAAAATTATTATCAACTGATCTTGAGCTCATCATATTTATAAAATATGTAAGATGGACCAATAACAAAATAAAATTGAAACTAAAAAAAGGGTTTTTTTAAATTATATTTCACTAGCTTATACCCGTGGGTTACACCCCACATTTCTATCAAAAAGTATGCAATGTAAATAAAACAACTTTGACCCCTTCTTCATATAACCCCTTCCAAAATTTCATTGGTCTAGCCTAAATACTTCCAGAGATATGGACTATAAAAATTCCAGTTGTATGGGAGGTGCCACGCCCCCTATATATATCAAAATATTGTTTAGCCCATGACCATCCCGGTAAGGTATCCAGTTCGTGTTTCAAATTTGGTTACGATCGGTTTATACGTTTAGGACGCAAGTCGATCTCTAGATACGTATATATACATACATAATTTGAATTTTATTATTACTAGTTTTGAATTATAACAGTTTTGTACACCTTTTTAGTTTTTATGAATATGATGGCTATAATGTTTAAAAATTTACTTTATGATTACTTTGTTCGCTGGGAGGTGTCAATTTCAATATGAAATTTGATTAAGTAAAAAGATTCACTTCAATCTCGTCATATCACTTTCGAAAACTCAACGACATTCGTATACATACATATAACTATGACAAGAAGTGCTAGTTCGCTCATATCAAAGATTCATCTTCGTAACATTAATAAGCAGCTAAATTAAATCCGATTTGCATCTCCTCTTCAAGCTGATTAAAAAGTATTCAAGAAAATCAGATTGAAACCAACGAAATTTTATTTGCCATCAAAATAAGAATCAAGCAATTTCCACTTTTAATCTTAAGTAGCTTTAAGGAAATTTGATAGCCCACACAAGTAGTGCAACAACCAATGAACTACAACTCTTCTGAGATATTCTGAGCAGCGTTGCAAACTGGTATTGAACTGTGGCGTGGTTTGAACCGAACCTTTTATTAGCCATTGCAACAAACACTTTTGCAGTTAATTGATTTATTAAAAATTGTTCTTATATTTTTTAAAATAATTCCTTTGGTTCGAAGTAAAAATTCAAAAGTGTGACCCATATCGAACCATTAGTTCACTAATACTGACGAGACTTCCTCGAACGAAGTGATAGATCGCCTTTTGGGGTGGTTTGAATTCCCGATTATGTATTTGTGGTAGTTTTAGCGTCAAACTAATGCTAATTAGATTAAGTTGAGAAGATGGTGAATAAAATAAATAAAAGGCATGTCAGAGTCTGCCGGGTCTGCTAGTCATATCTAAAAGTCTAAAGCCACACAGAACAGCGCAATTTTAAGGAGTTACAACAAAATGATATCCTGCAAGAAGTGATGAATTCATAACTTAGCCAATTTTAGTGGGTTATTTGTAAGTAATTTAAAGAAATTCAGTATAAAACTTTACTTCAGTGTACAACAGTTATATTGTTACGATGATATTCTCAAAATTTTAAATATAAATTTTTTGACAAAAATAGCTTGTAGGTAAATACACTGGTTCAATGATAAATAAAGTGCCAAACAATTTTTCGTGGTTGTTGTTTTCTCATGCACACATTTATATGTACAAAACTAAACAATTAAAAAGCCACATAACGAAAACCCATTCAATTCCACTTACACCTGTACGAACTCGTAAATATATATGTACTTCTATGTATGCAAGTGTACATGTTAAACGAGTAAGATATTTTCACTATAAGCTCATTTATAATCTGGCTGAACAACTTATACTCCTCCATAAAATACATGAATGGCACAGGTACACAAACATAAAATATGTGTGTATAAACACCTACCAAACACCAAATTACAAAAACCTGACAATGATTAATGAACTTATATAAAAGTGGAAGCTAACACTCCCCACCCACGCACATCTTAAAATGTTGTTATGCTGCGTAAATTTTTTTCATGCTTACTTTTGAATTCTGTCAGGTGGAGTTTTACGAATACAGCCGAACTTTGTAAAAAACTAAGAGCCAAATTATAAGCTTTATATGTACTTTTACTTTTTAACCTTTATATGTATACATTCAACTATATTTACAGCAAGTAAGGAAGTCAAAGTTCGAAACGAAAAATGGCAAATCGCCGAAACCGGTTTGTCTCCAAACCAAATTTGACAAGGGATGACGGAAAATCGTTCCAATATACACACATTCGGGTGGAACATTAAGTACCCATCTGTATAAAAGTGGTCGTGGTAAATTGGTAAATTGTTGTGGAGTTATGACTTATAGAGGTTTCAAACCTTTTCTACTACCATGTGGGCAATCTTATAAATAAAAATTATTGTGTGTCTGTGTGTCTGGCGTCCAAAGTACTTAACCGATCTTTATGAAATATTCACAGTAGATTCTTAGATTCAATGGTTACAGCATAGGCTACATATAAGTTTGAAAAACGTAGATAGTATACCTCGTATCGTGTTTCGTAGTTTTATTTAACACGGTTCTGAAGTTAATAATAGCTGAAATTTAACATTTTGTTCATTTATATGTAGGTGGTGCACGCCCATTTTCCAAAGTTTAAAAAAATCATTAATAAGATCATCAGGTCATTTTTAATATGAAACTCTGGAATTCTATCTGCATCAGTGACAGAGATATGGCATGTTCCGGTTTCCTACCTCTCTTTTAGAAAACTTTGGTGTGAAAGTGGGCATGGTCGTCCACCGATTTTGGTTATTATCCGTGGGCGTACTCTACATGTCTAAAGTGTATTATTATACCTGTATCAGTTAATTAGATATGGACAGTTCAATATTTCTACCTCCTTTCCATATAACTTTCATGAAAAAGTGATCGAAAAGCGATTTCCGTGTGTGTATTTATCACAACAATAGTATGCCTCCTACGAAATTTCTTTGTACTAGCCTAAACAGTTCTGAAGTTATTAACAGTCAAAGTTTGCAAATTTCTACACTCATATGTGGGCGGTGCCACTTACGCCCTATTTATAGTGTGGTAACACAATTATTTTTACAGCCAAATAAATAATTTGGCAACATTTACACACTTTTGGTTGCAGTCCGATTTCGTAAGCAACGAAATAGGTTCTAACAATTTTTATGAAAATTATTATTGTTTATATTTTTTTAATAATCATTTTTAATTAATTAATAAAAGTTTTTTAATAGAATAGAGCAGGAAAAATGTTTAGAGACAACCGCCATAGCTTTTCTTATAGATCCATTTCGGAAGCTGCTAAGCTTCTTCATCACAGATATTTTGGCACGCATTGCTAACCAATAAGCTAACAATGCGCTGGTTTTGATTGTTACATGAACAACCCCCGCCATCTGGCAATGAGTAGTGTGATCATGATGGATTTCTTGACAGATCTGTTTTATCACCATCAGCAAAAACTTCCTTACCGCGTGCTCTCGATTTTTGTTATTGCTTTTTTTGTCTCATAAAATTTTTCCTACTCTATTCAATTAAAATACTATTAAAAATAATTATTATTAAAAAAATAAAAACAATAATAATTTTTATAAAAATTAAAATGTGAAAAATTATTATTCTCGTTTCATGAATATTCTATTTTAATTTAATTTAATTTAATTTAATTTAATTTTATTTTATTTTATTTTATTTATTTTTTTTTTTATTTGAATTTATTTTATTACATTTAATTTTTTATTATTTTGTTTTATTATATTTTATTTTATTTTGTTTTAATTTTATTTATTTTATTTTATTTAATTTTTTTCTATTTGAATTGATTTTATTTCATTTCATTTTGTATTATTTTATTTTATTTTATTTTATTTTATTTTATTATATTTTTTTTATTTTAATTTGATTTATTTTATTTTATTTTATTTAATTTTATTTATTTTTTTTTTATTTGAATTCATTTTATTACATTTAATTTTTTATTATTTTGTTTTATTATATTTTATTTTATTTTGCTTTAATTTTATTTATTTTATTTTATTTTATTATATTTTTTTTATTTTAATTTGATTTATTTTATTTTATTTAATTTAATTAAATTTTTTTTAATTTTATTTTATTTTATTTTATTTCATTTTATTTTATTTTATGTTATTTTATTTTATTTTTATTGTAATTTTTTTTTTTTTATATAAGCTTATAATTAATATTTTTCGGCAGCCGGGGGTAATTTTGCTGGTCTGCCACACCAAAAGTCGAAGGTTCGAGTCCTGGGCGGGTAGCGTCGAACATGATATGACAAAGTTTTTTCAAAGCTGAGTCAGTGGTTTGGCAAACTCTCCGAGCATATTTCTGCAATCAAAGGCTTCTCAGGAAAAATTCAGCTGCTTTGCAGATGCCGTTTGGAGTTTACGTAAAACATATAGGCCCCGCCAGTTTGTAGAAAAAATTAGAAGCACATCAGAAATTGGTAGAGAAGCTCGGCTTAATGAATACGATGTTATCCGGACGTGGGTTGCCTCCAAAGTATACACATTTTAACAAAATTATTTTTTTGTAAAACATTTGTTTTGAGTTGTTGTAGCTATATCTTGATAAATCGTATATGCAAGCTCTTACTTGGTGCAGGAAACTCTCATCTTCGCAATTTTCCAGTCAAACAACAATTTCCTGCATATGATCATTTTCTGCCACTCAATTGCTACGAAACAACAGAAACTCATATCATAATGTTTCATTGAAAACAAGAAAAGTTATTGAAGCGCCAATGTGACAAACAATATTAGTACGAAGGAATGTTTTTATGTTTGCATGTTGGCTTTTGTAAAATTTAAATTGGAAACTGATTTAAAATTAAGCATTTAAAATTGTAGCAACATTCGCGTCAACAGCAATTACTATATACTAACTTACACATCTTCAAACCTATGTATACCTATGATATGTAGCATTATTTCTTTGCTGTTGATTACATGGCGCCCCTGCCGAATGATGAGTCAGTTCACTGGAATGAAGAAATTGTGAACAATGGAGTGCAGTATATTCAGTATGAAGTGAAACTCCAAAGCACTGAAAGAAATCTAATAACCCAAAAATTCAGGTAAAATGAGTCTGAATACTGCAGAGCTACTAAAATGGGACCCATTACCTCTCTATATTATTTTCTAATATCTTTTTAGCACTAACTTCTCTCTGACAGACAAATGCCCTTATAAACTAATTTAAGAACAGGCATGTAGTTCTTTACAATGTCTACCAATATTGGGTTTTACAAAATTATTTTACATAATTTTCGCTTAAAATATGCATCAAGTTCAGATACAAAAGCTATACAATTTCATTCAAATTTTAAAGTTTTTTTTAAGAATCTACAGAATTTTCTCGAATATGCAGTTTTGTAGCCCAATCAATTTTAAAATAATAAGCTGCTGATTTTAGCTAAATTTTTCTTGGGGACTTGTGCATTTTCTTCCATACAAATTTATGAACGCATTTTTTTATAAGAAAAAACACACTTAAGCCCTAAATGCAATGTTATTTTTAAACTAAAAGCAAAGTTAGGCAAATCTGCTGCCAACTACACCGGCAAGTTTAAATTGTAATATATTATTCTAGCCTAACTCGGTAGGAAAAAAGCGACTTATTATCGACTTTTGAATAAAATAACAAAATGGCATTTAAATTGTGAAATTTGTTTTGGAATTGTAGACTTGTCCCTTTCAAGATAGCGACCAAAATTGTGAGCGGGTAAAATTTGTTCTGCTTGCCATCTTTTTTATTTGCAAATTTTTTCTAAGCGAGCTGATAAAATTTTGGTCTTGCAGAGTCAGGACGAATAAAAAAGCTTTCCCTTACAAAAATTGTTCTAAAAAGTTTCTAAAACGGCACACCCTCACTCTAAATACATATGTACACATCTATCTGGATGCTGTAAATTAAGTTTAAATGAGTTGCTTGTGCAAACTCTTTTGTTTAATTTGTTTGTACTAACTCATTGCTAATATGTTTGTGTTAGTATTGTTATTGCATGCATTTTTCGCCATATGACAATAATAAATACTGAAGTATAAACAATTTACAGTTATTTTAAGAGGAAATGTCAATCGTCCAATTACATATTTGATGAAAAGTCTTAATAGACCTCCCACATGCTCTCTTGCACTACCGGATTTGTGTAAACCACAGAAGTCTAAATAACCCAGTCAATTGTATTTTTGCTTTTTAGTACAGAGTTTCGGTACTGAAATGTGGTTATTAAAAGTTTTAAAATTGAAATAAATATAATTCTGGTTCAGCCATGTCGGATGCATTTTTTTGTGATATGACGATATGGAAAACTCCATGCGGGGTCATTTTACGTAAGCTGACGGTATCGGTGGATTTCGGTAACAACGAAATTGCAGCAGTAAAACGCTGTTATTGATAGTAGCTAGTAAAGGTTAAAACTTGCAGACCAAGGCTCGTTATCCAAAGTACTCGGTCTTAATTTTTAGAACAGTTCTATAAAACCATGAGTAATAAAGTGATATGTGAAGAGAAAATAAAGCATTAGCAAAATTAAAGTTCACCTCTTTAGTGACAGTCCTAATGTCCTCAAAAATTTTCGCATTTTTTGCTTTTTAATAGGAGCATTGTTATATTTTTCCTCTTCCTTAATTCAAGAGTATGAAATTGTATTATAACTTTGGCCTGATGATGCAAACATATAGATAAACCAATAAGTATACAGAAATGCTTAGGAAGATTAGCTGAGTTGATTTAGCCATGTTCGGCTACCCGTCCGGCTGTCTGTTTTAACCCAAACCACTTCCTCAGTTTAAAAGATATTCTAATAATTTTTCGGAACCAACAAGATCGAAATAATACAAAATATAGCCCACCTACAATGGATTGTTAAGATAAGCCGGTTGTGTGCTAAGTAGCTTTCAGTTAACAAAATAAGAACGTCAAATTGTGACGCGTATTGCGGCACAGCAGAACAGTTTAGTAAATAACTAAACAGTTATTATTTAAAGAAAAATAAACAAAAATAAAACCAATTATTATTTTTATATAAAAAATATTATTAACCTTGGCATTAAGCTCATTTCTAGCAAATAATACTTTAAAAATCTGTACAAAATAAAGAAAACCGAAGCGCACAGTCAGAGTGTCGAAAACGGACCCAAAATACGAAAGCCCATCGTGAGTAGTTCAAAATGCCGCCAGATGGCGGTGCTTGCACTATTTTACGGTAAAATGAAGAGAAATAGGAGTTAAGCTGACAGAAATCCCGCGTTCTGATAGCCTAATGGCGACATAGCTGAACCAAAATTTCTCTAATGAAGAAGTCTATCAGCTTACGAAATGGATCTATAAGAAACTCTATATAGGTTGTCTCTGAATTTTCCTTCTTTATTTTAACCAAAACTTCTAATAATTAATTAAAATATAATTATTAAAAAAATAAAAACAAATATAATTAAAAAAAAAAATTATTATTTCGGATAAAATATTATTACTCTTTACCTTGAGCTCATTAATAGTTTTGAATACTTTTTTTTAATATTTGACTTTAAAGTTCACATTTCTATTTTATTTTCGCTTTGTTCAGAGTTTGACAATATTACGATACGAGTCAGAATAGCTATTATAAAAGTTGACAATTATCAGTAACTTAATCTGCCGGTTATAATATTTCCGGTAACGACTGGCTTAAGCTCGTGATTATGTCATTTCGACTGGGACAAAAAGAAAAAGTTTTTTTTTTTAGAAAATTATATGTATAGATATTATTTGTTTCAAATGCCGATTTTAGAGAGATATCTTTTCTATTTCCCAACAAAAATTTAGACTTCAGTTTAGAGCACAAGCTGATAAGTAGCGTACTCAACTTAAGAATTATAGTGTTTTCAAAAAAAAGGATTTTCTTTGATCCAGTCAGGTCTATGTCAACCCTCTAATCGCCAAGACCGCCTTTAGGCGTGGTTAAGTTAAACATATATAACCCTTATGGATTTAATTTTCTTTTATATTTATTGACTAATAATCTTCGCCAAATATTTTATCTGTGTAAAAAAATTAGTTTTGACAAAAGCGGTTTAGTTTAATGCAAGAAAGTGGTAAAAACTATTTTTATTATAAAACAAGTAAGGAAATGAATACGCATCACGGTTTTAAGTGTCCGATCCTTACTAACAATTAGTACAAACTCTGCAAAACTGTTAATTTAAAGATACATAGCCCAAAACCCATTTATCGAAACTATCGATTGTATGGGAGCTATTTATGTTGGTCCGGTCTGGCTGAGTTTCACTAGTCATATTGCGTATGTAATATGAACTAAACCTGCCAAGTTGAAAGTTCCTAGCTCTAAAATTTGTATTGCCGGAATCTTGCTGATTCCAACAAATGATTAATCTTATGCAAAATGGCGGTTCCATACCAAATTTCACCAAGAAATCTAAAAAACTGAGGGATCAGTTTGTGTACAAACAGACAGACGGACAGACGGACATGGCTAAATCGACTCAGCTCATCGCCCTGATTATTTCGGCATACTTATTGGTGGGTCTATCTCTTCTTCTTCTCAAACTTGCAAACATCGGACCAAAGTTATAATACCATTTCATGTTCATGAAAGGTATAAAAACACAATTGGTGTTAAGTTTATTAATTGTTAAGGATTAGAATTTATCAAGAAGATGTTGAATTATTAACAGGTAAGTTGGGCTTGAGCAGTGTCTTGGTTTTGAGCCCTAGGAGGTAAAATATAAACAATTTTGGAAATGTAATAAGTTTATTTGTTTTAAACAAAAATTAGCCTTTTGGGGGGTTAAGCTAACAACTGGCTATACAATCTTCCGTTTCACTCATGATGATGAGTTGCTTTCTCATCAGCGAGCTGCTAGGTTGCCTTTTATTCCTGCAAGACAAATGCATTCTCTTATTCGGAAAACTAATGTGTAGGCTAAGCCAAATACAAGTGATGAATACTTCGCTTGACCTTCTTCCTTATCTGGCTACTGTCGTAGACGTTGCAATACGCTATTGCTTGCTACATCAATAGCATTTCCTGTAGGGCGGTGATGTCAGTCTTTGCATTAAAGAGGATATCAACAAACCGGGCAGCGTTACCTTTACTTAAAAGGGTCGAAACAATGCAGGGCCGCCCGTTGTCATGATTGTGAGCAGTGAAGGGAGTGTTCATCCAAGTGGTTTTACTTTTTTTATTGGAGATCGGTTTACGTGGCCGGTGCAAACACCCAGTGCAAACACCCTTTACAGGATATTACTATTTATGCGTCTGCCTATTTCCTTTCCTTCGCCCGCCTGTTGGCATTGACATTGGTTATAGCAACACCAGCGAGTGTTGTGCGCTCATTAACCCAATAAGATGGTTCGCATTGCGTTACGTTTTTAACCAACCATACCAAGCCTTTGCCAAAACAAGCTCGTGGCAGCAACCATAAAGTTTCTGTGCACATATTTGGCAAAGTTTGTTTCCAAAAAAAAAATTTAAAGGGTTTTCTAACCATCTCGCAATCGTGCCAGCAAATTAATGGGCACGGACGAATGCTTATTTTTTTTAATTGTTATCATTAACGACATTTAAATGCAAATAGCTTGAGATGGTAGCAATTGAATTGAATTGGGTTTTGTGTGCGTCAAAAAGCTCCGTACTTAGCGCCTCCACAACCCATTCTTCGAGGTCATTAGTTGAAAACAAAAACAAACATACAATCGTCAGCAATATCATCATCAAGAGCAAAAAAAATGCTTCACAAGCTCAGCTAATGCCATGATAATTTTTCACGCGAACCCGCATTTTGTATATTTAATATGATGTAACATACACTGCCGGACATTTCAATAGGCTTTTGATGGTAATAATAATAATAAGTTTATCTTCAATGGAGGCACCTACTTGCTTTATGCCGTTTCTAAAGCAAATGAATTTTAGCCAATTTGAATAAAAAAAAAAAACATTTCTAAACATTTTGATGTTAAGAGTCCATCAACTTCAACTTTCGGTGTGTTAGGCCGCACACCATCGTCTCCCCACGGTAGCCGCCAATAAGTTTAGCTGAACGATGTTCCGTTTAACCTCGTTAACTGCTGTGAAGGGCTTCGGTGTTAATCTTCAGTGACATCGAAAATAATGCTGAGAATGGCAAAGGATCAAATTTAAAGATGTGCTTGTTATTAAAAACAAATTATTATTTTCTTTTGAATCACTTTCCCCGTTTTTTATAACTATTATATAGTAGTAATGACTCAATTTCTTCCCAGCTCGAGTTAGGCTGTTATCGCTTGTGGTAACATGTATAGTGTAGTTTTTTTTATTCTTAGGTTTTCTTGATTTTAATATAAAAAAGAACATCGAGTGTTTATCCTGTGAAGCTGTGAGTTCAAAATTTAAATAATTGCACATCCACGTTTGACCTCTGTTATAAATTAGTCATCCAACTGGATTTTTTAACTTTGCAAAAACCAATCCTATTTGAATTAATTTATATTTGTCTTCAAAGTCAATAAATGTAAGTACAAGTCATATCCAATTGAATGATTTGTAATATCGATAACTTATTTAAAAGTTTAAGAATTTTTCGTTTGATGATTTAATTTTGTAGATTTTGTTTCTTCTTAGATTTTTGAAACCCTGTTGACTTCGTATTTGGGGATTTATTTTCTTGGAATTTTTGTGCCTTTCCCATTTCTTCTTAAAATACTCAGTAATAAAATCAAAATTTTACGAAAAATATTTTTTGTGTTCATTTTATTATGCACTAAATTTATCTTTTGTATAACAAAACATTTTGAACCTATACAAATGAACATTAGTGTACTTTTTTAAGTATGAGTACTCCCGCATTAAATTTATTTTCATTTTTCTATTTATTTTTGCAGATTGCTGTGCTTGCGCATTTACGACATGGTATGAAGGAGCCGACGAACAACTTGGACGATATTGTAAGTACATTCGAATAACAACAATAATACATGATACGCTGTAATTTATATTGTTAACTTAATTTATAAAAAATATATGTACATGGGCACTTTCATACATGTATATTCAGATTCATAATATTACATCAAATTATCATCATCACTCTGAGTTGATTTGGTTTTGTGTTCACTCTCTTCGTTCAAAGTTTTCTAGATTATTAGAAAAGAAATATGAATACACTAAATTAATTCTTCCCCACCCTGCATATATTTTCTGGCGAATCCAGCAACCTTTGATTGCTTCGGCACTCGTAAAAGTACACATGGAAAAGTGTGCTCATAATCTACGAAACTTTTTATTTTCTTATTTGAGGAGCTGAGGAACAACGAAAGTTGGCAAAATATTTGTAAAAAGCTATGACTAGTAAAAAGCTATGAATAATACTTTTTTGCAGTTTTTTTCAATGTCAATCATGCCATAGTTTGAGCAGTGAAATTATCAGTGCTCTTATTTAGTGTAACCGAACATTTTGACAGGTTATTTTGAGAAAGTTTTTTCAGGAATCAGAACAAAAAGACAAAATAAAATTTTTTTTTAAGTGTAAGGTTTTGTGGAATTGTCCATATAGGCTTGGGCACACGCTCTTCCTATCAGCACCATAATATTTACTTCTCCATTAAAAATGTGAAATGCAAACACAAAGCAAAAAAGTTACTGAAAAAAGGACGAATGTTGTCGCGCAAGACTAGAACAATTGAATGGGGGCAGGATCAAAACGAAAGTTGACGTCGTTCTGTGGGCGGGGTAATAGGGTTGGCAAAATTAAATCAAGGAAAATGTCATAAAATAATAAAATAGCATGTAATGCAATAGTCAGGCAAGGCGGCGTTTATACAGCGTTAGGCATACTACATAGTTTTGGTTCGACTTAGTTCGGCTTGTTGGCCTTGCGCATAAATTTCAATTTGAATTAGCGCCCGCGTTAGGATGAGACACATTTGTAATTGAGTTTGAGTTGCTGATAATACATATGTAAATCAGAGATTGCTATATTTACTCTAGTAAAATGCATGTTTGAAACAGCACTAATGTGACGTCTTAGGATGTCAATTCCGAGATTTTAGGGATTGGAAATATTTAACTGAAACCTAAATATGTCCGACTTATTAATGAAAATTTTCTTAGTTTTCTTGTACATGTACAATATTTTTGAATATTTTAATATTTTTTTTTGATTGTTAATTGAGTTTTCTTTGTTACTAATTAAATAATTTTCTTTTAGAAGTATTCATGAAACGAGCTCAAGGCCTAGAATAATCATTTTTCACTTTTTGAATTTTCATGAAAACTATTATTGTTTTTATTTTTTAATTATTAAAAGTTTTTTTTTAATTTAATAGAGTAGAAAAAATGTTTAGAGATAACTGCCATAGCTTTTCTTATAGATCCATTTCGGAAGCTGCTAAGCTTCTTCATCAGAGAAATTTTGGCACGCATTGCTAACCATTAAGCTAACAATACGCTGGTTTTGATGTCATGTAAACTCGTAGTTCTATTCTTGTTTTTTTTGTTTACAATAAATAATCGAATTAAAAATTCATTTATTTTTTTATGTTTCTAATAATTTTGCATGACCTTGTAGCTGGTCTAAAAACGGAAGTGGGTAATTCTCAACCGACCGTGAGACTCTTTATATAAAGTTGGGACGTGCATCAGTTTTCGGTTAAGTTTGTTTTGAGTTTTCGTTTTTTACTCGGTATCAGCCATTTCCTAATCATTTTGATACTTGTTTGTGGCACGGAAAAGCGAAAGTGTCAAAAATGGTAAGCCTGTTAACAGATCTTGACAGTCACAGAAAAACTGAATGATCGTTTCATTGCTCTTGCGAAGATATATTATACGTGCTATAAATAGCCCAAAAAGGTTCAAATTTAGGAGCAAAAATTTTACCGGTGCCGGAGCATGTTCATGCAATAAAACTCGTTTTAATTTATTCAAAGTAAAGATATTTTGCTCTGCCTTAATGCTGTGTATATATCTCTATTAGGCATGGGACTATTCGAATAAAAAATCCATTTGTTCGAAGGCTATAAAAAAAATAAAATAATATTTATTCGAATAATTTGTATTTTTAGTATTATTCGAATAAATGAAAACTATTCGATTAAAAGGTATTCGAATAGTTAAACAAATGCACACATTTGTATACGCAAACATACATACATACAAAACGTGAATGCATGCTCATAGGTACAAGCGATGAAGCCAGTGAATTTCGCTTCCGACATCTCTCGCAATTCAATACAAGTTTTCGAATACCACTATTCGAATAATACTACTCGAATAAACGGATAAATTATTCGAATAAATACTATTCGAGTAAACGAATAAAAATATTCGTTTCAAAAAATATTATTCGAAAATAGTCCCACTACTAATCTCTATATATAAATGCAGATTTACTTAACTTTTTTTTACCAAACCCAAAAGCAGGGCCACAATGAAAAAAAAAAAACATATGTACCTTTAAAAAAATCAAATAAAAAACTTTTGCCGCGATAGCTAACGAAAATGCTTTATCGCGTTGCCATTCATTAGAAATGAGCGTAGTCCAATGTCGGCTCCGTCGTACCATGGCATGTAAACGACAATAATTTGAATGTTTCAGCCTAGTTGCTATCGCCTATAGGCTGTAGGTAACTTCAGTCCTATTCAAAACTATCATTCAGCTTACTTCTCGTACTACAGCCCACAAGTCAAAATAGGAAAGCAGAACACCTGGTTTGAGCTTAGATATAGGCCATCAGCTCGGGCAGATCGACGTTGTAGCTAAATGTACCCGCAGCTAGTTAAAATGGTATTATGCAAACCACCCAAAGTCTCAGCGGACATACTTACATAATTTTTTGCCGCTCCATTGCCTGATATCATACTATTATTTATATGAAGGCATACTTGATGGTATTAGTCTTAAGTTCTTTAGGGAAATTTTGTAATTTTTGCGCGAATATTTTACTATTATTTTGAAGAGTGGTAGAAGAGGAGGGGCGTAGACGTTGGTTGTGATGTAAATTACTTATTTAAGTAAAGTTATCCTTGTGCCGCATTCAAACTAAATACCCTATATATACCCGAATATGTCTTTTCAAGTTGATCTTAGACATTCGGAGATGATGAAAACAGCTAGCTGCGGTACTAAGAAAAGTTGATTAGACATGAGCAGAAAATTAATAGGTATGGGGGTAGTTGTGGCAGTACTAAGACCCTTGTTGGGGTATAGGGATGGCAAGATCAATCAAAGGAAAATAGTAGATTTTTTTAATGAAATACCGGCTGCTGAGTGATGGACCCTTTGGGTGTGAAAAAATAATTGATATTTACTTTACTCGATAATTTTTTAACTATCGATTTTTTAGATCGATTTTTGTATGAGAATTCCTCCTTTTAAATCGACTTTTGAAAATAGCGCCATCTATGCGACGGATAAAAAAGGATACAACTATGTACACACTTAACCTGGGAATAAGTAGTTACGTAAAAGTTACGTCTAGTCAATCTACATTTTAGCCGAATTTTAGGTAAGACTGAACTCTTGTGTCAATTATTTATTTTAGGTTCGATACCTAAACTCAAAGTTTAAGGAAAAACTTATTAATCACTTCCTAATAAAAAATATAAATAAAATAAAGCAAAAATGTAATATATTTTTCATTTTAAGACCAAACGATTTCCGTTTTATTTATTTTCATAATCACGAGTTAATATTGTGCTCAATTTATTCCGATGTCAAACAGTATTCAGAGCATCTGTTCTAGTTTTTTTCGTTGAAAATCGTCGTATTATCTTAAATAATTTTCACATGAATAAAATGTGTTTACTAATGCATGGAGTTGGCAGTTTTCAAGCAAAGAATAGGTTTTCACAAATCGACGTATCTCTAAATCTTGACTATTAGCACTATTAGCTGAAGGTTTTTTCTTGCACAGCTGAGTGTAGAGGGTCCTGTAAATTACTTTATATTTTTTCGAAGGCAGCTGTATTAGGTTGGTACAGGGATTGACTCAATACCGGCCCGAAGCAGGGCAATGAGAAAATAACAGTTCGGCTGTAGTGAGAATTTTCTAGTTGAATATTATAGTATAAACAGATGAATGATGAAATCACAAATGTCATTTGAATTCAATCCCAGTTTTTCTGGTATGTAGAAACAGTAATAAGTCAACCCACATTCTGAATATCCTTATTGAAAGTTGTATATATTTGCATATAATACCCTGTACGGGGCTCAGTAACTTGTAACGAAGCTTTCTTGTTGCCCCGTTGCTTCTTTGGTAATTGCTGGGGTATACTCGCCTTGTCCAGGGTTCGCTTACAATAAATTTGTAAATTCGGAACACTGCGCAAATCGTTTCGCTGTATTAAACTTTACTTTATTCTTACTTAATGCTAGAATATTAATTCATTCGTATTTTATTCTAAAATTCAACTCCCTCTGACTTCATTCGTCGCCACTCGGCTGTGGTGGCGTGGCTTAACGGTCCAGCCGCGTTCCGTTAGACGGATTCCGTTAGGGTCTGGTGCGTTGCACTCTACCGTGCTTCCGTTGCCGTCGCTGTCGCGTACTATGCTGGCGTACTGACGTCGGCGTCGTGTGTTTCAGCGGCGTTGCTCTGCCACGCCCGGTGTCGGTGCCCCTCTTAGGTGCGTTGTATTTCGCCGCTCTGCTGCGGTCTCTGCTGACGTATCTCTGCCGTGCGGTATTTCGCCGCTCTGCTGCGGTCTCTTCTGACGTATCTCTGCCGCGCGGTATGTCGCCGCTCTGCTGACGTGTCTCTGCCGTGCGGTATTTTGCCGCTCTGCTGCGGTCTCTGCTGACGTGTCTCTGTCGTGCGGTATTTCGTCGCTCTGCTCGGTCGTGTGGTGCGTTCGCGCTGTTACTCCGCGGGGTATCACTCTCGCGGCGCGGTCTACGTCGGCGTAGGCGAGCGGTCGTCGCCTGTTCGCGGTTGCGCGTTACTGTGGCGGGACTTTTGCTGAGACGGGTGTGCGCGAGGTTTCTAGTGGTAGTTGTACTGGATAGACCCAACTACAACTCCCTTCGATCCCACGGCTCACTCCTACGGGGCGAATCTCGATTGTACTGGATAGACCCAACTACGATCGAGATGCGCTCGCTAGTCGCTCTGGTCGTGACCACAGCTCCGTGCTGACTGCCTCCTGTGATGCTGTGTTGATGCTTTTATAGCTGTGGTGTTACATGTTGCTGGCTCGGGTGGTTGTGTTGCCATGGTTACTGTGTTGCTGTGACATGTTGCGACCGCTCGTTGTGTTCATGTTGGTGCTAGTTTTGTTGTTGAGCCTTGTTGTATGTTCATCTGGTTATGTGGGGTCGTTTTTGTGTGGGCCAAATTAATCGGGATTTATTTGGTCCTCACACTCCCCCCCCCACTTCGGAGAGTCAGCCCTCGGTGTCGCGTAGCTGTATGCAGGCCCTGCCTTTTACGATGCTCACCTTGTACTGGTGTGTGCGGAATTTAACCCGGGAGCTTCCTTTGCCGTCGGCGATGCGTCGGAATATGCTTAGCACGTTGTCCGCTATATCCGGGAATTGGTCCAGCATCGGCCCCTCCGCGTCCTGTGCCTCGATTATCACCTTTTGGTGACCTTCTGTGGTTGGCTGTGGCAGTGCCTGTACGGGCTGAGTGTTGGTTTCGGCGTTCAGCGTCGCCTCCATGGTACTTTGAAGGAACCGGGTTAGCATCTCCGTGCGTTTCTGGCTCGCCGTTTCCTCCGTGAACGGTTGCTTGATCAGCCCGGGTGCTCCTTCCCTGCGTCCCGTGTATCGAAATATTCTGTCCATGTTCTCTGCCACATAGACGCCGCAATCGTTCGTGTTCTGTTGCTGGGGCACCTCGAGGATTAGTTCCTGGGCTTTGAAACCATCATGGCCGTACCGCTGCATGTATTCCCAACGAAGGAAGGCTGCCCAGGCATCAATGATGGCGTCCGTCAGCCAGTGTGATCCCTGGAGCGATTTGAGGTCCACGTTGTATAGGGGTATGCCGCCTTGTCCTGCCGGGAATATTATTTTCGGACCTTCCTCTTCCGGTGTGCCTGCTTCGTCGCCCGAGGAGAGCTCGATGATTGCCGATGGGTTATTTTCCAGTGGGGCTACATCTTTGTTCGAGAGCTCGATGATTTCTGCCTGCTGCTCTACCTCCACCTCGATCCTATTCAACGTGGCTGCTGGTGGTGATGCTCTGGCCTCATTATGGGTACTCTCCGCGGCTTCCTCCCACTTTGCCACGCGCATGGTGCGTATAATGGTTTCAGTGGCTCGTCGGACTGTATGTGCTGTGCGCCTGGCGTTGGCGTCGTCGTGTCCGGCGGCTGCGCGCGTGGGGTTGGTTGCGTTGGTGTACTCAGCGACTGCGCGCTGAGCGGTTGTGCGTATGGTGTCACGCGTGGTGCTCGGACCATCCTCCGTCTCTAGCAGCATTGCCCTTGGCCGTTTCGTCTCCCCCTCGCGTAGCGCTGGCGCATGCGGTTGATGCTTTTGGCTAGTTTGTTGTTGTAATTTTCCATTTTGATTGTTTGGAGAAAAAAAATTCGTAGCAAAATTTATTTGATGTTTTCACCTCGGTGATTTGCGATTGAATGTTTAAGCATCGCTCTGTCCTCCCACCCTTGGTCTTAATTACAATCATATTTTTGTTTCTAATCGCTTGCGGCGGTTTCTGCCGCATGATAGGCTTTTAGTTCCGAGATGTTTACGGTTTTCTCCTTCCCGCCGTCGGTTTTCCGTACTTTGAGTATCACTGGTGATACATACCCTAGGATCTGGTAGTGCCCATCATACTTGGGGGCCAACTTTGCCGCGAAATTTTCTGCGGCCTTCGATAGGTGGTGTTCCTTTACGAGGACTAATTCGCCGATTACGGGGGTCCATTTTCTCCGCCGTAAATTGTAGTGCCGTGCTTGGTCTACCGCTGCTCGTTCCATGTTTTGCCTTACGATTTTGAAGGCTTCCTGCATTCTGCTGTGTTTCTCCTCGGCCGTGGTGATAGCTGTGCCGGTTCCGATGTTAACCTCGTCGAACAGTGCCCCTGGCAGTCGCGGTTCCCGTCCTTGTACGAGGAACGCAGGACTGTACCCTGTGGATGCGGTGACACTGGTGTTTACGGCAAGCTCGATTTCCGGGAGAAGATCGTCCCACCGGTTGTGCTGCGATCTGGTGAGTTGCGCCACGATGCGTTTGACGGTCCGGTTTGCTCGTTCTGTGGGGTTCTCTTGGGGGGTGTACGGTGCCCGAATTGTTGCCGTATCCCCATCTCCTTGAGGTAGCGCTGCCACATTGTGCTGGTGAACTGGTTCCCGTTGTCCGATATCAGTATCTTGGGAGTACCGAATCTTGCAAAGATGCGTTCTCTGAATGCGCGGCGAAGCCCGTCAGCTGTAGCACGCCTCATTGGGATCAATTCCACCCATTTGCTAAACCGGTCGAAAAATACCAATAGCGTCGTATTTCCGTGAGTTGAACGTGGTAGAGGTCCGATGAAATCGGCGCATACCGTGGCAAATGGTTCCTGGGCTACCTGTGAGAGCATTTTTCCCGTTTTGTTGTGCTTCCTTATACTTCTGGCAAGACTCGCATTGGCGTACATATCGGCTGATATCCCGGAACATGCCGGGCCAATAATACCGGTTGGCGATTCGTGCTACTGTACGACGGATGCCCATGTGTCCAGCGCTTGGTATATCGTGGTTTTCCTTTAGGACTCGCTGTCTGAGCGGTGTGGGTACACATAACTTCCACGGGACCACCTCTTCGTCGTGTGACCGGCAGGGAATATGGCGGTGCATCTGCCCTTCTTGTATTGCATAGTCGGCGTACTTCTCCGGGTTGGTGCGTACTTCATCCACCCGCTTGCGCCACTACTTGCATTGAGTCTCTGTCGTCGTCGTTAGTCGCAGGGTCTCTAGTGGTTGTCGAGATAGTGCGTCGGCTACCAGGTTGAGCTTACCTTTTCTATACTCGATGTCGAATGTGTGTTGTTGCAGCTCCAATGCCCATCGTGCTATGCGGCCTGAGGGGCTTTCTATCGAGTTTAGCCACTTCAGCGACATATGGTCCGTTATAACTTTGAACCGGTATCCTTCCAAGTATGGCCTCATTTTCCGTACTCCCCAGACGATAGCAAGGCACTCCTTTTCGGTGGGCGAATAGTTGGCCTCCGCCTTGTTTAGTTTTCGGTTGGCGTAAGCGATAACGCGCTCTCCACCTTCCAGCTCCTGTGTCAGTACTGCTCCCAGACCGAAATTGCTGGCGTCCGTCTACAAGGTGAACAACTTTGTAAAGTCCGGGCATGCGAGTATAGGGGCTTCCGTGAGTTTCTGCTTGATGGTATCGAAGGCTTCTCGTTGCTCTGCTCCCCACTTCCAGTGCTTGCCCTTTTTCAGCAGGGCCGTGAGCGGCTGGCTTATAGTAGCGAAGTCAGGCACGAAACGGCGATACCACGATGCTATCCCCAGACACTGGCGAACTTCCTTCACGTTGGTTGGTGGTTTCAGCTCCTTGATAGCTGCAACTTTCTCGGGGTCCGTGTGGATTCCCTTATCGCTTACCACATGGCCTAGGTACCGAAGTTCCTTCTTGAAGAATTCGCATTTCTCTGGGTTGATTTTGAGGTTGGCGTGTTGCAGCCGTCGCATGACTTCCTGTAAGTTGCGTATGTGTTCCTCCAACGTGGAGCCTATGACAATTATGTCGTCGAGATACGCGAAGGTATGTGGTTCCATTTCTGGCCCAATGACTTGGTCGAGTGCCCTCTGGAATGTTGCTGGTGCGGAATGCAAACCGAAAGGCATAACACGCCACTGAAATAATCCGCACCCGGGTACTGTGAAGGCCGTGTAAGGACGACTCTGCGGTTCCAATGGTACCTGCCAGTAGCCGTTCTTCAAGTCCAGGCTGCTGATGTATTTCGCCCTTCGTAACTTGTCCAGTATGTGTTGTATTCTTGGCAGGGGGTATGCGTCGGGTATTGATCGGGCGTTGAGCTGCCGATAATCTACGCACAACCTCCACTTACCATTCTTCTTTTTGGCTAGCACGATCGGTGCGCTGTGGGGGCTAGAGGATGGCTCGATGCATCCCTTGTCGAGGAGTTCGTCAATTTCCTTGTTGATGATGCTCTGCATGGCCGGATTTCGGGGGAAGTAGCGTTGCTTGATGGGGCGGTCGTCGGTGAGGATAATCTTGTGTTCCGCCACTGTCGTTACTCCGTTCATAGTCTCGAATTTTTGGAGTTCTTTCGCGTGAAAATCTTGTATGCCCTCTGCCTCGTCCTGGTTGGAGGCGCCGTTGATTCTGTTGATCCTCTCATCTATGTCGATATTGTCTTCCCCTGGCGGCGTTGCCTCCTCTGTTATCTGTGTCGGTACGCCTGGTGTCAATGTGGGTTGGGTAAGTGGCCTGGATAGCGCGAGGTGTCCTCCTCCGCAGGATATCGTGGCTCCGATGCTCCCTAGCGTATCTAGTCCCAGTATGATGTCGTCGATTGCCCCGGGCATAACGTGTAAAACTGTGTGGTGTGACGCGTCTCCGAGGCGTACCTCAGTCCTTATGGCGTCGAAGATTGTGGTGCTAGTCCCGTTTGCCATCGTTATTTTGATGGCCACTCTCACCATTTCTCCGCTCCCAGAGTTCACCACACGTTTTGCTAGGCTACTCGAAACGAAACTTCTCGATGCCCCTGTATCGACGACCGCCTCTGCTGATTCCGCGCCGAGCCTGGCTGCGGCGTAAAGGCGGCCATGCTCTTGGTACATTGCTACTGCTGATTCGGCGCTGGGTTCCTTGGGCTCACTGCGCCTTGTCCTTCGTGAAGCCCTCTGCCGTTTCCCTGACGTTGACGGCAGCATTCGATTGTGCGTACCTCACTGCGGCCGCACTCCCAGCAAAAAATTTTTCGGGGTTTTCGGCAACTATTGGCGTAGTGTCCTTGCTCACCGCATATCCTGCATACATTGTTGGGGCGAATCCCTGATTTTCTGGAGGTGAGTAGTGCGGTCTGTTCGGTGGTCGTGGCGGGGTTGCAGGTTGTGGTGGTGAAATTAAAGTTTTGTCACCTACTACGTGTCGCGCGACTTCTCGGCGATTTCCGTCTGGTGGTCGTCGATAGCCCTCGTAGATACTCTCGTATTCCTCGGCAAGAATGATGAGCTCGGTGAGATTGTTGAAATCCCTACGTTTGATGTACAGTAGGTAATCCGGGTGGCTATTGCGGAAGATTCTTTCCAGACGTTGCTCGTGGCTGTACCCGGCGTGCCTCATCAAGTTTTGGATCGCTAGCACGTAGTCCTTGTATTTCTCGCGTGCGTGTTGCCTTCGTTGCCGTATGTCATCCTCGAGGCGTTCGAAGTATCTAGCGGGAAGGAAGAAACGTAGAAAATCCTGCCTGAATGTCGCCCAACTACTCCAATGTGCGTTGTTGTTGCGATACCATTGAAGAGCGGTGCCTCCTAGTAACTCGGGCATGGTTTTTGGGAGAAGATCCATGTTTAGCGTGTATGCCTCTGACAACTCTTCCAGTCGTTCGATGAATGCTAACGGGTCTCTACCCCCGTCATACTTTACCGACCACTTCCGCACTTGGTCGATGATGGGTGCGAATATAATGGTTGGCGCCTGGGTTACTTGTGGTGCCGCACAGGTGCCTGCTGATGCTACTCCTGATGCGGGGTTATGTCGTGTGGGTTGCGTATCCCGAGGGGGGAAGGCCGGTATGTTCTGCTTAGGTGGTCCATTGTTTAAACTTACGCCTGTGTCCGGAGGGTCTGTTTCCCCCGTCTCGCTTTCGTCCTCACTGGAGGTTGCAGCGTGCTGGTAGGTGGCCTCCAATGACGCAAATTTGGCCTGTATTGCCAACGCTAATATCCGTTTTCGGATTTCCCGGGCGGAGCCTGTCTGCTAGATACCCAATTGTCGTGCGATGGGTACCAGCTGCTCCTTGGGAACGTTGTCCAGCCACGTGGTGTCTATCTGGTCGGCCATTTTGTAATTTCCGGTGTATAGTCAGGAATGTTCCTTCTGACGTTTGAACGATTTGCGGGGTCCCTGCTCGGGCGCCAATTGTAACGAAGCTTTCTTGTTGCCCCGTTGCTTCTTTGGTAATTGCTGGGGTATACTCGCCTTGGCCAGGGTTCGCTTACAATAAATTTGTAAATTCGGGACACTGCGCAAATCGTTTCGCTGTATTAAACTTTACTTTATTCTTACTTAATGCTAGAATATTAATTCATTCGTATTTTATTCTAAAATTCAACTCCCTCTGACTTCATTCGTCGCCACTCGGCTGTGGTGGCGTGGCTTAACGGTCCAGCCGCGTTCCGTTAGACGGCTTCCGTTAGGGTCTGGTGCGTTGCACTCTACCGTGCTTCCGTTGGCGTCGCTGTCGCGTACTATGCTGACGTACTGACGTCGGCGTCGTGTGTTGCATCGGCGTTGCTCTGCCACGCCCGGTGTCGGTGCCCCTCTTAGGTGCGTTGTATTTCAAATTAATCGGGATTTATTTGGTCCTCACACTCCCCCCCCCCACTTCGGAGAGTCAGCCCTCGGTGTCGCGTAGCTGTATGCAGGCCCTGCCTTTTACGATGCTCACCTTGTACTGGTGTGTGCGGAATTTAACGCGGGAGCTTCCTTTGCCGTCGGCGATGCGTCGGAATATGCTTAGCACGTTGTCCGCTATATCCGGAAATTGGTCCAGCATCGGCCCCTCCGCGTCCTGTGCCTCGATTATCACCTTTTGGTGACCTTCTGTGGTTGGCTGTGGCAGTGCCTGTACGGGCTGAGTGTTGGTTTCGGCGTTCAGCGTCGCCTCCATGGTACTTTGAAGGAACCGGGTTAGCATCTCCGTGCGTTTCTGGCTCGCCATTTCCTCCGTGAACGGTTGCTTGATCAGCCCGGGTGCTCCTTCCCTGCGTCCCGTGTATCGAAATATTCTGTCCATGTTCTCTGCCACATAGACGCCGCAATCGTTCGTGTTCTGTTGCTGGGGCACCTCGAGGATTAGTTCCTGGGCTTTGAAACCATCATGGCCGTACCGCTGCATGTATTCCCAACGAAGGAAGGCTGCCCAGGCATCAATGATGGCGTCCGTCAGCCAGTGTGATCCCTGGAGCGATTTGAGGTCCACGTTGTATAGGGGTATGCCGCCTTGTCCTGCCGGGAATATTATTTTCGGACCTTCCTCTTCCGGTGTGCCTGCTTCGTCGCCCGAGGAGAGCTCGATGATTGCCGATGGGTTATTTTCCAGTGGGGCTACATCTTTGTTCGAGAGCTCGATGATTTCTGCCTGCTGCTCTACCTCCACCTCGATCCTATTCAACGTGGCTGCTGGTGGTGATGCTCTGGCCTCATTATGGGTACTCTCCGCGGCTTCCTCCCACTTTGCCACGCGCATGGTGCGTATAATGGTTTCAGTGGCTCGTCGGACTGTATGTGCTGTGCGCCTGGCGTTGGCGTCGTCGTGTCCGGCGGCTGCGCGCGTGGGGTTGGTTGCGTTGGTGTACTCAGCGACTGCGCGCTGAGCGGTTGTGCGTATGGTGTCACGCGTGGTGCTCGGACCATCCTCCGTCTCTAGCAGCATTGCCCTTGGCCGTTTCGTCTCCCCCTCGCGTAGCGCTGGCGCATGCGGTTGATGCTTTTGGCTAGTTTGTTGTTGTAATTTTCCATTTTGATTGTTTGGAGAAAAAAAATTCGTAGCAAAATTTATTTGATGTTTTCACCTCGGTGATTTGCGATTGAATGTTTAAGCATCGCTCTGTCCTCCCACCCTTGGTCTTAATTACAATTATATTTTTGTTTCTAATCGCTTGCGGCGGTTTCTGCCGCATGATAGGCTTTTAGTTCCGAGATGTTTACGGTTTTCTCCTTCCCGCCGTCGGTTTTCCGTACTTTGAGTATCACTGGTGATACATACCCTAGGATCTGGTAGTGCCCATCATACTTGGGGGCCAACTTTGCCGCGAAATTTTCTGCGGCCTTCGATAGGTGGTGTTCCTTTACGAGGACTAATTCGCCGATTACGGGGGTCCATTTTCTCCGCCGTAAATTGTAGTGCCGTGCTTGGTCTACCGCTGCTCGTTCCATGTTTTGCCTTACGATTTTGAAGGCTTCCTGCATTCTGCTGTGTTTCTCCTCGGCCGTGGTGATAGCTGTGCCGGTTCCGATGTTAACCTCGTCGAACAGTGCCCCTGGCAGTCGCGGTTCCCGTCCTTGTACGAGGAACGCAGGACTGTACCCTGTGGATGCGGTGACACTGGTGTTTACGGCAAGCTCGATTTCCGGGAGAAGATCGTCCCACCGGTTGTGCTGCGATCTGGTGAGTTGCGCCACGATGCGTTTGACGGTCCGGTTTGCTCGTTCTGTGGGGTTCTCTTGGGGGGTGTACGGTGCCCGAATTGTTGCCGTATCCCCATCTCCTTGAGGTAGCGCTGCCACATTGTGCTGGTGAACTGGTTCCCGTTGTCCGATATCAGTATCTTGGGAGTACCGAATCTTGCAAAGATGCGTTCTCTGAATGCGCGGCGAAGCCCGTCAGCTGTAGCACGCCTCATTGGGATCAATTCCACCCATTTGCTAAACCGGTCGAAAAATACCAATAGCGTCGTATTTCCGTGAGTTGAACGTGGTAGAGGTCCGATGAAATCGGCGCATACCGTGGCAAATGGTTCCTGGGCTACCTGTGAGAGCATTTTTCCCGTTTTGTTGTGCTTCCTTATACTTCTGGCAAGACTCGCATTGGCGTACATATCGGCTGATATCCCGGAACATGCCGGGCCAATAATACCGGTTGGCGATTCGTGCTACTGTACGACGGATGCCCATGTGTCCAGCGCTTGGTATATCGTGGTTTTCCTTTAGGACTCGCTGTCTGAGCGGTGTGGGTACACATAACTTCCACGGGACCACCTCTTCGTCGTGTGACCGGCAGGGAATATGGCGGTGCATCTGCCCTTCTTGTATTGCATAGTCGGCGTACTTCTCCGGGTTGGTGCGTACTTCATCCACCCGCTTGCGCCACCACTTGCATTGAGTCTCTGTCGTCGTCGTTAGTCGCAGGGTCTCTAGTGGTTGTCGAGATAATGCGTCGGCTACCAGGTTGAGCTTACCTTTTCTATACTCGATGTCGAATGTGTGTTGTTGCAGCTCCAATGCCCATCGTGCTATGCGGCCTGAGGGGCTTTCTATCGAGTTTAGCCACTTCAGCGACATATGGTCCGTTATAACTTTGAACCGGTATCCTTCCAAGTATGGCCTCATTTTCCGTACTCCCCAGACGATAGCAAGGCACTCCTTTTCGGTGGGCGAATAGTTGGCCTCCGCCTTGTTTAGTTTTCGGTTGGCGTAAGCGATAACGCGCTCTCCACCTTCCAGCTCCTGTGTCAGTACTGCTCCCAGACCGAAATTGCTGGCGTCCGTCTACAAGGTGAACAACTTTGTAAAGTCCGGGCATGCGAGTATAGGGGCTTCCGTGAGTTTCTGCTTGATGGTATCGAAGGCTTCTCGTTGCTCTGCTCCCCACTTCCAGTGCTTGCCCTTTTTCAGCAGGGCCGTGAGCGGCTGGCTAATAGTAGCGAAGTCAGGCACGAAACGGCGATACCACGATGCTATCCCCAGACACTGGCGAACTTCCTTCACGTTGGTTGGTGGTTTCAGCTCCTTGATAGCTGCAACTTTCTCGGGGTCCGTGTGGATTCCCTTATCGCTTACCACATGGCCTAGGTACCGAAGTTCCTTCTTGAAGAATTCGCATTTCTCTGGGTTGATTTTGAGGTTGGCGTGTTGCAGCCGTCGCATGACTTCCTGTAAGTTGCGTATGTGTTCCTCCAACGTGGAGCCTATGACAATTATGTCGTCGAGATACGCGAAGGTATGTGGTTCCATTTCTGGCCCAATGACTTGGTCGAGTGCCCTCTGGAATGTTGCTGGTGCGGAATGCAAACCGAAAGGCATAACACGCCACTGAAATAATCCGCACCCGGGTACTGTGAAGGCCGTGTAAGGACGACTCTGCGGTTCCAATGGTACCTGCCAGTAGCCGTTCTTCAAGTCCAGGCTGCTGATGTATTTCGCCCTTCGTAACTTGTCCAGTATGTGTTGTATTCTTGGCAGGGGGTATGCGTCGGGTATTGATCGGGCGTTGAGCTGCCGATAATCTACGCACAACCTCTACTTACCATTCTTCTTTTTGGCTAGCACGATCGGTGCGCTGTGGGGGCTAGAGGATGGCTCGATGCATCCCTTGTCGAGGAGTTCGTCAATTTCCTTGTTGATGATGCTCTGCATGGCCGGATTTCGGGGGAAGTAGCGTTGCTTGATGGGGCGGTCGTCGGTGAGGATAATCTTGTGTTCCGCCACTGTCGTTACTCCGTTCATAGTCTCGAATTTTTGGAGTTCTTTCGCGTGAAAATCTTGTATGCCCTCTGCCTCGTCCTGGTTGGAGGCGCCGTTGATTCTGTTGATCCTCTCATCTATGTCGATATTGTCTTCCCCTGGCGGCGTTGCCTCCTCTGTTATCTGTGTCGGTACGCCTGGTGTCAATGTGGGTTGGGTAAGTGGCCTGGATAGCGCGAGGTGTCCTCCTCCGCAGGATATCGTGGCTCCGATGCTCCCTAGCGTATCTAGTCCCAGTATGATGTCGTCGATTGCCCCGGGCATAACGTGTAAAACTGTGTGGTGTGACGCGTCTCCGAGGCGTACCTCAGTCCTTATGGCGTCGAAGATTGTGGTGCTAGTCCCGTTTGCCATCGTTATTTTGATGGCCACTCTCACCATTTCTCCGCTCCCAGAGTTCACCACACGTTTTGCTAGGCTACTCGAAACGAAACTTCTCGATGCCCCTGTATCGACGACCGCCTCTGCTGATTCCGCGCCGAGCCTGGCTGCGGCGTAAAGGCGGCCATGCTCTTGGTACATTGCTACTGCTGATTCGGCGCTGGGTTCCTTGGGCTCACTGCGCCTTGTCCTTCGTGAAGCCCTCTGCCGTTTCCCTGACGTTGACGGCAGCATTCGATTGTGCGTACCTCACTGCGGCCGCACTCCCAGCAAAAAATTTTTCGGGGTTTTCGGCAACTATTGGCGTAGTGTCCTTGCTCACCGCATATCCTGCATACATTGTTGGGGTCGAATCCCTGATTTTCTGGAGGTGAGTAGTGCGGTCTGTTCGGTGGTCGTGGCGGGGTTGCAGGTTGTGGTGGTGAAATTAAAGTTTTGTCACCTACTACGTGTCGCGCGACTTCTCGGCGATTTCCGTCTGGTGGTCGTCGATAGCCCTCGTGGATACTCTCGTATTCCTCGGCAAGAATGATGAGCTCGGTGAGATTGTTGAAATCCCTACGTTTGATGTACAGTAGGTAATCCGGGTGGCTATTGCGGAAGATTCTTTCCAGACGTTGCTCGTGGCTGTACCCGTCGTGCCTCATCAAGTTTTGGATCGCTAGCACGTAGTCCTTGTATTTCTCGCGTGCGTGTTGCCTTCGTTGCCGTATGTCATCCTCGAGGCGTTCGAAGTATCTAGCGGGAAGGAAGAAACGTAGAAAATCCTGCCTGAATGTCGCCCAACTACTCCAATGTGCGTTGTTGTTGCGATACCATTGAAGAGCGGTGCCTCCTAGTAACTCGGGCATGGTTTTTGGGAGAAGATCCATGTTTAGCGTGTATGCCTCTGACAACTCTTCCAGTCGTTCGATGAATGCTAACGGGTCTCTACCCCCGTCATACTTTACCGACCACTTCCGCACTTGGTCGATGATGGGTGCGAATATAATGGTTGGCGCCTGGGTTACCTGTGGTGTCGCACAGATGCCTGCTGATGCTACTCCTGATGCGGGGTTATGTCGTGTGGGTTGCGTATCCCGAGGGGGGAAGGCCGGTATGTTCTGCTTAGGTGGTCCATTGTTTAAACTTACGCCTGTGTCCGGAGGGTCTGTTTCCCCCGTCTCGCTTTCGTCCTCACTGGAGGTTGCAGCGTCCTGGTAGGTGGCCTCCAATGACGCAAATTTGGCCTGTATTGCCAACGCTAATATCCGTTTTCGGATTTCCCGGGCGGAGCCTGTCTGCTAGATACCCAATTGTCGTGCGATGGGTACCAGCTGCTCCTTGGGAACGTTGTCCAGCCACGTGGTGTCTATCTGGTCGGCCATTTTGTAATTTCCGGTGTATAGTCAGGAATGTTCCTTCTGACGTTTGAACGATTTGCGGGGTCCCTGCTCGGGCGCCAATTGTAACGAAGCTTTCTTGTTGCCCCGTTGCTTCTTTGGTAATTGCTGGGGTATACTCGCCTTGGCCAGGGTTCGCTTACAATAAATTTGTAAATTCGGGACACTGCGCAAATCGTTTCGCTGTATTAAACTTTACTTTATTCTTACTTAATGCTAGAATATTAATTCATTCGTATTTTATTCTAAAATTCAACTCCCTCTGACTTCATTCGTCGCCACTCGGCTGTGGTGGCGTGGCTTAACGGTCCAGCCGCGTTCCGTTAGACGGCTTCCGTTAGGGTCTGGTGCGTTGCACTCTACCGTGCTTCCGTTGGCGTCGCTGTCGCGTACTATGCTGACGTACTGACGTCGGCGTCGTGTGTTGCAGCGGCGTTGCTCTGCCACGCCCGGTGTCGGTGCCCCTCTTAGGTGCGTTGTATTTCGCCGCTCTGCTGCGGTCTCTGCTGACGTGTCTCTGTCGTGCGGTATTTCGTCGCTCTGCTCGGTCGTGTGGTGCGTTCGCGCTGTTACTCCGCGGGGTATCACTCTCGCGGCGCGGTCTACGTCGGCGTAGGCGAGCGGACATCGCCTGTTCGCGGTTGCGCGTTACTGTGGCGGGACTTTTGCTGAGACGGGTGTGCGCCAGGTTTCTAGTGGTAGTTGTACTGGATAGACCCAACTACAACTCCCTTCGATCCCACGGCTCACTCCTACGGGGCGAATCTCGATTGTACTGGATAGACCCAACTACGATCGAGATGCGCTCGCTAGTCGCTCTGGTCGTGACCACAGCTCCGTGCTGACTGCCTCTTGTGATGCTGTGTTGATGCTTTTATAGCTGTGGTGTTACATGTTGCTGGCTCGGGTGGTTGTGTTGCCATGGTTACTGTGTTGCTGTGACATGTTGCGACCGCTCGTTGTGTTCATGTTGGTGCTAGTTTTGTTGTTGAGCCTTGTTGTATGTTCATCTGGTTATGTAGGGTCGTTTTTGTGTGGGCCAAATTAATGGGGATTTATTTGGTCCTCACAAACTAGCAAATAAAAGCTAGTTCGCCATTAGCTAGATTTTCCCTGGTTAAGAACCTTCACTTGTGTGACCATCAAAAGGCATTTTAAAATATATTTAAAAAAAAAGTATTTCTTATGCTTCTTACAATATACGTAATAACTCCAATTTAAGTTTAAATTTTTTTTTTATATTTTGGCATGAATATTTTTAAGGAGAAACGGTTAAAATGAAATTGTTCGAGTTGCATGTTTTAGCAAAGAACATGAAAATCAAATAAACTAAATACATAGAAATATTTTTGTCATCAAATTATCAATTAGCTTATAATTGAGACAAAACAAGTAGTAAAGTGCCTAGAACTTTTAGCTGGTTCAGAATATTTGGAAAATGGATTCGGAAAGCACTAGTTCCAAGGTATATTTTTAAGGAGTGAGGTAGAGTTATCGCAATACGACGCGAAATGTGCTAGAATCAATATGTATAATTCTGGTCTGGCGAGGAACCAACAAAATAGTAGCAATAAACGAATTGGATCCAAACCGTAGATTACTTCGTTAGTTCGGTACCATCGAAAAAGGTAAGGGAGCGGAAACAATTTTCATCGCCTAAGACAATAACCTGTTAGATTCGTCAAGAGATTGAGGACAGCTTAGCAGTGGTTCCGAAAGCACTAGAATCATACCAGTTCAGAATTTGAGATTCGCCCTACAGGGTATAAGCAGGAAAATGCTTTTATTTATTTCAAAAGTAAAACCAATTTAGTGGTAGACAGCAGGGATATTGTTAACTGTTGAAGTAATTACTTGATTCCACATTGTAATTTTCTATCGGTTTTCATTTACCCACATGAATTCCATCACCCAATTCCATACACCTGTCTGTTTGCGTGCGCTGCTTTTGTTGTGTCTATTTGTGTGCAAGTGTAAGTGTTTATATGTATGTGTATGCGTATGTGTTGGGTTGCATTTTTAATTCGTTTTAACATGAAATGTTTACATTTTCTTTAGCTCAATGTCAACTTGCATTTATAAGTAAATTATTTTGAGATAGTGAAGTGGCAGGTAAACAGCAGGGGGCCTGAAGTCAAAGGACTACACTGACAACAACAAAAGTTGATAGAAAGCAAATGATGTATAAAAAAAGAGAAAATAAAGCTGTGAATATTTACAAAATGAAAACAGCGCAGGAAAGAAATAAAAAAAAATTAAGTTAATAAATAATAACTTGTGTGTGAACAACAGAAGAAAGAAGAAGAAAGCTTTAGGAAACTGAGTAACTAGTGAGACAAATTTCTGGTTTAGAACGAGATCTCAAGTGATACCCAAGCAGTAGTTTCATAGTAACTAGGTTCTTATTAGTTGAAAGGCGCCAGTCTAGTAACCATCAATGGGCATTTTGAATTGTATTTGAAAAAAAAAATTATTCATCTTACAATTTATTTTTTTTTTCAATTTGTTGTTTTTTTTTTTCTTTTCTATTTTACAATAAATATCTTAGATAAAAAACGATGAAAATGAAATTCTTACTCCCATAATCATAAAAAATTAAAAAGGTTTATAAAGCTCTTATAATTCAAAATGTGTATGGAAATGTTATTTTGAAAAGCTTTATAAACCAATTTTATTATCTATGAATATGAGGGTAAAGTTTAATTTTGCACAAAATAAGTTAAGACGTTAAGTTAAATGTTCTATTATTTGAAACAGAAATAGTTTTTTCCTTAAATAGAAAATCTCTACAGGGAAGAAAGTCATATTTTGTATGTCATTGACATAGTTGCAACCATGGTAAGCAAAGAAATAAGTTGTCAAACACAATGAGTAACAATGAGTATACGCTAAAAGTCAAAAAGACAAAAAACATTAATGTTAAAATACAAAATAACAATAAGAGAAGTAACAATAATGGAAATATTAGTGAAGCAAACTCAAAGTGTGAGACAAAAGGGTTGCCATTGCTCTAAGAGAACACCGCTGCTTGTTGAAATTAAAAAGCTAAACAGAAAAATTGAAATGAAGAATATTCACCAAGTGACACATCCATTTCAAGGCTTGTGTCAAAAAACAGCGTGACTGATGATTGTCCCCCAAGGCGGAGGTAGAAAGAAACACAAGGCTTTGCTGGTGAAACCAAAAGCAATTGCACATTTGTGGTAATAAACTAAATACAATTTATGATAAAGCCATTGCTCGACAATGACAGCTGTTACAACTGCTGCCTTGGTTTCGATTGCAGGCTAAAAATGGCGTAGAGTGGTTCGTTGCAGTTGTTGTACATAGTTAATAATAAAATCATTTGGTTAGATTTATATCGCCAAACCTTCAAGCTTCACAATTGTTTGTTGTTGATTCAAGTAAAGAGGGGAAGCGGGGTACAGAACAATGGCGGCAGGTCGGCGGCGACTCGTCCTCAGGGTGCAAGTCCTAGCGTCCGTAAATAAAATCCGAAACGCAAACAAAAAATCTTTTCTTAATCTGTACACTTTTTCGCATCCGTGGAACTAGAACGAAAAAGAAAACATGAAAAATGCAAAAACCATGAGCTTTTAAAAATAAAAAAAATCCATTTTTGGCTCTTTTTTTGTTACTAATTACTTTTTTTATGAACAATTTTCAATATTTCTGAAAAATCCTTTTTCATCGCGATTGTTTAATTTTCGCGCCCTGCAGGGCCAACTCGGGAAATGTGGTTTTGAGAAAAACGCGTTTGGAAATTTTAATTCTAATTGCAAAAATTTAGGCTGAATTCCAGGGATCTCAATCATTGTATTCATCTTATTTTATGTTTTTGGGGTCGCTGATTACAAATCTGCCATCAAATTTGCAAAATGAATATTAGTTCATGAAATCTCGACACTTACCCCTAGTCTGCTATGCCTGGTCCGTACAAGCCACCTTCCTCCTTTTCGAAAAATTCATCTCCTGCGCTCCTTTTCTGTCTTTGTAAAAGTCTGCCCTCCTTTGATGCTGAAGAATTCGCAACCTCTGACAACTGAAAAACCGATTTTTTCCAGCATATCCTAGTTAATAGCATCAACATCATATCATATACATTAGACTGGGCCGAAAAACAGATTTTTTTTTTAATTATTTGTCACAGGGGCGAAATAAAATTGTGTAAAAGTTGTATAGAAATTGTTTTGACAAATGTTTTTTAGATCATTCAATTGCCTTTCAGAACTTGTGTTCATCTTTTTTCTATATTGATTTTTGCGTTTTCGCTTACTCTGGGACTGCCCTTCTGCAGAAAAATCCCTACTTTTTTGTAAACAAATGAAATTCCCACAAAACCAAATGCAGCTTAATTTTCTACTCAATGATCGGATAGTTTTAAAGCAAAAATGAGATCAGTGGTGAAAATCTAAACTAGCAATGATTGACCTTAAAAAGCTTTAATATTGTCTTAAACTTTTACAGTGTTTAATAACAGTATAATTTTGAAATAATTTTTTTCTTTTGGCACAGTCTAATCTCGAACACATTACTTTCAGGACCGTCGTCTTTCGCAATCGCAAGATAATCAAATAGTCCTATAGGACATCGTCACCATTATGAGTCCTGGATTTTTAAATTTCATGCTACATACAATAAAATGCAATGAAATAGAGGAAAAATTAGAATCCAATTGATTTCTTGCGATTGTTTACGCAACACTGTGCACGCAACTCCTGAAACACTTTTCTCAGACAATGAAACGCCACCGCAAGCTCGTTCTTTTTTTACACACATTCATACATTTATATTATGTGCGTATGGCCGTATGACCGTATGGCACGTACGTGGCGGCTGGCAAAGCCTTTGACCAAAGCTTTCATCATCTTACTGTCACTTCAATTGTGCACAACGTGTTCATGGTACAATTCAGAATATCTACAAACAAACAAAACAACAAACACCGGTGGTCATGACATAAAAAGAGCCCATACATACATATATGTAAGTACATGTGTACTCAAACATGCAGGCTACCACTTCTACAGCGCAAAAACAGTTAGTTTGTAAACTTCCGCTGGGGGCAGTTGTTCTTGCTGTCGTGAGTGACGTTATCCTCTTGCGATTATCTTGTGTAACATTTGCTTTCTTCTCCCGCGCACACATTGCGCGTATTTTAATTTCCATCAATAATTCAAACAAAACGCTGACATCCCGCCGGATGGTGAAGTCATTTCTTAGCTTTTTTCGTTGTCGCTTTGTTTATTTTTCTTGTTGGTTGTTTGTGTTTGCTTTGCGTTGCACATTGCATGGGCTATTGTTAACATCTGGCAACACCGAACAGCTGTAAAATAAAGAGTTGCAATGAGTCAATGGGATAAAAATCGAAAGTTACATTTTATATATGCATATGTTTGCTTATATGTATGTGTGTGGATTAGGGCGGGTCAATTTGGATCGGTTTTCTATGAAGAAAAAACCTTTTAGAGCATTGCTCTCAACCAATGGTGGGCAAACTAATACTGTCGTATGTAAATTTGCTTAACTTTCTTTCGCTGCACTGATTGTCTTATAGTGTGATTTTGGTAGGATTGATGTTGATTAAGAGAGCATAAACTGCCCATCACTATTCTGAAATAGAAACAATTTTTACTATTATATTACAAGTTCAAGTATTAATAGGAAGGCGAGTACAGTACTATCTCGATAATCCGGACACCCTTAATGTTAGGGGTCGTCCGGATTATGGGGGTGCCCGGATTATAGATGATTTTTTTTTCAACTAAAATTCGTTGTTTTTTTGAAATGAACATAACGCAATTCAGATATATGTATGTACATAAAAAGTTTTATTAAACACAATACAATCATACTTACATATGTAATAATATGTACATCTGTACATAATCAAACATTTTTTTTATTTATGTATGTACTATTTCAAAAAAATTATTAATTTTGGTCTGCTGCGAGTTCGCCAGCAACATTTTATCTGCAGTTTAAATTTTCCACTGCTCATAATAATAATGTCCACTCAATTCAGTTTGTCACTAAAGAATAAACACAACGCGTGATTTATGCTGTTGCATTCCGTATACATATGTACATATATTGTTGTTAAAGTACCGCTATTTTACGAAAAACTCACAAAGCAAACTAAAAATTAAAATACATGTGTATGTACATATGTATTGCGAAGCAAATTTGAAAAATGTCCGGATTATAGAGTAAAAAATGTTAAACTGTCCGAATTATAGCGTTGTCCGTATTATAGATGTGACCGGACTACCGCGTGTCCGGATTATCGAGATAGTACTGTATGTGTACACGACTTTCACCCTTCACTAATTAGCCGATAGTACCGAATTTTTGCACACAAAAGGAATATTCGATAAGTATAATTTCAGCGTTACGATTCAGTTCGAATATAATGAATATGACAAGAAAACCAAAACGCTTTACAATACTATTATAACAACCTTGGTTCCGATTAAACGTTTCGATGGCACTGGATAAGCACAGCTGATGTACACAGGTTGAGAATAGTTGCGAAGCCACTGGATACTGCTGCAAACAGGTAGAGCAGTTTTTTAAGAATGTAAATAAAACAGACTAGGTACCAAAAAAATTGGCAAATAAAAAAGTAAGAAAATGTACTCAAACAACATCAACATAAATCACAATATTTTGCACTTTATTATTATGTCACTTCCGTTCGCTAGGTTTAGAACGATAATAACTACAGGTTTAGATCGATAATAACTTAACTTTCCATTTTAAAATTAATTAAACGACCGCACCCATCACAGGGGGAATATTAAAAGAACTTATAACCGCAAAATATAAAAAAGACACTCAACCGGTTTCACGAAAAAAAAATTTGAAGGAAAATGGTTGAGAAATATAAAATTTTACAGAGCGAATGAAAGATTCCGATCACAGTCTTAGTGAGTTTTTAATGAAATTTAACAGCGAAAAAAATATTTTTTACTGAACTTGCATTCGTGAAGCTGGCTGGATTCCGAATCTGCAATGAACGATGTCTACTAGGGATGGCAATCCCGGGTTTCCGTGTAGTTTAATTATGAAAATTTTAGAAAATCTTATCGATGTGTAAAGATTTTAATTTTTTTTGTTGTTACTTAAAGTAAGCTTTAATTTTCTAACAACTAGCAAGAAATTCTTGGCCCATCTCACCCACTATAGCGTTTCTTCCATTTATTTATTCGATATTCGTTTCTCTTATGTTCTTTAACAAAAACTACGCTAACAGTAATTCTGTTTACCACGACGATCCATTTTGAAACTTGCATAAAATACAACCCTTGGCCATTCCAAATTTTTACTTGAAAAATGTAAAACATTTGATTTCGCTTTGGTATTAACGAAATTCTCTATCTCTCTATCTCTATGGCGCGATATACAACAGGTATATCATCATAAACCTCCTAAGAGATTTTTGCGCCAAGCTTCTCTTCCAATTTGTGGTGTGCCGATTTGAATTTTCCCTACAAATTGGTGGGACCTACAGTTTTTTGCCGACTCCGAACGGCATCTACAAAGGAGACGAATTTTTGCTGAGAAGCCTGTCATGGCAGAAATACACTCGGAGAGTTTGCCAAACCACTGCCGAGGGGCGACCCCGTTTTGAAAAACTTTTTTCAAATCACTTTTGATGTTACCTGTACCAGGGCTCGAACCATGGACCTTCGGTGTGGTAGGCCGGCAACACTACCTTCACACTACGGCGGCCGCCAAATTACTTTCGCCTTAATTAAAAAAAAATTTTCGCCGTAACGGCTGCGCCGGTGAATGTTGCTAAGTTCAGTCTTCACCAGGGATGAGGCTTCTAGTCGGAAAAATCAATTACTAATTTACGATATTTGTTCTATTTTTTCCTCTTTGCCTCTTCGAATATTTGTAAAAATACATTATGAATTATAAATTCAAGTGAGGTATATAAAAATAACCAAATGGACAATTTTGAATTTTTATTAGTTCATTTTCAAATTATTGACATGCAAAATTTTTAATACTTCTATTTATTTGTTTTACAGTAAAGTTTGTGTAGTATCAAAACTAAAACACAAATACATTAAAATGAGTAATTCTCATATTGGACGTATTAAAACTCGGGTAACGTGTCATATTGTCAATGGAATTAATGTCACTGACATTTTTTCGCTTTTGAAATGTGTGACCGTGACATTAATTCCATTGACATCATAATACGCCACCAGAAATCGATTTCAACCCCTAATAAATGCTATCCAAAACGATCGATACTTAAAAAAATCGTTTAAGGCAAACAGCGATTAATGAATCACAACCCTACAACTTTATACATTTTTTACACATTTTAAAGCGTATAGTTGTCATTCAATTTAGATTTTTCGATTAAATGAAAAAGTTTGCTGATTGGAAAATGAAAAGTTTAGGTAGTTTTTATAACAAAACAACGAATACCCGAATTCAAAAAATTTACATCCCTAATATCCGCGCATGGGTGTGTCTGTGCAACGTTGCATTCCTGCCTACGCATTTTCAAGAACGCCCAATGTTGCACCGAATGACTTGAGGCAAGTATTGTTTTCCCTTCATGCAACAAGCAAATTACAGCTGACGCGTTCATACATATGTATAAATGTACCAACAACACACCCATGTAAATGCACCCACACACATTCACTCGAATCGAAACTTTGCATGACACTGCATTTCCAGGCTTCCTCTTTGCGCTCTGCTTTTCGACTCTTCCCATAATGTTAGCGGCTCTTTCCATGCCTTATATAGCTATCAAGCATTTCTAATCTACTAACCCTTTAACCCTTTTCTTCACTTGCAACTCCTTACACATTCTCAGTTACATATTAGCACTAGTAAAATTAACTCAAAATAAGCTTCATAGTTGAGGTCGTTCGTGTTAATGTTGCATTTAATCCCCATCCTGCTCTTCAAACTGCTACTAATGCAACATAAGTTGTCAGTAGTGATGTAGAATTTCGGGAGTTACGTCAGATTTTAAGCCACTTAATTAGCTGAGTTTAGATAGAAATGCAAGTTGTTTGATCTCTGTAGTGTCTTTCAAGTAGTGTTCGGCGTGATTAAGTCAACAGTGGTGCAGTCGAACGGCTGATATCGGTCGGGATTGCCTCTTAAAATTTTAGCATAGATATAATCTGGGTCCCAGGTCATTGCCGAGAACAGTCAGGTAAATCTTTCTTGAACAGATATCTTGATATCGATATACATCTGGTGCATGTTCATTTACTAAAGCTTAAGTCCTTGCAGAGATTTAAAACACTTCTTACATCTTTACGGAAGAAGAAGACGTGCAATGATCTACATTGTCCCTTAAGGTTTAACCGTTCAACGTTTGATTGGGCTAGGCAAACATACTAGGTTATGCCTTCTTCCTCGGACTAGGCAATCAGTACGTGACAATCCTATCTGGAATTTTTCAATGCAACGCATCGGTATTCTAAGTAAATAAAGATGTAGCCACCGTTTTTTATAAGGTGTCACAATACGCCCCTCAATTTTCCAAATGAGCTTCTATGGGCAGACATAGCTGCTTATAGAGCGGTATCCACCTCACAAGAAATTGCTCAAGAAAAATTTAGCGATTTTCCTGGCGTGAAAAATAGTAGTATGGAAGTAATAAAAATCCATGGTGAATAGTGAAGCAGCGAGAAGAAGAGCACATAGGCAAACGAAAAGTAAATAAACGAAATAAACGTTTTTTGCCAATAACTTTTCACTGAAACAAAAGTTTTATTTTCCGCATTCGGATTATTGATACCCAGGTCAAAATGCGTCTTTTGATACCTCCCGATGTTTTTGGACGTGTTTTAGCAGTTGGCGTATTACCAAATTACTGTTTTCTTCAATAAATATGTGCTACTTGGTATATTTCTTGCGGAAACCTGTGTTGCCGTACTCAAATTTCACGGTAAAATAGTAGTAAAGTTTCGTATTATATTTCTTGCGAAGTGGATACCGCCGCAAGAAAATTTGACAAGGAAATTTTCTTGAGCATGTCTTGAGGGTTTTTTTATATGGAGTTTTTACTTTCTTGTGAGGTGGATACCGCTCTTATAAACCCAACTGTCGTCACAAAAGTTGAAGATAACATGTTGTGCATAATGCCGTAAGCACTCATTTAGTACATAATCTTCAAGTTTTATAAAAAATTGATTGCCAAAACTAAATCAAACTGAAAGAACCGGGCTACCACTGTCCCTCATTGTTGAATGCCCGATCAATCGGCCATTTCCCTAAGTACATAGGGGGTACCTTAATGATCTTATATTTTTTTTATTTTTGTCCGATGCCTGAGGAAAGGGCTAAACAATACCTTATCTACCTGAATCCATTTAGGATTGGGAGGTTGGTTGCTACTGTAACAACCACAAACAAATATTTTTTAGATTATTTTTTGGCTTACAGAGGGTATTTAGAATCTATGTAGCAACCACTATGGTAGAGTCTTTATGCGCTGGCCTAGACAATTGACCTTAGCAAACATGTTTAAATAATCTAAGACGTCCTTCGACGGTGGATCCAAGTGTTTTTGGAAAGCTTTTCAGCAAAACCTTACTTGCCCTAGCATACTCCGTTCACACAACAGGTCCCTGCAATTTGCAAATTAGACCCTTTCAAAAGAAGCTCGGCCACAATCTTCTCATCTCATGCTTGAAACAAATTGAATGATAATGAAGTATATTCAGCTAAAAAGGAAAGCGTGAAGTATACTTGTCGGCAGTCTCTTGAACAGAAATTAGTCTCCAAAAACTTAAAAAGCTAAAATATCACATTTCCCATCACTGACCGCGTTTGGTGTTAATATGAAACATTTCAATGCACTCACAACATTTCCTTCAAACATGGTCGGCAACGAACCGAGCATACGAACACTACCTCGAACACACTCATTTGCTACCCCGAACACACTCATTTTCTACACAGGACACACTCAACAGGACTGCCTCAATAAAACACCATTAAAACTGAGAAACACTCGAGAAAATCAACACACAAATGCTTATAGTTTGGGCTACCCGCTCAACCGCCCACCCATCCAACCACACTCATTAGCCCTTTATTTACTCGACTCGCCTGTGGGTTGATTTTTACACCGCTCGCAATTTCACTTACAAATTTTGCTCGGCGCGCTGGCATTCAACAAAATCGTTTCGTGCCTTTCACGAGTACAACTGCACTTCTACTAGAGGCAATAAAAACTTTTGATCAACGAGTTTAGTTTATTTCTTGACGTGGCGCATAAAGGATGTACTATAACGGAATACAAGGAATTAATAACTGTGGTATATGAATATAAAGGTAGCTTGAGTTTTTCGTGCGTATTCGTATAGAAGAACATAGCATTCATACGTATGTATGTATGTATGCACGAGTATAATAGAAATGAAAATCACAAGTGTTTAGAACTCAAAGTTGGCCACGTTTTTCTGAAAGCCTAACAAAAGGTTATATCGTGCGTGAATGGCAGAGAAAAGAATTCGTGTCAGTGCATTTTATGAAAAAAGTGTAAATAAATAATAAAAAATGAGTGAAATGGAGTCTATATAGATTTCGTGAAAAGTGAAAAAGCGGGTAACAAATTGCAGTTGAGTTAAACAAATAAAACGCCACATAAGGGGGGATCCACGAAACGAAATCCAACAAATTGTGAATGGTATCGGCTGAACAAATTCTTTAAGGATAACAACATTTTTTTTGTAAAAGTCGTAGTACATTGTGGGTGAAGAAACTCATTCTTAGAGACTTAAGTAACAATAAAATTAGGTAATTGTAATAGCAAAATAAATTAAATAAAGGCACCAATAACGCTAATATGGAAAACGGTGTCCAAAACAAAATCTTTTTTAATTAAATGGTATTAAGTGTTGTAAAGGAATCTAAATTAGAAATTTAAAGCACTTATGGTTCAAATACGTAGAACTTTGAAACTTCGGCTATTTATTTATTTATCAAGCACACAACCTTAAGTTATTTTACAGTTTGAAATTAAATTAAACAGTTCTTAACTTAATTACGTCGGGAAAGTTAATTAAAATTGGTTAGAAATTCGGAAAGAAAAGGTTTTGTAGCAGGGAAAATGGCAGAAAGAAATGAAATGGAGGAAGTTAGGCGAAAGCAGCAAATGCACGAATTATTTGGTAAAATGATGTATCACTTGTCTTCAGCCATTAAGTTGCTATACTTCATATTAACTATGTTCATCAAAATAGGCGCTCTGGTAAATTGAAGGCGTTCTATAAGGTATTCTGGTTCATGTGTTACCAATGACCTTGTGAAGCAGTGTTAGGCGTTTGATCTTAAATAAGTTATCAAAGCTCACGAAGGATAATTTTTTCGTGCAATGTTATTGTATAAAAACTGCTGAAATTTTGCTTCGTTGTACACTCCACACGCTTTGCATGACAAGACCCAATTTGTAGCGTCTGTCAAAGAAAATTCTGAGGTTAAGGTTCTATGATATTCGGCCTTAAAAAGGGGTAACAGTTCATGCTTGGATATTTGTCTTAATGCGGTGGTTAAGAGTTTGCATGTTCGAGTACAACTTTTAGAGGAGACCAAAACTGACATCAGTAGCCAGTAAATCCTAGAAAGTCTAACTTGTACCGTCATAACATCAAGTTGATTTTATGTCCTTAGTTGGCAGCTCATCGATTTTATTTTCTTTTCGCCAGTCATAATTTTGTTATCGGCACTTCGATTACGCATGTTCGACGGAAACATTTTATTACCGACTGTCAATTACCCAGCAAGTTTAAGAATTAACTTCTATAATCTTCTCTCCGGCTGTGCTCTCACGCAAGAACAATTTTGAATAAAGAAAAAGGAGACCTCGCTGCTATTACTTAGGAAACAGAAAAACGCCCATCGCCGGTACCTTAAAAGGCAAATGGTTAAACAACTTCAACCTAGTTATCACTAATAGAAATTATAACCAGAATTCGAAGTTGCAACTCCTGTCATACTCTTGATTACCAGGCCTGGGGAGACTTTTCTGATTGGGACATCTGAAAAGGCAGTTATTTGAACAGCCACTTCATTTGTACAGGGGTTAACGCAACCTTCTTCAAGAGACCGGCGTTTCTCTGCACAGCTTCACTCTGGATACTGAACAGACTAGACTCCCATTTAAGTTTTTACAAGCTTCTTAGCAAAATCATTGATTAATATTTTCCTTGCTTCTATTTCATCGAAATTCATGTTCTGACCTTCCTATACGAGTACTTAGTTACAATAAACTAGAAGTATTCGTAGATTCAATAAGATGTGACGTAGTACTTTTATCAGATCAATACACATATGCGGAAAAATATTTAAATAAAATCAAACAAATAAAATTAATCAGATAATACAAAAAGATTATTGTCAATCACCTGATTATTATTAATTACTTGATTAATTTTTGGGGGTCATTACTTTATGATTATTTAGTCAATAGCACATATCCATTTGTGTTTAATTATTGAGCAAAATTTAGAAACGACTAAAATTTAATAATACATACAAAAACATTAAGAACTAATGACAATATAACTGATGTATATTGAAACGAATTTCCTTTATTACTTTTCAAGTTTGGTTTTGCGACAAACCGTTTGCGTGTTCTGTCATCACCCTGGTGAAAAACCAAAATAAGTACAAAATTTAACTGCTTTGGTTGATAATTACTTAAAAGATACAACTAAGCAACCATTATGAGCAACATAGAAAACTCACCTTAACATGGTTGTGACCAATAATAATGTCAAAGGAAAATTATTCCTTGCTTAATATAGGCCCTTCGTACATAAGTCAAATCCCAAACGACAATCAAGATTAAGCTAAAACGTACCCCATTCCTCTTCAATACTTTCTGCTGATGCGATGCATTCCTTAGCACAACACAGAATTTCCCTAAACTTGTTGTTAAATGCTTTTTCTTTGAGCATATCTTTCCAGTGCTCCATAACTACGCAACTGTAAACATATGCTTAAATAACATAAATGTAGGTGTCGTGAAGCGGACCACGAAGGTTATTAAAATACCATAAAACAAAATCGTAAGCGTATGCAAAATATTGGCAATAAAGCGATTATCTTAGCAGGCAAAATTTGGTGACATTCAAATAATAAAGCTTTCGCCTATAGAGAGACACACCTTCTTCTAGGAGCGGGTAACATTTACTCCATAAAATTGCATACATGCATACATACATTTACTGCGCTGTTTCAAAATGACCCTGAAGAGGACGTAGTAGCACATAAAGGAACATTATTGAACCGTAAAATAAGAAAACAAAAAAGCAAATACCAAGATTAGGTTGTTGATGGGTATACACTGGAATGCTGAAGAACTTCTAACGTAGAGTGAAAGAATGTTTAATGGAGTGACATGAAACGTGATGGTCGTATGGGTGGGTATACATGTATGTATGTGTGTACAAGCCTTGCATGCGCATCAACTAGTTGTAAACTACTTCAAAACTAGTATGAACATCAAGCCCAACTAGTGAGCCAGCTGGTTTCCTTCCATATGAGCAGCTGGTATGTTTAACTAGTTCAGGAGAGACTAAAACAATTTCTACTACGATTTTTACAACTCTGTGCGAAGCAGCATTCTATAAAAACGTTTTCTTTACGGTACAGATTTGGTAATTTACGGGCTAGTTAGAGTTCAGTTAGAAATTTCAAGTTGTAAGCTAGTTTTTTTTTCTGACTGGTTTGGTGTTTCACTGCAAGGGATACCCTTGATTTCTTAGGCGCACGGCTACAGATACTTTAAAAGCTAATGAGAAACAAAAATTCCACTGAAATTTGCTATCAACTTTTAATCACCTTCATCGGCTAGCGACTTGAAGCTTTTATCGTCCTTTAGAATCCCATGGCACTGCAAGGAAAAATGAATATGTATAGTCTTGCGTTTGGTTCTTAACTAACTTCCCGGTGAGCTAGAGACTAGAGTATTTTTTTATTTGTTACATGAAGGCAAAAACCACTAGGTGGTGCTTAGGTCCTGATTTGGGAAAAAGTCGTACAGGAAATCAATTCGTGTTAATTAATCTGATGTATGTACCTGAAGCATAGACACATACACATGTGTACAGAAATAATCCGATATCAGGCTTGGGATGAACTTATTTGGTCCGGGTTATACTAGTGTGGTCTGATGGGCCAATACCGCAGTAGATAGATTAATTTTGATAACAACGGGGTCTATCAGTTATTCCGGTGGAGCTCCCGGTGGGAAAAAATCTGCCGTCACACAGTTCCAAAAAATGCTATCAGCAATTACGCCATTTTCATACTTAGTGCTGCCTACATACCAATTGACGTAACGCGTTCTGTTAGGAACCAAACATGTTGAAATTATACATTTCATGTGTTATGTTTTTGCTTTCGCGGCTTCCCCTGTCAGATTGCATTGAATTTTTTTATTTTGACAGAAGAAGCCGCTGCTCATATGTTCTAATGAGATCACCTGTAAGTGAATTCGCGTTGCTACCAAATTAACCGCCGGCCCTTAAAGGCAGATATTAAAATTGTTTTACCAGTTTTCGTATTTTATTCACTCAGAGTTAGTGATGCTAAGTAAGAAATATTCGAATTTACGGGAGAATTTCGTGACGCCGGCGGAATAGCTTATACCAAAGAATTTCGCCGAAAAGTTCTAAAAATTAACCCGATTCTTAAAGTATTTTGAAGCTACTTTATTAGACTAAATGGTAAAAAACTAAAAGCTCGTTCTTTAAATTTTGAAAATTTTAAAAGTTTTGAAACTTTTGAACATTTAAATTTCCTGACATGGCTTGGCTATGATTGAAATAATAAAATATTTGGCATGATATACCTCCAAAAAGATTAACGCAAAGCTTCTCTACCAATTTGTGCTCATACAAATTGGCGGGACCTGCAGTTTTTTGCGGACTTTGAACGGCATCTGCTGAGAAGCCTTCAATGGCAGAAATTGACTTAGCGAGTTTGCATCAACGTTTTGAAAAAACTTTCTGAAACCACTTTTGATGCTACTTGTCGCACGACTCGAACCTTGGCCTTAGGCGTGGAGGGACAGCAATACTACACAGCTATAAACTAGAACCTAAATTTTAAACCGTTTGTCGGTTTAAGTAATTTTTAAGAGTTTTTGTAATAAATTCCAAACCGTTAAATAACCTACACCAATTTTGAATTTACTACGAATTAGATTTAAAACTGAACTGAAAAAAAAAATGTCTAACATTTTGTTAATTTCTTTTCATTTATTTCGGAAAGAATTTTCAAGTCATTGAGTTTTCCTCATTACAGTTTTGAGCTACGGCGCTCAATGGGTAGAGCAGACGCCTCTGATGCCGGAGCGTCGGTTCGAATCCTGCCAACAGATACAAATGATTTTTTATGTTTTTTAATTGTTAAGACATTTCGGATTTAAAATTTAAACTCTTTTCTTTACGCCCATTTTCGCGAAAACTGGCGCCCAGAAAAATTTTAAATTTAGGTAAAAATTTTTAGGCGTGTACCACAGTGGCGCCAGCTAGGATTATTTTGATTATATTATTCAGAATCCTTAAAATTTGCAGACCATAATGTTAACTTTACTATCTCCCATTGCTAGTCAAGATTTTTTAAGGCTGTTTTAATTTTGATTTTAAATCTGTCAAAGTGTGAAAGCAAAAAAATAGGGCTACATCATGGCATAACTAGTAATACAGGCCCGGCGGCCATGTTGAAAATCGCTTCTCTAGAACGTCAAAACCTCACAGTACATGTTAAAGTGCAATCAAAGCGAGTGAAAGCAAGTTTGACAGTTCAGAGAAAATGAAAAAAATCGAATCAGCTGTTGAGTTTATACTACCTCTATTGGTATGCCATAGGCTACATACAGTTTTGTGGGAAATTTTATTCCACACGAAAAATTGGAAATGGAAATTTTTTTCAGGTGGGCGTTCCAGAGTACTTAAGCTTTAACACTGGTATGATTTTGAAAAATTCTGTAAAAACGGAAAAATCGGTATATACGAGTATAATAGATAAATCTTGATTACTCTAAACCGGCCCACCCCGCTAAAGCTCTCTTTTAAAACCAAAAAACTATTATTGAGGCTGCAGTCCTTGGTCACTTAAAAGTGAGAATTTGTCATTAAGTGGCTCTGGGGACGAAACATTGAGGAAATTTTTATTTATGAGCTAACTTATCTCATGCTCCCTAGCATATCGATACTTATATCGAGCTAGTAAGAGCCTTTCCTCGAACTATAAGTGCATACATTCTGAACTAGAGATTTCCCTATAAGCTTTTGAATTTCAATGAACCCACAATTCCTCCAGCACACAACGCAATAGTCAGTTAAGAGCCGAGCAAAAATATGTCTGCTTGCTCAGAGGCAGCGAAAGGAGAAAATTTAATGAATGGGCAAGTCATCGGTTTTTGTTAGCTAAATGAAAGCTCAGCTGGTTGCCTAGCCAATAATTCCATGTGTCTTCCACTATGAAAGTGTTAGTTTTGTGCCAAGTTAAGCATATGTTGAAAATATTTGTGTGCATGCGGTCATTAAGGTGGAAAATTATGGACCTGCAACGAACAGTGACAGTTGTAACAACATAAAAAAGTCATTAAAGACTTCCAAACGATCGGTCAGGGGCAAACAGAGCGCACACAAAAAAACGCACAATTGAAGTATACTTGATGGACGATAGACCGAATTGGACGTATGTACAATGAATGAGTATAAAAAAAAAATACTAGTGAAATGTGAGGTATTTTGCTGACTTTGGAGTAGGATATGTGCAAGACTGAAAGGCAAACTATGCAAAGTATGCAAAGAGTTGAGTGGTGAAGGAAAATACAGTTGCGAACGTAAATTGCTTTTTTAGCTATGTAGCAAACATATAATGCTGCCACGTGGTCATAAGTGAAGAGTTAGAAAAACCTAAAAACAAATTGAAAGAAAATGTATGTGACTCGAGTGAAGACCATTTGCGAAAAGAAAATGTAGGATATTGTGAAAAAGCGAACAGCAAACCAGTGAGAGACTTTAGTTCGAGTGTTGCCGAATATTGTATCCTCAGCTGTGAGTTTTAGCTTTAGCAATATTATAATATAGTAAAAAAAGAATTTCGTTTTTTTTTCCAATATTAAATAAGTCTTATTTATAGAAAAATTATTTAGCAAGTTTTTTTTTAAACCATTAAATTCAATTTAAGAACTGTTTTTATACTTTTTCTTCATTGAATTTAGCGTTTTAACAAATTTTAAAGTAAAGTGGCGAAAATACCATATCAATGTTTAAATTACTGACTACTCTAGAGCAGCCACTTGTAGAAAATTTAAATTCATAACGTTTTCGTGGGGGATTTAATTTCTTACAAAACTATATATAGCTAAATTTTTTCCTTTCCATGGGTTAGGAGTTTTAAAAAAAATGCGAGGTCAATCCTCAAACTAAACTAGCAATGGTAGAGCTCTAAAAACTAATATTAAGATGATCTTAAAGTGGGCTTCGGTTTTTTGAAAAGCAATAAGTTTTCCCTTATAAAAAAAAAATATTTTGACGTGTTCAATAAATATGTTCAAATTTTGTTTACCTAGATTATTCTTATTTCCCTATTTCATTCGGCTAGCTTTTATGGTTTGGCTTTTCCAAACTTACTGAGTCACCTTTTTACACTATTATCAAAAGGTGGCGTAGTTATCAACCGCTTTTGCTCATTTCTACCCGAAATGCTCCGTAATTTTTTTGTTCGAGCTAGCACTTCAAAACAGTTAGAAAACTCGGTCAAAAAAGGGGTGGTGCCATGCCCATTTTCACAAATTTATATTCTTTCGCATTTCTACGTACACCGGCGCTTTGAAAGTAAAATAGAATGAGTACAAAACTTTTTTTCTCATAGTTATTGGCAAATATATACGTCTAAGAATATTTTTAAAATACTTTACTAAAAGTAGGCGTGGCCCTTAACCGATTTCGTTCAGTTTTCTCCAACACTACAGCTGTATTAAGGGTAATTTTGAATTTGTTACGTTATTTCAAACCATATTCGATGTATGATACATAATGTCTGTAGAATTGACCTAATCAAAAGTGGGCGGTGCCACGCCTTTTTTGAAAAATTTTCGACAAAATCAAATGTAAACAACAAAGTGTGTTTTAATTATAGCATTATGTACTGAATATTAACATTTTAGGTGGTTTAGAAAATATTTTACGCAAAAAGTTGGCATGGTTATCGGCCCGTTTTAAATTGCGCAAGGGAAACTCCATACCAAATTTCAGTAAGATATTTGAACAGAATTTGCGGAAGTTATTGTGTTCGCAGACGACGGACAGATGAATAGACATGGCTAAAGCAATTTATTTTTTCTTCAATATTTGTCGCTATTAATTTATGTCATAACGACATACCTTTTGGTGAGTAAAATTAAGCTACTCTGTGAGCTATGCTGAGCTGAGTATAAAACGTTTGTAGGCGAATTCGATAAGCACCAAAACTGATATCTCCCTTCCATTATAAAATATAAAGCTTTTTGTTTGTTTCTCGTCTGTAAGAGTTTACCAAATATGCCCAAAATAGTGCATTGAAAATATGTTCACTTATTGTTAAAAATGCTGGTCGAGGATAAATTAAGGATGCATGTGAAAGGAAAAATTTCTTATCTCCAAAAAAAAAAAAAAAAAAGACACGACTTCGCTAAAGTAGTTTATTCTTTCGCCGGAACTTATAACTTAGTTTTTTTTCTGTATTTTGTTACTTCGGTTATGAAGCTAAAAAGATGAACAGCGTGTGTTATTGAACTCGCTAAAAATCGCTTATTCAGTTAATCTCCAGTTGAAGAAAGAATCAAAATTGCTTGAGTAAGCAAAGCAATATTGTGGCTGCTCTATTATAATTTCGTTCAATTTTTATGGAATTACCCTTTCAAAGCGCATAGAACTTACATTTCAAAAACGAAATAAAGCACATTCTCTAACAAATGATTTTTAGTTAGACAAATGCAAATGAAGACATGACAGCTGTTCGAAACAATAAATGCAGGGTGGTACGTCCGACTCACTCAATGTTAAATATAGAAAATGAGCTTTGAAGGTGACAGTGTTGTACCAAGTACGAAGCAACAAAAACGAAGAGATTATTAGTGAGATTAATGTAATATTCGTTGCAGTACGTACATACATATGTAGTTGCGACAGCTGTTCTCAAACAGGAATGAGTTAGTGAAAGGAAATAGTTTATCAAATTTGAGTTAATGGAAAGAGAGAAAGAGATGTTGATGAGAGTATTGGAGCGTGTTAAAAGACCATTAAAATAAACGATTAATTAGAATGGGCAGGATAGCAAAACTCGAAAGAAAAAGTGAAAGTAATACTTGATAACTTGTCGAAAGGATTAATTTATAAAGGCAGCTAAACTATGGTACGAGAGTTTACAATACTAGTTTTTGCGCTGTAAACAGTTGTAAAAGTATTGGAGAGCTTTTAATGACACTGAATAGATAATAAGATTTCGATAGATTGTCAAATGTTAAGAAAAATAACAAATAAAAAAATTTTAACAGATCGATACTTGAGTATGCTTTGCTTCTTCCTCTTTTATTTTTTTTCTACAAAGTAGAGGTAATTAAGTTAATGAAGTTAACTCAGAGGTTTGCATACCGCTGATGAAAGGTTATCCTTATATAGCTGTGTATTATAGTCCCTAGAACTCTGCTGTTAATATCTTGGAAATGGCCTTATCTTTCCTTTGGCGTTAAGTTCTGTGCAGAAACTGATGACCACTTTAGAAATTTTCCACTCCTCCGTCTAAAATGACATCTTTAAAACCGACTATGGAGCCACCCCTCTAAATTTTTTCTTACATTAACAGCCCCTTTGACTTGGGATCTATTATTATTTGTCTTCCTTCGTACTCCTTCGGAATGCCACTGCCAAGTGATATAATGCTGGACTTTGGTCCCTGATTAGTTGGGTGTGTGCTAGTAGAGTCTGCTCGTAAGGAGTAATCTATTTCCCTTTTCTATATCATTTGTTGCTTATAATGTTTTGTTATCATCCATATTTTGGTCCCACGAATCAAAAGATATTTGACATATAAGTATCCTTTTCCTGACAAGAGTTGCAGTTTTTTTTGGGGGCTAATATTCGTCTGCCAAAATATAACTAGGTCGTTAAGCTCGTTGATACATGTGACCATTTTGTATATATATGAAAGCTTAAAAGCAGACCTGTTAAATACTGATTACTAATCGTAATGATTACCGGTTTGATTAATTATTTTATCGAGATTCCATTTAATGGCTGATTATCAATTACTTTCAATTTTTAATGATTATTTTCCAAATAATTAAAAAATTATCAAAAAAAAAAATTATGATTTTTTACGATTATTAAAAAAAAAAACTAAAATAATTAAAAAAAGTAGTTTTGATTACTTTTTATTATTTAAGATTTTTTTTTTGATTTTTTTCTGTACAGAAATATTCGCTATTGTACTGAAACAAATAAAAAAAAGTCTAAAATAATCAAAACAACTTTTTTGATTATTGTTTTTTTTTTTTTTACTAATCGTAATCAATTAATAATTGTCGTTTCTTGAAATAAAATTAAAATAATCATTACCATTTAAAAAACGTATAATTAATTGGTTACTAATTCCTAACCAAATTTAACAGTTCTGCTTAAAAGGGATGTGAGAAGAAACGGTGTTTGATTATATAAAAAATATAATAATAAACTCTTTGGACGCAGCCTAATCCCTCAGTTTTGAAGATTTCCGGCTAAAATTCATTTGTCGGAATAGAGAAGATCGGAGCAATACAGCGCATAGCCCGAATACAGTCGATTGTATCTTTCAATTATCATAATAAGAACGTTACATTTTTGCACAGTTTTTACTTATTGTAAATATGAAACTAACATTGAAAATCGTGATGCGTATTCATGAAAGTTATAAAGCCTTCGGCTTTTATTACAATATTTTCCATTCAGAAAAAGCTTGACATGTACTAAATTATCTGTCAGTGCAATAAGCTTTCTACAAATCGGGTGTAAAAAATTTAAACCAATTACTAAATTGCCTTCGACTGTCCAAGTATAACCAAGGAAAAGGGATGATATGAGTGAACCTATTAAATAATAAAAAAAATTTGTTTTGAGCAATTAAGGAATGAAAGGAATTAATTCAGCGTAACATAATATCTCGGGCCGGCAATAGAAGCATGAACAACAACAACAAACAAACCAAAACAATTATCATGCAGGTGTGTAAAAATAAAGCAAATAACATTTATTTAAATGAACAAAAAGAAATCTACAGATAAAAATCTAATTTCACTGACAACTTTAACTTCTATACTACCATTTCCACTTCAAAGGCAGCAACAACAAAATAAAAACTGCAATTCATAACAGCCGTCACATCTGTCACAAATTGCTTATTGGATGCATGTTATAGGCAAACACGCAAATGTTTAAGGCCAACAAGCAGACACACGCACGCACTGCCAATTACAATTGAAATACCAAAGAAAGCCATTTAAGTAGTTGAGGCTTAACTCTAAGGATTGCACAAGTATTTGTTGAGTATTTCAATATTGCTCTGGCGTTTCTGTCAAAAGTACTTCTTTATGTTATATATTTGTGTTGGAAATTTAGCTGACATTGTTTGTAAATACCCAGTAGAGAAGTTGGCGCGGCAGCCGTGGAAATTCTCATGGGAGTCATGTTAAAAAAAATTAATTGTTGATGAAACTGCATTGATGTGAAAAATATTTTGAATGAAACTAAAAACTGCTGAAATATTTTGGTTATGCCGACAAATTTTTTTTAAAGGTTTTTGATCTGAAAGTGATTAATTATAAAAATTTTTGAGTTCAAGACCGGTTTTTCTTATTTTTGTAAACTCCTTTTTATTTCATATAACAATATAACGTAAGCAAAATGTGAAACGAACGATAAACAAACATCATAGATGGATCTATTTCAGCAGCGGCTAAACTTCACTTACCAACGAACTTCTGAAGCCGCTTGCCACTTAGACATCAAGCGGATTGTCATTTGTTTGCTAATGTTTATTGTTGGTCGTTTTTATTTTACCTACACACAATTTAATAGTGCTTATCTAATGTTGTTATATCAATCAACTGACAAAATTCGGGTACACGGAACTTGGAATTGAAAACCTGTTTTCAAAAACATAATTTTATACTTTTAAAAATTGTTTTACTATCAAAGAAGGAACCTTCATATTCATTAAGAATAAAAAACATTAATTAACCTCACTTGATTCAAAATTTGTATGGAATTTTTCTTATAAAAAGCTTTATTAACCAATGTTATTGTTTATGAATATTGTTTTTCAAAATCAAGCCAGTTATAATATGCTGAAAAGCTGACGTGATATATGTACAAAAAAAATCCGCTTTAAACATCATCAAAACTCCCTGTATAGATGTAAAGGTTTTTTAAATATGTATTAGTTTTGATAGCTCCAGGTCAAAAGTATTAAAACAACCCCCAATAAGCAAAATATGTTTACTAAAAGCTTACGATAAACTTACTTAGCAAGCTTTTCGTTTGGAAAACGTTTACTATAATCATTGTTAAACTGTTGGAAAAAATTGTCGAATCAACGAAAGTGATCCCTTTTTAAAGAATTGTGATTGAGGTTTGGAAAACAATTTTTAATTAACGTTTTATTCAACGTACAGTAAGGGTTTGTTGAAAACTGATTGATAAAACTCCAATTTAGGTAACGACATTAAAAACGGGCCAGTAGCCTAATGAATATGTACTAGACCTTTGCTCCGAAGGTTGCTGGTTCGAGTCTTAACAATTTCTTAAATTTTTTTTATTAAATAAATTATTATAATTATTTTAATATATGTTTTATAGTTATTTCAATTCCATTCATTACTTTGTTTTACAACTGAAGTATAATAAAAAAATGTTGCTTCAAATTTTTTATTCAAATTGGCGCGAGCTATCGTTTTTTACAGACCCCGAACGTCATCTGCAAAGCAAAGCAGATGAGTTTGTGCTAAGAGGCCTTCCATGGCAGAAATACCCTTGGACTCCGTTTGGAAAAACCTTTTTCAAACCACTTTTGATGATACCAGTCCCAGGACTCGAACCTTGGGCCTTTCGGTGTGGTAGCCCGGCAACACTACCGCTGCACCACGTCGGATATATAATAAAGTTCATATAAATCAAGCAGGTAAATTATTTAGCATTATTTTTGAAAACTGCCAACTGTTCACATCGCAGAAAGCTCACCTCAAGTTAGTTCCCAAAAGCTACCATACAATTGTGACACATATTTCAACGTTTGTAAATTTTTTAGTTACAAACTCTTTTGGAAAACATTGATTTCAACGTTTGAAAAATATTGTTTAATAAACCAGCTTACTTCATTGTTTATTGAGTCAGTACAATTTACATGGTAAACAAACCAGTTTAGCTGACAATTAATAAAAATCTCCTGAAGATGATCTCCGAAGGAGATTGAAATATATTGGAAAATAATAAATTGCTAAAAATCAAAATTGGAGCCCGAAAAACTAATACATATTTGAATAATAAACAGGCCGCACAAAAAAGTCAAATACCAATATAAAGATTTTTTTGAAAACAAACTTTTTCACAATTACGCTGAAAAATAGATCTAATGGATCGACGTACATAGATATAGTAGCCACGCTAATGATATAAATACGGTTTTGTGTTGTGAGACCTTTGAAAAACTTGTAAAAGACGGTCAACGCAAAATGAAGCCTATCATTATTATATTGTGCGATGTTGGGCCGGATCAAAATCCTCGCTATTCGCTTTAAATCACTTCAAAATGTACGGCCTAGATGGTATATTTATAACGACAAATTTCCGGAAGGAAGTGATTATAATTAAGATGGCTCCTTTGAGCCGAGAATTGGATGGTCTTGTCCCTCCTCGTGATGCATATGGATCACGCTTAAATGACAGCGGCAAAACTATCGATTGCACCAGTACGGATTTCTGTATCAATCGAAGGACATAAAGTTTATACAGAATATATAAAGCCGAACGGTAACAAATCTTTTGCAGCTTGCTTAGCCGATGAGGAAAGGCATTATCATACAAATACACTGAATACATAGGAAATGTTTATTTCTATTCCAAAAATCAAAATTAATTTATTTCAAACATGTTTAGCGTAAATCTCACTTAATTGGGGGAAGGGGCGTAAAAAATTTCACTATGTCTCATATAAGAGGGTTGGAAGGGGTACAAAATTCTTGAAAAATCGCTCGTAATTTATGTACGTTCCATTATGACCTATTTATTTTTATAAACAGTCGAGTTCAGCATGTTAAAATTTATGACAGGCTTGAGTTTTAGAAAAAATAACATTTTTCGTTTGCTGAGAAATTTGATTTTTCCAAATGGCCCCATATTGGGCAGGTGGAAGCAAATGAAGAGGGAGAACACCACTCCGATAGAAATAATAGGAGGAGGCCGTTTTACGATTCCGTGATCCTTCAAATGGGCGCCACTTGGTACAGTGACTGTCGCACTATGTCGACCAAAAGCATTTAAAGGGCTAAGCTGCATTTAAGTAAGTAGCTCCCTAGATTATGTTAATTCTCTAACCACTTGTATTGCGTGTGTGTATGTGCCGATGACAAAGCAATTTGTAAAATATCCTTAAGATATTCATGTTGGTGTCATTTAAATCATAATTTAATTGCTCTGTCAATAAGAGGGGAGTGTTAGACATTATTAAATGCGCATATATTTAATACAAGTATTTGATTTTGTAAGTGTGTATATATGTTTGGACATTATGAACTGCTTTATTCATATTATTAACATTGATGAATTTATTTTCAATGGACACAGAAAGGTTATCGATATACGAGAAAGAGGTTAAAGCAATACCTTAAACTTTACTGCCTAGGAATTACTTAGTTTGGGCATGATATATCGGGCTCATTTTCTTTCCTAAAATTTAGTGTAGGTACAAATCGCGATATACAAAAGAATTCGGAATTTAGGTTAATTTTTTTAAACTTACACTCATATTTTTGTACCTTTTATGAGCATGGAATGCTTTAATAACTTTGGTCCGGTGTTGTAAAATATTAAAAGAATAATAAAACACCTATCAATAAGTATATCGAGATTAACAGGACGATGTCCTACTGTACGTCCGTCCCTTCGTACTTCTCAAACTAGTCTCTTAGTTTTAGAGACATCTGTGGTGGAGTGAATTCCTTATAACGATGCGAAATTTCGAGATTTTATCTAACGATTTTAGTCGCCTGCATTATCGACTGTGCTACTCACTAACTTATCTATAACGATTCGGGCTTAGGATTCCTTATTTCGCGAAAAAACGTACCCTAAGTACTCAAATTCCATTTATTTTATAACAATAATATCAATATAATAATGTCGCGAATATACCGAAGTCTTCACGCACACGTATATACGCGATGGGTTACTTACGATTTCAGGATGTCCGTTTTTAATAAATCGTACACGATAGTTAAAGTTAAAATAATATAATTGATTAGATATTCAGTTTCATATAAAATATGTAGTTAGACAAAAAGTTAAAGTTTATTCATATGTGTATTGATTTCACACCACTCGTACTAGTCGCTCCGATCTCTTAGTTACTACTCCTCACGCTGTACTCACGCTGATAGATGGTTTTCGTGCCACGGTTGTAGTTTGGAACTATAGTTGCAACAGTGATGGTAGTTACGTATATTTTAGGGATGCATTTATTAGGCGTGACAACTCGGCCCTTCCTGACCCAAATCGTCCTCGATTTCGTCGTCTGATTCGAGGTCAGGGCTATTACTACACCAAGGTTTCATTTTATCGGAGGCATAAACGGAACAAAATTTCTTGTTTGTTATTTGGTATCCTGGGATATCTTCTAATAAGTAACGATCATTTCCCAGAACTTTTCGAACTATATATGGGCCACGATATTTAGGCTCAAGCTTTCTAGATTCACCTGTTGACGTTGGTTCATTTTCGATGACAACTAGATCTTCTTCGGCGTATATTTTTGGCGTTGTATGTCTTTGATCAAATCGTGTTTTCCATTTTTGACGTTCGTTGGCAATGTTAACTACAGCTTGACTACGTTTTTCTGAAGCAGTTAACTTAGGCGACTCTTCACCGACATCGTCGTGTAAAGCGGCAAGTAGTTCATTGGATACTACGTCTCGAAGTTGGAAATCGAACACGAGTTCGTTTGGACTAAAACCTGTTGTAGTATTTTTGCGTGAATTCACTGACCATTGAAGATCTCTTAACATGAGATCCCAGTCCTTTGCATTATCGGTGGTTGTTCGTAAGAATTTGAGTATACTTTGGTTTGCGCGCTCAACTTGCCCATTTGCACGAGGAGTGCGAACGGCAACTTTGATATGATTAATATTATTATCGTTACAATATTGTTCAAAATTTTTCGAAGTAAAAGGTGTTCCTCTATCGGTGACCATACATGAAGGTAGACCAAAATATGACGACATTTCGTTGAGAGCTTTAAGGACATGTATTGTTTTTGTATCGCGTACAGGCTTCACTACAAGAAACTTACTGAATGCGTCAGATATTCCCAATACGTAGCAATTTTGCCTGTTGCTGCGGACAAAAGGACCTAAGTGATCGAGATGGATACGGTAGAACGGAATCGGCTTAATATCATCGATATGCAGACTACCTTCGCGTTTGTTGGAGCCTTGCGTTTGGTAGCAGCATTTAATAGATGCAGCTATATAACTTTTAACATAGCGCCTCATATCGGCAAGCCAATAAGTTTGCTTTATGCGTTCGAGAGTTTTTTCCACTGCGGGATGTCCTGCCTGATCATGGCAGCACTGAAGAATTCGCCAACGTACACCTTTAGGTACAACAAATTTTATACCCTCTGGTAGTTTCTTATATAAACGGTTATTGCGTAGCAGATATTCAGCTTTTACGGATTTTGCGTCTGATGATTTTAATTTACCATTTAGCACATTTATATGTTGTCGTAGTTTTTCGTCTTGCATTTGCATCGTGAAGTTACAATCGTATAGGACAAGGATTGGTTCATTCGTTAGTGCGTTAATTAAAGTTTCAAAAGCATGCTGTTGCTCAGGACCCCAAGTAAACTTGTCCTGATTCGCTTTTGTTCGTAACATGGTGATCGGTTTTGATAATATGGAATAGTCCTTCACGAATTTCCTAAAGAAACCCTCGAAGCCCAAAAATCGTCTTACCTCAGTTACGTTGGTAGGTCGTTGAAAATTCCTTATAGCGTTTACCTTATGTGCGCCAGGTGTTACGCCATTCTCGTTGATAGTGTGCCCAAGATAATCAATTTGCGTTGCCAGGAACTTACATTTATCGGGACGAAGTGTAAGCCCTGCTTCTTGTAACAGTTTAAGGAACCGTTCTAGACGTAACAGTCCTTCGTTTACCGTTTTACTAGGAATAATTATGTCATCCAAGTAAATAAGTACCTCGCCCGTATTCATTTTAGACGCGATTTTGTTCATGATCGATTGGAAAGTTGCGGGCGCGTTCACGAGACCGAAAGGCATGCGATTAAATTCGAAGTGTCGATCTGACGTCACGAACGCGGTATATTGTTTTGACGACTCGTCTATTTCGATTTGGTGATATCCCATACGGAGATCGAGTGCACTAAAATAACGATTTCCGGCGAGTTGTGCGAATTGATCCTCCATGTTCGGCATGGGGAATGGTTGTTTCACTGTATTTTTGTTTAGACAACGATAATCTACACACAGTCTATGTTCTTTATTCTTTTTCTCCACTAAAACCACTGGAGACGAAAATGATGATTCACTGGAACGGATTATGTTGTACTCGAGCAGCTCTGTTATTATTTGTGATATTATCGAACGTTTGGCGAAAGGAATTCGATACGGTTTTAGCGCAATTGGCGTATCATTTTTCAACACAATTTTCATTTTCGATATTTCGCACTTTCCAATATTTTCAATATTTGTGGCAAATACCCCGTTGTACTCATTTAAAATGTTCGCGAATTGTTTATTTTCGTTTCTATTTAACCCGTTCGGAATAGTTATACAACGAATCTGTTCGACACGACACTCTTCATTTTCTATAATTAGACGCGTACTAGAACCGCATAGTACATCCTTTCCGAGAAGCACATTTTCAGAAATTAGTTCGTCTTTAATAACCACCATATTTGCGTTGAACGTTTGATAGTCTATCAATAACAAAACATTCATGGTGCGATTAGAAACGTATTCGCCACCACCAAAACCCCGTAGTTTTGTTATCTCATTCTTAAGAGTGCCTATACGACTAGCAAACGATTTGCGTACGAGCGTACGGGTACTACCTGGATCAACGAATGCAAGGGTTACGTGACCATTCACGGTTACTTGTTTGATAATACCGTCACTTGATTTTTCAGAACTTTTGCCCGCGACCGGATCATCAATATTATTTACATTAACGTTCTTTTTTTCCGGGCATTCTTCACTTCTATGTGTCGTGCGTTGACACTTTGAGCATCGTTGCTTTCTTTGCGGTTCGGTGCAATTGATAGCTAAATGTCCGAACTTAGCACAATTAAAACACTTTATATTATTTGTTGTTGCACGTATTTGTTTATTAGTTGTCGAATCATTGGATTCTTTTATTTTTAATGGTTCAGATTTTGTTGCAAAATAATTTTGTTTTGGTTTGTGTACGTTTTGCTGAACGTCATTATACACGGTATAACTTGTTATGTCTCTCAATAGATCTTGGCACCGCGAATATTCATTAGATATTTTACGTTTAAGGTCGATATCGTTAACACCATTAATAATATGTCGTGCAATGCTCGATTCTGTTAAGCCACCCTTATTACCAAGTGCTAACATTCTGTAAAAATATTCGACCGGCGACTCATTATGTTGACGCCTCGTGCGCGAAAGTTTTATATGCGTATCTGCCTCATTAACCGTACACGGAAAATCAGTCAAAAATTTATCTACGAATTGTGGCCAATTTACGAACGCGCACTGTAACGAATCGATCCATAATTTTGCGGCACCGCGCATCTTTTGTTGAACAGCAAAAATTATGACATTTTCTTGCCAATTGTACGCACTTTTTAGCATTTCTACACGTTTGATAAATTGCATCGAGTTTAGCGACGTTTCGCTTGTTGGGTTGTATTCCGGCAACAACTCAACAATGTCTTTTATCTTATAAGAATTATAATTCTCACTACACAATGGGAACGGAACGGTGGTTGCATGAAACATATTGTTTCCAATTGGAATTTGTTGCACAGGCGCAGTTGGTATATTTGGCCTCTGCCACTGCGGAACGAAACTGCCATGCGCATACGTTGTTGTTGTTAGTGGTTGCATATTTGCCGTACACGTATACACTGCTGACATGGGCGATGACGTTAACGTCGGCTCAAAGTTTTGCACACACGGAGTCACTCGCGCATTCACGTTTGTTGTTGTTTGGGCATTTATAAATCTTTCGATGGTTTTTTCGAGCGACGATATGCGTTCTACAATTGTTACTTCTTCTATTTCACTTTCACTGTCATAATCATTTCGATTTACTTGTAAACGTTGCAAGAGTTGGTCTTTCGTGCCCGAGGTAGGCAAGTCAGCCTCTTTGCATTTTTTTCGCAACTCTTTTAATGTATAATCTGTTTTCGGCATTTTTATTTTGATTATATTTTCGGGTTCTAATAAGAATAAAGTCAGTTCTCTCTCTATGGCGCGATATACAACAGGTATATCATCATAAACCTCCTAAGAGATTTTTGCGCCAAGCTTCTCTTCCAATTTGTGGTGTGCCGATTTGAATTTTCCCTACAAATTGGTGGGACCTACAGTTTTTTGCCGACTCCGAACGGCATCTACAAAGGAGACGAATTTTTGCTGAGAAGCCTGTCATGGCAGAAATACACTCGGAGAGTTTGCCAAACCACTGCCGAGGGGCGACCCCGTTTTGAAAAACTTTTTTCAAATCACTTTTTGATGTTATCGGTACCAGGGTTCGAACCATGGACCTTCGGTGTGGTAGGCCGGCAACACTACCTTCACACCACGGCGGCCGCCGTAAAGTCAGTTGCAATTACAAATTTGCACACATATATTACTTGTAGTAAAGTTCAAACGCGAGACGGAGATAGTTGATTATTTTATTTTTTTGTTTTGTTTTAAAACGAGAGCGATGCACATAGATACGAACGTATAAATGAGAGCGATACGAGCGGGTGAATGCAATAACGAATGCGCCGATACACAACTGCGAAACTACAATTTTGAGTTATAGTCGTTGAGAACAATATAACCACGAAGGTATAAATGCGATAAACGACACGAAGGTCTGAACGAGATAACCGACGTACCGATGCGTAACTGCAGAACTGCAAATTTGAATTTTATTCGTTGACGTAGCTCAGCAACAAAGCGTATGTCGCTGGAGCCTTAAAATTCGAAGAGACGCTGCACAACTTCAATTTTGAATTTTGGCCGTTGAGCTTAGCAACAAAGCGTATGTCGCTGGAGCCCCAAAATTCACGGAGTCTCGCAAAATGTGTGGTTATGTATTGTAACAAAAACGTATGCCACTATACATCTTTATACCGCACGTTCACACAAATAAATGATAAGTTAATTGCACACACTTTTCGCAGTTATTTTGTTTAAACGTATTAGCGTTTGTAGGCGTAGAAGTTGAATCTTACTTCTGAACTGTCGCGAATATACCGAAGTCTTCACGCACACGTATATACGCGATGGGTTACTTACGATTTCAGGATGCCCGTTTTTAATAAATCGTACACGATAGTTAAAGTTAAAATAATATAATTGATTAGATATTCAGTTTCATATAAAATATGTAGTTAGACAAAAAGTTAAAGTTTATTCATATGTGTATTGATTTCACACCACTCGTACTAGTCGCTCCGATCTCTTAGTTACTACTCCTCACGCTGTACTCACGCTGATAGATGGTTTTCGTGCCACGGTTGTAGTTTGGAACTATAGTTGCAACAGTGATGGTAGTTACGTATATTTTAGGGATGCATATATTAGGCGTGACAATAATAATTTTATTTTAGTTTTCGCTAACAACCTCAAATTATGTGTTGTTTATTTAATTAGTGAATGACGAAATCGTTATAGTCATCGTTAAGATAAAATTTCGATTGCGAATGTCGGTGTAGAAGTTAGTGAATTCTACTACTGGCTTACATTTTTGTATCGCGCTGCCATATTGTGTTGTTAATCATTTGTAGGAGCCAACCAGATCGGACCAATATAACATACAGACCCGTACAACTGATTGTTTTGATAAATAGAGTTTTGGCTGTATTTGTTTCAATTAAATGGGTAAGAACGTGAAATTCTGCGGAGTTTGTATCTATTGTAAATAAAGCTCGTTAGTAAAAAGCGGGATTCGTATCCATCAAAGCTTTAAAACCTTTGACACAGTCGAGGACAACACTCTGCTTACTTGTTTATGATAGTTTCAAAATTATCCAATCCTATTTGAGTTCCATCATTTATACTTGATGTATACCTAGTGCATAAATTTTCAGACATTCTATAACCCCTGCTTTAGTATTTAAGACTGCCTCCATGGATTTTAAGTGCTGTTAGTTTGTGCAAGTATCTTCTATTCTTCCAATGTTGCAATGCTAAAGTTTGTAAAAATATGCATGTACATATGTTTGCGTGTTGGTATCTTTCTAATGAGCGCAATTTGTGTGATACAATTACGCCATCCTATTTATGCGACTTGACCATCAACGCCAACGTCAACGTCAAAGGAAATGTATACATCACAACATCACAGCAAAACATTTCGAATTTCAAGCGCAGCTAAAAGAAGCTTAGTCCATCCAAGCCAGCAAATGATGATGGTTGCTAGTGAAAGGGAATAGAATGATTAGGCAAAATAGCTGAATTGTGATTGCACTGAGTATGAGCGTTTGTATATTTTATGAGCACAAATCTGTGCAAACACTTTCTGATAGCTTTACAAATATTTTTATTTGATTAAATGAGAAATGTTCTGAGTGGTTTTCAAATGTGGTAAACATTTCTTAATTTAAATAAATTTTCGAATTAGCCTCAGTGTTATAAAAATAAAAAATTACGATATGATTTCTTGTGTTGTTATCTTTTTAAGTTCTGTAGTGCTAGGAGTTTGCACTTCTAGTAGAACTAGTTTTTTTTTAATCAATATTTCCAGCACCAGAGCACGCGCCTGTGGCATCTCCAATGTGAAATGGTTATCTACCATGTCTTACAGAATTCGAATTGTTTTTCATTTAGCAGCACCCACAAAAATTTAATCGTATTTTTTTTAACTTGTTTGCGACTTGTATAATTCTGCCTCAGATCTGACAATTGACACCTCGTAAGAAAAATAAAGAGGGAAAGAACACAGTTGGCTGACTAATATTCACAAAGGTAATGACGTACAACTCGATGGTTGATCTACGGATGTGATGCCTCTCACCTCTCATTAACCACCTTATCCTTAGAAGATTTCACTGGTCATAAATCGCTACCACGATAGTCGGGCAGTACCGCAAGGGAGTACCGGAGCGTACCGCGTTCAAATCCGGCCAAGGACTGTTAATTCGACAACACTCCCCAAAACCTTCGGGGAGTGTTTTTGTCGTTACCACAACAACAACAACAGTTGGCTGACTAGTTGAGCATACTAGTTCATGTTGATACAGGACTCATACATTAGTGTCTGTTTTCAAAAATTGGGCAAAAAGCAGAAGCCATGGGCCTATTCCGAAAGGTGACTTTAGGTTGACCATTTTCGGTTTTTGAACGGAGAAATTCTTTCGTCACAACATATAACTGCAGGACTGGGGAGGGCAGTCGATATCTTTAATGCCACTGAGCAACTCTAGACTCAGTTGGTATAGGTGTCTGGACACTGTTATACCAGGAAAAGAGAACAGACGAGCTTACTAGAGAGGGCACATCTGCTTCGCTTTCACAGTCCTGAAAGGGTTTTCGTATGGCACTCACTACCAGCAAACTCTGAATGGGGAACAACTTCCTCAAACAAGCAAAGGGCAGCTGGAAAACCATCAGCACCTGCAATCATACTAAACTGGTGTGGGCACAGATTATCGCGAGCAGATCGGGTTGACTCTCGTTGCTTATGCATCTGTTCACAGGGCACCTATGCTTGTAAAGGCAAACACACGGAAAGGCTCATCCAATGTCTTCTGCAGAATCTTAAGGTAGGAGGAGGTGCTTGAAACAGAGAGGCATCTTCTCTGTGAATTACCTGAACTGTGTCGTAAAAGGCCCGCTATCATTGGCGTAGTCAAGGGAGTGCATGGGGTGTCATCATGCCCCGCGTGCTATTCGAAAATGGTCCGCAAAACAACAATTGGATGAATGGTTTTTATTTGTATTATAATTGATTGTTTCAATTTGATTTTAAATCTAGTCCCAGAGTAACAGGTCGATATCTATACATTGCAGATATTCAAGAAATATTTATAGGAGGGATCATTATTAAGCCAATAGAATCCAAATCAACAGCTTTTAGATTTTTTGTCTGTCTAAATGGAGCTTGCATCACGTCACGTCTATCTTACAATTTAATTCCATACCTCGACCGCTTTCGAATTTATCGACCAATATGTGGACCAGGGTGATCCAAAATGTATTGCTACAATATGGGTATCTAACGAGAGGTGTTAATGAGTGCTGCAATAAACGATGTGATAAGTCCCATATCTCAACTGGTTTCGGAGAAACAGTGATTAAGACCGGACACAGTCTATTATAAGTTCAGAGACACAACGTGGGCGTTCTGCTAGTAGACTTATATTTATCTAACAACGTTTCATTATTTTTTCCCCAATTGCATTATTCGAGTGACTTGCCAAGCTTTTCGCAGGTCTGTAGCTTTGTGGTTATTGCCTTTTACATATATGTAATATTTTTATTCGAAATTATGGGGAGAGGGCACTGTAAAAGTTTTGTGCACCGGGCGGGAGTTAAGCTCACTACGCCACTGCCCGCTATTTGTATCATGTCTACGAATTATCTACAATGAAGTCAAGGAATGTACATCGCTTTTGCGGAATCTTGAAAATGGTTTAGAAGTCGTTAGATGTGGCCATGTGGCATCACAAGTAAGTATGCTGGTGTAAAACCTAACAGCTACTGCAATCTAACCTAACCATATGTTATAAAATGATTGACATTAGCAGAAATCCGTTTGGAAATAAGTTTTCCTTGATCAGTAATAGCTCAAGATTTTTTATCAAAATACTTGCATTTAATTTCATTGCAATAAGGTTCGCTTTTTTTGATCAAGTTTTTGTTCAACTTTTAAATTAAACAAGTTTACCCCACCCATTTTATAACTTAATTTCCACTAAGATATTAGCCCTACAGAAAAGTATAATATCTATACTATCGATGATGGGTAAATAAGCTACTGTTTATGGTCTGGCTATAGATAATTAATGCACTAATGCCGTGGCAGCATATCAGTAGCATTACAGAAAATAAGACTGCATTAGTGCGCCCCCTTCTACTTTAGTGACACTTAGTTGATGTAAAAAAATTTGTGATTGAAAAACTTTTAAACATTGCGAAAAAGAAAATACAGTCAAATCGAATTACATCCTTTTATGTGTGCAATACACCAAAGTGATTTATGTAAATAAAAGCTTTTAATTTTTTCTAGTTGTTGTTGTAGCAATAAATTTCTCTCTCTATGGCGCGATATACAACAGGTATATCATCATAAACCTCCTAAGAGATTTTTGCGCCAAGCTTCTCTTCCAATTTGTGGTGTGCCGATTTTTGAATTTTCCCTACAAATTGGTGGGACCTACAGTTTTTTGCCGACTCCGAACGGCATCTACAAAGGAGACGAATTTTTGCTGAGAAGCCTGTCATGGCAGAAATACACTCGGAGAGTTTGCCAAACCACTGCCGAGGGGCGACCCCGTTTTGAAAAACTTTTTTCAAATCACTTTTGATGTTACCTGTACCAGGGCTCGAACCATGGACCTTCGGTGTGGTAGGCCGGCAACACTACCTTCACACCACGGCGGCCGCCGCCTAAACCTGCCTAAATATCACCTACCTTACCCAACATTGGCATCAAGCTCTTCTAACGGGAGTCCCAGAAACCTGGCGGCTTCAACAGGGTTGGACCAAAGTGATATTGCTGTTAGAAGAGTAGGCTCAGTTGAGCAGTTGAGCAGATGAGCAGATGGTTAGTGTCATGTTATTCGAGTCTTAGCCACCAGATTAATTCAATTTGAAAATTTTCACCTTCAATGTGAACTTTCATGCTCCGCCCTACAGTCACATTTGAGCACGTACGTAGTTTGAATGTTTGTAAACTCAACTGTTAACAGGCTCAGAGTTGAAGCAACAGTGAGTCATAATATAGTACAGACTTGCACGTGGTATAATGCTTTACAAATTTACATAGTGGCGCTTACGATAATACTCACAAGAGCTGGTGATGGCTGCTATGTACGAGTATCGTTTTTATGACTGTCTGCTACTACGGGTTTGACTTGCGGCCATATCATGGATGTGCCAATTCACAACTTCATAGCGGTTGAACTGGTTGGTTGGTTCGGGTAGGTTTGCTTTCTTGGTTGGTGACTGGTAGTACGGGTGTATGGTTTGGTTTGGGCTTAACCGATTGTCCCTCTGACTGCCTTGCTTGTCGTTTGCTGCATGATTATTATACCTAGTAGTGCTACGCACACAATATATGTTAACTTTAGTCACGTAACGGTGGTATAAAATGGCATAAGCGGATCGAGATAGATCTTGACTTATATGTATCAAAATGTTCAGGAGGAAAAAAAAAAATTGATTAAGCCATGTCCATCCGTCCGTTCGTCCTTCTGTTAACACGATAACTTGAGTAAATTTTGAGATATATTAATCAAATTTGGTATGCAGGTTTCTTGGCACTCATCTTCGATCGCTATTTAAAATGGGCAAAATCGGATGATAGCTACGCCCACTTTTTATATATAGAATATTGTCGAAAATACAGAAAAAGTGATTACTCAGTACATAATACACTTATAAGGATAAGATTTGGTGTCTACATTAATGTTAAGGCAGAAAAGAAATTTTATAAGAAATTTTTGAAAATGGTCGTGACACCGCCGACTTTCCATTAAGTCAAACTTAAAAGTAATATTAATCATAAATCAAAAACCGTTCAAGATATCGAAACGAAATTTAGCACACATACATATTTATGGGCTATGTATCTTAAAATTATCAGTTTTGCAGAGTTTGTACTAATTGTAAGTAAGGATCGGACACTCAAAACCGTGATGCGTATTCATGAAAGGTATAAAGTCTTCGGCCCAGTCGAAGACAGCCCTTTCCTTACTTCTTTTCTACTATAGTAGGCCTGTTCTGGTTTCAGCCTCAAAGGTTTTATAAGTTTTTCTCGTCCTTATGTATGTTTGTTTTGCATTTACGCTAAGAACATTTTGCTTAGTTCAGGTTACCCAAGTGAGGTTGGATGTCAACGAGTTTTGTTCGCCTATTTACAAGTATTTTAGAAAAGCAGCAGCAAACAGCCCTAGCAAAGAGCGTGGCAGCGACGCACACTAGGGCCGGAAGGTATAAAATCACTTACAGAAAACTAAACTCAACTTTCGCTCAACATTTTAAAGGCATTTTGTTAGTTGAGTTAAATGTACAGTTTGGCAAAAAGTTTTTTTAGGAAAAAAATTATGTTGTGTAAAAATAAAAAAAAAAAACAAATAAAACTTAATTTTCGAGGTTTACATTTGTACTAAAGGTCGCACAGTGGTTGAAATTCAACCACAAAACTTTTTTCATTTTAACTGTCTTTTTAGTTTATTTTATTGTTTTCTATTTTATTTATATCTTTTCTTGCTTATCCGTTCCTTCCCTTCCCTTTCCTGTTCTTTTCTTTTCTTTTCTATTCTTTTCTTTTCTTTTCTTTTCTCTTCTTTTGTTTTCTTTTCTTTTCTTTTCTTTTCTTTTCTTTTCTTTTCTTTTCTTTTCTTTTCTTTTCTTTTCTTTTCTTTTCTTTTCTTTTCTTTTCTTTCCTTGTTTCTCATTTCATTTCATTTCCTTTCCTTTCCTTTAATCTCCTTTCCCTTCCTTTCCCTTCCTTTTTCCTTTCCTTTCTTCTCCTTACCTTTCCATCCATTTTCGTTCCTTGTTTGTTCGAGTAGCGACAAAAACACTCCCCGAAGGTTTGGCGGTGTATTGCCGAAAGTTACAGTCCTTTGCCGGATATGAATCAGATACGCTCCGGTACTCCCTCGCGGTCCATGCCCGACTTTCGCTAGAGCGATTTGGTATGCCTAGGGCAAGCTTCTAGGACATGTCATCCTTCTCTCCGTTAGGAAGGAGAAGATAGGCAATGAGAGAGATGAACCATCGAGTTGCACATCATTAAATTTGTGCACTTTAGTGCCTCTTACGACCGGTATGCCTACCTGGGCATATTCTAAACCCCTTCCTTTCCTTTTCACACAAACCCAACCACAAATGCAAAAATAATAATTTATTTTGTAAACACTGTTTGTATCATCAATGAAGTTTACATATTTGCTCATATTTTACATTGGTTGTTTAATGTATCCAACAAAGCAACTCTTCACACTCACAGTGAGAGCCGATAACACGACGAATACAATAACATTCATGACATGTCTACTCATGGCATTATGTTTAATAAGGAGTGCGTTTGAAAAAAATTTCACCTTTATTTTATTCAACAAGTTTTTTCTTAATTATTTGATTTGAATATTTTTTTCGTAGTATGATTAGAAATAAATGTCAGAAAAATACTGTTTGCAAATATTTTCGCAAAGTGCTGTAGTTCATATAAAAATGGCAAGCGCATTGGAAGTACGAAAAACTATTGTTAAAAGTTTTCAAGACCACCCTCAGTGGACTTTCAAAAAAATTGCTCGAGAACTTAAAGTAAGCCCGAAAACTGTTTCGATGGTGTTAAAAAACTTTAAGGATAAATTGGCTGCTACTCGTAAGCCAGGTTCGGGTAGAAAAAGAGGCATCAGTGACCAAAATATGAAAAAGAAAATCATTACCGTTTTTCAGAAGAACCCCAATATTTCAGGTAGAAAACTATCGCAGAAGGTGGGATGTTCCGAGTTTTTTTGTCCGTAAAGCAAAAAAAGAAGCTGGTCTCAAAATGTTCAAGGTTCAAAAAGTTCCCGACAGAAACTCTGTGAAGAATGTGGGAGCAAAAAATCGCGCAAAAAAAATAAAAATTTATTTCTTTGAAAAATTCAATTGCTGCATCATGGACGACGAGACATATGTTTTAGACCACTTTTCGCAACTTCCAGGCCAGGAGTTTTACACAGCAGACTCGCGCGGGAATGTGGACAAAAAGTTTAAGTCAAAAAGGCAGTCAAAAGTTTCTCGTAAATTCCTGGTTTGCCAGGCAATCTGCAGCTGTGGAGAACTACGGGAACAATAAACTCCCAAATATGCATTAAAGAATGCTTGGAAAAAATATGAAAGCCTTTCCTAAGACGACATAACGTTTCCACTTTTTTTTCGGCTTGACCTAGCTTCTTGTCATTATAGCAATTTGGCTTTGGAATGGTATTCAAAAAATAATGTGCTTTTGGTGCCTCGAAAAGCAAATCCGCCCAACCGTGCAGAACTCAGGCCAATTGAAAGATACTGGGCATTAGTCAAAAAAGAAACTAAAGCAACAAAAAAAGTATGAAGGAATGCCAAAGACTTTCACTAAAAGTGGAGTTCAGCAGCTCGAAAAGTGTCAAATATTACTATAAAATTATTAATGGAAGGAGTGCCGGAAAAGTTAAAACGATTTTAACAACAATAGTAGTCGGCCGCCGTGGTGTGGAGGTAGTGTTGCCGGCCTACCACACCGAAGGTCCATGGTTCGAGCCCTGGTACAGGTAACATCAAAAGTGATTTGAAAAAAGTTTTTCAAAACGGGGTCGCCCCTCGGCAGTGGTTTGGCAAGCTCTCCGAGTGTATTTCTGCCATGACAGACTTCTCAGCAAAAATTCGTCTCCTTTGTGCATAGATGCCGTTCGGAGTCGGCAAAAAACTGTAGGTCCCACCAATTTGTAGGGAAAATTCAAATCGGCACACCACAAATTGGAAGAGAAGCTTGGCGCAAAAATCTCTTAGGAGGTTTATGATGATATACCTGTTGTATATCGCGCCATAGAGAGAGTAGTGACAAAGTTGTTGATATATAATAAAACTTGTAATTAAAAGGACAAATAACAGCTAGTTTTATTTTCAAAATCGGACTACTAGTTTACGATTTTTGGCATAATTAGTAAATGACAATTTTTTCAAACGCACTCCTTATATTAGATTGGGTCAAGTTTTTAACCGATATCGCGCCATCGATTTTTCTATAGGCTTCGGGCTCAGGAAAAAAAAGCTCCACTAAGCATACCCAAAAAAATAGTTTTCGAGCCTGCGAAATTTAATTTTTTTGACTTTTTTCGACTTTGATTTTTAAGGCTCAACCTACTAAAAAAATTTTCGTTTGATTAAAAAATTTTCATGTATACCCTGTCCGACCCAAAAATGTCCGCTAAACGTTGGCCATAACAGTTTTTTGAAAAAAAATTTTATTTTCGGGTTTCGGGACTTGTTTTATACATTAGATATATAGTTTAGACGTAAAGCTGGACCAACTTGCTCAACTTGCTCATTAGTATTACAGGTAACATAAAAATTTACCTAGCAAATATGAAAGAGGCAATTTTGATCGGTTTTTACTTTTGAGACAACCTTCATCGCGATTGCCCACTGTACTCCGACGTTGCTGCTGATGATTTTGTCTGCAAGGGTCGTCACATTAGCATTATGTGTGACAACAACTCTAGCAATTCGGTTTTAACGCACAGAAGCTACATTCATTAGCGGGGTGGCAGCGACGGGACTTGCAATGCATCCCAAGCGCAGGCGTTGGCATCAAGAGCAGCCAGCAAGGATAAGCATTTAAACTTTTTTAAATTTTTAATGAAGATGCAACATTGCGAAAGAGTACACTTTTATTTACATTTATGCTATTTTAAGTCCACAAATGAGCTAACCCACGCTCAAACGTTAAACACGTAAAAGAAATTTACACGCATGGTACTCAAATAGAAGTGATTGTAACTTTTTCATTTGTGTACTAAACTTTTCTGCATGTTTCAACAGTATATGATCCAGCTTATGAACATACATATGTAAGCTTTTTAAATACTTCTTTCGTTAAAAAAATAAAATTACTACAACAAGCAACAAATAACAAAAACTGACAAGCACGGAAGGTGTACCCAAAAGCCCTGCGGATATTAGAAAAGCAGTAATGACATTTGAAATAAAATATTAGAAAAATTACAACACTTCTAACTCACGTAAATAGCGCTACTTTTTACACTTTGAGTGGATTTCTTTGTAAACTTTTGTAAATTATGTTGTCAACATGGGAGATACAGGGTAGAACCGGTGCTTAAGCTGACTTAAATTAAGATTTCGCATGCTACGAAATTGTTTATAAAATTTTTTCTAAACTACATGAATGTTTTGCGGTGGTGAGAGGCTTACAAACGAATTGAAGTAAAAGCAGTACTGCGAACTGTGCCACATATTTTAAGACTAATTGGCAGCATTTACTTGGAGCACAAGGAATTTAAATCAGGGTGGACTGCAAACCGATTTGGCACTAAAAAAAGTATTTTGAAAACCCCAAGAACCCATAAAATTGCTATTAATAAGTTTGAAATACCTAATTTAAAGCACAGCACTTCAGGTAGAATTTTCAATTTTGTAAAATACATACAGTGCCGGACATAAGTATGGGCACAGATGTTTTCTGCGATTTTCACAAATTTTGGCCTTAATAGAATTATTTTAACAAAGACTATATAAAAACATGTACCAATGTCTAATACAAGAACTATAAATTTTGTTTTAAAAATGTACGCAAAATTCGCGCAAATTCCAAGAAGTTCATAAAAATTTTAAATTTTTTTCAAAGAATTTTTAGAAATTTTTTGAGCATGTAGCTTTGTAGGCAATTAAATTTTATATATATGTATGTATAATAAGGTGTTAATCTTAAGATCGTGACACATTTTTCTGATTTTTGGCAATTTTTTTTGCGACGAGCTCAATCGTTTTCGTTCATATAGGAAAATTGGGTTAGTAAACTTGTATGGAGGAAGTCCCAAGAAAAAAACCAAACTGTACTCAAAACAATTCCAAAAATTCTGTGAAAAAAATTTAATTTTTTGCAATTTTTGCGAATTTTGCGTACATTTTTGAAACAAAATTTATAGTTCTTGTATTAGACATTGATACGTGCATTTCTATAGTCTTTGTTAAAATAATTTTATTAAGGCAAAAGTTTGTGAAAATCGCAGAAAACGTCTGTGCCAATACTTATGTCCGGCAGTGTATTTGAAAATTGTATTTATCTTCTTATAATTCTCAAAAAAAAATATATATATTATATTTTTGACGCATAATTCAAAACACTGCACACAAATATTTCTTTATTAATAAAATTCATTAACCTATTTTAAAATAAAGTGATCTTCCGCCTAGGTAACTTTGCCAGGGGCCGGTAAGGTCTGGCAACTACCAACAGCTACTATTTCCTTAATAGTGTTTATTGTATATATCATCCAAATATCAGCACTATTGAAAATGTGCTAAAGTTTTGTATATTGATACACATGTTAGGAATAGAATTAATAACTTGGTACACCCTGTACTTAGTGTTTTACCTCTCCAACTACCAGACAAAGGGGCGCCGTTTTACGCTTTAGCGAAATTTCATTCCTTTCATCAAATTTTTTGCTTATTCGAAATTTTTTACTGTCATTTCCTTTACCACATTTTGTATTTGTTTTCTTTTTTTTTCAACTTTCAACAACATTTTAACAAATTTTTTTTTGCTTTTCACCGTCATACCTAAGGTCAGATTGTGTTTACCCATTTTTCATGTGCCTTTTTTCAAGTGCGAGCATTTTTTATGTTTTCAGGTGCTGCTTTGTGTTTTAATTCGTAATTTGGGATTTTAAGTCAAAGCTCACTGTTGCTATATCATGTTCTTGATATTGTTGTTGCTTATTACAGAACCTTTTACATTTGGTGTTTCTCATTTTGTTAATGACAATATTATGATAAGCATGAAGCAAAATTTATAAAAATGTTGTTCCTGTAAAGAGGTGAGAATGTAGAAACATGTTTTACTCTTAAGGTTGATATACACAAATATATATTTTTGTCTATGTATGTAAGGATGTGTGTTAGCTTTGTTCGTGTGTGGAGTGTCATTACCTTAAACGTTGTCAGGAGACAAATAAAATATTTTAGTGGGAAATAACGAAAAGAAATTTGAATTTAAAATAGTTAACTAATAAGGTATGTTATGTAGTTAAAACATTTGAATGCGAAGGTAATTAATTTATTAACGGCAAGGGTAACCTTTAGAGCCCTATTACTGAGTAAAAAATAGATAAAAAAGTTTATGAAAAACTTTTTAAAAGCTACCACATCAGGCAAGGTTTAAAGTTAGGTCCATAATATTCCACTTACGCATATTTTTCTTTTATAGAGAGTTAAATCTGTCATACATAAGCTATTAGCCAAAAAAAAATTTAATATTTTTCCGCTGTTTTTTCATTGGAGGATAATTTTCCACATATTTTTAAACCTTTCATGAACATGGAATCGTTTTAGCACTTTGTAGCTATGAGAAGAAGAAGAGATAGCCCCATCAATTAGCATACTGAAATGATGAACTGAGTCGATTTAGCCATGTCCATCTGTCCGTCTGTCTGTTTGAACGCAAGGCAGTCCCTTAATTTTAGAGTTATCTGGCTGAAATTTGGTATGAGGTCGCCCTTTTGTAATATATTAATCGTTTGTCCGAACCACCAAGATAAAACCAATCAACCTATAGCTCCCATACAATCAATTGTTCCGATAAACTGGTTTCGAGCTGTAACTATTGTAATTTAGCTAGGAACATAAAATGTTGCAGCTACTGTACTTATTGCATATGTAAAGTGTGTATATTATTAATATTGGAGCAATATGTTGTATATCCCACCTACACCCCATTTTCCTGATAAGCGGTCTTTTGGGATATGCATATTTCAATTAAAGGGGTAAGACCGTAAAACTTTGCACAGTTTGTACTCATTGTAAAAAAAGAACGGACCCAGAAAACCGCGATACGTTTTCATGAATGGTATATAGCCTTCGATACAGCCGAAGACAGCGCTTTCCTTACTTGTTTATATTTCGTTTTGGTTTATTAAATACGCTCAATTAACTTCATTCATTCCCCAAGCTTCGTAAATACAGGCCTTTATAAATTCATACACATATCAACTCTCCAAATCTACGGCGCAAGAGAGTAGAGATATTTCTAGAAAAGATATAGCATTTCGTTTGAATATGTTAAAAATTAGTTTTAGTGCTTTTTTTCTTCAGCCTCTAAGAAACCCCAAGATAGCAGTGCTTTACCGATTGATAGGTGATTGAAAAATATCCCTAATTATATAAATATAAAAGCACAAACAAAAGAAAATGTAAGTAAGGGGCATAGATATCCTATGAACAAATGATTGGGCTCGTGGCGCGCTCAGGAATACATTATTACCAACCATAACTAGCTGGGTACACAATATAGCAGAAACTTTCCGTTTGACCCCGGATCATTACAGAAAGAAATGGAGCTTCAGTGGGTCGTCTCCGATAAATTCAGTTCAAGGGCTCCTTAAGGTTTGATATTGCTCTTAGACGATTATAAGCATATTCGTTGGACAACTTCATGAGTGGATTTATGCAATATTCAGCAGCAACCCAAACGAATTTTACTTCTTTGTGTTACCGTAGATAATGAATGTAACCATCGTACCACACCAGAAACCAAGGAACAATCAAAACAGCTGGTTCCACTGGGTGAACGTGCATGAACGAAAGACTAAGTGGATATGTCGGCAAACAAGATTATGGCCACAGTTTTTGTTGATGCACAAGCAGTCACTTATATCGAATACCTTGGAAGGATTAAAAAACATTATGTAATTTCGCGTAGTACTCAGAGTTTTTCAATGGATTCGATAATGATTTGAGTCAAATTTGGCAGCATTTGGCGAGGGAAAAAATCTATTTCTGTTCATGATTGGGTTAGGAACTACCTTAGCTAGCATATTCTACAAGTTTGAACCCTCCGACTATTCGCTGTTCCGAAACTAAAGAAAGTTTAGTGAAATGGGCCATCACTGAGACAAAAATTTTAATTAATTTGGACTAAATGTATGGCGTTAAAATAAGATTATGTTAAAAAATAAAATAAATACTTTTATGCCGAAACATTATTTTTCTACTAAAAAACTCGCCAAATTTTTACACTGCCCTCGTATACAAATACAGCAATAAAAGAAGGTACCTGTGGGCACTTATAATTAAATTTACTGTCCAGAAAACTGTTGGTTGAATTATTTTTAACATGCCCTATGACCGCGGTGGACGGCTAAACTGATTTCTATTATGTAAAAAGCAGTTTCTTGGACCTTCTCTGTGGGAGGATTTTCGATGAAAAACTATTAAAAAATTGTATTTGTTGCTACCGAAAAATTAATACAGCCGAGGTGACGATTTCGCAATTTTGTTGAGTTTTCAGTACATTGTGTTGTTGCTCTGGGGAACGTTTCTATCAAAACGTTACACGATAGATGACGCTGGAGTCAGTCCGAGTTATTGACCAAAAGTGGACTGGGTGTGGCCCTAGAAGATGTTCCTACGATATGGGTTTCACATTTAAAGGTTTGATTAGGGTATCAGCAGGCAGTTGTTTCTAGGATAGGGCAGGAATAGAATTATATTATATTTAATAATATTGATAATGATAACGATAGTGATAGTGGTACTGATAGTGATAGTGATAATGATAGAGATGGTGATAGTGATACACGGCTAAAAATTTGAGCCTAGATTTTAAACTTTTTTGATCTACATATATAACCACACCAAATTTGGCTTAAAGCTTGCCGGTTTTCGAAAAAATGTGCGTGATGAAAAGGGGTAACATTTTACACCAGAAAGTTTTAATTTTTTTTTTAAATTGTATCAATTTATAGGACTTGAACCGACGCGTGCGCATCAGTGTGCAGTGCTCTACCCACTGAGCTAAGGCGCACACATCTATGGTGTGGGAAAATACATATTTGTATTTAGTTGTGAATACGTAAAGTTTTTAATCTAAGCCTAAAAAATTAAAAGTTGGTGTAGGTAACTTAAAGGTTTCGAATTTGTTACAAAAAAGTTTCAAATATTGCGTAAACCAAAGAATGGTTTAAAATTTAGGCTCAAATTATTAGCCGTGTAGTGATAGTGATAGTGGTAGTGATTAAGATAGGGTAAGATGATTTAGAGATAAACGAAGAGGAAAAAAAGGAGAGTGGGCTTGCAGAATAGTATGGATCTTTTGAGAAAGGAGAGGAAATTGTTTGGCAGAACAACGTCTGCCGGGTTTGCTTGTTTATTTGTGTTTAGTATGCCTTGGCCGCAATAGGAGAGCTTAAGCTTTAAATTTCAATAATGACAGTTTGTGAGAGGTATTTCTTCACTGATCATACAACTCAATCCAATGAAATTAATAAAACTAATTTCGCTGAAAACTTTTTTTAAAGAAAACTTAAATAATTCTAATGCTACGAGCGTATGTACGTAAATAAATAGAACCCAAAAAAAGTACAGTTAACAACAAAAATCAAAAAGAGAAAGACTTTCTGTTTGCTCGATTGCAAATTATGCACATTTCAAACTAAACCATTCAAGCGAAACTAGAAATGAACAACAGCAAAAAAATGCAAACAATAAAAATCCCAACCGATGTAAACTCCAACTGCATACTGAGCAGCAAAGGATTATTTCAGATCTCCTTCTTATAACCCCTTATATAATGATAGTAAATTTGTGATCCACTTGGTGTTTCATGAGATGGTAAGCAGAACAATAAGCAGAAGAGGAAGCGTATCAAGTTTGATAGAGTATTAAAGTAGCAAGGAATGAGAAATGTTTTTATACACTGCTTCATTGAATGCAGTAAACATGGAATTTTCATTTCATATTGGTGGTGCTTCAATTGGTTTTGAGAATGGAAAGGAAGAAAAAATAGGAAAGAGAAAAGAAAAGTAAAGACCGAAAACAAATGTGAAATAAAAACGAAAGCTTTGAATACCCAGATGTACGAGCTGGAAAAAAAGTGGTCGCTTGTCGCCTAGTCTTAAAATGAGAGCACGATGTGCCAAGTGTCAAGTGCTTGAGAAAGGAAGTGGAAACATAAGCTTAAGGGAGTAGCTGAAGTGCTAGCAGGATCAGGTGTTATCAAGAACAGGTGATAGTTGAAGCAAAAAACTTCACAGAGAACACAAGGTTTCAAGAAACTTTTGTATGCACAAACTTGCACGATCTGAGAACGAACACTCAAAGCGTCATGAGGAAACACTGTAAAATATCTAATGTCTAAACGCATAAACATTATAACAATTAAACACGTCTTTCAAAAACTGCATAAAAAAGTACCTTAATTGAAAAAATCGAAATTTTCGAAAAAAAAACTAGGAAACTATTTCATTTGGTTTGATACAAAATAGCACTCGTTTTAAATAAAACCATTTCAATCCTGTTATCTGTTCTATAATTCAAGGTCACTTTTTTAACTAGAATTGGAGAATTGTGAATTCCGAAATTCAAGGAGCAATCTCGAGACTCCGTAATTGTAAAATTATATCCTTGAAATCCCGGGATAGAAAAAATATAAACCCTATCAGTAACTATCTGTTACAAATGTGTGATTTTGACGATATTGTTGGTGTTGAAATAGCTCAATTTTAATTTCTTATTTATTTATTTCTTTATGTTGCAGGGTATACGAATTTAAATCAAAGGGAAATCAAATAAAAAATCTCTACAACCTCATTTATTCATTTTTCTGTCAATCTTCATTTACTGATGCTTATCTTAATTTATTTGCTGTAACATTGCAATTTCCATTAAAATCGAAATAAATGAAAAGGAGCAAAAACTAGTGCATCAATAAAGAAAGTGTTATACACTTCATTTGTTTCATACACTTATTGCCTTTTTATTTACTCTTCCGTTGTTGCTGTTGCGGTTTGTTAACGCTGCTTGAATGCTCTTTTATTATTCTTTTCTTTTTCTCCGCTGTCAGCATTTCTACAGTTAAACTTTTAAGCTAAACAATAAAGTGGCATTGAGTTACTAGTACGTACATACATATACTTATGTACATATGTATTAAGAGGCATATACAAAATGTTTATAACTACTAATAAATGTTGGATTGAGAAGAGCCGCGTTTAGACATAAACCCGCTCACAAATTTTAGCAAAAACTTCCACTTCCTTTGGAGAAATTAGTTTTGTAAGCACAAATGAACCTTCATACGAATACGAGTACACACCACTTTCAAATTTCAACTCAGCTCCACATCCTCAAGCTAAGTACTTTTGGGGCCAAGGCATTTACAATTTTTTAATTATTCATTTATCGTTACTTTATGGCAGGAATGGTGTTGGCTGAAATTGTGAGTACATATGTGCGTGAATTTGTTAATATAAACAATGTAAATAGTGGAGATTCTGAAGTTGAGCAACTTAAAATTTAATTACACAATAAAATTTATGTGCCAACTTCATTATCGAGTTTTATGAAACGCCAAAAATATGTACGCATTTATCAATTTTCTCATACTTCGTCTTACAAAAAAGTAAAATAAGAAGAAGTGGTAAATGTATACGTACACATACATACTACATATAAAACATATATAGCCCTTATGCTGGCGGCAACACTTGTGTTTAACTTCTATATGGGATTAATTGTTACTCATACGACATGGTGACTCAGGTATAGTTAAAAATTAGTCGCTTAATAAAATAGAATAAGACAAGATAAAAAAAATATATAAAAAAAGTTAATTGAATATAATTAACTTAAAAGGCAATAAAATAGAATTAAAAAAAAATGAAGCAATAAAAATTATAAATATGTTTCTGTACCCAAGGAAGGTTTATATTTTAAATGGGTGAAAAATTATTAGATTTTTTTTTGCAAGCACTTAGCGACTTATGAATAAAATAACAAAGTGAGATTTCTTTTTAAATTTTTAAATTAAATGTGAAATTTTCGCTTGTAAGAAAGCAATCAAAGTTGTGAGCGCTTACAATGTTTTCTACTCATTTTTTTTGTGGCTTTCAATTTAAACGTTTTTGTAGGCAAGTAGAACAATTTTATCCTGCAGCGAAATTACGAATAAAAACGGTAAAAATTTCTATATTGAAGGTTTCGAAGAACGCAAAAAATATAACAACTCAGTAAGCAATTAAACTAAAACAATGGGAAGAATTTACTTAACCAATAAAAATTAAGATGCGAGTTGATTTTATTATCTTACTTTGGCTGAACCGAAGAATGTGCAAAATTTTTATCAAAAGTTTAGCGTCGATGATAACAGCTTAAAAAATCACGGCCAAATATCTGCAGGTCGGGAAGCTTTGCATGGAACATTCTGAACGGAATACCACAATCCTTGACCAGAAAAACACCCGACACCCGAACTTAGAATTACAACCCTCAGCCTGCTATTGTTTCTTCTCACCAAAATACAACTTATTTTTTATTTACTTTTAGTGTGTGGTTATTTAGCAACTTTACGGTCAATTTTACTCATTTTTGCTGTCAATAGAAAGTGCCTAAAATCTCCTTAGCAATTCCCTGCACTTTGTTACAACTGAGATATAACATGCAGCAATGAATTAATTCTACATTTTATATGCCAATCAGAAACAAGAACCTGAGGTAGAAGAGGAATAATGAGAAAGCTAAATAGAAAAAAATTAAAGAGGGCAAACTCCACTTTCCATTACGGAAATTGATATTTCAAATGCAGCGGCAATGCCAAGCAACACCACCATGCCAATGGGAATGTTATTAGAAAAGTTCACGCCTCTCTGATGGCGATGCCAATGCTAATCTCCGGCATTTGAAATGCTTACATAGATATACATGCATACAAGCTACATAGATAAACGAGCGCCAAAGCTCCAAAATAAATTTCCCCCTTTTTAGTTGAAAAAATTGTCTCTTTTTATAAAAGTTTGAAAGTAAAATAAAATAAAATTAAAAAAAGTTACATAAAATAAAATGAAACAAAATGAAATTAAACAAAAAAAATTAGTAAAATGAAATAAAATAAAATCAAATTAAATTAAACTAAATTAAAATAAAATAAAGTAAAATAAATAAAAACAATAAAAATTTTCATAAAAATTCAAAAGGTCAAAAATTATTATTCTTGGCTTTGAGCTCCTTTCATGAATACTTGAAAATGTACAGGCTGTGAATCAACAAAAACTGTTATAGGCCAAAATCCGTTTATAGGAACAATCGATTGCATGGTAGCTATGCAAATAATTATTGCTTTACAAAATGGCAGCCCCATACCAAATTTCATCCAAATATCTCTAAAACTGAGGGACTAGTTTGCGTTCAAACAGACATACGGAGGGACGGACGGTTATAATACCATTTCATGTTTATGAAAGGTATAATAATATACAATAAAATAAAGTAAAACAAATAATAAAATAAAATAAAATAAAATAAAATAAAATAAAATAAAATAAAATAAAATAAAATAAAATAAAATAAAATAAAATAAAATAAAATAAAATAAAATAAAATAAAATAAAATAAAATAAAATAAAATAAAATAAAATAAAATTAAATAAAATAAAATAAAATAAAATAGAATAAAATAAAATAAAATAAAATAAAATAAAATAAAATAAAATAAAATAAAATAAAATAAAATAAAAGAAGATAAAATAAAATAAAATAAAATAAAATAAAATGAAATAAAATAAAATAAAATAAAATAAAATAAAATAAAATTAAATAAAATAAAATAAAATAAAATAAAATAAAATAGAATAAAATAAAATAAAATAAAATAAAAGAAGATAAAATAAAATAAAATAAAATGAAATAAAATAAAATAAAATAAAATAAAATAAAATATAATAAAATAAAATAAAATAAAATAAAACAACGAACTGAAGACCAGTTGATAATAATTCTTAGTTAATGATTATAATTTTTGATTAGAGGAAAAATTGAAAGCAAAATATGTAAAAATGAACAGACCATAAAACCAAAACTAAATAAAATAAAATCAAATAAAATAACATAAAAACTAAACTAAAATAAAATAAAATGAAACAAAATTAAATTAGTTGAATGATATTAGAGAAAAATTACTACTATTTGATGACATGTTTCAAAGTCACCAACTTCTCATCAGACGCCTTCTGACACTGGGATACGAACCCAAATACCTGTACCAAAGCCGCTGTTAGAGTACTCTAACAACTAAGCTATCATGCCCTGTAGCGTCACAATGTATTTTTCCTCTTATGTGCCATATTGACTTTATTCCTCTTTATACATTATTTGCTGCATATAATTTATATGTTAACTCAAGGAAAGTGGAATTTTTTTTTTAGTCGTGTTCATAGAACAGTTTAGATACAGAACTGTTTGCATATCAACACTTCCGTGTTATTTGTTATGCACCCGCCCTGTACCTGTATCAATCGCTGGGCATATCGTTGTAATTTTTCTCAAATATCAATCAACAAACAAACATAATACTTCGAGGACTGCTCCAAAAACAATTACCATAAAATCAAATTAAATTTGCTTAAATTAAAAAAATGGAATAAAATAAAGTAAACAAAATATGCCTTCTATCTTAAAATATTTTTATTTGTATTTCTCTCCTTCGTATCATTCATTTTAAAACTAAAAAAGGTTTCCCTGAAACAGAATCCGAAAAGCGTTTTTAAAGTGTTTTGCAGTGAATTTCTGGCAGAAATATCAGCATATATATCTTGTGCATTAGCTTTTAAAAGATGCCACTTTGGTTAGCACAGAGTTATCTGTGGGCTTTGGTATAAACACAATCATACATGCGGGTAGACACATGTGTAAACAAAATCAAACATTTCTAAACAAATACGAAAGATATGCAATCTTCGATTCAAGTCAAGCGTTAATAACAATACAAACGATTTCAGCAAAAACACATCGCCACTTTACATATATTTGTCTTTTTTTAATTTTGAACGTCAATGCGAAAAATGTGATTACATGGAAATATGGATATGTGAAAGAGCAAACAAATAGCCACCCTGCAGCAAAACTATGTGCTTATTGTAGTTTCTAAAACGAGACTGGTAGTTAGACTCGGTGTAAAATCAAATATTCGCAGGCCAACGAACAAAGCGTTATACAGTTCAACGAACAATCAAAAACATGACCAGATTTATGGAAATTCTCAGAATTTTTGCAAAAAAAAAATCATTTAAATTTTTTTGGCGTATTTGATTATGATTGGTTTTTATTAACTTAATATTGAACGGAAATAATAGAATTGAAAATTGTAAGCAATTAAAATGAAAATGCAAATTGCTTTGTTTAGCAAAATATTGAACGTGTCGTTTGTATTGCATTTGTTGTTGTAGTACTCGTAATTGGAAGAGCAAAAGTGTAATTATATAATTTTTGAGATTGTACGACTTCAAGCGAAAAATTTGATTACAATTTCAATTTCTTTTGAAGCCTCTTATTGTTTTATGTCTCTGAATGAAGTAAAATGGCAAATTCAAGTTTACGGCTAGCCATATTAAAAGTTTCCTTATCAAGAAAATATTTCGGCATGGCTGAGTACGGAATGTAAAGCTGTAGAAAGTACAAATTTTAGCTGTAATGAAATAAGGTGGGAAGGGGGTTTCAGCTGGCGATTACCAACGAAATTTCGAGGTAACTAATCGTAGTGCTTTTTCTATAACACTTTTGCTTGCTGTTTATTTAAGTAGTTAGTACAATGGTTCTGCGATTGGTCGTATGTGTATGCATAGCAAAAATTGTGTAACTACTCTCTAAAAAGAGTGAACCGCTTTCAATCCCTTTAGAAAGAGGATTAATCCTATCGCTGACCGTCCGCGTATCAGTGGATACAATTGATTCTCCATATGATATGCCCACACAAATAGGAACAGCTCAGCCCATATAAAGAGAACAGAACCTTCATTAGTTCCACGTTCTTTTGAGACTCACCCTGGATTGATTCTGAAGCAATCGTATATGTCAAAGAAGTTTTGAAAATGTATTTCTAAATATTTTCAGAACACCGAAAATAAAGTACTGTAAATGAGTGAATAGTCAATTATAAATGAGAAACGGTAATTATTTAATGATCTTTAGATTCTATATTCAATATATACTTTTTTCTTTACACCAACTATTTTCAGCTTAAAGCGATTCTCTTGTATTCTCAGTTGACACTTCTAAAATTTGAAATTGGTTTTCAGCGTTATAAATTGAGTACTCATTTCCAAATGACGCCTTCTCATTTTCTAAAGCACTAGCTGCTTGGTTCTAATCCTAGCAGATAACAAAATTTTCTTTTTTTTTAAATTTGTTGATATTCTGCCAGTAATGGTCTTTGTTCGATAATTTCCACAAAACTTAACGTTGTCGTGTGCTCATCTTATCATCCCATAAGTTTCGAGAGCTCTTCATTGCATGGGCTCAATCATAGGTAATTTCTAAACTTTTGCCGGTTTTTCTGCTAGCCATTGGCGTGCGTTAATAATGTTTAGAAGAATACAGGAACCGAAAAGAAAAGTTAGTTTTTCGATCTTATAAAAGTCCGGAATTCCTGAAGAAAGTTACTAAATTTTCTGTGATCTCAGGACTTCCACAATGAAATTCCTGGTCACAATTAACTTTTCTAACTTTTTTGAAAAAGGTCCGATGGTAACAGAAAAATCTGGACTCTTATTTTTCCCCCCCCAACAATAAAAGTTATCTTTGGCCAGAAATTACTAGAGGTTTTCAATCATCTGTCATTCGATACTACACTATACAATTTTAAAAACTCGGTTGGTTTATTATTGGCAAAGGACTTTTATTTCGGCCACAAAAAAAAATGTTTATTAAGAAAAATACTTCAAAATTGGTAGCAACCTTGGTTTAAATATCCTAATCAGAAAGTATTTTTAATCCTCTTTCACATAATATCAAATTTGTTTAAATTAGATTCGCAGTTTCGTAGCTATTGGAAAATACTTTTATTCTGTCCTTAAAAAATATCTGGCCAAAGATAACTTCTTTTTTGCTGGCGAGAAAAAATAAAAGTCTTTGTTGTCCGATTATAAATAAAAATAAAGTTCCAAAAATAACTTTTTTCCTTGGGCTTTTATTTTAAAAGGAATAAAAGACCCGGTCCCTGTAAGAATCTCTTAATCTCTCTATACACACATTTATGTACATAAAATTCCTTGAGTTCAATTTCAAATTCGACACTCTTCCTACGTAACGAGTGTTAGCAACCAAAATTTCCAAAAAGTGAAAGGAAATAAATTTTCCATTTGCACGCAACTCAACCACAAAAGCGTTCTTAGTATAATCAAAAAGTTCTACGCAAATTGCAAGAAGCTATGTTCTTCTTTATTTATGTGCTAAGTAATTAAATAATTATTGCACAAAAAGCTGTAGGAAATGCAAAAGGTAATGACAACAAAGCGGATAAGTTGAAGAATGCCAGAAATTTAGAGATTGTGCAATTAGTGATTTAACTAATCCGCTTTCAGCTGAATTTCAACTCCACAAAACTGCAGTTTTTGCTCTTACTACCAGTTTGTGGGCTTAGCTACGTTCACTGCAAATACTTTAAGTTGAATGATGTCACAGTGGTGTAATTTTTTTATCGTTTTTTTTGAGCGATCTGCGCTTTTTTGTTTCGTATAAAGGTTGTGCTATTATCTTTTGTACTGTTGTATCTACTCACTTAACTTAATACCTTTGGGAATTTGAGAATGAAAATCGTCTTTTCTTTGATTTAATTAGAGAAGTTCAAACAATTTAAGAACGCTTGATGTCATTTACATAAATTAAGAAATGAAGCAGATTTTAATACATAGCTGTAGAGTTAAGTGATTAAATATTTAATTAGTTTGTCGAATTCAATGTTGGTTCTTAATTTTTGTAGTATGGTATTTTGTATAACTTCATTTCTTTATTTATTTAAAGAAATACAATTATTAATAACCGAAGGTCCATGGTTCGAGCCCTGGTACAGGTAACATCAAAAGTGATTTGAAAAAAGTTTTTCAAAACGGGGTCGCCCCTCGGCAGTGGTTTGGCAAACTCTCCGAGTGTATTTCTGCCATGACAGGCTTCTCAGCAAAAATTCGTCTCCTTTGTAGATGCCGTTCGGAGTCGGCAAAAAACTGTAGGTCCCACCAATTTGTAGGGAAAATTCAAATCGGCACACCACAAATTGGAAGAGAAGCTTGGCGCAAAAATCTCTTAGGAGGTTTATGATGATATACCTGTTGTATATCGCGCCATCGAGATAGAGAGAGATGAAAAGACACTAGCAACAAGGACTAACTCCAGTTTTATAACTTTATTTTAATAGAAAATATAAAATGAATTATAATATAACGCAAAAGCTATACGGATAGATCTATTTCGGAAGCAACTTCACTTGATTTACGAACGAATTTTTAGTGCCGCATATCAATTACTCTCTCACTTAACTGCTCATGTTAGTTCATCACGCCCACAACTCTTTCATCCACTAGGCATATATTCGGTATTTATTTCATTTATAAATCGTATGAGCCTTCTGACTATTTTCGCATACTTTTGTACATCGAATTTGCTTGTTATTGCACCACATCCAAACTAAATCCCTGCACAGCAGACATTTCTTCGTTCGGATCGTAAATCGATTTCTGCTTGCGATGTTTTCTAGTATTCACGGTTTCCTATTCAATCTTCAATTAATGCAAAAATGCACATACTCTTTCTGATGTACAGGCAAAAATCCAGGTAGCGACTACATTTTAAAATTTTATAATTAAATCCATATTAATATTAGTAACAAATACTATATTGTCTTTAGTTTTTTTAATATTTGACGATAAAGATCGAATTTTTTATTTAAACTAAGAACAAACAAATTATTTTACATACTTTTTAGTTATACCTTTGTAAGCAGAAATTTTCTGAAACGAATTTTCGTGTATAGCAAATGGCACGTCTCAACCAGTAAACTTAATATTTCATAAAAAAGCCTTTGGAGTGGCTTCCGTAAATATTTTCTAATGACAAAAAATAAGACATAATAAATTGCATTTTTTTTAATTTTTTTTAAGGTTCCAACTAAACACACTCGAATTAAAAAAATCTGAAAAACCTAACTTTAAGAGCTTCTTGTAAGAAACAGTTAGAAACAAAAACTAAGACCAGATGCTTTATCTTAGATAAATTACCCTCCCATTAATACCAAACACGTTGACATTCGCGACAATAAATTTTATCATTTTTGCCCGCTCATGCAGCATTTTGCGCCTGGGCGATTTTGACCTCGCCAGTCATTTCTTCGTTCGGATCGCAACTTGGTACTTCCATCGAAGTGGTTGTCTTCTTCTTCCTCTGCTTCCACCGGCGGATGCCGATAAGAATACCTTCTGTGCTCGAGCATCTTCGTTCATTCGTACAACATGGCCTAGCCAGCGAAGCCGCTGGGTTTTAATTCTCTGAACTACATCAGCACCTGCGTGAAAGCTATATAAACCTCTTAATTTTTTTATGAATTTTGGTGCAGAGGTTTCTGTAGCTCATGCTATCTCCATTTAAATCCCTTTCAAAGTTTAGTACAAATGCTGTTTCACCATAAAATACTTAAAACTTTAATATGCATTTTTTTTAATTTAAGCTGCTTTGAGTAATTAATGTTGTATAAATCTCGTCACTAATCACTTTCGTGCTTCACTTGTCACATACTGATGACCTTCGAACATGCAAAAGAAATAAATGGACAAACAAATAAAAGTTTAAGGTCATATTTGAAGCACCTAACGACATATATAAAATAATACACACATACGCGCTTGCCTTCAAATACTCACATTCAATGAATTCTACTTTCAATAAAAATGCTAGCGTATTTCTGTGTGTGTGTCTATCGGTATGTGTGAATGCACAATCAGCACATCACCACAACGAGAGCTTCATGACATTGCCATACACACATTTTAAGTGCTAAAAATGCAAGTGCATTTTCATAAACATATCTATGTGTTTAAGTTTGTATGAATTACTTTCATGCGACATATATTTGATATTTGTTGGTACTTGACATTTCATGTCATAACTTAATGCGACTAAGTCACATGACAAATGTCAATAATATATGATTATTAAAACAACAGCAACAAACTAACAGCAAATACAAGTTTTTAGGAGCTGATAACATCTAAGATGAGCGAATTTATTGATGATGCAGTAAAATAAAAATAAAAGGGATCCGTTTTATGTTGTTAGCGTCAGCTGGGCAATATGTCTGAGCCTTGGTCGCTATATTTCAAAGTAGAATACTCAAGTAACATAAATATTTTGAGTATAAACAGATGTTGTTGTTGTTGTTGTTAACAGTGCTTCGCCCTGCCCCAGATTGGACAGGGTTACACTGAAATAACAGCCCTTGGCCGGGTGAAAAAACCCGGGTCATTCCGGTGCGATAGAACCGGCTGTTGTGGGAATGAGTATAAACAGATCATTTATTTAAGTAAATCAAAATTGAGGCACCAACTTGCTTATAATTTTTTTCTTTTTTAATTTTTGAAAATGGACATGACACGACCCACTTTGGTTCCAGTTAATTTTACAAATGTTATTAATCATTTCACACACTTTTGAGGATAACATATTCGATATAATGTTCGAATTTTCATTAATTTTATTATTCTTGGCCTTGAGCTTATTTATAGTCATGGATACTGAAAAATATTAATTTTCTGAAATGGGTGCGGCTCCGCTCCTTCTTTAGTGGCTTATTCCGTAAAATTTTAATGCCATAACTCAGACGAAATTTGATGAAAAAGTTGATTTTGTAACGTTAGCTGTTTTTTGTAAGAATGGGCGAAATCGGTTTTTAAAGTAGTCCTGAAACAATTTTTTTAAAAGTTTTAAAACATGGTATTTCCCAACCCGTGCAAACTAACACTATATCAAATAAGAATGGGCACACTGAATGAGCTTTTACAGCAAGACCCAACCACAAATAAGCTCTGTGGATTTTGTGTAAGTATACGTGGATGCTACCACTTTTCAGTATACAAATTCTGCTATTTTCGAACTTATACTTTCTTAGTTTTTTTTATCTAAAAAATATCTTATTTTGCTCCAAAAGAAGATTGCCGCAAAATGTCTTTAATTTTAATTAATGACCAGTAGTTTTAATTTTTTGGATCAAGAACTTCAATTCTAGATCGGAGGTCGTACTATCCCAACAAACATTTAGGTTAGAGGACGATTAGAAACCGACTCGAACTCTAATGTATTTCTCAAAGGTGGAAGGTTAGAGAACGGTTTGAGTAACTGTCGAGAAGTATAGCACCTTCTACAAAAAGGGGACTTAGTTCTCGATATCGAGGAAAAGCTTAGTTATGTAATCGTATTCTAACATGAAATTCTAATTGGTTTCTAATGTGCACTTTTTTCTAGTTTTCTCTCAATCGCTCTCTAATCGACTTCTACTCTAGGATTTTCGATAAGAGAACTATATTAGAGTTCGAATGTAAAACTACATTATTTCTCTGACGTTTGAGACTGTGTTTGCTGGGTATTAGCTGTAAGGTTTTGGTGATGCAGTACATCGTAGTATTTATTAGATACATTCAACAACTCTGTTATAAGAAGGGATTCTTAGTTTTTTCGTGTCTATAGTCATAACCCCATTTGGAGTTTCGCTTAGTGTCATATTCGATTTGTTAAAAATTTTATAAGGCCTCGATTATTTACTTTAGCAAGCGCTCACTGGAATGTCAAAGAAAAAATGTGCCAAAGCTCTAAAATGCAAACATTTTTTATGTCTCTGATTTACTGCTTTCTTGAAATATTGTAGCCGCTTCAAGTTGTCGGAATTTTTATCGACTTTATATCGAAATTATACTCAAATTACTCCAGTTTGTAAAACTTTATTTGATTATACATACATTCCAAGAACCCAGTTCTTGCAAATAGCAGAAACTTGAAATACTTTGCATTTAATGTATTCCACTTCAAAAGATATGCAACCAAGGTTGACCGCTTTGATATGGCGTAGCCGTTGCATTCAGATTTCGCCTGTGGTTACTTCTTTTCATGTTGCTTTTCGGTTGACTGCTGCTACTATTGCCTCGGTCACCATCAATGCCACATATCACATACGTAGTATAACCAGTAGATAATGCAAAAAGCAAAATAACAACAACAAATTCTTCCATTTTACGTTATCAGCATTCAACACTAAGCGCTCACAACTATTTTGCTGTGCACTTTGTCCTTTCACGCTTTTGTTGTATTCTTTGCACTTTGTTGCACTCATCATTGCACTAACCAACCAACTGTATGAAATGTGGCCACTTATTGAGTCTAACAAATTCCATTTCCTGTTTGTTGCTATCTGTAGCATAACGAATAGTGTTCAAGATTTGCATATACTATATTAGTATATATGTATGACTTTTTATCAAAGTGTTGTGGTGGAGGACGTTAAATCGAAAATAAATTGCACACTCACTCACGACTAACGAAATAACCAATCTGTTAGGGGTACGTGTTAGTATATGTCTGTTATTATATATATACCAAACGGTGCATAGATTATAGCTTAAGATATTTTTGCTTAAGTGCTGATTATTTGTAATTTCATTTCAAAATTAAGTGAATCCAGGTTTTCATTAAATGGAAACGCTCAAAAAACCGTAAGCGATTCATTATTTATGAGAGTTTTCTTGTATCCAGCTATTAGCCTTTCCATGAATAATTATTTGATTACGTTCCCTATTCTTACTCGCATCGCTTTATGGTATCATTTTTGTTTATTCAATCTTATTTATTATTATTATGCTGAATACTATTATCTCCCATGGACGCTTATTTTTTCTAAACTAGTTATGTGGCTGTTTTCCATCTATGAAGTCCTCAACTTCACTCGATTACACATTTTGTATTTTCGGGAAAGTTAACTATCGGTTCAAAAGATTTTTTTAATTGATCATTTTGATGAGTCTAACTCTAATAAATCGCCGTTTCGCTACAATAACTCGATTTTACCCATAAAAATTTGTTTTGGTCACTTATTATTTGTGGTATTAAAACCTCCTCCTTCTTTTTTAGAAATTTTAGATTTAATAATTATATCTCCAAATCCTTCAGTTTTGACGCGCTTTCCAGTATCGGAGGACAGTTTAAAGTACATGAACATGCATGTCTTGGCATATTCAACGGAAATCTGTATTGATTGAAGGAAACTTGAGCGAAACCTATATAAAGTACATCTAACCAATCTTTTTTAAGTTTTATATTTTTGATCAAATATAATCATAATTTTTTTGAGTTTTATTTTTTTGCTCGAAAATGAAACTCAAACATGAGTTTTATTTTTTTGATAAAAATAAAACTTATTTCTTGAACGGTATTTTATCCTTCAAGAATAAAAATTAAATTTTAAGTTTTAATTCTTTTCACGGATCGAAAAACTTAAAAAGCCTTTTTGAGTGCCAACCTATGTGCATATACCTATTGCTGTGTCTATAAAACTCTCTTAATTATTGAGTACATATGTTGACGAGATTATACCAACGAATATTTATGATCAATTACTTGCCAAAAAGGCGCGGCTTTTTGAGTTTTTCGATCCGTGAAAAAAAATTAAAACTCAAAATTTAATTTTTATTCTTCAAGGATAAAATACCGTTCAAGAAATAAGTATTTTTTTCGTCAGAAAAATAAAACTCATGCTTGAGTTTTATTATCGATCAAAAAAAATAAAACTCAAAAAATAAACATTATCCTTAATCAAAAAAATAAAACTTGAAGATACCTATTATTGTTAATTTTTATTAAAAAAAATCTGAAAATAATGACCAAATATTGAGTTTTAAAATAAAACTCATAACAGATACGGTCCCTGGAAACTAATATTGATTTGTTATTATACAGAACCATAACACCGCGTTACACACATTCTCTCCTATGAAATAAATATACTTTTTCGGAAAGGGGAGAAAAAATAAAAATACAAGTGTATCGGCGATTTTCATGTACACGTCAGAATTTTTTTTTTTTTAGTCGTGTGCGACTATTGCTATAGAAATTTATGCAAGTTTACTGATGGAAGGTCAACAATAAAGTACGCTGAACAAACAATTTGGCTATCACGTACGGAGCATTGCAAAAAAAAAAAAAATTAAAAAATTAAAAAAAATTCTGACGTGTACAAGAAAATCGCCGATACATGTGTATTTTTATATTTTCTCCCCTTTCCGAAAAAGTATATTTGGTTCATAGGACAGAACTAAAGCTCGTAACGCAGTGTAATAATACCTTTTTATAATTCCATGTGAGCCATGTTAATGTGATCCAAGCTCAAATTTGAAACCGTCGCCCACCCTTAGAGCACTTCCGTATTCCTCCATACTCCTCTTTTATGTAAGCCGACTTGGAGAAAAACTTTGCGCATTTTTAAATGTGTGAATCTTTCGGAAATATACTTTAATATTTGTCACATTTGGGTATACAAGGCAAAATGCAAAGTTTGATAACTCACGCTTTTTTTACTTATTCTGTCGTGTTCAAGAAGCAATGCTTCTTGTTTGCTTTTAAAATGACCATCAACATTCTGCCCACAATTCGATTGTGGATTTCTATGATTTCGCTGAAAATCACACACATGCTGAGCTACTAGAAGAAGCAAACACTAAAATGTTACGTATACGCCATGTCGTCCAAGTTAATATGCTAGCTTTCACAGCAAACGGAACAAAGTGTATGTGTATAAATGTTTATGACCTACAAATATACTTATCAGTGTATTAGTGTACATGTATGAATTCAAAAACGAGTTAATGTAATTTTGCGCTTATATATGTATATGTGTGTCTAAAGTCAACTGCATTTTTATCTATGCATGTGCAATTAAGTGGCAAAATATACTTTGTTCAATTTGAGTGAAAATGAATGGATTAAAAGTCAAGCAAGATAATATGGCTATCTACCGTTATTTCAAAGTTAATGGTGAAAATATACATATGTTTGCACGCAAAGCAGAAAAAAAACTTTAAGTAGCTTTGCACAAGCAATCAAAATTAATACCAATACAGCGGTCACACATGCTGTTTTCACTTCGCTTGCTTGATGTAATTTTGTGATACGTTAAGAAAAGAGAATAGTTAAAGCTGCTTGAGGATATTAGTACATATCCAGAGAAACGATCTGATTTTAAAAACATACTCATGGACTTAAAATAAAGTCCACGTTAAAGTCTTCTTTATAAAACTTTTCTAATAAATATGACTCAATTTGTATAATTTCTTATTCTAATAACAACAAAGCTAAACAGCCTACGTACAGGTCATCACAAACAATCGATGAATTATTTCTTTGAAGTTTTAATAGGGGCGAACAAATAAAAATCCAATTAATGGTGATTTTTTTTTATTTGGGATTTTTAAATATTTTTTATAAAGCTTATTGTTTTTTTTTTTTAATTCTCTTATATATTATTATTGTACAGCAAATTATGTGCGGCGTGCCAATTCTGCGTACTATAGATCTAATTTAGCAATAGTAATGAGTTTTAAGTGCGTTCAACCGCATTACCTCTACGCTCACATACACTAACATATCTTCGCATTCTCGAATCGCATAGGACATTCTTTATGCCAACCTCTTCACTTCGCCACATAAGAGTCATGAAAAAGTGAAAAGTTTTACACAATTTAGCAGTTGACAGCGCCCTCGGGACATGCCTACGTGCATAGGTGTGCATTTGAGTGTGAAGGTACAGATTAATACCATGCAGCGGACTTGTTTTACAGTCACGTTGCTGTCACGGTTCTAACGAATTTTTCTTGCTTCCTGTTAGTATAATGAAGCTGGTTAAACTTACATATGGTCCCTATTTCAATCACGGTTTTGGTTAGTGTCATGACTTTATTCATTGTCACCGATCCATTACTTTTACCCAGGGCCCCCCGATAATAATAATTTTTTTTATTTTTAATGAAAAAAATCAAAGGCTTCCCAGTATCGGGAGACAGTTTAAAGTATATGAACGTGCATGTCTCGTAATGCTCAATGGAAATGTGCATTGGTTGAAGCAAAACCTTATATTTACATAAAATCAATCTTTTTTGAGTTTTATTTTTTTGATCGAATATAATCATAATTTTTTTGCTCGAAAATGAAACTCAAACATGAGTTTTATTTTTTTGATAAAAAAAAAACTTATTTCTTGAACGATATTTTATCCTTCAAGAATAAAAATTAAATTTTGAGTTCTAATTTTTTTCACGGATCGAAAAACTCAAAAAGCCTTTCTGAATGCCAAACTATGTGCATATACCTGTTGTTGTGTCTATAAATATATTTTAATTATCAAGCACACATCTTGAAGATATTTATGATAATTTACATGCCAAAAAGGGGCAGCGTCTTTTTGAATTTTTCGATCCGTAAAAAATATTAAAACTCAAAATTTGATTTTTATTCTTGAAGAATAAAATATCGCTCTAGGAATAAATTTTACTTTCGCAGGGAAATAAAACTCAAAAAATAAACACTATCCTTAATCAAAAAAATAAAACTTGAAGATACCTATTATTGTTGATTTTTATTAAAAAAAACCTGAAAATAATGATGAAATATCGAGTTTTATAATAAAACTCATAACAGTTACGGTCCATGCTTTTACCATAGCTCAACCGGTAACCCCAATAGTAATTCCTATCTATACTATAATCATAACTATTCTGTTTCCTTTTCCTCTTGTTCTTCTTATAATTTGCCGCTGTGCACTTTTGCTCTATCTGCCAATCTTCGTTTTTAAATTTGTCTCTCTTTCCTTCTTCTATCACGATCACGGTCACAGTTGCGTTAAAGTCATTATAGCTGTCACTATAACTGGTAGGGTTATGGTTACTGGCATCGGTGAGTTGCCGCCTATTGCCGCTGTTATGTTAATGGACCCAGTTGCTGTCACTCTCATGGCTCAGGGTCTGGCACTAAAAGGGTTACGATCACTTTTCTAGCCAAAATCTCGGCACTGCCAAAGTTATCCTTACAATTACCCTCACTTTCACTTTTACGCTTGACTCGTAGAATTCAATCAAACTGCGACCTTTTAAATCGATATATTCTTAGATAATTTCTTACGGCCGAATTTGGCTAGGGTTTGACTTAACTTGACTCCCAAACCTTACATCAGCATCTACGGTTACCCAGAAAATAACTTAACTCAAAAACTTGGAAACTACAGATTTTTGATTTCCAAGTTACGTTTCTAAGTTCAAAGAGAGACCTGATAGAACTGTGCTACCATGTCACTTTTTGCAATATTTTTTTCAAATTCCTTCATATATTGTATACCATACTAAATTTTTGGACGAACGAAATGTATATGGTAATAAGAAAGTAATACATCAACTAAAAAAGTAAAAACGATGACACATTCAATAATTGACGTGCAGATCATTTGTAAACTAAGTCAAGTCTAAGCTAATTTGGCCGTTATGCTAAAGTAAATTCCATTTCCGCAAGATGCTTAATTTTTGTAAAAAGTAAAGAGTTGGCAAGGCTGAATCTTTACGAGATTTTTGATAGATATTAAGTGTAAAAGTTGGAACAAGTTCCAAAATAAAGTAATACTTTTTCTATTAACTAAGTAGTTGCCAGGAAAATACAAGGAAGCTCAGCAACAATAATTTCCGCTGCAGGGTATACATATGTATTTGAAAATTTATTTTGTATATTTTTGTATTGTTAAATATTTTGTATGTATTTATTTGGTGGTTTGAATGTGTGTTTGTACTTGCTTATGTAGGTCGATGTTAACACGAGTGTCGAGCAAATTACAATTGCAATAAATTTAAAACTGAAATTGATCAAGAATTCATGGAATGCGCTTTGAGCATATTCTACGTACACGCACACTCATTGTACTCAGATGCTTACAAAGGATTACATTTTAATACAACAGCGGTGTATACACTTGATGTGTATAAAGCAAGGAAATCTCGCACTTAACTTAATTCGCTTAGGAGCTGTAAATCTGTTTTGGAAGAACTAGCATTTAGTACTTGCACTACTCTCTTGTGTTCACTAACTAACATCTTCGTGTACAGAGTGAGCTATAAGTGCAGGAATTTTTCTCAAACAAAATATTTATATTTCATTTGGATATATTTCCAAATAAATTTGACTCGAAATTTAAGTACTTTGCCGTTCTAAGTCGGCTAGTATACTCATAGTTGCAGATTAGACAGGGTTGTTGCGGTGCGTATGCCGCCTGTGGGGTAATGGCCTAGTCTCTAAGCGTTATGTTGACACCATCCGTTGAAAAGTAGAGAGTACATCCCATCAGTTTTTGAAGATAATCAGTTAGCCTGGCAATGCTAATTTCGTGATGAAAAAATTAAATGCATACTTGAGAGGAAAAGGTGGGCAAGAAGAGATAACAAGTAGAAAATGGGGTGATGGAGTGGAAGAGGAAGAGAAAGTCGGAAGTGAGGGGGAGGGAGAACAGTTCTCAAATGTAATAAAACGAATCAAGTCATTTTTCGGGCAGGACAATGTCGAGCTGGTCTGCTCGTTTTTTGCAGTTAGGTATGGAGATTGTATCAAGCTTATATGGAGTTTGCTTTCCTTACAATATTCTCGGGAATAAACTCTTTGAAAAACCAAAATCTTTTCTCCAGTTTCCCCGATTTTTGACATGTGTTTTTTTATATACGTTTTGGTCCTTTGGTTCACTGAACATAGAGTGCTCACGTGGGGATCAAATTCTTATTTTCCAGCATATTTTTCTCTGACGATATTACGCAGAAGCGATGAAACACACTGACATCTGTATTTCATTAAATGAAAGCTTCGTTTTAATAACTCCTGTATAATGACGATGACTCCTAAGGTTTCTTTTGCGGAAAATACCACTCTTCAGAGTTTTGTTCTTTTGAGAAAACTTATTATGTTAAATACATCTTAACCTTCTTGTATAAGTTATGTCTGCTTAGTTAGATGATATATAAGAAAATTTACTTCTCTCCCAACTCACGAAACCTTAATGACTCAACTTTTTTTAACTCCAATACTTATGGGACACCCTGTCCATACTCGGAGTATGTACATACATATATGCTTTGCATGTGTCACGCTCCCTTTATAACACTTCTTCCTCTCTACAACGTTTATTGTTGCGTTTCTTCCTTGTGACCTTACACATGCGAAATTGTTGCTCCATACTTCAATCACTCGCAACACCTGTCACCGTGCCAGCGTCTGCACTGAAACATTTCATGCGCTGAAGCGACGACTAAAGCAAACCAGCACTTAACGTTGACAAGAGTCTCATTGTAAAACATTCAATCTTAAAGGTGCCTTCAGCAAGTAAAAGCAACGCGCATGTTGTGTATGGTTGACGCTTGTATGTGTAACTCTATATGTGAGTATGTGTGTGTGGCAGCGAAAGCATATTCAATAAGTCGAAAAAGCAAATTTGAGAGCTTTGGAAAGGGATAAAGGCATCAATTTAAGTGCACAAAGGATTTATTCGGTATTTTCAATATGTCAAAAATGGCTTATTTTGTATTAAGTTATCGTTTCTTTATCACTGTTGTACGAGATACCCTGCTTAAATGGTAATTTTTGGATTCTTATACCTTTCATGAACATGAAGCGGTATTATAACTTTGGTTCGATGTTTGTAAGTATGAGAAGAAGAAAAGATAGACCCACCAATAAGTATACCGAAATGATCAGGCCAATGAACTGAGTCGATTTAGCCATGTCCGTCTCTCTGGCTGTTTGAACTCCAACTAGTCGCTCAGTTTTAGAGATATCTCGATGAAATTTAGCATGGGGCCGTCGTTTTGTAATATATTAATCATTTGTCGGAACCAACAAGATCGGACCAATACAACGTATAGCTCCCATACAATCGATTGTTTCTATAAACGGGGTTTGGCCTATAACTCTTGTATTAAAAAAGATAAGAACGTAACATTTTGCAGGTTATGTACATATTATATACTTAATGTGGCTAGTGAAAATCAGCAAGATCGAACCAACATAACATATAGCCCCCATATAGTCAATAGTTTCCAAATGCCAAATGTTTCCAATGAACTACTTCGCATTTAGATGTGTACTTCCACGAAAAGCTTTAAATTTTTAACAACAAAAATCCCTAACATGACCCTAGTACTTAATCTTATACGGCATGTTACCGTGAAATTCTACCTACTGAAATGGTTTCTCTTATTCCACTCTGTCATGCCGATTCAGTAAAAATATTCAAATTCGAAATATTATATATTTCAAGGACTGCAGGGCACAATAAGAAGCTAACCTTCAAAAAATTCCAAGTTCAATAAATTTCAATTACGAATAATAAGTTGAATTGATTGTCAATTCATACCAATTAGGCCGCAATGAATTTAAAGAATGAAAGAAATAAAGCAAGAACAAAACAAATCACACAATTCACTGTAATTCATTATATTAAACGACAAGCAGCAGCTGTCCTTAGCAAATGAATTCAACAGGAAATACAAATTGTATGCCACTGTTTCACACCAATTTAAAGCGCCACAAGCCATCACATCATATATGCACATATACACATGCATGCATATATGTATGAATATTAGAGTAAGCTAAACTAAATGTTTTTTGTTAATTGATATTAGAGGAAAATTTACAACGTTATGCACAGCGATGGTATGGGATGACATGTTTCGAAGTGCCCAGCTTCTCATCAGACCCCTTCTCGGACACTGAGATACGAACCCAAGTGTTTTTTTAAATTATATTGATATAATATTTTGGAATGGTGAAAAAAATATTGTACACGTTACAGACCTCTCTACTAATTTCAAGAGGTCTATCATTGCTAGTCTAGATCTTTTTGTATACTTGTTTTTGCGTTTTCCGAAATGCGTTTTGAGAAATCCAAAGTATTAATGAAAACCATACCAATGTTTAAAGCTTGATTACTCAAAAAAGGCGCAAACAATGACAAAAATTTTTTATTCCGAACTTTTTTTTGGGAAATTTACTACAAAGCTATCTTTCGTCAATGCTTTTCACTTCAATTGTTTGACAGTTTCAAAGCGAAAATAAAAGTAATCCTAAAATATCCTAAGGTTACTGTTTGGCATTGGAAAAGTATTTTCAATCAAATCTGAAAATTTTTTTTTTTAATCCGGGTCTAATATGCATATACAATAGCCTCGCACATATGTAGTTAGTTATTGAGTCTCGGAAAAGTAATACAAAAGAATGGCTTTATTAGCTTATTTTGCGAATTGTAATTTGTAACAGTACAAGGAGAAAAATTGCAGAAGTACATATAAGAGCAAAAGTGTTCATATACTTCTGGCTATATTTATATTTGTATTAGCTACTGACTGCAGTGTAACTGCGGTTAGCGAGTCCTGTGCGTGCAACGGCAATGCAAGGACATCAACACTCATGCTATGCAGCATACTGTGCATGTATCTTTGTATGTGTGAGTACTTGGTTGACTTCTTTCATTTGTGCCACCATTGTGTAGCCATACCAGCCGCTAAATACATACAGGGTCGGTCATTTGTTGCTAAACTCTTCAGTATTTTGCAATAAATGCTCGCTTTTTAGAGCATCAAAATGTTACCTATATCCCAGTACTGGCAAGAACAAATCGAAATAGTCATAGTTCTTTTCTATATTAAAATTTGTTCCATCAAAAAAAAAAAAACTAAGCCATGTCTATTCATCTGCCCATTCGGTTGCGCCATAGCTGCAGACAAAAATTGGTCTAGGTTAACTAACTTTGGTATATAGCTTAATCTATACCCAGAAAATATGGTCAAAATTGATGGATAAACACACCCACTTTTTTCTTATAGAAAATTTTAACATGTGATGATAGTTCATTAGCTAATGAAATCAATAAAATTAGAAGAAAAAAAATTATAAAATTTTGCAAAATATTTAGGTGTCGCACAACCCACATAAGAGACTTCGAAAGTTTAACAAGCCATAACTAAATATCCATTGCAGCAACAAAATTCTGGATGTAGATTAAGCTTAATCTTAATCGTCTAGGATCTTCAAATGCTTTTAGCAGGTGTTGTTGACTTTTTCGATTCCAATGACTGACAATCTCCTAAAATATCCTTTCTTGGTTCATTTCGGTTCACTTCTTGGCACATTTTAGTGATAAATAGAAGTTACCCAGATAAAGCAAGTCAGCGGTTTTTGGTAACTAATTAACCCGAATCTTCCCACGATTACCATATGGTAATGCAAACATGCCGTTGCAATTTTACGTATTATGTCTGAACTAAATAACAAAAACAAAAAAACTTATGTTTTTCCGTGAGCTGCATTTATTCTGCGTGAAATACAGTTATTCTTTTTTGTTTTTGTTATTTAGTTCAGACATAATACGTAAAATTGCAACGGCATGTTTGCATTACCATATGGTAATCGTGGGAAGATTCGGGTTAAGCAAAATTTTGCGATTCTGTAATCTTAGCCGTTATCTTTGCAAACTTATTAGAGGAACGAAAAAAAATAAATATTTGTCCCTAACGATAAAAAATTTCCTAGCACATCTACTCAGAAAACTTCATCTCGTTCCCTGGCACAAAAAAACTCCAAAATCGGCTCCAAATCTGTCAAATTCCAAGGGACGAGATAGTTGAGATCATTAACCTTGAGAAGAGATTCAAAATAGAACTGGGAGGCTAAGTCACCTGGGACGCATCTCAAGTTAAGTTATTGTATCAGAAGGAGTAATAGATACTCGGGCGACTCCAAAACCCCACAAGGGACTGGAGCGGGAATATTTGGATTCCGCACTAATTTGTCCATACCTGCTTTAAAACCTACGAATAGCTTTCTTCCGGTGTTAGTCTGCAGGCAGAGATAAATCAGCAAAGCAGCTACTTCTACTCCAACATCAGCCGGTTCTATCGTACCGGAATGACTCGGATTTTTATATCCGACCACGGGCTGTTATTTCGACACTACCCTGTCTGGCCTGTCACCTTTTCCCCTAATATTGTCATCCTCCGAGCAGCTCCTTGCAGCAGGGCTGCTCCGGGCTGGGGTCGAGTCCAACCCGGGTCCAAGAGAATGGATCTGCTGCGTCTGCTGGAAGAAGATTTACGTTAAGCGTTCACACTCCATCCAATGCAATTCTAGTAAAAGATGGTTGCACAAAACTAGGTGCTAGCTAAATCCCTCCACACACAGGCCTCCTAGTTTCTACAAAACTTTTGTGGCCCCTTGTTGTTTACGCCCTAGGACGTCCCGTGGCCAACGACGATCCAGTATCGCACCGTCACAAGCTTCAGAAACAGTCTCCACGACTAACAGCAGTAATAACGCCCAGCAAGTAGTGTGTAACTCCCGCTGCCGCTCACGCTCACAGGCGCCAACACCTCACACAGCCGCTCACAACTACGTTCTACGTAGCACCTCTGTTTCAGATGTGAGTAATGCCGAGCGACAGCCGACCCCCCTCCCACTTTCAACTTCCCCTTCTTTTTCCAGCACTAGCACAAATGTAAGCCAAAGCCACCAGCTCCTGGTCCCTTACACCATGTGCTCGGTTTGTCGGTTGAGACTATATACACCTGCGACATCAGTCATATGCAACTCCTGCCTTGGCCTATGTCACCTGCTTATATGTTCTCAATTTGGTAACAGGAAATTATGGACTGATGCGTACGTTGCGCCATGCTGTCGAGCTACGCAACCTACAACGTCGGCCGACTCGTCACCTTCCGGTGCTTCGGATCACTCGTCTTTTAGAGTGCGACGCAGTGCGCGACCCAGCCTGCTTCCACCAAGGCATACGCACCAGTCCTTGACTCCCAGCGTGAATATTTCTCCCCCTTCGCACTTTCGTGTCCTACAGCTAAACTGCAACGGTCTAACCAGTAAAGTGAGTGAAATAGTGAGTTTCATGAAGCGACAGAATATCAAGATCGCTGCCATTCAGGAAACAAAGTTAAACGCCCGATCAGCTCTTCGAACCTGCGACGGCTACAACATCCACCGGCGTGACCGAGAGAGAGGACTTGGGGGCGGACTCGCCTTCATTACTCAGCAATCTGTGCAATATCGTCTATTTGAGCCTGACGTCGACCCGAGGGACAACCTCCTGGAACGTCAAGGTATGGTGGTCCGGACAGGCGACGTCGACCTTGAAATCATTAACATTTATATACCTCCTGCTACCTGCTGTCCGAGAGATTACCACCCTGACATCAGTACGTTACTCAGAGGCGATAGTCGTGGAATCCTCGGAGACTTCAACGCACACCACGATCTGTGGCACTCAAGGTTGATGGTAGGGGACAGGAATTGGTTGAACAAATAGACGATTCGACGTTTCTCACTGTGAACGGGGATGCCCCTACGAGAGTTGCGGTAAATTGTTCCAGTTCGCCAGACCTCACAATTGAATGGAGACCAATGCTTACTCTTGCATAGGACCATTTGCCGATAGTCCTCTCAATCGATCGCCCCAATGACTTCGTTACTTCTGAGAAGCGCACCTTCACTAACTTCAGTAAAGTTTATTGGGTTGGTTTTCTTGATTTCACTGAGAGCACCTTCGCTGCTCTTCCCACCCCGTCTGATATACGAGAAGGGGAAAAAGCGTTTCGCATGGTCATAGCTTCAGCCTCCAATCAATATATTCCGTCAGGTAGAATTAAGGAGATACGTCGGTATTTCCCCGCAGAGGCAGCGGCCCTGGCTAATGAACGTAACCACGTGCGACGCTTGAACCCTACGGATCCCCAAATTCAAGATCTCAATGCGGAAATCAGACGGCTAGTTGATCAACACAAACGCGCCAAATGGGAGGAGCACCTAAGGTCCTGTAACCTCTCTGCTGGTGTTGGCAAATTATGGTCCACTGTTAAATCTTTGTCAAATCCGACCAAACCTAGCGACAAAACATCCATCACCTTCGGTGATAAGGTACAGTCGAAACCAAAGAGATGGGCGAGCGCTTTCTGCCGGCAATGTGTACTGCATCCTCCGGTTGACAAGGAAATCAGGCGTGCCATCAGGGAAGCGCACAAACGCAAAAACAGCCAAGCGCCCATTGCCACCACGGCGGTTCGGGAGGCCATACGGGGGTCCAAAAACTCCAAATCTATTGGCATAGACGGTATATCCATGCTGATGCTAAAACATCTCGGTGAAGAGGGAGTAAGGTACCTAACAACCGTCTTCAATCTGTCCATGACCACCTTTGTCATTCCAGAAAGATGGAAGCAGGCAAAGGTGGTGCCACTACTAAAGCCCGCCAAGCCGGCCAACGAGGGGAGTCTTATCGACCGATATCACTGCTCTCGCCAGTAGTGAAGACCCTGGAGACGGTCTTGCTCCCTTATTATACCGCTAACCTGCCACTAGCCGAACGCCATCACCACACAGATAGGTTTCGGTCTCAACCAATCTCGTACAAATGACAGAACCGTGCTAGTTGCGCTTGATCTGTTGAAAGCTTTCGACACTGTTAATCATGCACAATTCATTAACGACCTGGAGGGTTCAAACCTTCTCCCCTGTCTAAAACGTTGGACCGCCAACTATCTGAGTGGTCGGCAGTCATCGGTTGAATTTAGAGGCGAAAGATGAAAAGCAAGTATAATTAAGCAAGGGGTGCCACAGGGTGGTGTCCTATCCCCGCTTTTGTTTAATTACTACATATCGAGGCTCCCTTCCCCATAAGAAGGCGTCTCGATCGTCTCCTACGCCGATGACTGCACGATCCTGGCTACTGGACCCTCCGTTGAAGAGCTCTGCTCGAGAATTAATTCCTACCTTCCAGCCCTTTCCACTTTCACCGTCCAAATCCTCGGCCACCTTATTTACTACGTGGACAGCGCAGGCGAACATGGAATTAGACATCTACGTCGACGGCATTAAGCTTCCGACTGTCACTCACCCCAAAATCTTAGGGGTTACGTTTGATAACATGTTCAAATACGGTGCTCATGTAGCCGCGATTTCCACCAAAGTACAAAGCCGTAACAAAATCCTCAAATCACTAGCTGGCAGTACTTGGGGGAAAGACAAAGAACCGTTACTGGCAAACGTACAATATTGTCGCCGGGGTTAGCAGACACGCATTGGAGGAGGTTGCAGGCTTGCCAAAACACCGCACTCAGAACTGCCACGGGGTGCCTCCTTATGTCTCCTGAGCACCATCTTCATAGTGAGGCAAAAATGCTCGATGTCAAACAGCATTGTTAGATGTTGACCAGGCAATTCCTGTTCAACTGCCATAAACCGCAGCACCCGAACAGGAGAGAAATACATATGAGAGCTTTAGGGGAGATAAACATCATCAAGAAGCAGCGTCCATACGGTTTTGGAGGGCAACGCTTAAGCTGAAGAAGCTACAGCTTAAAATCTCATCGATACAAATTATTAATATCCATAGGCCTAAACCCCATAAAAGAAGAAGCGTCAAGGTCCCCATAAACGAAGAAGTCAGAAAAGAAGCGTCAAATATGAGAAAATAACACCCATGTTAGACAGTTGCATAACGTCACCAATAATGGGTGGTTATAACACTAAATGAGGCAATTATCAGTATATCCGAAAATAATCTTAGAATCTCAATAGGTTTTCTGACAGGCCATTATAGGCTCAAGGTTTATATAAACAATTACTCAATCTAGTATTATTTGTATTTACGAATACTTCGAAATTAAAAAAAGTTACGATTTAAGCCTTTTATGTCTCCTAAGTTGGTACCGCTTCTGTTTTCTCTATTCTCAATATTTTAATCTTTTCCCAGTTTTGAAATGCTACCAGATTAAAGGTCCAATCCCATACTTCTCTGATCAAAGCTGGTAAAACTGTACAAAATTAAAATGTACTTGGAGCGATAAAGTAACACTAAAAAGTAAGGGACTATCTTCTAGTAACCTCTGAGTATTTCTGACTACTTCAGGCAATTTCCGTAATCACAGCTGGTACTGTTATCCTAGGGTTTCAAGCGACCAGATAACGTAACAGCTGCGCGAAATCGCCTAAGATTCTGAGAATTCACTTGCTTTGACACTTTGGCTTATTGCCGATGTCTGGAATTCCACCAAAGCTAAAATGTTAATTTTTCTCGTGAAGGCTATCTTGACTAATATGCACTTTCACTCAGACCTGTTAAATTTGTAAATTAGTAATTAGTAATCAATTAATTAGACGGATTTTTTAATTGGTCATGATTGCTTTAATTGTTTTTCAAGAAAAGGCAATCATTAATTGATTACGATTAGGAGAAAAAAATTTTATTAAAAAATAATCAACATGTTTTGATTACTTTTGGTTATTTTTGATTTTTTTCGTATTATTTCTGACTTTTTTCAGTATTGTTGATGTATATATTTATGTGCTTCTAAAAAAATACTGAAAAAATAAAAAATAATCAAAAGTAATCAAATCAAAAATAATAAAAACAACTTTTTTTTGATTGCTTTTAATTTTTTTCATAATTGTAAAAAGTCATGATTTCTTTTGATTATTTTTTTAATTAACTGTAAAATAATTATTAAAATTTCAAAGTAATGGTAATCAATCATTAAATAGATTCTCAAGAAAATAATTAATCAAAACGGTAATCATTACGGATAGTAATCGTTATTCAACAAGTCTGCTTTCACTGTGAGTAACTATTGATAAAAATAATTCAATAAATATTAAAGTAAATTTGAAAGATAAGCCAGCGTTGGATCCGTAATAGATCACTACTAGGTATACAATATTCGATTCCAGCAGAGCTTGGACTTTCTTCTATTGTATTTTATCCGAGTTATTCCATATATTTTGTCTTTCCAGACCGAGTCTCTCTTAATTTTTTAGGACCCTGTATATTTGCTACTTCATATATGTGTGTCTATGTATATAATAAATTTAATCATGCATGTCTCTTTCGCTTTTACAGCTGTGTCTTTTGCTTGGAGCTAATATTTTTTTATGTTTTTTATTTCATCCAGCAAAAGCAGCCACACAACAACAAAGTTCATATATTAACAAGCAAAGAAAGGCGACTGAACCAACAAAAGAGTTTTTCAAAGTAACTTTATTGTATTTTCTTGCCATTTAGCATGTAAATGGGAAATTACTTTTCCATTTCCAATTTTCTAAAGAGCAAGGAGAGAGCTTCGTTGATGCTACATAGAGACTCAGGTGGTAACAACAAACAAAATAAATAGAGCAACAAAGACAAAAACTAAAAGAGCTCAACAGCACAAGTTTCTTGAGCAACGCCAATGGCGCAACGAACGGTCAAATGTGCAGCCAATAAAAGCCGCAATACGACGAACTTTTGCAAAAGTTGAATGCCTGATCAGCAGCGACAGAGCAGCATCATCAACAACTTTTCATTGAATGTGCTATCTATCTTGTGTTTGAGTCGCTTCAGTGCAACAGTGCAATGCGGCAAATAAAACTCGGTCTCTTTTGTATAGTTGTTTTTGTTGTGGTTTTGGTAATTTTTGTTTTCCTAGTGCTAGTGTGCTTACATATATATGTAGTTTTGTTGCTCCAACGTTGTTCAAACGATAAAACCCATTCACTATGGTGACATTGGTCCCTCTTGCATGTGTTGGTTGCTCGTTCCTATATTACATGTCATAGTGAAAGTTCAAATTAATTAACATATCAAATGCCTCAAGTCAAATACTAATATTATCTCTATCAATACCCACGCAACTATGTTTCTTTGTGGTTAAACTGCAATTCAAGTATGTGGTTGTATGGACCCTGTAGTCAAAGCAAATAGTTCTAAACTACTTCAGGACTAGTATGGACAGCAAGAGCAATGAATCAGCCAATTGCCTCATTTCATATATTATATTTTTAAAACAAAGATTTCCTACGAAATATCAACTAGTCCTAAAGAGTCCAAGAAATCATAGGTCAATTTTAGTCGTAATTGTTTCGTGTTAATACTTTCAATGTCTCGGTTCGAGCTCTGGGTCCTTACCCTGTGGTTCTATTTGAAAGAAAATTTGTTCGCTGTCGATTGAATCGTACACCGTAAGAAATTTTCGAGGAGCACATATTCCATGTTCGAACTACATTCTGTTTCCTTCGGATTTGATTTATCTCATTTTGATTGTAGAAAACTTGGTACTCTCTGTTTCGAAAACAAATGACAAAATGTAGCCTGTTAGTAAATCCTATTCGACAACAATTTAGCGAATAGAGCATAACAAAAATGTTAGTGGTTTCCGCATCAAAAACTAATTTTCGTTCAGAAATGTAAGCGAAAAATTCGATGAGTAGTCATGACCTTGTTGTTGAATACATTAGAATTATCCAAACCACTCGCAAACGCATTTGCTTCGTCACTAGATTTATATCTATATCCATCATAGCACCACAGAATCAATTTGTATATATTTTAACTTTTTTGTGTTATCTTGTTAATTTAATGTTGTTCATTGAATTCCTAAATCGCAAAGTGTTCTTTGGTTTTTCACTAGTTTTCTTTTTGTGTGTAGACATTTGTGAAACAGAGTTGCTTGCTATTTTCTGATATATCTTCTAAAGTAAGTTCGAACAACCTGCAGAGTACCGATTTGTATTAGAATCCTTGTTTGCTTTCGAATAAGTACAAAATTAGAGCACTGTGATTTTCTAATTCTGGGCAAAACGGGTGGCTAATGAAAGCCGCTACCAAAAAAAAATTAAATAACCTTTTTTCTATTTAATGAATCTGGTTAGTTTTTTTTTTATTTTGCAGATTGACTTTTACATTTAACAAAAATGGATAGCTGGGACACTGAAACAAGAATTTGGATTGTCCGCCGCTATCACGCACTGGAGTCCGTAGTTTCGGTTCAAAGAGAGTATAGGCGCACGTTTGGCGGCAATCCTCCGAGCAGATGGACCATAATAAGACTTGTAAACAATTTTGCCGATCATGGGACAGTCAACAGAAGACCTTACCATCGAAACCCTTCAGTCCGAACGGAGGAAACAATCGCTGCTGTAGCTGCTGCCATACAAAACAATCCACGTGTTTCGACAAGAAGCTTATCTGCTCAAATGGGTGTAAGCAGACAGTCATTACAGTCAATTATGCACAAAGATTTGGACTTATTCCCATATAAAATTCAAATGGCCAACAAACTGAATGCTGCAGACTTGCCGATTCGCTTGGAATTTTGCCAGAAGATGCTTCAAATGGTGGAAGAGGATGGAAACATGTTGAACTGTCTTTTCATGTCTGACGAGGCCCATTTCGATTTAAACGGCAACATAAACAAACAAAATTGTCGAATATGGAGTGCTTCCAACCCACAGATACTCCATGAGACGGAATTGCATCCACTTCGTGTCACAGTGTGGTGTGCAGTTTCATCACGCTGCATTGTCGGGCCCTACTTCTTCGAAGAAAACGGTCACACCGTTACGGTTACTGGAGACCGTTACTTGAGCATGTTGAGAGAGTTTTTCTATCCAGAATTACGCCGAATGAGAATTTCTTTAAACTCTGTGTGGTTTCAGCAAGATGGTGCAGCTCCTCATATAGCCCAACCTGTTATGACAGAATTGCGACGAAAATTTCCCAATAAGCTGATATCCAGAAACTCCACATTCCGTTGGCCACCCAGGTCGCCTGACCTTACTGCACCTGACTTTTTCTTGTGGGGTTATTGCAAACAGGAAGTCTTCAAAGCAAAACCAACAAATTTGAATGAACTAAGGCAATCCATTCGAGAAACAATTGCGGCTATTCCTGTCTCAACTCTCCAAGCAGTAATGAACAACTTTTTGGTAAGATGCCGCACATGCATCGACGAGCAGGGGGGGCATTTAAATTCCATTATTTTTAAAACTAATTAAGCTATATTTAATAAAATTTAATGAGCTTTAACATGAATAAAAGAAAAATGAATTCCATACACTGAAAAAAAAAAATTATTTGAGTTTCTTAATGTAGCAAAATTCATCAGCCACCCTGTATATTAAACAAAAATTCGAATTTTTGATGGTAGATACAGATTTGGTCGTTTTTAGAGTCATCTGAGATGTGTTAGAAAATTCTAGATGTAAACAATTATTTTTTATCACCAGTATCGTATTTCACTGATAAGATATTCCTTAGTATTGCAACTTGATGAACGAAATGAGCGAAAAATTTTCTGAATTCAGTTGAAACTTATTGCAGAAACAAACTGAAACTCATTAAAACCAGCAATGCAGCTTACGTTCGAGTATAAGCGTGCATTGAGGAACTATTTTCGAGATACTGTAGGATTGGTAGCTTCTAACAGCGTGTATTGGCAATTCTAGCACTAAGCGCTGCCTTTTTTGGTAGTAGTAAAATAATCTTTTTATTACGATTTAGTTTCAAGGAAATACTGAAAATCTCTGAGTTTTCGACTGGCTGCCAAAACTTTCTGTCACTTTTTACAATTTGGTGAAGCTAGAACATTTACAAATTTAAATCAACTGCCCAATCTGCATCCTTTTAATAAAATCTATCTTAGATGCAGTGCAATAACATCCACGAAATCAGCGTACGCGGGGCTGTCGGTTTGACCGCAAACTAGTACCACAGTTTTAAAGGTTTGCTTTTTAAATTTCTCCCTATTTGTTTATTTTTTGAAATTTCCGCCTGGGTCGTTTTTACAGAAATTGGAAATGTGAATTTAATTAGGAATGTTAATTGAACATACAAACTAACCTAAACATGATTAAAAATTAGAGTTGGGCATTTTTATTCAATTTAAAGATCAAACGAACTAGTTCTTTTTTCAAAAGTGAACTAGGTTGTTCACTTCGTTCAGTCGTTCAGACGTTCAATACTTAGTTTTCTTTTCAATCGGTTTGTATATCCATGAACATAAGAAACAAAAGAAAAAGCGTGGACATAAAACCAGGATTTGAAACTCGGGTAGTAATTAACCGTTGGGTAGGTAAAATTTATTGTTGTAATAAGAGCCAATGTCAACTAACTTTAGCTGTTTTTCCAAACAAATATTGAGTTGAGTTGAATAGCAAATTTTAGGTCGCCTTTGGTTGTTATTGCTCGCTGCCACAGGATCATTTGAATTACATACTTACTTTAGCATCATGCACAAAGATGGTGCAACCATCAACTGAACTAGTTCGCTCGCGAATTACGCAACTCTAACGATCGAAGTGGTTTAGTGTTAGCGCTCTGCTCTGAAATTCCCTGGGACAATAGCATAAAAATTGTGTTTAAAAGTTTTTTGAAACACGGATTCAACCCACGCCCTTGGTCGGCAACCCTACTAAGGACAAAGTTCTCAGCTAAAATTCATAGGACCCGAAAATTTGTAGGGGAAATTAGAAACAGATCAACACAATTTGTAAGGGAATGTCCTTGGAGGTATCTCGCGACAAATTATTCTGATAATTATCATCATAATAGAACTTTTTGGGAATATTCATCATAGTTATCAAAGCCATTAGCTTCCCTATTAATCACATTTTCATTAATTTTATTAATTAGATTAAACAGAAAACTATAATTACTGCCTTTGTTTGATCGAACAGACCATTGAAAATTTTGTAAGTTTCGCGAGCTCAAGACGGGTTCCTAAGAGTTATCATTCCTTTATTATTTTTGGTTTTTAATAGAAAAAATAAAAAAAATAAAAAGCAACAAAATATGTATGCTAAAGTTATTTCGAAAATAGCCACGATTTTTCCTCTGACAAGTTCGTATAAAAACTAGCTATTTCAGAAAATCCTACGGGGAACCGAAACCAATACCATTAGGTTAATATGCTTAAACCAACTTTTCCTTCATTTGTTTTCGTTGACGGCGGATCCAGGGTCGATTTGGAGTCACTTCTTATTCTAAGCACCTTAGGCCGTAAAAATATGTTCTTTTAATAATCATTGATGTAGTTGTGAAATAATTTCAGTTGTGAAGTAATTTTTTTTTTATCAAAATTAGATTCTCGGAGTCGGATGTGATTTGCCAACAGCTTTGATGGGTCCAAAAATGTTTTAGCTACTAGCTCCACATATATTTAATACATACCATAATATAAAAAAAAAATTTTAAATTAAAAATAGCTAGCAATCACCCAAACAAAATGAAAGGAGTAAAAACACGATCACTACTTAATTTTAAAAGCAAATAACGCGAGATATATTGCCTTTGTTAGTCAGCATCATTTACCTTTGGAAAATAAAAAAAGCCAACGGGCCACATTTCTTTTAACCCATACACGCTCAGTGCCACATTTTTGAAACACCTCATATTTATCGATTATTTTGAAAACATGGTGGTTCCTTTTCTTGGAACAGTTAGCACGACTAATGCTTGCTCAATTTTTAATATAATATCAGATTATCTTCCAAAAATGTTTAAGAAGTATGTTATTTTATACGATTAAAGAGTAAGGAAATGGCAAGATAGTATGGCTAGTAACTTTTTTGAATTGTTTGCAAAAACCATGAATAGATATTGTTTTGGGGTAAACTAGCGTTGTTCGATTCACTGCTAAATTTCAGATACAACATAGTTATAAGCGAGTTTACTTAGCTATTTTTTAAGAATTGAATTTTTTCAAAAACTACGAAAGATATGAACAAATTCTAAAAGCATTTGAGCATTGGGATCTGAAAGTCACATACTGCTGTTTTATTTAAAATTTGTGTCTAAATAGTTGGTGCGATATAGGTTAGATAAAGCACGTTTGTGCATTTATTTGTTATTGCATTACAACCCTTATTTTAATTTAGGCGCTAAAACGTATTTATGAAAGCTTCTTAGGAGGGAATCTATCTGTCATATTTGTGATTTCCTAAACCCTTATCACACATTAATTATGTCAGTTTACTTTACGCACTATTTATCAAATTTTGCTAATCAGTATTATAACAGAGGGATCGGCCAACAAGAGCTGTGCCAGCAACAGCATTACAAATTATATGTCAACTAAGTGACAGCCCGCTGGGCAATTGCCAATCAAGTGTGTAACAAAACACACAAAACAACTAAACTCAAAACCAAACAAACAATCAGAAAAGTAAGTAAGCAAACAAACAAAGCTCGAATGTTATTGTTCCTGCGTGTATGGTGGCTGCTGTTGTTGCTTCTGCATCTAAACGCATATATGTATACAAACAAGCAAATCGTTCTATGCCAACTATTTATTTACCTTTTTTTGTATTCAGCTAATGGCTCAGTTTCGACGCACCCATCCGCAAACTAAAATTCATCACGCTTATACATATTTGTGCACACACAAGCACTGGCGTAGACTAAGGGGGATATGGTTCTTTTTTTTTCTGCAGTTGTCGTTAACTGTACATTTTTACTTATTTTAATAAACGGTTTCAAATTCTAAATTCAATATCATTCATGTGTGTTTTCTGACACTGAGGTTCCATGGGGCGGAAGGATATTGAGAAATGAGAAGGATGTTATCTTATAATACTTGTCTCTTTTATGGGGTACTCGATGCATGGTCAGGCTTCAGCTGTTTTAGGACACCCATTTTCATTCACTCTCTCTTCGTGGATAGTAATGACATAGTCAAGCCAGCACTTTAGTGTGGATTCATAGAAAATTAGAAAACTTGCTGCTACAACCAAACAAAATTATTTCAAATGTATAAAAATTATCAAATTAAATAGTTTTTTTATAATATTGTGATAGAGTATTTTTGAAATGTTATGTTTAATACCTGCTTTTCTTTTTTATCAAGTATATAGGTATTCATAGATGCCAAAGCAATGGAAAATTGGGGTGGGTACTAATATTTTTCTAAAGTAAATTTTATTTCAAAAAAGTTTTCCTATCTAGGCAATAAAGAGTTTTTTTAGTAAAAAGTAAATAACCAGTAAATACTTGAATTGGCTCATTTATTAGGAAAAACGGCACAAAACATTATTTTAACCAGCTTCGCTTTAACAGGGATGCATCAACAAGTAGTAGAATGTCCAGGTTATTCTTCTTTGTGGTGTTTCCCACGTTAAAAGTTTAAATAAGAGAATATTCAATAAGCATAACTATACGCCTTACCATTTACTAGCTCCAGCTTACTGCAGTTGGCTGTTAGCATAAAGAACCATAGGCTCGGAAAATAAGTCTGCCCAAGTATCTTGGCTAGCATGCACACGCTCATCCTCTAATGAAAAGAACCATAATATCCAGCAACAAAATATTTAATTTAATCAAAAACCTTTCGGTACTCAATATATTTAAACTTCAACGCCCATCCCTTTGGCCAACCCCCAACTACGCCCATATAGACACGAGCAAATATTCTATCTATTTGTCTTATTACAAGTTGCTGTCTCTTTATATATGTATCTGCATAGATGTACAATATTTAGAAATTCAGTGGCGATCCAAAACTGTCACCAACATAATTGTATTTTCTTAGGCTATTGTTGTTTTATGCTTTACTACTGCTTTGTTTTTGCTAAATTATATTTGTTTTATTCAACTTTCTCCCTTTCATTACGTGCGTAAAAGGTTCTAGCGTACGTATGTCCAGCTTTTGGCGTCTCGCTGATATCATTTTAAACTTGCAAAGATTATTTGAGCCAAGTAAAAAGCTATCAATCCATCAGTAGATTTGTGCGGCCACTTTCACTCACACAGAATCTACGTGTGTGCGTCGGGGTGTGTTTTATGATAATGGAAAAGAAATTAGTCTCCAAGGATCAACCCCAAATGTTATACACATGTGCATTAGCATACAAAATTGTTTCATTTACATATATGAATATACCAGTGTTGGCTTATATATAACGGGGTCGAATTAGGGATGTAAGCGTCAAAATTATCTAAAAAAAAAACCATTATGAATATATGCGCTAAGCTCAAGTATGATCTGTTAGTTATTTGGATCAGGAGTTGGTAGCGCTAGTCGATATAGACTTAATTACAAAGATGGACTTCGGGCTCACTAAGCTAACATAGCAAACCGACCTATTGCCAGTACAAAGTGATGCTGGTGTAAAATTAGTTAGTGTGAGGCATAATGATTATTTTTATATTTTTAATGAAACAAATTAAAGACTTCCAAGTACCGGAGGACAGTTGAAAGTATATGAACGTGCATGTATCGTCATACTCAACGGAAATATGCATTGATTGAAGTAAATTAGAGCGAAGCCTATATAAATTGGATCTAATCAATCTTTTTTGTTTTATTTTTTTGATCAAAAAGAATCATAATTTTTTGAGTTTTTTTTTTTGCTCGAAAATAAAACTCATGTTTGAGTTTTTTTGACGAAAGTAAAACTTATTCCTTGAGCGGTATTTTATCCTTCAAGAAAAAAAATCTATTTTAAGTTTCAATTCATTTCACAGCTCGAAAAACTTAAAAAGTATTTTTGCATGCCAATCTATGTACATATACATATGTATGTGTCTATAAATAAGTTTTAATTATTAAGCACATATGTTGACGAGATTATACCAACAAATATTTGAGTTTTTAGATCCGTGACAAAAATTATAGCTCAAAATCTAATTTTTATTCTTGAAGGATAAAATATCGCTCAAGGAATAAGTTTTACTTTCGTCAAAAAAATAACACTCAAAAAAAAAACCTATTGTTGTTGATTTTTATTTAAAAAAATCTGAAAATACGTAATGATCAAATAGCGAGTTTTATATCTATCTGCACATGCCTGTTTTTGAACCAAATTCGAAAACAGGTCGTTTTTGAAAAAGTGTTTGATAAAAGGTGATCATCTACTAAGCCATTTTATGTTTTAAGATCGTTTTCAATTGAAAATTTTTTTTTCTGAAATAATCTTTTTATAAAAATAAATTTTGTTCATGCATTATATGTAGGGATAAAAATTCTGTGAAAAATACCCGCAAAGTTCAGGGTGATTTTTAAAAAAATTATAATAGGTCTGTTCGATGAACGTACTAGAGTACTCTAATGCAGAGAAACGCGTTCGATGAACCCTTTTTTGCACTAAGCTTTTTCGAACTGTGTTTTTTGAGCAACCACTAACTTAAACTTTTTTGCACCAAGCCGCTTGGACAACTGTCAAACGCTGTTATGCTCTACACTTTTAGTGCACTCACCGAAGAGAGCTAATGTATGCGTTGTGATATCAGAATTTGATGAGCTACGAAACTGTCTTTTTGGTGTTTTGGTTTCAATATGAACAGTGACTGAAATTCGTTTGGCAACTTCACATAAAAATATACATGGTTTTTTCATAAAAGTCTTTTGAATCCGCTTATGCAAAAATTCCTGAAAATTAAAAAAAAAAAACGGATGAGAATTTTGAATTTTGACGTTAGGTTTTTCAAATGGTTTTTGAGTATGCAGTTTTGTAGCCTCTTAAGTTCTAGTCTCACAATGTGTTTGGCTGAAGACAATTAAAAAGTTTGTTCATTTTTGTAATTGTTTTTATGATGTTTGTTGTTTTCTTCCAAAGTGTTTTGTAATAGTTATACGATTTGTATGAAAGAAAATACCAAACACCATGTGAAAGAAAAGAATGCCAGAAAACAACTGAGTTTTTAATATACGTTAGGCCTGTATTTTGTGAGAATAAAGTTTAAAAGGCAACAAAACTGCTTACTAAGAAATCATTTTCAAAATCTTTCCTCAAAATTTCGCAACACTATTTAAAAATTCTTAAAAGCACTGATTAAAAAATGTCTACGAAAGAACAATCTTTTTTATACATGAAATTATCACACAATGTTTAGCTTGATGTTTTCGTTTTTCATAGTGAGCCACTGTCTATCGTTTCTAAATTTAAAACACGCTGAATTTACATGCATTAATCATTTATAAAATATCACTTGAATTTCAAAATATTTATATTTTATTCAAGTGTCATATAATTTTGTGTTCTAAATTTTATGTACATCTATTAAAAATTAACTTCTTGAGAGTGGTATCGTTATAAAGCTCACTCTATAGTACTGATCGTATGTCTGAACATATTTTTTTGTAGGATACGCGACTTTTTGCATACTCATACATTTGCAAACAAAAATTAGAATATATAATATTGTTTTTTTTCACAATTATATAGTCGTCCATGTTGGAAATGAAATCGATAAATATATTGTATTTCTACAAATCCTAGGAGAGTATCTTTAATAAAATCATCGGCTTTTCCTAAAAATCACTTGATCTTTTAAAGCAAGTATCGTCTATGATAAAAGATCGATCAATCGACCTCGGACTTTAAGAGTCTCTAGAAAGATACGTAAAGTATCGAACAAGTCAAAATTTCTTCTTGTACAAGCTATCAAACCCCTTCATTGAAGTTGCGTGACCGAGAGCATCAACAATACTTTAGTGTATTTTCGGTATCTCAGCTAAATATTATATTATAAACCCTATTTTCTATCTCCCAGCGGGGTTCTTAAAAATGTGCTATTCCAACTAAATTGTTGCTTATAAGCTTCATATAATCTACCAATTTTTCATACTTTAAAACATTTTATATTAAATTAAATTTTTATTGTTGCTCTAGTTTGACTTGGCCCAATGACATTAAAAAAAGGTAAAATCAATAAAGCGGCTTGTTGTGCAATACAAATACAAACTGAAGCAACTACCCTGCAAAAAATCGTGGGACTGATCTCTAAAGAGAGTGACCGAGATTAATACCTTTCGTCTACAGTGGGCTACAATTGATCCCAACTATTCCGTTATAGGCACAGTTCGGATAAGTCGATTTTAATTTCTGTAGCCTACTTTTAGGTGCTGAAAGTAAACTTGTCCAGCCGTACCCGTCGGATACTACCCTTTTGGGCATGAAAGGGACCAATTAGTTTCTTCATAGGACATGCTCAGGCAAAAGAGATCACTTCAACCCACATTCCCACAACAGCCGGTTCTATCGCACCGGAATGACCCGGGTTTTTTCACCCGGCCAAGGGCTGTTATTTCAGTGTAACCCTGTCCAATCTGGGGCAGGGCGAAGCACTGTTAACAACAACAACAACAACTTCAACCCATACAAAGAGATCAAAACTGGCATTGGTCGCAAGCTCCTTTGCGACTCATCCCGGATCCATCCTTTACTAATCGCATTTTGTGCAGGGTATATATGTATATGTGTTGTATGTATGTGTGTGCATTTATAAACTCATAAAGTGAATCACTACTATTACAACAATAATAACAGTAATAATAATGGTAAAAGTAAAAACATTTGATTTGAGCATTAGCAACGGCAAGTTAGAAAGCTATCTAACAATAACGGAGCTACAATATATGCATACATACATATACATCAACAATAGACATACATATACATACACATCACACATGCAATACCATGTAATGTGAGAGGCAAACAAAAATAAGCAAAACGCCGGCCGAAGGCAATAGAAAGAATTTGTTGTATGCTGTTGATTGTTTTGGTAATAGCTATTGCCGGCGTCCTTTTACTTTAATATTTTGTTTGTAAAAGCTTGCGTATGTAGGATGGCTATTGTGTATATACCCACCAAAAAACATAACTCGTATTTATTTCATTTAATCAACAGGCTGATAACATTCTGGGAGAAATGTGGAAAGATTAAAAGTCTTAAAATTTATAGTCTTTTCGATAGAAAACGTCCCGGAGTTACCCTGAAAAGGTTAAGTGATCCCGAAGTTAACCCGAAAGTAGTCCCAGCGACAGCCTTATTTTTTCCAGCAATGTTCCTGAACTAGCCGTTTAAAACTTAAGCCAAACATACTCAATCATATGCACTCATTAGTATAACTTTATATGGGTAAAACTCTCTGCAAATGCATATTCTTCTTATTAATAAAATAATTTTCTTTTTAAACGAAAAAAAAAAAACATTTTAAAAATAAAATTATTTGTTATATGTTTTAGGGTAAGGGGTTCCTCAATCAATTTCTTCACTTTGTCAACCTAAATGGCTGGAGAAAGGTAAATTCCAGATACCAGCATTAGTGCCGAGTTATCGTGATCGTAAACTCAGAAACAGAAAATCCCTGGAATGCAAACATTCAAAAAATGTTTATCCCTAATAAAAGCCATGTCAATCAAGCTTACGTTTTATTACGATTCTCGAGCACCGAAGTAGCACTGCCATATTCCTTACGTTTCATTGTCGCTTACTCTTGCATTTTTGTGCGTTTAAATGGTTTGTTAGATTGTTTTTGAGAATCTTTATCCTCCGTTCTAAGCATTCATAGGAAAAAGGGAGACTCAAACTATTTACGATCGGTAGGCCCAATTTTTTTTTTCTGTTGCTGGAGATATTCTTTGTTTGAGTTTATTAATTCTTTTCGGGTCCCTTGGCCAATTTATACATCTCCAAAAAAAATGTTGTTGTCAGATGCAAGCTCGAAACATTGAATAACCTAGTTTATTTTGAAACTATCAGTTATAGCGAAAATTATGTCAGAAGCGAAATCCAACGAAGATTCATTCCTGCTTTGCACTGAGTACCCCTCTCCATTATCAGTGATTTCGGTGAAGCATCGAATTGTTGAAGCGTCCCACCAATGGTCTAAGGAAAAAGTTTTCTCTCCAATCCTTTAAGAATTTTCTTTTCTGATCTTGACAAAGTCACTGCTTTCTCGCCGTATATGGAGACACAGTATTCTCCATCTAATTTGAGCCAGCAGTGATAGACCTTTAGAAGTTAATATTAAGGTCTTAAGTATTTACGGTATTTTTTTTTTGCTGAAAACCAAAATCAATATTTCAAAAACAATGATTTGGCCCAGTCTAATATATCTACATATTCATTGCTGCGTGCAAGTAAAGTTTGTTGTTGGGATGTGGTCTGCAGGTAAATTTATACACAATTATATATACCTCTTACTGTCAAAGTCGAACGCTATTCAGCAACAAAAACTTGTCTCAAAATTTATGCGCATAATTTATCAACAGAGAATAAGGCGCTTACAAATTATTTAGCTTAGTTTTACGCCACCTAAATATGCAACTTTCTATGAAAAACTTTTAAAACATTCATGAGGTGTGGTTAACACCCTTTTTGTTCTTTTAGTTCCAGATCCAAGCGTTCGGTTTTTTCGTCTGACTTTTTTGAGAAAGTTCAAAAGATAATTTTGAGTATTGTGTTCTAGTGACGACCTTAGCTTTACCGTAGATCGTCACTTAATTGCTAACAAAACTATTACATATAACATTTGAGCGCATGAGCTTTTGTTGTTGTTGTACTAACGACAAAAACACTCCCCGAAGGTTTTGGAGAGTGTTGTCGAATTAACAGTCCTTGGCGGATTTGAACGGTACGCTCCGGTACTCCCTTGCGGTACTGCCCGACTGTCGTGGTAGCGATTTATGACCAGTGAAACCTTCTAGGTCATGTCACCCCTCCTTCCGTAAGGAAGGATAAGATGGGTAATGAGAGGTGAGAGGCATGATATCCGTAGATCAACCATCGAGTTGCACGTCATTACCTTTGTGCATATTAGTCGCCTCTAACGACCGGTATGCCTACCTCGGGCATATTCTAAACCCCTAACCCGCAAGGGTTGAGCGCATGAGCTTACAATGTTTAACTCGTACCCTCTTATTACGGTTTCTAGCAAAAGACAGCAGGGTCTTCTATTAGTTCTGCTTGTAAGCTCATTATGAATCCGTCTGTGTAGAGTGGAAATAGCTTTTCCTAACAAACTCTTATGTTGCAACTTTTAGATTTACTACCCAAGTTTCAGAAATTCGAATGCTAGAATGTTGTTTCATCTCTGTGGGACCCCAGATTTTACAGACGTGGAGAGACACACACAGTTAACGGCACTAGCAAGCAGATTGTTTTGGATAGGGAAAGAATTGATATGCCGACCTCTATAGGTATTAAACATACAAATGTCTTAACTGAATACACCTTTTCGGAGATATAAGCAAATACGGCAAACATCATTGAAGGAAATAAACTTGCCAAATTCCAGAGAACAAACACCCTGAGCAATTGCCTACACGGCTAAAAATGTGAGCCTAAATTTTAAACTGTTTTGTGCTACACATATATACCAAACCAAATTTTGTTTAGAATTAAAACTATGGCGGTTTGCGAAGAAGAGGATTCGAACTGGCTCGCCCCGCATCAGAGTCGGCTGCTCTATCCAATGAGATACATTGCACACATGAATGGTGTGAGAAAAGTATACATTTGTACTGTATATACTGGTGTTGTTGTGCATACGTTGTTTTCAGTGAAGTTTTAAATCTAAACCGAAGATTATTAAAAGTTGGTGTAGGTAATTGAAAGGTTTGGAATTTACTACAAAAAAGTTTAAAATATTGCGTACATCAATGAATGGCTTAAAATTTAGGCTCACATTAATAGTAGTGTACACCCTCAAGAATCTAAAAATTTTACGCAGTTGCATTCCTATAAGACATCTGAAAGTAATTATTTTTTAGGTATTGTGAAAACTGTCGTTCACCTAGGGAATACGAGTCTTCACCAAGTTATTGACTATGCAGCAGGTAAAAGGTTAGCGATTCTACACAAATTCTCTAAATTTCCCTTTAGCTCGAACTATATGACTTTAATATCTACCTTTGGGGTCGGTAGGGCAGCGAAATTACGCGTAAGATCTGCCTGCGCCTCTGTCTGTGCCTTGTTGTTGACGTTGTTTCTGTGTAACTGCTTTGCTGAGTGTTATTATTCGGTAATCGCAAAAGACGAAGGGACCTGCGTTTATCATAAATATACACAGTGTTAACAAAAACAAAATAAGTGGTTATTCATGGTTAATTTATTTTAGCTCAGATACTTAAGACGGTAGTTAATCAGTTTTATTTTTGTAATCTTTGTAGTTATACTTATGGAATAAAATGTAAAAAAATTAACTAATATAACATCAAATAAAATAAAAATAATGAAAATAAAATAAAATAAATCAAAATAAAATAAAATAAAATTAAATTAATTAAAATGAACTATGATAACGGGAACGAAAGGAAGGAAAAGAAAAGGAAAGGAAAGGAAAGGAAAGGGATTAAAGGAAAGGAGAGGAGGTTAAAGGAAAGGAAATGAAATGAAATAATATTAAATTAAATTAAAGGAAAGGAAAGGAGAGGAAAGGAGAGAAAGGGAAGGATAGGAAAGGAGATTGAAGGAAAGCAAATCAAATTAAAGGAAAGGGAAGGAAAGGAAAGGAGATTAAAGGAAAGTAAAGGAAAGGAAAGGGAAAGAAGAAAAGGAAACGAGCGGAAGGGAAAGGAATGGAAACAAATGAAAGGAGATCAAAGGAAAGTAAATCAAATTAAAGGAAATGAAATGAAGAAAAGAAATGAAAAGAAAAGAAAAGGAAAGGAAAGGAAAGGAATGTTAAGGAAAGAAAAAATTAAATTAAATAAACAGAGGAAGGAAATAGAAAGAGAGAAGAGAAAAGGAAATAAAATAAAATTTTAATAATGTAAAGCTATAGCATAAGAGAATAGAAACATGGCCAAGAAAGGTGTATTTAATAACTAAAATAGAACAAAGTTTTGTAATGGAAATCCCACCACTTTTCGAGGACAAACTTAATTAAATTTATGTACAGGGTACACAAGTTTACACATCAAACTCCACGAGTATTTGGTACTCACGCCTTCTTTTTGTTGTCTAAATAAAATGTGCTCAGAGTCATAACGAATACAAAAAGTAACTGTTCCTTTTGGGTCGAAGGCATCGAATTTTTTCAAAACTCATAATATAACCCTTCCTTCAGTCTATTAGCTATCTACATACCAAATTTCGGCTGAATTAGTTTGGTTTTGCTTGATTGATTCTCAAAGACAATCCTCTGGGCATGCAAACTTTCACATTTATAATATTAATAAGATATAGGATATTGTTTTCCGTCGACATTTCGGCTGCTAGCTGTATTCGTGCTCAAACCCATGTGAGTCGTTTTAGCTTATAAAATCCGATATTTTAAAAATTATTATTTATTTTTATCGAATAATTGATTTTCTATCACTTTGAAATAACTTTTCATTACTTGATAAAATAAACAATAAGTTGTTAGTTTGGATCACATTTTTGTTGCTGAGTTTTATTATTGTTTTTATTACTGTACTCTAGTCACTAAGGGCAACATTATTAACCGGAACCAAAACAATTACACACATACACACTCATAAATATCCTTATACTAGCCCTACTACGTATAGCACACAAACAATAAAAATAATTCAATACCTAACCATATGTAGTTACAATAAAATTCTAAGTACGATAAAATTAGACAATTCAGTTTTGATAAAGTAGAAGTACAAGGCACCGATAGGAGCAGCAGAAGCAGTGTCAAAAAGCAAGTATAAATGCACTTAAACGCAAGCCTAAAACAAAAAAAAACATATAAAACATATAAATGTGAACGAAAATGAGCAAAAAGAGACAAACTAGGTGAATAAGTGAACTCCTAAAAGCCCATTTAAGACATACCTACAAATAAGCGTGTGCCTTACTAGGGTGTGTGAACGAAAAATTCTACGCAAGTATTTTGGTCATAAATTCTAACTTTTCCAATAAAAGAATAGCGTTTAAAATGTATACACTTTGCGTATTCTATTGCTTTATTATAACCAGGCGAGGTTGCTTCCTTTTCCTCTGGTGGCCAAATATAACAAAGGTCCCAGGTGTGAGTCCAGAGACACTTACTTAATGGTAACATGAAAAATACTTTCGAATATGTCAATATCTGATATAGAATTTGGGGGATACTTCAGTCAGTATGGCTTACAATTTCACAGAAAATCAATGAATAAAAATTTGCATTGAATGTGACTAACGTGATTCAAAAAGCATATAAAACATTGGATAATGCCTCTCGAAGCGGTTTACTTTGTAATCACCATTAAATTGTAAGGCTTGTAGACTTTAAGCGTCTGAGGGGTTCCCCCAATATTCCATAAATATGCAATGGTGTTTCAGGACAAGTCATTTGAACTGGTGTTGGTAGCCGAGGTGAAAATGGCAGAAAATGGTTTGACGTGGTCGATATAGCCTGACAGTAGGACTACCAATAATTTCACACAACCATAGCTTATGCTCGCTGTTGGTTATTTTTTCCAACTGTGTTTTAAGTAACCCAGAGTTTTTACGATTTGGTTAATTTTTATAAAACTGAGTTATTTGCATTGAAATTGAGCTGAGAATATACGAAACAACATTACTATTACTATCTCATACTTATGAAACAATATAAAGTTGAAACTGCTGCCACGAATTCTAGATTAGAGAAACAACGAAATTAAAAGACATGTATATCTGAAACAATATTGAATGCGCAGTTTTACTTTCATATCTTTTATATGAGCGGAAGTATGCATAAAATGCATGCTTTAACGCTTACTTAAAATAGTTCAAAGTTTAGACAAAAGCATGCAACAAGAAGTACCAAGCGCGAGGTAATAATTTATAAGGCATTTTTGATATGCTCGCTACTAATGTTACTTATAAACATTATAGTGTATAATTTTAGAATTCTCCGAACTATAATCAATACCTTTTCCTATTTTTTTTTATTTAGAGCAGCACGCGATAGTTAATTATTTAAGGAATAATCAGAAAAAATCATGATTGCTTACAATTATCAAAAAAAAAAAATATTACAAAATCAAAAACAATAATATATATAATAATAAAATCAAATTTTAAATCTTAAAATTTTCAATAATTTGAACTTATTGCTCTTTCTCATCTATCCTTTCTCCTTCCTCCTCATTTGTTTCGTTTTCCCTTTCCTCTTATTCTACCTCTCATTCTTCTACTTCCTATCTTACTTATACAACAACATATATCGGCCTTTAAACTAAATATAAGGTAGTTCCTACTGTCGGCTTTTTTGCCTTTCCGTGATATTAAGGGTCTAATTTTACAATCCCGGGACTCCGGATTTGGATATTCTCTAATTCCAATATTTTAGTATGTTAACGTATGACTTTAAAACATACAACAAACAATTGCGGGTTTATTACCCATTGGAAACTCGTATTGATGGGGGCGTGCCATTATACTTTAAAGGATAATTATATATATGAATCTACTGTGAGAGCTTAATAAAAATCATTTGGGGACTTTGGATGCATATAAAAGCAAAATATGTATCGCTACAGAATATGTAGTGCAAAAATAGTGATTAAAATTAATGAGGTCGTGATTAAGAATCAGTTTAATCAACAAACAAAAACCAAAAGTTATAAAAAGTAATACGAAAAAATAATTTACTAATACATTTTTTAATCACGCTATCGAATATGACTCTTTAGAAATCAATAGCAAGTAGTAGCAGCTATACTGGCGGCGAACTAAATGGATCGATATACAATCAAACATAATTATAATTTGTAAAATTTGTTTAACAGCTCAGTTTATGCACAGTTGAGGAACAAATAGTTGCGGAATTGAAATATCCTGTTTGTCTGTTAGCAAACATTAGCAAGATAGGGCCAATAAAAAAGAGCGAAAAGAAAAAAAAGGGAGTTACAAGGTCGTGTCTACAAAGAGTGGTGGTTGTTGTAGACAAAAAAAAAAAAAAAGAAACAACAACGAATTGTGTAGTGCGAGCACAGTGATTTGCCAATATCAACAAAACAACAACAATAGCAACGACCATTCACCAAAAGCAACTGGCATTTAGCCATGACACAGCTTGCGACTATCAACGTGGCTGACACATCATTATAATCACATCAGCAGGACGTGCGTATACAAAGCCAAATATACTTATAACTACAAACATACGCGCAGCATACGCACTTTCATTGTAACTTTTAGACATATTAAAACTGTGACTGTGTGCTTATACGCGTCAACGATTTTTTCTTCCGCATTTTCCGAATGACTGCAGCGCTATTGTGCTTTCAACAACAACAATATCACGTCTAATTTTTGTTTCACTTCTTCACACACACACCAACATATGTCAGGAGCCTGTTTGAGCGTGCGCATCGCCGTCAGTTAGTGGACACCTTTGAGTGGGTGTGTGTGTGTGAGTGCGTGTACGGGCACGTGTGTCACTTACAGCAACCACAACGTCCGGCATCAGCGTCGTCGTAACCACAATATCGCATCAACAGCAGCATCACTGACATTGTTCTGTGTACAATGCTAACGTGTGTCTGTCGTCCAGTTTCCGGTAATTTGCCCAAAATGCCTCCAACTATGCTACCCGCACCGAAAGCGCCACGTAGCGCTGTCTCTGGGCTAGGTGGTGGTATTGCGACGCCCACCACTGTAGTTGTGACAGCGGAGCCCAAATTGAATGTAAGTGTCTCTTGTATGTATGTATGTATGTGTACATGTCTACGCTAAGTTTTGTCATCACAAATTCAGCTTCTACTGTCCAGGTGGTATTGATACTGCTTTTGCAAGCTATCAACACTGACTTAGCGTACTAATTGACAGCAAAAACTCTGTGCGCGGTTTTGAGTTTTAGGCTAATGTGCACATTATTTATATATTTTGGCAAGCTAAGCATAATAGTGCAGCTAATTCATCCTCCTTGCTTGGCGTTGCTCGTTTTATTACGCTCAACAAAGAGAACACAAGAAAAAGTATCAAATGTTTATACGCTTCTTCTTCCTTTGATGCTTATCTATTTAGCATGTTAAAGTTAAATTTCATAACTTAATTTCATATCTTGATAATTTTTCTTGTTTATTATTTTGATGACCATAGGGTCATGCATGATTTATGTTCACCAAAATTATTTCTTTTACTTAAAAGAAACCTTTTATTTCAAAAATTCATTTGAAGATTTTTTTTTTGTTGCATGTATATCGGCGTAGAGTTTCAATATTGGAGCTTCTGCTGTATGAAGGCAGTGATTTCAGTACATTAAACTACCAGACGCTTTTAACGCAATAATGTTTTCGAGCATAGCTCTTGAGAAGAACCTTTTGTAAAACTTGATTAAAAAATTACTCATACGCCATGGTGTACAAATATATCGTGGCTCACACTGAAAGTGATACAGTTGATTCGTCTAATATATTGCCAAAACTTCTTTAGCTAAGGCTTGTAAATTTTTTTTAAAAATATAGATAGTTTTTGCATAGAACTCTTTTCAACCAGTGTTTTCAAGCTTATGCAAAAAATTTGAAAATTCCTGCAAAATTTCAAACAAACAGGAGGACAGCTTCGAAATTTGAGAAGACAGCTTTGAGCCTATTAAGTTTTAAGGCCGAACTAGTCTAGACGTAGACTTAACTTGACTTGAAAACCATACATGTAACAAATGAGCAGCACGTGTACGTAGTTACAAAGAAAATAACTTAACTTTAAAACTGGGAAAACGAAAAATTTAAAACTTTTTTATTATTTTAATTTTTTATTATTTTTAATAAAATTCCTTCAATTATTGTATAGCAGACTAAATTATTGGATGAGTGAAATTTATATGGCAATAAGAAAGCAATATGTCAAATAAAAACAAGTAAGGAAAGGGCTGCCTTCGACTATGCCAAAGACTTTATACCTTTCGTGAACACACCTCAAGGTTTTAAGTTTCCGATCCTTACTCACAATTAGCACAGACTCTGCAAAACTGATAATTTAAAAATACATAGCCCAAACCCCATTTATCGAAACTATCGATTATATGGGAGCTATATGTATATATGGAGTTATGAAAGTCCAATCTAGGTGATTTTGACTACACACATTACATGTATAATAAGTACCAAACCTGCAAAATGTTACGTTCCTAGCTTTTTAGTTGCAAGATTTATAGGCCAAACCCCGTTTATCGGAATAATCGATTTGTATGGATTCCGACAAATGATTAATGTTTTACAAAACAGCGGCCCCTCGGCAAATTTCATCGAGTTATCTCAAAAACTGAGGGCCTAGTTTTCGTTCAGACAGACAGACAGACGGACGGACAGACGAACATAGCTAAATCGACTCAGCTCATGTTGTTGTTGTTGTTAACAGTGCTTCGCCCTGCCCCAGATTGGACAGGGTTACACTGAAATAACAGCCCTTGGCCGGGTGAAAAAACCCGGGTCATTCCGGTGCGATAGAACCGGCTGTTGTGGGAATGTCGACTCAGCTCATCGCCCTGATCATTTCGGTATACTTATTGGACCAAAGTTTTAATACCATTTCATGTTCATGAAATGTATAATAGTCCAAAAAGTTGACACGTTGAATAATTGACTCTCAATTCTTTTGTAAATTAAGTCAAATCAAGTTATTCTAAATCTAGGCTAATTCGGCCATTAGTCTCATAAAGTGTACGTTCCAAAGTTCTTTACAATTTTTTTGATATTTGAGAATTTTTTTACATAGTGTTTGGTCATGATTCAATTACAAGAAGGTTAGCTCTCTAGCTGACGTTTACTTTTGACACTTCCATTTTCTGGGTTTCTATTGCGAATGAAAAAAAGTAGGAGTATTTTTTTCATTTGTCTAGGAAATGGTAGTAGAAAAATCAAAAAAGTGGGAAATTAGTAGTAATACATTTTGTAAAGTCAACTAAATACAACATCAAAACATGTCATCCCATCCTATCACTGTATAAATTGTTGTCAATTTTCTCTATTATCAATTAAAAAACAATAAAAAATGTTCGCCTTCTTGCCCGAATCATGAATGTGCTAAAATTAAAATGTTGGGAAAACATGATTAAAAGTTTGATTTCGGCTTATTCGGTGTACATGGGCATCAAAATATTGTGGTTTCGGTGTAAGCATGATACCAGAGATTTTAGTCAAACTTAGAACCTTCAATGGCTAATAAGTAAACTTATCAACTCAAACTCTGAATAATCGCACATTCGTGCTTCTGACTATAGGGCTATGTTTTTTTTTAATTGACAAGATGCATATTTGTTGGAAACCTTTTAGGGCATAAAGACAAACGGACATGGTCTACCAAGTGGATAGTAAAGTGATAAGTTTCAATAAGATAGGATTGGTTCCTATTATTCCTGCACACCTGAAACAAAATTTGACTTAAAACTGTTGCTTTATACTTAAGTTAACCCAGAACTGATTTTCAAACCCAGAGAATAGTAGTGAGGTTTTGTTAAAAACAAAACTTCGAATCACATATGGAACAGTTTTGAAGTCACGATTGACCTAAGTAAGTATATAAGAATGCAGGGACAACATTTTAAGACAGCCATCGCTACATACCGGAATGTCCCGAGTTTTAAACGCCCACGACTACACTACACTCCCAAAAGTCGATCTAAATAATTTTGCAAATTAATCTATTTTCTGAAACCAACATATTAAAAATTTTGTATAATATTACATTTTTAACTACTATTTTTACATAATTTCGATAGAAGGCAACCCAGAATGTAAATGACAATTTTTCAGGCAGCAAGATGGCGAAAATTGTCAAAATATGTCACTAGGGAGCTAACCTTGTAGTTATTGAATCATGGTGTTTGGAATTTTCTTCCAAGTGAGATCAAACTTCAATTTGTATGGCAGAAAATACCAAACACCATGTAGGAAAAAAAAAATTGTGAAAGCTAAGCAAAATTTATAAAAGTTTTGAGACGAACACTTCATGAGACAAGCATTTAATATGCTATAAAGCTACATACTCAGAAAACGTGTTGAAATTGCTTCGAATTAAAAACTTCCCACCTATTTTTATGAAGTTTTAAGTATTTTTAATAATTTTTGTACAACCGTGGAAACAGTGATTTGATTGATTCAAGAAGGAATTTTAAAATGGATTAAACTTAAGCGTTTAGTTGAGGAATGGAACTAATATATTTTTTCTACTTTTTCCTTCTTTAAAAAGTATAATGCTTTTCTGAGATAGTACTTTCTTTTGCTATTGCAATTGTTACCTGCTCCAGGCTGCTGAAAGTTAGCTTCACTTAATGGCATTACGTTTCCTATAACTTTTTGTTCATTCCCCTTCTCTTTGATAAATGAATTTAACAAAATTACTTCTAAAATCTCTAGCTTGCCCCTTCTTTTGTACTCATACCTTTTGGGTAACCCTGATCCACATATCGATTGATAACTGTGAAACCGATAAAGCCATCGAAATAAGGGTTTTCTTAAAATTTAAGTTAAAAATGCAGGTGGGAGTGAAATTTATTTCTATCTAGCATTTTCTGAGTGACGCTTTCACACCTGCAGACATACAGATAGACAACAATTCTAAAAAAAATTGCCTTGCATTTTATTGTCTTAATAAGGACCCCTCCAATCAATTCTTCTTGAATATTAACTATCCCAATAACAGACTAATTGGAATCAATTATATGTAGCTCCACGTAGACGAAAGCTAATAATTGCGGGCCACTGTCCCTAGATATTAGTCGCACCATTTTTTGCCAGATAGTACTATGACTTCATACGGCTGACAGATATGGTGGAGGAGTTATAGTGCGTGATTCGTTCGGTTGCCCAAAATTACCTGAAAATCTACTTGAAAAAATCAACGGCTGTGTAAAAGATCATTATGCTTCAAAATATTTTCAAAAAATACACAACTTCAAACTTTTTTCGTAAATCTCCTATTATAAAATTTGGTGAAGTACGGCCTATCTCATATTATTTTTTCAACATAGCCTTATTCCCTATTTCATCTGAGTATTTTTTACATTTTCTCTCAGGTACGGCATTGTGAGATACGGCGTTCATCATCAAATTTTGCAATATCAATTTATTGAAGGCAATACTGAGATAAGGCCCTTCCGAAATTATCCATGATAAAGTGATCCATTAAAATGCATTAATTTAATTATACTTTTTTTTTTTAATATTAACACAGGGGTCCAATAACATTTTATTCATTGCGTTCCAATTTCGTTTGCACAATTTTATTTATTACTTTGTTTATTGCTTGTAATTGATATATGCCCAGCTTTCCTTTCATGTTTATTATTTCAACTTATTATAGCACTTGACATTTTGTCTATCAGCATTTTCATAAAATTAATTCTCTTTCCCTTTTTTCTTTTTATTCTACATTCTCAACGTTTGTACTATACGAATCACTTCAACAATTTCATGGATATTAAATGTATAACGCGCCATTACTTTTGAATCTTTTAACATCCACAAAAACGCGCCTCACCGGCATCAACAACATTTTTGCAAAAACCATTAAAAACAACGAAACAACTATCAACATCATCATCAACTTCAATGAAATTCAAATTGAATTCACGCATTCACACTTTTTGATGGCGACGCGTCACGGCTACTTCCTGCACTTGCTTCGGATGATGTTTTTAAAATTACCGAACGACCATATCAACACCTACAACATCTTCATCGCAACATTCTCAAAATCATCATCATCATGGCGTTGATGTGTATATGATGCTTGTTGCATAACCATACAGGTGCCTGGCAGGCTGACTTCAGCCGAACTACGGGCTATGGCATTGCGACAACAACAGCAAATTGACTCACAACACCAGCTATTGGCCACTAAGGAGCAACGTTTGCGTTTCCTTAAATCGCAAGAGGTACGAAATGCGGTAGCCAGTGCAGAGGGTGAACGTTTGAGACGTTTGCGTGAACGTGTGGAAGCTCAAGAATCCAAACTAAGACGTTTGCGTGCGCTTCGAGGTCAAGTGGATGTACAGAAGACTTATAATGTTACGCTGAGTAAGTAATAAAACTAGCGAAATGTAGAGTTAAAAGATATAAAGTGAATATACTCGTGTAGTGAATATGCTTATGTAATGAATTTTTCAATTATTTGTATACATGTGTGTGTGTGTGTGGGTGTCCGAGGGTTATCTCAAGCTCTCTGTACATGTGTATCGACTTTTGTTTATCCTATAAAGTAAACATTTTTGTGCAAGTAGCTTTGTGACTTAGTTATGAGCAATGAGAATAAGCAAGGAGATTCTTTTTTGAAGATGACGGCTCTCATAGTATTTACCACTTACAGAGCAGCGACTTTGTCTTTGAGACCCGCTTCCCTCTCTAACAACTATTGCATTTTATTCTACACGTGCCAGCGTGTCGAAAGGCAGCAAAGCTGTCTCGTTTTGACAGTCACTGATACTGTAATCTCGATGGATTAAATTTCAACGCAATGGGCTAGCGAAGTCTTATTGGTCAGATACAGAAAAGCGACAGTGGAGCAAAATTTAAAGCTTTGAAAAAGTATTTGTATATATAAATAATTTTTTCTATAAATTTTTTCATGCTTTTTATGAATATGAATTTTGTATAATTTTTGTTTCGATCATCCTTGTAAGTATAAGCAGAATGAGAGATGGGCCAAACATTAAGTACAAATAAATTATAATAATGAAGAGCTGATTCGATTTAGCCCGAGAGCTGCTAAGTGGCCCACTGTCCGACAATGATTGCCGTGTACTTTAAGGCCCGGTTTTTCAGTACAAGTTCAACTCAATTTGTCAGTTAAACTAAGTTTAAACTTGTTACGCAGTTTTTCAGTCATCTTTAAACGAAGTTTAAACGTAGTTTAAGCGGCCAATTTGGCAGGGTTAAACTCTAGTTAACCTGTCAGCTGTTTGCATATTTGATGGTTTTGGTTGTGAAACAATAAACTGAACGCAATTATAAAAGGACTATATTTTTATATTTAATTAAATACAGAATATATCATCTGACGAAAGTGATTATAGTGATGCAGAAATTAGCGAAATCCTAACTATTACAATGCTGAGGAGAAGCAATGGCGTTGAATATCCAAACAAATATTATCTGTTGCCGTATCTAGATAAAGAAAAAACCAATGTTGCCGTATAAAGGCAAATCTTAAAAGCGGCCTTAAACTCTCACTGAAAAACCACTCTGCAGTTTAACTGGAGTTTAAATTTATGCCGAGTTTAAGCAAACTTAGTTTAAACTGAGCTTAACCAAGGACTGAAAAACCGGGCCTAAGAGAGGAAGAGTTGAACAATGAGCACGTGGAACTGTCATAATTTAAATGTAGCCAAGCAATGCAACTTTCAATTTTTTGTTTTTATAACTGCACACGACAACTTCCTGTACTAAATACCAATTTTATCCATGTAGCCTTATTATTATTTTCACTGTTTTATTTTTGTTACTAAACAGGATATGCCTGCAGTATTGTTGAAAATTATGTTCTTTAACCCTAATTGGATTTGTTAGTGAGGCATACACGCTTCTTCAGAACTCACTTCACTTGCCAATGCACTCAAAAACTTTGGTGTCTTAACTTGTGTTGGCAAGTTTTTCACTCTTTCACACTCACTTACAGAACATATTACAACTCACCCAAACTCTCTTAGTATATGCTGCTCATAACATTTTAGGTGCTATCAGGCTATTTCTGTCATATGCAAATACATGTGGAGGCATTCCACGTAAGCAAAATCAGAATTCTAAACAAAGTGTTCTTCAACTAAGAACATTAATACACGGCTAGGAATTTAAGCCTAAATTTTCAAATTTTCCGGGCACCTATATGTGCAACCCGAATTTGGATTAGTATTTAAATTATGCCAGGTTTCGAGAAAATGAGCGTGAAGAAAAGAATTTGAATTTTAAGCCAGAAATGTTTAACAATTAAAAACACATAAAAACATTTGTTAGGATTCGAACCGACGATCCCCGTGTCAGAGTCGTCTGATCCAGTGACGAGTGATGAAAAAATTTATTTTTTATTCAAAAAATTTTGAGTGAAAAATAAAATTTCAATTTTTATTCGGGTATAATTTTGCTGTACCTCGATGTGTTATTTTTCATTTTCAAAAGCTTGAATAAAAATTTGAATTTAATTTTTTATTCAAAATTTTTTGAATAACCAATAATATTTCACTCAAATTTTTTTCAATAACAAAAAAAATTTTATTTTTTATTCAAAGTGACCCAACCCTGGTCTGATGTTGTTGTTGTTGTTAACAGTGCTTCGCCCTGCCCAATGGGCTCGATCACTCTAAGTTGTCATCAGGCTCTTCTAACGGAAGTCCGAGGAAACGCGCAGTTTCCACAGGGTTGGACCAGAGTGATGTGGGTGTTAGAAGAGTGGGTTCGACTGAACAGGAGAAGAGAAGTAAGGTATCATGAGGGGACATACCACATGCAGGGCATATGTTTGGTATGTTGGGGTTCAGTCTGGATAAGTAAGAGTTTAACCTATTACAATATCCAGAGCGAAGTTGTGCTAGTATGACTCTAGTCTCCCTCGGAAGTACACGCCCCTCTTCAGCCAATTCCGGTGGTTGAGTATTAGTAACGGGATTCACAGACCGAGATCTGAGAGATCTATCTACCGACTCGGTGTGGAGGTCATTTAGAGCCCGTCTATGGTTCCGCAGATCAAACGGCAAAGAGATATGATGCCGGATCTCATCGTAATGCTTACGGAGAAGTCTCCTTATGTCTCTGGGGGGCGGTGCTACATCCAAAAGATGTGGGTTTCGATGACTAGGTTTATGACAGTTCAGAAAGAACTGTCTACTCAAGAGTTCCGCGTGCTCTTGAACATTGAGCAATTTTGCCTCTTGATGGAGGTGAGATTCAGATGACATAAGTAGGCATCCCGTAGCAGTTCTGATGGCGGTGTTTTGGCAGACTTGCAATTTCCTCCAGTTGGTGTCAGAAAGATTGGGCGACCATATAGGCGCAGCATAGTCAATAACCGGCCGGCCAATAGCCTTATATGTAGCAAGCAATGTTTCTTTGTCTTTTTCCCAAGTACTGCCGGCCAGTGACTTGAGGATCTTATTGCGGCTCTGTACCTTTGAGGCTATTGCGGTGGCATGACCAGCGAAGGTGAGGCCGTTGTCAAATAAATGTCACACCCAAGATTTTTGGGTAGTTGACAGTAGGTAGAGGTACTCCGGCTACGTGGATATTTAACTCTTTCCCCATCTGCGCATTCCATGTAGTAAACAGGGTCTCCGTCGATTTAGTCGGAGATAGGGTCAGATTACACTCGGTGAAGAAGCTGGAAAGGTCATGGAGGTAACGGTTGATTCTAATACAGAGTTCATCAATAGAGGGACCCTTGCCCGAGGCCATTATCGTGCAGTCGTCAGCGTAGGAAACAATGGAGACTCCCTCTGGTGGTGGTGGAAGTCTCGAAATATAGAAATTAAACAAAAGGGGAGAGAGAACACCACCTTGCGGCACCCCTTGTTTTATTCTTCGTGGTCTAGATTTCTTGTTCCTGAATTTGACTGTTGCCTGTCGACCATTGAGGTAATTAGCGGTCCACCTCTTAAGGGAAAGGAACGGTGTCTCATCCAGATCTCGGAGGAGTGTGGCGTGATTGACCGTGTCAAATGCATTGGACAGGTCAAGTGCCACGAGAACCGTCCTATGGTTTGGTGGGGGTTGATTCAAACCGTTATTAATCTGCGTTGTAATGGCGTTCAAAGCGGATGTCGTGCTGTGATTTTTGCGGAAACCATGTTGATGATCGGCCAATTTTAGATTTGTAATGAAGTAAGGAAGCAGAATGGACTCTAGTAATTTCACTACCGGCGAAAGGAGGGATATCGGGCGATAAAACTCTCCTAGGTTCGCCGGCTTCCGTGGTTTTAGTAGGGGAACTTTAATCGCCTGTTTCCATATCTCAGGTATAACGAAGGTAGTTAGAGAAAGATTAAAAAGAGCCGCTAAATAACTCTGTCCCTCGTGGCCAAGGTGTTTGATCATCTTCATGGCGATTCCGTCGGGTCCGATGGATTTTGAGGGTTTGGCCTTCATTATGGCTTCCTTAACCTCTGCGACTGAGACGGCAATGGGCGCAGTAGAGTATTTGTGTTTGCGCGCACGTCGGAAGGCTATTCTCTTAGTCCTATCCGCAGGTGGATGCATTACAAACAGCCGGCAAAAGGAGCTCGCGCATTTCCTGGCGTCGGATTTGACGCTGTCGCCGAAAGCAATGGCGTTTGTGTTTGGTCGGATTGGATACGGCCTTGACAGTCGACCATAATTTGCCAACTCCGCCGGAGAGGTTGCATGTCTCAAGGTGTTGTTTCCACTTGGTCAGCTTGTGTTCGTTGACAATCCTACGAATTTCCGCATTGAGATCTTTTATTCTGGGATCTGCGGGATTGATGAGTCTCACTTGGTCACGTTCTCTTGCCATCGCCGCAGCTTCTGCCGGGAAATTCGGACGAATTTCTGGCATTCTGCCAGCAGGAATGAAGCGGCATGAGGCTGAATCAATGATCTTGCAAAACTCTCTTTCGCCTTTGCGTACGTCCGTAGGAGTGGGTACGGCAGCGAAGGAGCGCTCTGTATGTTCAGTAAAGCGGTCCCAGTCCGCTTTGGTGAAGTTGATGGATGTTATTTTATCAGTCGTTATGAAGTCGGTCGGTCGTTCCACAGAGAGTAAGATGGGTAGGTGGTCTAAAGCTAACGTAAGCATCGGTCGCCAGATGACAAAGTTAATAAGGCCCACGCTCGTTATGGAGATGTCTGGCGAACTGTGCCAGTTACCTCCCACCCTGGTGGGGGCATCTCCATTGACTGTACAGAATGCTGAGTTATCTATGTGGTCTGCAATTGCGTGTCCTCTGCTGTCTGCTGGCAAGCTGGAGTGCCAGAGATCGTGATGCGCGTTGAAGTCGCCTAGGATTAGACGGTTATCGCCCCTTAGCAACGCACTAATGTCGGGATGATAATCTCTAGGACAACACGTGACAGGAGGAATATAGATGTTTATGATTTGCAGGTCGGCGTCTCCTGACCGGACTGCTATGCCTTGGCATTCTAAGGTAGAGTCCCTGGGGTCGACGTCAGGGGAAAATAGATTATATTGTACAGAGTGATGTGTAATGAACGCAAGGCCACCCCCAAGACCGCTGGGAGGGTCTTTTCGATGTACATTATACCCATCACAAGTTCGTAATTCCGAATTCGTGTTCAATTTTGTCTCTTGTATCGCGGCGATTTTGATGTTGTGCGTCTTCATAAAGTCAGTTATCTCCGCGATCTTTCCAGCTAATCCGTTACAGTTCAGCTGCAAAATTTTGAAGTGTGTAGGAGGGGAGACGGGGGACATACTAGGCGTGGGGGACGGGTGCGTTTGCCTAGGTGGAGGTAGGCTAAGGCCTAAACTATGTCGCAGTCTAGAGTTGACAGTGCCATGGCCGATGTTGTCTGGCGTGGAAGGCAGCTGTGTACTGCAACAGGGGGCTATGAACGAATCCGTCCAAAGGTTACCGTTTGCGAGCCCAGAGCACATAAGGATGTGACACAGGCCAAGGCAATTGTTGCACTTGACCGATGTCGCAGGCGTATATAATCTTTGCCGTCAAACGGTGCACGTAGTGAAAGGTACTAGGAGGTAGTGTTCCTGACCCACGTGCAGGCTGGAAGCAGGGGGGGGGGGCATTTGGGGTAGCGAAAGAGGGGACTGACGCTCGGCGATGCTCATATCTGACCTATTCCGGAGGGGATAGGAGTGTTGAGCGGCCGTGTGAGATGGAGACGCTGGTGTGCGTGAGCGACAGTCGGGAGTGGGTGAGGCGGGGATGGCAGCGGTGCTGCCAGTTGTATAGACTGAGCCACTATTGTGGCTATTGGAAGTAGGTAGAAGCGGTAAGGGAGTCCCACAGCGGCGACTACCGCGGGACGTCCTTGGACGTGTACAGCAAGGTGCCTCAAAAGTACTAAAGAAAGTACGGGGTCTGTAGATGGCATGGTTAAGCCCTGAACATCCAGATTTATGTAACCATCTCTTACACTTGGCCCCTTGTACCGAATACGACCGTTTAATATAAGTTTTCTTCCAGCAAACGCAGCAGATCCAATCTCTTGGTCCAGGATTGGATTCGACCCCAGCCCGTAACAAGAGACAATGGAGCAACCCAGCTGCCAGGGTTTGCTCCGAGGATGACAATTTAAGGGTGGGACGGGACAGATTGGACAGGGTTACACGGAAATAACAGCCCTTGGCCGGGTAAAAAAGCCGGGTCATTCCGGTGCATAGAACCGGCTGTTGTGGGAACGACCCTGGTCTGATCTACCCACTAAGCTACGGCGCGCAGAAAATTGTAATGAGAAAAATTCATTGACTTGAAAAAAGCTTCAAAAATAAATGGGGGAAAAAATAAAATAAAAAAAATGTTAGAGGTTTGTTTCAGTTCAGCTTTAAATCTAAACCGCAAGAAATTGAAAATTAGTGTAAGTAAATGACAGGTGTGGAATTTATTACAAAAAAGTTTAATAAATTGTTTAAACCGTCGAATGGATTAAAATTAAACTCAAATTTTTAGCAATGTATGTTAATGATTTTGGGAACAGAAGATACCTCTATGTCGCTAAATGTGATATTCTAATTGCTGTGTAGAGATTAAAGCTGTGTAACATTGCTTCACGAAATTGCGCTGATACCTGTGTTGGCGTCACTGGCGCTGATACCTTTATTTGTGACACCGTAACGCCATGACGCCAGCAGCGTCAGAAACACTCAACTACTACAAAACACCGCTGTACTGGAGTGGCGCTACTGGCGTCATTAAGTTAGTGTTGCCAATTGCTGCTTTGTACGTCTATTTTATCTAGCGCTGCTGGCGTCATTCAGTTCGTGTTTTGCTCTAGTCTCGCTGCACTGTAGTGGCGCCACTGGCGTCATTGACGTGAAGGTGTTTCTGTCGCTGCTGGCGTCATGGCGTTATGGTATCACAAATAATGGTATCAGCGCCAGTGACGCCAACATCCGCGCTACAGCTTCCAAGGCGCTATCGAAAATGTTTGTAAGGAATCACAAACCGAGTGCGGAAAACTAAGATTTGAAACAATTTAAAAGTTTTTAACTAAAACAGTTTGAATCATTTGCCCTTTGTCCATTACTTTTAATCGGGCAACAAAAGTTAGCCCTCGGATTCTTGATTCTTGATGCTGGATGAATACGTGTCTTTAGATACACTTTGTATTAGTTTTCGGTGATGTCTCATAAACTGCGCCAGTAGCAATATGGTATCAGTGCGCCAAAAAGCACCTAACGCAATTGCGTTAACGCACTGCGCTGATACCAGCTATGGCGGTGGCTTCATGGTATCAATGCCAAAAAATGGGCGCCGGGACCCAGCCTTAGTAGAGATCGTCCAGTTTTTGAAATTCAACAACACAACTTCATTTTATTTGAACTCTTTGTTGTTCCTTTCTTTTACTTCCTCCAGTTGTTGTTATTTTCTTTTAATATATTTTCTTTCTTTAGTTTCTTTTTATCTCCTTTACTTTATATTTTTAATTTATTTTATTTTGGAGTTTCCTTTCCTTGCAGTTTCTTTCCTCTGCCTTCAGCTCTGCTACTCTCTTCTCTCTTTACCGTATTTTTCTTATAATTTATCTTACTCTTCTTTGTGTTGCTTCCTTTTCTTTCCTTTCCTTTCATTTCTAAAGTAGTTGATAATACAGATTATGTTTTTAGTCTTTTTACTTTTATATAATTTTATTTTATTTCATTTCATTTTATAATTTTTTTTTTTATTTGATTTATTTTTATAATATTATTTTATTTCATTTTTATTTATTTCATGTCATTTATTTCATTTCATTTTGTTATATTTTTTTAATTCATTCTATTTTATTTTAATTTTAACAAATATCAGATTTTTTTTTATAAATTGTTTTTAGCCCCTGATGACGATCTCCGGACCAACCCCTGCGGGTTAGGGGCTTAGAATATGCACGAGGTAGGCATACCGGTCGTAAGAGGCGACTAATATGCACAAAGGTATTGACGTGCAACTCGATGGTTGATCTACGGATATGATGCCTCTCACCTTTCATTACCCATCTCTCTTTCCTTACGGAAGGAAGGGTGACATGACCTAGAAGGTTCCACTGGTCATAAATCGCTACCACGACAGTCGGGCAGTACCGCAAGGGAGTACCGGAGCGTACCGGATTCATATCCGGCCAAGGACTGTCAGTTCGACAGCACTCCCCAAAACCTTCGGGGAGTGTTTTTGTCGTTACAACAACAACAACAACATCTCCGGAGACTAAAATATATTGGGAAGAAAATAAAATAACGTGTTTTAATGCACCTGCCCTAGAGCAAGCTGTAGCTAATCGTTGTATTTTAATTTAATTTTATTTTATTTTTTTAAACACTGAGCATCTCACACGATGTCCGTCATCTATTAATACAAGGTGGCGCAAGAGTAATCCTCCTATCAGAAAATGCTATAAATTTTGCGATTGGCCCCTAAAGTCAGTTCTGTTTTGACATTTGTGTAGTAAACACATGCGAAATACGCGTTAATGAACAATGTTACGCTACACTGCTCCAGAACGCGGAATATTGCTGACTATTTATTTGACCAATAATCGGTCGGTGAAAAACGGTTACTGCGCAAAAGTAATCCTCCTATCAGAAAATGCTATAAATTTTGCGATTGGCCCCTAAAGTCAGTTCTGTTTTGACATTTGTGTAGTAAACACATGCGAAATATGCGTTAATGAACAAAGTTACGCTACACTGCTCCAGAACGCGGAATATTGCTGACTATTTATTTGACCAATAATCGGTCGGTGAAAAACGGTTACTGCGCAAAAGTAATCCTCCTATCAGAAAATGCTATAAATTTTGCGATTGGCCCCTAAAGTCAGTTGTGTTTTGACACTTGTGTAGTAAACACATGCGAAATACACGTTAATAAACAATGTTACGCTACACTGCTCCAGAACGCGGAATATTGCTGACTATTTATTTGACCAATAATCGGTCGGGGCCAAACGGTTACTGTGAATGATGAGCGCTACAGAGCAATGATCAACGAGTTCTTTTTGCCGCAACTTGATGAATTGGGATTGGAAAACATGTGGTTCCAACAAGACGGTGCAACAGCACACACTGCACGCGCCACAACCGATATGCTGAACATCGGAAGCTTACTTTTGCGCCACCTTGTACAATAACTTCCTAGACCAGAGGCCTTATAATACCCAGGGAAAATACATACATGTATAAATCAACGAGGTTTTGCTGATACTCTTTTTGGCGTTAATATAAACAGTTTGGAAAGCTTTTCAATACAGTGTTACCTAACCTCTTTAGTTACTATAATACATTTGCTGATTGCTCGTGAACCCATCCCAAAAACCAGTTGTGTTTGGTTCGGTAAGGATTACATAGGATATGACGGATACCTATTGCAATACAAATAGGTTTTAATCTGAGGGCATGAACTCTTTCGACCGTATTTTGTATAAAAGTGGTTGCAGTCCACTATGAAGTTTTTTGTTAAAGTTCTGTCTTTATTGACGTTGAACGGCTCATAAATGTATATTTATATCAATCACAGCATATGGTATATGACTCAACATACTACATAACATGTAAATCTCTGTTGGGGTAAGCGTTAGAATCCTTAGGTATGTGAAATCCTTGCTAAGCGGATTATAGTCAACGCTGTATTCAAAAGCTCTGTAACTCATCAGCAGGAATGAAGTTTTCGCTTGCAAAGCATAAAATCATTGTGCAGTTATTAGTGGAATATATTTCCATGCATAAACATACATACATAAACATTTATACAGCGACTAAAGTAGCCTTGTCATGCAAATGATAGTCAACTACACAGTGCAGGTCGCTTGGCATTTATAATGGTAAAACAGAAGTGCAGGCGAGTACGTTGATTATAGAGTTTTAGGTATACCACAAATTGTGGTTTCCTTCCGTATTCTCAATGGGGCACCCTTTACATTTTTATACCACTACCTTAATACCTTTAGAGCTGTTAACTAATTAAAATGTTAATGACGGTTGACGAGTGCTCAAACGAAAAGTGATTAAAAGTTTTTTTATGTCTATGCTATAGAATTAATAAATATGCAAAGCTTATATATATACATACAGTATCGTACATTTTAATAGCAGTGTGGAAATTACAAACTTAGGAAACTTTTGTATAATGCATAGCCGTACCTATTTCAATAATCCCCTCCCAACAGTCGATACCCTTATCACGGTTAAAATAAAATAAAATAAAATAAAATAAAATAAAATTAAAATAAAATAAAATTTAAAAAATTAAAAAAAGTTAAATAAAATAATGTAAAACAAAAAAAAAAATGTAAAATAAAATAAAACAAAATAAAATAAAATAAAATAAATAAAAAATAAAAAATAAATAAAATAAAATAAAGTAAAATGAAATAAAATCAAATAAAACAATAAAAATTCAAAAAGTGAAAAATTATTATTCTTGGCCTTGAGCTCGTTTCATGAATACTTGAAAGTGTACAGTCCGTAAGTCAACAAAAATTGTTGGTATAAAAGGGCAATAACAAAACCGCGAGCACGCGGTATGGCAGTTCTGCTGACGATGATAAAACAGATCTGTCAAAAAATCCATCATAATCACACTACTAGCTGTTAAATGGCGGAAGTGGTTCATGCATATGGTAAAGAAGAATAGAACTAGAAGCTTAGATGACATTAAAACCTGCGTATTGTTAGCTTAATGGTTAGCAATGCGTGCCAAAATTTCTCTGATAAAGAGGCCTGGCAGCTTCCGAAATGGATCTATAAGAAAAGCTATGGCGGTTGTCTCTAAACATTTTTCCGACTCTATTCAATTAAAAAAAAACTTTTAATAATTAATTAAAGATGATTATTAAAAAATAAAAACAATAATAGTTTTCATAAAAATTCAAAAAGTAAAAAATTATTATTCTTCTTCCTTGAGCTCGTTTCATGAAAACTTTAAAATAAAACAAAATCAAATAAAATAAAACAAAATAAAATAAAATATCGACAACTTCTATTGTAAGAAAATGTTTAAGCATACAATAAGCTAGGAAAATCTTATTACTCAAAAAGTCTGATATATGTTCTTATATACTCACATGTCCATGTTTTTAAAAGAAATTGGAAAACAGTGTAAATGTACCAGAAAAATAGCGTTAAGCATCTTGTTATCTATAACCGATGTTTAATTTAAACTCTAAAAGGAGAAACATGAAGCAAACCAATAAAATAAAATAATAAAATAAATAATATAAAATACAAATTAAATAATATAAAAGTAAACACTGAATTATTAAGTGGTGTAAAAAAAAATGTTTAATCAAGGGATGCAGTAATGGGCACTGCTTTTAATATGAACTCCACTGTATTTATGACCTATAGGTTTGTTGGGCGACACTAACATGGGTCTGCCTGCGGGTACGTGAGTTTACATAATTATTGCGGATACTAAATACCCGCATTCGGCATGGGTTCTCAAATATGCATAGGATGCCAGCATACATATATGAAATACCCGTAAATTAGTAGCGTGAAACGTTTAAAATTGAATGTATTAAATTAGACGCCTCATTAAATTTCTTGGATCGCGTTTGAGTGTGGTTAGCTAGTCTTTAGTGAGCCTTATCTTACCGAGGAAAAAATGCTAATAGTTTAAGTAATGTGTTAAAATTTCTTGCTCCCGCTAGTTTGGTGTTCTTACATAGAAATATGGATAAGTTGTCAAGCTGTTAAACAATATTATCTTTTTGCAGTTCGTGTAGCTCGCTACTAGATGCTGTCGTGATGGTACTTTCCGATAGTAGGACTCTTTTTTTGTACCAGAAGCTAACCTTCGCTGATACGGATGTTGTTCTATATCTGGGACCACGTTTAGGGTGTGGAAGCAAGCTACGTGAGCTCGGTGGCTACACTCACGCTAATATTCCTAACGTATCCCCTGTTCATATCCCAACTGGCACTGCGGAAAAATGTCTCATCCACCCATGCTTTGGAGGCATTCACGGAAGGAATCGTCTGGGCTTAGAAAGTATATCAACTAGAAATCGATCTTCATGAGGCCGCTTTAGCTTTAGTACCACTTTAGGAGTTAACTCCCTGTTCCACCTCCCTTGTAGCACTGCTGCGCTGTTGCAGTAGCTATCATGGGATCCATTCTCCAATTCTCGTAAATTCTTTGGGACAATACGGAGAGCCCATATGCGTTGGACCACACTGATAGCGGTTTGGTACTTCCGAGATTTTATTGCATCCGTCCAGATTGCAGCAATTTACAACACTATAGAATCCGAGGCAAATGCTTGCAGCTTCCTCATATATACTTCGCTTTGGTCCGCCTGTGTCTGCCACTAGGTTACTCATATACGCTGTAGTATGCTCATTCCTTCCGCAGGAGTCTCGAAAATGCACTGACAAGGTGAGCTTGCTATATAGTCTCACGAGCTCCGTCTTAGCTGTAGGTAGCTGGAGACCGTGATAGGACATCCACCTGCGCTTCACTTGATATATTTTAAGTTGCGCCAAGTCGATATTTCGTGCCCTATCCCAGACGTTTTTAAGTTCAGTCTCAAATATTTCAATGCTCAACCAGTTTCTGTAAAAATATGTTTTTTCAACTGTATTTTTAAATAATTTGATATTCCACTCAGACGTAGATTTTATAACTTTCAATGTCACTAGGTTGTTGTTCTTGTTGTTAACAATGCTTCACCCTGCCTAATGGACACGTTCACTAGTAGTTGGATGTTAGTAACGATGTTAATAGGCCGATATCAGAAGGAGGAATCTACCGACTCATTGAAGAGGTCCTTTAGAACCTGTCTGTAATGCTCCAGATAAGACGGGCGAGTAATGTGGGTCCGGACCTCTTCATAGTGTTTACAGATATGATTCTTTATGGCCCTGGGCTTCGGATCTTCGTGAAAAAGATTACTTTTTCGATGTCTGCGTATGTGCTATTTTACATTGAATAATTTGGTCTATTCATTGAATTGAGGCTCAGGCGCCACCGCGAGTTGAAGAGGGAAACGAGGCGGCTTTTCCGGGCGAAAAAAAGAGAGGCAGAAAAGCGTGAAATAAAAGAGCTTGAGATGATGGCCAAGGGGAATAATGCCCGAAAATTCTATCAAAAAATTCGGCGAATGCCAGAAGGTTTCAAACCCGGGGCAAACTCCTGTAAGAATGAGAACGGCGACCTGGTGGCCGATGTTCAGAGAGCATTCAGAATATGGAGGGCTCACTTCTCTGCCCTTTTAAATGGAGAAACTGAGCAAGAAACCAGAGAAGATGCCGAACCCGAGCCAACAATCGAAGATGATGGAATTGACGTTCCACAACCCGACTATAATGAGGTGCGCATAGCAATATCCCGATTGAAAAATAATAAAGCAGCTGGCGCTGATGGTTTGCCTGCTGAGCTATTCAAACACGGAGGCGAGGACCCGGTAAGGCGCATGCATCAGCTTCTATGCAGAATATGGTTGGATGAATGCAAGCGTGAAGATTGGAATGTAAGTGTTCTCTGCCCAATCCACAAGAAGGGCGATCCTGCAAACTGCGCCAACTATCGCGGAATCAGCCTTTTGCATATCGCATATAAGGTCCTATCAAGCGTATTGTGCGAAAGAGTGAAGCCTGATGTGAACAGACTGATTGGACCTTATCAGTGTGGCTTCAGACCTGGTAAATCTACCATCGGCCAGATTTTTACAATACGCCAAATCTTGGAAAAAAGCCGTGAGAAAAGAATCGACACACATCATCTCTTTGTTGATTTTAAAGCCGCTTTCGATAGCACGGAAAGGAGCTGCCTATATGCCCCTATGTCTGAATTTGGTTTCCCCGCAAAACTTATACGGCTATGCAAAATGACCTTGAGCAACACCGCCAGCTCGGTCAGAATTGGGAAGTACCTCCCCGAGCCGTTCGAAAATAAACGAGGTTTCAGATAAGTTAACCCCCTATCGTGCGATTTATTTAATTTAATGCTGAGAAAATAATACAAGCTGCAGAACTTAACCGCGCTGGAACAATATTTTATAAAAGCGTGCAACTGTTGGCATATGCTGACGATATTGATATCATTGGCCTTAACAACCGCGCCGTAACTTCTGCTTACTCTAAATCAGAAAAAGAAGCGGAGAAAATGGGATTGGTGGTAAACGAGGGCAAAACGAAGTACCTTCTGTCATCATGCAAAGAGTCAGCGCATTCGCGCCTTGGCAACCAATCCCCTGTTGGCAGCAATAATTTCGAAATAGTAAAGGACTTCGTTTACCTGGGAACCAGCATTAACACCTACAATAATGTTAGCCTAGAAATCCGTCGAAGAATTACTCTTGCAAACAAATGCTACTTCGGACTGAGTAGGCAATTGAAAAATAAAGTCCTCTCTCGACGAACGAAAATAACACTCTACAAGTCACTCATTGCACCCGTCCTGCTATATGGTGCAGAAGCGTGGACACTAACAACTGATGAGGCGGCTCTGAGAGTATTCGAGATAAAGGTTCTTCGAAAGATTTGTGGACCTCTACGCGTTGGCGACGGCGAGTACCGAAGAAGATTTAATGATGAGCTGTATGAACTTTACGCAGACGGCGACATAGTTCAGCGATTTAAAACACAGCGGCTTCGCTGGCTAGGCCACGTAGTGCGAATGAGCGAAGAACATACGATAAAAAACTTTCTGCCATGTACGCCGCGACACGCTACTTTCGCTATCTCATCGAAGGTAGACGCTGTCATATTTACACCGATCATAAACCTTTGACTTTTGCGTTCAAGCAAAAGCTCGAAAAGGCATCAGATCGACAAGCCCGCCAACTTGATTTCGTGGGCCAAATAACAACGGATATACGCTTCGTAGAGGGTCAAAACAATATCGTTGCTGACTTGCTTTCGCTCATACAACAAATAAGCATTGACACAGAGGTTGGTCATCGGTTTAAAATTGCACTGGATGAAAGGCAGGAAGTTCGACGGATCGACTCGATGCCAAAGACCAAAGACACGACGAAGAGATCCGAACGCTAATGGAAGAAGTACTAACTCTTTAAAGTTAAAAAGTTTTGCTTTCCCTTTCAGTAAAAACCTAGTTTATTGTGATGTATCAAATGACCGCATACGACCATTTATTACGACGTCGACAAGTTCTACGATCTACACACGGCCTTTGACATCCTGGATCCAGGGGGACTGCAAAGCTTATGTGCGATCGCTTTCTATGGTAGTATCGAATTCGCGCGCTCATGCGTACAATGCTAACGCAACAAAATAAGCCGGCATGGGACCACACCGCTTGTGAGAAGCAACCTTCCATCGCAGAGGTTCGCTCGCATTACCATTGACGTAGTAGGTCCGTTTCCATTGATAGATGGGTGTCGATACTGTCTGACCATCATCGACCGCTTCACCCGTCTTCACCCGTTGGCCAGAAGCTATTCCTATCGCCGATTCAACCGCCAATGCTTTGACTAGCGGCTGGATTTCAAGGTTCGGTGTGCCTATAGATGTTACATCCGATTTGGGGCGACAGTTCGTTGGATCAATTTTTAAGGAGTTGATCAACTTATTGGGCACTCGGCACTTACGAACCACCCCGTATCACTCCCAGGCGAATGGAATAATGAACGCTGGCACCGAACGTTAAAAACAGCGATTTTGTGTCAGGACTCTCAAAGATGGGCATCGTATTTGCTAATAATATTACTGGGGTTAAAGAGGGCATTCATTGCACAGCATCAGAGCTCGTGTATGGTACGACGCTTAAGTTACCCTCCGAATTTTTATTAACGGCGACAAAAGATCAGAGTCTGAAATCCTTCAGCAGCTTCGGGACGTAATGCGTGACCAGCATTTTTAACACGCGATCAGTAAAAAGACTTGAGAGCAAACTACGGGGCTAGTACTGTGGCAACTATTGATTTCCACACCTCTCCTATGATATGGTAACTCAAACAGCTGATAGTAAAATTCACCACAGCTAGTGTCAAACCGAAAAACAAAAATAATATTTTCTCTCTATCATTTCCGCCTTCATTGTAAACACACGTTTTTTCATAAAACCTAATTTTGTAAGTATTTTTAAGAACTTGATTTAATAGAAACTACATATATATTCAAGAATAACTTGTTTAAAGTTCACTTCATCTTCCACACCTTTTTTAAGCTACTAAAATTGTGTAATAGTAACTCATTTAGACTAAAACCTATCCTTTATCTTTCAATGTTTTTTAGGCAATGATCTAGACTCAATTCGTGCTCTATTTAGCGAAAAAGAGAAAGAGCTTAGTTTAGCCGTAGCCAAAGTGGAAGCGCTCACGCGCCAACTCGAAGAGTTAAGACGCGATCGGCGCTGTCCGATAAATTTACTATCGACGAATGGCAATAATGGAAACTCGCAGCCGCTGCCGCCACAGGCATCACGAGAACTCGAAAAGCTGCGCCGCGAGTTGGTGGTAAGTTTAAAAATCATTAAAGCAAATTTAGCTGAATTCATTAAGAATTTCTTTATTCCAATTTCAGTACCGTAATCAACTTTCGCTACAACAAGATGCGCGGTTGCATCTGCAACGCGAGGCGCTGCAGCAACGTCAAGCCGAGCTGCGCTCAGTCGATCAACGCATTTACGAACTACAGACGCGGCTGCTACGCAAAAAAGCTGCCAACATACAAACTCATGCACAAAGTCAAAATCAGTTACAGGTGCCACAACATGAATCGCAACACCAGCAACAGCAGCTCCACCAACTTCAACAACAACAACAGCATCAAAAAACCTCACCACAACAACAACAGTCACACCTACTGCCAACGCTTGCTTACAACAACTCGAATACCGCCATTGCCTACAATCAAAACCAACAAAGCAATATCCACCATAAACAGGGCGTGGCTGCGCTGAAACAACAACTACTGCAGAAGCAAGCGAGCAATTTACAACAACATAATTCCTCTAAATTTCCGAATGTAAACAATCGCGATACGAGTCGAAGTATACCACGAGGCAATGTAGCTGCCGTAGAGCCATACATACATACGCCACAAAAGACGGCGTTGGCGCCTAGTGCCGCCGCTTATTTGGGTGCTGGTAACATACTAAAACATGCCGCCGCCACAGCCAATACCAATCAGCAAAATCAGCTTATACAGGATTTGACGCACATGAAGCACAATTTGACCGGCACCAATGCACACAGTCCTCAAAGCGGCGGACCTGGTGCGCATACGATCAGCAGCTCTGCAAATACACCAAGTGCTCAAACATTCTTTAGCGGCGAAAGCGATGAATCAAAATTGGCTAAAAAGATGCTTACCGCTTCACTTGCGGCCGTAGCAGCATCCAAAGCTGCTGAGCCTGTGAAGTCTGTGGAAGTGGATACTTCCATGCATATTTACGCTGAAGTTGGTCCGAAAAAGAGAGATCTACTGAAAGCGGCGGAGGCGGCAAAAACGGCAGAAGCAGCAGCCCGCGCTGCTGAGGCTACGACGACGACGTTAAGCTCGACAGCAACAACTCCCGCTGTCACCACAACAATTATAGGCAGCAAAATACCGAAAAGCATAAGCTCGGCGAACTCAGCGACCGCCATGATGAGTAAATTGAATAGTACAACTACAGCGTCGAAGGAGCGCAATGAGGCGGAGAGAAGGGCAGAAGGCAACGTAGGTGAAACGCTCACAGAAAAACATATTCAACAGCAACAATTGACAGTGCACAGCATGCCGCTGGGTACGGCTAACAAGTCGCTTGCCACCGCTGTGTCGGCGCACACAACCGTTACATCGGCGCGCACCACAGCGAGCATGGACAGCACCCACGCGAAGTCAAAACCGCTGCAAGCGCACACTTCCAGTAGTTTGGCGATACCACCACGCAAACCTATCAGCAGTGTGGCGCCCACGTCGGTGACCAGCTCAATACCGAAAATGATTACTTACAGTCCGAAAGTAAATCGCGTAGCGCCAAATGTACTAACTGCTAGTACCGCGCTATCAAATGCGCCAAGCAACGCGGCGCCGTTTATACCGAATTCTGCATATTCCGATCGACCCGCCCTGCCACCGAAGCCAAGCAAAACATCGCCCACAGAGCATGCGAGCGAACACAGCGCAAATGTTGCCACAACCCATCCAGCATCATCATCAACGTTCACTACAACAACAACAGCCGCGTCTTCCTCTACATCAATGCTCAAAAAGCCGGCAGTGCACGGTGGCGCTCCTATGGCTGGCGCTGTCTCCGCTTCCACCGAAGTTCAACAAGCCACGCAAGGCTTACAAACGCTCAACATTAACGACAATCTACCGATAAAAGCAAAACCGCTCACAATACGTAAACAGCCAATGAGCGAGCAACCGCGTCTCAAGTTAAACAACGTCGCGCCAAAACCACCCCTGCAAGCAGCGCGCAAAATGGATATACCAGCGCATGCTTCTTTTCTTTATCCAGCGGATGGTGGTCATAGAGGAGAACGGAGCAGAGACGTACAAGTAGATATTAGTAATTGCAACTCAAACAACCAACGTTCTACTAATTTAACAAATAGCGCTTCATCGTCGAATGCTTCGACGCCGGAACAACCACCACAGCATACGCCGCCAGAAGTCCCATCATCGGCATCTCAAACATCAAAGTCAAATCATGCCCAACACTCACCGAATAGCAACTCGCAATCTAGTTCCAGCATGGATGAGTTGGATAAGATCGATCGGCAGGTCGATGGTGTAAGCGGTGGCGGTGGTGAATCAAACACCGACAGCAGCGGCGGTTTAAAAAGGCGTGCCGCTTCTACTGGCAGCGCGCCAACATCCTCATCCCTCTCATCTGCGGCAACCAGCAATGGTAAACCAAAGTTGGCACGGCGCGTTAGTTTTGATCCGCTCGCTCTACTGTTGGACGCCAGTCTAGAGGGTGAACTGGAATTGGTGAAGAAGACCGCTATGCAAGTCGCAAATCCAAGTGCGGCCAACGACGAAGGCATAACCGCTCTGCATAACGCTATCTGCGCGGGGCATTTCGATATAGTGAAGTGAGTATTAGGAAATGAGTATAATGAATAATACCTAAAGACAGAGCAGTAGGCGTTGTACATAAAGCTTCTGTGTGGAGAAGTAATTTCATTTTCGTAGGATATTAATAATTACTTTATTTAGAGACGAATATTCAAAAGCAAAGTTCTTCTTGTATTGACTTTCCGGCAGCTTCCCTGCAAACAAAAGTGATTAGTCTAGGATGAATCCGGGATGATTCGCAAAGGAGCATGCGACCAATGCCAGTTTGATCTCTTTGTATGAGTTAAGGTGATCTCTTTTGTTTGACCATGTCCTATGAAGAGACTAACTGGTCTCTTTCATGCCCAAAAGGGGAGTTTCGGATAGATTCCCTTTGTTCCCTACGGTTACGGTCGGACAAGTCTACGTTCAACACCTAAAAGTAGGCTACAGAGTCTAAAATCGACTTCTTCCAATTAGTGGAATAGTTTGTCCTTTGCGGGTTAGGGGCTTAGAACATGCCCGAGGTAGGCATACCGGTCGTAAGAGGCACCAAGGAAATGACGTGCAACTCGATGGTTGATCTACGGATATGATACCTCTCACCTCTCATTACCCGTCTCTCCCTCTTTACGGCAGGTGGGATGACATGACCTAGAAGGTTCGACTGGTCATACCAAATCGCTACCACGACAGTCGCGCAGTACCCAAGGGAGTACCGAAGCGTACCGGATTCATATCCGTCCAAAGACTGTCAGTTCGGCAGTACTCCCCAAAATCTCCGGGGAGTGTTTTTGTCGTTACAACAACAACAACAACATGCGAAATAGTTGGGATGAATTGTAGTCCACTGTAGACGTAAGCTATTGACCCTGGATCACTCTCTTTAGAGATCAGTCCCACGATTTTTTGCAGGGTTAGTCCAGCTGATAAGAGTCCAACGGCTTTGCTGTCTAAGTCTTTTTTTGCGAAAGGGCAAACATGTTTCAGCTAATTTTGGCAGGAGTGGAAGACAGAACCTCCTACTACGCGTTCCTTGGTCTTCCAACATGTTTTCATGTCCATCTGTTCTAGTACACCGGGTATTAATTTTTTGTAGCTAGAGCAGTGGTCTGTAACTTTGTTGATATTTACAATGGGCTAAATTGGACTAATAAAATGAGATAGTTCATTAACAAAATCAACTACAATCACGTTGAACTCCACATCTCAATGCCCAGTTTTCTTTTGTTCCTCTCCACATTACTCCTCCAATCTTCGTCGTTATTTATATACTGACGCCACACTAAATTCCAGTTCTAAATCACTCACTTTTATTTTACTTATCTTTTACAGATTCCTTGTCGAATTTGGTTGTGATGTAAATGCGCAGGACTCCGATGGTTGGACACCACTACATTGCGCGGCTAGTTGCAATAATTTATCGATGGTAAAATTCTTAGTCGAAAGTGGTGCGTGCCTATTCGCATCGACGCTGTCCGATCATGAAACACCAGCGGAGAAATGTGAGGAAGACGAAGAGGGTTTCGATGGCTGTTCGGAGTATTTATATAGTCAGTCTTATTTTCTTTACTAGAGTTTTCCGTATCTAACGCCGTTTAACAACTTCTTCTGCAGGTATTCAAGAGAAACTCGGTATACTTCATAATGGCGAAGTGTATGCAGTTTTCTCGTATGATGCTCAAAACAGTGACGAATTAACATTCCAAGTCAACGATCGCTTAGTTATCTTGCGCAAAGGCGATGATGCTGAAAGTGAATGGTGGTGGGCAAAGAACGGAAGCGACGAAGAAGGCTATGTGCCCAGAAATCTGTTGGGGGTGAGTCACAATTTAATAAATGGTCTTCAGAATGTGCCATAGTCTCTTGTTTTCCTACAACGTTTCTTGAGCAGTAGCAGTGATTGCTCCATCACAAAGAAAAAATCTGGCGCATATACGACCATTTGCCTTGATTTGGTCTACAAATTTTAAATGCTATGAAAATGGTAGAAGCGGCTTAAACGAGAAGTTAGCTCATGTGATATCCTAGTATGGAAATCGCGTTCATCTCTACCTTTTTAGCTCTCATAATGTGAGAATTTACAAAAAAAGTTTTGTAAACTTTTACAAAAGAGATCTGCGCTTGAAAATAAATGGAGTAGCATCTCGGCTAGCAATTAGTTATAGTTAAGCTCGAGCCAATTATTTAGATGAGTTCGAATATTTTGTCGTGTTCGTTCGAATATTAAGCCAGAGAACGCTGAGCTTTCGTAGAGTTTATTAAGGGAATTTCTGTCAATATCACCAGCTTACGCCAGCATTCACACAATCTTGCTGTACATTGTGCCTGTGCGACTTACTTCTACTATTCGAATTATCTCCTTATTTCATCAGCTCAGAGAGCTTGCGCCCAACCTCAAAAGAGCTGTGTTGCTTACACACAATATCCTCACTTAGACAATAGCCAGCATACAAGGAGACAATTTTAGCTCTTTGAAAAGCTGATTTCAAATCGACAAGGACATAGTGGTGTCCATATGATTTGGCGTATCTCTAATATTTGTTGGTGGACTTACCAGGTCCGTAGCCGCACTGATAAGTTTGAATCACCTTACCTAGGATATGTTTCAGTCTTTCGCAGAATATACTTGAAAGAACTATATATGCGACATTAAGGAAGTGGAAGTGGCACAGTTTGCAGAGTTTCCCTTCTTGTGCATTGGACTGAGAACACGTAACAGTCTTTGTCCCAACTCGGCGGGAAGTTCATCCTTTCCATCCACTGTATTATGTTTTAGCATGGATATTGCACACTTCACTTCATCATGGATGGCGTATAGTCATACCATCGTCACGGAAATATACGTTTGTCATCCCCCCTAGGATTTCCGAGTACATGTACCCTTAAGATTTACGATGCAGATCCGAACATACTCAGGGGCCACAAGCTTTTCAAAGAAGAGGTATATGTGATGAAATTTATCATCCATTAATTCTCAAATTAAAATCCAACAAATACCACCTCTTTGTTTAAGGAAAATTGTTGTCATTTCTTTGTGCCATCTTACCTATACAGTTTGATTTAAAATAAATTTTTTATATATGTATCACGCACTAAAAAAAATAACAAAAATTAAATGACGTCTCTCTCGTTTCTTTTTACAGCTCTATCCAAGAGTCCCACCACAGACCTCCAACTTCAACGATTAGCAGTTAATACGTTTTTATATATGTAAAAAGAAATCGGGTCGCCTCATACAAAAACATTATATTTCCAAGTATTTGTAATAATGGCAGCTTATTATAAATAAGAATTAGCGGGTTAAGAAATCGTAGATTTTTAATTGAAACAACAATACCTATTGAGTACACAAATATAGGTTTCAAATCAAAATGTTTGAAAAGAAGAAGAAGATTATTCAAAGCTCGATAGTGGCATAGTTTTGAATATTAACTCACGTAAGTTTTATTTTCCCGTATATAATATTACTAAATGTGTACATCTAACTTTAGGTTTACTTACTATAATTTAAACAATCTAAGAATAGCTGACAGCATTTTTTTGGTTGTCGCAAAAAAGTGTCCATAAAATGTGCAACATTACGATACTTAAGCATTTTGAAAGCTTTTCTTAATATCTATGTACTAACTATTATAAACAAAATAGAATACATGAATTAAAATGTGTGTATGTTTAAGCACAAAAACTAATAAGAACAAAAATTATAAAATTTAACGTTTACCTATTTAAAAATTTCATAAAAACATGCAAAACTACTGAATATATTAAAATAAAGAAGACATTGCTTATGATAATAAAAAAATTCCTAACTTTTTTTATTTTCTCACTAAAGGAATACGGCGGCCGCCGTGGTGTGAAGGTAGTGTTGCCGGCCTACCACACCGAAGGTCCATGGTTCGAGCCCTGGTACAGGTAACATCAAAAGTGATTTGAAAAAAGTTTTTCAAAACGGGGTCGCCCCTCGGCAGTGGTTTGGCAAACTCTCCGAGTGTATTTCTGCCATGACAGGCTTCTCAGCAAAAATTCGTCTCCTTTGTAGATGCCGTTCGGAGTCGGCAAAAAACTGTAGGTCCCACCAATTTGTAGGGAAAATTCAAATCGGCACACCACAAATTGGAAGAGAAGCTTGGCGCAAAAATCTCTTAGGAGGTTTATGATGATATACCTGTTGTGTATCGCGCCATAGAGAGAAAGGAATACTTAGAAAAACAGTTCTGATTTTGAAACGCTCGAAGGACCATCTTCGCAATCGTCAGTTGTCGCTAACTGCATATCATGTGACAAATAGCCAAACGATCTCTGTCACCTCAGCTGCCAGTTAGGGTTAACTGTGGAAAACGGTCCTAAATCTAGTTAGGACATTCAGAGTTATATGCAAGATACAGCGCCTAAAATTATGTAACAACAACGAGCATTTATGATACACAAATTATACCCGCTCAAGCGATACTGGTCCCTGCAAAAAATCGTGCGACTGATCTCTAAAGAGAGTGATCCGCGATCAACACCTTTCGTCTACAGTGGGCTACAATTCAATATGCACAATTCAATTATTATTTATGTAGCATGCTCATAGGGGTGAAAGTCAATTTCAGTTTTTGTAGCATACTTATAGGAGTAAAAAGTACCCGTTTGGGTAGAAATTGGACGTATCCGTTTGGGTATAAATGGGTACAATTGGTCCCTCCATAGGACATGCTCAAACAAATGTGAACAGGTCAACCCATGTAAAGTGATCAGAACAGGCATAATTCTCACCCTCCTATGCGACTCATTCCGAATACATCCTAGACTAATCGCATTCTTTGCAAGGAAACGATTTTACTCGTGTATATATGTATGTATCTGATGTGTGATAATGACAGGGCAAATGTCTCTGACTAGCCAACGGGAGTAGCTACCCTCCAGTGAAACCAACTGGTTGCCAAGCACTTCAAAGCTAGTACGCACACTAAAAAAAATTGTTTGCGGGGCTCAATAGGATACATTACTGTTTAAAAATAGGCTCTCCAAAATTTCAGTCGAATTGGATAACTTTTAGAACTAGCATGTTCCATTTAAAAATTTTGAAAACCACATGCATTCCGGGTGCAGCAGAATATATTAAAAAAAATGGTACCCATATACTTTGTTCATGTTTATTACTTGAACAAATTTTAATATTCCGAATCCGAACCATTTGCACATCGGTTAATAAATATAAAGTTTATAACAAATTTGGAAAGTATTATTTTTTCATGCAGTATATCGATACCAGATCTATTAAATAATGATTGACTAATGGTTCGATTAATTATTTTCTTAAGAATAAATTTGATGATTGATTACCATTACATTCAACTTTTAATGATTATTTTCCCATTAATTAAAGAATAATCAAAAAAATCATAATTTTTTACGATTATTAAAAAAATGTCAAATAATCAAAATAATCAAAAATAGTTGTTTTGATTAATATAATTTTTTTTGTTTTTTATTTTATTTTTTGCTCAAAACAACGGTTAGTGATTATTTTTGATTTTTTAATAATCAATTAATAGTTGCTTTTTCTTGAAAACAATTAATATAACAACAAAAATTAAGATTGGTTTGTAAACAAAACCAGAGTAGTTTTCTTCGTTTTAGTTAAAGCTCTACTGACAAAAGGTCCAAAGTTCGCTTTGCCAGTGAAAAATTCCAAATTCCCCCTTTTTCAATACATTGCAGATGGAGAGGATTTAATACAAATACTAGAAAACAAAGAACAACAGGAAGGAGCACGAACAAAGTTCTCTTTATTAATAAAAGACCACACAGCAACAAACCGAGAAACGACATTAGACTGTGCCATAGCTGATACAGTGGAGAAGACAAGCAAATTTCTTAAGAAAATGACCACATCAAAATTCTAACATCGGACAAGGGAAACAAGACTGTAGCATTGGAAACGGAAGAATACAACAGTAAAATGGAAGATATACTAAATGACTTAAGTACATACAGAATCCAAAGGCAGGATCCCACGTCTAGATTACAAACAAAGAACAATAACTTAGTAGACAAACTTTTCAAATTGGATCTAATTTCGAAGGCGGACAGAAATAAACTCGTAACAACCACTGCACTAGCCCCAAGGATTAATGGGCTTCCGAAAATACATAAATCTGGAACACCACTCAGACCAATATGTTCTGCTGTAGGATCGCCAGCGCACGGTCTATGCAAATATATTGCCGACATTTTAAAGAACCTAACAGCCAATTCAATATACAATGTTAAAAATAGTATTGATTCCAAAGATAGAGTAAATAATACACTAATTTGTGATGACGAAAAACTGATTTCATTTGAAGTAGTGTCACCTTTTCCAAGCCTACCAATACATTTAGCACTCGACGTAATACGAGAAAAGTGGACAACAATAAAAGAACACACAAAAATATCGCAACACATATTTATGGAGGTAGTTACTTTCTGCATACAGGAGAATAGGTACTTTAAATTTAATGACAATATATATACACAGATCAAAGGATTGCCAATAGGATCACCAACTTCTCCAGTCATCGCAGATATTGTAATGGAAAAGCTATTAGATAACACTGTAAAAAGTTTAGGACGAACACCTAGACTACTAACTAAATACGTGGACGAATTATTTGCAATAATAAACGAAGAAGAGGTACAAAAAACACTAGACGCACTTAATTCGTTTGATAAGTATATCAAATTCACAACTGAGCTCGAAAACGACGGAAAATTAGCATATCTGGACTCGATCATCATTAGAAAAGGAAACAAATTAAAAGTTAAGTGGTATAGAAAACACAACGAAAGCAAAACTAAGAACCAGACTTACCCAGCACAAATCCGACTTCAAACAATGCCATCACTTCAAAATCCAAAAAACAGCAATCATGACCCACTGTGTAGCTACTGGCCACTCACCGAATTTTGACGGAGCAGAAATTCGCGAACAAGAACAACACTACAACAAACGATACATATCAGAAATGCTGCACATAATAAACACCCCGGCTAACATAAGAATGAACTACAAAACGGACACCGTTTATTGCACTCACTTGTACAGGCATCTACTAGGCGACAAAAAAGACAGTAAAAAGAGTCGAGATTAGACGTTGCGGACGGAAAAATAGATAATGTATGTTATCAAAACTTGTTTATTTGTGAATTTTTGTAGGTGAATTATTTTATATAAATTGCTTGTATGCTCTTGTTTTTATATTGTCATTAGTGGCCCTGAGGACGGCTACCGTAGAGCAACCGAAATATATTGGCGGAAAAACCCCGAAAACTGCGTTTTTCAATTGCGTTTTTAGACCTTGAGCCGGCACAAATAGCAACAAATTAGGAACAAAAAAGTCACTAAAATCATCAATATACAATTAAAATAATCATTACCAATTAAAAAGTCGTCTAATCAATTTATTACTTATTACTAATCAAATTTAATAGGTCTGATCGATATTGTATTCGCAGATCTAATCAAAAAATTTGTTTGCACTTTTCAGTAAAGCTTTCCAGGTTTTAAGCTATCTTAGGACTTTCCGAATTGGAACCGGTTAAGAACGAGATATCAAGTAATACGTTGGGCGACAATTGCAACCGCCAATGACATCGAAATGTAAAAGTAGACAGTTGAAAGCATTGTTTGGGTATTGAGCTAGAAGCAGTAGTGCTGTCAAATGGCGTACCTCTGGTATAGTTCTGAGCTATTCTAATTTTCTGCAATACTTAGTTTTGAATTTTCAGTTCTGCAAGTTGAGTTTTTTGCGAGTTCGGTACCATTCAGAAAATTCTATACAACTAGAATGTTTTCTGACTACTTTGCTGCTGCACTACATGCTACATATTAGAGCATATACACATAACAAGGGCGCTCTCTGTACTGACGTTGAGTAACTCGTGATTCGTCGGGACGAATAAATGAAGTTGTCTGTTTCCATTCTGGAAATGGAGTCGCCGCAATTATTGTTTGTGGTTTTTGTTCTCATACAATCATTTTATAAATAAAAATGAATTTGTGTCTGTGGGTCGTTTATAGGCGACCAAAGAACTCAACCGATCTTCATCAAATTTTTGCAGTATATTCTTGAGTTCAGTAGTTACAGCATAAGCTATATATAGTTTTGGGAAAGTGGATGGTGCCACGCCACCAGGCCGTATAAAATTTCAATTAATTTCAAATCTGAACGTGTTTGGTCTAAATTAATGATATTTGGATATATGTGTCCTTTAGTCAAGATTTACATAATTTTGGAAAAGTGGGCTGTGTCACGCCCATATTTTTTGTGTTTTGTTTTTGCTTCATTAATGTCCACAGTCTAGTGTCAATGTCTCTGAAGCTCTTACGGTAGGTTCAGGAGTTCGTTAGGCGCGACACAGGCTGTATATAGGTTTTGGAAAGCCCCCAAGTTATATAAAGCTGCAATTCGGTTTAGCTAAGAATTTATTTGATTCAAGTTAATGATGTTTTATATATAGATATGTGTTCTATCAAAAAAGAAAGCGGTACCAAGACCACCAAAAAAATTTAAGCCGCTTTATCTTCGAAACTATATACATATCAGTACCCGAGAGGAAAGGGAGAATAAGGTTAGTAGGAATAAACATTTGAGATGAAGAAGAGGTGTTACCCTTCGGGTAACGGTATTTGGGGTAGGGGAAAACAAAAGTAGAAAGAGAAATTAGATTTTCGTGTGGAGTCAGCCAGGGGCTATATGTACCTGCTTTTGTTTAAACCATGGTACTTGGACTCTCCCATTTGGAAACAAGACCCTGCAAGAAAATATGGCTTTGTTCCCTATTTCAAATTAAATAACGCCATACGACTTTATAGAACGGCAACATGCCCACCACCAGGTATAAAGTACCACAGCAATAACTTCGTCCATTAATACCGGCTGTGATTTCCCTGCACCGGGAATGCGTAAACATTAGCCCAGACATGCTCTGTACTAGCACTAGTGCAACCTTTCATTGGCATCTGGAAGTCAGTTCCATTGGTGGTGACAATTCCAACGAAACGTCGGAAAAATTGGGGTTATGATACTGCAAGGGGAGTGTCAAAGCCCCAATGGGGTTATGCGCCTATGTTTTCTACAAAAGTTGCTGATTTCTTTTCACGCTTCTTTCGAGCACTTGTCGGTCATTGAGCAATTGAAGAATGTATGTTCAGCAACGTCGTAGTCTGCATCTCTATACAGTCCGCCCTTCGGACTTTCGATTTTTCCCATTCTATATTAGTATTTTTTTTAGTACCCGTGCCCAGACAACATTTGGCTAACGTAGTAATTAACCTCTTCAAAGTTACTAGTGATCCAGGCCCTGGCGTTAGTAATAATTATTGCTGTCTTACGGGATTCACCACTAAGTTGGCACGGCAAGACAAGAAATGATTGGAGTCAGTTGCTAAAAAGTAAAGAAAATATTGTCGTGAATAGTTCGACTCGACCATATTCGTGACTAAAGTTTATTTGAGGTAAGCAGCGAAAAATAATAAAACAATAGCAGACCGGTGTTTGTTAATGTTGTAAGAGTACTTCGCCCTGCTTTATCAACAAGTGCACTTGCCATGAAAATTTTTCTAATGTGGTATAAGCAAACTTCCAATTTCGATAGATTTCGACAAACTATTGTTTCTGGTAGATATATTTGTACTGCTAATTATTTATTTTTATTTTATTTTATTGATTCAGTCTACAGGTTAACCTTACAGACTATTACATGTACATACATAATTACTAATTTATAACGGTGAAAATATTTAATTTAAACCTTGGTATAGCGGCATTGAAGTCTATCACATGCGCATAAACATTACATAAACGTATGCTACGTGCAATTGGTTCATTATAGCCATAGTTAGTTCTATGGGACGTTTCGACAAGCAACCGATGATGTCTTAACTCTCGCGACGAGGTGTTAAAATTAATCAAACTACATAGTTCATCGCAATCAACCCTATGGTTAACTAAGTTGTAGACAAATATTAGTGCAAAGTAAATTCTACGGTCTTCTAAGGATTGTAAGCCGAGGAGTTTCCTCCTACTGTCATAGTCTGGCACACCACATGGCCAGTTTAATTTGAATATAGTAAATCTTGTAAAGGTTCTTTGAACCCTTTCAATTTTTCTACGGTGGGACAAATAGTATGGATTCCACACAAGACAACAATAGTCCAGGTGGCTCCTTACTAGAGAAATATAAAGCGACCTCAAAGTGTAAGGGTCTTTGAACTCTTTTGAATTTCTTCTTATGAATCCCATCATGGAAAGTGCTTTAGCAAGTACAACATCAACATGCCTGTTAAAAGTTAGCTTCTTATCGAAAATGACCCCAAGATCTTTGATTTCCTCCAAACGACTCAAATTGACATTGTCAATTGAATAGTCAAACTCAATAGGACTAAGAGCTTTGGAGTAAGAAACCACATGACATTTTCCTATGTTAAGAAACAGATTATTAGCGGTACACCACTGCTGGAATATCACAAGGTCGGATTGTAAATTACAGCAGTCATTTAGATTACATATTGGCATAAAAACTTTGACATCATCAGCAAACATGATACATTTCGCAAACTTAAAATGTTGGGGTAAGTCGTTTATAAACAATATAATGAAAATATAGTTTGTGTAGTTCGGAGACATTCTGGGATAGACATTGACAACGACATTTTCCGTAAATCAGTCGTTTACGGCCCGCAGGCGCAATTTCACATGATGTCATAATAGAGATTACAGAGATGCCAAAAGCTGTCTGCTAACGTATCGATTTGATGACAATGTAACAAGATCTGCCTGTTACGCTTCTCTTTGTGTCCTTTCAAATTTGATATCTCCGCCTCCTTGCATGAGTGATGTTATGACGTGTTGAGAATACATATATTCAAACAAGTAAGGAAGTCTAGGTTCGGGTGGAACCGAACATTATATACCTAGTAGTGAGCTGTTATGGCATACCAATTTACTTTGTATGTCGTATTATCAATTCAGCTGATTGTTTTCAATAAAAACCCTTCTGTTATGACTTTTGAGGGGTAAATTAATTGTATGTAAATAGCTTCCCTACGAACCACTGCTAACTACATTTTTTTAAAATACCAATATATGAATATTTTATGATTGAAAAATTTGCGTTCAAATACACAGACGTACAGACAGACCGACGGACATGGCTAAATCGACTCAGCTCATCGTCTTAATCATTTCGGTAAACTTATTGATAGACCCATCTCTTCTTCTTCTTACACTTTCAAACATTTCATGTTCACGAAAGGTTTGACAATCAAAAAGGGTATATAAATTCCCTATTGCAGTGGGGTATTAACAACTTGTCTTTTTGCTTATGTTATCTAAGTAGCCTAATTTTTGACAGCAGTATACTACATACTATTGAAAAGCAGCCGACCAATTATCATTAAAATATATGATTGAAATTACAAGAAATATTTCTTTCTTTTTTCTTTATATGGTCATCTAGGCGCCAGGGCGATTTTGACCGTCCAACATAGCTCGCCAGTCGTTTCTTCGTTGCGCCAGCTGGCACCAATTGGAAACACCGCGGGAGCTCAAATCGGTCTACGCTTGATCCTTCCATTGGAGTGGTGATCTCCCTCTTCCTCTGCTTCCACAGGCGGGTGCCGATAAGAATACCTTCTGGGCTGGAGCATCTTCGCTCATTCGTACAACGTGGAGTAGCCAGCGAAGCCGCTGTGTTTTAATTCGCTTAATTACAAGCAATCGCCTTTGAAAATAACAGAACTTTTATGCTGAAAAGTTAACGGCGCCACGCCTTCTTCCCAAAAATTAACCACATGCTATTATGTGTGCAAGATCTTATTCATATAGCTTGCATGGGTATAAAAATATCACGTTTTACATTTTACAAAAAGTTTTCAGAACTATGTTAAAAAACTGGGCGTGGTCTTCAACCGATTATGCCCATTTTTACAATTAACAGTAACCTTTATATATTCAACATTTTCGCCAAATTTCGTTCCGACAAATCAATTTTTGCCGGAGTTATGGCATAGAAAGTTTTGTGGAATAATACACTATTAAAGAGGCGGGGAGGCCCATTTCTTCATTCACGGACATTTTGAAAGTGAAAAAGAAATGATATAAAGCTATTTGACGTAAAGTTATTGCCTATTAAATATATCTGTGATCCTTTTCAAAATCTTCCTTATAAAAGTGGGCGTGGACCTTAACCAACTTAGCCGATTTTTTCCGGAACATTCCTTGTATTCATGGAAAGCTGTGTGCCAAATTTTGTTTCGATATCTTGAAGAGCTTTTGATTTATGATTAATAATATTTGACTTGACCACACCTATTTTCAAAAATGTCTTGAAAAAATTATTTTTTGCCTTAATGTTAATGTATACACCAAACTTTATCCTTATTATTATATATGTACTGAATAATCAGTATTTTCCATAGCGCTCGGATTTGAGTGCCAAGGAACCTACATACCAAAGTTTACTCAAGTTATCGTGTTCACAGACCGACGGACGGACATGACTTAATCAATTTTTTTTTTATCCTGAACATTATCTATCTCGATCCGTTTATGCCGTTACATTCTACCCAAAGCCGAAAGAAGGTAATATACCTTTATATGATAAAAATTGAAAGTTAAAGAGGAGTAGACTCGTCCTGTATTCTTTTAACTGTCGCAATTAACTTCTTTAGTGAACTTCTTTAATACTACCATAGTCGAATTGAGGCGTTTTTTCGCAGACTAAGCAGTTTTTTCAAAGTTTGTCAACAGATCTTATCTGAATTATCGTTAAATGTAAATGTATATATTGCATTTAGTATTTTGTCTATTTGTTTTATATAGTAGTTGTGGTATAAAAAGCAATCTTATCGGTTGTCGGTAGCTGCACTTTGTGAAATTAAGAAGCACTTATACTTGTAAAGATAAAGAATAAGACTAAAAGCGCCAGCGGTAAGCGTCAGCGAAGCTTTCCTAGCTCTATCTCCAAAAGTTTTTTTTGAAATGTCATATCTCCGAATTTATTTAATAAAGCCCTAATCGAAAACTTCTTTGAATAGCTCCCTTTATTAGAACTTATTTCAAAAACGCTGTATCTGTACGAAAATTCGATACATATTCAGCAGAGATAGAGCGCTTTTTAATCAACGGCTGATATACGGCGTTGTTGAACACATTTTTGGAATAAATTCTAAAATAGGGCGTTTCTAAAAAATATTTTGAAGTTTGGTGATCTGTCAGGTAGCCGTCGCTGTAAAGATGTTAGCCCTGAATTTAGAGACTTTCTATGTTACATTTAATTTTATTTAACAGGTAGTACGTAGGACCAAGTCAAACTCAGATTAGACAGGGTTACATTACTTAATAGGTTAAACTCTTACTTATCCAGGCCAAACCCTACCATACCAAACACATGCCCTGCATGTGGTATATCCTCTCATGATACCATACATCTCTTCTCCTGTTCAATAGAACCTACTCTTCTAACATCTACATCACTCTGGTCCAACCCTGTGGAAACTGCGCGTTTCCTCGGACTTCCGTTAGAAGAGCCTGATGACAATTTAGAGTGATCGTTCCCATTGGGCAGGGCGAAGCACTGTTAACAACAACAACAACTAAGTCAAATTCGATATACTTATTTCTATTTAAAAAAAGAAGTACGAAACCGGAACCATAACGAAACGAAAAATAAATTTGAAAATCGAAACTTAAACGGAAACCGAAATGCTGTTCAAATCCTAGACCGGAACATAATTAGGAATCATGTGCATTCCTTTGGCGAAGCTTGAAAACAACCCTGCAGAAAATTGGTTTAGCTCAGAGCTATCCCAGAGCTAAAGCATTGGACGAAACCACCAGTTCTAGCTTGTTACCCAAACAATTTCAACTGTCTACTTTTAGGCAGGAAGCAATAAAGCCGTAGGCAATAAAGTCATACGCCCTTTTTTCTCAATATGTTGAGTTCCAAGATAACCTTGCTTTGGCTAGTTCTCAGCCAGTTACATTGCGGATAGTTTAGTTGTTGCTTGGATTCTGGATGAGTGTTTATCGATATCCGATATTTTAAAGTGTATTTTAAATTTTATAACCGGTACAGAAAGAGTCACGCTGTAGCAGCTCAAGACTGAAAATAAAATACTTCGAGAATTTTGCTTAAGTTTATCAATTGCACGAAAGATAGTTTGCATATACGTATGTAGATATTTACATAGTGTTTACATACCCAGATAGATGGAGGCTATCAGTAAGGGCTATCAGTGTTTATTTTAATGCAAGTAGAAATTAGTCATTTCAGTTTCAGTATTGCAGTTGCATTGTCTACTTTTACCTTATGAAAGTATAAGTTGTGCGAAAGTAGAAATTAAAGATGGTAATTAAGCAAGAACTTAAAAATAATATTTGAGTGGTTATTAAAAAATGTGCGGCTCCGATCTAGTTTTAACGCAATGCGTTTTTCACCATTGCTCTATTGCTTCTAATATTTCCTACAGTTTTAAGGAAAAAGCTTAAAAGGCCTCGTGCATACGCTCTTTTAAGGACTTAAAGATTATTAAGTGTCTTTGCTAGTGTCCACCAAACTTCAGAAAAAATCGCATAAAAAATATTTTAATACAGCCCTGGAATATGAGGTGTGTTCAAAAAGTATCGCGAATTTTGAATTTTCGCTGGTTACGTATATTCGAATTTCGAATTTTTTGTGGCGTTATGTTGGTAGTCATGTCTCTCACTTATGCCGACAAGCTCGGCCATTTTGAATGTTCATTTAATTGTTGACAGCTGCTTTGCTTGCACGTGTTTTGGATCGTCTTCGATTTTTACCTATTTTTTTACCAAAATTGCTCAATTGTGACCAAAAACAGCATCGCATGAACATTGCTAATGAGATGTTAAACTCTGTCCGCGACGACCCAAATTTGTTCCAGAGGGTCATAACTGGTGACGATTCGTGGGTTTATGGTTATGAAGTGGAAACCAAAGCTCAATCATCTCAGTGGAAGCTGCCGCACGAACCAAGACCGAAAAAAGCGCGCCAAGTTCGGTCGAATGTGAAAGTTTTGCTGACAGTTTTCTTCGATTGCAGGGGCGTGGTGCATCATGAGTTCTTGCCACAGGGAAGAACGGTCAGTAAGGAATATTACCTGCAAGAAACGCCCGGATTTGTGGAAGAACAAAAATTGGCTTTTGCACCACGATAACGCCCCTGCTCACGCATCGTTGCTTGTGCGCGACTTTTTGGCCAAAAACAACACACTAATGATGCCGCAGCCACCGTATTCCCCAGATCTGGCTCCCTGTGACTTTTTCTTGTTCCCTAAACTGAAGAGGCCCATGAAAGGACGACGTTACGCTTCTCTTGACGAGATAAAGACGGCATCGAAGGAGGAGCTGAACAAGATACAAAAAAATGATTTTTTGAAGTGCTTCGAAGATTGGAAAAACCGTTGGCACAAGTGTATAATATCTCATGGGGATTACTTTGAAGGGGACAAAATAGATATTCATGAATAAATAAATAATTTTTGAAAAAACACAAAATTCGCGATACTTTTTGAACACACCTCGTACATAGTACGATCTTGACTTGGTGGTCACTAAAGCAAAAATACCTTTTAAAATTGAAAAGTCATTTCTATAATTCACATGAGGGTTGAGGCTGTAGCAGTTTATTGCGGAGCTTCAATTAATCACTGTGATTTAGAGTTGTAGTTATATGAGCTCAACTGTACTCAGACATTCATTTGTATCAGGAAGCGATTTCTCTATCATATGCCCCACAAATTTTTCGTTTCAAATTTTAATAATTGTTTATAAGCATTTTTCTCAACTTTTGCGATTTCGAAAATTGCGGACTTATTAAACTACAAGGTGGCGCAAAAGTAAGCTTCCGATGTTCAGCATATCGGTTGTGGCACGTGCAGTGTGTGTTGTTGCACCGTCTTGTTGGAACCACATGTTTTCCAATCCCAATTCATCAAGCTGCGGCAAAAAGAACTCGTTGATCATTACTCTGTAGCGCTCACCATTCACAGTAACCGTTTGGCCCCGACCGATTATTGGTCAAATAAATAGTCAGCAATATTCCGCGTTCTGGAGCAGTGTAGCGTAACATTGTTTATTAACGTGTATTTCGCATGTGTTTACTACACAAATGTCAAAACAGAACTGACTTTAGGGGCCAATCGCAAAATTTATAGCATTTTCTGATAGGAGGATTACTTTTGCGCCACCCTGTATGTATATAAAGCTCCAATTTACGCTTGAAATATTGATATGCATATGTTTCCAAGCGCAAACATACAAGTGAACATATTTCCTGACTGGATACGCCTCAAAATACAGATCCGTTATTCCATGAAACTTAGTTTGAAAACGCATTTCTAACTGTTGTCTCAAAAAAAAGCGCATTTTTTTAAAAAAAAATGTTTGAAATTCAGATTTAAAACTTTAGCCGTGTAGTCAAAAGGCAAAGCGTTGAAAATATAATAAAAAAAAACTGCTATGAGTGACCGAATACTTCAAGATCCGAATTAATATGAGAGCTAAAATTGCGACTTGGCACCGTGCCATGCCATGTCCAGGGTATTTTTCGGTCATAGGCGGAGCAGGATATAAAAATTATGTTATTATTATTATTATAGTTTAGCTCTGATAAAAAAAAATTCTGTTGGCTTCTAACTATGCTAAGAAATATTTTGGGCATCCCATATGAGTGAAATGGTTAAAAGCTAAATTACCCAAAACACTAGTGCTTAGTCGATTATTTCGTATATATAATGCACGGGCAAAGCCAGCCGTTAACAGTAAATAAATAAAATATTTGCAAAAATACAAAAAAAATGTCTTCTTTTCTCATTTTCGTTTTTCATTATTTTTTATTTAGTATTCTAAGTTTATTGCTAGTCTACTAACCCTGACTGGGTTGCTGACACAAACGCCTACTACAGATGGCGCAAAAATACTAGCAGTGTACGCATTTTCAGGCAAAAGCCACTACATGATGCATCGAGTGCTAATCACAGAATTAATCAAGCATGGACATGAGGTATAAAAAGTTTAGCAAAAAAATTTCTTACATTTTTAACTTTTATAAAACCACTATTTGTTAAGGTCACCATGATAACCGGACTAACATTAGAACCACAAAAACTGGGAAAAAACTATACGGAGATACTTATTGAGCCAGAATTCGATTACTGGAAGCTTAGTAAGTATATTACTATGTGGTAAAACTTAACTTGTATCTAACTTGGTGAATGGATTTTTAAAGTACACGAAGTATCCGGCACAAATTCCATTTATGATCTTGCAAATGATGCATCAGCGCTAATGAAAATGATTCAGGTGTTGGGTTCAGCCACAACGGAACATGCCCTGAAACAACCCAAAATACAAGCAATAATCAATGCTAAACAAACCAAAGGCGTCTATGATTTATTATTAGTTGAACAATTCTTTCAGGATTCCTTTCTAGCTTTGGCTCATGTCTACGATGTACCCGTTATAAGTACGGCAACATTTGCTCAGCAAAATTATATGAGCCAAATGTTCGGTATTATAACACCGTGGTCTTATGTGCCATTTAATTTAATGCCATTTACGGATCACATGAGCTTTTGGGAACGTGTACAAAATACATATTATTCACTTCAAATGGATTTGGATAGAGAAATTAATTATTTTCCGGAAATGGATGTGCTTGTAAAGAAGTATTTTGGTCATTTGGCAAGTAAGTATGTTTTTTAAAAACTCTAACTGCTATTTATTCTAAGACACCTCACTGAAAGCATATGGATCCAAAAAGTTAGTCATAAAAATTTCAAAACAAGTCTTGAGAAAGGGAAGGAAAAATGCAGCTTTGGTTTTATTAAGTTCCTAGCTCAAAAAATTGTGTACGTACCTCAATTTTTAAAGCCTAAAATTACAGATTCGCAATGCCGTGTTTGTATCTTCCTGAAATATAACTATGACTCAAAGCTAGTGAATCGCATACTTAAATCTTTTTTAAAGCTAGACAGTCCGGAAGGGTTGTGTCCAGATAATTTAGTTGCAAAATGTTAAGGTAATTTTCCGTTTAATTTCTGTATTAGACTTGGCCAAAAAACATTTTTTTTTGTTATCATTCTTCAAACTATCAGAATGCCAGTGCTTTCAGCACTAAGCTTACCAATCAAGATTTCCCAACTCTTCATCTTGGTTCAAGAAACATTTTCTTTTTAAGAAGGATCCGAACACATTTGCCTGTCATCCTCAAAAACAGCAACGCTTCTTAGAAGTTGTTTAAGTGGGCAGAGCCATCAAACTGACATACTTCATATTATTTCTACACACTCTAAATTAATTAATTTTCTTATTCATTCAAGTTGATTTCCCAAGCACGTCGGCTATGAGTAGAAACCTCTCCGCCATATTAATTAATAGCTATACACCTTTGGCGTTACCTGCTCCCAGTATAGATAACATGATCAGTGTCGGCGGCATGCACATTTACCCAAATAAACCGCTACCAAAAGACATAAAGAAGTTTCTAGACGAAGCAGAGCATGGCGTTATTTATTTCAGCTTGGGCTCTCAAGTTCAAAGTAAGGATTTACCACAAGAAAAACTAAACATTTTCTTTGCTGTTTTTCGCAATCTAAAGCAATGTGTTTTATGGAAATTTGAAAATGAGAATTTGACAAATATACCAAAAAATGTAATGATAAAATCATGGATGCCACAAACAGATATTTTAGCACATCCTAATGTGCGCGTTTTTATTGCACATGGCGGACTTTTTGGCACACAAGAAGCGGTTTACTATGGCGTCCCGATAGTGGGCATACCTTTCTATGCTGATCAGGTAAATTGTTCGTGCTCGTATGAAAATAATAATAAAAATCGTTTAACACATTTAACCTATAGAAATATTTGACATAATACTTATATTCTCCAATTTCCACAACAGTATTTAAATGTGAAGAAAGGCGTGATTGGCGGCTATGCTATTGAATTGGATATACAAAGCCTTACACATGCAGCCTTAAAGACCGCTGTTCATAAAGTATTATATGATGTAACATACCGCAACAACATCAAACGAATGTCTGCAATCTTCCGCGATCGTCCCATGGGTCCACGTGAGACGGCAATGTATTGGATCGATTATGTGATACGCCATAAGGGAGCTTGTCATTTGCGTGCTGCTGGTTTGGACTTGAAATGGTATCAATTCTATTTGTTAGATGTGATTGCTCTCTTTGTGGGATCTGCCTTTGTGATAGTCGCAATTGGCGTTGCGCTTTTGAAGTGTGCGTGGCGTATCCTTAAAGCTGGTAAAAGCAAAAGGAAAGTAGAATAAAATATTAAGTGATCTCAAAAAAGGGTGGCTGTCTATTGATGTAACTGTATTGAATAAAAGTCAATATTTTTATTAAACACAAAAAAAAAATTTGCTGATTGGTGTTGCTGCTCATTTTCTGTTCTAAACTATAAGTTGAACATCTGTTACGTGCTCGATTGCCGGGCGGGTGACCTATTCTTTCCGCAGGCCCCGCCCTCGTGTTGCATGCCTCAGACGCCGCGCAGGTATGCTTGCGTATAGCACGAGCTAGCTCGCCGGACTGTGGGGTGGTTCTTGCGACCCCGGGGCATGCCCATTGCACCTTACACAAAAAAATTCATACCTACTTACAACACTCAAGCTCCGTGGATATCCCCGCGAACTCTTCGTGCATCAACTTAATGCCACCTTCACTGATCGCCTCGGCCTAGATGTTGATTGGCCGGCCACTATAAACCCACCCTTCCATGGTCGCCGGTGGCAATTTTCTATTCGCCGACCCGAAAACGCACCCCCCTTGCCCCCCCCTCACTGATCCTTTTCACTCCCCCTATCCACCCCTATGTCTTTGTATGTATTATTCACATATCAATGCAGGGCATTTATTAAAAAGAATTCATTTCATACATAGTGTAAGGGTATTTTCTTTTTATAAGATTCTACCAAAATTTGGTCGCCATTGACTTAAATTATGATGTGTATATGGCCTACGCCTAAGCGTGGCCTCACCCTGAGTCGGCTATTAAAGTATTTCCCACCATGATCTCCAAAGCGCCATGTCTATTAGGGACGGGTTCAGGTACCCAATACGGCGACCCGGATTACCTACCCCCTGTGCACAGCAGCACCGCTCAAAAATATGAAATTGTAAACGTTAAAATCTTATGAAAAATTACAAAGTTGTCCTCTGCTGTCTAGCTGGATGTGCTCGGATGTGCGCGTTTACCTCTGCACCCATGCAAGCCACCCGTACAGCTTTCACGCCTTACCCACACCTGTTTTCTCCCGATTGGATTACCGGTCACCACAACCCAGCGTCACTATTCAATCCGGCCGAATTTACAAGATCGCTGGACAGGACGACAAGTAAGAACGAGGTTCAGAGAACACATTAGAGATTACAACAAAAAGATACGGAATCCAACCATCATACCAGAGTCCAACTTTGCCAATCACATGGCGATGAATAAATGCCCCTGGAAAGATCAAAAAAACAGTCAAGGTCCTACATGTACAAGCAGAAGGCCGACGTCTGAACGTACTCGAAAACATGGAAATCTACAAACAAAAAACATTCGACGGTAGAATAATTAACGAACAGACAAACACTGTTTCCGACACAATATTCGAACCTTTAAAATTGGTTTACAAAAAACAAAGCAACCACTCAGGTACAACAAACACACACGCACCGACAAATAAACACAAAACAGCAAAAGATCAAAAACAACAAACAAGCAAAAAAGGTCAAACAACAAAAATCACAAACTTTTACCTGCCTCAGACAACCACACAAAAACCGATCGATGCAAACCACCCACGTTTCTGAATGTACACACACAACACATGCACACACGTACACAAACAGACACCCATGCTGACGTTACCTGCTACCTACTATAAATACAAGCCAAACGACAACAACAGATCAGAACGAAAATCGACACTGATGATGGCACAATGCCGAAACCGGCTTGTCTCAAAACCAAATTTGACAAGGGATGACGAAAAATCCTTCCAATATACATACACCATCAAAGTTTACGAAACTGTTACAACCGAGTTCGCAAACCTATCATGTATTTTCTCGCATGCAACTTTTGGTATGAATTCAGAGACTTGGTAGTCCTGCGGTCTATCAACAGTATTACCAAATTTGCAAAAATTACTGTCAAAATTTTCGAGCTGGCGGTCTTGACATTTTGAAGGAATTGACGAACTTCCTTCTCTTGTCAAGACACGGAGCTATCAAGACGCAGAGTCATTCCGACAACCTTCCAGCTTCTCATTTCAATCTCTTAATTCGAAAACAAACATACGGAAAAATGCTAGTTTCTGTATCCATTTCGTGATATTGTCTTACCACTCAAGATTCGCATAAATCAGCAAACAACTCAACTAAGCAGCTATTTACTTCTATGGAGGAACTGGTTTGGAGATTGCTCGCATTCAAATCTAGCGGGGAAGATAAGTATTGGTTTATGCGGCTAAGTGGCAACGGTTCGACACTGGTGAAAAATATAGAAATAACCCAGACAAAACGAAGTGTAACAAAAAAAAAAGATAAACAACGCAGTAGTATCGAGTTAAAGAAAAAAAAATTTTAATTAAAAAAAAAAAAATTATATAAAAACGCGCTAAAAAATACTAAATTTAAGAAGAATTCCTCTACCAAATGTAATATTAACACCTATATAAGGCATATTAGCCTACCTGACTTAAAGTAAGATTACGTAGGTGCCGCCGTGTAAGCCGACATTTGTTCATTAGTGTAGTAAAGATATTCTCCAATGTTTTGACTTTTCGAATTATACATTTATATATCACATATGCAAATAAGTCAAACTAAAAAAAAAAAAAACAAATTATCATACACATTTACCTTTTAAAATTTACAAAAAAAAAAACAGATAAAAACTAAATTTGTGGTTATAAGCAGAGCCCTAAATTTAATAAAATGAATTTAAGTTTGGAAAATTTTTAAGGAAAACGCATATAGTGGTTAAATGTTAATTTGGCCAATCTAAAAAACTTAAAATCAGCTAAGTAGAAAAGTACAGTGCCTACAATAATAGTTAGTCGCATATATGTGACAGCATGTTAATAAGTATATATACGCTGCCTAACAAATTTATGTATGCTTCCGGACATGTGGGAATGACGACCTAGAAAACCGAAAAGAAAACACGATCACTGCATAATAACTTGTAGAAATATGCGCCGGGAACAACAACTACGAAAGGCCTTTCATCGTTGCTGAGAATCGGTAAGTGATTTTGTTTTTTCTCAATATATACCTAGACATTTAATTTTTTTGTTTACTTAAAATTGAATTTGGTATAAAGAGCAAGTGTTATACTTGCGAATCATTCCGTATGCATTTTATATTTTCTTTTGTTGATATTTACATATATTCAAAATTTGGCAATCAGAGAAATAGTCTACAAGTTTTGTTATGAAAATGAACATATAGATTCGGAGGTTAATATAATTTTTTCTAAACAAAAAAATTTAATAACCAAATCAATATAAATTTTTTTTGCACTAAATTACCTTTTAGTAATCGTGCGTAAAGGGTTTTCGCCTTATAATTGTAACTAGCTAAGCTAAGAATTGGATTATGTATATATACAAATACAAATGAATATTTTTATTGCATGCCATAAAGTGCCAATTGCGTAAGTGGTAGTTTTTTTCCGTTTCCTCAGGCATGGTGAGTTGAGTGTTACATTCGCACGCTAATGGGGGTTTTCAGAATATGACCAAAGAAAGTCATGGAGAGGGGGGTTGCGAGTCTACGGAAATCAGTCACCACCTTTGATTTCCGTTACATCCGATTTTGGTAAAACCAACAACAATAGAGCCCTGCTTTGTTAGATTAATTGTTGGTATATTTTTTCTTCGATCCTCTTGTAATTATTAGTCCGTAGTTTTTATTTTTTTTTCAGGGACTCTATAAATTAAATTGTCCGAGTGAAGATAGTTTCTAGTTGAGCCAAGAGCGCCCCCCCAACCACTAAAGTCTAGCCATCGTTAATGGGTCCCGACCGGCTCTCTAGTCACTATTAACCTTAAATTTTCGATTATTTAAAACTCTTTCACTCAGGTTCGTTACAGTGTCTTTCGGGAATGGGCCATAAGGTGACCGTAACACATCTAGTAATACATTTTTGCAATTTACATTCAATTATGTATAGCGATTGTAGATTGATGCGCGATTCACGTTGTACCGTGACGAAAGCGGTTCTTTAAAAAAAGACAGTTTCCGTAAGGCGACTGTAGTCTAGCTTGATCAAAATTTCACTAAACTCTCTTTATTCTTCAATTCAAAATAAAACTTACAGCTAATTACAAAAGTGCTTAGTTATTAAGTTATATTGTATTTGTCTATTGCCTTATTGCAGAGTTGCTAGATTAAGACTTCTAGATTTAGCAAATTTAACTATTATTGTTTATTCGAGGTTTAATTCCAATTTTGTTTATTACTATTTGTTAGCAATTTTTAGCTAGACCGCAAATGGCTGAAGTACGAGGTGTGTTCAAAACGTATCGCGAATTTTGAATTTTCGCTGGTTACGTATATTCGAATTTCGAATTTTTTGTGGCGTTATGTTGGTACTCATGTCTCTCACTTATGCCGACAAGCTCGGCCATTTTGAATGTTCAGTTAATTGTTGACAGCTGCTTTGCTTGCACGTGTTTTGGATCGTCTTCGATTTTTACCTACTATTCAAAAAAATGGATCAAAGAACCTGTATCAAATTTTGTGTGAAAACCGAAATTAAGTGCGCGGATGCATTCCGAATGTTGACTGTGGCATACGGAGAAGCTACCTTGGACCGAAGCAACGTTTATCGGTGGTACAAAATGTTCTCAGAAGGCCGAGAAGATGTGCAAAGAAGAACAAAAATTGGCTTTTGCACCACGATAACGCCCCTGCTCACGCATCGTTGCTTGTGCGCGACTTTTTGGCCAAAAACAACACACTAATGATGCCGCAGCCACCGTATTCCCCAGATCTGGCCCCCTGTGACTTTTTCTTGTTCCCTAAACTGAAGAGGCCCATGAAAGGACGACGTTACGCTTCTCTTGACGAGATAAAGACGGCATCGAAGGAGGAGCTGAACAAGATACAAAAAAATGATTTTTTGAAGTGCTTCGAAGATTGGAAAAACCGTTGGCACAAGTGTATAATATCTCATGGGGATTACTTTGAAGGGGACAAAATAGATATTCATGAATAAATAAATAATTTTTGAAAAAACACAAAATTCGCGATACTTTTTGAACACACCTCGTATTACTGCTTATTGTTTACAATATTATTAATAAATTGGTCAATATTGTCTAGTGCTGGGTCAGCGCAATATCTATATGTAACTACCACCCTTTTAGAGTAGAATTCTTCTGAATTTTGTTATTTAATGTTATTTTAATAGATTTGTGTTTTAGTAAAATAATGCATATCAAAATTATTACCAAAATCAATATAGGATAATTTACTATGATATTTTAAATTAAAAACTCATTTAACATTTATTTTGCTTTCCTCTTTTATTTTATCAAATGTTATCTTTTTTGAAAATTTAATTGGCTGTATATTTTATGCTCACAATATTTTCTTGTATTTGTTCAATAGAGTTGGAAAAATAATAATCGTTTACTTTTATTGAACAGTTATTACATATAATTAAAACATTTCCATTTATTAAAATTTCATCTTCAGTACATTTTTGATTAATCAAAAGATTTGCTGAATTTTTTATAATTATGGTATTCATACTTAGTTCTCTAATTTCTAGTTCCTTATTTCTAATGAGTTGGCAGGTTGATTTTAATATGCAATGTTTCATATATTTAAGCTGCTTATTTTCTTTAAACTTGAAAATTTTGTCGTCATATTCAAAGACTTTTTCAAGGTTAAAATCTATCTCATTATAATCTTTGTTGGGAATTGGAATGATATATCTAATTTTTGCATTTATAGAGGTTTTTGGTGCTTTAATTCCGAATATAAGGTATGTGTTATTAAAATAGGCTGTCAGTAATTGCATTTACTTAAGTTTATTGTAGTCGATGTCATACTTTATTATTTCTTCACTCGTTAACATGATAATATTGTCTTTTGCTGCTACTACGTTATCTTAAATGTGTTCTATTCTACCTTTAAGCAATTGAATTTTAGTTAATTGTTCGAGATACATGTTTCTTTCTTGTTCTACTTCAACCCATTTGCTTATAGAATTAAATTCGTTTTCTATTTTATTCCTATCACTACCTACAATTTCGTGCAATTGTTCTAATGTATTTTCAAAATATTTATTTACTTGTATCTGTTTATTTATGGAGCTGATCGTCTGATCGAAGGAGTTTGTTTTATATATTTTGTCTGTCTTCTTCGTCCGTGGTACCGAATATCCACGTTAGTGAGTCCACGTCTCAATATTTTTTTTTTCTGGGTATTAACGTTAGTAATTTATTTCTAGTCTCTAATATTTCCGTTTGAAGCAGGTCATTGTCAGTCATTGTATTTAATATGCCCTCTATTTTGTTCACGTTTATCATATTTATAACTATTTCTGTATCCTTGACTATTTGCTCCTCTTTTATCTGAATGTCTATGAATCCCATCTGATCTTGTATTTTTGTCACTTTTATATAAGCACTAGCAACCCGCACCTTGTTTCACACATGTTAATAATGTTTAAAACAACTTTATAATTGAAACAAAAGTAATTTTTTTCACACTTCAAGTATTGAATGAATAGCCTCTTTCAAGCCGATGTCAACCCTTTCTGGAGATATGGATGAAAATGTGGATTAAAGAACACCAAAATAAAGCGGTTTTGGGGATAGTGACCGTAATTTTGAAAAGCGATATGTAGGTAAGGGCGGCGATATGGAGATTTTATCAAGAGTGAAATTTGTAAAAAATTGGAGAGTCGTCATACCGTACCTTGAAATTCACACTTCATATCTTTCATTTTGTATTTCCCCATACCGTGAGCAAAGATGTTTACATATCAAAAAGCCAATTTTACATGGGAAACTAAAAAAAAAATTGCGACCCCTATGAGTTTAGCTATAGGACCCATCTTTGAAATAAAATAAATACTTGGCAAGATTTACCTCCGAGTAGATTTAGGCCGAGCTTCTCTTTCGTCGTGCTCCTTTTTAATTTTTCCTACAAACTGGCGGGTCCCCTGTTTTATGCCAACTCCGAACAGCATCTGCTAGGCATATGAATTTTCATGCCAGAAACATATTTGGAGTGTTTGCTAGACCACTGCCGACGGGCGACCCCGCTTAGAAAATTTTTTTCTAATTGAAAAAACTATTTCTAAATTTTTGATGATGCTTTGCACGGGGCTTGAACCCAGGACCTTTGGTGTGGTAGGCGGAGTGCGCTACCACCATACCACGGCGGCCGCCATATTTGGTGAGGAGTTTTTCCATCAAAGGTAAGTGTTAAAAAAGAAACAAACATTTTTTTTGAACATTTGTACATACATATTTTTTGCTCTGGAAAGTTGGTCAAATGTCATAGCTGAGAAGAAAATGGTTGAAAAGAAAAACACCTGCCCGGTTTGCTAGTAATTTATAATCTATCTCAATTGCATATTTAAGAACTTACTATAATTTCATATAAAAAAACCAAATATTTTTTCTAATTTTGAGAACTTTTATAAATTTTATAGAAATCTTTAAGCTTTGAGTAACAACTATGTTTCATAGAAATCACTTATTTTTCTAATGGTCATTTTCACAGTGGCGAGTTAACGTACATTCCACAGTTAACTCTCGATTTTCGATTTTCATGTCGACTTATCTCAAGTTTAACTGCCCAATATTGGTGAGTTAACCTCTTGTTAGAAATAAATTGTTGTCTATCGTACATTGGGCAGTGAATATTTAGTTAAACTAGAGTTCGCCCAGTGGTTGAAATTCAACCAATAAACTTTATTTTATTTTATTTTATTTTTTTGCTGTAGGTATGTTTTATCCGCCTTTTTTTCTTCCTTTCTATGTCGTTCCTTTCCTCTAACATATTTTTATTTTCCTTGATTTCTTTTTTTACTCTCTTATTTTATTTTTTACTTTCCTCAAACTTCTTTTCCTTTCCCTTCCCTTCCTTTTATTTTCTTTCTTTCGCCTTCGTTTTCTTACCTTTCCTTTAATTCCCTTTCCCTTCCCTTCCTTTCATTTCCTTACCATTCCTTTCTTTCCTTTAATTTTCCTTCCTTTCCTATCCTTTCCATTCCCTTCCCTTTCCTTCCTTTCCTTTTCCTTTTCTTTCCTTTCTTTCCTTTTATTTTCCTTCCTTTCAATTCTTTTCCTTTCCTCTATTTTCCTTTAATTTTCTTCGGTGTTTAATACTCTTTATGAGTAATCATTTATTTTATTTTTGTAAACCCTGTTTGTAGGTATCAGCAATGAATTTTACATATTTGCTCATATTTTACATTGCTTGTTTAATGTATCCAACAAAGCAACTTTTCGTGCTCTCAGGAGAGCAGCTGACACTGGGCATCGTAGCCAGTAATCAATACAATAACAACAACTAAAGCAAAAATGCATGACACAACAGAGTATCTATAGTGCGAATACTTATTTTTCATTGGTCCACTACCAACTCTTCGCACTCACAGTGAGAGCCGACCACACGAATAACACAAAAACATGCACGGCAAGTCTACTCACACTACTACGGCTCTTAATTTTTTCCTACAAAGCAACTCCTCCGCCATGCTCACGATTCAGCATAGTACACAAAAAGCAAGTACACACGCACACAGCGTGTCTACAGTGTGAATAAGTAAATGTGTAGTGGTGTGACTTTTATGTTAAATTTTTTATATTAAAATGATTTTTTAAATTTTTTTTTTTTTGCTGATAAAAGTTCACCTCAAAATTTCCTATCTATACATATATAATTTGTATACCTTAGAATTTTAGTTTAGCAGAAAACGGTTCTACATTGCATTCATCTTGTCTAATTATATATAAGATTACTAAAATTCAATCGAAAATTCATAGTTAACTGTGGAATGTAAGTTAACACGCAACTGTGAAAACGGCCCTAAGGAAAATTTGGTTGTAAAATTACACTAAATAATATAACAAATTGCACTGTAATGTACTTAAAACTCAAAAGTCAAATTATTTATTAAATCTGCACTTTTGATTAATAAAAATCACTTCAAAATAAAACTTTATGAACTGCGATCATTTTAATGTACTCCCGCAACTAACATACAAATTTTAATAGCATAATTGAGAAGCAACGGTTCTTTTTGAAGCAAGATGTTCATGGTTGCCGAACAAAAAAAAATTAAAATGGATCAGTACTCAGTCTTTGGAAATCATCATACAAATTTGGTCAAAACAAAATGTTGTAGAATTCAATCTCCCTACTACACAAATAAGTACATATATGCATATATACATACAAACATACGAAAACATAGTACTTTTGTTTAAACTTTAGGAGTATATACGAGGTGTGTTCAAAACGTATCGCGAATTTTGAATTTTCGCTGGTTACGTATATTCGAATTTCGAATTTTTTGTGGCGTTATGTTGGTACTCATGTCTCTCACTTATGCCGACAAGCTCGGCCATTTTGAATGTTCAGTTAATTGTTGACAGCTGCTTTGCTTGCACGTGTTTTGGATCGTCTTCGATTTTTACCTATTCAAAAAAATGGATCAAAGAACCTGTATCAAATTTTGTGTGAAAAACGAAATTAAGTGCGCGGATGCATTCCGAATGTTGACTGTGGCATACGGAGAAGCTACCTTGGACCGAAGCAACGTTTATCGGTGGTACAAAATGTTCTCAGAAGGCCGAGAAGATGTGCAAAGAAGAACAAAAATTGGCTTTTGCACCACGATAACGGCCCTGCTCACGCATCGTTGCTTGTGCGCGACTTTTTGGCCAAAAACAACACACTAATGATGCCGCAGCCACCGTATTCCCTAGATCTGGCCCCCTGTGACTTTTTCTTGTTCCCTAAACTGAAGAGGCCCATGAAAGGACGACGTTACGCTTCTCTTGACGAGATAAAGACGGCATCGAAGGAGGAGCTGAACAAGATACAAAAAAATGATTTTTTGAAGTGCTTCGAAAATTAGAAAAACCGTTGGCACAAGTGTATAATATCTCATGGGGATTACTTTGAAGGGGACAAAATAGATATTCATGAATAAATAAATAATTTTTGAAAAAACACAAAATTCGCGATACTTTTTGAACACACCTCGTATGTTTGTTTAAAAATATGCATGCATTATTTTTCTGTTTTGTTGCATTAATCTGGCACCATGCATAAATATGTATGTGAAGCCGAAATAAAAGCGAAATTATGTAACATACATACATACATACATACGTCCGAAGTGAAGTAACGCTTGTAACGGTTGGCAGCGAACAAACACACAAACAGACTTTTTTTGGAAAAAGTGCTGCTTTTGTTTAAACAATTTTGGTTAAATTAGAAAGAAATCAACAATTTTTTTTGATGCAGAACGAAAGTAAATATTTCAAAGTTTAACTTCAAGGAAGATTCATTCTAATCGGTTGATTAGGTTATGATGTATGGCTGTGTAAACCAAAAACTTATGTTTTTTTACCACATTTTGTCCGATTGCCACGCCCCCTTTATATATTCCTTCACATTATATAAAAAAAGTCCATCTCACACAGCTAAGCTTTAAAATGCAAAAAACCGCTGTCAAATCGGAGCATTCTGTGCGAAGCCAATTCCGTACATAGCTTTTCAGAGACTTTATTATAATATTACTGACTCTTCCACTATTGATGACAGTGTGGATACCTCGGACATTGTCATCAATAGTGGAAGAGTCAGTAATATCTGTAAATTAACGAGGTAGTTTAATGTTACATGGATGAATATTTTTTAAATTGTTTTTCTTATATCTAGCTTGCTCCTTATGCCTCAACGTTTTATAATTCTTTATAAAACCTTCTTTCCTATTTTCAACATAATGCTCCCTTTTTTCATTTAGTTTAGAAATAATTTCCTTTTTAATGGATGATAAATTTTTCCTTACAAAATCCCGATCTACTTTGTTCATCTGGACGTCGTTAAGTGCATATTTTATTGTCGAATGGAATCTGTCATTGTAGTTCCTAATAGCTTTATGTATTAGTTGTCTTATTGTTAATTATTTATTCAGTCTATAAAGAATTCTAAATTTTTCTGCTATTGTGTTATGGGTTTTTCAATGTCGGAATTCCCTGTGGGACTGTTGGGTTTTGTTAGATGAATTTCAACGTTTTCATTTTCCAAAAATTCTTTTATTCTAATAGCATTAAATTCGTTGTCTGCTATTATATTTCTCGGTTTTCCCAATTTAGAAAAATGGTCTTCGAGTTGCTCGATAATAGTTAAATGGTGTCTATCATTTAGTGGGTAGGCTGCACCAAATTTAGAAAATTTGTGGATGACTGTTAAAAGTGGTGTCCTTTTATAACATAGGTATCTACATGTACAATATCATTTTTCTCCGTAGGAGTTTCTGTGAATCTCAACTTTGGTTTGATCGGATTCCTATCGTATTTTACTTCCTGGCATAAGTCACATTGATTAATTACTATCTGGAATAATTCCATTAATTTAGGATAATATATTTTGTACTTTATTTGGTCATAAGTTTCTTGAATACCTGAATGAAGACTTTCTCTTGCGTGATACAATTAAATTTGCTTCACTGCTTCTACTTCTGTTTCTAGATCTTGTGCTCTATATGTACGCTTAATAAATTTAATTTGTTTGTCATTTGAATACATTGAGACAAGCTTCTCCTGTACAATATTATATTTATCATCTCTAAGCTCTGAGAATATTCCTATATTTCCCTTTTTATGTATTTTCGAAAGATTTCCCGGATATTTTCGAAATCGCTTTCTGCTATAAAAATTATCCTGTTATTGTGAAGCATTTTTAGTTCTTCCGTTTTATTATTTGTTAAAATGATTTGCGTTCTATAGTTGTTTACTACTTCCTCTTTGATTCCAAATGCTGAATGCACTGTTGCCATTGTGCCATCATCTTCAACGTTATTAATTGTATTTATATTTGACTTTGCAATTACTAAATTATCACACAAATTATCTTTTTTTTCTTTACCTCTCTCCTTTTCTGAGATAGTGTCCTCACTACTTTCAATTCTGCTTAAGAAATCTGCCACTTTATTTTCTTTCTCTTTTAAATAATCTATATCGAACTGATATTCTCTTAATTTTAATAACCATCTTTGATGTCGGGGTGACATATCTTTATCTCTGTATTTTGAGTGCAAAAATTTGATCGGTTGATAATCTCTTAGTATTTTAAATCTCCGTCCGTACAGGTAGGGTCTGAAATAGTTCATTATAGCTAAAAATTCCTTATCTGTTGCTGAATAATTGCGTTCATGAATATTTAATGTCCGTGATGCAAGACACACTGGGTGCCCTTCTTGTGATAAAACGGCTCCAACTGCATAATTAGTTAGCTTTAGAGTGAATTGTTTTTCGCAGTCTGGGAAACGCAAAATCGGATGAGTACTTATTAAGATATTTAATTTTGAGATCGCTTCAACATAAGTGGGATCCTTTATATTATTTTTACTACCTTTTTTAGATATTTTATAATTGGCTGCGCTACTTTTGCGTAATATTTAACGAATTTCCTATAATATCCTGTTATTCCCAGAAAGCTTTTGATTTGTTTTTCCGTTTTTGGAATTTCTAACTCCTTAATTATTTTTACTTCATTTGGGTTTGGTTTCATTCCGTATTCGGTAAGAATATGCCCTAAGAATTCAGTTTCTTTTTTCATGAAGTTACATTTATCTACTTGGATTTTTAGATTTGCCTTTTCCAATGCTTTAAATATATCCGTTATTGACTTTACATGTTCTTGGAATGATGTACTAAATATCAAGATATCATCTAAGTACACCACACACGTTTTTTTAATAAACTCGTGTAATATCTCATTCATTAATCTTTGAATGTGTCATTTTTTAACCCAAATGGCATTCTTATGAACTCGTAGAATCCGTTTGGTGTAACGAAAGCGGTTTTCTCTCTGTCCTGTTCTCTAACTAGGATTTGCTAAATCAATTGTAAAATATTGGGCTTTTCCCAATTTTTGTAGGATAGATTCTATGTTTGGTAGTGGCTATTTGTCGTCAATTGTTTTTTCATTGAGTTTTCTATAGTCTATGACTATCCTCTATTTTTGTACTCCTGAGTTGTCCTTTTTCTTCGGTACAACTATTAGAGGACTTGAGTAACGGGATTGGCTTTTTCTAATTATGCCTTGCGATTTCATTTCCTTTATCTGCCTTCGCACTTCTTCTTCATGTTGAGGTGGATATCCATAAAGTTTTGAGTTTATCTGTTCATTCGTCATAGTTCTGATTTCTTGTTTCCCTTGCATTGTGCTGGTTAAACGGTCACCTTCCCTCAAAAATAATGTCTTAAATCTTTTTAACATTTTTTTGTACTTCTAAACGTTCTTCTTAATTCAAATGGTCTAGCCTAATACCACCAAATTTGTTCACCGTTTCTAGCGTACAAATTTCGTTTGTGTTATATGGGTTACTTTTAATTGTACAATTTTTTTGATTTAAAGTTATAGTATATTCTTCCATATTTATTATTGCATTGAGGTACCCTAAAAAGTCCGTCCCGATTATAAAACTGTATATTCTGCCATTAAATGGTGCTACTTTCCTTCTAATTTGTGCTTGTTTTCGTAGGTTAAATTCTTTCGGTGCCTCTGTTACGACTTCGTATTTTATTGTCTCTTTATCCGTAATTGTACTTATTTCAAAGGTTTATTTAACTGATTTCTCGAAAAATCATCTACACTGTTGTTTACTAGACTTAGACTTGCGTCAGTGTCTACTAATGCAATATATTTTCTGTTGTTAATGTTAATTTCTATCTTTGGCAAAAATTCCGAGGCTACTTGCGAAAAAAGTAGTACTATTTATTTCTTTTTTTCTATCATTATTTCTTATTGATTCTTCTTCACACCTACTTTTAGTATTCTGATCTTGATGGCTATGTGCATTATGGTTCGCTTCCATGTTGTCTAGTTCCACTGGTTGCCACTGATCTTGTCTTTGATTCAAGAGAGTTCGATTACAATTTTGCTTAGGTTTTCCTACCCGTTGGGACCTTTGGAACTGCCCTGATTTATTATAATTTGTATACCTTTCATGAACATGAAATGGTATATTAACTTTGGTCCGATGTTTGTAACGTTTAGAAATATAAGATATAGACCCACCATTTAGTATACCAAATTGATCAGGACGATGAACTGAGTTGATACAGCCATGTCCGTCTGTCCGTCCGTCTGTCCTTCTGTCCGTCCTTCCGTCCGTCCGTCTGTTTGAACGCAAACTAGTCCCTCAATTTTTGAGATATCTCGACGAAATTTGGCACACGGATGTATATTTGTATTATATTAGACATTTGTCGGATCCGGTATAATCGGCATATATCTCCCATACAAGCGATCGTTCAAATAAGAGGATTATGGCCAGGATTTAAAAGATTAAAACTTGAAACTTGGTGAGATATTTTCTTATGGATAGTAAAAGATTTCGTTAAAAAGTCAGCAAGATCGAAAAATAAATGTTTTGCTGACAAAGTTTTAGAGAACTTTAAACAATGCGTATTTAAGTTTGCACGTACTCATGAAAGGTATAAAGCCTTCGGCACAGCCGAAGACAGCGCCGTCCTTACTTGTCCCTATTAAAATTGTCTATATTATTATAACTTTTTTTTATTGTGATAAAATTTTGATTTTTCTTAACTTGAGCTGAAGGATTTCGCCCACTCTTCATCAGTTATTGTCGATAATATATACTCGACACGACACATAAAAGAATTTGTTGTTATCGGTCCCGTCCCATTGAATATTGGGAGATAACTTATATTTATACCTTTCATGAACATGAAATGGTATTATAACTTTGGTCCGATGTTTGTAAGTATGAGAAGAAGAAGAGATAGACCCACCAATAAGTATACCGAAATGATCAGGGCGATGAGCTGAGTCGACTTAGCCATGTCCGTCTGTCTGTCTGTCTGTTTGTGCGCAAACTAGTCCCTCAGTTGAGATATCTTGATGAAATTTTGTATGGAGCCGCCATTTTGTATGAGGTTAAGCATTCGTCGGAATCAGCAAGAACGGAGCAATACAACGTATAGCTCCCATACAATCGATAGCTTCGATAAATAACGTAAAACTTTGCACGTTTAGTACCTATTATACATATAATGTGTGTAGTGAAAATCAGCCAGATCGGACCTACATAACATATAGCTCCCATACAATCGATTGTTCCGATAAATGGGGTTTGGGCTATGTATCTTTAAATGATCAGTTTTGCAGAGTTTTTTCTAATTGTGAGTAAGGATCGGACACTTAAAACCGTGATGCGTATTCATGAAAGGTACAAAGCCTTCGGCACAGTCGAAGACAGCCCTTTCCTTAATTGTTTCTATTAGCCTTTCCTTCGCATTGTTATCTCTATTTTGATTTCTTTGTAGCTCCACATATGCTTGTCGTAGTTGTTCGAGCTGCAGCTCTTCCACTATATTGACTGGTATTGCACTAGCCTGATCTTGCTCCATCCTTCTTTGATCGAAGAGGTTTTGCCTTCTGAATGAAATTTTTTTTGTGGCTCACTGGCCAATTTTTGCTAAACGTACGTCTAAACATTTTCTGGAAACTTGCAGACCTGCTGCTTTATTAATTGTCTTTTATTTTCTATGTCTGTGATAACCTCAAATAAATATGAGTTACTGCACTTCACTTTTTTTTTTTTAATTTATATCCTAGAGGGTCTGGTCAACTTCTTGAATTATAGAATCACAGGATTAGTAAAAGGAAGTTATTTGTTAATAAGTTAACATTCGATTAAACGCCCGTTGGTTTAATTTTTTGTTTGCGTATTATATGTACGTATCACTATCCTTTTTTTTATTTATATAAAAGGATTACCGAACTGCGCCATTTACGTTTTACCGTGACCAAAGGGGCTTTTTAAAAAAAGACAGACAGTTTCCGTAAGCCTACTGTAGTCTAGCTTGATCAAAATTCCACTAAACTTTCTTTATTCTTTAATTCAAAACGAAACTTACAGTTAATTACAAAAGTGCTTAGTTATTAAGTTATATTGTATTTGTCTATTGCCTTATTGCAGAGTTGCTAGATTAAGACTTCTAGATTTAGCAAATTTAACTATTATTGTTTATTCGAGGTTTAATTTCAATTTTGTTTATTACTATTTGTTAGCAATTTTTAGGTAGACCGGAAATGGGTGGAGTATTACTGATTATTGTTTACAATATTATTAATAAATTGGTCGATATTGTCTAGTGCTGGGTCAGCACAATTCTATATGTAATTCAATCACATAAGTCTACTAATTTTATCATATTCGTGCTGATAATAAACGCGTTAGCATATACGTTGATATGGTGCAGTGCAATAATGCCAATGAGCTTTATTTGCTTTTTCAGTGTGCGCTATTTCCATTTTTGGGAAGGAAATAAAGACCGCTGGCGTCTTATTAACATTATTTCACTTCGAACGACTTTTATTCCAAATATTCATTTCAAATTTTTATATGAATTAAATTGTAGAGTCTAGAAATTTCTTAAAAAAAGGGGGACGAAATTAAAATAGGGTCTAGTATAAAATTATCGAACTGAGATTTATCAATTATCCGAAAATGACAATTAAAATAAACTTGATTAATTCATTGGGCAGGGAATAATAATAATCGATTATTTAAAACGAATAATTTCTAGATTATTAACATTTTTATTAATTTTAATTACGTTATCACTAAATTGATTTTACCGAAAAATAAGTAATCACAACCTAATTAATTAGCAAAATTCAGTTAATTACTCAGGATCTAATAGATCAGAATCGGTTAAGCAACAAATTTGGCTAATTAAAACTATTTTCTTAAGTTTTCCCAAAAAGAATTCTTATCTAAACTCCATGGAGCTTGAAAGCGAAAGGGGGGGACCCCAGAGGCATAAAGCAATCACATAAGATTAGGCCTTTGTTTGCCATTTGCACACAGTCTATTTACAATATGCAGCATACCAAATCTAGCAAGTCATTCTGACTTTTATCAATGAACTTATCTTTTCTTAATGATTGCAAACATGTGCTGCCTTATCTTTTGTGTTTTTTGTTTTTTTCAAATCAACAAAACTACAGGTAAATGTCTAGTCCCGGTTTATAACACACGTGACAACAGAATGTTAGACAATAACGATTTGTATTTTTATACCTTTCATGAATATGAAATGGTATTAAAATTTTGGTCCGATGCTTGTTAGTATGAAAAGAAGAAGCGATAGACCCACCAATAGGTTTACCCAAATGATCAGAACCATAAGCTTAGTCTATATAGCCATGTCCGTCTGCCTCTTTGATCGCAACAAGTCCCCTCAGTTTTAGAGATATTTCGATGAAATTTGTAATATATTAATCATTTGTTGGAACCAACAATATCGGTCCAATACAACGCATAGATCCCATTTAATCGATTGTTCCGATAAATGGGGTTTGGGCTACAACTTATGCAATTTAATAGCTAGGAACACAAAATTTGGCAGCTACAATACTTATTATATATGTAATGTGTGTAGTGAAATCATCAAAATTTAACCAATGTATCGTATAGCTCAAATACAACACGTTTTCCGATATACGGGGCTTGGGCTATGTATCTTTAAATTAACAGGGTAAGACCATCCAATTTCGCAGAGTTTATACCTATTGCAAGTAAGGATCGGACACTTAAAACCGTGATGCGTACGCAAGTTATAAAGCCTACGGCACAGCCGATACTTGTTTTTCTGTATTAAACGAAACGCATTTCACGTCGACTTTCGACATGGTGAAAAATTTGGTTTTAAGTTTTGAAAAAATTTTGCTTAGCAATTTTAAAAATTCTTGTGTAGTAAGCAATAGCAGAAAAATTGTGTCTTGCTTTTTTTATTTCTGTTAGCTTTCAAGTCATTGAATTGTTCTCTAAAAAATTTAATATTCGTGGTAATGTGTATGTAAGTAATCAAGAAAAGTTTACAATTTAGTCACAAATTATTAACCGTGTACTCACTAAAGATATACTGAAACAATTAGCCAACCAAATACGACCTTGAAAAGTTATCGCTCTTCACATCGCTCGGTCATTCACCGCTAGATAAAAATTTTCTTTTGCTACTTCTATCATGCACGTTAGTCGGAAGCGCCATCTCTTTGTGTCTTTCACAAAGTGCGCTGTTTGTCTACAAAGTGCAAGAATTGCCTTTGCCTATATCATGGGCTCGCGAACAGAAACCTCTGGACGAATACGTCTATAGCGCCCTGTTGCAATACACGACAATGTAATCGACCCAAGGCACTCTACCTTAAAATTCCAAGGTATAGTGGCGCGGTCAGGCGGTGTCAATCTTCATATTATTAAAATTTATATACCACCTGTTACGTGTTGCTCGAAGGACTATCACCCCGCCATCAGTGCGTTGCTGTTGACTCCTATGCGATATCAATGTACGCACGGAAGCAGCGGCTCTGGCAAAAGAGCGTGACCAAGTGCTATTCATCAATCTCGGAGACTGGCGAGCAAAAGATCTTAACGCTGAAATCCGACGGACGGTAAACGAACACAAACTGACTAAGTGGCAACAACATCTGGAGACATGCAACCTCTCCGGCGGAGTCGACAAACAATGGTCAACAAACTCAACGACAAGGTTGCCATTATTTTCGGTGACAGCGCCAAGTCGTAGCCCACACGATGCGGCAGCTTTGCCGACAGTTTACAATGCATCCACGGGCTGGCAGGACCAAGAGACGAGCCATCCGTCGGGGGCATAAACACCATATTGAAGGCCAGGCCCTCAAAATCAACACTCAATGAAACACCTTGGCCACCTCCACCAAATCTGGTAGAACTTTCGAAGGATAATACAGGGGGTGCCACAGGGTGGTGTCCTATTCCCCATTCTGTTTACTTTCTACATTTTGAGGCTTCCTCCTCCACTGTAAGGAGTCTCCATTTTCCCTTAAGCTGACGACTGTACAATTATGGCTTCGGGTTAGGGCCCCTCTTTTAACGAATTTTGTACTAGGGTCAATTGTTTTCTCTGAGACCTTTCCAGCTTCTTCAACGAGCGAAATCTGATCCTCTATCTGACCAAATCTTGGTCCTTCCATCGCGGTGGTATCCCTCTTCCTCTGCTACTACCGGCAGGTTCCGATAAGAATACCTTCTGTGCCGGAGTATCTTTATTTAAACGTCCAACATGGCCTAGGCATAGGTTTTTAAATTGTTAAACTGCACCAGTTCGCCATTAAATCTTCTTCGGTACTCGCCGTCGCCAACGCTCAAGGTCCATGAATCTTTCGAAGAACCCTACTCTCGAATACTCCCAGTACCAGTACTGTCAGTATCCAAGATTCTGCACCATACAACGGGGCTTGTACGTTAAGTGAATTATATGATGTTATTTTCGTTCTACGAGAAAAGACTTTCCCAATGGCCTACTCAGTTCGAAGTAGCATTTACTCGCAGGAGTGATCCTTTATTGGAATTTAAGGCAAAAATTATTGTTGGTTCTAATGCTGGTTATTTACTATTTCGCAATGATAGCTGTCAACAGTGGCGTGGTTGGCAAGACGAAAGTGAGCTTACTTTTTGCTTAATGTCTTCGTTTTCCGCTTCTTTTTCTAATTTGGAGTAAGCAGAAGTTACAGCCAATAGTTGCACAATCCCATAAAATATTGTTTCCGCTCGGTTAATCTCTGTAGCTTGAATAATTTTCTCCAGATTTAAAAGCAACAAAGAGGTGCCGTGCCTGAATTCTTTTCTCACAGATTTGTTCCCATATTTGATAGATTTAGTAGGACTGAAGCCACACTGATAAAGTCCATGCAGTCTTTTCACGTCAGGCTTCAGTTTTTCGCATAGTACGCTTTGTAGAAACTTTCAAGCGATATTTCTATGGCTGATTCCCCGATAGTTGGCGCAGCCTGCAGGATCTCCCTTCTTGTGAATTGGGCAGAATCGCATTTCTAATAACTATTCGCATTCGCGATCATGGAAAATGTGACATTCGCAACATCTGCTAAAATTACTAAAACTTGGTAAAGCAATTTGCAAAATGTAGAGAAAACTACTTGGAAGTATTTATTATATCCGCAACTATGCATATGCGTGTAAAAAAAATATTACTATAACAAGTAAGGAAGTCTAAGTTCTGGAGGAACCGAACATTAAATACCCAGCTGTATTGGTAAATTGTTGTGGAGTTATGACCTATAGAGGTTTTAAACTTTTTCTACTACCATGTGGGCAATCTTATAAATAACAAGTAAGGAAGTCTAAGTTCGGGTGGAACCGAACATTATATACCTAGTAGTGATCTATTATATCATCCCAATTTACGCAGGTCTATTTTAATACTTTCAGTTCATATTTGCGTTCAAATAGACAGATAGACGTATCGAGAGACGGACATGCCTACATCGACTTAGCTCATCCTCCTGATCATTTCACTATACGTACAAACATTTCATGTTCATGAAAGGTATGAAAATCAAAAAAGATATACAACTTTGCTTTTGCAGTGGAGTATTAACTACTTGCCCGGATATTTTACTTTTCATCCTGAACGTTTGGATATACATTAATATATATATTTCTCGATTAGTTTGTGCCGAATGAAGTAATATACCTTGTGAGCGTAGTCTACGCAGGTCTATTTTAATACTTTCAGTTCGTAATATAACTTGCATGCGTAACAAAAATAGATATAAAAACGGGTGTCTTTCATAGGCGCCAAAGAACTCAACTGATCTTTATGAAATTTTCACAATATATACTTGGGTTCACTGGGTACAGCAGAGATAATTTTGGAAAAGTAGGAGGAGCTACGCCCCCAGGCTATATAAAGTTTCAGTTCGTCATAACTCCGAACTTTTTTGGTCTAAATTAATGAATTTTGGATATATGTGTCACTTAGTCAATATCTATATAATTTTTCAAAAGTGGGCGGTGCCACGCCCACATATTTTGAGTTTTGTTTTGCTCTCGAACTTTCACGATAGGTTGAGGAGTTCGCTGGGCACCACACAGTCTGTATATAGCTTTTGGAAAAGCCCCTAGGTTATCTAAAGCTGCAGTTCGGTATAGTTAGGAGTTTATTTAGTGCAAGTTAATGACATTTTATAAATAGATGTGTTCTATGGCGTCAAAACAACGTCTACCGGGTTTGCTAGTATATTATAAAATGGCGAAAGCAAACAACGAATTTCAGCATTCTTTTGTAAAACTTAGAGACTAGTTTGCGTTCAAATAGACAGACGGACAGACAGACAGACGGACGGAGAGACGGGCATGGCTAAATCGACTCCGCTCATCGTACTGATCATTTAAGTGAACTTTTCTCTTCTTTCTCTTATACTTACATATATTTAATGTTTATGAAAGGTATGAAAATCAAACGAGATATACAGGGTGGCTGATGAATTTTGCTACATTAAGAAACTCAAATAATTTTTTTTTCAGTGTATGGAATTTATTTTTCTTTTATTCATGTTAAAGCTCATTAAATTTTATTAAATATAGCTTAATTAGTTTTAAAAATAATGGAATTTAAATGCCCCCCCTGCCCGTCGATGCATGTGCGGCATCTTACCAAAAAGTTGTTCATTACTGCTTGGAGAGTTGAGACAGGAATAGCCGCAATTGTTTCTCGAATGGATTGCCTTAGTTCATTCAAATTTGTTGGTTTTGCTTTGAAGACTTCCTGTTTGCAATAACCCCACAAGAAAAAGTCATGTGCAGTAAGGTCAGGCGACCTGGGTGGCCAACGGAATGTGGAGTTTCTGGATATCAGCTTATTGGGAAATTTTCGTCGCAATTCTGTCATAACAGGTTGGGCTATATGAGGAGCTGCACCATCTTGCTGAAACCACACAGAGTTGAAAGAAATTCTCATTCGGCGTAATTCTGGATAGAAAAACTCTCTCAACATGCTCAAGTAACGGTCTCCAGTAACCGTAACGGTGTGACCGTTTTCTTCGAAGAAGTAGGGCCCGACAATGCAGCGTGATGAAACTGCACACCACACTGTGACACGAAGTGGATGCAATTCCGTCTCATGGAGTATCTGTGGGTTGGAAGCACTCCATATTCGACAATTTTGTTTGTTTATGTTGCCGTTTAAATCGAAATGGGCCTCGTCAGACATGAAAAGACAGTTCAACATGTTTCCATCCTCTTCCACCATTTGAAGCATCTTCTGGCAAACTTCCAAGCGAATCGGCAAGTCTGCAGCGTTCAGTTTGTTGGCCATTTGAATTTTATATGGGAATAAGTCCAAATCTTTGTGCATAATTGACTGTAATGACTGTCTGCTTACACCCATTTGAGCAGATAAGCTTCTTGTCGAAGCACGTGGATTGTTTTGTATGGCAGCAGCTACAGCAGCGATTGTTTCCTCCGTTCGAACTGAAGGGTTTCGATGGTAAGGTCTTCTGTTGACTGTCCCATGCTCGGCAAAATTGTTTATAAGTCTTATTATGGTCCATCTGCTCGGAGGATTGCCCCCAAACGTGCGCCTATACTCTCTTTGAACCGAAACTACGGACTCCAGTGCGTGATAGCGGCGGACAATCCAAATAATTGTTTCAGTGTCCCAGTTATCCATTTTTGTTAAATGTAAAAGTCAATCTGCAAAATAAAAAAAAAATTAACCAGATTCATTAAATAGAAAAAAAGTTATTTAATTTTTTTTGGTAGCGGCTTTCATCAGCCACCCTGTATAACTTCGCTATTGCAGTGGGGTATTAATTACTTGCTCGAATATTTTACTTGTGTGTTTCCCGATTAGGCTAATTTTTGGCAGGAGTATAATACATACTACTAAGAAACAGCTGACCAATTTTCATTGAAATATCAAGATTGAATTATAAGCGATTGCCTTTGAAAATAGCAAAATCTAATCGATATAACTTGCTTAGTTGTAGAAATATCGCTTTTAAAATTTAAAAAAAAAATTTTTCAGAACTATGTTAAAAACTGGGCGTGGGCATTAACCGATTTCGCCTATTTTTACAGCAAACAGTTACCTTTATATATAGAACATTATCACCAAATTTTGTTTCGACAAATAAATTTTTGGCGGAGCTATGGCATAAATAGTTTTGTGGAATAGTCCACTATAAAAGGGGTGGGGCTCCGCCCATTTTCGAAAACTTTACGTTTTTAGATTTCTTTGTTTACGGAAACTTTAAAAGTAAAATATAAATGATGTAAAGCTATTTTACGCAAATTTATTGCCCATTTAATATATTTACGATCCTCTTCAAAATCTTTCATATAAAAGTGGGCGTAGACCTTAACCGCTCCCGCCCATTTTTTTCTGGTACATTCCTTGCATACCTGGAAACCTGCGTGCTGAATTTCGTTTCGATATATTGAACGGTTTTTAATTTATGATTAATATTATTTCTAAATTTGACTTAATCAAAAGTGGGCGGTGCCACGCCCATTTTCAAAAATTTCTTGAAAAATTTATTTTATGCCTCACTCTCAATGTATTCACCAAATTTTATCCTTATAGGTGTATTATGTACTGAGTAATCACTTTTTTTGTGTTTTCGAAAATATTCTATATATAAAAAGTGGGCGTGGCTATTGTCCGATTTCGCCCATTTTAAATACCGCTCGGAGATGAGTACCAAGGAACCTGCATACCTAATTTCATTAAGATATCTCAAAATTTACTCAAGTTATCGTGTTCACAGACGGACGGACGGACGGACATGGCTTAATCAATTTCTCTTTTCGTCCTGAACATTTTGATAAGTCAATATCTATCTCGATTCGTTTATGCCGTTACGTACTGCCTTTAGGCGACTAAAGTTAATATACCTTGTGTGCGTAGCACTAATAGGTATAAAAATGCATGTGTGTCTGTGTGTTTGGCGTCCAAAGTACTTAACCGATTTTTATGAAATTTTCACAGTAGATTTTTGGATTCACTGGTTACAGCATAGGCTATTTTGAAAAACGTAGATAGTATACCTCGTATCGTGTGTCGTAGTTTTATTTAACACGGTTCTGAAGTTAATAATAGCTGAAATTTAACATTTTGTTGAGTTTAAAAAAATCATTAATAAGATCATCAGGGCATTGTAACTATGAAATTCTGGCATTCTATCTACATCAGTGAAGGAGATATGGCATGTTCCGGTTTTCTAACCATCTTTTAGAAAACTTTGGTCCAAAAGTGGGCGTGATCGTCCACCGATTTTGCTTATTTTCCGTGGGCGTACTCTACATGTCTATGGTATACCTCGTATTAAGCTTCGTAATTCTATCCTACACCGTTCGGAAGCTACTAACAGTCGAATTTAAAAACAAAAATCGTATAAAAAATAAGTAAATTGAGGTAACTGCCAAATTATATCATTCTACCTGTAGCAGTAAATGAGATGTGGGCAGATCAGTATTTCTACCTAATTTTTAGATAGCTTTTATGAAAAAGTAGGCGTGGTCGAGAATGGATTTCGCTTATTTTCTATGGGTGTGTGTACCCCAAATTTCGTTATTCTCTGTAGTTATTAACAGTCGAAATTTTAAAATTTGTTAACTCATATGTGGGCGGTACCACGCCCAAAAAAGGATAATCAACTTACTAAACCCACCAAGTTTCAATATTGTAGCTGCTTTCTTTGTTGATTTCACCCATTTTAAATAGCAACCTACCTTGGCCAGAAAGCAACCTGTGTACCAAATTTCATTTAAATATCTCAATTTTTACTTAAGTAATCGTGCCCACGGACGGACGGATGGACGGACAGACATGTCCTCATCGATTTCTCTGTTCATTCTAAGAACTTTGATATATGGAACTATATATATATTCCCATTATTTTGTACCCTTACAAACCACCTTTATATGACCAAAACTATAATACCCTGTGTACTGTTGTTGTTGTGGTAACGACAAAAACACTCCCCGAAGGTTTTGGGGAGTGTTGTCGAATTAACAGTCCTTGGCCGGATTTGAACCCGGTACGCTCCGGTACTGCCCGACTGTCGTGGTAGCGATTTATGACCAGTGAAACCTTCTAGGTCGTGTCACCCCACCTTCCGTAAGGAAGGATAAGATGGGTAATGAGAGGTGAGAGGCATCATATCCGTAGATCAAATATCGAGTTTCATGTCATTACCTTTGTGTATATTAGTCGCCTCTTACGACCGGTATGCCTACCTCTTGCATATTATAAACCCTTAACCCGCAGGGGGTACCCTGTAAAAGTGAATGTATGGCTGCGTGTCTGGCGTCCAAAGTACTTAACCGATCTTTATGATATAAATAAGTATATTCTTGGGATCACAGGTTAAATAAAGCATAGTCTATATATAGTTTCGGGAAAGTGGGCGGTGCCACGCCCCCAGGCTATATAAAATTTTCTATTCGTCATAACTCCGATCTTATTTGATTTAAATCAATGGTATTTGGATATATATGTCCTTTGGTTAAGGTTTACATAAATTTGGAAAAGTGGGCGGTGCCAAGCCCATATATTTTGTGTGTTGTTTCTTCTTCATTACTGTCCAAAGTTTATAGTCGATCTCTATGAAACTTTCACGATAGGTTCAGAAGTTCGCTGGGCACGGCATAAGCTATATGTAGTTTTGGAAAAGTACCATTACTCTTCTTTCCCCTCTTAATTTTCCTCTTACACCACCCCGATATCTCAAATTTCTATTCCTACTTACCTTTTTCCCCCATTTCCTCTTCGGGTACTGATATGTAAATGCTTTCGAAGATATATCGAATTAACTTTTATTTGCTTCTGGTACTGATTTCTGTTTCCAAGGTTTTTTGATATTTAACACACATGTCTGTATATAAAATATCATTAACTTGAACCAAATAAATTTATACCTATGCCGAATTGCTACTTTAAATAGCCTGGAGGCTTTGCCAAAAACTAAATATGGCCTGTGTCGTTTCACAGAGATCGACCATAAAATTTTGACATTAATGACGCACAAACAAACCACAAAAAATTTGAACGTGGCAACTCCCAATTGCCCAAAAGTATGGAAATCTTGACTAAAGGACACAAATATCCAAATCTCGTTTAGACCAAATAAGTTGAGAGTTATGACGAATTGAAATTTTATACAGCCTGGGGTCGTGGCACCCTTTTCCAAAACTACATATAGCTTATGCCGTGCCCAGCGAACTTCTTAACCTATCGTGAAAGTTTCATAGAGATCGACTATAAACTTTGGACATTAATGAAGAAAAAACAAAACACAAAATATGTGGGCGTGGCACTGCCTACTTTTCCAAAATTATATGGACGAAAGTTAACCGATATCGCGCCATCGATTTGTTCGATAGGTTTTTGGCTCAGGAAAAAAAAGTTCCACTACGCATACCCAAAGGGTAAATTTTTTGACCAAAACACTCCCCAAAACCCAAATAATATCGTTTTTTTCAAAGAACTGTTATCGCCAACGTCTTTAGCGGACATTTTTGGGTCGGACAGGGTATACATGAAAATTTTAAAATGAAAAGAAAATTTTTTTAGTAGGTCATGAAAAAAACCTTAAAAATCAAAGTCGAAAAAAGTCAAAAAAATAAGGCTCGAAATTTATTTTTTTGGGTATGCGTAGTGGAACTTTTTTTTCCTGAGCCCAAAACCTACCGAAAAATCGATGGCGCGATATCGGTTAACTTTCGTCCATACAAATCGACCCACCCTAATATGTATATAGCCTATGCTTTAACCTGTGATCCCAAGAATATACTGTGAAAAGTTCATAAAAATCGATTAAGTAATTTAGACGGCTAAAAAGGACACACAGACACGCAGGCAAACAAACACACATTCATTTTTATTTAAAAGATAGTCTATCTAACAAAGTCTCTGCATGAAATTTGAAAACATTATTAGTATATCAAAAATGGAAGCCTGGGGGAAAACAGATAATAACTTTTTAAATATACCTAGTAGTACTACGCACACAAGTGGTATTAACTTCATTCGCCCAAAGATAGTATGTAACGTCATAAGCGAGTCGAGATAGATATTGACTTATATAGGGTGTTTTTTTTAGAGGTTTGTTTTTCGAATAGAGATAAAACTGGCATTTTGTGGTCAAATCTGGCAACTCTAATGTCATTTATGTTCAGTTTGGTTTGCCATTTCATCATGAACAGGTTGACAAAAGAACAACGCTTGCAAATCGTGCAAATTTATTTCGAAAATAATGGTTCAGTTCGCGAAGTTTACCGTGAGCTCCGTCCATTTTATGGTCGACATAATCGTCCATCAGAGCAATTAATTCGGTTAACCATGGATCGTTTTCGCACTACGTTTACTCTATGTGATAATACGCATCCGCAGAGACGTCGAACAGTGCGCACCGAAGAAACAATTGCCGCTGTAGAGCAAAGTGTTGAAGAGGACCCGAATGAATCGATTCGCCACCGTGCACAGCAATTGGAGCTTTGTCCATCAACTTTATGGAAGATTTTGCGCAAAGATCTTGGCTTGCGACCTTACAAGATCCAGCTTGTGCAAGAATTAAAGCCGCGAGACCATGCAATGCGTCGTGATTTTGGTGTATGGGCCGAAAATGAGATTGATTTCGATGCTGATTTTCATCGCAAAATTTTGTTCAGTGATGAGGCTCATTTTTGGTTGAATGGCTACGTCAACAAGCAAAATTGCCGCATTTGGAGTGAAGAGAATCCACATGAGACCCTTGAAACGCCATTACATCCACAAAAACTGACTGTTTGGTGTGCTCTATGGGCTGGTGGAGTCATTGGGCCATACTTCTTCCGCAATAATGCTGGAGAGGCAGCTACCGTTAATGGAGACCGGTATAGAGCCATGATAACCGACTATTTTGTTCCCGAATTGGATGTCATGAATGTGGATGAGTTGTGGTTCCAACAAGACGGCGCTACATGCCACACAGCGCACGTCACAATCGATTTCGAAGGAAACATTCGATGAGCGCATAATTTCGCGGAATGGACCTGTCAATTGGCCACCAAGGTCGTGTGATTTGACACCATTGGATTATTTTCTTTGGGGATATGTGAAGTCGCTCGTCTACACCAACAAACCAGAAACGTTAGGGGAATTGGAAGCCAACATTCGTGGCGTTATTGCCGACATACGGCCCCATATGCTCGAAAAAGTGGTTGAAAATTGGACCTGTAGAATTGGCTTTATTCGAGCCAGCCGCGGCGGCCACATGCCCGAAATCATATTTAAACATTAATGGCATAAAATTATCCTTCCAATAAAGCCAAATTGATGGACCTTAAAACGATTTTCTTGTGTTTTATTTCAATTCGAAGTTCTATACCACTAAAAAAAACAGCCTTTATATATCAAAATCATCAATAAGAGAAATTGGTTAGGCCATATCCGTCAGTCCGTACGTCTGTGAACACGATAATTTGAGTAAATTTTCAGATATCTTAATGAAATTGGGTATGCAGGTTCCTTGGCACTCACCTCCGAGCGCTATTTAAAATGGGGGAAATCGGATGATAGCCACGCCCACTTTTTATAAATAGAATATTTTCGAAAATACAAAAAACGTGATTATTCAGAACATAATACACCTATAAGGATAAAATTTGTTGTGTACATTAACATTCAAGGCATTCTTGAAAACAGGCTGGGCACCGCCAACCTCTGCTTAAGTCAAATTAAGAAACAGTATTAATCATAAATCGAAAACCGTTCAAGATATCGAAACGAGGTTTGACAAACGGATTTCCATGAATAAAAGTTATGTTCCGGAAAAAATCGGCTAAGGTCCGCACCAACTTTTATTTGAATTATTTTGTATAGGATCATAGATATATTTAACAGGCAATAACTTTGCGTAAAGCAACTTTATATCATCTTTATTTCACTTTGAAAGTGTCGGTAAACGGAGAAATTCTGAAAATATAAATTTGCAAAAATGGTCGTGACCTCTTTCCCCCTTAATTGTGGATTATTCCACAAAACTTTTTATGCCATAACTCCGGCAAAAATTGATTTGTCGAAACGAAATTTGGTGAAAATGTTGAATATATAAAAGTACCTATGAATTGTAAAAATGGGCGAAACCGGTTCAGGGCCACTCTCAGTTTTTTAACATAGTTCTGAAAACATTGTTTGTAAAATTTAAAACGCGAAATTTTTAACTATGCAAGCTATATCAATAAGATTTTGCACACATAATAAGCCTTTTAAGAAAAACTCGACCTGAAAAAATTTGGTGAATTTTCCCGAAGTAGGCGTGGCGCCGGGCACTTTTCAGCATAAAGGGTCTGCTATTTTCAAAGGCGATTGTTTGTGATTCCAACTAGATATTTCAATGAACATTTTCCCACTGCTTCTCAATAGTATTTAGTATATTCCTGCCAAAAATTTGGCATATCGGATGACACACTATAGATCACTACTAGGTATATTATGTTGGGTTCTACACGAACTTAGACTTTCTTAATTGTTTTTAATAGATTCTCCCTCATATTGTATGTGTTGTTTAAACAGCCAATCATCAAATTGCTTTATCAATTACGATTATGAAAAATATGACATTCGTTACACCCGAAAAACGCAATCTGATTAAGTTTATCAATTTATGCTTCAAGGCACATAATTGTGGCATACTAATTTTAGTATAAATATTGCACGCGGACGGTGAAAGCCCTAATAATAAATTTGTTTATATATTACTTGTTTTAAATTATATTAAAAAATAAACTTAAACATAAAATGGTAATTTAAGAAGAAACATTTCGTGTAGTTGGTTATTAAAAGAAAAAAGTATAATCAGTTCAAAAATGCATCTCGAACATAAAAATAGTATTTGAAATCGTCTTAAAAACGGTTCTATAAAGCGGGATCATTCATATTCTGGAAAAAATAATAAAAATCTAATTAACCAAGCATAAAACGATTAATGAAATACTAAAAGAAGTAATATATTATAAGAAATAGGGAAATTAAAACAAAAATAGTTAGAAAAAAATTGATGAAAGTTAAGATAACTATAAGACAAAAAAATGTTATGGACAAAAATAAAAAAACAGCCGAAATTAGAACTCTGTGCCTCTGGAATGTTAATTCAACAGTCTCATGTTGTTGTTGTTAACAGTGCTTCGCCCTGCCCCAGATTGGACAGGGTTACACTGAAATAACAGCCCTTGGCCGGGTGAAAAACCCCGGGTCATTCCGGTGCGATAGAACCGGCTGTTGTGGGAATGTCTCATCAACAAGTCCACACCACAATAGCTTTTGAAATTCGAAGATCAAATGTGTAGTATATTTGTGTATCATCAAAAACAATTCAATCTTAAAGCATTTTCGAGTTCAAATAAAATCGTAGGACTCCCTTAGAACGACTTAGTGAAGAATCTGGATCCTGCTATTCTATTTTATGAGACTTGCCCAGTCTTTCTTTGTGGAAATCAAAGCATTAAAGGTACTTTCGGTCAAGCACCACTTTGAAGCGGCTAACTTAGCTGAATGGCTGTGAGTGGAGCGCTATGATATACAATGTACTCATTATGATTTCTTAAAATGATATAGAAAAAATTTTATCAAAGTGCAGAAACCCAGATGTCTTTCAAAACTTTGCTCTCGATTATATAAGATTTTTGCATATACATACAAAGATACAAATGGTATGGTTCGACGTCTTGCTTAATGCGGGTCACCATACTAAGAAAACATATAAACAAAAGGGCCAGACAAGCGCAACATATTTAAATTAAATAAATGTATGCCCCGATATACAACAGGTATATCATCATAAACCCCCTAAGAGATTTTTGCGCCGAGCTTCTCTTCCAATTTGTGGTATGCCGATTTGAATCTTCTCCTGCAAATTGGCGGGACCTACAGTTTTTTGCCGACTCTGAACGGCATCTACAAAAGAGATGAATTTTTCCTGAGAAGCCTACCATGGCAAAAATACACTCGAAGAGTTTGCCAAACCACTGCCGAGGGGCGACCCCGTTTTCCCGTTTTGAAAAAACTTTCTCAAACCACTTTTGATGTTACCTGCCCCAGGATGCGAACCTTGGACATTCGGTGTGGTAGGCCGGCAACGTTACCGCCATAATACGACGGCCGCGCAGTAAAATCTGAGGCTCCATTTCTATCGATTTCTTTTATCTGTTTGCAATTCAGTGTATAGTGGGAGGCTGCAAAGGGCTGTCACATCGGCAACACTTCCAAGCACCTTCGGGGAGTGTTTTTGTTACTAGAAGCTCAACCTTTAACCTCTTTAGTATCCACAACTAAGATTCTTGAAGCAAACTACCAGAAGATAGTGTTGTGCATAAATCATCGAATTTTAATGCAAGCGATTTTTTAGATTTTATTATTGTAACCGTCGATTTTTAAAAAATCGAATAAAAGAATTGCACGTTATATAGAGATTTTTGTGAATAGTGACATAGGTGCGAAGGATAAAAACACTTTTAAAATATGTACCTACACACTCCAGCTGAAAATAGATACATTGTGTCGTATAAATCACTTCTAGTCATTCTTGATTCTAGTCAAATGTTAAGTGAAACTGGAAAACTAAGCGTATTTTTTAACTTAAAGACAAAATGATTTCATTTTATTAATTTTAATATTGATCAGTTAAATTCAATTTTTAATTTATTTAAATGTTAAACAGTACACTGATCAATTCATATTCATACATATTTTATTGTATGTATTTTTACTTCAGTTTTGACAGTATGAACATTTTTGATGTGAATAAATCGAATCTAATAAAATCTAAAATAGTCCAATTGGTTCTATCTTTACGTGTCATAATGTCAATCATATCAATGTCATTGACAATTCGTATTTCAAAGAAAAATATTTATGTCAATGACTTTAATTCTCAAAATAATTTTACATTAATGCTCTTTGTAAAAGCGAATTACATAATAAATATAATTACATCATAAACGCTAAATATCATTAAAACTTGAAACACAATACCGAAACGCAGCGGGATAATAATCGCCCAGCGCTGTCATTTCTCAAATCACGCCCAACCAAACACAATAACAACGGGATCCAAATTTTTTGACATTTTTATTTTACTTTATTTTGATTTTTCATTAAAGTGAACATATGAAAGAAAAGAAACAAAATAGACGTCGATAATGAAAACTCTATACATTTACTTTTGTGGAGCTAGGGAATAATCTTGAATAACTTTTTTTGAATATAGGGCTTGCCGAATTTGTGTACGAGTATATGCATTTTCACAAGCATAAAACTAAAATATTTTCTTTTGTTAAAATTTTAGGTAATTTTGTTCCATCCTAAGTCAACTGCTAAAACGCGTCCAAAAATGTCGGGAGGAGTGTCAAAAGAGGCGCTTGGGGTCGAGGAATGATAACAAAGTGGGGAAAAGCTATATTACCAATAATTAAAAAGTTATACCAAAAAAACTTTAGCAAAGTTTTGATTGTTTTCGTTTAACCATTTCACGGTCAAAAACCAACTAAGTCATTGATTTAACGTTTATATAGTGTAACTAAATTTGTTTTCATTTAATTTAAATTTATTAAAGAATTGGATATATATTTAGCAACAATGCATATGCAACAAAAAAGTAAAAAACGACGAACAGTGCTACCATTCCATTTACATAATGTAATAATCCCGACGCTCATATTAATTTAATAGCACTAATAGAAAGTAGAAAATATACCAAGTAATCGTATAATAACGCAATATTTTGGTTTTACAAATGTGCATAACATAGTTTTGCATTGACTGCCTACGGTTAAAAAAAATAACCGTTAGCCGCATCGGCTTCGCGATCCACCTTAATAACCTTTATAACTTTTAAACGATTAATAATATCACTTCTCCCCTCCGGATTTTTAATCCTGGGACCGCGACGCGTCTTTTGACCTCCTCCCGACATTTTTGAAGCGTTTTAGAAGTTGAAGTAGGATGTAAAGTATTACCCAAAATTTAAACAAACAAAATTTTAAGCTTTTTCGCCTTAGAAAAAAAATGCGGCTACCTTTGGCATGAATGTCGGCCCCGACCGGCGCACACTGGGGCATTTCACACTGATTTAGCGAATTAATTCAAAAAATGAAAATGAAATATGTTTAAAGTATTTGGTACCACGTAAAATTAGACAATATTTCACATCACTAACTTGAAGTATTTTTGTTCTATCCTTAACCGTTTTCCAACACTAAGCTCCCAAAGTTGACTATTCATAACAAGTTGTTAGCAAGAGGTGATTTTTGTAATTTCGTCAGTGACTAAAGTATTTTTTCGTAATAATTTCCAAAGAAAGATTTAAAGTTAATATGGAACCTTCAACTTCAGGTAGTTCAAGTGTTTATATTGTATATTTGGGTTTGAAAAAAAGTGTGTTTATATTTTTAATAGATTTTTGTTTAAAACCTTAAAAAATTTGGTATTTTTCATGTTTATATATACATATGTTTTTTTGTGCGTGAATGTAGATTATAACTTTGCGTTTACGATAATCTGTGCATATTGGACTAATATCCAAAAAAACATAAAGGTGCCCGTTTGTGCCTTTTTTAAAATATTCAACTTTTCATCATAAACTCAATGCAATAATATAAGAACAAGCTTACTAAATTATGAAAAATTGTATGTGCCAAAGTCATTTAATGTTATTTGTTGTTGTTCTTATTGCGGGTAAGTTGTTTTCTTTATGAACCCTACGTTCAGCACCAAGGTAAATGTTTCTTCCTCTTGTTTACCCTTTAACTTTACGATAAAATTAATAACTGCGTAACCGTATTTTTGTTAGATTTTTTGTTTAGGTTTACATATATTTTGTATTATCATAGTTAAGTGGGTAAATAAAAGTTAAGTTGGGTAAATAAAATCAAAAATTGCAACACAAATTCAATATGGAGGGTGTCATATGTAAAAGTCCAACGGAACTTCCGTACATGCATGTATGTGATTGTTCTTGTAATAATATTGTCAGTAACGTACATGTCACGTAGATAACAGAAGTGTTGAGAATCGAAAGCTAGAGATGGTGGAAGGGAATGCAACGCGATTCGGGTTTTCTTTAAAAACATTGCTTTCCATTTTAGGAGTAAATTCTAATTCGCTTTTTATAACGCGCCAGAGCCTATATGATATTATGCGGAACTCAAGTTGCCAAAATTTTTAAGAAAGATTCCAATATTTTAAAGATGAATTGAAAAACGATTTAAGCCCACAGATGAGAATATGGGTGAATTTGATAACCGAGTGAGACTGTTTTTCTTGGACTTTAAGTCTCGTTGGACACGATCACACAGAGTAGAAGAGCGTTTTTTTCAGAGCAAATCGTAGTTGGTTAGACTCGGGCATTGCTTTTATTAGCTGCCAACGAGATAAGCGTGGTCGGAAAGAGACATCCTTTGAGTTCTCTGATCAACGCACTAAATATAAAAAAACTAAAGACCTAAGGGAAAAAACTACACTTTTCATGTTGGCTTCCGCTACACAGGTAAATTTAAGAGCTTCAGGAAATCTTGAGGCATCAAAGCTTGTGCATGAATTGACAACTGCATCTCCATCAAGGGCTTTTAAATATATACAAAGTTTTCACGAGTCAAAAGTAACGAAAATGAGTAATGAAGAAGCATTAGTTGTGTTGATTAAAGCTCAGTTAACTCGTCATCAGTACAATGTTGTTAAAAAATCCGCTTCAAAAATATTTCCTTGATACACTGGTGTTCAATCTGCAAAGAAGCAATGTTATCCTAGAACTAAGGGCATTCATATTTTCGAAAACTTAGCAGTAGTAGACTTTCAAGCCCTGCTTAATCACACTGTTGAACGATTATTATTACTTTAAAATGAAGTTATCGACACTCTAGATAACAGTAAGTTGTCTAAATTATGCTTGTATACGAAGTGGGGCTTTGATGGTAGTTCAGGTCATAGTTTGTATAAACAAGCTTTCCATGGAGCAGAAGAAAGCGATTCATCGGTTTTTTTGACTTCCAGTGTTCCAGTTAAATTGGTTTGTGAGGAAAAAATAGTATGGCAAAATCCTCGACCCTCTTCCACCAGATTTAGCAGACCTTTGAGAATGTCATTTGAAAAAGAGTCCGCAAGAGTTTCAGTAGCAGAAAAATATAGAGTAGATGAGGAGATAGGGGACTTTTCTTGCTCTATTTTACCGTGTGGCGATAACTTTATAGAAGTGAGACACACTTTAATTTTATCAATGGTAGACGGAAAAGTTTGCAATGCCTTAACAGAAACATCTTCTACCCAAAAGTGCTACTTGTGTGGCGGAATGAGTAGAGAATTTAATTTAATTGACAACATGATCGAAAAGGAGGTAAAAATAGAAAATTTACAATTTGTCCTATAAATTACCAATAAAGAAATTGCAAGCCAGATCAGAAAGTGATAAAAAAAGTCGTGAGTGAAAATAAAAATCGAATAATAAAGGAGTTTAGAGAAAAAGCTGGATTAATCATTGATCAACCAAAACCTGGATGTGGAAATAGTAATGATGGAAATACAGCCAGGCGCTTCTTCCAAAAGGCAGAACTATCTGCAAGTATAACGAAAGTTGACTTGGATCTGATAAAAAGAATTCATACATTATTAGTGGTGGTTTCTTCGGGATATGAAATAGATATAGAGAAGTTTCGTGATTTTGCATAAAACACCGTCCGATACTTTGTACAATGATACCCCTGGTATAACATGACTTCAACTTTACATAAGTTCTTTATCCACGGACCGGAAATTATAGCACACACTTTGCTTCCAATCGGCGAACTATCAGAGGAAACTCGAAAAAAGATTTTAAAAGATACAGGGAGCATTTTTCTCGCAAAAGTAGTCGAACAAAATGTAATGAGGATATATTAAAGAGATTTTTAGTTACTTCAGGTCCATTGATTTCAAGTAAAACAAAATTACCTGCAAAAAAATCTAAGAGCTTGCCGCAAACGGCTTTGGAACTTTTGAAATCAGCTCCTCCAGCAAATCCTGATGATGATGATGATAATGATGAATCTGATAGTACAGATACTGATGATTATAGTAGTAGTGACAGTGATGATTATTAATTTGTTATTCATGATGCTTAAAACTGTAGCAATAATGTATAATCATGTAAATATAAGAATAGCAACATAAGTTTCAGTTTATTTGCTCTTTGGTAATCTATGTAAACCTTCGTAAAAAAAAATTTCCCACTAAGCTGTTTTCGGACTTGACTTTTTTTTAGTAAACACGATGCAAATAATATAAATCAATCCAACTTTGTTCAATGAAATGTACGTGTGAATTGATCTACCGTTTCAGGGTCAAATAACCACACTGTGCGGCGGCAACGATAGAAAAAATTCTATCGTCGCAAAATGCCGTCGGGAGAAATTTCGGTTTGATTTTTTGTGTGTTCAATTTCATGCAATTCAACAGTTTCTATTTTGGCAAGGCGGTGTTCGCAGCGATCATTTCACAGCGTTTTCGTATTGTGTTTCAAGCTTAATACTTTATAATTTCTATAATAACAACTCAATTGCTATTCCAAGTGCAGTTACAAAGATAATAGACTAAGCAGTTTTTACTCCAAACTTGCATTTTGTAAATCAAACAATTTTGTTATAAATTTGGGTTTTATTCAATAAAGCGCAGCAGCCGAAAATTTGGAGTACAAAATCGCGCGAGTTTTTCAGTCACATCAATTCCATTGATATTAGCCGTGTTTTTTTATCCGCATCTGCGTTTGCGCTTAATATTTGTATGGACTGCTAAGCGCACAACTTTATCTGCAACTATGAAATAGTACAAATATTAAACGCAAACGCAGATGCGGATAAAAAAAACACGGCTATTATGACCTGAATTTCAATAGAATTAAAAAAGCCAAAGTAATTTTTTGGAATTTTCCAGTTAAAATTCTAATGTAAGGGTATTGAGAGGGGTATGGTTTTTTGTCTATATTGTTATATCTCATTTTTGCCCTGTCTTAAGTTTGGCCTTTCTCGCTTATAGCCACAGATATATTTTAGGTAATACATCGAAAAGACAAGTTTCGTATCAAACATCAATATCTGAAACAAAATCGATTATTTTCTTTAAACACTTATTTATTTGTTTGGAAAAAAATATATTATTTAGTAGTCGACTTTACAGACCCGAAGTCTAATCCCCAACGGAAGATAGGAAATTATTTAAAGATTCTTTTTTATTATGCCGTTATTTACTTTCCAATTTAGTATTCGAAAATCCTTGTTGTCACACTATTGGCCCTCACTGCGCTGCTGACGCAAACATCTACAACAGACGGCGCCAAAATACTTGCAGTCTACGCATTAGCCGGCAGGAGTCACTTCCAGATGCATCGCGTGATAATAAAAGAATTGGTGGAACATGGGCATGAAGTATGAAAAACAAATTAATTGACGACCGATAAACTTATTTAAACTGATCAGGTGATCTCTACAGTAATTGAAAAACCTTTTCAATTAAACTGTTAATTTATCTCCTTACTAATCAAATAAAAAATTTGGTTTAAAAGTGCAATGAAACAAGTTAGAAATATTTAAAAGAAGTTATTTAACTAATTAAACCATCATCAAAATTAGGTCACCATGATAACTGCCGAGACACTAAAACCATTGAAATTGGGAAAAAATTTTACGGAGATATTAATTGTGCCCGTATTTGATTTTTGGAACGAACGTAAGTATCCGATATGACTTAAACAGTATTTTTCGCTTTATTCTTAAAACACTAGGGCAAAAAATTGCAATTGTTAAATCTTTGTCCGAAGGCTCTGATATCACAATCCCGGAATCCCAAGATTCTAGTCCATAATTTTAGTCAGGGGTGAGGGTAGTTTGAATAAACCGTAGTTCGTAACACCCAAGACGCTCTCAATCATAGAAGCTGTAGCAATTCACTTTATTGAAGTTGTTGGAGGCACGGCGCTCCAGTATGATCAAATAGGCTTGTCGACCGAGCATTGGGTTGTCAGTCAACGTGGAAATGTCACACATTAATAACACTAGGTTGGGCGTCTCCTTTCACTATGCTGAACGTCGAATAGTTTTTTTGCTATATTGCCACACCCTACACAGAGAGGCTACAAGGCAATTATTTTTTAATCGGTCCCTTCGGTGGATATAGTAGACGCGAATTTTCATAGATATCACCTGGCGTGTCGTCCCTCTTCTGAAGTGTGCTCAACCCTGTCGCGTAAAGGGCGCTGCCGTGTTTACCGGAGTTGTATACTACGCAATTCGAGAGAGTTTTTCTTTTGCGCAGCTCTCTGCGAAGATGTCGTAGATTGGAAATAACATCTCTTAGGGCCATTTTCACAGCGGCAAGTTAACTTACTGTGACGAATTCGATGATTCCTTGATTATCAATCCTGGGTTCGATCACTATAAAGTCAAATAAACACACACACAGATATTGTAACTAATAGCTAGTTTTATTTACTAGTAATAAACGCAATACAAATTTAAGAGTTTGGTAACTTCGCAGTAGTTCACTGAACAACACTTGAAAATAAACTGGTTACTGCCTTATATAGTCCGACAGGGTTAGGCGAGCACCGAGAACTTTCTTGGTTATTCGCTCTTCGTGTTCTCGAAGGTTCGGTGTTATTAATTGGCATCTCCTCTTTGCATCGTATTCGCAAACACTCGCGTGATCTCTCTTCCTCTTGCTTGGTACATGCTTGCATGCATAAGCGTAGCCATCGTTATCTCTGTTTTGTTTAACTAGTGGTTGGAGTGTTATTGAGTTAGGAATTGTACATGCTTGAGAATAATCGCCCATTACGTTCCACAGTTAACTCTAGCTTTTGACTTTTCAAGTTGAGTTAACTAGAGTTTAAGCGCTCAACATTGGTGAGTTAACCTCGGGTTGGAATTCATAAGGTTGTATATTGTGTATTGAGCAGTAAATATTTATCAAAATAGCTGAAATAAAATTGTGAATCGATAGTTTACTGTGGAATGTAATTTAACTCGGCACTGTGAAAATAGTCCTTAGTCGGGAAAAACATTTCAAGCGGTGACTGATGCGCAGCGTAGATTTTAGGACGCTGGGGAAACCACAAGCCCTTTATGAATTACAAATTAATAAATATTTTCTTATATAAATATATACATGTATTTTATTAATTTTTTAGTCAAAGAACAAAATATCGCAGCGTATGACTTTACAAATGATCCAACGCTTGTATTTAGAGTGGTTGAAATGGTTGGTAAGGGAACTACGGAACATGCGCTTAAGCAACCCAAAGTACAAGCAATTATCAATGCTAAACAAACTAAAGGTGTCTACGACTTATTATTGGTGGAACAAGCATTTCAAGATGCATTTCTGGCTTTGGCTCATGTCTACGATGTACCCGTTGTGAGTACGGCAACATTTGCACAACAAAGTTATATGAGTGAAATGTTTGGTTTCATATCGCCATTGTCTTATGTGCCAAACAATTTTATGAATTTTACGGATCGCATGAACTTTTGTGACCGTGTAAAAAACACATATTATACTTTGAGATATGATTTAGATAGAGAATTAACCCATTATAGAGGAATGGATTCGCTTGTGAAGAAATATTTCGGACATTTGGCAAGTAAGTGAACAAATCAGCTGACTATATACAGAAATATATTTTTGAAAACACTTCTACAGAAGATTTAAAATTCACTTAAGTGTATAGTTATCAAAACATTTCTCAAAAATATTACGATTAGCTTAGGTACTAAGTTTATTTTAAAATGTCTTCAAAATACCGACAAAAAAGTTAAGTCGTTTGAGTGCTCAGTCCATAAATCTAAATGCTATATAACATATGTAGGCAAATCCAGCAAAACCTTTAACTTTTTGATCACTCGCTACGCTTCACATGCCAAAGTAATGAATGGCATGCACAGCTCATGCACACTATTAGTTGAAGTACTTAACCTGCAAACTTCTTAGAAAACTTTGAAAAACATTTAAGATAATAGGTATAAAAAAATTACCAAACAGACAATTTCAGATTTTATTAATTCAGACTAGTATTATTCCCAAAGAAAATTTCGATGCCTTTAAATATTTGACAATAGAAATATATCTTAACAATTTTTTGGTCTGAAAACTAAATTAAAACAAGTTAGGAAAGCTCTGGCTGTGCCGAAGGCTTTATACTTTCCGTGAATACGCATAACGGTTTTAAGTGTCCGATCCTTACTTACAATAAGTACAAACTCTGAAAAATTTGATGGCCTTACCTTGTTAATTTAAAGATATATAGCCCAAACCCCGTTTATAGGAAAAATATGTTGTAAGGGGACTATACTATATATTGGTCCAATCTTGATGATTTTCACTACACACATTACATATGTAATTAGTACTGTAGCTGCCAAATTTCATAATAGGTGAGTTCATTTTGGGTTGAAAAATACACGAAAATTCATCATAATATAAAATATTTGTCTATCAAAATAAATATTACTTGACTTTATTGAACAATTAAAACAAATTTCAATAAAAGTATAGTCGCTATTCATAGCAATTTTGCCCTTGGAAAACATTAATAAAAAGTAATTTTCTTCTTTCTAGGTAGAATCTAATCCATACTTTCAAGGAAAGATAAGCTTTCTATGGAGAAAATTTTAAGTTTCGGAGCTCTTTGCAAATAACCATGCAGATGATAACTCGCTTATGAAATTCTAGTACATAATTCTCAATAACTCAATTTTTTAAAAAGTGCTATTTTCAACCACCTTGTTATTGTACGTGTCTCTGTTTGCCATTTTCGTTTTTACAGCTTCTAAACGATTCCGTTATTCCTTGTTATTTTATTTATGAAAACTGCATTTCACAATCACAATAAGTCAACCCTGAAAAATAAAAACAATTCAATATTTTCTTAGCAATTTTTAAAAACAACAAAAAATTTTGGTATAAAAAAGCAATATATTTTAAAAACTCTTCCATCAGAAAAAGATTAATTTGATTATTCCAAAAAGAAATGTTATTTACTTACTCAATTGCTTTGGCAAGTGATCGTTTCGTTTTCACTTTTTTCGTGGTTTCGTTTGAGCACTGCTTACTCGCTTTTGCGTCGCTGGTACGCCATTATTGCAGCAGCGACATCGCAAAAGATAATGGTGATTTAGTTGACATGCACGTACGTACAAGATTTACAATCCAAATGTACTATTTGAAGAACGAAATTCTCAAAAGGATTATGATTTTACTATAATAAATATTATTTGCAAGAAAGTTTTATACTTAATTTAAGCTGTTTTCTCTTTCGTTCGCATATGCATGTATCGACAATTTTAGAGGGTTGTTGCTGCCTAAACTGGTATGAATAAGACCACGATGTTCTAGTTAATGAACTAGAATGTTTACTAACCAGTTTGGCAGTTGACTTCAGGGATGTTATGTTGGTCCGATCTGGCTGATTTTCACTTGTCACATTACGAACATAATATGTACAAAATGTGCAAAATTTTACGATTCTAGCTTTTTAATTGCAAGAGTTATGTCCAAACCGCATTTATCAGAACAACCGATTGTATGGGAGCTAAGCGTTGTATTGGTCCGATCTCGTTGGTTCCGAGAAATGTGTAATATATTACAAAATGGCGGTCCCATACCAAATTTCATTTAGATATCCTCAAAACTGAGGGACTAGTTTGCGTTCAAACAAACAGACGGACAGACAGACATGGCTAAATCAACTCAGGGCATCGCCCTGATCATTTCGGTGTCCTTATTGGTGGGTCTATCTCTTCATTTCATATTTACAAACATCGGACCAAAGTTATAATACCATTTAATGTTCACGAAAGTTATAAATACATAACTCACTACAATATAGACAGGAAAAACGAATATGAATTGTTATTATCTCAAATGATCAGTAAACTGTTTAAAATTTTACTAAATAAGAAATGTTGAATTAACTCAAGAATATTAAAACAAATGAAGCGCAAAGCATTTGGTCTTGAAACTTAAAAAAATGTAATAAGTTACTCCTTTAACTTTGAGCATAAATATCAGACCTAATGTAAATCATGCCCCAAATTTCCAGAGTTACCTTACAATTGCCTTTAATAAAACTAGACTAGAGGTGATTTATACAAAACTATGTGTTTTTAGCTGTAGTGTGCACATAGTTTTACAAAATTTTCATCCCTCGCTTAGATGGCACTATTTACTGGTTGCCTATTTAAATTGTGTAATTCTTTCAACCGAGCTATTATCAGTCGATGTTTACCATTAATAACATGTGCCCAATAAATCGATAATTCAAAAAATAATCTACCAAAGGAAAAAACAATTGCTTATTCACAATCCTATTTCAAAATCGAGGGCTGAGTTGTTCAGAATTTTTTTCAAACCGTCCCGTGCAGTCAATTCTACTAGTTTTATACTAGTAAAATACTAGTTTACCAAACCGGTTCAACTAGTTCGAGTTCTGTAATTTTTCCATATAAGCAACTGGTATTTTTAACACGGCGATGTCCTACGAGATGTTAATTGTCCGCTTATGCATCAGCACAATACCAGTTGGCATACTAGTCAGCCTCGGCATCAGCAATATACCAGTTGACATACTAGTCATTATATACATCAAGATCATACCATTCAACATACTAGTCCATATTTGCATCAGGATCATACCAGAGTACAAACTAGACAGTACATACACCAGAATGAGACCAGTTACTGTACCACTTCATAGCGAGTTGGTTCATTTTTGGTTTAAAAATACACGAAAATTGCAATATTATATTACAAACCACTTTATTGAAAATTCAGTCATCAGATATGAAAATATATCTATAATTTCATTTAGCAAATGAAACCAATTTAAACAAAAAAGTCGCTATTCATAATAATTTTACACTTGGAAAACATTTCTAAAAAGTAACAGGCATAAATCTTTAAATTTTCCTGAAACATTTTATGAAAAATTTTAAAATTTAAATATCAATCTCAGAAATTATCTAATCCACACTTGTAAAAATATATTCACATAAAATTAAGGAAATGCAAGGAAGATTAGCTTTTTATGGTGCTAATTTTAAGTTTCGGAGTTCTTTGTAAATAAACATGGAGATAACTCGCTTATAAAATTCTAGTACATAATGTGCAAGTTCATAGTAACAAAATTTTTTAAAAACAGCTATTTTAACCACTTTGTTATAATAAATCAACCCTGAAAAATAACAACAATTCAATATTTGTTTTGTGAAGTTTTTGAAAACTTCTTATTAGAAAAAGGTTACTTAAATTATTCCAGAAATAAATATTATTTACTTACACAATTGATTTGACAAATGATCGTTTCGTTTTCACTTTTCTTCGTAGTTTCGTTTGAACATTTCTTATTCGTTGTTGCCTCGCTGCTGCGCAGTTATTGCATGATCTGCAACATAAATGTACTATTTAAAACACGAAATTCTCTAAAGGATAACGATTTTACTATCAGAACTATTTTTTACAAGAAACTTTTATATTTAATTTAATGAAATGAATATTTAAGAACTCCGAAAATTAGTTGAATAGAAAATTAAAATGTAGGACGGTTTTGTTCGTGAATGCATGTATCGACAATTTTAGAGGGCTGTTGGCGGAAACTTTGCAATTGTTCAAACTGGTATGAAATTCTAGTTAATGAACTACAACGTTTACTAACCAGTAAGTAAGGATCGGAAACTTAAAACTTTTATGCGTATTCATGGAAGGCATAAAGCCTTCGGCACAGCCGAAGAACGCGCTTTCCTTACTTGTTTACAATTATTTTGAAATAGGATGATCTTCCACTCAGCCGTCGAAATACATTTGAAGAACACTTATATCAGAATGATTTTCAAAAATGGCACACCTCAGCTGAAAATGTATTGAATTTTTGTTAAGATAGGGTTTTTTTGAAAATTATTTTGAGATGAACCAAACTCTGAAATACTTTTTTTTAACGAAATTCTGAATAGTACGATCTTACAAAAAAAAAAAAAGTTTATAAAAAGTGAGAGGTTCCTGGACTTGGCCTCAAAAGAAATAAAATACCCAAGAAAAGGTTGTTAATTCTGATGTATATTGGAACAATTTTCCGCCATCCCTTGCCAAATCGTTCCAATATACATCAGCTTTCCACCCTGTCGGAAAATCAGCAAAACAAAATTAATCAGTTGTTAATTTTTTTATATTCAAATACGGCTCTTACTTGTATACTCTCATATTAACAATTCGCTCCAAATTTTAAATTAATCAATATTTTCAAACACTTTTTAAGTTGATTTTCCAAGTACGTCGGCTATGGCCAGAAACCTCTCGGCAATACTGATTAATAACTATGCACCGTTGGCTGTACCTAGCCCAAGAATGGATAACATGATAGACGTTGGTGGCCTGCACATCGATCCAAATAAATCTCTACCCAGAGACTTACAGAAATTTCTAGATGATGCTGAGCATGGCGTTATTTATTTCAGTTTGGGTACTTATGTTCAAGCTAATGAGCTACCACCAGCAAAAATTAAAATTTTCCTCGATGTCTTCCGCAATCTAAAGCAACGTGTTTTATGGAAATTCGAAAATATTGACTTAGAAAATGTGCCGAATAATGTTTTGATTAAATCATGGATGCCACAAAATGATATTCTAGCACACCCTAATGTAAGAGCATTTATCGCTCATGGTGGACTATTCGGCACACAAGAAGCAGTGTATCATGGCGTACCAGTTGTTGGTATACCGTTCTTCGCTGATCAGGTAAGTGGATCTTGAATAAATATGCACTTACTAACACAAACCCGCCCACGGTTAGCTGAGACTCAGAACTTATAATGGATTGAGTTAGGTTTTAATCATCATTTGGATAAAATCAAAGAAACATACGGGCGAAAATAGGCTGAAGTTCAGTTTTTATAGGAGATGAGGGCGTCCAAAAGGACAAAATCTTCTATAAGAGTATACGGTTAATTTCATTCCCATATATATATCCATTCCAAGTTCCAGTAAGGTGTCATTAACACTTTTAAAGATATTTAGGCGCAAACTTTAGTATACGTTGGAAGAATCACGACCCTCACTTTTCTCAATATGGTATATATTTCATAGACATATCTTCGTATATCATTTTTGTAAAAGCCCCTTTTGCCTTTTGGACCAATTTGCGGAATATGCTACAGGCTAATCTCATTCAATTTCCCACCGATTTTCTATTCCGCTGTTTTTCGAAAGTAGCTTCCAAAACTAATTTTGATTCCGGAATTGGATATTTTTCTAATAAAAATTGTGGTCGTGGTCCGCCTTCTTTTCGAATTTGACCTTTGTATATACTTTTATTTAAAATCTTATTTAATTGAGGTTTAGAGAGAATTTTGAAATATTCTATTTTCATTTATTTTGCTTTGCAAATGTTCTCGCCTAACACGTCTTATATATAACAGTTCAATAAAACCTACTGAGAATTGGTTTGAGAAAGCTTCAACACCATGGTTCACGAAAATCAAGCTATTCCCACTTTGACGTAAAATTTGTTGGTTATCATTTGCACCTTTTGTCAGTTGTGCAAAGAGCGTTGCCACCTCAGAAAAATTTCTTTTTTTGGTAATTTTTGTAATATCTATTGAATATAAGAAAAATAACAAAAACCGACAAAATAGGGTCCATACAACTGCTTTAAATTTGGTACAAATTATATATCTTTGCTTCCAAGTCAACATTTTTATTTCGTTAATATTTAAATAAACCATTTTTAGGGGTACCGCATCTGCAGTTATCATGCATGCGTTTAGCCAATTATCCCTCATAAGCGGTATCGCCGGGAGTCGAAAAAACTTTACTTTACTTTGTTTACACATAGATCTCGTGTTTGTGCAACTTCTAAATATGCAGCTCATGTTGCTAAAAATAGATAAAAGTAAATAAGTACTTTATTTATGTCTGTGCAAAAAGTGGGCCAATATTTTACTTACCTTTCGATTTATTTCAGGAACATATAAAAAACTAGGTTCAGGAATATCAATTACTTTATTCACTTTCAAAATTTCTTCCGCTTGAAGTAACAATCAGTTAGTTTTTGGTAGAAGAATACTGTAGCTCATTTTCAAAAGGAAATGTCACAAACACAGTTTATGTCAAATGACGGCAATGGCGGGGAAGAAAAAGAAGTGGAGCTATCTTTATATATTTGTACCATGTTCAACACACATACATGAACATAAAATTAGCTGACATAAATATATCATCAACGATGAAATTCAACATGCTTCATATTTTCTTTTCCTTACACACAGGATTTAAATATACAGAGAGGGGCGCTGGCTGGTTATATCGTGCCATTGAATATACGCACACTTACTCCTGACGGTTTAAGGAATGCTATAAATAAGGTGTTATACGATAGCAAATATCGTGATACCATGAAACGAATGTCTCAGATCTTCCGTGATCGTCCGATGGGACCACGTGAAACTGCTATGTATTGGATCGAGTATGTGATACGCCATAAAGGAGCACGTCATTTGCGTGCTGCTGGCTTGGATTTGAAATGGTACCAATTCTATTTATTGGATGTGATCGCTTTCTATGCCGCCGTTGTAACAGTGTCGCTTGGGCTTACACTTGCACTGATTTTGTGGATTTGGAGAAGATTTAAAGGTGCTGAGAGCAAACAAAAAGTTCAATAAAACCTGATAGTTTAACTTAAGATTTTTGTATCAAACTAGTAGAATAAATAAATTTAGAAAATGAAAGAGTTGTTATGTAATTGTTAATGTGGTAACAGGAAAATAGAGGAAGCGAAGATGATTCATTGTAAATAAATGCTGCTGCCAGAACAATGCTCCGGATGCTTGCTTTAAAATGTACAAAATTAGAAGAAGTGCTTAACCGTCTTCTCTTTTGTTGCTACGCATTTGAAAAAGGTGACATAAAGTTTTCCTATTTGTGTGACCCACTGACGTTAACGACCCTCCTTGGCTTAGCAGTCTCTCATGGAACAAGAATGTTGAGGAACGATCCAGGAAGGAAAGCACTGCCACCCTAAGGTGGGTTTTGAACTCTCGCGTAATGCACTTCTGTACACCGTGGTAGTAAAACGCATCCTCTTCTATGGTATTGCAGAGTGGTGGTTCACGCTCGAGCGAAGCAATAACATAGGCAGAAGGCGGTGCTTATAATTTGAAGGTTATGGTTAACCAGTGCAGTCCGACTGAACGACGGTCAGCGCTAGAGTGACACCAAATTCGGACACGCACGTGCATACTCTAGACCCACAGTATACCTCCATCTTCGCGAATGGCTCTAAGCTTAACGGCAAGGTGTGCAGCGGGGCCTACTCGGATGATCTATCGCTCTGCTTGAGATACCTAGCTACTGCAGCGCAATCCAGGTTGAACTTACAGCCATAAAGGAGGGTGCGCGCTAGCTGCTCTCCAAAAACTGCACATCCGTGTCAATAAACTGCGACAGTCAAGCAGCGATCAAAGCCCTTCAGGGCAGATGGATATGGAAACCATGTTTTCTCTTCATATCCTTCTTATTTTGCTTTCTTCCCTCATATCCCATTCCTCTTCTTTACCCTTTTCAATTTCCACTACCAAACTTTGTTTCCTACCAACAATCTTGCTTCTCGGCCAGTAAGCATCTGTACCCTAAGTGCATTTCTTCTAAGAAAAGTATTTCAGGTACAACTATATTGTTATATAATGATAGTAAAAATATTTAAAAAATAATAATATCTGTAATTTTTGTAATATCATAAAAACTTTTGGTAAATATAGCCTAGTCACTGTTGAAAAACTTGATCAACCTCTTCTCTGTCGCTTCGGGGAAGGTCTGATAATATATTCCAATATCCCCTATTATCTCGAAAACTACTCGTGGTGTTTGATGTGTAAACATTTGCATCCTGTGTATATATTTAACTAAATTAGACATCACCCAATGGTTGAATTTCAACCACAAAACTTTATTTTATTTTAGCTACTAATTTCTTGGCCTTCTTACCTTTCTTTTCTATGCTGTTCCTTTCCTTCAATATATTTCAATTTTATTTGCGTTTAACTTCTTACAACAGACTTTATTTTTAATTTATTGTTTCCTTTCGTTTCGTTTATGCCATTTCTTTTCCTTTCCTTTCCTTTCCTTTCCTTTCCTTTCCTTTCCTTTCCTTTTATATTTTTCCTTTCCTTTAATATACATTTCTTTCCTTTCATTTCCTTTAATTTCCCATACTTTTCGTTATCGTAGTTCCTTTTAATTAATTCAGTATCATTTAATTTTATTTTATTTGACTTTTTTATTTTTAATTTTTATTTTATTAGTTTATTTTTTTGTATTTCATTCCTTAAGTATAACCACAACGATTACATAAACAACAAATTAACTACCGTGTTGAGAATTTTGAGCTAAAATAAATTTAACATGAATAATAATAATATAAATTTTGAATATTGCCACAAATTGTTTATTTAACGCTTTGTTGTTGTACAGAGAAGAGTCCTATTGTTTCTTCCTCCAAATCATCCCTATATCGATATGTATTCAATCTTTAGGAGTCATATAGTTCGAGAAGGTTTCCGGTCCCATTTCGACAAAGTTTGTTTATCTCTCCGGCGAGGTGGTACATGCTTGCGGTACATCACTGCTTTCTTTATCTGGAAGAATCTTGATTTGCAAGTTCATCAGCCTTGCAGTTTCCGTATATGTCAAGCAGTTTGAAGCCCTCAAGATATAATCACATGATTAGTTACTGATAATCAATTTATTAAAGAGGCTCTGTTTATTGTTTTTAGCGACATTATAGTCATGACCCCATGTTGTTTACGCTCCAGGGCGTCCGTCACATTAAATTCAGACTGCTGCTACCAACTCTCACGGCCACTTCACACCACTGAGAAATGACAAGCGTCAGCCTACTCTCTACCCCCCACCGCCCCCTCTTCGACCAGCCTTCTTTTTGTTCCCGTCAAAGAAACGTTTTCTAGCAGCCTACAATGCCAGGTTCACAGAATTATGCACTGCGACACAGCTTGGGACTTAGCCTAACACCAACAAGGTGGACTTACCCGTAACGCCTGAAGTGACATCGACATCTATCCCAAAGACGCACTTCAAACTTACACAGCTTAATTGTGACGGCCTAACTTTATCGCTAAGATAACCAAATTTATGAAGGATAACAACATAAAACTGACCATGCTTCACCAGAGGAAACATAACACATGAATTGCATCTTTATGATAGTGCGCAATACCTAGGCGTCCTTTTCACACCCAAGTTGAATTTGAAGGAACATTGTGCGTCTGCGAAAAATGCTTGGTTGCCAGTGGGGTATCATCCCGGAATTCTGCATGGATGCTACAATTAATCAACCAAAGGGTTGAAACTGCCACTTTCTTTGAACTTCTGTTAGAAGAGCTTGATGACGATTTACAGAGTAATCGGGAACATAAGGCTGGGCGAATCTCTGTTCAAAACAACAACTCATAAATGAATATTGGCTGAACGGGTTTCCATTTGCATGCTGACATCTTTCTTTAAGCTCTTCACCACTAAAGGCACAAATCTAGCACCAAATTTTATTTAGGTGGAAATTCGTCTGTATTTTATAAAAATACGGTACGAACGCCGGCTTCTCGCTCCACACATTTTCTGTACAGAATATGCTTCTGGGTGGAATAGGAACCTGTTAAATATTTTCTGAATTTTTCAAGCCCTAAGGTTGCGTTCCGGGTAATATGTGCTCAGCATCACCCGTACCAAACTTTAATGTATATATTGTTTATTTTCATATTTTTTTTATTTTAAAATTTGGTTTCGTTCTGTTTTAAATAAACATCAACGCAATGCGAAATTGTTTTTGTAACTTGACTTTTGATTGTTTTTCGTCAGTATTTTAAACAATAAATACAGGAAAAAAGTAGTGTCATACGGTACAGTTGCATCAACGACAGACTATTACGCGCCTTTATTGAATTTCGGCAGGAAATTCAAAGTGATGTTTCCCTCAAGAAAGGACTGGCAGAGGAACAGAGTATGCGATGACGAAACACTTTCGCTCTACACCGACGGGTCCAAAATGGTCTTTGGGGCTGGGACAGGTGTGTTTTCAGAGCAACTGAATGTTTCGCTTTCAGTCCGTCTTCCGGATTCAGCCAGTATCTTCCAAGCAGAAGTGTGGGGATCGAGAAGGCCTGTACCTTCCTCTCGGTAGAAGCAGCAGGAGGATGTAAGATACATATCTACACTGACAGCCAAGCAGCGATTGGGGCGCTTGAATCCCACATCACATCCTCTAAGACCGTCAGCAGCTGTAGGAAGATGCTAGATGCGGCTGCAGACTCTCATGCATCGCGCTGGGTTCCTGGCCACAGAACATTACGGGAAATGGGAAGGCAGACGAACTGGCTAAAGCGAGAGCTGAGGCAGAGGTCTCCGATGCGATGAAGATACATCCACCAATCACATCTATTAAAAGGGTAATTCATAGCAGATACAGAGAATTGGCAGTCCGTATTTGGCTCCGATGCCTGCAAAATCTCTAAACTAACGTGGCCCACCTACAACGAACAGAAGACCTGCTCAAGAGGTCAAGAAAGGAAATATTCAGAATCACAGCCACACTGACGGGGCACTGGCCTCTTGGCAAACACCCTGAAAGAATGGGCTACCCGTTCAACGACAGATGTAGAAGCTGCAACGAAGAGGGGTACAAAGAAACAGTTGAGCACTTCCTATGTTAGTGTCCACCTCTAACGCATATCGGGCTTGCAAGTCTGGGCAGTTACATAATACCAGACCTTACTGGCATCGCGAATTGCTCTATAAGGGATATTAACACTATATACAAAGAACTGGGTGATTTGTTCCTGACCAAAATTAAAGCTAAAACCCAACACAATTTCCAGGAGGAAGTGCATCAAAATAGCGCCCAGAGCGCTACTTGAGCGGCACAGCAACCAACCAACCAACCAGTGTCATACGGGCAATACAAATCCATAATATAAATGCGCAAGTTAAGGGAAAGGTATTTGAAGGTATTAACAATCATATATGTATGGATAGAAAAATTTGTTTAAAAATAAAACCAACACAAATGCCAAGCATGTATTGACACTATAGAGCCTCTGTTGTGTTATGCATTTTTGTTTTAGTTGTTGTTATTGTATTAATTACTGGCTACGATGTCCGGTGTCAGCGGCTCTCCTGAGAGCACGAAAAGTTGCTTTGTTGGAGACATTAAACAAGCAAAGTAAAATATGAACAAATATGTAAACTTCATTGCTAATACCTACAAACAGTGGTTACAAAAACACAATAAATGATTATTCATAAAGAGTATTCAACACCGGAGTTTGGTTTGTTTTTGTAATTGTGGTTGGGTTTGTGTGAATTGAAATAAAATAAACTAAAATAAAATAAAATGAATTAAATAAGATAAAAGAGAATAAAAGTATTGAACACCGGAGTTTGTTTTGCTTTTGTATTTGTATGAATGAAATAAAATAAAAGGGAATAAAACAAAGTTTATTAAAAAAAAGTGAAGGGAAGGGAAGGGAAGGGAAGGGAAGAGAATGGAAAGGAAAGAAAAGAAAAGTAAAGGAAAGGAAAAGAAAGGAAAGAAAAGGAAAGGGAGGGAAAGGAAAGGAGAAGAAAGAAAAGGAAAGTAAAGGCATGGAAAGGAAAGGAAATGAAAGAAAAGGTACGAAAAGGAAAGGGAAAGAAAGGAACAAAAAGGAAGGGAAAGAAAATAAAAGGAAAGGGAAGGGAAGGGAAAGGAAAGGAAATAATAAAATAAGTTTAAAATAGAGACATGAGAGAGTAGAAGAAGAAATCAAAGAAAACGAAAATATGTTAGAGGAAAGGAACGGCAGAGAAAGAAAGGGGAACAAGGCCAATGAAACGTATAGCAAATAACTAAAATAAAGTTAAGTTTTGTGGTTGAATTTCAACCACTGGACGATTTCTAGTTAATGTAAAAATGTCTACATTTACAACGTTTAAAACGCGCAGCTGATGACCAATGGCTTAGTGATAGATATGCACCGTTGAGTGGCACAGATCAAGAGGTTGGAGTTCACGTGCGTTATCTCGTTGTAAAGTTTATTTTGTTATTGTTTATTCAACTTTGTTTTAAATATACTTTGCAATTTTATTAACTTTACTTTATAAAAATATTTAAAATATGTTACCCATTTTCCAATGAAAATTTTTTGATTATTAAATATTTAATTTTAAATAATTAATGGATATTAAAATATCCATACTCGTCATAAGTACATTCACTCATCCTGATAATTGAGATTTTTGAACATTCAATGAAATTTCGTGCTGTTTATAAACAAAAAGATTTTCGTTTTGATAACTTTGTTAAGTACGAAAAATAATTCACATGTAATGGCACTTTGACGAACAACTGCTACAAAAGTCCAATAATATCGGGAGAGGTATTACTAAACACCTTTAAGCGGAAGATTAATATTATGAAACGTTGTAAGGAAATTATAAAATAAATTTTGAAGGACTTTATTATACCTAGTAGTGCTACGCGCATAAAGTATACAGGGTGGCTGATGAATTTTGCTACATTAAGAAACTCAAATAATTTTTTTTTCAGTGTATGGAATTCATTTTTCTTTTATTCATGTTAAAGCTCATTAAATTTTATTAAATATAGCTTAATTAGTTTTAAAAATAATGGAATTTAAATGCCCCCCCTGCTCGTCGATGCATGTGCGGCATCTTACCAAAAAGTTGTTCATTACTGCTTGGAGAGTTGAGACAGGAATAGCCGCAATTGTTTCTCGAATGGATTGCCTTAGTTCATTCAAAATTGTTGGTTTTGCTTTGAAGACTTCCTGTTTGCAATAACCCCACAAGAAAAAGTCAGGTGCAGAAAGGTCAGGCGACCTGGATGGCCAACGGAATGTGGAGTTTCTGGATATCAGCTTATTGGGAAATTTTCGTCGCAATTCTGTCATAACAGGTTGGGCTATATGAGGAGCTGCACCATCTTGCTAAAACCACACAGAGTTGAAAGAAATTCTCATGCGGCGTAATTCTGGATAGAAAAACTCTCTCAACATGCTCAAGTAACGGTCTCCAGTAACCGTAACGGTGTGACCGTTTTCTTCGAAGAAGTAGGGCCCGACAATGCAGCGTGATGAAACTGCACACCACACTGTGACACGAAGTGGATGCAATTCCGTCTCATGGAGTATCTGTGGGTTGGAAGCACTCCATATTCGACAATTTTGTTTGTTTATGTTGCCGTTTAAATCGAAATGGGCCTCGTCAGACATGAAAAGACAGTTCAACATGTTTCCATCCTCTTCCACCATTTGAAGCATCTTCTGGCAAAATTCCAAGCGAATCGGCAAGTCTGCAGCGTTCAGTTTGTTGGCCATTTGAATTTTATATGGGAATAAGTCCAAATCTTTGTGCATAATTGACTGTAATGACTGTCTGCTTACACCCATTTGAGCAGATAAGCTTCTTGTCGAAACACGTGGATTGTTTTGTATGGCAGCAGCTACAGCAGCGATTGTTTCCTCCGTTCGAACTGAAGGGTTTCGATGGTAAGGTCTTCTGTTGACTGTCCCATGCTCGGCAAAATTGTTTACAAGTCTTATTATGGTCCATCTGCTCGGAGGATTGCCGCCAAACGTGCGCCTATACTCTCTTTGAACCGAAACTACGGACTCCAGTGCGTGATAGCGGCGGACAATCCAAATTCTTGTTTCAGTGTCCCAGTTATCCATTTTTGCTAAATGTAAAAGTCAATCTGCAAAATAAAAAAAAAATTAACCAGATTCATTAAATAGAAAAAAAGTTATTTTATTTTTTTTTGGTTCCGGCTTGACGGACCTCCTCAAAACTCATATCAGCAGTGTTTTTATTGAAAACAATCAGCTGCGTAAATTGGTATGCATAATGAATCACTACTAGGTATATAATGTTCGGTTCCACCCGAACTTAGCCTTCTTTACTCAACTGTTGCTTTTTTAGTGATGGTTTTTCCCGTCGTGGCAACACTACACATGGCCAATCAATTTTTATAATTTTCTTGAAGCCGCCGTATTCGTTTATTTTGTGCAGTGGAAAAAGAATATTAAAAATACTTTTTAATTTAATTTAATAATATTTAAAGAACTTAAATTGTTATACAGCACACATTTTAAAATTCTTTTAGGGATTTTGGTGATTGTTTTAGTGATTGCTAGAATTAACCAAATGAAATAAGAAATTGAAGGTACCAATATAAATGTTCCTAATAAATATTGCAATGAGTAGAACAAGTGCATGTGAAACGATGCAATTTTTATGAAAACTGAATAGAAAAGACTGAAATTGTAAAGTTATCCTTATATAAAATTCGCTTGGAATAAATATTATAAGTATGGTAAATAAATGTTAAAAACTGAACTTATTTTAAATTTAAGTGGCGCCCTATAAAAGCTATGGTGGTGTCCGATCCTTACTCACAATTAGTAAAATCTCTGTAAAACTGATCATTTAAAGATACATAGCCCAAACCCCATTTATCGGAGCAATCGATTGTTTGGGAGCTATATATTATGTAGGTCCGCTCAGGCTGATTTTCACTACACACATTACGTATATAATATGTACCGAACCTGCAAAATTTTATGTTCCTAGCTTTTTAAAAATTGATAGCCCAAAACCCATTTATCGAAACTATCGATTGTAAGGGAGTTTTGCGTTGTATTGATCCGATCTTGCTGATTCCGACGAATGATTAACGTCATGCAAAATGGCGGCTCCATACCAAATTTCATCAAGATATCTCAACTGAGGGACTAGTTTGCGCACAAACAGACAGACAGACGGACATGGCTACGTCAACTCAGCTCATCGCCCTTATCATTTCGGTATACTTATTGGTGGGTCTATCTGTTCTTCTTCTCATACTTACAAACATCGGACCAAAGTTATAATACCATTTCATGTTCATAAAAAGTATAATAACGGCCATTACAATTTGAAAATGATCAGCATATTTACGAAAAAAACATTGTCACAATACATGTTAGATTATGGTAAAATTACTAGTAAAATGTGGAGTAGCCGTGACATGTGTGATCAGTGCAGTTGTATGTTTTATTTACCTTTTGCTATGCTCCTTACTTATAAGTGCGAGCAGTATCACATAAATAGGTAAAATATGAAGTGGAACGATCAAAAGATTGCCCGATGCTCTTAAGAATTTTACTGATGTGCGCCGTTTTACCAGCCAATTTACTTGTATACATTTTGCTGGGGGAGACAGCGAAACTCAATTTTTGAGATTGCATTGTATACGAGTATTTTTGTTAGCTATGAAATACTATAATGGAAAGTTAAATTGATTTATTTTGTTTTGTTGGTTTTCCGACAGAGTGGAAAGTTGATGCATATTGGAATGATTTTCCGTCATCCCTTGTCAAATTTAGTTTTGTACCAAACCGATTTCGGCAAAACGCCAAACAAATTTAAGAAATGCTCTTCCCTTCCTTTTTGACATATTGTAAAGAACATAAGAGGGGAACAAAAATGATAGAGAATACGTTTGCTAGAAGCACTCGTCTGAGCTTGCGTTCGCTGTAGGTAATGATGCCCTTATATGAATAGATTCAAGAATTTTATGAAAGATCTCTATCTCATTTTATCGAAATTTGGCACTGTAGACCATCCGCTTAATGTCGCTTTGACGATAGATACCGACGAGAATTTTTTACACGTTCTTTATAAAAGTATAGCCCATTGTCTAAGAAAAAATTTTGATTTGGAAAATTTAACCGAGTTTAATCAAAATTCTACACTTTTTAATCCGAATTTTTGTAAAAAATTTCGATTTGCAGTTTAATGACCTATTAAATTTTAGTATTTCTAATAAAGTGCCAGGGTGAAGTTGGCAAAAAACAGTGCCAATTATTTGCATTTGTTGATAAATTTATGGTGTCTATTTTGTTATGCGAAAGGCTCAAAATGTTAAAAATTTCAACATTTGCTCATTTGCTCTATTAGCATCTTTGTTAACACATGCGTTCTGCCTGTGTGAAATAAACTTTAACAAATAAAGATAGGTTTAAGCGCTTGTAGTGACCGTTCCGCCGAACATGATTTCGAAAAAATGGTTCAGAACTTGTGACATGGATATTGAAATCAAATAGAACCGATTCATATCTAGTCAAAGTCTGCAAGCACGTAACCTAGTTTTTTATTTAAAGATTACTCTTTTTTATATATTCATGTATTGATCATATAATAATGGAAATAGATAGTCGATTCACTCAACATAAAAATATCTTTCGAGATTTCGTTTCAGTTTTTCAACAAACCGCAGAGAAGAAAATGACAAGAATTTATTTAAGGTTGCTGAATTCTATGAACCACTAGTTCAAAGCCAAAATATAGTGGCCGAAACCAATTTATGGAGATGGTTCTTAAAGTGGCAGAGCTGCGACAAAATGTCATTACATAACTTATACAATCGCAAATCTCTCGTTTCCACTTCTACAGTAGAGCTCCCCTTTTCAACTCTTCTTCTTCCTTAAACGCCGCTTAACCGTCTAAGCGATTCTGGCCTTTTAGCATAGTTCGCCACTCCTTACGTCTTTCTGCCAATTGCCGCCAATTGGAAACACCACGGGATCACAAATCGGTCTCCACTTCGTTCTTCCATAGAAGTGGTGGTCGCGCTCTTCCTCTGCTACCACCGGTGGGTGCCGATAAGAATACGTTCTGGGCCGAAACATTTTCATCCATTCGCATAACATGGCCTAGCCAATTAAGAGTTAGGCTTTAATTAGTTGGTATTTGTCGGTGTCTGCTTATAGCCCGTAAATATTCTGAAGAATTTTTTCAACAATCCAGCTAGATTCGAAAAAAAAAGCTAAAAGAAAAATTAGTTAGGGCTAAAACACAGCTTAAAAAGGAAATCATCTTTCCAGATGTTTTATTCGTTTTTTATTCACAGGTATATAAAAGTATATAAAAAAGTAATATTTTATACAAAAAAATAAAGTTGTTTGACTCCAATTTCATAAAAATAAAAAAGTTTCTTGCACAGATGCTTTTCATAAGAATATGCACTTTCGAGCATTGGAATTATAACACTGCGTTACAAAAACGAGCTTTAGTTCTGTCCTATGAACCAAATATACGTGTGTCGGCGATGTTCATGAACACGTCAGATTTTTTTTAATGTATAATTATGCAAGTGTATTTTTTTTTTCTCCCTTTTCCGAAAATGTATATTTGGTTCATAGGACAGAATGTGTGTAATGCGGTGTAATGAACAATTCAAATCTGTATTTTTTAAAATGACGTCAAACTAAGGCTAATATTTCTGTTTACTCTACAAATTAGTTGCTATTGATATAAAAGGTACAACGAGTAAAATTTAAATTACAGATCACTGTATTCTTCGATAAAAAGTCCCATTAAGTTATCAAGGGCGGAACATATTTTAAAGGAAATATACTTTCATGGCATGCAAAATAACTATATATAATATAAAAGGTAGTAATGTGAGATAATACGAGTATATAATAAATACGTTTTAAAATATGTCAATATCACAATTTTCTTCATCATTCGCTGAATTAGCATAAATATTAGAGTTGCTCATGAGTTGAATGAGATCTTTTCCCAAATCGGGGAAAAAAGCTAAAAACAGCTAAAAAAAAGTCCGGAAAAAGCTAAAAAAAAAGCTAGCAGTTAAATTCCTCTTTTCCAGCTAAACGGCAAAAAAAAAGCTAGATCTAGCTGAAAAACAGCTAAAATGGCAACACTGGTGTCCAAGCTTCTGCAGCATAAACCTGATTTATTTTCGTCCTTCGAGAGAGGATTTTACTTATCAATTGCCAACTCAGTCAGAAGTAGAACTTTATCACGATCTTAAGATTGAGTTGATTTGGTTTTGAGTTTTTCCGACAGGGTGGATACTGGATTTATATTGGAACGAATTTTCGTCATCCCTTGTCAATTTTGGTTTTGTGTTCAGTGCTTGATTTCGTTCTGATCTGTGTCTATCCGTTGTCATGTATTTATAGTTTGGATGCTGTATCCGGTAGTGTTAGTACGGGTACCTGCAATGAGGGTTGTTTTTTAAGATTGATTGAATTTAATGAACTACAAAGCTGCATACTCCAACAAATTCTGGAAAAATGTAAGACTTTGAATAAATTGCTTTGAATCTTTGCGAATTTCGCGTACATTTTTAAAACAAAATCTATTTTGTGTCTCAAATTTCAGGTTTCGATTTAAAATGTTTCGTATTGATCGTTATAAATCACTCAATGTTTAATCAGTTAAACTGATGCTTACAGTCCTATGGTTAGGTTGTAAACTTTTGAGAGTCACCTCAAACTACTAAAACTTCATACAAATTATACGATTCCGTATGTTTGAAAGAAACAAACTTTTATTAATCTTTCATTTATTATTTTGATAAATATTAGTTTAATTTTTTAATTTGGTGGACGTTATATTATCACTATGACAAACAATTTAAGTGTCCGGATACGTTCGGTTTACTCTCATGGGATTATGTTGGTTGTACCTATGCATTCCTATGACGTGTGTCATGTCTAGTCTGTAAGATTTATGCAATCTAGACACTTGTTGCCTGATTCTAACCATAACCGGTAATTTTGAAAAGTGGAACCGAACATTATATACCTAGAAGTGATCTATTATAGCATGCAAAATTATCAAGTATATTTTAATACTTTACAGTTCGTATTATAAAGCCACTTGATTGTTTTTAATAAAAACACTTCTGTTATGAGTTTTGAAGGGTAATTAGTTTTAAAAAAATATAAATGTATGGCGCGATATACAAAAGGTATATCATCATAAACCTCCTAAGAGATTTTCGAGCCAAGCTTCCCTTCCTTCCTTCCCTTGTGATGTGCCGTTTTGATTTTTTCCTACAAATTGGCGGGCATATACAAAGGAAATGCATTTTTGTTGAGAAGCCTTCCATAGCAGAAAGACACCCGGAGAGTTTGCCAAGCCACTGCCAAGGGGTGACCCCGTTTTGAAAAACTTTTCAAACCACTTTTGATGTTACCTGTCCCAGGACTCCAACCTTGGACCTTCGGTGTGGTAGGCGTTAAAATAGACAGAGGGACGGAGAGACGGACATTGCTAAATCGACTCAGCTCATCGTCCATATTATTTCAGTTTGCTTATTGATGGGCCCACAGTGTAACAGTGAGCCAAGTAGCCAAAATAAAAAATTTAAACATGCTTATTTGACAATTCGTTTGAATGTATGAGTTAAAAACTTTCATCAAATGTCGTTTGTTTTAACCCGTATAAAATTTATTTTGTACTTTAAACTCAAATTTTAATTTAGAAAAAGAAAAGATACTCACATTGTATTAAAATACATTTTACGCAAATCCTTTTATTTGCACAGTGGTACTAATACGTTTTTTCAGAAATATGTTAAAAAACTGGGCGTGACCGTTGACCGATTTCGCCCAATTTACAACAAACATTAGCCTTTATATGTACAACATTTTCGCCAAATATCGTTTCGATAAATCTATTTTTGCCGGAGTTATGGCACAAATAGTTTTGTGGAATAATTCACTATAAAAGGGGCGGGGCCACGCCCATTTTCTGCATACCAAATTTCATTAAGGTATCTCAAATTTACTCAAGTTATCGAGCTAACAGACGGACGGACATGGCTTAATCAATTTTTTTTTTTCCTTCTGAACATTTTGATATAAATAAGTCAATATCTATCTCGATCCGTTTATGCCGTTACATACCACCGTTACGAGACTTAAGTTAATATACCTTGTGTGCGTAGCACTACTAGGTATAATTATTCTGTTTTTGTGAAAATATATTTGCTCATTTTTCATTTATAATTTGATTAGCTTGGTTGATTGGTTTTTCGGTTTTCTGGATTGAAGTATGGATGTATTTTCATAACTATAGCACACTGAGAACCGACATGTTTTAAGAATTTATATAATTATTTTTGAATTTCAGTTAAGGTACTCATCATCGTTGCCCAGTTATTATCTTCCATGTCAATTTTACCAGCAGGAAAAATATTGACGATGGCAAATGTTTTTGTTTTCTTTGCAAATAGAAATAATAATTTATTTAAATAATTTAAATATTCGCAAAGGCCGACCGAAACGATACTAAGTGAAGGGGTGCTCACAGTTTTGATATAGTAATGTGGCAGAATGTAAATATTTTGATTTTAAAAGGGTTTTGTGAATAATATATTTATAAAATTGGTTGCACTATAAGTCAACTTTGCCCTTCTTTTTCAGACAACGACATAAACGGAAGTCTGTTTTCCCAATTTGATGTCAAATTTAGAACAGTTGATCGTTTGACAGATTTACCAGATGTAGTGAGCTAAAATGCTTCCGACTAGCTGCCGTCCCTTAATTGGAGCGTAAAGCTTAAAATAGCTGTCAAAACTCCTTACGCGTTAGTGCTGAGTTGAAGTAGGTTGCGGAAGATAAAAATGGGGAGGAAAGGAGACAAACTTTACAGAATTTTAGCGCTTTTCTTTGACTATGCCCCGCGCTGTCACTACGCTGAGGTTTTTTAATTTACTGACAGCAATTGACTGGGAAAGAATTATATTTACTATCGGGTTAATATTTTCTTGAGCTTTTTACCGGTAATTTTCCTAATACTAATTTCACAGAAGTCTCACTCAAAAAACATTTTATATTAGACCTTCCATTCAGAACCTAATATGTAAATCAAAAATTAAAATGTATTAAAATCTAACATAGAAGTCTAAACATAAGCGTACACTAATCGTAGTATGCATATATATTATTATTGACCTCAATGGAGTTCAATAATATAAGTCACATTGTTAAATAGTTATAAAATTTGCTTATTATTTTAAAATAGATTGCAAATAAAACTGAAGTGTTAAAAAAAAAAAAAAAAAACATTTAAACTTTGAAAAACCTTTGACACATCAATAACGAGCATTGTTCCACACATGTTTCTGAGATCATGCGCTTCTACCACTTTTTTTCTCTCACTCTGATTTCCTGTAACTTCCGACTAATCCTAACTATTTAATCTTGCGTACGTGATCACAGTTTATTTGTTGAAATTGGTTTGTGAATTCTTTTTTAACATATATGTATGTAAAAATATGTTCAGTTGAAAATGCTTTTGCCACCACTGTAGTTATCTAAATATATAGTAGATACTAACACATTTCTAAAATTTGTTTGGCATTGTCTCCAAGCACCGAAAGTGGTGATAATTATTTTAGTTAAAATATTGTATCTGCAATGTTAACACTTTCTTAATAAGCACGCATGGTGGTATTAACAATAACATAAAACAGTTTTGAAACCAGATTAAAGTAAAAAATTTTATAAATTTCTCAAAAAAAAATGGTAATTTAAAAATATTACTTAGTAATTCCAAAAGTTAATTTACTGTGATACCTATAACAAATACACTTACTTTAAAACCAGCAAAATATTGTAAATGTGCTTAAAATATACTTGGGCAACAAAAACTTTAAAATCATTAAACGAGTTGACGTTCAAAACTCAGTACAGCATTCTGCCTATTTCAATGCCTAGTTTCCAGCATCATTATACAACTCTTAGGCTTCGAGGGTTCTGTCGTCCTTATAGAATCACAAATCAGTTGTAATAGTGTAAAAACATTTTTTTTTTTTTGTGGGCACGTGGGAGCCAACCCTTACATTGTGGTAGATGATATTGCTGAAAAGTATTGAGGCTTTTATTTCGATATGAACAGATATCCAATATTCAAAGAGCAGTGTTTTTTAGTTGTTCGGAAGCCAGCGTCAGTAGTGAAGCCATTATAGAAAGGAAACCCTGCGGGGCTGGAACTTCTTTGTCCATTGAAATAGTGTTTTGACAGACACGCTTAACTTGTGACTGACCGGCCGACTGCTTTGAACGTTTCTATTACCTTTTCTTTATCTCCTCACCAAGAAGAGCCGAATGGTGATTTGGAGATTTTTACGGCTTTAAGCTTTACATGCTGACCAAGGCATGCTATTTTTCCTCTCTTAGAACTCATGCCGATAATTCGCTAACCGCAAGCTTGCTTTGAATTAAGGGAGAAGAATGTTCTTTGAGGTAGGGACCATAAATGTGGACCCACCTTCATTACGTCTTGGTCTATCTCTGGCACTGATTTCTCGCTATAGGTCAGCTCTCTAAGCTTCCCTATTCGCCTAAGATACTTCCTTGATATTTTACAATAACAACTACTCGATTTTGGTAAACACCCAACAAACACAATATATTTCGATACGCTAGACCGCCGAATCCGAATTGTCAGGCGAGTCATTTATCTCTAGCAATTAGCGAAAGTTTTCTGAATATGAAATAAAATGAATATGAAAATAGGCAAAGCCCGAAGACCTGCGGGTTAGGGGCTTAGAATATGCCCGAGGTAGGCATACAGCTCGTAAGAGGCGACTAAGATGCACAAATGAAATGACGTGCAACTCGATGATTAATCGATATGATTGTTTTCACCTCTCATTACCCTAAAGGAAGGAGAAGTGAGATGACCTAGAAGGTTACACTGGTCATACCAAATCTTTCCCGGGACAGTGGGCATGTACTGCAGCCTACCGGGTTCATATTCGACAAAGGACTGTCACTTTCGCACAACACTCCCCAAAATGGCATCCCCATACCAAATTTAAGCGGGATATCTCTTAAACGGAGGGACTAGCTTGCGTTCAAACAGATAGACGGACAGGCAGACAGGCATGGTGTACCGCCGTACAAAGCGACAAGTTTTTTTTGTTTATTCCTGCTGCTACAAGCGTTTTTTTTTTGCTGAGCTCGATATTTTTTTTTGCCACTACTGTGCAAACCTCAACTACTTATTAAACAAAGCTATGTCAAAATCAGGTGATTTTTAACTGCATTATCGACATATGAGTCTGACACTAGGGCATTATACCACGTCCTCGGAAATCTATCTTTCTTTTCCTGTGGAGTTTCGGAGTGTCAACACCTTTTATAGTGTGAGGTTAATTTGAACCAAGTTATTTCAACCCCAAGCTATTTACGCCTATATAGCTGTCGTTTAAGTTCTTTTTATATAAAAATATTAAAAAAATAAATAAATAAAAATCGGTTCGCGGTAATTAATCGCCATTTAAGGCCATCGGCAATTAATCCTGTGTCCACAAGCATCAATTTCCCGGCTATTGAAATTAAAATGTATGGTAAGTGTTCAGATATCCACTTAAATATTGAATATTAGATCTCCCTGTGAATTTTTTTTAAGGAAATTTAAGATTCCCTTTCTAAGACTGTGGTTTGTGTTATTTTCTTTTCGTAGAATTTTGCAAATTACTATCACAGAAAAGTTTTGACCTTATGCATGTGGGTTGCTTGTGGTATGCTCTCTTACGTTTCCCTGTCTAACACAATCACGTGCAAACGCTCCACCATGCTTCATGGGTCGCTACAAGGCAACCGAAAACTCCCTCATCACCCAACCATCCGGGTAGCTACGCTTCCTGAAGATTTCCCGCATCGAGTTCCACAAAAATTATAAATTTTAAATCCATTTTTCTATTAAATACATAACCTAAAAATACTCATACACATGTAATGTAGTATTTTTTTTTTGATATACCTAGTTGCTAATCGAACTTGAAGAGCAAGAAGTAGGTTAAAATTATCGTTAAAACAAAAGAAAAAGAAAGGAAAAGGAAATAATGTAAATAAATGAATTTTTAGCCTCAAATAAGTTAGTACATACATAATTGTAATGAATAATTTTTAACTTTTAAAATAAAGTAAATACAGTGGCGCCCTCTATTTCCGTACCCACTGTATTTCGGTATACTATTTACAAAATATTCTTATTAGAATTTACTATTTTCTACAACTTATCCTGTTAGTTATACAACCTAACTAACCTACCTCAACAGCCGTTGATATTGTTGTTGTTATACATCGGTCTCCCAAACTCCCTCCAGTATAAAATATCCCCTAGTGGATAAGCAGTGGACGAGTTTGAAAGGTCGGTTGCATCGAATAGCGAGCGCTGGTGTTGTTTTTTTTAGTAGCCGCGCGAGTTACATATAAAGACAATGACCCTCCTAGTACATACATATCATTTTCTGATGATATAGATAAATTCATTAACTCAATAACAAAATCGAAACCAACTTCCGGTCCCATTTTAACATGATAATGCAGCATTGCATTATTCAGTAAATTCAAGCTAAACTTACCTAAAAATGTAGAATTGCAGAAATCAATTATTTGTAATTTGAATAAACAAAACCAAGCATTCCACTTAAAGATAAGTAAGCATTTTCTACAATAACAAATAAGCATAGTTAATACAAATGTATAAGTTACATTTTAAGTAAAAGAAATCAATAAAGGCAGTCTGATGTTACCACTTCAAGCGGCAGCTCGCTTTCAACAAAATAACTTCTTTTTTTAAAAAGTTCGGACGTAATATAAAGTACGCAGGTGGCGCAGTCGGTAGGATTTCAATACAACTTGGAATCCAGTGATCGAACCGTAAAAGAAAATAAAAAGATTCGTTAATAAAATACATATAGTAAATTCTGCGATTCTGTAGCCAACTCAGGAGTTGACCAGACCCTCCAGAATTATAATCCTTGAAACACTTAACTACAAAAAGCGAAAATATTAGTGCAGTGAACATAAACCCTTGTTATCACCACTAAAGAACAGAAGATTTTTAAAAAGCAAAAATATCAGTGCAGTGAACATAAATCTCTATTATCACCACTGAAGAACAGAAGATCAAAAATTTTGAAAGTGTAAAGGTCAGTGTAGTGGACACAAAACGTAGCTTACACCACTGAATCGAAAACAAAAATAAAAACAAAAATCATCATTAAGCGAATCAACCGACAGCGAGCATTTGACGAAGTAAGGATGGCACAGACTCAAGAACAGTCAAATATGTCTCCAGTAGAAATTGTAGAGGAACTATCGAGAAGAGAACAACAAATCGAGCAACTTCGAAGTGCATACTTGGAACTACAACATCAACAACAACAAAGTCATGGTACCGACAGGGCTAATATATTCAAGGCGATAAATAATCTACCAACGTTCACGGGTACAGGTGATATAACCGTAAGCAGTTTCTTCAGCAGCGTCGAATACTTTTTATCTACAATACACAATGAAGCATTAAAACGAGAATCGGTACGTACAATATTCTATAAGACTATCCAGGGACAGGCAAAAGATGTAGTCATAAATATATCCGAGCCAGACAATTGGCAACTAATTAAAGAAACGTTAAAATTGAGATATAGGCCAAATGTAGAACCCCACCATATATATAGGATGATATCCAATCTAAAAGTAAATACAGTGAATGAGTTAATTGTTGAAATTCAAAACATTAAATACAAAGCAGACGAACTGACAGTTTATTATAGGGGCGAACATTACATAGACTTGACAAACGTGGACAGTCTATTAGTAAACACAGTAAAAGAAATTACTCAGGGAACGCTACTCGACAAAATTTATGAGGAAACAAATTTAAATCAAATTTTAAGACTTCTGACTAGGGGAAGATTTGAAGACCCATGTATTAGACCAGAATACAGAAAAATAGCCAGAGACGACAGGAAATATAATAGACAATACCCTAACAGATCAAATAATTCAGATCATAGATATTATAAAAACAACTACAATCAACCTAATGTCAATGCAAATCAAGGGCAAGCTAATAAAGATAATTTGGGTCAAGTTAGACAAAATCCCCAAACATATGACCAGAAGAGATGGGTTAATAATTCGGGACAGTCTAAACATAATCCCCAATATATTCCTAAAAATAAGGAGTATAATGAAAATAATTCGTTTCAAAGAAGACAGGATAATAGATCAGGTCAAAGGAAACAAAATATAGAACCAATGGAAGTAGATAACGTCGAAGTTAATTGCATAGGGACTCAAAGAGCAGGAAACCATAGTCCAAATTATAGCCAAGATCGCTTAAATGAGGATAGGCAAAGCAAAGGAGAACCTGAAGACAATTTTTGTGAAGAAGTAAATACAATTTTTTTTTATGAATCAGCCTCGGAATCCTTACCAAAAATAACGTTAACAATAAATACAAGAAAATATGTAGCGCTAATAGATACGGGAGCAACACTAAGCCTTATAAATAGCGGCATAAAAGATTTTCCAATAAAAAATTTAAAGAATCCAATCACATTTAGTACCTTAACGAATAAGGACACAATTAAATACGAAGCACATACAGAAGCACCCGAAGAATTTAATTTACCAAAAAATGCTAGAGTAAGATGGAAAATGACACCTTTAACAGAAAGAAAATATGACTTCATTATAGGGTTTGATATTTTAAACTATCTAAACGCAATCATAAATGTCGAAGAGGGAAAATTAATTCTTAATAACAAAGGATCGCTAATTTTAAATAAACCACACACATTTAATGAAATTTGCACACTAGAAACAAATGACGAAAGGATTGGAGGAATACAACTAAATCATTTAAACCCAGAAGAATATGAGGCAGTTATCAAAATTCTAAAACGTTTTAAAAAGTTATTATTTAAGGAGGGCGATAAGCTAACAAATACTACATCAGTGCAACATGAAATAAAAACAACTACAAATGAACAAATCAATTCAAAGTTATATAGATACCCACCACAACATGAAGAGGAAGTTAGGAGACAAATAAAAGAAATGTCAGAGCAGGGTATTATAAGAAAAAGTAAATCAAAATATTCAAGCCCCCTTATTGTAGTACCGAAAAAAATTGACAATTCTGGTAAAAAGAAATATCGGTTAGTAGTGGATTATAGAAAATTAAATGAGGTCACAATAGATGACAAATATCCATTACCAAATATTGATTCAATCCTAGATAAGTTAGGAAGAGCTCAATACTTTACTACAATAGACTTAGCGAAAGGGTACCATCAAATATTAGTAAAAGAAGAAGATAGAGAAAAAACAGCGTTTGTCACTCCACACGGATTATATGAATTCATAAGGATGCCATTTGGTTTAAAAAATGCTCCAGCCACATTCCAAAGGCTTATGAATGAGATCCTAAGAGAATATATTAACAAAACTTGTGTCGTATATTTAGATGACATATTAATCTTTAGTACTTCCTTACAAGAACATGTCAAAGCAGTTACGGAAATCCTTAGTGAACTAGAGAAAAACAAGTTAAAAATTCAGGTAGATAAATGTAATTTTTTAAAAAAAGAAATAGAGTATTTAAAAGGAAAGGAAAATAAGGTAGCTGATTTTCTAAGTCGATTAGAAAATGAAAATGAAGTAAACGAAAAAGAGAAGTCGATTTCAGAATTTTTTTCCAAAAATACGGAAGATGATTGTTCCGATCTGAATATAATCGATAACATAGAGGATAATGTAACAATTGCTACTATACATTCCGCAGAAGAAAATTTAGGTGACTATTTTCCTATCAAAGAAGAAATCGTAAATAAATATAAAATGCAAATAATCCTAACTAATAATAAAACTGAAGAATTGAAAATAATTCACGGAAAAAAGCAAATCTTTATAGCAGAAAATGATTTTGAAAATATGGGCGATATATTTAGAAGGTATATAAAGAAAGGAAATATAGGAATATTTTCTGAACTCAGCGATCACAAATATAATATAGTACAGGAAAAACTAATTTCTATGTATTCAAATGATAACCAACTTAAATTTATTAAATGCACTCACAGAGCACAAGATATAGAGACAGAAGTTGAAGCTATTAAGCAAATATCCTTCTATCATGTAAAAGAAAGTATGCATTCGGGTATACAAGAGACATATAATCAAATAAAATATAAAATTTATTATCCAAAAATTATGGAATTAATTCAAATAGTAATTAATCAATGCGACATATGCAAAGAAGGGAAATACGACAGGAATCCGATAAAAGCTAAATTCTATTATACTGAAACTCCATTAGATAAAAATCAAATTGTTCACGTAGACACTTATGTGATGAAAGGATTCCGGTTTTTAACTATAATAGATAAATTTTCTAAATTCGGGGCAGCATATCCATTAAATGATAGGAATCCCATTACAATAATCGAACAACTCGAAGACCATTTTGCAAAAATAGGGAAACCAAAGAAAATAATAGCAGACAACGAATTTAATGCATTAAGAATGAAAGAATTTTTAAGTAGTGAAAATGTTGATTTGCATCTTACTAAACCAAATAGTCACACGGGTAATGCTGATGTAGAGCGATTACATAACACAATAGCCGAAAAGTTTAGAAGATTATATAAAGCAAATAAAGACACGCCTATTAAACAGTTAATCAAAAAAGCAATTAGGAATTATAATGATAGATACCATTCTACTATTAAATGTACTCCCAATGAGGTACACCTAGGTAAAGTAGACATACAAACAATAAAAAATAATATAGAAAATACTAAAAGAAAAATAATAGATAAACTTAATAAAAACAGGATAAGTTATGAAGAAAGGAGAAAAGAGGGTTTTATTAAAAACTATAAAGCACTTAGACATAAGGAACAACCTAGATATAAGAAGGCGTATCTAAAGAATATTCATCCTTGTAATATAAAAAAACCTCTTAAATTTTCAGAAATTCCTAACGATAACGATGATACTACTGACATGGATATTTCTAGTTGAGGGATCACTTACAGCGACAAAATTAACGGACCAGGTAGGGTTTGTTGACATTCAAATAAAGACAGAAGATATAGTAAAAGATACAGACATAGTAATACATGTAATAAACTTAGAAGAAATAGGCAATATAATAAAAGAAATGACCGAAAATATTAGCTTAATGAAAATTAAAAACAAAGACATATTACAAACAGAACTTGTAGACACTAGAAATAAATTACGAACATTAATACCAAAAAATAGAAGACTAAGAAGAGGACTAATAAATGCAGTAGGAAGCGTATCCAAATGGATATTCGGGACGATGGATGACGACGATAGAAAAACAATTCAAAACCATTTCCTACAGACGAACGAAAATTTAAATAACCAAATATATGTAAATGAACATTTTAACTTAGCATTAGAACAATTAAAAAATATTGTGAAGAGCGATAGAAGAATAATTGAAAAAGAATTTAATGAAATTAATAAATATGTAAATGAGGATCATGAACAAAATATGTACTTGGAACAAATTGCGAAAATTCAGTTGTTAAAAAATAAAATCGAACAAATACAAGATAATGTGGTATCAGCTAAATAGGGAATACTTCACCCAAACATTTTAACAAACCATGAAATAACAAAATACAAAATAGATTTTAATAAACTCAAATATTTACAATTAGGGACAGCAACTTTAAATAATACCTTTCTTATATTAGGAATCAAAATACCAAAATCATTTATACAAGTAAATATAAGAAAAATCATTCCCATTCCTAATAAAGAACAAAAAGAAATAGAAGCGAAAATAGAGGAAATTTTTGTTATGAAAATATGTCAATACAATACCAAGAAAATAAACACTTCAAACAACTAAAACCTAGCACCCATTGTGTAATAAAAAGTAATTGTAAACTTGTGACAAATAAAGAATTAGAAGTTATATCTCTTGATGAAAAAACAATAGTTGTAAAAAACGCAATTGATTTGATTGTAAATAACACATGCAAAAAAGATTACGTTACTCTTAATGGAAATTATATTTTGAAATTTAACAACTGCTCATTAAAAATAAATGATTATTATTTTTCCAACATTGTCGAAACTGTAAAAGAAAATATTGTAAGCATGAAACATGAAAATATAAAAAATTTTACACATAAAATTACATTTGAAGAAATAGATCAGCAAAATAAATTGTATAACAAAAGCATTTTTCAATTGAAATGGCATAGTCAAATAACATATGGATTAAATATTTTTCTTGCAATTATGATTTTGTTGGTTTTTGCAATTTTGATATCAAAGCACAAATACATTAAGATTAAATTAAATAGTAGAATTCAGGAGAATTCTAAGCTAAAAGGGGGAGTAGTTACATATAAAGACAATGACCCTCCTAGTACATACATATCATTTTCTGATGATATAGATAAATTCATTAGCTCAATAACAAAATCGAAACCAACTTCCGGTCCCATTTTAACATGATAATGCAGCATTGCATTATTCAGTAAATTCAAGCTAAACTTACCTAAAAATGTAGAATTGCAGAAATCAATTAATTGTAATTTGAATAAACAAAACCAAGCATTACACTTAAAGATAAGTAAGCATTTTCTACAATAACAAATAAGCATAGTTAATACAAATGTATAAGTTACATTTTAAGTAAAAGAAATCAATAAAGGCAGTCTGATGTTACCACTTCAAGCGGCAGCTCGCTTTCAACAAAATAACTTCTTTTTTTAAAAAGTTCGGACGTACTATAAAGTACGCAGGTCGCGCTCCTTGCATTTACATATCTACATACGTATATTACTTTTGATATAACCAAATATGGTTGCCATCATTTAGGTAGGCAAGTCATTTTAGAATATTAACCAAATTTGATGTATTTTTAATTAGTGGTTGTTGGCTATGAAATAAAAGTGATGTTAGGGTATCTTAACACCACCGTACATTGATAACCCAACAACACGTTAGGAGGCCTTCTACGCGAGGTAATTTTCCCTAATATTTTTATTTATTTCTACCCACATGCCTATTTACTTATATTTATAAATTTTGCAGCATATGTATGTACGTATGTAAGTCTAACTTACATTACTTTTGTTTTCATTAAGATCCAATTTGGATATATTTTTGGGTTATTTTTACAATTTTCTTTCCTTGCATTTGCTCCTTGTGCACATAGCCGCTGCCCACATATTTACATACATATGTACATGCTTATATTTGTTTTGCACTGAATGATTTGGTTATTCAACCCAATCAGCTGATAAGTTAGAGGTTTAAGGGAGGAATTATTACTGTTCGATAATTTTACTTTGAAGCTCAAATAAATGTAATTTTTTTCTATATGCTTAAGAAGTCAAATAGACTGACCAAACAATAAATATTTGTAATGGATTGAATTTCTTTTGTGAATAATAATTAATATCACGGTTAATTAGTTTTCTTTTGTTTGGTTTGACTATGGGAAGTTAGTGGTAAAGTCTTTGGGGCCTTGACAACTTCAAAAAGGCCAATGGTAGGGCGGGTATAGAGGCAGCCATCGAACCTCATGAAATGAGCTGCCAAGGCATACAGAAGGGTAAGTTGTTTCATATTATCATATTGGTGAAGTGTCCTTTTTGTTAAATTTTTTTATTATTCTGCTGAAGTCAAAGTGTGCAAAATATAAATTTATCGTGTGTGGCCATTGGCTGAGGAGGGTAGTGCCGTGCGATGATCACGTTTACGAATACCACGAAGCTGAAGCTCCGGGCCTAAACGCTAGTGCACACCTCGTGATCATTGCACATTGCCACAAGCTCTGCTCCCTTGCCGTCCGTGACTGTGACTTATCACACTCAGTCAATGGATATCATAACAATGGCTAAGTCGATTCACAAAGGCCGACCGAAACGATACTAAGTGAAGGGGTGCTCACAGTTTTGATATAGTAATGTGGCAGAATGTAAATATTTTGATTTTAAAAGGGTATTGTGAATAATATATTTATAAAATTGGTTGCACTATAAGTCAAGTTTGCCCTTCTTTTTCAGACAACGCCATAAACGGAAGTGTGTTTTCCCAATTTGATGTCAAGTTTAGAACAGTTGATCGTTTGACAGATTTACCAGATGTAGTGAGCTAAAATGCTTCCGACTTCCCTTAATTGGAGCGTAAAGCTTAAAATAGCTGTCAAAACTCCTTATGCGTTAGTGCTGACTTGAAGTTGGTTGCGGAAGATAAACAAGGGGAGAAAAGGAGACAAATTTTACAGAATTTTAGCGCTTTTCTTTGACCGCGCTGTCACTACGCTGAGGTTTTTTAATTTACTGACAGCCATAAAACTTGCAACTTTGGACTGGTAAAGAATTATATTTCCTATCGGTTTAATATTTTTTTGAGCTTTTTCCCGGTAATTTTCCTAATACTAATTTCACAGAAGTTTCACTCAAAAAACATTTAAACTTTGAAAAACCTTTGACATATCAATAACGAGCATTGTTCCACACATGTTTCTGAGACCATGCGCTTCTACCACTTTTTTTCTCTCACTCTGATTTCCTGTAACTTCCGACTGATCCTAACTATTTAATCTTTCGTACGTGATCACAGTTTATTTGTTGAAATTAGTTTATATATCAGAAAATGCTATAAATTTTGCGATTGGCCCCTAAAGTCAGTTCTGTTTTGACATTTGTGTAGTAAACACATGCGAAATACACGTTAATAAACAATGTTACGCTACACTGCTCCAGAACGCGGAATATTGCTGACTATTTATTTGACCAATAATCGGTCGGGGCCAAACGGTTACTGTGAATGGTGAGCGCTACAGAGCAATGATCAACGAGTTCTTTTTGCCGCAACTTGATGAATTGGGATTGGAAAACATGTGGTTCCAACAAGACGGTGCAACAGCACACACTGCACGTGCCACAACCGATATGCTGAACATCGGAAGCTTACTTTTGCGCCACCTTGTATATGTATATATATATATGTTCAGTTGAAAATGCTTTTGCAACCACTGTAGTTATCTAAATATATAGTAGATACTCACACATTTTTAAAATTTGTTTGCCATTGTCCCCAAGCGCCGAAAGTGGTGATAATTATTTTAGTATAAATATTGTATCTGCAATGTTAACACTTTTTTAATAAGCACGCATGGTGGTATTAACAATAACATAAAACAGTTTTGCAACTAGATTAAAGTAAAAAATTTATAAATTTCTCCAAAAAAAAATGGTAATTTAAAAATATTACTTAGTAATTCCAAAAGTTAATTTACTGTGATACCTATAACAAATACACTTACTTTAAAACCAAATATTGTAAATGTGCTTAAAATATACTTGGGCAACAAAAACTTTAAAATCATTAAACGAGTTTGATTCGAAATAAATCTTCTTTGGCAAAAGTATCATTTGCACCGATATTGCGCCTACTTAGCGTTGCTGGTGATTAATATATTCTTTACGATCCCGGCATTTATGTTGTAGCGTATAAAGCGAATCTCGGTTCTTACTAGTTGTTGGGTAGCATCGAAGTTGACGCTCAAAACTCAGTACAGCATCATTATACAACTCTTAGGCTTCGAGGGTTCTGTCGTCCTTACAGACTCACATATCCGTTGTAATAGTGTAAAGACATTTATTTTTTTGTAGGCGTGTGGGGGCCAAAAACTGGTATCAACCCTTACATTGTGGTAGATGATATTGCGAGGCTTTTATTTCGATATGAACGGATATCCAATATTTTAAGAGCAGTGTTTAGAACGAGTTCCAAAACAATAGCCTTTGAAGGACCTTGTTGTTTTTTAGTTGTTCGGAAGCCAGCGTCAGTAGTGAAACTAGTATAGAAAGGAGACCCTTCGGGGCTGAAACTTCTTTGTCCATTCGCATAACATATGGAATAGTGTTTTGACAGACACGCTTTACTTGTGACTGACCGGCCGACTGCTTTGAACGTTTCTATTACTTTTTCTTTATCTCCTCACCAAGAAGAGCTAAATGGTGATTTAAAGATTTTTTACGGCTTTAAGCTTCGTGGTTGCGTGCTGCATGAAGGTGAGAGTACCATAACCCGTCGCAGATAATATTTTAGGATGTAGGACAAAAGTGCCAAGATCATGGATGTATATAAGTTCTCTTACTTGGTCATGTCCCATGCTATGCAAGGCATGCTATTTTTCCTCTCGTAGAACTCATGCCGATAATTCGGTAACCAAAGGTTTGCTTTGAATTAAGGGAGAAGAATGTCCTTTGAGTGATGGACCATAAATTTGGAGCCACCTTCATTACGTCTTGGTCTATCTCTGGCACTGATTTCTCGCTATAGGTCAGCCCTCTAAGCTTCCCTATTCGCCTAAGATACTTCCTTGATATTTTACAATAACAACTACTCGATTTTGGTAAACACCCAACAAACACAAATATTTCGATACGCTAGACCGCCGAATCCGAATTGTCATGCGAGTCATTTATCTCGAGCAATTTGCGAAATTTTTCTGAATATGAAATGAAATGAATATGAAATATGAAAATAGGCAAGCCCGAAGACCTGCGGGTTGGACAGAGTAGTGTGAGGCAAAAATGCTCGATGTTAAAGAGCATTGCGAGATGTTGACCAGGCAATACCTGTTCAACTGATATAAGCCGCAGCATCCGAGCAGGAACCTACTCAACGAAAATCCGCCTCCCAGGAGAATAAGGAGTCACCTCTTTAAGCACTATGACGAGATCTGGCATCACATTTTCTCGCCAATGGTGCACCGGCAGATCCTCAGCCTTATCCATACGGAGTCGGTAAACTCCTTTGTCAGGTCTCATCCAGTGAATGCAGTCCTACAGGCGCAAGCTCCACCTGTTGCCGACGAGGAACGCGAACTGCCTAGAGAGACAAGATTCACGCTGGCTCAACTTCGTTCTGGATATTGTAACAGTCTAAACTCTTACCTATCAAGACTGAACCCTGACATGCCAAATGTCTGCCCGGCATGCGGCGTGTCTCCACACGATACTAACCATCTGTTCATCTGCTTAACCGAGCCTACTCTTCTAACACCAATTTCACTCTGGTCCACCCCTGCGGGTTAGGGGTTTAGAATATGCCCGAGGTAGGCATACAGCTCGTAAGAGGCGACTAAGATGCACAAATGTAATGACGTGCAACTCGATGATTGATCGATATGATAGCTTTCACCTCTCATTACCCTACAGGAAGGAGGGTGACATGACCTAGAAGGTTACACTGGTCATACCAAATCGTTCCCGGGACAGTCGGCATGTACTGCAGCCTACCGGGTTCATATTCGACAAAGGACTATCACTTTCGAACAACACTCCCCAAGATGGCATCCCCATACCAAGCGAGATATTTCTTAAACGGAGGGACTAGCTTGCGTTCAAACAGATAGACGGACGGGCAGACTGACATGGCTAAGTCGATTCAGCTCATTGCCGTGTTCATCTCGGGATGTTTATTGGTTGGTCTATCTCTTCTTCTTCTCATACTTACAAACATTGGACCAAAGCTATAATACAATCCCATGTTTATCAAAGGTATAATATGAACTTGTATACAATTTCGAACTCTGGATATCAATATAATCGGGATATGCCAGAAATTGCACTCTGTTGTAGTAGATTGTACCATTTCGGTTCAGATCTGCTGCTTCAATTATCTTATCAAGCATCAAGTTGAAGCCTTGCTTGATTTTGAATTGCTCTGAGAGGTCCTTCCCAATACTGACAGAGCTGATGTTATTGCTCAACGTCATTTGGCAAAGTCGAATAAGATTTGCAACGAAGTAAAATTCCGATATGGTAGCATATAGGCAACTCATTTTCACACTATCACTATAACAGATTTTGAAATTAACAAAAAGATAGTGCTTGTCGATTCTATCGTCATGGGTCCTTTCCAGGATTAGGCGCATCGAGAAGACCTGGTCGAAGCTACACTTACTAATTCCAAAGCAACACTGATAAGGTTAAATCAGGTTGTCTACGGTAGCTGGTGGGGTTAACCGGATCGACTTTCTTGTGGATTCACCTACGTGTTTGAAAAGCACGGCGGGTAGTCCGTGAGCCAGGATATAGCCATCCTCACTTCATCATAGTCGGGAGATTGGACGTTTTTCCATCGTCAGGGGTGTCGGGCTCGTTGTCTCCCTTGCAATTTAGCAATGAGAAGTGTTCCCTCCATAAGTTAAGTACGATATCTACGTCGGTTACCAGGTCGTCATTTTTGCCCCTGCAGCATTTTCCTTCGGTCTTGAGACCCTCCGTTATCGCTCTGATAAGAGAGAGCCCAATTTCTACCAAAAAAATGCTATAAAGAAATTTACGAGACAAGGCATGAATGACATAGCGTTTTTTATTTGTTTCAGATAAGCATAACAAAGATGCGACTAGAAAAGGGGCAATCCATATACAATGTTACGCGTCAAAAAATTAAGCAGGTGTATCAGTTTCACTAATTGTGTTATCTCTCCATTGTGAGATTTATTGATTAATTTTTTTAACTTTTAGATTTCCATATTTGAAATATGTACGAGTATATAGACCAGAGAGATTTTTCAATGTTAAAACTGAAGGCAGTTTACAAGTTTTTATTCAAATGCAAATTTTTAACATCCCTGGATTTAGCTATTCGTCACTTACTTAAAAAAAAATTTGGAGATACATCGCTATCATAATTTATGGGCACTTAGCCATCTAGACGGATTTGACTGTTAAGTATCAAAGCACGCCAGTTATCTCGTGGTATACTTAGTGTTTGTTATTCTCTAAATTATTTCTATCGACTGGCTTAAAGCTTTTGTGAATAATATCTATAGTCTGCAAAAAAATTTAATAATTCGGGTTTCACTCAGATAAGGTTGTTGTATAGGGGTGGCCAAGATATTCAACTAAAAGAGGTCAACTACAACAACGTCATAATTTTTAAATTTAAAAAATAAAACAAGATAATTACCTAAACCACAAAAATAGTTTTTCCAAAAACAATTTCAAACTGAACTCTGATAAAAACCCAATGCAGTAAAACAAAAAACAATCAAGCAAATAATTACATAGTATGCACAGCTGTGTTCAATATAACAGTAGTGAGAATAAAATGGATGTCATTCGACGAAATAAGAAGAAGCTATGATTTTAAGAATTTTCATTTACAATAAAGCAAATTCGATAACAGAAACCACATAAAAAGAAATTTCAAAGTTTACACAAAGTTCAGGAAAGTTAATGAAACTTTAAAAAATGGCCATCCAAATTTTCAAATTTTTTGCCAGTAAGAAAATTTTGAGTAGGCAGTTTTGTAGACCAATCAAATTTAGCATGTGGTTTCTGTTATGGAATTCGCCTTGAACACAACTGTATGTACATACATAAGTATGTTGCTGCAGAATGAGAAACTGTCGAGTCATTGCTGAAAGCCAGTCGATAACAAGTAAGGAAAGGGCTGTCTTCGACTGTATATCGACTTTATACCTTTCATGAATACGCATCACGGTTTTAAGTGTCCGAACCCTACTCACAATTAGTACAAACTCTGCAAAGCTGATCATTTAAAGATACATAGCCCAAACCCCATTTATCGGAACAATCGATTGTATGGAAGCTATATGTTATGTTCGTCCGATCTGGCTTATTTTCACTACACACACAACATATATTATATATACCAAACCTGCGAAATTTTACGTTCCTAGCTTTTTAATTGCAAAATTTATAGCCGAAACCCATTTATCGAAACTATCGATTGTATGGGAGCTATATGTTATGTTGGTCCGATCTGGGTGATTTTCACTACGCACATTACATACCATACCAAATTTCATCAAGATACCTCAAAACTGAGGGACTAGTTTGCGTACAAACAGACAGACGGACGACATGGCTAAATCGACTCAGCTCATCATTTCGGTATACTATTGGTGGGTCTATCTCTTCTTCTACCATTTCATGTTCATGAAAGGTATAAAAATATCTTAGAGTGTCTGAATCAATAAAAAATATTATGAAATTATCTGAAGTAATTTATTTAAGTACATGTAAATTACTCAGTCAATAATATTACTATATCAAACTTTACTTTCATACATTTGATTGGTTTTATTTACGCAGGTGCAACAATTTTCGAAGGTGTTATATCGTTATCAGCGCATGGGTAAAATATTTGAAAATTACATAACTCTTGTTCTTATGGACAATCTTAAATGTCGGCACCAATTTGAAATCAGAAAACTATACCAATTTCTTTACTCTAGAACGACACACCTGACAAACATTTTCGTTAAGAACTTCTTTTCCTAGATTTTTTACTTCTATAGTTTTTCAGTTGTACACCAAACATGAGATCAGTACTAAAAAATCTAGACTAGCAATGATAGACTTCTAGAAATGAATATTAAGATCTGAAACTTTTGGAATGTGTTATGTTTACTGTTAATTGTTAATGATTATTTTTTACGATTATTAAAAAAAATCAAAAAATTAATTTTGATTATTTTCTTTTTTTTTCAATATTGCCGTAGAAGCACATAAATATACACATCAACAATACTGAAAAAAAAATCAAAAATATTAAGAGAATAAATCAAAACAACTATTTTTGATTATTATAATTTTTTCCATTTTTTCTAATCCTAATCAATTAGTAATTGCCTTTTCTTGAAAAACAATTAAAATAATCATTACCAATTACTAATCAAATATTGTGAGGAATTCGATGAGTCTTCGCTTATTTCTTCCTGAGTTCGGTCACTATAAAGTTAAATAAACACACGCACAAATACTGTAACAAATAGCTAGTTTTATTTACTTGTAATAAACGCAACTCAAATTCACCCCACAGTAAGGAGACTGTACAATATTTGACGTGCAACGCAAAGACTGTTCATCTTGCCTTCGTGCGATCTCTCTTTCTCTTGCTTGCATGCATAAGCGTAGCCATTGTTATCTCTGTTGTGTTATTAGTGGTGGGAGTGTATCTGTTGCTAAAGTTATATACATATTTGGTTATGATATATTACTTCAAGGTATGGTAAAAAAAATTTAAATGTTGCTATAACAAGGGGCTTAAGGCAAAATAGTTGTGGTACCTCAAACACAAATCAGATTTCTTATACTGCATATCTCTGGACGTGTTCATGCTAGACCACTCAAATTCGTAGAGAGTTATATTGAGCTAGTCTCCCCACTGAAATTGAAAAACAGGTGATTGTTTCAAATTGGATTCAATTCTCACTAGAAAGGGATGACAGACGTGGAACGCAAAGCACAAAATCGCATAGGCGGTTAAGGGTTAATTTATGATGTCTTGAAGTTACTTGCCTTCAGGTTTTCGAATATAGAATGACAAAACACTTCATTTTATAACACATTAATCTATTTTTTATTTTAGTATTCCAAAATCCTCATTGGTACACTATTCGCACTGGCGGTGCTACTGGCGAAAGCTCCACAAATAGATAGCGCCAAAATACTGGCAGTCTACGTGTTTTCAGGCAGAAGTCACTTCCAGATGCATAACGTGATAATAAAGGAGCTGGTGAAGCACGGACATGAGGTAGGCAAAATAGATACAGTACGAGTATTGGCCGCTTAATTGACCTCCAGTTGACTAATTTCCCTGTGATTTTAAATCGTGCAATTGTTGCAAGAATTTGTACTCAAAAGACTTACAACAAGCTTTCACCGCATTATGGAATGCACTTAATTAAGCGTCGAATACTGTAGCACAATATTTAAACAAAAAGAAGCTGGAATTTATTTTGTAATAATTTTGTTAACTAGGTGACCATGATAACAGCGCAGACATTGAAACCACTCAATTTGGGCAAAAATTATACGGAGATACTGATTGAACCCGAATTTGATTACTGGGCGAAAGGTAAGTCCCTAAAAGTCTTATAATATTAAAAATACAAAAATGTAGCTGTTGGTATCAAACAATAATGGATATTTTCATAGATACATTAGGGTGCGCTACAAAAACTATTTGCACTTTTTCCATTGGGCATTATTTCCCTTTTTAGATATAAATAAAAGCGCGCTAACGTCATTCTTACGATTATTTCACTTCACGCTATTTTTAATTCCAAATTTACATTTTATGTTATGGTATTTATTAAATCGAATAAATTTCAAATTTAACAAGTAAGGAAGTCTATGTTCGGGTGGAACCGAACATTATATACCTAGTAGTGATCTATTATGGCATCCCACTTTACGCAGGTCTATTTTAATACTTTCAGTTCGTATTTGCGTTCAAATAGACAGACGGACAGACAGATAGACGTATCGAGAGACGGCCATGGCTACATCGGCTCAGCTCATCCTCCTGATCATGTCAGTATACTTTTTGATGGGACTATCTCTTTTTCTTCTCATACGTACAAACATTTAATGTTCATGAAAGGTATGAAAATCAAAAAAGATATACAACTTCGCTTTTGCAGTGGGCTATTAACTACGTGCCCGAATATTTTGCTTGTGTGTTTCCCTAATGGCTAATTTTTGGCAGGAGTATAATACATACTACTGAGAAGCAGCTGAAAAATTTTTATTGAAATATCAAAATTGAATTATAAGCAATCGCTTTTGAAAATAGCAGAAATTTTATGCTGAGAAGTGGGTAGCGCCACGCCACAAAATTTTTTTACGGCCGAGTTTTTCTTAAAAAGCTTATTATGTGTGCAAAATCTGATTGATATAACTAGATTAGTTGTAGAAATATCGCTTTTTAAATTTAAAAAAAAAAAATTTCAGAACCATGTTAAAAAACTGGGCGTGGACATTAATCGATTTCGGTTTTTATAGCACACAGTTATCTTCATATAAAGAACATTATCACCAAATTTCGTTTCGACAAATTAATTTTAGGCGGAGTTATGGCATAAAAAGTTTTATGGAATAGACCACTATAAAAGTGGTGAAGCCACGCCCAATTCCGCGAATTTTAAGTTTTTGGATTTTTTTGTTTACGGAAACTTTAAAAGTGAAATATAAATGTTGTGAAGCTATTTTAGGCAAAGTTATTGCTTATTTAATATACCTACGATCCTCTTCAAAATCTTTCATATAAAAGTGGGCGTAGACTTTAACCGATTTAGTCCATTTTTTCCTCGAAGATTCCTTGTACACCTGGAAACCTGCGTGCTGAATTTCGTTTCTGAATCTTGAACTTTTTTTGATTTATGATTAATATTATTTCTAAATTTGACTTAATCAAAAGTGGGCGGTGCCACTCCCATTTTAAAAAATTTTTGGAAAATTTTATTTTATGCTTCAATCTCAATGTATTCACCAACGTTTATCCTTATAGGTGTATTATGTACTGAGTATTCACTTTTTTTGTGTTTTCTATTCTATTGTATTCTATATTCAAAAAAGTGGGCGTGGCTATCATCCGATTTCGCCCATTTTAAATAGCGCTCGGAGATGAGTGCCAAGGAGCCCGCATACGAAATTTCATCAAGATATCTCAAAACTTATTCAAGTTATTGTGTTGACAGACGGACGGACGGACGGACATGGCTTAATCAATTTCTCTTTCGACCTGAACATTTTGATATATATAAGTCAATATCTATCTCGATCCGTTTATGCCGTTACGTACTGCCGTTAGGCGACTAAAGTTAGTATACCTTGTGTGCGTAGCACTACTAGGTATAAAAAGTTATATAGGGTTAAATTAGGCATGTGTTATTAATCTGTTAATGTTGTTGTTGTGGTAACAACAAAAACACTCCCAGACGGTTTTGGGGAGTCTTGTCGAATTAACAGTCCTTGCCCGGATTTGAACCCGGTACGCTCCGGTACTCCTTTGCGGTACTGCCCGACTGTCGTGGTAGCGATTTATGACCAGTGAAACCTTCTAGGTCATGTCTCCCCTCCTTCCGTAAGGAAGGATAAGATGGGTAATGAGAGGTGAGAGGCATCATATCCGTAGATCAGCCATCGAGTTGCACGTCTTTCTCTATCTCTATGGCGCGATATACAACAGGTATATCATCATAAACCTCCTAAGAGATTTTTGCGCCAAGCTTCTCTTCCAATTTGTGGTGTGCCGATTTGAATTTTCCCTACAAATTGGTGGGACCTACAGTTTTTTGCCGACTCCGAACGGCATCTACAAAGGAGACGAATTTTTGCTGAGAAGCCTGTCATGGCAGAAATACACTCGGAGAGTTTGCCAAACCACTGCCGAGGGGCGACCCCGTTTTGAAAAACTTTTTTCAAATCACTTTTGATGTTACCTGTACCAGGGCTCGAACCATGGACCTTCGGTGTGGTAGGCCGGCAACACTACCTTCACACCACGGCGGCTGCACGTCTTTACCTTTGTGCATATTAGTCGCCTCTTACGACCGGTATGCCTACCTCAGGGGGTATTAATCTATTAATCGAACATGCCACTTAACCTAAACTTGGTCAATTTACTAATCAGAGAATGATTATTTTCGATTAATCATATTTTGATTAATTTTTATAATTTTTTAATTAATATCTCACTAGTTTGATCCTACACAAAAATAAATATTTCAAACCTAATTAATCAGAAAAAAAACCCTGCTCTTTATTTTTATTCATTGATTTTTGTTAAGAAAAATACTGCAAAGAAATGAATAAAGTGATTTTGATTTCAATTCGCCTTTTTATGTGTAAACTGTAATTACTCGGGATCTGATTTATCAACAGCTGTGATAATTAAAAAAATATTAACGAAAAAGCCAAAATACATAGCCAAAGACTCGCTTTGAGGTAAATTTAAATTCTTCAAAAAGCGTCGCTATTTACTTTTAAACGGAAATAATGGACGTGGCATTGCCTATTCTAAAAGGAAATAGCGATCACTTGCTTTATAACATTTTTTTTTTTTTGGTTTTAATGCACTGTAGCAGTATATTTTATTATTGTTTAATTTAATTAGCCCAACTACTGCATGGAAAAAAATATTTAGACATTTGTTTAGCAAGCCGTTGGGTCCAAGACAGACGCCCAAAACAGGGCCAGCACTTACTAAACCTAGAATCTTTGTCCCAGAGTACGGGGCCTTTCCTAATATTTCTTTGCTGCAAAATTCACATCACCTGCTAAAGTAACCAATGCTGGCGAAGCTCGTTTTTTTTCATAAAATAAATTTTAAGACTAACATTTAAAGAAAAGAGCTCTAGTTACTATGGCTATCGGCTCAACCTAATTATACATAAAAAAAGCTTATTTCCTTGTAAATATTATTAGCGCGCAAAGAAGTAAAATGATTGGTGTTTTAAAGGGTTTCCTATAGTAAAAAAAAATTTTTATCATAAGTATTGGGGTCTATTAGCTTTTCCGACGGAACTGCCAGTGGGGGAAATGTAATAGATCATGAGAGAATTCAATCGATTTCAATGGATTTTGGCAGGTAATTTCGGTAAAGTCGATAGATATCACAAAACTCTATTACAATTATTCTCCGCCGGAATAGCTGATGGGACCCATTAATACCTGGTCTTGATTTCATGATAGCCAACACAATTACACCTGTTCCATAATGTTTTTTTCTGTGACAATATTAATATAATTTTTTAATTTTGCAGTTTACGAAACTATCGGTACAAAATCAACGTATGAATTTACAGAAAAAGCTGCAATTTTGATACAGATAATTATTAAATGTGTTTCTGGGCCTACTGAACATGCGCTTCAACAACCCAATGTACAAGCAATTATAAATGCTAAAGAAACGAAAGGTGTCTACGATCTACTGTTGGTTGAACAGTTATCACAGGAGGCGTTCTTGCCCCTGGCTCATATCTACGATATACCCGTTATAAGTACGGCAACATTCGCGCAACAAACTTATATGAGTGAGATGTTTGGTGTAATATCACCATGGTCTTATGTGCCATACAATTTCTTGCCTTTTTCGGATCGCATGACCTTTTGGGAACGTGTTCTAAATACATATTATTCTTTGACATTTGATTTAGATAGAGAGATCAACCTTTTTCCGGAACAGGATGCAATGGTTAAGAAATATTTTGGACATTTAGCAAGTAAGTCTACGCTCGGGGAAACCGAGCCTTATAAATGTAGTGGTGATTTATTAGCGCCTCCCACTTTTCCCAGATTTGTTCAAATAATTTACCGGTCCCACCATATAATTAGCTGTATATTTTCTAACAAAGAACACTTCTGCTAGTTTTTTTTTGACAAATTTAATAATTTTTTTATAAATGGTAAGTTATAAATTTGAAAATCATTTTGTATGGTTCTACCTTATATCAAGGACAAAGGAAATGATCAAAAGTAATATGAAAAGAAATAGGAATTGTAGGATTCCGTAACTAAGATCAAAAACGTTCGTTCAGCTCACTGATAATCGCTTTCCTCCAAATTATTTACTTCTAGCTTTTATAATAAGTACCCTTTTCACTGAGAGGTATCGACACCCCTTCGGGTTAGGGATTCGGAATATGCCGGAGGTGGGCATACCCGTCGTAAGAGGTGACTAAAATGCACAAAGTTAATGGTGCTCAACTCGATATCTGATTTGCGAATATGAAGCCTCTCATTACCCATCTACTCCTTCCTTACGGCAGGACGGATGACATGACCTAGAAGGTTGCTCTGATCATACCAAAGCTCCCGCTATAGTCGGGCATGTTTTGCGGGTTCATATCAAGGAAAAGCTCGTTAGCTAATTGTAAGGTTGGGGCAGGTAGAAATCTGTGATGTTTTCCTTTTGGTTTATTTTGTATGTTCTTTTGTTCATTGTTACTTGTTTTGTTGTTGTACCTGCGGTATTGCTTCGTTTCTCGTACATCAGCTTTACACTTTGAAATGTCTCCTCATAGTTAGTGTTTGTTTGTTTCTTTATTATCCTTCCGTCAAATGTTTTCAGTTTGCACACTTCCATGTTTTTCAGGACATTGATCTTTTTTTGTTTTACATAAAAAGTAGGCGGGGCTATCATCCGATATTTTGTTCATTTTGCGATGATAGATGAGTACCGAGGTACCTGCATTCTAAATTGCAATAACATCTTACATAATTTACTCAAGTTATCGAGTTAAGAGGTGGGCGGGAGGGCACGGCTTAGTTAACTTTTCTTTTCCTCCTGAACACTCCACATATTTTTTTGTTTTCTTTATAGTTGACTTTCCAAGTACTTCGGCTATGAGTCAAAATCTTTCCGCCATTTTGATTAACAGCTATACACCACTAGCGTTACCTACCCCGAAAATGGATAACATGATAAACGTAGGTGGCATGCACATCTATCCAAATAAGCCTTTACCCGCCGACATACAGAAATTTCTAGACGAAGCTGAGCATGGCGCTATCTACTTCAGTTTGGGAACTCATGTTCAAGCTCAGGATCTACCACAAGATAGAATAAAAGTTTTCCTCGACGTTTTTCGAAATATAAAGCAACGCGTTTTATGGAAATTCGAAAATGTTAGTTTAGCAAATGTGCCGGATAATGTTATGATAAAGACATGGATGCCACAGAATGATATTTTGCCACACCCTAATATACGCGCTTTTATCTCACATGGTGGAATGTTTGGCACACAGGAAGCAGTTTACTACGGCGTACCTATTATAGGCATACCTTTCTTCGCTGATCAGGTAAGTTGCTCCGGTGTTGGTCAATCACATGCATTTATAAAAAATCTCTTTCTTCCACACAGTTTTTAAATGTAAAGAAAGGCGAACTTTCGGGTTATATCATCCCTTTGAATATACGCACACTTACGGGCGACGACCTGAACAATGCCATAAACGACATATTACACGATACCAAATATCGTGATTCTATGAAACGAATGTCACAGATCTTTCGTGATCGCCCCATGGGACCACGTGAAACTGCTATGTATTGGATCGAGTATGTGATACGTCATAAAGGAGCACGTCATTTGCGTGCTGCTGGTTTGGATTTGAAATGGTATCAATTCTATTTATTAGATGTGATCGCCTTTTATGCGGCAGTAGCAGCTTTATCGCTCGGCATTATTATTGCGCTAGTGTACTGGGCTTGTCGAGGATTAAAAAGAGTGACAGCGAAACAAAAAGTGCAATAAAATATTTTATGTTCTATGAGTAAAACGTTTCTCTTAAGTGTGTCATGTAATTTGCAGCATATAGTTTGGACTGGTTCAAAAATAAACCTAGAGTGTGGATTGCTATTTTCATAAAATAACGTTTGTTAGGAAACAGTAAGTGCAAAGATCGATAGCTAGATATTTATATTCGGCCACGGAAAGAATTTTTTTTATGTTCCATATTTCTCATGTCATAGATGAAACTCAAAATTGTTGGTATTTCGTAATTCTACGATGTACCTAAATAACAGACTGATGAGATTATGGTCAGGGTTGTAGATAGGGCTACCAGATACTTAGAACCAAAAATCAGTAAATATATGTGAAATCAGTTAAAAATATTTATTTACATGTTATTGTGGATTTACTTTAAAATTAATTAACATAAATAAAAATAAACTAAAAAGAAAACAAGTAAGGAAGTCTAACTTCGGGTGGAACCGAACATTATATACCTAGTGGTAATCTATTATGGCATACCAATTTACGCAGGTCTATTTTAAAACTTTTCAGTTCGTATTATAAAGCCAGCTGATTGTTTTCAATAAAAACACTTCTGTTATGAGTTTTGAGGGGTAAATTAAGTTTTTTTAAATTATAAATGTATGGCGCAATAAACAACAGGTATATCATCATAAATCTTCTAAGAGATTTTTGCACCGAGCTTCCCTTCCAAGTTGTGGTGTGCCGTTTTGAATTTTATCCTACAAATTACAGATTTTCGCCGACTTCGAACAGAGGAGATGAATTTTTTCTGAGACACTCGGAGACACTCGGAGACTTTGCCAAACCACCGCCGAGAGGCGACCCGTTTTGGAAAATATTTTCAAACCACTTTTGATGTTACCTGTCCCAGGACTCGAACCTTGGACCTTCGGTGCGGTAGGCCGGCAACACTACCGGCACACCACGCCGGCCGCTATTAATTTATTTGTATATAAATAGCTTCCCTACCAACAACTGCTAACCACATTTCTCCAAAATACCAATACATGCACATTTTAGGTTTGAAAATTTTGCGTTCAAATATACAGACGGACAGACAGACAGGCGGACGGAGCCACGGACATTGCTAAATCGACTCAGCTCATCGTCCTTATTACTTCAGTTTGCTTTTTGATGGCCCATCTCTTCTTCTTCTCACACTTACAAACATTTCATGCTCATTAAAGGTATGAAAATTAAAAAAATTTATACAACTTCCCTATTGCAGTGGGGTATTAAAAAATTGCCCAGATATTTTACTTGTGTGCTATTCGATTTACTTAATTTTTGGCAGAAGAATACTACAGGGTGGCTGATGAATTTTGCTACATTAAGAAACTCAAATAATTTTTTGTTCAGTGTATGGAATTCATTTTTCTTTTATTCATGTTAAAGCTCAGTAAATTTTATTAAATATAGCTTAATTAGTTTTAAAAATAATGGAATTTAAATGCCCCCCCTGCTCGTCGATGCATGTGCGGCATCTTACCAAAAAGTTGTTCATTACTGCTTGGAGAGTTGAGACAGGAATAGCCGCAATTGTTTCTCGAATGGATTGCCTTAGTTCATTCAAATTTGTTGGTTTTTCTTTGAAGACTTCCTGTTTGCAATAACCCCACAAGAAAAAGTCAGGTGCAGTAAGGTCAGGCGACCTGGGTGGCCAACGGAATGTGGAGTTTCTGGATATCAAATTATTGGGAAATTTTCGTCGCAATTCTGTCATAACAGGTTGGGCTATATGAGGAGCTGCACCATCTTGCTGAAACCACACAGAGTTGAAAGAAATTCTCATTCGGCGTAATTCTGGATAGAAAAACTCTCTCAACATGCTCAAGTAACGGTCTCCAGTAACCGTAACGGTGTGACCGTTTTCTTCGAAGAAGTAGGGCCCGACAATGCAGCGTGATGAAACTGCACACCACACTGTGACTCGAAGTGGATGCAATTCCGTCTCATGGAGTATCTGTGGGTTGGAAGCACTCCATATTCGACAATTTTGTTTGTTTATGTTGCCGTTTAAATCGAAATGGGCCTCGTCAGACATGAAAAGACAGTTCAACATGTTTCCATCCTCTTCCACCATTTGAAGCATCTTCTGGCAAAATTCCAAGCGAATCGGCAAGTCTGCAGCGTTCAGTTTGTTGGCTATTTGCATTTTATATGGGAATAAGTCCAAATCTTTGTGCATAATTGACTGTAATGACTGTCTGCTTACACCCATTTGAGCAGATAAGCTTCTTGTCGAAACACGTGGATTGTTTTGTATGGCAGCAGCTACAGCAGCGATTGCCGCCAAACGTGCGCCTATACTCTCTTTGAACCGAAACTACGGACTCCAGTGCGTGATAGCGGCGGACAATCCAAATTCTTGTTTCAGTGTCCCAGTTATCCATTTTTGTTAAATGTAAAAGTCAATCTGCAAAATAAAAAAAAGTTAACCAGATTCATTTAATAGAAAAAAAGTTATTTAATTTTTTTTTGGTAGCGGCTTTCATCAGCCACCCTGTATATAAAGGGTGTTTTTTTAGGGGTATAGAACTTGGAATTGAAATAAAACACAAGAAAATCGTTTTAAGGTCCATCAATTTGGCTTTATTGGAAGGATAATTTTATGCCATTAATGTTTAAATATGATTTCGGGCATGTGGCCGCCGCGGCTGGCTCGAATAAAGCCAATTCTACAGGTCCAATTTTCAACCACTTTTTCGAGCATATGGGGCCGTATGTCGGCAATAACGCCACGAATGTTGGCTTCCAATTCCCCTAACGTTTCTGGTTTGTTGGTGTAGACGAGCGACTTCACATATCCCCAAAGAAAATAATCCAATGGTGTCAAATCACACGACCTTGGTGGCCAATTGACAGGTCCATTCCGCGAAATTATGCGCTCATCGAATGTTTCCTTCAATAAATCGATTGTGACGTGCGCTGTGTGGCATGTAGCGCCGTCTTGTTGGAACCACAACTCATCCACATTCATGCCATCCAATTCGGGAACAAAATAGTCGGTTATCATGGCTCTATACCGGTCTCCATTAACGGTAGCTGCCTCTCCAGCATTATTGCGGAAGAAGTATGGCCCAATGACTCCACCAGCCCATAGAGCACACCAAACAGTCAGTTTTTGTGGATGTAATGGCGTTTCAAGGGTCTCATGTGGATTCTCTTCACTCCAAATGCGGCAATTTTGCTTGTTGACGTAGCCATTCAACCAAAAATGAGCCTCAAAACTGAACAAAATTTTGCGATGAAAATCAGCATCGAAATCAATCTCATTTTCGGCCCATACACCAAAATCACGACGCATTGCATGGTCTCGCGGCTTTAATTCTTGCACAAGCTGGATCTTGTAAGGTCGCAAGCCAAGATCTTTGCGCAAAATCTTCCATAAAGTTGATGGACAAAGCTCCAATTGCTGTGCACGGTGGCGAATCGATTCATTCGGGTCCTCTTCAACACTTTGCTCTACAGCGGCAATTGTTTCTTCGGTGCGCACTGTTCGACGTCTCTGCGGATGCGTATTATCACATAGAGTAAACGTAGTGCGAAAACGATCCATGGTTAACCGAATTAATTGCTCTGATGGACGATTATGTCGACCATAAAATGGACGGAGCTCACGGTAAACTTCGCGAACTGAACCATTATTTTCGAAATAAATTTGCACGATTTGCAAGCGTTGTTCTTTTGTCAACCTGTTCATGATGAAATGGCAAACCAAACTGAACATAAATGACATTAGAGTTGCCAGATTTGACCACAAAATGCCAGTTTTATCTCTATTGGAAAAACAAACCTGTAAAAAAAAACACCCTGTACTATTAAGTAGCACCTAACCAATTTTGAAATATAATATCTGGTTCAAACTACAAGCAATCGCCTTTGATTAGCTTGCATGGTTATTAAAAACTGGAGATCGCCCTGTGGTTGAAATTCAACCACTAAACTTTATTTTATTTTAATTATTTTCTGTGCCTTTCATCTGCTTTTTTCCCTTCCTTTCTCTGTCGTTCCTTTCCTCTAATATATTTTCGTTTTCCTTGATTTCTTCTTTTACTCTCTGCAGTCTCTATTTGAAATTTATTTTATTCTTTCGTTTCCTTTCCTTTCCTCCCCTTTCCTTTCCTTTTCTTACCTTGCCTTTCCAGTCCCTTCCTTCCCTTTCCATTTCCTTCTTTTCCTTTTTCAAACAACTATCTCTGACTTCGAAATTTATGTGTCCGCAACTTAAAAAGTGCCTCTATTTCTTTGTTGCTTGTCTGTATTGGTTTGTATTTGATTTTGTTATATTTGTTTCTAGTGTTTGTCCATTGTCCGTCTGCAGAGTTGTATTCTGGCATACAGTGTTGTTAAACGTCTTTATTACTTTACGGAACCCCCATCCGGCCATCCTGAGTTCAGTTCGCCTCGAACGCCTTCATGCACTCCGCTACCGTTGTGCTACGTCTCGGACCGTCGTGGTCGCCTATCTTCTCCACTTTGTATCTACCGTGATTTGATTTCTTCGTCATTCTATATGGTCCTAAGTATTTTGGTTTAAGTTTTAACCCTGCACCGAGCTGGGTACACTTGATGGCTACCAGTTGACCCACTTTATACTATATTTCTCGTTTTCTATTTGCATTAAAATTCCTCTTGTTTTCTTTTTGAATTTTTTCTATGTTTTGTTTTGCTGTCTGTCGGACTTCACAGCGTTCACAATCTATCTCTTCGACTCTAGTTCCTCTAACATTTCACTACGTTCCTGTGCATCCGAAACACTCATTTCTAATCCCGTAAGGATTCTAAGCGGTGAAAAATTTGTACTTCTTGGAGGGGCATTGTTTATAGTCCGTTGTACTCTATCTACATGTTTGTACCAAGCCTTTGATCGTCGACACAGAATTTAGTTAGCATGGGCAAAATAATTCTACGTATCCTCTCAACTTGTCCGTTGCCTGTAGGTACACCTGTGGCTATGTTTAAAAGTTGTATATATTCGCTTTCACAATATTACCTGAAGGAATTTGAAGTGAACGAGGTGCCCCTGTCAGAAATAATACGTTTCGGATTTCCGAAAACTGACGACTGCCCTTTCAATAAGTTGATCACCGATTCTGCGCCTGTGATCTTCGTCGGACGCATCGGTTACAACAAATACATAGTTGTACTGCTTGCTTGTCATTTCCATTGGGTCTAGGTGGTATATATGATATGTGCTCAATGGTTGGTCTTCCTTATTGATAGGAGTCAAAAATCCCTCTTTTTTCCCTGCCTTCGCTTCCACGACTATACATTCCACGCATGACCTAATCAATTTTGCAACTTTTTTTGACAGTTGTGGTATGTGACATACTTACGATAACTTTTTGAGTTTTTTTGGTAGAAAAATGTCCCTGGTTATGAGCGGTTCGTATGATTTCGTCCTCCATCTGCGATGGGATAACCGCTAGCGTCTAAACTGGATCTTTGAATAAAATGTCGTTGTAAAGATAATAATTTTCGTAAGGCCCTGTTTCTAACACTTTCCTAACTGCCTCAATCCAATCATCGTCCATCTGAGCTAACCTTAACCGATTTAAGCACGACATCCTACTGAGCGCGTCTACATGTCTCATTTTTATTCCGCTACGATGCTCGATAAGGCTGTGTAACGCTGAGCGGCTTCACGAAACTGCGCTGATACCGGTTTTGGGGTCACTGGCGCTGATACCTTTATTTGTGATACCGTAACGCCATGACGCCAGCAGCGTCAGAAACACTAAACTACTACAAGGTGGCGCAAAAGTAATCCTCCTATCAGAAAATGCTATAAATTTTGCGATTGGCCCCTAAAGTCAGTTCTGTTTTGACATTTGTGTAGTAAACACATGCGAAATACATGCTAATAAACAATGTTACACTACACTGCTCCAGAACGCGGAATATTGCTGACTATTTATTTGACCAATAATCGGTCGGGGCCAAACGGTTACTGTGAATGGTGAGCGCTACAGAGCAATGATCAACGAGTTCTTTTTACCGCAACTTGATGAATTGGGATTGGAAAACATGTGGTTCCAACAAGACGGTGCAACAGCACACACTGCACGTGCCACAACCGATATGCTGAACATCGGAAGCTTACTTTTGCGCCACCTTGTACAAAGCACCGCTGTACTGGAGTGGCGCCATTGGCGTGAAGATGTTTCTGTCGCTGCTGGCGTCATGGCGTTACGGTATCACAAATAAAGGTAGCAGCGCCAGTGACATCAACATCCGCGCTACAACTACCAAGGCGCTACCGCTGTGCGGAGAATTAAGATGTGAAACAATTTAAAAGTTATTAACAAAAAAGTTTAAATAATTTGCCTTTTGCCCATTACTTTTAAACGGGTAAAAAAAGTTAGACTCCAGCTTCGGATTCTTGATCCTGGATGAATACGTGTCTTTAGATACGCTTTGTATTAGTTTTCGGTGATGTCACATTACCTGCGCTACTAGCAATATGGTTCCATTGCGCCATAAAAGCGCTTAACGCATTGCGCTGATACCGGCTTCATGGTATCAAGCCCAAAAATTTGGCGCGGCGACCCAGCCTTAATGCTCGTTTGTGCAATCGAAGTCCTGCAGATATAAAACCCAACGTGAGACCCTTAACGGTACGTCACGTTTCTTCAGCGTCATCGTGAATGCATTGCAGTCGTTTACGAACTTGAGTTTTATGCCTATCAGGTAAACTCTCGATTTTTTCAGTGCCTCAATTATTTTCCAAAACCGCTAACTCGTATGAGTGGAGTGTTTCCTTCTTTATATTGCACAGAACCGCACCATAACCGTACATACTCGCATCCGCGTGGACCTCAGTGACGGACTTAGGGTTACATAAAGTTAGAACTGGAGCTTTAACCAAAGCTACTTCAAGTTGCTGGAATGAGGCTACCTCCTCATCCCCCATCTTAAATCTGTTATCTTGCCGGAGAAGCTCGGATAGAGGCCTTGCTATAATCGCGTTACCTTCGATAAACCTTCTGAAGTACGACGTTAACCCTAAAACACGCTCAAGACTTTTCTTTGAAGTTGGAACCGGAAAATTCTTCACTGCTTTTGTCTTTGCTAAACATGGCTTGATTGTGCTATTTTCTATCACATAGCCTAAAAATTTAACTTTTCCCTTCAAGGACTGACACTTTTCCCATTTTATTTTCAAACCGTTCGTAGCTGCGACTTCCAGAACGAGTTCCAGGCTTTTCATGCTTTCCCTTTCGTCTTTCGCCGGAATGATCAAGTCATCCTTATACACGACTACTACCCCTGATTGGATTAAAGGACGCAATACTACAGACCTGGAAGAGGCACCGCTTCCTGCCGGCCGTAAAAGGTGGGCCGCTAATTAACTCAATGGTCGAAAAGCATCAGTCAAATTCAGGAACAAGAAATCTAGGACACGAAGAATAAAACAAGGGGTGCCGCAAGGTGGTGTTCTCTACAGCGGTACAGAGCCGCAATAAGATCCTCAAGTCACTGGCCGGCAGTACTTGGGGAAAAGATAAAAAAACATTGCTTGTTACATATAAGGCTATTGGCCGACCGGTTGTTGACTATGCTGCGCTCATATGGTGGCCCAACTTTGCTGACACCAACTGGAGGAAATTGCAAGTCTGCCAAAACACAGCCATCAGAACTGCTAGGGGATGTCTGCTTATGTCATCTGAGTCTCACCTCCATCAAGAGGCTTAATTGCTCATTGTTCAAGAGCACGCGGTACTCTTGAGCAGACAGTTCCTTCTGAACTGTCATAAATCCAGTCATCCAAATCGACATCTATTGGATGAAGCCCCGCCCCCCAGAGACTTAAGGAGACATCTTCTCAAGCACTACGATGAAATCCGGCACCACATTTCTGTGCCGTTTGATCTGCGGAACCATAGGGGGGTTTTAAATGGCCTCGACCTCGGACTTCCGTTAGAAGAGCCTGACTACCATTAGAGTGATCGTGCTCATTAAGCAGGGCGAAGCACTGTTAACAACAACAACAACCGGAAAAAGGCTGCGTGTGAGTTGGAAATTCCGAATGGGACATATAGGAATTCGTATTAGCCACTGTGGGTCACGAACTACCTATATTTTCTGGACTGTTTTTCTATAAGCTCATGAAAAAAGCCATTCGACAGATCGAGCGTAGTGAAAACTTGAGCGCCTTGAAGTCGTTCTAGAAAATCGTCGATTAATGGCATAGGGAAATTGTCTCTATAGATCTTTTCATTTAACATTCGGTAATCGCAACGAAGTCTTTTACTTCCGTCTTTTTTCGCTGATAAAACGCATATTCCGAAGAGCTGGTTTAGAAAATGCCTTCTTCCAGCCAATTCGCAATTTGAGCGTCTAACCAACACCCATCTTCATAAGAGAGTCTCCGTAGTCTTTGGTATACCAGCTTCTCGTCGGCTAGGATGATCTTCATCTCTACGGGAGAAATTCCGCTTCTCATGGGTGCATAACTTTTAACTAGTGGCAAAAATTTAATTTCTTGGGGTGCATCTAAATGTGCCAAGTCTATTTCTATCTCGGTTCCTAGGCATTCTGCCGCGCATATGTTCCCGAACCAAAGACTATAGATGTTATAAGAATGGAGAAGTCGCCGGTTCAGTTTTTAGCGAGAAATCGACAAAAAACTGAAAGCGCAAGTTTCAGAAGTTCACCGTACCTTTTGCCTCCGCATTCGTATAGGAAAAATCGTGCGGCGAATTGAATTGGCGCGATTTGTAAACACGTAAATTAGCAAAATGCATGCATATTAAAATGGTTTTAATCGAAATGACAACTTTTCCAACAGCAAGAATATTATTAAATACCTTGAAATATATAATTTAAATACGATTTATTTAAGTCATATACATTCATGTTCATATAACGCATGCGTATATCCCAACGATATTACTACTACGCTTGTTTGGAATCGACTGAAATAATTTTTGATCCGCAAAATGAAGCGAAGTTCTTTGCACTATTAGAGTAAGTGAAATAGAAAGAAAGGACCTAAAAGTATTATTTCTAACGCACAGCTCCAGCAATAAAACCAAACCTATATTTTTTATATAAATTTTTTGCTTTACACACAATTTCATTCATGGTAGCAAATGCACCAGAAACCTCGCCCATTCATAAATTGGCATCAATTCAATCTTGCATCGAAATTTATTGTCAGGTTTCACATATTTTTCAGACAACTTGGACAAGTCGACACTATAAATCTCAACCACCAGGCGCTGATAAAAAATAGCCTACGTCCAGTTTTCTTTTGGAAGAATTTAAATTTTCGACAAATAATTTGATATTTCTTGGTTTGCTAGAATTATGCTTTGGCACGCATAATAAACCGTTTATAAAAAATGTTTGTCGTTGAAAATTTATAATATATGTTCTGCTTTTGTAAATGTGTACAATATGTATGTAAAGTGTTTGTGCGATTGATATCTCATAAGCAAGAGGCATGCGGCAGGAGTTCATTTAAATTTTTTATAGAAATTACAAGTGCGAACAAATGAGATGTCAAACGCGAAACACGTAATCATATGCACAAAGCGAATTCAAATATATTTGGTGAAGTTTTGCAAGTAAGAACAAGTAAGGAAGTCTAAGTTCGGGTGGAACCTAACATTATCCCACTTTACGCAGGTCTATTTTAATACTTTCAGTTCGTATTTGCGTTCAAACAGACAGACGGACAGACAAATAGACGTATCGAGAGACGGACACGCCTACATCGACTCAGCTCATCCTCCTGATCATTTCAGTATACTTTTTGATGGGACTATCTCTTTTTCTTCTCATACGTACAAACATTTCATGTTCATGAAAGGTATGAAAATCAAAAAAGATATACAACTTCGCTTTTGCAGTGGGCTATTAACTACTTGCCCGGATATTTTACTTTCCATCCTGAACGTTTTGATATACATTAATAAATATATATCTCGATTCGTTTATGCCGAATGAAGTAATATACCTTGTGTGCGTAACAAAAATAGATATAACAAGTAAGGAAGTCTAAGTTCGGGTGGAACCGATCATTATATATCTTATAGGCTATGTGAACTTATATATATATAGTAAGCAATAATACAATATTTCAGTGCTATTACTTATAAAAAGTAGTTAAAGAACTCAAAAAGCGATCTTTCGAACCTGAAAAATCTATCTCGATAAGTCTATAAATTCTGTTGAACTCAATTAAGACTCTAGTAATAGGTGCATTTCTCGCATAAAGAGATTTAAAAATACCACCATGGAAGAACTCAGAGCTACGAAGAGCTCTAGCTGGAATGTTTATAAAAATCCTTTCAAGGAGTACGGGGCAATCAACAATACCCCTAAACAAATCAAAAATGAATGACAGCGACAAAATTGTTCTCCTGTTCTGCAATGATCTTAAGTTAATCAATAAGCATCGCGCTTCGTAAGTCGGGATAGGCTCCGTGAAGCGTAAGCAAGAAAATACCTTTTGCATCCGTTCAATCCTTACAATGTGGCAATTGTAGTAAGGCGACCAAATGAAACAGGCATACTCAAGCTTGGAACGCACAAATGCCGAAAATAATGGCTTAAGCGAATAAGGATCGGCAAAATCCGCACCATGACATACGATTTAGAGATACAAAACTTAATATGTCATTGATGAACAAGACAAAGAAAAGTGGGCCCAATATGCTTACTTGTGGAACACCGGAGCAGGCGACGAAAGGAACAGACCTAACATTGTCAACCACCACCATACAACGGCGATTGTATAAGTAAGATTCAATCCACCTCAGAAAAACAGAATGGAATCCCATCAAAGCTAGTTTTTTAGTCAGAATTGAATGTGAAATCCGATCAAATGCTTTAGAAAAGTCAGAATACACTGTGTCAACTTGACATCCTGACTGAAAGGCTGCGATGCAGTCATCAGAGAAAATAGCCAAGTTAGACACAGTGGAGCGTCCCGGAAAAAAGCCATGCTGTTCTGGGCACACGACATTCTTGACAGAACAAATTAGTTTTTCTTGAATAATGCATTCAAAGAGCTTTGCTGTGGCAGAAAGTTTTGAAATGGGCCTATAATTGCTAACGTCATTTTTATTGCCACTCTTGAAAATAGGTGAGATCAGAGCTAATTTCCATGAATCTATAAAAGTACCCGAAGATAAGGAATTGTTGAAAATTAACAAGAGGGGATAAGCAAGGGTGTTACAGTGCTTGAACAAGTACACAGACAAACCATCAACATCGGTATTTGACGAGGGTTTAAGTCGGGAAATGCCTGTAAGGACATCGTCAGTAGACAATACAAGGTTCCCAAAATCCAAAGCAGGATGGGTGTTAAAACAAATTGCCAGAATGGGATACAAAATTGGCCATAAAATATTGGGAAAAAAGATTTGCAGCATCCCCAGGAGTATCAACCACTCTGTGGCCAAGGAAGATAGATGATGGAATATTAGATACAGCCTTCTTCGAGTTAATGAAACTCCAAAATGATTTTGGATTTGTTTTCAAGTTTTCTTCACAATTAAAAATATAGTTTCTGTGTAAAAATTTATCAAGGCACGCAAATTTCTTTTAACACTCTTAACAAAAAATCCCTATTTTGACTGTTTTTAAATTTCAACACTTTCCTTGTGCACCCCTTTCCGAAAAACGTTGTAAAGTTGGAGTCGAAATATTCTTCGTTGAAAAAGCTATTATTCAACCACGTCTATGTGAAGACGAAAACATCATACTCTTGATGTGAACTAAATAACCGCACAGACGGAGATTTTGTTCGAATTCCAGCCATGTTTTGCATATAAATGCTTAAATGTTTGCTTATTTCATATGATCCAACCGATTGCTGCCGGACATCGGTTGGGGAACGCCGTTTTTTGACGTATACTTAAAAGGGCGCACAACTATATTTGTAGGCCAAAGCTCAGGCGATAAATGCTTCGAGTACAAATGGGCATCAACACCAACCTAGAAATTAAGATGTGTTAATCATTTGGGATCAACATCTTTCTTTATAAGGCAACTGCAGACTATGGACGTTTCCTCTAAACCTGCATGGTTAGCAATATACTTTTTTAGCTGATCAGCTGTTACTGACGTCGAAAATGGCGACAGGTACAGCCATTTCCTTCTTAAAACAGCGCGTAATTCCGTGTTGTTGCTCGAACCAATAACTAAAGGTTGGGCAAAGTTACGAGCATAATTTTTGTTGGAACTTTTTTCATTGTCGTTAGAAGCGACATCCGCTTTATTTAGATCACTTTGAGTCGCAATAGCTGCGTTTACTGTAGCAGCAGTAGAAATGAATTCAGCATTTTGTTTTTTTCTGCTTTTACCTTTTTTTTTATTTCGCACAGTGTCCCACTTAGCAAGAACTGGTACGGCATTAACTGCGCTTCTGGTAGAAGCAGCATCCCAATTTACGCAGGTCTATTTTCGTGTTTGCGTTCAAACAGACAGACGGACAGACATATAGACGTATCGAGAGACGGACACGCCTACATCGACTCAGTTCATCCTCCTGATCATTTCAGTATACTTTTTGATGGGACTATCTCTTTTTCTTCTCATACGTACAAACATTTCATGTTCATGAAAGGTATGAAAATCAAAAAAGATATACAACTTCGCTTTTGCAGTGGGCTTTATGAAATTTTCACAATATATACTTTGGTTCACTGGGTACAGCATAGACAACATATAGTATTGGAAAAGTAGGCGGAGCCACGCCTCCAGGCTATATAAAGTTTCAATTCGTCATAATTCCGAAGTTTTTTGGTCTAAATTAATGAAATTTGCATATACTCGTATGTGTCACTTAGTCAATATCTACATAATTTTTCAAAAGTGGGCGGTGCTACGCCCACATATTTTGGGTTTTGTTTTGCTCTTGAACTTTCACGATAGGTTCAGGAGTTCGCTGGGCACGACACAGTCTGTATTTGGAAAAGCCTGTCTGCTTTTGGAAAAGCCCCCAGGTCATATAAAGCTGCAGTTCGGTATGGCTAGCAGTTTATTTGGTTCAAGTTAATGACATTTTATATATAGATGTGTTCTATGTATCAAAACGTCAAAACAACGCTTACCGGGTTTGCTAGTATATTATAAAATGGCGAAAGCAAACAACGACTTTCAGCATTCTTTTGTAAAACTGAGAGACTAGTTTGCGTTCAAATAGACAAACAGACAGACATACAGACGGATGGAGAGACGGGCATGGCTAAATCCACTCCGCTCATCGTGCTGATCATTTTAGTGAACTCTTCTCTTCTTGTTCTCATACTTACATACATTTAATGTTTATGAAAGATATGAAAATCAAAAAAAATATATACCTTCGCTATCGCAGTGGGCTATTAACTACGTGCCCGAATATTTTGCTGGTATGTTTCCCGATTTGGCTAATTTTTGGCAGGATACTTTTGAGATGCAGCTGACCAATTTTCATTGAAATATCAAGATCGAATTATAAAAGATTGCCTTTGAAAATAGCAGAAATTTTATGCTGATAAGTGGGCGGCGCCACGCCTACTTCTTCGAAATTGAAAAAAAAATTTTGCGGCCTAGTTTTTCTTAAAAAGCTTATTATGTGTGCAAAATCTAATTGATATAACATGCATAGCAAACAGTTACCTTTATATATAGAACATTATCACCAGAGTTATGGCATAAAAAGTTTTGTGGAATAGTTCACTATAAAAGGGGTGAAGCCACTCCCATTTTCGAAAATTTTAAGTTTTTGGATTTCTTTGTTTACCGAATCTTGAAAAGTGAAATATAAATGATATAAATCTATTTTACGCAAAGTTATTGCCTATTTAGTATATCTACGAGCCTCTTCAAAATCTTTCATATAAAAGTGGGCGTAGACCTTAACCGATCCCGCACGTTTTTTCCTGGAACATTCCTTGCATATCTTGAACGGTATTTGATTTATGATCAATAGTATTTCTAAATTTGACTTAATCAAAAGTGGGCAGTGCCACGTCCATTTTCAAAAATTTCTTGAAAAATTTATTTTATGCCTCAATCTCAATGTATTCACCAAATTGTATCCTTATAGGTGTATTATGTAAATGTTCAGGAGGAAGAAAAGAAAGAAATTGATTAAGTCATGTCCAACCGTCCGTCTGTTAGTATGATAACTTGAGTAAATTTTGAGATATCTTAATGAAATTTGGTATGCGGGTTCCTTGGCACTCATCTCCGAGAGTTATTTAAAATGGGCGAAATCGGATGATAGCCACGCCCACCTTTTATATATAGAATATTTTCGAAAATACAAAAAGAAGGATATAATTTTGTGGGTACATTAACATTAAGGCAAAAAACAAATTTTTAAAGAAATATATATAGCAATTATATTTCACTTTGTCCGGGCCGTGACCGGGCACTTTGACCGGGCCGTGAACGAAGTAAGTCGAAAAATATAAATTTTTGAAAATGGGCGTTCCCACCTCTTTTATAGTGGATTATTCCACAAAACTTTTTATACCATAGCTCGAAACGATATTTGGCGAAAGTTTTGAATATACAAGGTGGCGCAAAAGTAAGCTTCCGATGTTCAGCATATCGGTTGTGGCACGTGCAGTGTGTGCTGTTGCACCGTCTTGTTGGAACCACATGTTTTCCAATCCCAATTCATCAAGTTGCGGCAAAAAGAACTCGTTGATCATTGCTCTGTAGCGCTCACCATTCACAGTAACCGTTTGGCCCCGACCGATTATTGGTCAAATAAATAGTCAGCAATATGCCGCCTTCTGGAGCAGTGTAGCGTAACATTGTTTATTAACGTGTATTTCGCATGTGTTTACTACACAAATGTCAAAACAGAACTGACTTTAGGGGCCAATCGCAAAATTTATAGCATTTTCTGATAAGAGGATAACTTTTGCGCCACCCTGTGTAAAGGCTTGCCCAGTTTTTTAACATAGTTCTGAAAAATTTGTTTGTAAAATGTAAACCGCGGTATTTTTATAACCATGCAACCTATATCAATAAGATCATGCACACATAATAAGATTTTCAAGCAAAACTCAACCGCAAAAAAAATATTGTCAATTTTGAAGAATTAGGTGTGGCGCCGCCCACTTTTCAGCATACAAATTCTGCTATTTTCAAAGGCGATTGCTTGTAGTTTCAACCAGATATTTCAATGAAAATTGGTCAGCTGCTTCTCAATAAGTAGTATGTAAAGGGTGTTTTTTTAGGGGTATAGAACTTCGAATTGAAATAAAACACAAGAAAATCGTTTCAAGGTCCATCAATTTGGCTGTATTGGAAGGATAATTTTATGCCATTAATGTTTAAATATGATTTCGGGCATGTGGCCGCCGCGGCTGGCTCGAATAAAGCCAATTCTACAGGTCCAATTTTCAACCAGTTTTTCGAGCATACGGGGCCGTATGTCGGCAATAACGCCACGAATGTTGGCTTCCAATTCCCCTAACGTTTCTGGTTTGTTGGTGTAGACGAGCGACTTCACATATCCCCAAAGAAAATAATCCAATGGTGTCAAATCACACGACCTTGGTGGCCAATTGACAGGTCCATTCCGCGAAATTATGCGCTCATCGAATGTTTCCTTCAATAAATCGATTGTGACGTGCGCTGTGTGGCATGTAGCGCCGTCTTGTTGGAACCACAACTCATCCACATTCATGCCATCCAATTCGGGAACAAAATAGTCGGTTATCATGGCTCTATACCGGTCTCCATTAACGGTAGCTGCCTCTCCAGCATTATTGCGGAAGAAGTATGGCCCAATGACTCCACCAGCCCATAGAGCACACCAAACAGTCAGTTTTTGTGGATGTAATGGCGTTTCAAGGGTCTCATGTGGATTCTCTTCACTCCAAATCCGGCAATTTTGCTTGTTGACGTAGCCATTCAACCAAAAATGAGCCTCATCACTGAACAAAATTTTGCGATGAAAATCAGCATCGAAATCAATCTCATTTTCGGCCCATACACCAAAATCACGACGCATTGCATGGTCTCGCGGCTTTAATTCTTGCACAAGCTGGATCTTGTAAGGTCGCAAGCCAAGATCTTTGCGCAAAATCTTCCATAAAGTTGATGGACAAAGCTCCAATTGCTGTGCACGGTGGCGAATCGATTCATTCGGGTCCTCTTCAACACTTTGCTCTACAGCGGCAATTGTTTCTTCGGTGCGCACTGTTCGACGTCTCTGCGGATGCGTATTATCACATAGAGTAAACGTAGTGCGAAAACGATCCATGGTTAACCGAATTAATTGCTCTGATGGACGATTATGTCGACCATAAAATGGACGGAGCTCACGGTAAACTTCGCGAACTGAACCATTATTTTCGAAATAAATTTGCACGATTTGCAAGCGTTGTTCTTTTGTCAACCTGTTCATGATGAAATGGCAAACCAAACTGAACATAAATGACATTAGAGTTGCCAGATTTGACCACAAAATGCCAGTTTTATCTCTATTCGAAAAACAAACCTGTAAAAAAACACCCTGTAGTATACTCCTGCCAAAAATTAGCCAAATCGGGAAACACACAAGTAAAATATCCGGACAAGCTTTAATACCCCACGGCAATAAGGAAGTTACATAAATTTTCAGATTTTCATACCTTTAATAAACATGAAATATTTGTAAGTATGAGAAGAAGAGATAAGTGAACTGAAATAACAAGGACGATGAGCTCAGAAGTGGTTTGAAAAAGTTTTTCAAAAGAGGGTCGCCCCTCGGCAAGGATTTGAGAAACTCTACGAGTGTCTTTCTGCCTTCTTCCTTTGTAGATGGCGTTCCAAGTCGGCAAAAATCTGTAGGTCCCGCCAATTTGTAGCAAAAATTCAAAACGGCCCACCACAAATTAAAAGGGAAGCTCGGCGCAAAAATCTCTTAGGAGGTATATGATGATATACCTGTTGTGTATTGCGCCATAATATTTTTTTTAAATTAATTTACCCCTCAAAACAGGTCCGTCAAGCTGGACCTCGCCCAAGATGGATTTCAAATTTGACACCCCAGGAATTATGTGCTATTTATGTGCTAATTTGTTCCCAAAATTAAAAATGTTATGCTCAATTTTTAAGTACTGTTTTTAAATAAAAAATTCTCTTTGGAACTGTTGAGCACATAAATAGCACATAATGATAAGCTAATCCAATTTCAGATCCGCCGATTGGGGATATGAACCCCCTTTCCCCTTGCTCACAGTCTCTGTTTTTCCGGGCCGGTGACTGCTTTTCTTGGAGCACATAAACAGCACATAATTCCCACATACCAATTTTATTTTAAAACCTATCGCTTCTGTGGGGGAGGAGGGGTCTAGCTAGACGTCCAGCTGGACCCCCCACTTTTAAGGTTTTGAAAAAAATACTTAAAAGTTGAGCACAAAATTTTTAATTTTGGGACCAAATTAGCACATAAATAGCACATAATTCCTCCACTCTAATTTTTTCTCAGAACCAAGCGAGTATGCGTTGGCGCGATGATAACGCTAGACGCCCCACTTTTGAAGTGTAAAGAAAAAAAAACCATTTAAAATTTAAGCAACCAAAAAATTCTCTTTGGACCTGTTGAGCACATAAAAATCACATAATTATAGGCTCCTCCAATTTCAGATCCGCCGATTGGGGATATGAGTTCCCCCGCCTTTCTCACAGCCTCTGTTTTTCAAGGCGGGTGACAGCTTTTCTTGAGGCACATAATTCCCAGATACCAATTTTATTTCAAAACCTATCGCTCCTGTGGAGGGCTCTAGCTCGACGTCTAGCTGGACCCCCCACTTTTGAGGTTTTTAAAAAAGTACTTAAAAATTTAGCACACAATTTTTAATTTTGGGAAGAAATTGGCACATAAATAGCACATCATTCCTGGGGTGTCAAATTTCAAATACCTCCTGGGGGGGGGCGGTCCGGCTTGACGGACCTCCTCAAAACTCATATCAGCAGTGTTTTTATTGAAAACAATCAGCTGCGTAAATTGGTATGCATGATGAATCACTACTAGGTATATAATGTGCGGTTCCACCCGAACTTAGACTTCCTTACTGAACGGTTGCTTTTTTAGTGATGGTTTTTCCTGTCGTGGCAACACTACCAATGGCCAATCAATTTTTACAATTTTCTTGAAGCCGCCGTATTCGCAAACTTTGTGCAGTGGAAAAAGAATATTAAAAATACTTTTCAATTTAATTTAATAATATTTAAAGAGCTTAAATTGGTGTACAGCACACATTTTAAAATTCTTTTAGGGATTTTGGTGATTGTTTTAGTGATTGCTAGAATTAAACAAATGAAATAAGAAATTGAAGGTACAAATATAAATGTTCCTTATAAATATTGCAATGAGTAGAACAAGGGCATGTGACACGATGCAATTTTTATGAAAACTGAATAGAAAAGACTGAAATTGTAAAGTTATCCTTATATAAAATTCGCTTGGAATAAATATTATAAGTATGGTAAATAAAGGTTAAAAACTGAACTTATTTTAAATTTATGTGGCGTCCTGTAAAGGCTATGGTAAAGTCAATTGTAAAACAGGTAAGGAAAGAGCTGTCTTCGACCGTGCCGAAGACTTTATACCTTTCATGAATACGCGGTTTTAAGTGTCCGATCCTTACTCACAATTAGTAAAAACTCTGCAAAACTGATAATTTAAAGATACGTAGCCCAAACCCAATTTATCGGAACAATCGATTGTATGGGCGCTATATGTTATGTAGGTCCGATCTTGCTGATTTTCACTACACGCATTACATGTATAATAAGTTCCAAACTTGCAAAGTTTTACGTTCCTAACTTTTTAACTGCAAAATTTAGTTCAAAACCCATTTATCGGAACTATCGATTGTATGGGAGCTATATGTTGTAGGTCCGATCTGGCTGATTTTCACTACACACATTAGATGTATAATAAGTACCAAACATGCAAAGTTTTACGTTCCTAACTTTTTAACTGCAAAATTTTTAGCCCAAACCCCATTTATCGGAACTATCGATTGTATGGGAGCTATATGTTGTAGGTCCGATCTGGCTGATTTTCACTACACACATTACATGTATAATAAGTACCAAACGTGCAAAGTTTTACGTTCCTAACTTTTTAACTGCAAAATTTATAGTCCAAAACCCATTTACATGTATAATAAGTACAAAACTTGCAAAGTTTGACGTTCCTAACTTTTTAACTGCAAAATTTATAGTCCAAAACCCATTTATCGGAACTATCGATTGTATGGGAGCTATATGTTGTAGGTCCGATCTGGCTGATTTTCACTACACACATTACATGTATAATAAGTACCAAACGTGCAAAGTTTTACGTTCCTAAATTTTTAACTGCAAAATTTATAGTTCAAAACCCATTTATCGGAACTATCGATTGTATGGGAGCTATATGTTGTAGGTCCGATCTGGCTGATTTTCACTACACACATTAGATGTATAATAAGTACCAAACATGCAAAGTTTTACGTTCCTAACTTTTTAACTGCAAAATTTTTAGCCCAAACCCCATTTATCGGAACTATCGATTGTATGGGAGCTATATGTTGTAGCTCCGATCTGGCTGATTTTCACTACACACATTACATGTATAATAAGTACAAAACTTGCAAGGTTTTACGTTCCTAGCTTTTTAACTGCAAAATTTATAGCCCAAAACCCATTTATCGGAACTATCGATTGTATGGGAGCTATATGGTGTAGGTCCGATCTGGCTGATTTTCACTACACACATTACATGTATAATAAGTACCAAACGTGCAAAGTTTTACGTTCCTAACTTTTTAACTGCAAAATTTATAGTCCAAAACCCATTTATCGGAACTATCGATTGTATGGGAGCTATATGTTGTAGGTCCGATCTGGCTGATTTTCACTACACACATTACATGTATAATAAGTACCAAACATGCAAAGTTTTACGTTCCTAGCTTTTTAATTGCAAAATTTATAGCCCAAAAGCCATTTATCGGAACTATCGATTGTATGGGAGCTATATGTTGTATTGCTCCGCTCTTGCTGATTCTAACGAATGATTAATCCCCTGCAAAATGGCGGCTCCATACCAAATTTCATCAAGATATCTCAAAAACTGAGGGACTAGTTTGCGTACAAACCGACAGACGGACAGACGGACATGGCTAAATCGACTTAGCTCATCGCCCTGATCATTTCGGTATACTTATTGGTGCGTCTATCTCTTCTTCTTCTCATACTTACAAACATCGGACCTAAGTTACAATACCATTTCATGTTCATGAAAAGTATAATAACGGCCATTATAATTTGAAAATGATCAGCATATTTACGAAAAAAACATGGTCACAATACATGTTAGATTATGGTAAAATTACTAGTAAAATGTGGAGTAGCCGTGACATGTGTGATCAGTGCAGTTGTATGTTTTATTTACCTTTTGCTATGCTCCTTACTTATAAGTGCGAGCAGTATCACATAAATAGGTAAAATATGAAGTGGAACGATCAAAAGATTGCCCGATGCTCTTAAGAATTTTACTGATGTGCGCCGTTTTACCAGCCTATTTACTTGTATACATTTTGCTGGGGGAGACAGCGAAACTCAATTTTTGAGATTGCATTGTATACGAGTATTTTTGTTAGGTATGAAATACTATAATGGAAAGTTAAATTTACTTATTTTGTTTTGTTGATTTTCCGACAGGGTGGAAAGTTGATGTACAGGGTGGCTAATGAAAGCCGCTACCAAAAAAAATTAAATAACTTTTTTTCTATTTAATGAATCTGGTAAATTTTTTTTTTATTTTGCAGATTGACTTTTACGTTTAACAAAAATGGATAACTGGGACACTGAAACAAGAACTTGGATTGTCCGCCGCTATCACGCACTGGAGTCCGTAGTTTCGGTTCAAAGAGAGTATAGGCGCACGTTTGGCGGCAATCCTCCGAGCAGATGGACCATAAAAAGACTTGTAAACAATTTTGCCGAGCATGGGACAGTCAACAGAAGACCTTACCATCGAAACCCTTCAGTTCGAACGGAGGAAACAATCGCTGCTGCCATACAAAACAATCCACGTGTTTCGACAAGAAGCTTATCTGCTCAAATGGGTGTAAGCAGACAGTCATTACAGTCAATTATGCACAAAGATTTGGACTTATTCCCATATAAAATTCAAATGGCCAACAAACTGAACGCTGCAGACTTGCCGATTCGCTTGGAATTTTGCCAGAAGATGCTTCAAATGGTGGAAGAGGATGGAAACATGTTGAACTGTGATTTATTTTGTTGTGTTGATCTTCCGACAGGGTAGTAAGCTGATTTTTGTTGGAACGATTTTTCGTCATCCCTTGTCAAGTTTGGTTTTGTGACAAACCGGTTTCGGCGTTCTGCCATTTTCAATGCCTAGTTTCGTTCTGGTCTGTGTCTATCCGCTGCGTTGTTTTTTTATAGTCCGTGGGTGCTGTGGCAGGTAATGTCAATCTATGTGTTCGTGGTAGGTAACGTTAATATGCGTGTGTGTGTGCGCGGTATTGATACGTCCGAATTGTTATCTGTCCCAAGGGTTGTTTTTGTAGGTATGTAGACATACCGCTTGTTAGCTAAGCGGTAGGTTGAGGTAGATAGAAATCGGTGATTTTTGCAGTTTGGTTCATATTTCGTTTTTGCTTCTTCATTGTTACGTGTTTGGTTGCTGTACCTGCTGGCTTGTATTGTTTTTTGTAAACTAGTTTTAAGGGTTCAAATATTTCGTCAGAGATAGTGTTGGTTTGTTCGTTTATGATCCTGCCGTCAAATGTTTTTAACTTGTATATCTCCATGTTCTCAAGTACATTAAGCCGCCGGCCTTTTCCTTGTACGTGAAGTATTCGAGCCGTTGTTTTTATGTTAGCTGGGGTGCAGTTGTTCTCGAACATGTGGTTCGCGAAATTAGATTCTGGTATTATGGTGGGGTTTCGTATTTTTTTGTTGTAGTCCCTGATATGCTCTCGGAATCGTGTGCTTATTTTTCTTCCTGTTTGTCCTATGTAGCTGTATTGACATTCACAAGTAAGCCTATACACTCCGTGTCTGTTGAATGGGTCATCAGAATTAGTGTCGGTTCTTAGTTTTTGTCCGACGTTGTTAGATGTTCTGAATGCTGTTATATCTTTTAAAGAACTTTGCTAATTTGTACGTCGCTTTTCCAGTGTATGTCATTGCCGTCCAAACCATTGGATTTTCCTCTACGTTTACTGTTTTTTGTGTTCCATGGCTACTTCTGAGTTTATCCACAAGTGCTTTCTTGTATCCATTATTTGCCGCTATGTTATATATTGTATTAAGCTCTCTCCAGTATGCTTCCTGTGTGAGCGGCGTTCTCTGAAGCCTATCCACTAAGTGCCTCAATGCTGCATTTTTGTGCTGTTGCGGATGGTTTGATGTAGAGTGTATTATGGTGTCCGTGGCAGTCGGTTTTCTATAAATGCCGTAGTTGAACCTATTTGTTATTTTGTCAATCCCTATAGTTAGGTCCAGGTAGTTCATTATTCCATCTTTTTCCACTTCCATTGTGAACTCTATGTTGCTATGTTGCCTGTTGAGGAACTCTAGTATTTGCTCTTCGTTATCGTCATTTAGGATGCAGATGATGTCATCCACGTATCTAGCGTAGAATGCCACGCCTAACTTGGTTTTTAACTCCTGTATATATTTTCCTTCCCTACGGCATTTATAGAAAACCGACTGCCACGGACACCATAATACACTCTACATCAAACCATCCGCAACAGCACAAAAATGCAGCATTGAGGCACTTAGTGGATAGGCTTCAGAGAACGCCGCTCACACAGGAAGCATACTGGAGAGAGCTTAATACAATATATAACATAGCGGCAAATAATGGATACAAGAAAGCACTTGTGGATAAACTCAGAAGTAGCCATGGAACACAAAAAACAGTAAACGTAGAGGAAAATCCAATGGTTTGGACGGCAATGACATACACTGGAAAAACGACGTACAAATTAGCAAACTTCTTTAAAAGATATAACATCAACACAGCATTCAGAACAGCTAACAACGTCGGACAAAAACTAAGAACCGACACTAATTCTGATGACCCATTCAACAGACACGGAGTGTATAGGCTTACTTGTGAATGTCAATACAGCTACATAGGACAAACAGGAAGAAAAATAAGCACACGATTCCGAGAGCATATCAGGGACTACAACAAAAAGACACGAAAACCCACCATAATACCAGAATCTAATTTCGCGAACCACATGTTCGAGAACAACTGCACCCCAGCTAACATAAAAACAACGGCTCGAATACTTCACGTACAAGAAAAAGGCCGGCGGCTTAATGTACTTGAGAACATGGAGATATACAAGTTAAAAACATTTGACGGCAGGATCATAAACGAACAAACCAACACTATCTCTGACGAAATATTTGAACCCTTAAAATTAGTTTACAAAAAACAGCACAAGCCAACAGGTACAGCAACCAAACACGTAACAATGAGCAAGCAAAAACGAAATATGAACCAAACTGCAAAAATCACCGATTTCTATCTACCTCAACCTACCGCTTAGCTAACAAGCGGTATGTCTACATACCTACAAAAACAACCCTTGGGACAGATAACAATTCGGACGTATCAATACCGCGCACACACACACGCATATTAACGTTACCTACCACGAACACATAGATTGACATTACCTGCCACAGCACCCACGGACTATAAAAACAACGCAGCGGATAGACACAGACCAGAACGAAACTAGGCATTGAAAATGGCAGAACGCCGAAACCGGTTTGTCACAAAACCAAACTTGACAAGGGATGACGGAAAATCGTTCCAACAAAAATCATGTTGAACTGTCTTTTCATGTCTGACGAGGCCCATTTCGATTTAAACGGCAACATAAACAAACAAAATTGTCCAATATGGAGTGCTTCCAACCCACAGATACTCCATGAGACGGAATTGCATCCACTTCGTGTCGGGCCCTACTTCTTCGAAGAAAACGGTCACACCGTTACGGTTACTGGAGACCGTTACTTGAGCATGTTGAGAGAGTTTTTCTATCCAGAATTACGCCGAATGAGAATTTCTTTCAACTCTGTGTGGTTTCAGCAAGATGGTGCAGCTCCTTATGTAGCCCAACCTGTTATGACAGAATTGCGACGAAAATTTCCCAATAAGCTGATATCCAGAAACTCCACATTCCGTTGGCCACCCAGGTCGCCTGACCTTACTGCACCTGACTTTTTCTTGTGGGGTTATTGCAAACAGGAAGTCTTCAAAGCAAAACCAACAAATTTGAATGAACTAGGGCAATCCATTCGAGAAACAATTGCGGCTATTCCTGTCTCAACTCTCCAAGCAGTAATGAACAACTTTTTGGTAAGATGCCGCACATGCATCGACGAGCAGGGGGGGCATTTAAATTCCATTATTTTTAAAACTAATTAAGCTATATTTAATAAAATTTAATGAGCTTTAACTTGAATAAAAGAAAAATGAATTCCATACACTGAAAAAAAAATTATTTGAGTTTCTTAATGTAGCAAAATTCATCAGCCACCCTGTATATTAGAACGATTTTCCGTCATCCCTTGTGAAATTTGGTTTTGTACCAAACCGGTTTCGGCGTTCCGCCATCCTCAAAACGAAACTAAACACTGAGGATGGCGGAACACCGCAACAATTTAAGAAATGTTCTGCCCTTCTTTTTTGACATAACGTAAAGACCTTAAGAGTGGAACAAAAATGATAGAGAATACGTTTGCTAGAAGCACTCGTCTGAGCTTGCGTTCGCTGTAGATAATGATGCCCTTATATAAATAGATTCAAGAATTTTATGAAAGATCTCTATCTCATTTTATCGAAATTTGGCACTGTAGACCACCCGCCTAATGTCGCTTTGACGATATTGAAGAAAATAATAGTCATTTGGCCCGATATATTTATTTATTTATTTATTTATTTATTTATTTATTTATTTATTACGACTCTTCGAGCCTAGATCAACACTTAAAGAATATTATTACATTAGTTAAAATAAAATCATAGAATATATCTAATACTTAAAGATTTGGTGTACTCATATAGCCTTTTTTTGAATAGGTTAATATCAGAATTTTTCACACTTTCTGGCAATTCATTAAAGCATTTTAGCCCCTTGTAAAAAAGACTATTTTTTTCCGATTCGGTAACTTAAAATCATTTCGCTGTCTTGTATTCCAGTTATGAACCTCGTAGTTAAATTTGATACTTGTTCGCAGATAATCGGGTAAATTTCCGTTTTTTATGTTGTAAATAAATTACATAGTATGAAAAAATATTTGTTGTTTTACACTCATCCAATTCAAACTTATAAGCATATCTTTTATTGGAGTATCATACCGTTTGCATAATATAAAGCGCATAGCTTTATTCTGCATTTTTTGCAGCTTTTCAATTTGAGAATCTTTCATAAAGAAAATTGTAGAGCAATAGATAAAATGAGGTTTAACTATTGATCTGTATACTTTTACTTTATAGTGGCTACTCAAATTTTTACAAGTTCTCTGCATGTACCACAGTTTTGTTGCTATTTTACTAATTGTATAACCAATATGCGAATGAAATTTTAATTTGCTGTCTATTCGGATACCCAGGTATTTAATTGTATTAACGTTTTCAATTTCGGTATTATTTATTTTAATGGGTTCAAGATCCGCAATATTTTTTCTTGTAATTACCATATATTTTGTTTTCTCGATATTTATTTTTAGCCTATTAGCACAAAGCCAAATATGAAGGGCATTTAAATCAATCTGTAGTTTTTCTCTTATATCCTTCTCGTTTTTTCCATTTATTGAGATAAACGCGTCGTCAGCAAATAGTTTAATAGAACTAAATTTCAAAAAAGAATTGATATCATTAATGTAGATATTAAATAAAATAGGGGCAAGAACGGAGCCTTGGGGTAGGCCAATCTTGACGTCCACTTTCTCTGATAACGTAGAACCAATGACTGTTCTTTGCGTTCGATTTGTTAAAAAATTTTTAACCCATCTAATTTCACATCTCGAATGCCAATATCGAATAGTTTATCGAGTAATATTTTTTGATCAACAGTTTCGAAAGCTCTTTTAGGATCGATGAATACAGCTATGATCGACCTTTTATTATTAAGTTCTTCCTTCCATTCAGCTAAACCCATGTTTAAGGCTGTTTCACACGAGTGCTTTTGTCGAAATCCCGATTGCTTTGGTAAGAGTATATCATTGGTTTCTTAATATTGCACCAGTTGGTTTTTACTACAACTTCTAAAATTTTTTCGTCCCTGGCCAAGGTATTTATTGGTCGTATCTCTTCAGTTTTGATCGTATTTTTAACTTTTTCTATAGGGACAAAAGTAGAAGTTTTCCAGATGGAAGGAACTATGCCACTACTCAAACTCTCATTAACTATTTGAGCATAGAAAAAGCCTACATAAGGTACAAGATCTTTGACTACTCCATCTGATAATAACTTTTTTCCACCTAGCTTGGATTTAAACTTTTTCACAAGGTCTTCAATGTCAACCGTACTAACAAGGTCAAACTTACAAACACAACTTAACTGATTAAATATGTTGACATCTCTATCAACTACTTGAATGTTTCTGCAAATGTCTGTGATGCTATCTATCTCTCTATCTCTATGGCGCGATATACAACAGGTATATCATCATACACCTCCTAAGAGATTTTTGCGCCAAGCTTCTCTTCCAATTTGTGGTGTGCCGATTTGAATTTTCCCTACAAATTGGTGGGACCTACAGTTTTTTGCCGACTCCGAACGGCATCTACAAAGGAGACGAATTTTTGCTGAGAAGCCTGTCATGGCAGAAATACACTCGGAGAGTTTGCCAAACCACTGCCGAGGGGCGACCCCGTTTTGAAAAACTTTTTTCAAATCACTTTTGATGTTACCTGTACCAGGGCTCGAACCATGGACCTTCGGTGTGGTAGGCCGGCAACACTACCTTCACACCACGGCGGCCGCCGTAACCATTTATTACAATTTTTTTAATTGAAGAATTCTCGTTTTCCATGCTAATTGCCTTTTTTAAATATTTCCACATCGCTCTACTATCGTTTCTATTGATATCTATGGTATACTCCAAGTGCTTAGCTTTTTTTATTTTAATAAGCTTTTTATATTCTTTCTTAATGGTCCTATATTCATCCCATTCCCCCGATATTATGGCAAATTTCTTAAGTGTAAATTTATGCCTGTTCATATTGGCTAGCTCGCTGTCATACCATTTATTCATAATTTTAAACTGAACTACTTTCTCAAACAAATGACATTTAAAATATTATTATTAATATACAACACCTTACTTTCCAAATCAAATGTATCAAAGTTGTTAAAATCGCATAAGCGTAACTGATTAATAAGAACCTCATTATTATAATTTTCCCATGAAGTTATCTTTATTGAGCTTCTCATTGTAAATTTAGGGCTACTTTTAAGTTTAATTTGGATTGTTTCATGATCAGAAATTCGGTGATCATCTAACTGTTCACACGCTATATCATCAGTTTTAGAAAAAAGTAAATCTATTTTAGTTCTTGATGTATCAGTTATACGAGTATCAAAGTTAACTTTTTGGTGCATCGAGTGCTATATGTTGATGTATTATTGAGATTAATATTAAAATCACCAACAACAATATTACTCTCTGAAATTTCGCAATTTCTGCCTAAAACGTTAAAACGTTACGTAAGTAATTTATAAAATCCGCATCACTGGTGCTGGGTGAGTGGCAAATTACACCGATTTGATACCTCCGAGGAAATCAAAGATGTGCTTCTCTTTTCTTCAATTTGCGGTTTAGTTGTATTTGATGTCACTAATTCCTATCTAAAAATTTGAGGGGCCTACATACATGTTTGAACTATGAACGGTTGCTGCAAAGCCAGATGGAATTTCGATAGAATCTCTCCATGGTAGGAATACATTGGGAGAGAGGCGAACCCGCTTTAAAAAGCCGTAGTCCCGCAATTGCATCTTGAATCTTAAGACACTCCACCATACCAAGGGCTGAAATTGAAAAAAAAAATTGTTGACAAATAGCACAAAATAATGATTTATTTTTGTTTTTTTTTTGACTATTTTTTAGCAATATGGAAGTATTACATATGTATGTATTATTAAAAAAGTTTAAAAGTTATCTATAACCATTTTTGTTTGCGGAGCGATGTTATCTACGTATCGAAGTGACTTTCCAAAAACGTAGGTTCGAGATATGGGGATTTTTTTTTGTATTATTTTCTATAATTAGTTTGTGCTGAATAATATTGGTGCGCATTGCTTTTTAACAACTTTCGTCTAGTCTGGTTTCCTTTATCTTCGTTTGTTATTGGGTATTCCTATGGCCCTGACTATGCAAAAAAAATACTGTGAGAATTCAAGTAGCTTTACCTTTTGCGATATACAGTTTTATTGTTTGACCCAAAAACTACAGAAATTTAATAGATAAGTTCGTATATTGAACGTTTTGAGGTAGATATCATTGCAGGCTTCAGCAGTAGTCTGTCTGCCTGCGAGTCCCAGCGCTGCTGATAACGCTCTTCCATTATCCGAAGATGCTGATGTTATCTTTCACAATGTTTCGCAATTAAAACACCACAAACTTGTGAAGATCAATCTAAATGCGAGTGCGTCAAATGTGTTATTTTGATAATGTTGGACTCACGCTTTTTCAAATTTGACAGTATGAACCTAACAAGTTCGACATCGTCGTCAGTTTTCTTTATGCCTAAATTTGTCATAACCAAACCAAATAAATTAAAAGCTTTGGATATTATTTCAGTCATAGATTGGACAAAATTAAAATCTCTCACGAGTTGCCTAATCTGTGGCCCATCAAAAACACAAGCTTTCAATTTCCTTCTACTTAATCCTTAAAACCCACTTAATCGAAATGCATCATGAACGGAAAATGAAAGTTACAAAATATTAATACATTTGCCAACTCAAAAATTTATATGATGTTTGCTGTGGTATGGTTATGGCGTTAGGGTTATGGTATGGTACAATTAATCGATTACTTAGATCCATAAGGATAGGTCGATCAGCTGTTTAATATGGATATGGCTATATCGCTCGCAACATCTTAACGTAACCACATCGAAAATAGCAACAGAGTATATTTTGGTGTATAATAAAAACGCAAATTTATATAAAAATTGTTAGCTGTAACTCAAAATCCAAAAGCTTGTATGAAAAAATTTGTTAAAACAACAAAAAAAAAACACACACACGAAACAAACCACTTTCTTTTGTTACCAGTGCATTGTTTACCCGTACTAGTTTGGCATCTTCTTTTGCGAATCGGAGTGGAAGGCAGTGGATGAATGTACTCCGAGAGAGTGTAATGAAGGAAATCGCGTTCAGAGTTGCTTTAAAGTAAAAACTACAACTAAAAACTTTAATTTAAACCGAAATTTACATTCTGCACGAACTGATAAGGTGTTATAACTGCTTTATATTCAATAATTTGGGTGTTTCAAGTCTTCACGTTCAATATTGCAGCATTTAAATTTCATTGTTTTATTATTGCATACAATTCACCCTGTGTGGTTTGTGTGTGTGTGCAGATTCGGAGTAAGTTGCGCTACTAGTAGACATATACTAAGTACCAGTGTTATTAACAAATGTTGACGGTTGTTTTTAGAGATTTGCTTTTGAGAATAAATGACATATGCTTGATATGAGATAAGTTTATGTAATCAACCTTAATCTATGCTAAGGTAATAAATTGAAAAAACTAAAAACAGGTCGTCTCGTACGCATTAATATTTTATAAACCAGACGATAGAAAAGAGAAATATAGACAAAACGTACAAGTGGAACGAAAATCAAAGATACAGTGTAGTCGATTATTAAAACATGTGGTTAATTATAACGTTGAAAACAGGGCACTTGGTCTCTGACTCTATTAGAAAGGATGTTCTACTCGAAAGCAAAAATCGATTTTATTACACTTCGGTACTCAGTATTTCGAACGAATTTGCTTTAGAATATATTCGATAATAGTAGGCATCACTGTTTCACAAATTTCAAACGCAAAGCAAAATGCAAAAATACATTGCAAAAATTTTTAGTGCAGTATTCGACATCGTTGATGTAAACCCCTTCGTGTTAGGGGTTTAGAATATGCCCGAGGTAGGCATACCGGTCGTAAGAGGCGACTTATATGCACCGTTGTAGTGACGTGCAACTCGATGGTCTAAGGATATGATGCCTCTGCATTACCTCATTACCTCTCATTACCCATCTCTCCCTTCTTACGGAAGAAGGGGTGACATGACCTAGAAGGTTCCACTGGTCATACCAAATCGCTACCACGACAGTCGGGCAGTACCGCAAGGGAATACCGGATCGTACCGGATTCATTTCCGGCCAAGGACTGTCAGTTCGACAGCACTCATTAAAATCTTCGGGGAGTGTTTTTGTCGTTACAACAACAACATCGTTGATGTACATATCCCAGTAGATAAGCATCTAGACTATTCGCAGGTTCGAATATAGATCCTCGGACAATTAATTTTTATTTACGGGCTGGTATCGAATCCAACCCCGGACTAAGAGATTGTATCTGCTGCGACTGCTGGAAGAATTTTTATGTTAAACGTTCGCATTATATAACTTTTTTTAAAGTAAGCGATAGCAGAAAAATTGGGTCTTGCTTATTTTATTTGTAGAATCTTTGAAGTCATTGCATTTTTCTCTAAAAATTTGATTATTCGTCGTAAAGTGAAAGTTCAATACACCACAATGTAATCGACTCCAGGAACTCTACCATAAAATGCCAAGGTATAGTGGACTGGCCAATTTATTAATATTGCCCGAGGGACTATAACCCCGACAGCAGTGCGTTGCCATTTAATTCTAGGCGACTTCAACGCACGCACGGAAGCAGCGGCTCTGGCAAAAGGGCGTGACCATCATAACTCCCGGAGATCCTGGATCTTAACGCTGAAATCCGAAGGACAGTCAACGATTACAAACTGACTAAGTGGAAATAACATCTTGAGATGACAGTTTATAATGCATCCACCTGCTGGCAAGGCCAAGAGAAGAGCCATCCGTCGGGCGCATAAATACAAGCACAACACCTCGCCCATTGCCGTCAACATCGCCGAGGTCAAAGAAGCTATAATAAAGGTCAAGCCCTCAAGACCCATCGGACCCGATAATATTGCCATGAATATGTTGAAACACTTAGGCCACAGAGTTATTTAGCGTCTCATTTTACCTCTAGCTAACCGCGCTCGTCATTCCATAGATATGAAAACAGGCGATTGAGGTTCCCCTACTAAAACCACGGAAGTCGGCGAACCTAGGAGAATCATATCGTCCCATAACTCTTATGTCGCCGGCTACGAAGTTATTGGAGACCACTCTGCTCCTGTCCTACACTGCATACCTGCACTTGGCCGGACACAAACATGGCTTCCGGAAGACATACAGCACGACATCTGATTTAAATGCCATAACGTCGCAAATAAATTATGGTTTAAACCAACATCCTCCAAACCATAGGAGGCCTTTCGTGGCACTTGACCGTTTTAAGCCTTCGACACGGTCAACCACGCCACACTACTAAGAGAGCTGGAAGAGACACAGCTCCCTCCCGGCCTAAAAAGTTGGACCGGTAACTACCTTAACGGCCGCTAACTAAATCAGGCGTCAGTCAAGTTTAGAAACGAGAAATCTAAAAATCGGGTAAGGGCCCCTCCGTAGACGAACTCTGTACTAAGATTAACTGTTACCCCCGAGACAGTTCCAGCTTCTGCACCGAGCGAAATCTGACCCTCGGTCGACCAAATCGAAGGTGACTCTTTTTACGACGTGGAATGCGCAGACGGGGCAAGAGGTAAACCTCCTCGTCTACCTCCTGTCAAGCACCCCAAAATCTAGGGCGTAACGTTTGACAACGGCCTCACCTTGGCTAGTCCTGCCACCGCCATAGCCTCAAAGGTACAGAGCCGAAACAAGATCCTCAAGTCACTGGCCGGCAGCACTTGGGGAAAGAAAGAAAAGTTGCTAGCTACATACAAGGCTATTGGCCGACCGGTTATTCATTATGCGTCCATATGGTCGCCGAACCTTGCTTTCACCAACTGGAGAAAGTTGCAGCTCTGCCAAAACACTGCCAATAGAACTGTGCAGACTGCCACGGTATGCCTGCTTATGTCATCTGGGTCTTGCATGTTTACATATCAAACTCTACTCTAAGTTGAAGGTTGGCGGATAGACTATTTTGAGGATACTTCTCTGGTGGTAATAAAACAACTGATCGAAATAATACCGTAATTTTCAAGGTCTGATTCTGCTGAGCTAAAACTCTACTCCCTTATCTCGCACACCTTTAAAAATCGGAATTCAGGCGGTCTGAAAATACTAGAGTAGGCAGGCCCATTCATTTAATCAGAGCACACAACGACGGAAAAATAGATACCGACCAGAATTTTTTACACGTTCTTTATAAAAGTATAGCCCGTTGTCTAATAAAAAACATTCAAGAACAAATTTTGATTTGGAAAATTTAACCGAGTTTAATAAAAATTCTACACTTTTTAATCCGAATTTTTGTAAAAAATTTCGATTTGCAGTTTGATGATCTATTAAATTTTAGTATTTCTAATAAAGTGCCAGGGTGAAGTTGGCAAAAAATAGTGCCAATTATTTCCATTGGTTGATAAATTTATGGTGTCTATTTTGTTATGCGAAAGGCTCAAAATCTAAAAAATTTCAACATTTGCTCATTTGCTCTATTAGCATCTTTGTTAACACAATGCGTTCTGCCTTTGTGTAATAAACTTTAACAAATAAAGATAGGTTTCAGCGCCTGTAGTGGATTTCGCAAAAGAGTTACGATATATTTGTTCCGCCTATCTTGATTTCGAAAAAATGGTTCAGAACTTGTGACATGGATATTGAAATCAAATAGAACCGATTCATATCTAGTCAAAGTCTGCAAGCATGTAACCTAGTTTTTTATTTAAAGGTTCTGTTTTTTATCCATCTATCTGTTGATCAGTTATCTAACAAAGGACATAGGTTTTTCAACAAATTGGTATTTGTCGGTGTCTGCATTTAGCCCGTAAATCTTTTGAAGAATCTTTTTGTAAGTTCAACGAGCTCAAGACCAGTTGATAATAATTTTTGGTTAATTATTATTATTTTTGATTAGAGGAAAAATTGAAAGCAACGAACATATACAGGCTATAGTTATAGTACTAAACTGCAACGCTTTCCCGTCAGACTAATTCGTATAGTTTTGCTATTTCAGAGGATCTTGTGGAGAATCGAACCCACTCACTCTGATTGCATGCGCAGGTGCCTAACTCTAGAATCTTTATCTCGAAAACTCCCAGAGCCGCCTCATGAGATGTTGATAGTGTGTTGTCGAGGGGAGTGTTTTTGTCGTTACCACAACAACAACATGTTGATTGTGTCCAACAGTGTTGCCAGAATTTTTTCAGCAATCGAGCTAGATTCGATAAAAAAAAAGCTAAAAGAAAAATGAGTTAGGGCTAAAACACAGCTTAAAAAGGAAGTCATCTTTTCAGATGTTTTATTCGTTTTTTATTCACAGGTATATAAAAGTATATAAATAAGTAATATTTTATACAAAAAAATAAAGTTGTTTGACTCCAATTTCATAAAAATAAAAAAGGTTCTTGCACAGGTGCTTTTCATAAGAATATGCACTTTCGAGCATTGGAATTATAACACTGCGTTCTGTCGTATGAACCAAATATACGTGTATCGGCGATTTTCATGTACACGTCAGATTTTTTTTAATGTATAATTATGCAAGTGTATTTTTTTTTCTCCCTTTTCCGAAAAAGTATATTTGGTTCATAGGACAGAATGTGTGTAATGAGGTGTAATGAACAATTCAAATCTGTATTTCTTAAAATGACGTCAAACTAAGGCTAATATTTCTGTTTACTCTACAAATTAGTTGCTATTGATATAAAAGGTACAACGAGTAAAATTTAAATTACAGATCACTGTATTCTTCGATAAAAAGTCCCATTAAGTTATCAAGGGCGGAACATATTTTAAAGGAAATATACTTTCATGGCATGCAAAATAACTATACGAGGTGTGTTCAAAAAGTATCGCGAATTTTGTGTTTTTTCAAAAATTATTTATTTATTCATGAATATCTATTTTGTCCCTTCAAAGTAATCCCCATGAGATATTATACACTTGTGCCAACGGTTTTTCCAATCTTCGAAGCACTTCAAAAAATCAGCGTAACGTCGTCCTTTCATGGGCCTCTTCAGTTTAGGGAACAAGAAAAAGTCACAGGGGGCCAGATCTGGGGAATACGGTGGCTGCGGCATCATTAGTGTGTTGTTTTTGGGGCGTTATCGTGGTGCAAAAGCCAATTTTTGTTCTTCCACAAATCCGGGCGTTTCTGGCGGATTGCTTCGCGCAAATTGCGCATAACTTGCAGGGAATATTCCTTATTGACCGTTCTTCCCTGTGGCAAGAACTCATGATGCACCAAGCCCCTGCAATCGAAGAAAACTGTCAGCAAAACTTTCACGTTCGACCGAACTTGGCGCGCTTTTTTCGGTCTTGGTTCGTGCGGCAGCTTCCATTGAGATGATTGAGCTTTGGTTTCCACGTCATAACCATAAACCCACGATTCGTCACCAGTTATGACCCTCTGGAGCAAATTTGGGTCGTCGCGGACAGAGTTTAACATCTCATTAGCAATGTTCATGCGATGCTGTTTTTGGTCACAATTGAGCAATTTTGGTACGAATTTCGCGTAAAAATCGAAGACGATCCAAAACACGTGCAAGCAAAGCAGCTGTCAACAATTAACTGAACATTCAAAATGGCCGAGCTTGTCGGCATAAGTGAGAGACATGAGTACCAACATAACGCCACAAAAAATTCGAAATTCGAATATACGTAACCAGCAAAAATTCAAAATTCGCGATACTTTTTGAACACACCTCGTATATAATATAAAAGGTAGTAATGTGAGATAATACGAGTATATATTAGAATTGCTCATGAGTTGAATGAGATCTTTTCCCAAATCAGGGAAAGACTAAAAGGCTAAAAACAGCTTAAAAAATATCTGGAAAAAGCTAAAAAAAAAGCTAGCAGTTCTAGCTGAAAAATAGCTAAAATGGCAACACTGGTGTCCAAGCTTCTGCAACATAAACCTGATTTATTTTCTTTTTATTTTTTTAATTTTTTATTTTTTATAATTTTTCCGGTCAATTTGTTTTTCTAGTTGTGTTTGATTTTAGGCTTTTTTGACCATTTCCTCTTTCGACCCAACGTTCCGCTAGGCATCCTAGCATCTTCAGGGGTGATCTGGTTTTATTTTTCAACAACAAAAACTATGTATATGAACATTGTATAGTATATAGTTTAATGCTAAAATTCTTTATACATACATATGTACAATCACAAAAGGTACAAACATAAACAATCAACATAAAAGCTATATCAACAAAAACACTTACATATTATTTATATTGTTACATTTAGGTTATCACATCAGTACCAATCCTCACTGGTATCATTGTCATACTAAATCTACGTTACAGACATAAAAGATATGATACTGCAATGTCTTGTGTGTCTTCTTTTTTTTTTTTGTTTATTTTCGTTCTTCGAGAGAGAATTTTACTTCTCAATTGCCAACTCAGTCAGAAGTAGAACTTGTTTGCGTGAAAAAAAATTGGCAGAAATCGGCAAAATTTATCACGATCTTAAGATTGATTGAATTTAATGAACTGCAAAGCTGCATACTCCAACAAATTCTGAAAAAAATGTAAGACTTTGAATAAATTGCTTTGAAAATTGAGTCTTCGCGAATATCGGGTACATTTTTAAAACAAAACCTATTGTGTGTCTCAAATTTCAGGTTTCGATTTAAAATTTTTCGTATAGATCGTTATAAATCACTCAATGTTTAGGAATGAAATCGAAATATATATGTTTGTTAAAACAGTTAAACTTATGCTTACAATCCTATGGTTAGGTTGTAAACTTTTGAGAGTCATGGTGAAAGTCCATTCTTGCTTGGCGTGATTATTTTTAAAGTCGCTATCAGACAGCCGATACATTTCTAATTGATTTTTTTGATTTGATATGAAGATTGAACTTTCAATTTCACGAGGTTTTACGTTATTTGCTTCAGAATTACAATAATCATTGCAGAAACTTTGCATCCCTGACTGGCGTTCATTAATTAAAATACTCGTACATCTACTCACTACTTTAAACGCATAACCAACTATCCAGCTACTCATTCTGAACGTCAAATCAACAAAGGAAAGTTGTGAAGTTCTGATCGGAATCGCGTCCACTCTGATAGAGACATTAATTCGACACAGCTTATAGTTACGTCGGGTTATGCGTCAATTGTTCTTTCCAACCAGTCATTAATCCTAAACTCTGTTGTCGGAATGACATACATTCCTAAATCTACGATATATTGTTTATATAAGGTAAATGCACTAGCGTCCGGCCACTATGTCCATTTTTTGAGTCATAAGTAGATTTATAAAGAAACACAAACTATATTTTCTTTGTACCCGTTACAAATTTCAGTTAAACCAAACTCATAGTTCAAAAGTTAAACGTGTTTTTACGGTTCAATTCTATGCGTAACCGGTAATTTTGTAACCCGAAGATTACCTAATCAAAATCGTAACCGTTGGCAATGAAGTTCATGTAACCGCGATTCTAGCATACATGGCAACGCTGTCAAAAACAAACAATAAAAAGTAAAATGCAACCGTGAACGAAACTTCGTGTTAGAAAGTGCTTATATTATTTAATAATTCTTGTGAACTAGTATGTGTACAAAATTTGGGGTATTTTGGTGGTTACAAAATTTATATGCAACTTAAGCCCGAAGAATACCAAAAGGGTGTAAAAGTTTCCAAACTATTTATTTGCCGGTAAAACGAATGTTGTTACCACACTAGAATTAGGGCGTTAGATTCAGAGTAAAAAAATTATGTCTAAATAAAGAAAGTATCTAAACAAGAATTTATTAACATATTTTAATAAAAGTTAAGGTATTTGTTTAAGTTATTTGTTCATTTTATAAATTAAAAAAATCAATTTAATTGACTTATTACCGTTCGGACTTTGACAACATAATTTCAGATGATTTTCAGTTTCGGGACAGGATGTCCCTACCTACTTAGTGCTTCGAAATGAGACTTTTTTGTATGATTAGCAAAGAGCTAGAAATCATTTTCTTTTGTATTTTCAGTTACAAGTTTTTCCAAGTACAAATATTGCTGTCCGTATAGTAAGAAAGTAAGTTTCAATGCCTGGACAGCTAGCGTTTTGTACAAACTTTGTCAAGAATAAATGCAAAGAGTTCATCGAGGGTATAAAGTTCAACCAAACGGCACAGGACAATACCACATAACACGCACAACCGTCTACCCCTTCAGCCTGCCCTTCCTAAATCTAATGAATTGGGATCGTCTGCAGCTTAAGCAGGTTTTGTCTATTTTTGTGCTGTTTCATCTGGTACCACACCATTCTTTTAAATGCATAAAGTGCATGGAGGATTTCTTCACTCTCTTCTGTGCAATTGGTTTCCACAACTTGCTGGTCATAATTATTCCCAGATATTTTACAATTTGTTTCTACTGAAAAGTTATCCCTCCTAGCTTCGAGCTTTTGTACCTCCAACCGACTAAGATAAAGTCAGTATTTTTCACATTTTGCAATTAACGCAATGTCCAAGACCCAGCCATGAACCTATCGGAGCGCCAACACCTTTGGCGAGCTAATTGCTGTCAAAGACCTTCCACTTATGACTAACTAAAAATCATCAGCCACCTCAAAGTACTAAAACTTCATACAAATTATACGATTCCGTATGTTTGAAAGAAACAAACTTTTATTAATCTTTCATTTATTATTTTGATAAATATTAGTTTAATTTTTTAATTTTGTGGACGTTATATTATCACTATGACAAACAATTTAAGTGTCCGGATACGTTCGGTTTACTCTCATGGGATTATGTTGGTTGTACCTATGTATTCCTATGACGTGTGTCATGTCTAGTCTGTAAGATTTGTGCAATCTAGACACTTGTTGCCTGATTCTGACCATAACCGGTAATTTTGAAAAGTGGAACCGAACATTATATACCTAGAAGTGATCTATTATAGCATGCCAAATTATCAAGTCTATTTTAATACTTTACAGTTCGTATTATGAAGCCAGCTGATTGTTTTCAATAAAAACACTTCTGCTATGAGTTTTGACGGGTAAATTAATTTTAAAAAAATATTAGTGTATGGCGCGATCTACAAAGAGATTTTTGCGCCAAGCTTCCCTTCCAATTTGTGATGTGCCGTTTTGATTTTTTCCTACAAATTGGCGGGACCTACTGATTTTTGCCGACTTCGAACGGCATCTACAAAGAAGATGCATTTTTGTTGAGAAGCCTTCCATAGCAGAAAGACACTCGGAGAGTTTGCCAAGCCACTGCCGAGGGGCGACCCCGTTTTGAAAAACTTTTCAAACCACTTTGGATGTTGCCTGTCCCAGGACTCCAACCTTGGACCTTCGGTGTGGTAGGCCGGCAACACTACTGCCACACCACGGCGGCCGCCATTCATTTATTTGAATATAAATAGCTTCCCTACTAGCAACTGTTAACCACATTTTTTTAAAATACCAATACATGCACATTTTAGGTTTGAAAAATTTGCGTTCAAATAGACAGAGGGACGGGGAGACGGACATTGCTAAATCGACTCAGCTCATCGTCCTTATTATTTCAGTTTACTTATTGATGGGCCCACAGTGTAACAGTGAGCCAAGTAGCCAAAATAAAAAATTTAAACATGCTTATTTGACAATTCGTTTGAATGTATGAGCTAAAAATTTTCATCAAATGTCGTTTGTTTTAACCCGTATAAAATATATTTTTTACTTTGAACTCAATTTTAATTTAGAAAAAGAAAAGATACTCACATTGTATTAAAATACATTTTACGCAAATCCTTTTATTTGCACAGTGGTAGTAATACGTTTTTATTCCTAATTGTTGCAGGGATCGACAATTTTCGCAGTAGTAGTTTTATTACTACTACAGATATGGAAATCTAATAATTCAACTTTGAATGAATATCATCTGCAATCCTCTATTCCTTTCTTCAGAAAACTACATGCTCATGTCAGGTTACCTACCACACTTTCGTTGTTATAATGCAACGAATTTATTGAGAAATGGAAATTAGAAGCTCTATTACGAAAAATCCAAGAAGAAATGCAGTATGTAAAGGGTGTTTTTTTAGGGGTATAGAACTTCGAATTGAAATAAAACACAAGAAAATCGTTTAAAGGTCCATCAATTTGGCTTTATTAGAAGGATAATTTTATGCCATTATTGTTTAAATATGATTTCGGGCATGTGGCCGCCGCGGCTGGCTCGAATAAAGCCAATTCTACAGGTCCAATTTTCAACCACTTTTTCGAGCATATGGGGCCGTATGTCGGCAATAACGCCACGAATGTTGGCTTCCAATTCCCCTAACGTTTCTGGTTTGTTGGTGTAGACGAGCGACTTCACATATCCCCAAAGAAAATAATCCAATGGTGTCAAATCACACGACCTTGGTGGCCAATTGACAGGTCCATTCCGCGAAATTATGCGCTCATCGAATGTTTCCTTCAATAAATCGATTGTGACGTGCGCTGTGTGGCATGTAGCGCCGTCTTGTTGGAACCACAACTCATCCACATTCATGCCATCCAATTCGGGAACAAAATAGTCGGTTATCATGGCTCTATACCGGTCTCCATTAACGGTAGCTGCCTCTCCAGCATTATTGCGGAAGAAGTATGGCCCAATGACTCCACCAGCCCATAGAGCACACCAAACAGTCAGTTTTTGTGGATGTAATGGCGTTTCAAGGGTCTCATGTGGATTCTCTTCACTCCAAATGCGGCAATTTTGCTTGTTGACGTAGCCATTCAACCAAAAATGAGCCTCATCACTGAACAAAATTTTGCGATGAAAATCAGCATCGAAATCAATCTCATTTTCGGCCCATACACCAAAATCACGACGCATTGCATGGTCTCGCGGCTTTAATTCTTGCACAAGCTGGATCTTGTAAGCTCGCAAGCCAAGATCTTTGCGCAAAATCTTCCATAAAGTTGATGGACAAAGCTCCAATTGCTGTGCACGGTGGCGAATCGATTCATTCGGGTCCTCTTCAACACTTTGCTCTACAGCGGCAATTGTTTCTTCGGTGCGCACTGTTCGACGTCTCTGCGGATGCGTATTATCACATAGAGTAAACGTAGTACGAAAACGATCCATGGTTAACCGAATTAATTGCTCTGATGGACGATTATGTCGACCATAAAATGGACGGAGCTCACGGTAAACTTCGCGAACTGAACCATTATTTTCGAAATAAATTTGCACGATTTGCAAGCGTTGTTCTTTTGTCAACCTGTTCATGATGAAATGGCAAACCAAACTGAACATAAATGACATTAGAGTTGCCAGATTTGACCACAAAATGCCAGTTTTATCTCTATTCGAAAAACAAACCTGTAAAAAAACACCCTATACTTTATTCGTTTTGCTCTGCGTTCCTTAAACTTTTCTGAACCGATTCCATCTTACATAGCACGATATCGTTTAATATGTTTGCCATCATTATTAGATAGGAGAGCGCTCTTATCAATCTCGTTTATCTTTGATCTCATCTCTGGAAAGATAGATTGCCCATGTCATCTTCAACGAATACATTTTAATGTGCCTTTTAGAAATTTAAGAAATTTTGAAGTCTTTCGTGTTGGAGTTCATAGAACAGTCTATGGTGATAATGCCCCATTGAGTAGAACTCTTTTAGAATACAACTTTTTCTCAAATTTTCTGGAGTTAGATCTAACTTATAGTAAATCACTCTTGCAATTTAGATTAAAATCTTACTTCTTAACTTATAATTAATTTAACTATTTTTAAGTGTCTGTTGTATTTAGACATAAGCAAATAAATAAATAAATGATTGGTTTTTCGGTTTTCTGGATTGAAGTATGGATGTATTTTCATAACTATAGCACACTGAGAACTGACATGTTTTAAGAATTTATATAATTATTTTTGAATTCCAGTTAAGGTACCCATCATAGTTGCACAGTTATTATCTTCCATGTCAATTTTACCAGCAGGAAAAATATTGACGATGGCAAATGTTTTTGTTTTCTTTGCAAATAGAAATAATAATTTATTTAAATAATTTAAATATTCGCAAAGGCCGACCGAAACGATACTAAGTGAAGGGGTGCTCACAGTTTTGATATAGTAATGTGGCAGAATGTAAATATTTTGATTTTAAAAGGGTTTTGTGAATAATATATTTATAAAATTGGTTGCACTATAAGTCAACTTTTCCCTTCTTTTTCAGACAACGACATAAACGGAAGTCTGTTTTCCCAATTTGATGTCAAGTTTAGAACAGTTGATCGTTTGACAGATTTACCAGATGTAGTGAGCTAAAATGCTTCCGACTAGCTGCCGTCCCTTAATTGGAGCGTAAAGCTTAAAATAGATGTCAAAACTCCTTATGCGTTAGTGCTGACTTGAAGTTGGTTGCGGAAGATAAACAAGGGGAGAAAAGGAGACAAATTTTACAGAATTTTAGCGCTTTTCTTTGACCGCGCTGTCACTACGCTGAGGTTTCTTAATTTACTGACAGCCATAAAACTTGCAACTTTGGACTGGTAAAGAATTATATTTCCTATCGGTTTAATATTTTTTTGAGCTTTTTCCCGGTAATTTTCCTAATACTAATTTCACAGAAGTTTCACTCAAAAAACATTTAAACTTTGAAAAACCTTTGACATATCAATAACGAGCATTGTTCCACACATGTTTCTGAGACCATGCGCTTCTACCACTTTTTTTCTCTCACTCTGATTTCCTGTAACTTCCGACTGATCCTAACTATTTAATCTTTCGTACGTGATCACAGTTTATTTGTTGAAATTGGTTTATATATTTACAAGGTGGCGCAAAAGTAATCCTCCTTTCAGAACACGCTATAAATTTTGCGATTGGCCCCTAAAGTCAGTTCTGTTTTGACATTTGTGTAGTAAACACATGCGAAATACACGCTAATAAGCAATGTTACGCTACACTGCTCCAGAACGCGGAATATTGCTGACTATTTATTTGATCAATAATCGGTCGGGGCCAAACGGTTACTGCGCAAAAGTAATCCTCCTATCAGAAAATGCTATAAACTTTGCGATTGGCCCCTAAAGTCAGTTCTGTTTTGACATTTGTGTAGTAAACACATGCGAAATACACGTTAATAAACAATGTTACGCTACACTGCTCCAGAACGCGGAATATTGCTGACTATTTATTTGACCAATAATCGGTCGGTGAAAAACGGTTACTGCGCAAAAGTAATCCTCCTATCAGAAAATGCTATAAACTTTGCGATTGGCCCCTAAAGTCAGTTTTGTTTTGACATTTGTGTAGTAAACACATGCGAAATACACGTTAATAAGCAATGTTACGCTACACTGCTCCAGAACGCGGAATATTGCTGACTATTTATTTGACCAATAATCGGTCGGGGCCAAACGGTTACTGTGAATGGTGAGCGCTACAGAGCAATGATCAACGAGTTCTTTTTGCCGCAACTTGATGAATTGGGATTGGAAAACATGTGGTTCCAACAAGACGGTGCAACAGCACACACTGCACGTGCCACAACCGATATGCTGAACATCGGAAGCTTACTTTTGCGCCACCTTGTATATGTATATATATATATGTTCAGTTGAAAATGCTTTTGCAACCACTGTAGTTATCTAAATATATAGTAGATACTCACACATTTTTAAAATTTGTTTGCCATTGTCCCCAAGCGCCGAAAGTGGTGATAATTATTTTAGTATAAATATTGTATCTGCAATGTTAACACTTTTTTAATAAGCACGCATGGTGGTATTAACAATAACATAAAACAGTTTTGCAACTAGATTAAAGTAAAAAATTTATAAATTTCTCCAAAAAAAAATGGTAATTTAAAAATATTACTTAGTAATTCCAAAAGTTAATTTACTGTGATACCTATAACAAATACACTTACTTTAAAACCAAATATTGTAAATGTGCTTAAAATATACTTGGGCAACAAAAACTTTAAAATCATTAAACGAGTTTGATTCGAAATAAATCTTCATTTGCACCGATATTGCGCCTACTTAGTGTTGCTGGTGATTAATATATTCTTTACGATCCCGGCATTTATGTTGTAGCGTATAAAGCGAATCTCGGTTCTTACTAGTTGTTGGGTAGCATCGAAGTTGATGCTCAAAACTCAGTACAGCATCATTATACAACTCTTAGGCTTCGAGGGTTCTGTCGTCCTTACAGACTCACATATCCGTTGTAATAGTGTAAAGACATTTATTTTTTTGTAGGCGTGTGGGGGCCAAAAACTGGTATCAACCCTTACATTGTGGTAGATGATATTGCGAGGCTTTTATTTCGATATGAACGGATATCCAATATTTTAAGAGCAGTGTTTAGAACGAGTTCCAAAACAATAGCCTTTGAAGGACCTTGTTGTTTTTTAGTTGTTCGGAAGCCAGCGTCAGTAGTGAAACTAGTATAGAAAGGAGACCCTTCGGGGCTGAAACTTCTTTGTCCATTCGCATAACATATGGAATAGTGTTTTGACAGACACGCTTTACTTGTGACTGACCGGCCGACTGCTTTGAACGTTTCTATTACTTTTTCTTTATCTCCTCACCAAGAAGAGCTAAATGGTGATTTAAAGATTTTTTACGGCTTTAAGCTTCGTGGTTGCGTGCTGCATGAAGGTGAGAGTACCATAACCCGTCGCAGATAATATTTTAGGATGTAGGACAAAAGTGCCAAGATCATGGATGTATATAAGTTCTCTTACTTGGTCATGTCCCATGCTATGCAAGGCATGCTATTTTTCCTCTCGTAGAACTCATGCCGATAATTCGGTAACCAAAGGTTTGCTTTGAATTAAGGGAGAAGAATGTCCTTTGAGTGATGGACCATAAATTTGGAGCCACCTTCATTACGTCTTGGTCTATCTCTGGCACTGATTTCTCGCTATAGGTCAGCCCTCTAAGCTTCCCTATTCGCCTAAGATACTTCCTTGATATTTTACAATAACAACTACTCGATTTTGGTAAACACCCAACAAACACAAATATTTCGATACGCTAGACCGCCGAATCCGAATTGTCATGCGAGTCATTTATCTCGAGCAATTTGCGAAATTTTTCTGAATATGAAATGAAATGAATATGAAATATGAAAATAGGCAAGCCCGAAGACCTGCGGGTTGGACAGAGTAGTGTGAGGCAAAAATGCTCGATGTTAAAGAGCATTGCGAGATGTTGACCAGGCAATACCTGTTCAACTGATATAAGCCGCAGCATCCGAGCAGGAACCTACTCAACGAAAATCCGCCTCCCAGGAGAATAAGGAGTCACCTCTTTAAGCACTATGACGAGATCTGGCATCACATTTTCTCGCCAATGGTGCACCGGCAGATCCTCAGCCTTATCCATACGGAGTCGGTAAACTCCTTTGTCAGGTCTCATCCAGTGAATGCAGTCCTACAGGCGCAAGCTCCACCTGTTGCCGACGAGGAACGCGAACTGCCTAGAGAGACAAGATTCACGCTGGCTCAACTTCGTTCTGGATATTGTAACAGTCTAAACTCTTACCTATCAAGACTGAACCCTGACATGCCAAATGTCTGCCCGGCATGCGGCGTGTCTCCACACGATACTAACCATCTGTTCATCTGCTTAACCGAGCCTACTCTTCTAACACCAATTTCACTCTGGTCCACCCCTGCGGGTTAGGGGTTTAGAATATGCCCGAGGTAGGCATACAGCTCGTAAGAGGCGACTAAGATGCACAAATGTAATGACGTGCAACTCGATGATTGATCGATATGATAGCTTTCACCTCTCATTACCCTACAGGAAGGAGGGTGACATGACCTAGAAGGTTACACTGGTCATACCAAATCGTTCCCGGGACAGTCGGCATGTACTGCAGCCTACCGGGTTCATATTCGACAAAGGACTATCACTTTCGAACAACACTCCCCAAGATGGCATCCCCATACCAAGCGAGATATTTCTTAAACGGAGGGACTAGCTTGCGTTCAAACAGATAGACGGACGGGCAGACTGACATGGCTAAGTCGATTCAGCTCATTGCCGTGTTCATCTCGGGATGTTTATTGGTTGGTCTATCTCTTCTTCTTCTCATACTTACAAACATTGGACCAAAGCTATAATACAATCCCATGTTTATCAAAGGTATAATATGAACTTGTATACAATTTCGAACTCTGGATATCAATATAATCGGGATATGCCAGAAATTGCACTCTGTTGTAGTAGATTGTACCATTTCGGTTCAGATCTGCTGCTTCAATTATCTTATCAAGCATCAAGTTGAAGCCTTGCTTGATTTTGAATTGCTCTGAGAGGTCCTTCCCAATACTGACAGAGCTGATGTTATTGCTCAACGTCATTTGGCAAAGTCGAATAAGATTTGCAACGAAGTAAAATTCCGATATGGTAGCATATAGGCAACTCATTTTCACACTATCACTATAACAGATTTTGAAATTAACAAAAAGATAGTGCTTGTCGATTCTATCGTCATGGGTCCTTTCCAGGATTAGGCGCATCGAGAAGACCTGGTCGAAGCTACACTTACTAATTCCAAAGCAACACTGATAAGGTTAAATCAGGTTGTCTACGGTAGCTGGTGGGGTTAACCGGATCGACTTTCTTGTGGATTCACCTACGTGTTTGAAAAGCACGGCGGGTAGTCCGTGAGCCAGGATATAGCCATCCTCACTTCATCATAGTCGGGAGATTGGACGTTTTTCCATCGTCAGGGGTGTCGGGCTCGTTGTCTCCCTTGCAATTTAGCAATGAGAAGTGTTCCCTCCATAAGTTAAGTACGATATCTACGTCGGTTACCAGGTCGTCATTTTTGCCCCTGCAGCATTTTCCTTCGGTCTTGAGACCCTCCGTTATCGCTCTGATAAGAGAGAGCCCAATTTCTACCAAAAAAATGCTATAAAGAAATTTACGAGACAAGGCATGAATGACATAGCGTTTTTTATTTGTTTCAGATAAGCATAACAAAGATGCGACTAGAAAAGGGGCAATCCATATACAATGTTACGCGTCAAAAAATTAAGCAGGTGTATCAGTTTCACTAATTGTGTTATCTCTCCATTGTGAGATTTATTGATTAATTTTTTTAACTTTTAGATTTCCATATTTGAAATATGTACGAGTATATAGACCAGAGAGATTTTTCAATGTTAAAACTGAAGGCAGTTTACAAGTTTTTATTCAAATGCAAATTTTTAACATCCCTGGATTTAGCTATTCGTCACTTACTTAAAAAAAATTTGGACATACATCGCTATCATAATTTATTGGCACTTAGCACTCCAGTTATCTCGTGGTATACTTAGTTTTTGTTATTATCTAAATTATTTCTATCGACCGGCTTAAAGCTTTTGTGAATAATATCTATAGTCTGCAAAAAAATTTAATAATTCGGGTTTCACTCAGATAAGGTTGTTGTATAGGGGTGGCCAAGATATTCAACTAAAAGAGGTCAACTACAACAACGTCATAATTTTTAAATTTAAAAAATAAAACAAGATAATTACCTAAACCACAAAAATAGTTTTTCCAAAAACAACTTCAAACTGAACTCTGATAAAAACCCAATTCAGTAAAACAAAAAACAATCAAGCAAATAATTACATAGTATGCACAGCTGTGTTCAATATAACAGTAGTGAGAATAAAATGGATGTCATTCGACGAAATAAGAAGAAGCTATGATTTTAAGAATTTTCATTTACAATAAAGCAAATTCGATAACAGAAACCACATAAAAAGAAATTTCAAAGTTTACACAAAGTTCAGGAAAGTTAATGAAACTTTAAAAAATGGCCATCAAAATTTTAAAATTTTTTGCCAGTAGTTCTAGAAAATTTTTGAGTACACAGTTTTGTAGACCAATCAAATTTAGTATGTGGTTTCTGTTATGGAATTCGCCTTGAACACAACTGTATGTACATACATAAGTCTGTTGCTGCAGAATAAGAAACTGTCGAGTCATTGCCGAAAGCCAGTCGATAACAAGTAAGAAAGGGCTGTCTTCGACTGTATATCGACTTTATACCTTTCATGAATACGCATCACGGTTTTAAGTGTCCGAACCCTACTCACAATTAGTACAAATTCTGCAAAGCTGATCATTGAAAGATACATAGCCCAAACCCCATTTATCGGAACAATCGATTGTATGGAAGCTATATGTTATGTTCGTCCGATCTGGCTTATTTTCACTACACACACAACATATATTATATATACCAAACCTGCGAAATTTTAAGTTCCTAGCTTTTTAATTGCAAAATTTATAGCCGAAACCAATTTATCGAAACTATCGATTGTATGGGAGCTATATGTTATGTTGGTCCGATCTGGGTGATTTTCACTACGCACATTACATACCATACCAAATTTCATCAAGATACCTCAAAACTGAGGGACTAGTTTGCTTACAAACAGACAGACGGACATGACTTAATCGACTCAGCTCATCATTTCGGTATACTATTGGTGGGTCTATCTCTTCTTCTTCTCATACTTACAAACATCGGACCAAAGGTTTAATACCATCTCATGTTCATGAAAGGTATAAAAATATCTTAGAGTGTCTGAATCAATAAAAAATATTATGAAATTATCTGAAGTAATTTATTTAAGTACATGTAAATTACTCAGTCAATAATATTACTATATCAAACTTTACTTTCATACATTTGTTTGGTTTTATTTACGCAGGTGCAACAATTTTCGAAGGTGTTATATCGTTATCAGCGCATGGGTAAAATATTTGAAAATTACAAAACTCTTGTTCTTATGGACAATCTTAAATGTCGGCACCAATTTGAAATCAGAAAACTATACCAATTTTTCTAGCTTCTTCACTCTAGAACGACACACCTGACAAACATTTTAGTTAAGAACTTCTTTTCCTAGATTTTTTACTTCTATAGTTTTTCAGTTGTACACCAAACATGAGATCAGTACTAAAAAATCTAGACTAGCAATGATAGACTTCTAGAAATGAATATTAAGATCTGAAACTTTTGGAATGTGTTATGTTTACTGTTAATTGTTAATGATTATTTTTTACGATTATTAAAAAAAATCAAAAAAGTAATTTTGATTATTTTCTTTTTTTTTCAATATTGCCGTAGAAGCACATAAATATACACATCAACAATACTGAAAAAAAATCAAAAATATTAAGAGAATAAATCAAAACAACTATTTTTGATTATTATAATTTTTTCCATTTTTTCTAATACTAATCAATTAGTAATTGCCTTTTCTTGAAAAACAATTAAAATAATCACTACCAATTACTAATAAAATTTAAGACTGATCATCTTGCCTTGCTTGGTTACTGCCTTACATAGTCCGACAGGGTGCTCAAGCCGAATGGAAATGTATCGACATTTTCTCTTTACCTCGTATTCGCAAACACTCGTGCGATCTCTCTTTCTCTTGCTTGCATGCATAAGCGTAGCCATTGTTATCTCTGTTGTGTTATTAGTGGTGGGAGTGTAGCTGTTGCTAAAGTTATATACATATTTGGTTATGATATATTACTTCAAGGTATGGTAAAAAAAATTAAAATGTTGCTATAACAAGGGGCTTAAGGCAAAATAGTTGTGGTACCTCAAACACAAATCAGATTTCTTATACTGCATATCTCTGGACGTGTTCATGCTAGACCACTCAAATTCGTAGAGAGTTATATTGAGCTAGTCTCCCCACTGAAATTGAAAAACAGGTGATTGTTTCAAATTGGATTCAATTCTCACTAGAAAGGGATGACAGACGTGGAACGCAAAGCACAAAATCGCATAGGCGGTTAAGGGTTAATTTATGATGTCTTGAAGTTACTTGCCTTCAGGTTTTCGAATATAGAATGACAAAACACTTCATTTTATAACACACTAATCTATTTTTTATTTTAGTATTCCAAAATCCTCATTGGTACACTATTCGCACTGGCAGTGCTACTGGCGAAAGCTCCACAAATAGATAGCGCCAAAATACTGGCAGTCTACGTGTTTTCAGGCAGAAGTCACTTCCAGATGCATAACGTGATAATAAAGGAGCTGGTGAAGCACGGACATGAGGTAGGCAAAATAGATACAGTACGAGTATTGGCCGCTTAATTGACCTCCAGTTGACTAATTTCCCTGTGATTTTAAATCGTGCAATTGTTGCAAGAATGTGTACTCAAAAGACTTACAACAAGCTTTCACCGCATTATGGAATGCACTTAATTAAGCGTCGAATAATGTAGCACAATATTTAAACAAAAAGAAGCTGGAATCTATTTTGTAATAATTTTGTTAACTAGGTGACCATGATAACAGCGCAGACATTGAAACCACTCAATTTGGGCAAAAATTATACGGAGATACTGATTGAACCCGAATTTGATTACTGGGCGAAAGGTTAGTCCCTAAAAGTCTTATAATATTAAAAATACAAAAATGTAGCTGTTGGTATCAAACAATAATGGATATTTTCATAGATACATTAGGGTGCGCTACAAAAACTATTTGCATGTTTTCCATTGGGCATTATTTCCCTTTTCAGATATAAATAAAAGCGCGCTAACGTCATTCTTACGATTATTTCACTTCACGCTATTTTTAATTCCAAATTTACATTTTATGTTATGGTATTTATTAAATCGAATAAATTTCAAATTTAACAAGTAAGGAAGTCTATGTTCGGGTGGAACCGAACATTATATACCTCTCTCTCTGTCTCTATGGCGCGATAAACAACAGGTATATCATCATAAACCTCCTAAGAGATTTTTGCGCCAAGCTTCTCTTCCAATTTGTGGTGTGCCGATTTGAATTTTCCCTACAAATTGGTGGGATCTACAGTTTTTTGCCGACTCGGAACGGCATCTACAAAGGAGACGAATTTTTTGCTGAGAAGCCTGTCATGGCAGAAATACACTCGGAGAGTTTGCCAAACCACTGCCGAAGGGCGGCCCCGTTTTGAAAAACTTTTTTCAAATCACTTTTGATGTTACCTGTACCAGGGCACGAACCATGGACGTTCGGTGTGGTAGGCCGGTAACACTACCTTCACACCACGGCGGCCGCCACACACATTATATACCTAGTAGTGATCTATTATGGCATCCCACTTTACGCAGGTCTATTTTAATACTTTCAGTTCGTATTTGCGTTCAAACAGACAGACGGACAGACAAATAGACGTATCGAGAGAAGGACACGCCTACATCGACTCAGCTCATCCTCCTGATCATTTCAGTATACTTTTTGATGGGACTATCTCTTTTTCTTCTCATACGTACAAACATTTCATGTTCATGAAAGGTATGAAAATCAAAAAAGATATACAACTTCGCTTTTGCAGTAGGGTATTAACTACTTTCCCGGATATTTTACTTTTCATCCTGAACGTTTTGATATACATTAATAAATATATATCTCGATTCGTTTGTGTCGAATGAAGTAATATACCTTGTGTGCGTAACAAAAATAGATATAAAAAATGTTAGTCTTTTATAGGTGCCAAAAAACTCAACCGATCTTTGTGAAATGTTCACAATATATACTTTGGTTCACTGGGTACAGCATAGACAGTGTATAGTTTTGGAAAAGTGGGCTGAGCCACGCCCCAGGCTATATAAAGTTTCAATTCGTCATAACTCCGAACTTTTTTGGTCTACATTAATGAAATTTGGATATATGTGTCACTTAGTCAATATCTACATATTTTGTGTTTTGTTTTGCTCTTGAACTTTCACGATAGGTTCACAAAGCTGCAGTTCGGTATAGCTAGGAGTTTATTTGGTTCAAGTTAATGACATTTTATATATAGATGTGTTCAATGTATCAAAACGTCAAAACAACGCCTACCGGGTTTGCTAGTATATTATAAAATGGCGAAAGCAAACAACGAATTTCAGCATTCTTTTGTAAAACTGAGAGACTAGTTTGCGTTCAAATAGACAGACAGACAGACGGACGGAGAGACGGGCATGGCTCAATCGACCCCGCTCATCGTGCTGATCATTTTAGTGAACTCTTCTCTTCTTGTTCTCATACTTACATACATTTAATGTTTATGAAAGATATGAAAATCAAAAAAAATATATACCTTCGCTATCGCAGTGGGCTATTAACTACGTGCCCGAATATTTTGCTTGTGTGTTTCCCTAATGGCTAATTTTTGGCAGGAGTATAATACATACTACTGAGAAGCAGCTGAAAAATTTTTATTGAAATATCAAAATTGAATTATAAGCAATCGCTTTTGAAAATAGCAGAAATTTTATGCTGAGAAGTGGGTAGCGCCACGCCACAAAATTTTTTTACGGCCGACTTTTTCTTAAAAAGCTTATTATGTGTGCAAAATCTGATTGATATAACTTGATTAGTTGTAGAAATATCGCTTTTTTAATTTTCCAAAAAAAAATTTTTGAGAACCATGTTAAAAAACTGGGCGTGGACATTAATCGATTTCGGTTTTTATAGCACACAGTTATCTTCATATAAAGAACATTATCACCAAATTTTGTTTCGACAAATTAATTTTTGGCGGAGTTATGGCATAAAAAGTTTTATGGAATAGGCCACTATAAAAGGTTCGAAGCCACGCCCATTTTCGCAAATTTTAAGTTTTTGGATTTTTTTGTTTACGGAAACTTTAAAAGTGAAATATAAATGTTGTGAAGCTATTTTAGGCAAAGTTATTGCTTATTTAATATACCTACGATCCTCTTCAAAATCTTTCATATAAAAGTGGGCGTAGACCTTAACCGATTTAGTCCATTTTTTCCTCGAAGATTCCTTGCACATGGAAACCTGCGTGCTGAATTTCGTTTCGATATCTTGAACGGTTTTTGATTTATGATTTATATTATTTCTAAATTTGACTTAATCAAAAGTGGGCGGTGCCACTCCCATTTTAAAAAATTTCTGGAAAATTTTATTTTATGCTTCAATCTCAATGTATTCACCAAATTTTATCCTTATAGGTGTATTATGTACTGAGTATTCACTTTTTTTGTGTTTTCGAAAAGATTCTATATTCAAAAAAGTGGGCGTGGCTATCATCCGATTTCGCCCATTTTAAATAGCGCTCGGAGATGAGTGCCAAGGAACCCGCATACGAAATTTCATCAAGATATCTCAAAACTTACTCAAGTTATTGTGTTCACAGACGGACGGACGGGCGACATGGCTTAATCAATTTCTCTTTCGACCTGAACATTTTGATATATATAAGTCAATATCTATCTCGATCCGTTTATGCCGTTACGTACTGCCGTTAGGCGACTAAAGTAAGTATACCTTGTGTGCGTAGCACTACTAGGTATAAAAAGTTATATAGGATTAAATTCTATCTATCTATGGCGCGATATACAACAGGTATATCATCATAAACCTCCTAAGAGATTTTTGCGCCAAGCTTCTCTTCCAATTTGTGGTGTGCCGATTTGAATTTTCCCTACAAATTGGTGGGACCTACAGTTTTTTGCCGACTCCGAACGGCATCTACAAAGGAGACGAATTTTTTGCTGAGAAGCCTGTCATGGCAGAAATACACTCGGAGAGTTTGCCAAACCACTGCCGAGGGGCGACCCCGTTTTGAAAAACTTTTTTCAAATCACTTTTGATGTTACCTGTACCAGGGCTCGAACCATGGACCTTCGGTGTGGTAGGCCGGCAACACTACCTTCACACCACGGCGGCCGCCATAGGATTAAATTAGGCATATGTTATTAATCTGTTAATGTTGTTGTTGTGGTAACCACAAAAACACTCCCCGACGGTTTTGGGGAGTCTTGTCGAATTAACAGTCCTTGCCCGGATTTGAACCCGGTACGCTCCGGTACTCCTTTGCGGTACTGCCCGACTGTCGTGGTAGCGATTTATGACCAGTGAAACCTTCTAGGTCATGTCTCCCCACCTTCAGTAAGAAAGGATAAGATGGGTAGTGAGAGGTGAGAGGCATCATATCCGTAGATCAACCATCGAGTTGCACGTCTTTACCTTTGTGCATATTAGTCGCCTCTTACGACCGGTATGCCTACCTCAGGGGGTATTAATCTATTAATCGAACATGCCACTTAACCTAAACTTGGTCAATTTACTAATCAGAGAATGATTGTTTTCGATTAATCATATTTTGATTAATTTTTATAATTTTTTAATTAATATCTGACTAATTTGATCCTACACAAAAATAAACCTAATTAATGAGAAAAAACCCTGCTCTTTATTTTTATTCATTGATTTTTGTTAAGAAAAATACTGCAAAGAAATGAATAAAGTGACTTTGATTTCACCTTTTTATGTGTAAACTGTAATTACTCGGGATCTGATTTATAAACAGCTGTGATAATTAAAAAAATATTAACTAAAAAGCCAAAATACATAGCCACAGATTCGCTTTAAGGTAAATTTAAATTCCTAACAAAGCGTCGCTATTTACTTTTAAACGGAAATAATGGACGTGGTATTGCCTTTTCTGAAAGGAAATAGCGATCACTTGCTTTATAAAATTTTTTTTTTTGGGTTTAATGCACGTTAGCAGTATATTTTATTATCGTTTAATTTAATTAGCCCAACTACTGCATGGAAAAAAATATTTAGACATTTGTTTAGCAAGCCGTTGGGTCCAAGACAGACGCCCAAAACAGGGCCAGCACTTACTAAACCTAGAATCTTTGTCCCAGAGTACGGGGCCTTTCCTAATATTTCTTTGCTGCAAAATTCACATCACCTGCTAAAGTAACCAATGCTGGCGAAGCTCGTTTTTTTTCATAAAATAAATTTTAAGACTAACATTTAAAGAAAAGAGCTCTAGTTACTATGGCTATCGGCTCAACCTAATTATACATAAAAAAAGCTTATTTCCTTGTAAATATTATTAGCGCGCAAAGAAGTAAAATGATTGGTGTTTTAAAGGGTTTCCTATAGTAAAAAAAAATTTTTATCATAAGTATTGGGGTCTATTAGCTTTTCCGACGGAACTGCCAGTGGGGGAAATGTAATAGATCATGAGAGAATTCAATCGATTTCAATGGATTTTGGCAGGTAATTTCTATAAAGTCGATAGATATCACAAAACTCTGTTACAATTATTCTCCGCCGGAATAGCTGATGGGGCCCATTAATAGCAGGTCTTGATTTCATGATAGCCAACACAATTACACTTGTTCCATAATGTTTTTTTCTGTGACAATATTAATATAATTTTTTAATTTTGCAGTTTACGAAACTATCGGTACAAAATCAACGTATGAATTTACAGAAAAAGCTGCAATTTTGATAGAGATAATTTTTAAATGTGTTTCTATCCCTACTGAACATGCGCTTCAACAACCCAATGTACAAGCAATAATCAATGCTAAAGAAACGAAAGGTGTCTACGATCTACTATTGGTTGAACAGTTATCACAGGAGGCGTTCTTGCCCTTGGCTCATATCTACGATATACCCGTTATAAGTACGGCAACATTCGCGCAACAAACTTATATGAGTGAGATGTTTGGTGTAATATCACCATGGTCTTATGTGCCATACAATTTTTTGCCTTTTTCGGACCGCATGACCTTTTGGGAACGTGTTCTAAATACATATTATTCTTTGATATTTGATTTAAAAAAAGACATCAACCTTTTTTTGAAACAGGATGTCATGGTTAAGAAATATTTTGGACATTTAGCAAGTAAGTCTACGTTCGGGGGAAACCGAGCCTTATATTTATATGTAGTGGTGATTTATTAGCGCCTCCCACTTTTCCCAGATTTGTTCAAATAATTTTCAGGTCCCACCATATAATTAGCTGTATATTTTCTAACAAGAAACACTTCTGTTAGTTTTTTTGTTTGACAAATTTAATAATTTTTTTATAAATGGTAAGTTATAAATTTGAAAATCATTTTGTATGGTTCTATCTTATATCAAGGACAAAGGAAATGATCAAAAGTAATATGAAAAGAAATAGGAATTGTAGGATGCCGTAACTAAGATCAAAAACGTTCGTTCAGCTCACTGATAATCGCTTTCCTCCAAATTATTTACTTCTAGCTTTTATAATAAGTACCCTTTTCACTGAGAGGTATCGACACCCCTTCGGGTTAGGGATTCGGAATATGCCGGAGGTGGGCATACCCGTCGTAAGAGGTGACTAAAATGCACAAAGTTAATGGTGCTCAACTCGATATCTGATTTGCGAATATGAAGCCTCTCATTACCCATCTACTCCTTCCTAACGGCAGGACGGATGACATGACCTAGAAGGTTGCTCTGATCATACCAAAGCTCCCGCGATAGTCGGGCATGTTTTGCGGGTTCATATCAAGGAAAAGCTCGTTAGCTAATTGTAAGGTTGGGGCAGGTAGAAATCTGTGATTTTTTCCTTTTGGTTTATTTTGTATGTTCTTTTGTTCATTGTTACTTGTTTTGTTTTTGTACCTGCGGTATTGCTTCTTTCTCGTACATCAGCTTTACACTTTGAAATGTCTCCTCATAGTTAGTGTTTGTTTGTTTCTTTATTATCCTTCCGTCAAATGTTTTCAGTTTGCACACTTCCATGTTTTTCAGCACATTGATCTTTTTTTGTTTTACATAAGAAGTAGGCGGGGCTATCATCCGATATTTTGTTCATTTTGCGATGATAGATGAGTACCGAGGTACCTGCATTCTAAATTGCAATAACATCTTACATAATTTACTCAAGTTATCGAGTTAAGAGGTGGGCGGGAGGGCACGGCTTAATTAACTTTTCTTTTCCTCCTGAACACTCCACATATTTTTTTGTTTTCTTTATAGTTGACTTTCCAAGTACTTCGGTTATGAGTCAAAATCTCTCTGCCATTTTGATTAACAGTTATACACCACTAGCGTTACCTACCCCGAAAATGGATAACATGATAAACGTAGGTGGCATGCACATCTATCCAAATAAGCCTTTACCCGCCGACATACAGAAATTTCTAGACGAAGCTGAGCATGGCGCTATCTACTTCAGTTTGGGAACTCATGTTCAAGCTCAGGATCTACCACAAGATAGAATAAAAGTTTTCCTCGACGTTTTTCGCAATATAAAGCAACGCGTTTTATGGAAATTCGAAAATGTTAGTTTAGCAAATGTGCCGGATAATGTTATGATAAAGACATGGATGCCACAAAATGATATTTTGCCACACCCTAATATACGCGCTTTTATCTCACATGGTGGAATGTTTGGCACACAGGAAGCAGTTTACTACGGCGTACCTATTATAGGCATACCTTTCTTCGCTGATCAGGTAAGTTGCTCCGGTGTTGGTCAATCACATGCATTTATAAAAAATCTCTTTCTTCCACACAGTTTTTAAATGTAAAGAAAGGCGAACTTTCGGGTTATATCATCCCTTTGAATATACGCACACTTACGGGCGACGACCTGAACAATGCCATAAACGACATATTACACGATACCAAATATCGTGATACTATGAAACGAATGTCACAGATCTTTCGTGATCGCCCCATGGGACCACGTGAAACTGCTATGTATTGGATCGAGTATGTGATACGTCATAAAGGAGCACGTCATTTGCGTGCTGCTGGTTTGGATTTGAAATGGTATCAATTCTATTTATTAGATGTGATCGCCTTTTATGCGGCAGTAGCAGCTTTATCGCTCGGCATTATTATTGCGCTAGGGTACTGGGCTTGTCGAGGATTAAAAAGAGTGACAGCGAAACAAAAAGTGCAATAAAATATTTTATGTTCTATGACTAAAACGTTTCTCTTAAGTGTGTCATGTAATTTGCAGCATATAGTTTGGACTGGTTTAAAAATAAACCTAGAGTGTGGATTGCTATTTTCATAAAATAACGTTTGTTAGGAAACAGTAAGTGCAAAGATCGATAGCTAGATATTTATATTCGGCCACGGAAAGAATTTTTTTTATGTTCCATATTTCTCATGTCATAGATGAAACTCAAAATTGTTGGTATTTCGTAATTCTACGATGTACCTAAATAACAGACTGATGAGATTATGGTCAGGGTTGTAGATAGGGCTACCAGATACTTAGAACCAAAAATCAGTGAATATATGTGAAATCAGTAAAAAGCAGAAATATTCTGTGCAAACAGTTTGCTTTAAATCATCAGGCTTAAAAATATTTATTTAAATGTTATTGTGGACTTACTTTAAAATTAATTAACATAAATAAAAATAAACTATAAACAAAACAAGTAAGGAAGTCTAACTTCGGGTGGAACCGAACATTATATACCTGGTAGTAATCTATTATGGCATACCAATTTACGCAGGTCTATTTTAAAACTTTTCAGTTCGTATTATAAAGCCAGCTGATTGTTTTCAATAAAAACACTTCTGGTTTGAGTGTTGAGGGGTAAATTAATTTTTTTGAAATTATAAATGTATGGCGCAATATACAACAGGTATATCATCATAAATCTCCTAAGATTTTTGCACCGAGCTCCCCTTCCAATTTGGGGTGTGCCGTTTTGAATTTTATCCTACAAATTACAGATTTTCGCCCACTTCCAACAGAGGACATGAATTTTTTCTGAGAAGCCTTCCATGGGGGAAAGACACTCAGAGACTTTGCCAACCCACTGCCGAGGGCGACCCTGTTTTGAAAAACTTTTTCAAACCACTTTTAATGTTACCTGTCTCAGGACTCGCACCTTGGACTACCGCCATACCACGGCGGCCGCTATTAATTTATTTGTATATAAATAGCTTCCCTACCAACAACTGCTAACCACATTTTATCAAAATACCAATAAATGCACATTTTATTTTTGAAAAATTTGGACGGACACGGACAGACAGATGGGCGTGGAGACGGATATGTCCAAAACGACTCAGCTCATCGTCCTTATTATTTCAGTTTACTTATTGATGGGCCCATCTCTTCTTCTTCTTCTCATACTTGCAAACATTTCATGCTCATTAAAGGTATGAAAATCAAAAAATTTATATAACTTCCCTATTGTAGTGGGGTGGGGACTTATTAACAACTTGCCCGGATATTTTACTTTGTGTTATCCGATTTACTTATTTTTTGGCAGGAGTATACTATATACTATAGCACTTCATACTGTAGCACCTGACCAAGTTTGATTGAAATATCTAGTTCAAACTACAAGCAATCGCCCTTGAAAATACCAGAATTTTTATGTTGAAAAGTGTGCGGAGACACGCCTATTTCCCCAAAGTCCACAAACTTTTTTTTGCCTTTTCGCTTAAAAAGCTTATTATTTGTGCAAGATCTTATTGATATAGCTTGCATGGTTATAAAAACTAGATATTCCCCAGTGGTTTAAATCCAACCACTAAACCTTATTTTATTTTAATTATTTGCTGTATCTTTCATCTGCCTTTTTAACCTTCCTTTCTGTGTCGTTCCTTTACTCTAACATATATTCGTTTTCCTTGATTTCTTCTTTTACTCTCTGCAGTCTCTATTTGGAATTTATTTTATTCTTTCCTTTCCTTACCGTTCCTCCTTTCCCTTCCCTTCCTTTCATTTCCTTTTCCTTTCCTTTCCTTTCCTTTCCTTTCCTTTTCTTTACTTTCCTTTACTTTCCTTTCCTTTCCTCTCCTTTCCTCTCCGCCAGGAAGGGGTCAAAAGTGGTCATAATTCAAAATCTTATCAAAATAGCTCACAAATTGCTAAATTAAGATTTTTCAATTTTTGGTTTTAATTTTTTAAAGTTTTGAATTAAAAAAAAAAATTTTTTAATTTTTTGCAGTTATTTAAATTTTTTTTTTTGTTTTGCTATTTAGACTTTTCTGATATTTATTGGGGGTTTTTAAATTTATGTTTTTTGTTTTACTTTTTTTGATATTCTTCTTTATTTATATTTTTATTTAAAAAATTGTTTTTTCATTGAGGTTTTTTCCATTTGAATCCAAAAATATAGGTCGACAGAATCTTGCTGATTGTGGTAATCTGTTATTCCACGAAACAACATTATTTACGGTTAACATTCGTTGTGGAATGAGCGTAGTTGCAAATAAATTTTGGTCACTTGGCTGCGAAAGGTTTTCATCAGAAATTGTTTTATAAGATTGTTTATAAGCGGAATGACCAGAACTGCCATCAAATCCCCATGAACATATTAAAACAGCAGTCGATTCCATTGCGCCGCTTGCAATCATATCATGTACTATAATAACATCCTTCTGCAATTCAACAATTCTCTTTGCTGTGTGGTTTAACAAAGCTTGTAGTGACACCTCAATTCTGTTCTCAAAAATAGAGATGTACTCCTTAGATGGTCTACATTGAGACTTCATTTCTCTTACATCATTATATGGTGGCCAGATATCGGCACCACTTGATTTGGATTCTAAACGCATATTTGTATATACGCTCTTAGAGAATTGTTCAGTAAAAATGCTAAAGCTTTTTCAGTGGTTTTTGTTTGGATTGAACTTTCAAGCAATTTTCGAACTTTTCTTGGTTGCTCAATATTTTTTAAAACAAAACTTATGACTGAATAAAGATATTTGTTTCCACTTCTACTTGCTGACTGGCGACATGCTATTAACCACGATTCTGGGTTATGTGTTTGATGCGAGTTAATTTTTGAAACCTCACGTCGTTTAGATCGGGAAGATTTGTCCTCAAATTTAAGACTCGGACGGACAGGGCGAGGGCGAGAACCCTGCTCTTCTATTGCACAATCTTCAATTTCCAGTTCAGGGATATTAAAGCTAGAATTCAGCCATTCTGCATGCTTTTGTTCGAATCGAGATTTAATTCTATATTCAGCGCTATATTTCACATTCCGCTTACCATTTAAAGAGTTTGATAGTTTCAGTCTAGAAAGAAACTTATTGTCCACATTGGAAACATCTATATTTTTTTCTGAAAAATATAGTTCATGACTAGATCAATATCTTTCAAATCATCTAACTGCTGAAGAATTTATCTTTTAGTGAATTCTGCCATATTTACGTAAATGTACATAATCGAAAGAAAGCAGACCACGAATATTTACAAAAATATGCTAAAAAAGCTGAGTTAAATGAAATGTATACTTGATATTAATTTAATTATTACTGCAAGTCGGTAAACTAAAAGTTATCAATCAAATTTTCGACAAACGCACGGCAATAATGGCATTCAAGGAATGAATGAATTTGAATTTGGATCGGCTCGACCAAAATTGCTCAAAGCAGCGCCAGTAAGAAAAAAAAAAGTTTACGAAAAAGTGCAAAAACGTGCAACATTACCGTTAAGTATATTAAATGTAGAATATACTTTATGTTTAGCTTTTGTGATAGGAGGTGGTACGTAGGAGTACATTCAAACGACGTAGGGCACGTCTCATAAAAATTTAACATTTTAATCAATAAAATATGCTAAAATGTTTAAATAAGGACTACTTTGAATTGCTTTTTACTATTTTTTATTTTAATGCACCTTGTTAATAAGAAAATGAAGAAAAACGTTAAATATTTACTGATTTAGACAATAAAAAATTCAGTTTCAATATACGAGTACACCTCATTTGTAAATGTAAAATCCAACGCTCTTAATCAGATTGAAATTGTGACCTTAATAATTGAGCAATTGCTATAATACTTTACCAACAGCTGCCTTAGATATTATATATTTTGGCTAATAACACGAAAAATTAAAATTCCAACATGGACTTTTGGACGTTTTTGACCGCCTTCTGGCCCGCTGTGCTCTCCCTTCCCTTCCCTTCCTTTCCTTTTCCTTCTTTCCTTTCCCTCTACTTTCCTTTCCCTTCCTTTCCTTTCCTTTCCTCTCCCTTCCTTTCATTTCCTTTCTCTTCCCTTCCCATCCCTTCCTTTCCTTTCCCTTTACTTCTTTTCTTTTCCTTTCCTTTCCCTTCCTTTCCTTTTCCTTCTTTCCCTTTCCTTTCCTTTTACTTCTTTTCTTTTCCTTTCCCTTTCTTTCCTTCCTTTCCTCTCCTTTCCTTTCCTTTTCTTACCTTGCCTTTCCAGCCCCTTCCTTTCCTATCCATTTCCTTCTTTTCCTTTTTCAAACAACTATCTCTGACTTCGAAATTTATGTGTCCGCTATTTAAAAAGTGCCGTTATTTCTTTGTTGATTGTCTGTATTGGTTTGCATTTGATTTTGTTATCTTTGTTTCTAGTGTTTGTCCATTGTCCGTCTGCAGAGTTGAATTCTGGCATACAGTGTTGTTAAACGCCTTTATTACTTTACGGAACCCACATCCGGCCATCCTGACGCTACCGTTGTGCTACGTCTCGGACCCTCGTGGTCGCCTATCTTCTCCACTTCGTATCTATCTATCTCTATGGCGCGATATACAACAGGTATATCATCATAAACCTCCTAAGAGATTTTTGCGCCAAGCTTCTCTTCCAATTTGTGGTGTGCCGATTTGAATTTTCCCTACAAATTGGTGGGACCTACAGTTTTTTGCCGACTCCGAACGGCATCTACAAAGGAGACGAATTTTTGCTGAGAAGCCTGTCATGGCAGAAATACACTCGGAGAGTTTGCCAAACCACTGCCGAGGGGCGACCCCGTTTTGAAAAACTTTTTTTTCCAATCACTTTTGATGTTACCTGTACCAGGGCTTGAACCATGGACCTTCAGTGTGGTAGGCCGGCAACACTACCTTCACACCACGGCTTCGTATCTACCGTGATTTAATTTCTTCGTCATTCTATATGGTCCTAAGTATTTTTGTTTAAGTTTTAAGCCTGCACCGAGCTGGATACGCTTGATGGCTACCAGTTGGCCCACTTTATACTATATTTCTCGTTTTCTATTTGAATTTTTTCTATGTTTTGTTTTGCTGTCTGTCGGACTTCACAGCGTTCACAATATATCTCTTCGACTTTGGTTCCTCTAACATTTCACTACGTTCCTGTACATCCGAAACCCTCACTTCTAATCCCGTAAGGATTCTAAGCGGTGAAAAATTTGTACTTCTTGGAGGGGCATTGTTTATAGTCCGTTGTACTCTATGTACATGTTTGTACCAAGCCTTTGGATCGTCGACACAGAATTTAGTTAGCATGGGCAAAATAATTCTACGTATCCTCTCAACTTGTCCGTTGCCTGTAGGTACACCTGTGGCTATGTGTAAAAGTTGTATATCTTCGCTTTCACAATATTACCTGAAGGAATTTGAAGTGAACGAGGTGCCCCTGTCAGAAATAATACGTTTCGGATTTCCGAAAACTGACGACTGCCCTTTCAATAAGTTGATCACCGATTCTGCGCCTGTGTTCTTCGTCGGACGCATCGGTTACAACAAATACATAGTTGTACTGCTTGCTTGTCATTTCCATTGGGTCTAGGTGGTATATATGATATGTGCTCAATGGTTGGTCTTCCTTATTGATAGGAGTCAAAAATCCCTCTTTTTCCCCTGCCTTCGCGTCCACGACTATACATTCCACGCATGACCTAATCAATTTTGCAACTTTTTTTGACAGTTGTGGTATGTGACATACTTACGATAACTTTTTGAGTTTTTTTGGTAGAAAAATGTCCCTGGTTATGAGCGGTTCGTATGATTTCGTCCTCCATCTGCGATGGGATAACCGCTAGCGTCTAAACTGGATCTTTGAATAAAATGTCGTTGTAAAGATAATAATTTTCGTAAGGCCCTGTTTCTAACACTTTCCTAACTGCCTTAATCCAATCATCGTCCATCTGAGCTAACCTTAACCGATTTAAGCACGACATCCTACTGAGCGCGTCTACATGTCTCATTTTTGTTCCGCTACGATGCTCGATAAGGCTGTGTAACGCTGAGCGGCTTCATGAAATTGCGCTAATACCGGTTTTGGCGTCGCTGGCGCTGATACTTTTATTTGTGATACCGTAACGACATGACACCAGCAGCGTCAAAAACACTAAACTACTACAGGGTGGGCCAAAAGAAACCAAGGGGTGTAAAAGTTTAATAACTTTTTCGTTTATTAATTTTTTTTTTATTTTTTCTTTCAGATTATATAGACAACACTTGGAGAATTTATAATGAAGAGGTTCACAACTGAACAGAGAACCAAAACAATAGAATTTTATTATTTAAACCAGAGATCAATTAGTTTAACGCAAAGAGCATATCGTCGACATTTTAACGTCAGAATGTCGCCCTCTGAAGCAATGATTCGTTGCTTAGTTGATCGTCATCACCACCATGGCAGCGTAACAGATTTGCTTCGAACCGGTAGACCACGTTTAAGTCGCACTGCGGAAAATATTGAACGAGTACAGCAAAGTGTTAACGAAGCACCAGAAACATCTGCCAGAAGGCGTTCTGCTCAGCTAGGAATGTCTCGTACGTCACTACGGCGCATTTTAAAAAAAGATTTACAGTTATACCCATATAAGGTGCAAATGGTGCAAGAATTAAAACCCGCAGATCATCGGCAACGTCTAAATTTTGCAGTTAAATTTCAAGAGTTGGCCAGAAAAGAAATCTATCTATCTCTATGGCGCGATATACAACAGGTATATCATCATAAACCTCCTAAGAGATTTTTGCGCCAAGCTTCTCTTCCAATTTGTGGTGTGCCGATTTGAATTTTCCCTACAAATTGGTGGGACCTACAGTTTTTTGCCGACTCCGAACGGCATCTACAAAGGAGACGAATTTTTGCTGAGATGCCTGTCATGGCATAAATACACTCGGAGAGTTTGCCAAACCACTGCCGAGGGGCGACCCCGTTTTGAAAAACTTTTTTCAAATCACTTTTGATGTTACCTGTACCAGGGCTCGAACCATGGACCTTCGGTGTGGTAGGCCGGCAACACTACCTTCACACCACGGCGGCCGCCAACTTTATTGAAAATTTGATTATGAGTGATGAAGCTCATTTTCATTTGAATGGCTTTGTTAATAAGCAGAACTGTAGGTTCTGGGGTTCTCAAAATCCAAGAGACACTCATCAACGCCAATTACACCCCATCAGGTGTACAGTATGGTGTGGGATCACATCTGAAAATGTCATTGGGCCTTACTTCTTCGAGAATGAAGATGGAAGTGCTGTAACCGTAAATGGAGAGCGGTATCGGTTTATGACAGACAATTTTTTACGTCCTGCTCTTGAAAACAGACCTGGTATGTGGTTTCAGCAGCTACTGCCCATACTGCCCGAGACACAATGGCACTTTTAAGTCAAATTTTTGGAGGGCGAATAATTTCCAGAAATTCGGAAATTATTTGGCCAGCGCGATCGCCAGATTTGACAGCACCCGACTATTTTCTTTGGGGTTATTTGAAGGAGCGAGTGTATGTGAACAAGCCAGAGACAATCCTTGAACTCAAGGCAAACATTGGTGCAGAAATTCGCACGCTACAGCCACAAGTTTTGAAAGATGTTATGGAAAATGCTCTAAAAAGAGCCCATCAGTGCGAAGCTGAAAACGGCGGTCATTTAAGAGACATCATTTTTCATACTTAGCGTAAAAAAATTTACCTTTTGTATATTATATAATCTGAAAGAAAAAATAAAAAAAAATTAATAAACGAAAAAGTTATTAAACTTTTACACCCCTTGGTTTCTTTTGGCCCACCCTGTACAAAGCACCGCTGTACTGGAGTGGCGCCATTGGCGTGAAGATGTTTCTGTCGCTGCTGGCGTCATGGCGTTACGGTATCACAAATAAAGGTACCAGCGCCAGTGACACCAACATCCGCGCTACAACTACCAAGGCGCTACCGCTGTGCGGAAAATTAAGATTTGAAACAATTTAAAAGTTATTAACAAAAAAAGTTTAAATAATTTGCCTTTTGCCCATTACTTTTAAACGGGTAAAAAAAGTTAGACTCCAGCTTCGGATTGTTGATCCTGGATGAATACGTGTCTTTATATACGCTTTGTATTAGTTTTCGGTGATGTCACATAAACTGCGCTACTAGCAATATGGTTCCATTGCGCCATAAAAGCGCTTAACGCATTGCGCTGATACCGGCTTCATGGTATCAAGCCCAAAAATTTGGCGCGGCGACCCAGCCTTAATGCTCGTTTGTGTAATCGAAGTCCTGCAGATATAAAACCCAACGTGAGACCCTTAACGGTACGTCACGTTTCTTCAGCGTCATCGTGAATGCATTGCAGTCGGTTACGAACTTGAGTTTTATGCCTATCAGGTAAACTGTCGATTTTTTCAGTGCCTCAATTATTTTCCAAAACCGCTAACTCGTATGAGTGGAGTGTTTCCTTCTTTATATTGCACAGAACCGCACCATAACCGTACATACTCGCATCCGCGTGGCCCTCAGTGACGGCTTTAGGGTTATATAAAGTTAGAACTGGAGCCTTAACCAAAGCTACTTTAAGTTGCTGGAATGAGGCTAGCTCCTCATCCCCATCTGAAATCTGCTATCTTGCCAGAGAAGCTTGGATAGAAACCTTCTGAAGTACGACGTTACCCCTAAAAAGCGCTGAAGTTGGAACCGGAAAATTCTCCACTGCTTTTGTCTATTGTGCTATTTTCTATCACATAGCCTAAAAATTTAACTTTTCCTTCAAGAACTGAATCTTTCCCCATTTTATTTTCAAACCGTTTGCAGCTGCGACTTCCAGAACGAGTTCCAGGCTTTTCATGTCTTCCCTTTCGTCTTTCCTTGGAATGATCAAGTCATCCATATGCACGACTACTACCCCTGATTGGATTAAAGGAGGCAATACTGGCGTTATATACCGGGAAAAGATGAATCAACACCCTCCAAACCATAGGACGGTTCTCGTGGCACTTGACCTATCTAACGCTTTCGATACGATCAATCATGCCACACTCCTACAAGACCTGGAAGAGACACCGCTCCCTGGCGGCCGTAAAAGGTGGACTGCTTATTACCTCAATGTCGACAGGCATGAGTCAAATTCAGGAACAAGAAATCTAGGCCACGAAGAATAAAACAAGGGGTGCCGGAAGGTGGTGTTCTCTCCGCCCTTTTGTTTAATTTATATGCCACCGCAATAGCTTGAAAGGTACAGAGCCGCAATAAGATCCTAAAGAAACATTGCTTGTTACATATAAGGCTATTGGCCGACCGGTTATTGACTATGCTGCGCCCATATGGTCGCCCAACCTTGCTAACACCACTTGCACGGAACTCTTGGGTGGACAGTTTCTTCTGAACTGTCATAAGCCCAGTCATCCAAATCGACATCTATTGGATTAAGCCCCGCCCCCCAGACACATAAGGAGACATCTTCGCAAGCACCACGATGAGATCCGGCATCACATTTCTTTGCCGTTTGATCTGCGGGAACATAGGCGTGCTCTAAATGACCTCGACACTGAGTCGGTAGACAGATCCCTCAGATCTCAGCCTGTGAATTCCGTTATCAATATTCAACCTCCTCAATTGGCTGAAGAGGAGCGTGTACTTCCGAGGGACACTAGTCATTCTATCACAACTTTGTTCTGGATATTGTAAAAGATTAAACTCTAACTTATCCAGACTGAACCCCACCATACCAAACACATGCCCTTCTCTTCTCCTGTTCAATCGAACCTACTCTTCTAACACCAATCTTATACATCCTCCCCGGCTGATTCCTGCGGACTTGGAATTTCTTCGCCAGAATCAAGAATACGGAATACTCGCTGGACGGCTCGCTGGCAAACATGTTTGCGGTACAGACCTCTCTCGCAGGTGCGGAACTCTATGGTGACCACACGTACCAGACCGTCAGTCCCTGGATGCAACTGGGTAATGCGACCAATCCGCCAGCGTCAAGGGGGAAGCTGTTCATTCTGGATAGCGACGATGTCTCCAACTTGCACATTTGGTGTACGCCGCGCCCATTTGCTGCGAGCTTGGAGCTGTACCAAATACTCCTCTTTCCAACGTTTCCAAAAATGATGAAGCATGCGCTGCCGACCAATGAGAAAGTCTCCGGGTGACAATGCAACGCCGTCTTCAGGATCGTCATGGAAAGCTACAATCGGTCTCGAGTTTAGACATGCCTCGATGCGCACTAGCAAAGTGCTAAGTTGAGGGTAACGGAGTACGGTGGCACGAATGACGCGCTTTAGATGCTTTTTAGCAGATCGTACTGCAGCCTCCCACAAGCCTCCTTGATGAGGTGCAGAGGGAGTGATGAAGTGCCAGTGGACTCCGGCATCGGATAGTCGCTGCTTGGAATACAAGTTGGTCCAGTTCGCCAGGTAAGAGTTGAGTAGATGATTCGCAACAACAAATGGAGTACCCATGTCACTGTAGAGATTTGTGCAATAGACACGACGACTGACAAATCTATCGAAGATATCAAGGAAACCTCTGGTGCTTAGATCCTCGGCCAATTCAATGTGCACAGCCTTGGTGCACATGCATATAAAAATCGCTGCATATGTTTAGGTAGTGGTAGTAGACCGCTTCCCACCATGGCGGACGAGAAAAGGGCCAGCGTAGTCCAACCTCGTATTAGAGAATGGAGGGGCCACTAGCACTCGTGACCGAGGAAGAGCAGCCATCTGTTGTTGTTGCATAACCCGTTGATGTAACCTGCATCTTTTACACTGGTGTATACAACGCTTTACCAGAGATCTTACGTGCACAATCCATAAGTCGCGACGAAGGTACTGTAGCATTTCTCTTATCCCACCATGCAGGGTCACGTTGTGTGCATTGCGAACCAAGAGCGTAGCTAGTGTACACTCCTTGGGCAGGATGTTGGAATGACGCTGTTCGTAGGAGAGGTCTGCGTTCATAAGTCGGCCACCAACCCGTAACACTCCACCGCTCCCCAGCATAGGATTGAGTGGGAGTAACTTACTCGAGTCGGAAACACTGGAAGAAGCTCGCAAAAGATTAATCTCTGGATTGTAATATTTACCTGGTGCTTCGCCGACAAGAAGCATCATTGCTTGGTGAATCTCCTCTGTCGATATGACTGATGTATGCAAAAAAGGTTTACCAGCTGGTCGAAAACGCAGTAGATAAGCTGTGGTATGCAAAACTCGCTGTAATGTGCTGAACCGCTCAAAAAGCGGAATGAAGCTGGATGATCCGTTTCGGACCTGTAACGTAGGAAGTTTGGTAGTGCAGATATGCATCGTGCTCCTCTTGCTCTGTATTACAGAGTGTGCGAACTTCTTCTGGATCGTATGCATTTTTGTATATGATCTCTGGTCCCTTCCACCACAAGGACCAATTACTGAGCGCCGCGGGTGTTAAGGGACGACTAGCACAGTCTGCTGGATTATTCTTTGTACGAATGTGATGCCAGTCTGATGTATTGGAGTTCTTCTGAATGTATGCCACCCGATTTGAGACGTATTGCATCAACGTATGTGGTGACTTGCTGATCCAGGACAGGGCTATGCTAGAATCGCTCCAATAGACGCATTTGTTTTTGCTGACTTGGAGAGCTTCACGTAAGCTGATCATAGCCGTTGTAGGTAAATGTGCCGTGCCTCACCTTCGTTCTTGCTGCCACAAGTCTCACCCTAATCTCTCCACTTATGTAGACACTGCGCGAATAAATGACAGCCGCATATGCCCTTTCGCTGGCATCACAGAACCCATGGAGCGTAATGGCTGACGCGCCTGTCATTCCAATCCATCGTGGTATGCGCAGTATAGTTATCGTTGGTAAAGTACTGCGAAACTTGAGCCACTTCTCGCGAAGATCTGGTGATAAAGGCGTGTCCCAATCGATATTGGCTGTGCATGTTAGTTGCATTATTATCTTGGTTGACACTGATATTGGAGCCAAAAGTGCCAAGGGGTCGAACATTTTGGCAATATCACTGAGCACTTGTCGCTTTGTAGGAATAGGATTACCATCTTGCAACGTTACTTTGTACAAATTGTTTGAAGCTATTGTTACAAATCAACTTACGGGTCCGATCTCTACTTTGATAGCTGACTGCCAACACGGGTTCAGTAAGGAAAAGTCCACAGTTACGATTTACTTGAGTTTACCAGTCATGTCTCAAATGGCTTAAGAAAAAATCTGCAAACTGACGTTATTTATACGGATTTCAGCAAAGCTTTTGACAAAGTGTGTCACTTATTACTTATTCATAAACTCGATCAGTTGGGCTTCCAGCCGGGTCTCAATCGCTGTATCTCTTCTTATCTTAGTGACAGGACACAAAGAGTAGTGTTTAAAAATTTAGTATCCGATGTCATTTATGTCTCTTCGGGGGCTCCTCAAGGAAGCCATCTTGGCCCGATTCTGTTCTTGTTGTTTATAAATGATATTTCTACAATAATAAAATTTTCAAAAATGTTAATGCATGCTGACGACGTAAAGCTTTTCATGTCATTCGCGTCATTTGAAGATAGAAATAAGCTGCAATCAGATCTAGATACACTAGTTACTTGGTGCGATTTAAATTATATGCCACTTAGGCCCGGTTTTTCAGTACAAGTTTAACTCAATTTGTCAGTTAAACTAAGCTTAAACTTGTTGCGCAGTTTTTCAGTCAACTTTAAACGAAGTTTAAACGTAGTTTAAGCGGTCAATTCGGCAGGGTTAAACTCTAGTTAACCTGTCAGCTGTTTTGCATATTTGATGGTTTTGGTTGTGAAACAATAAGCTGAACGCAATTAAGAAAGGACGATATTTTTATATTTAATTAAATACTGGATATATCATCTGACGAAAGTGATTATAGTGATGCAGAAATTGGCAAAATGCTAACTATTACAATACTGAGGAGAAGCAATGGCGTTGAATATGTAAACAAATATTATCTGTTGCCGTATCTAGATAAAGAAAAATCCAATGTTGCCGTATAAAAAGCAAATATTAAAAGCGGCCATAAACTCGCACTGAAAAACCGCTCTGCAGTTTAACTGGAGTTCAAATTTATGCCGAGTTTAAGCAAACTTAGTTTAAACTGAGCTTAACCAAGGACTGAAAAACCGGGCCTTAACCTTTAAAAATGTAAATACATGAGTTTTTCGCGTGGAATTTCTCAGCCGGCCTTCTATACAATTAAAAATTTTAGTCTTGAGCAAGTGTATGATTTTGTTGACCTGGGGTTACTATGGACTATAAACTCAGTTTCAACCGCCATATTAACATAACAGTCAATAAGGCTAGAGGTGTCCTAGCATTCGTTAAACGATGGTCTAAAGAATTTAGCGACCCTTATGTAACTAAAGCCCGCTTCACTACATTAGTCAGACCGATACTTGAATACGGTTCTATAATTTGGAACACGCGTTACCAGGTTCATGTAGATCGCCTGGAATCAGTTCAAAAATAATTTTTACTATTTGCCTTAAGAGATTTTCATTGGGATCCCTTGTATAATCTGACACCCTATACGAATCGTTTAAAACTCATTAATCTGCACACACTTTCTAGTCGGAGGGAAATGCTTTGAATTGTTTTTATGCTTAAATTGCTAAATGGTTCACTCTCCAGCCCATTTCTTCTAAGTGAAGTGAACATCAATGTACCGTCTCGTCCTTCAAGGCATTTTAAACCACTTCTCTTGAAACAGTGCCGAACCAGTTTTCAGTTAAATGAGCCTTTTCGCTGTTTGTGTCAAGATTATAACTCTCTTTCTGGTACATTTGATATTTCAGACTCGCTTTTCAGCATAAAAAAATCAATTCTTTCTATCCTAAATTCATAGCTACTAATTGTTTCTTATTCTTTGACTTCTATATTAACTTCTAACCATAATTTTATTCTGTAAGCTAGTTATTTCTTAATGTGTAATCTATCTTATATCTACTTAACTCAGCTGATGAGGGTTTCTCTGCAGCTGAGCAGTTTTAGATCTCGACGATTAACAAACCAAAGCCTTTCAACGACTTGGCACGAACGAATAATCCGCGCGTTATGCGGATGCGTCCTTCGCGCCGGTCGGGCGGGATATGGTGGGTAATCCGTTTGGGAATTCTTATTATTATTATTACATAAGTTCATCATTGGAGTCCCGTAACCTTGGCTTCTGTGTCACACAAACTCAGCGATTCCTCGAGTTCCCAGGAACGTTGTAAAAGTTCATCAAGTTTTTCCTCCCCGGGGCCACATTTGGAATGAGCGCCCAAGGCTGGCAGGGATGTGCAGCGTGATGATTTAGGCCCGCAAATGATCCAACCAAGACGCGGGTAAAGTGCACATGGCTGCTTAGGCCCACCAATGATTGTATCACCAAGAAGAAGCATACCCAAAATGTCCGCTCCAATGAGCACATCAATGCCACCTGGAGTGTAAAACGTCGGATCAGCTAGCGGTATGCCATGTAAATGCTTGTATTGGCTCATGTATATTTGCGACGACGGAATTATTGAGGTTATGTTCGCTAAAATGTGTGCATCCAAGCAGCATTCAAAGTTTGCATCATGGTATGAGCGCATCACTAACGTCGTCTATCCACGCGATGAAGTGGAGCAATGTGAACCAATACCCTCAACAGTCAGTGTGTAGCGTTTTCTGTGAAGACCCAAACGATTAAAAAATGGCTCCGTAATGAAGCTTACCTGTGAACAATGTCGCACACCAGGCGACATTCCACCTCGTTTCCCAGGCCATCAAGGATCGGTGCTTTTGCGGTCGCTAGGAGGACGGTCCCTTCGGAGTGTGCCAGTAGGGACTGAACAGCGTCTAGTCGGGGTAGCACTTGAGGAGCGGAGCTGCCGGCTCCTGATGACGGTTGCGATACTGAGCTAGTGTTTGCCGGTGCCCGCTCGCTTGGCGGCGCAGCCTTACAAAGCAATGTGTTGTGCTTCTGCTTGCAGCTGTTGCAATTACCGGAGTTACAATCCCGGACTGAGTGACCTGATCCCAAGCAATTAAAGCATAGCGATGCTTGACGTACCATTTGTAGGCGTTGAGCCAGATTTAATGCTCGAAATTTGGGGCATTTGTTAAGGCGATGTGATTCAGTGCATTGTGGGCACGTCGATCGTGTATTGGCGTTCGAGTATTTCGGTGTTACTACATGTGCATGTGCAGAACGATATATTGTTGAATGTGTTGGCGGAACTGTGGAGTTGCTCCTCAGTGTATCAGCATATGTCTCGATCTCCTCTAGCATTTTCTGTAGCTGCGGAAGTGAGTCAGAATGGCTAAGTACCGTCCAGATTAACAGGATCGAGTCGGTGCTCTGTTTGGCAACGACTAGACGCAAAATGTGTTGTTGTATTTGCAGCCGCACGAATACGATGCAGCTTAGTGACAATGCTGCCGCAGACTTGCGTTATCAGTTCCTCATGCGCATCCAATTCTTCGGAGGAGGCTTCGCCAACTAATATCATGTGGTTTTCCATGAAACGGTTGTAGTGGGCAGCCAGCGTACTGATGGTGTGTTCCATCTGAGCCTCATCTGGATTATAGCCATCGGAGTCAACCTCCGCCTTGACGCGTAAAATGCTGCTCCTTGCCGATCTTCTTATGTTGATTCGTGCCATAGTTGGGCGATTGCAAAATTTAATCACCGAATCGAATTAAAAAATATCCAAAACTAACATTTATCGCGACTATACAAATGACTTTTTATTAAAAATTACTGACGATTTAAAACAGACTATGAAAACTAACAATTAACGCGTTGTTTTCCTCACAGGAGGCACAAAGATGTGTTGAGAAATGAAAAATCGCAATTAAATTTGACACCAAACAGTCAGTAAATGTAAGAACACAACTAGACTTTATTTTGCCCAACCGGCTTTACAGAAAGTAAACAAAGAAATAACTGCCTAGACATCAGGCCATTGTACCGTTATAGAAAAATTGTGATGACAAATAATAAGCAGCTATCGACATAAGGCCAAAGAACATAGATGTTATAAGAATGAAGAACTCGCCGGTTCAGTTATCAGCGAGAAATCGACAAGAATCTGAAAACGCAAGTTTCAGAAGTTCACCGTACCTTTTGCCTCCGCATTCGTATAGGAAAAATCGTGCGGCGAATTGAATTGGCGCGATTTGTAAACACGTAAATTAGCAAATGCATGCATATTAAAATGGTTTTAATCGAAATGACAACTTTTCCAACAGCAAGAATATTATTAAATACCTTGAAATATATAATTTAAATACGATTTATTTAAGTCATATACATTCATGTTCATATAACGCATGCGTATATCCCAACGATATTACTACTACGCTTGTTTGGAATCGACTGAAATAATTTTTGATCCGCAAAATGAAGCGAAGTTCTTTGCACTATTAGAGTAAGTGAAATAGAAAGAAAGGACCTAAAAGTATTATTTCTAACGCACAGCTCCAGCAATAAAACCAAACCTATATTTTTTATATAAATTTTTTGCTTTACACACAATTTCATTCATGGTAGCAAATGCACCAGAAACCTCGTCCATTCATAAATTGTCATCAATTCTTATCAAAAATCCTAAAATCAAATAAATTTCAATCTTGCATCGAAATTTATTGTCAGGTTTCACATATTTTTCCGACAATTTGGACAAGTCGACAAGGGGACGCTTGCGAGGCAAGGAATTGCCAATGTTATAAATCTCATCCACCAGGCGCTGATAAAAATTAGCCCATGTCTAGTTTTCTTTTGGAAGAATTAAAATTTTCGACAAATAATTTGATATTTCTTGGTTTGCTAGAATTATGCTTTGCCACGCATAATAAACCGTTTATAAAAAATGTTTGTCGTTGAAAATTTATGATATATGTTTTGCTTTTGAGACTTTGTTTAGAGGACATATTTGGCAAAAGTCTTCTACCTCAAAGGACAATGTATCGTGTTTACAAAAAGATACTTGGGTTGATAAATTATCATTTTCAAAATTAAATAGTCTTTGAATGACATATTAATTTTTTGAAAAACTAAAAATTACTTTCCAATACAGTGCACCTGACACTTTGAATAGCCCGATTCTTTGATAAGCTTTACCGTGCTGAAATAAAGAAAAGCCAAAGAACATATTATGTTCTTTGGTTAAACTTACATCTTCGTTCTCGATTCCCTTTTTTTACACAGAAAACGACGAATATCCATGGTAAAAAATATTAGGTTAGGAGTTCTACAAACTATTTAATAATAATGCAAGTTATTTAATAATAATATAAATAATTTAATAATACTCAGCTTACCGTAGTGTGTGACTCACCAGTTTTCTCTGGTCAACGAATGATAATGAAGTGTGCGGCAAAGAATTGTCAAACATTATCATAACATGAAAGAATACGCGCAACAACGAAACGGTTAAATACGCATTGCGGGAACAACAACAAACAGAAAGGAGTATTTACATATGTATTAAATAAGTATAGCAATGATGTAGTAATTACAAGCTTTTAATACGTTTTCTATGTGTGCGAAAGGGAGAGAAAATAGCGCATTGCGGTTCAGTTATAACCCTGCAAAAAACGGAAATACTCCGTTTCATACTCCATAGAATACTCCTATAGGAGTATCAGAGTACTCCAACACATATCCTCATTCATATAAAAAAGGTGGTCCAATTTACATGGCAATGTCCGGTGATTGGATCACCTAATCCATCTCGGAGTACTCCGTTTCTTTGCTTTTGAATACTCTATAGACCACCTACATGAGAGTACTCTCAAAATACTCCCATGGGATTACTCTATAGAGTATTCAACAGCAAAGCGAGAGCGGGAGTAGGTGGTCCTCAGAAGAACACATACTCCCATTCTCGCTTTTGTCTAGAGTACTCTATAGAGTAATCTTTTGGCAGCATTTTCAAAGTACTCCAACGTAGGTGCTCTATAGACTATTCAGAAGCAAAGTAAATGGTACTCCGAATAGGATTAGGTGATCCAATCACCGGACATCGCTATGTAAATTGGACCACCTTTTTTATATGAATGAGGATAAGTGTTGGAGTACTCTGATGCTCCAACGTTTTTTACAGGGAAGTAGTTTACACACACAAGTGAATGCACGAACGTAAATGACATTTGAATACATATACCCACCAAAAAATGTACACCTTATCTAAGGCTGTAAGGAGTATCAGTTGGAATGGAATTAGGCCATTTGGAATATAAATGTATGCTGAACCCCCCCCCCCCCCCCTGCGCATGGGCCTGCATTACCTACGTTGCAAACTACTAGGTTAGTCGTTAAAAGGAAATCGAATAATGACCACCCCCATTGGACGTGTTGTTCATTTGCGTCCGTTCCGATAATTAAGTGGTCCCCCTGCTGCAGTTGGCTACCAATTCTTTCACCTTGTATTGCGGTGGGGGATCCTCTGCATCATAAGGCATGTAGACCGAGGCAATCGTCAGATGGAAATTGCGAACCTGTCGTGAAAGTTTCATAGAGATCGACTATAAGCTTTGGTCATTAATGAAGAACAAACAAAACACAAAAAATGTGGGCGTGGCGTTTGTAACGGTAAAAAATAATAGAGATATGTAGATATGGAGCTCCATATATCAAAGATCTTAGAATGAAGAGACGAATACATTAAGACATTTCCGTCCGTCCGTCTGTGGAAACGATAACTTGAGTAAAAATTTAGATATTTGAATGAAATTTGGGACACAGGTTGCTTCCCGGCCAAGGTAGGTTGCTGTTTGAAATGGGAGAAATCGAACTATAACCACACCCCTTTTGATGGCCACGACCCCTTTTTATATATAAAATATTTTCGAAAATACAAAAAAAGTGATTATTCAGTACATAATACACTTTTAAGGATATAATTTGACGTGTCCATTAATGTTAAAGCATAAAATAAATTTTTGAAAATGGGCATGGCACCGCCCACTTTTGATTAAGTCAAATTTAGAAATAATATTAATCATAAATCAAAAACCGTTCAAGATATCGAAAGGAAATTTAGTACACATATTTATATTAATACAAGGCATGTTCAGAAAAAAAAATGGGCGAAATCGGTTAAGAACCACGCCCACTTTTCTACGAAAGATTTTGAAAAGGATCATAGATATATTTAATAGGAAATAACTTTGCGTACATAAGCTTTATATCATTTATATTTCACTTTCAAAGTGTTCGTGAACTAAGAAAGTCGATAAATGTAAATTTTTGAAAATGGGCGTGGCCCGCCCCTTTTATAGTGGATTATTCCACAACACTTTTTATGCCATAACTCCGGCAAATATTTATTTATCGAAATTAATTTGGCGAACATGTTGTACAGGGTGTTTTTTACAGGTTTGTTTTTCGAATAGAGATAAAACTGGCATTTTGTGGTCAAATCTGGCAACTCTAATGTCATTTATGTTCAGTTTGGTTTGCCATTTCATCATGAACAGGTTGACAAAAGAACAACGCTTGCAAATCGTGCAAATTTATTTCGAAAATAATGGTTCAGTTCGCGAAGTTTACCGTGAGCTCCGTCCATTTTATGGTCGACATAATCGTCCATCACAGCAATTAATTCGGTTAACCATGGATCGTTTTCGCACTACGTTTACTCTATGTGATAATACGCATCCGCAGAGACGTCGAACAGTGCGCACCGAAGAAACAATTGCCGCTGTAGAGCAAAGTGTTGAAGAGGACCCGAATGAATCGATTCGCCACCGTGCACAGCAATTGGAGCTTTGTCCATCAACTTTATGGAAGATTTTGCGCAAAGATCTTGGCTTGCGACCTTACAAGATCCAGCTTGTGCAAGAATTAAAGCCGCGAGACCATGCAATGCGTCGTGATTTTGGTGTATGGGCCGAAAATGAGATTGATTTCGATGCTGATTTTCATCGCAAAATTTTGTTCAGTGATGAGGCTCATTTTTGGTTGAATGGCTACGTCAACAAGCAAAATTTCCGCATTTGGAGTGAAGAGAATCCACATGAGACCCTTGAAACTGGAGAGGCAGCTACCGTTAATGGAGACCGGTATAGAGCCATGATAACCGACTATTTTGTTCCCGAATTGGATGGCATGAATGTGGATGAGTTGTGGTTCCAACAAGACGGCGCTACATGCCACACAGCGCACGTCACAATCGATTTATTGAAGGAAACATTCGATGAGCGCATAATTTCGCGGAATGGACCTGTCAATTGGCCACCAAGGTCGTGTGATTTGACACCATTGGATTATTTTCTTTGGGGATATGTGAAGTCGCTCGTCTACACCAACAAACCAGAAACGTTAGGGGAATTGGAAGCCAACATTCGTGGCGTTATTGCCGACATACGGCCCCATATGCTCGAAAAAGTGGTTGAAAATTGGACCTGTAGAATTGGCTTTATTCGAGCCAGCCGCGGCGGCCACATGCCCGAAATCATAGTTAAACATTAATGGCATAAAATTATCCTTCCAATAAAGCCAAATTGATGGACATTAAAACGATTTTCTTGTGTTTTATTTCACTTCGAAGTTCTATACCCCTAAAAAAACCACCCTTTACATGTGAACGTACCTAGTTTTTTAACATAGTTCTAAAAAATTTGTTTGTAAAATGTAAAATGCAAGCTATATCAATAAGATCTTGCACACATAATAAGCTTTTGAAAAAAAAATAAACACCAAAACAATTTTGTGAATTTTGGGGAAGTAGGCGTAGCGGCGCCCACTTTTCAGCATACAAATTCTGGTAATTTTAAAGGCGATTGCTTGTAATTTCAACAAGATATTTCAATCAAAATTGGTCATCTGCTTCTTAATAGTATGTAGTATACTCTTGTCAAAAATTAAGCAAAGCGGATAACGCTCAAGTAAAATATCCGGGCAAATTGTTAATACCCCAATAGGGAGGGTACATACCTAGTTTGATTATCATACCATTAATGAACATGAAATGTTTGTAACCATGAGAAGAAGAAGAGATGGGCCCATCAATAAGTATACTGAAATAATAAGGACGATGAGCTGAGGCGATATAGCAATGTCCGTCTCTCCGTCCGTGAATGCAAATTTTTCAAACATAAAATGTGCATGTATTGGTATTTTGAAAAATTGTGGTTAGCAGTTGTTGGTAGGGCAGCTATTAACATACAAATAAATGAATTGTGGCCACCGTGGTGAGGTTCGAGTGCTGGGTCTGGTAACATCAAAAGTGGTTTGAAAAAGTTTTTCAAAACGGGGCAAACTCTCCGAGTGTCTTTCGGCTATGGAAGGCTTCTCAGCAAAAATTCATCTCCTTTGTAGATGATATACCTATTGTATATCGATTTAACTTACCCCTCAAAACTCATAACAGAAGTGTTTTTATTGAAAACAATCAGCTGGCTTTATAATACAAATTAAAAAGTATTATAAACCTCCGTAAATTGGTATGCCATAATAGATCCCTACTAGGTATATAATGTTCGGTTCCACCCCAACTTAGACTTCCTTACTTGTTTTTATTCCAATAATACATTTTCTTTTAAAAAACTGAGTTAACACAGATTATTGATTGACTGTATTGCTGTTGTTTCAAGTCAGTTGCAAATTTATCAACCTGCTAAAACTATTTTTTCGTTTTAACATAAAAACACCTTTTTTACAAAAATTTTGAATACCAAGTCCATTTTGAAAATTCCTTAACGAATTGGGCAGCTACTTAATTTTGCTTTTTTGTTAAGGATATACTTTTCTGCAGTCCCGGGTTTGTTAAACCAGTTCCCGTAAGTAACGGGGAAATATCGAATACCTAAATCCCGGGGAAAAATAACGGGATTATATAAATTCAAAAAATGATCATCCCTATAGCTGATACAGTCGCTTTTTTTAAATTTGGTTTTCATTGCTTCAAAGCACGGAATGTAATGATAATTGTTTTAGTTCATATATTGTACCTACTGAGTGAACACTTCACTAATATGTGCGCGCAGTGGTCTTAATAATACTTGTATTTATACAAATTATAAAATATAATTCTACTACAAAATTTGTATCAGTTTCTCAAACAAAAAAATTTAAATGGTAATTTAAAAATATTACTTTCTGAATAAAAATCATATCACCTCATATCAATAATTGAGTAAAATTTCATAAAAAGAAGAAAACCCACAAAAACACTTGCCTTTTGCATATAATGTAAATAAGAGTTAAATGCTGGTACGAAACCCCATGACGGATATTGTCTTAGAACAATTTGATTATCACTCCGTGTTTCCCCATACCTTCTTAGTAATTCCAGCATAAAACCGAATTTTCTTAAAAAGTGTAGTTAAAAGGAAATGGGACGAAATTAGACTACTGAAAAAAAATAAAAAATTCTCGGTAATGTACTTAAACTGAAGTTAAACTAGTGAAGTTGCCCTTTATTAACTTGGGAAGGGTTTAACTTTTATGATTTTAACTTGTCCCCGCTTCGAATAAGAACAATATAAGGATATCGTAAAAGGGTTGTTTGTAAGCGGATAGAGTTTCGCTTGAAATAAATCATACCTTGTTCTGAAGTTAAAGCTGTAGTCGTAACCACTACTAGTTCGTTCTCAATCTCTTTTACATGCAATTAACTAAGCACACTGAGGTGGAACAGACAAGTGAAGGTTGGTTGGCCTACCTTGACGTTTCCTTTTGGCAACAGTTATCGCTATGATGGAATGACTATTGTGTTTTGCTGTCTCAAAATCAAAGGTTAAGAGATATGGTTTGCTGATGAAATTTAATTTCTACACATTGAAGCTTCGTCTTCAGGCGAAATGGATAGGAAGTTGCAAGTCTACCAAAACACCGCTCTTCAGATCTTCTACGGGATGTCATATGACTCTAAACTCCATCAAGAAACAAAAGTCCACAGTGTTAGAGAGTACACGCAATTACTGAGCACGCAGTTTCTTCTGAACTGCCAAAAACCTTGTCATGCAAACCGACACCTATTGGACTAAGATCCGTTGGTCAGGGATATAAGGGCGAAGCACTGTTGCAATTAACTGATTGCCATTAGCCGGATAATGCTTACTTGGTGTTGAGTTTAAAGGCAAAGGCCACAACCATGGAATGTTACTCGAATGTTATCGTTTTAAGGACTGGTTAGGGGATTGTATTTCGGATCAAACGGTTCGGTATGTGAGTGTGCAAAGAAGACAGAAAGCAAAAGTTGACATCACCACCGGAAACATATGATCATTGCACCTGACGACTTTTAGTTGAATAAACATGTTTAACTTGAATGCACGCGCTGACGGAAAAAGCGATAAGCACTCATCTCTATCTACGCTTATCAACTCATACAACACACTTCTAGTGTCAACCAAAACGAAGTATCAGCGTAAAAATTCAACGGGGAATTCTCGTAATAAGAAATCAATGAAGTAACGTGACTCAACGTATATTTATCAATCACCAATTGGAATGAAACTTTGTACGAGGGTAGTGTCTAACTTTGTTGTTGTTGTTGTTAACAGTGCTTCGCCCTGCCTAATGGGCAAGATCACTCTAAATTGTTATCAAGCTCTTCTAACGGAAGACCGAGGAAACGCGCAGTTTCAACAAGGCTGGACCAGAGTGATATTGGTGTTAGTAGAGTAGGTTCGACTGAACAGGAAAAGAAATGTTTGGTATCATGAGGGGACATACCACATTCAGGGCAAGTGTTTGGTATGGTGGGGTTCAGTCTGGATAAATAAGAGATTAACCTATTACAATATCCAGAACGAAGTTGTGTTAGCATGACTCTAGGCTCCCTCGGGAGTACACGCTCCTCTTCAGCTAATACGGGTGGTTGAATGTCAATAACGGGATTCACAGGCCGAGATCTGAGGGATCCGTCTACCGACTCAGTGTGGAGGTCATTTAGAGCCCGCGCATGGTTACGCAGATCAAACGGCAAGGGAATGTGGTGCCGGATCTCGTTGTTGTTGTTGTTGTTGTTAACAGTGCTTCGCCCTGCCCCAGATTGGACAGGGTTACACTGAAATAACAGCCCTTGGCCGGGTGAAAAAACCCGGGTCATTCCGGTGCGATAGAACCGGCTGTTGTGGGAATGGTGCCGGATCTCGTCATAGTGCTTGCTTAGATGTTTCATTATGTCTCTGGGGGCGGGGCCTCATCCAATAGAGGTCGATTTGGAGGGCTACTTTTATGGCAGTTCAGTAGACCTGTAACCCTGTCTATCTTTGTAATAATTTCTACCGGTTTTCCCGTGCTGCCACTCAGGTTTAAATATACCTTTCATGAATATGAAACGGTATAATAACTTTGGTCCTATATTTGTATGAGCAGAAGCAGAGCTAGACCCACCAATAAGTACAGCGAAGGGATCTGGGTGATGAGCTGAGTAGATACAGCAAACTAGTCCCTCAGTCGTAGAGTTATCTGGCTGAAGTTTCGTATGCGGCTACCATTTTGTAATAGATTAATCATTTGTGAGAACCAATAAGATCGGATCAATACAACGCCTAGCTCCCATACATTAGATTTCTCCGATAAATGGGGATTGGGCTATTACTCATGCAATTTAACAGCTAGGAACATACAATTTTGCTGTTACTGTACTTATTACATACGTAATGTGTGTAGTGGAAATTATTATAATTGGATCTATATGTCGTATGCCCCCCTACAACTCATTTCTCCGATAAACGGGTTTAACGGTAAGACCGTAAACTTTTGCACAGTTTGTACTTATTGTAAGTAAAGAGCGGTCACTGAAAACCGTGATGCGTTTTCACGAAAGGTATAAAGCCTTCAGCACAGCCGAAGACAGCGCTTTCCTTACCTGTTATTTTATTTAATTTAGTGGGATATATCAACATCGATATCAACCATAAGGTCTTTTAGGTCGTATTCCAACAAAAATATGTGAAATATTGGTTACAAATTGAGGTTGCCAGCTAATTATATTACATGTATATAGGCTATCTGCTGTAACCTGGGCTCTCTTAAGTAATTATTGTCACTTAGGATGTGGATATCAAGAGAAAAGTATTTTACGAATGAAAAAGGGAGAACTGCCAACTAATTTTTATCCTCGTCCCGGCGGCGCAGTGTAATGTTAATAAAAGGTATAATGCACTTCCCATTTAGTGCACTACCCCCATCTGTGATTACTTAGTGATACTTTGTAGAGTTTTGGGTTCCACTTAATTTGTGATTAGTGTAGGATCGAGATAAAGACTCACTATTCAGATAACACTATCTAAAATTTTTGTGGTGCGGTTTAGAGGCACACTTTCGTTTTAGATATCGAACTGACGCAGAATGCCGCGAAGGTGGACAAAAATACAAAAATCGACTGTCTTGAAATTTAGATGTTTTTATGCCAAGTTACAGCTAAAACTCCAACTAAGAGAAGTTCATAAGTGGTTTTGTGATAAAAACAACTTTCTGCTTCACACACCCCCTCAAAGTACACCTATTTTCTACATACTATTTCATTTTGGGGTTTCGCATATAAAAGTGGTCGCAGTTAAGAAATTTTTTTAAATATATTTTTATTCCTAGCAAAATCAACTTTTGCACTTTGATGAAGATATATGCAATAAACAAAAAAATGTATGGTTCATAAAAAAAAACATTTATACAAATATTTTTTTTTTACTAATAAATAAATATATGATTAAACATACCAAAATCCGAAAATTGTAAACTTTGTGGACAAAGAAAACCCAAGTCGGTGAAATTTGTTTTTGTTTATGGTAGTTTGGACCTTCTACTAACAGAAACAATCGAAATCTCTTCCGCCTTCTTCCGCCTCGCGAAAATCTTCAATTTTGAAAAAGTGACTGAATGCCTTTTTTTTGGTATTGCTTTAGCATTAGACGAAAGGCGAATAAAAAGAAAATATAAATATATGACATATTCATCTTTATCTGCATATTTAGCTTAAGCACAAACAAAAAGAGCTTTGCGAAAATGCACATTAGGGTGGTCTAATGTTTTTTTTTTTTTTTGATTCAGCTCTTTTATAATTTGGTTCACCTAACTAATCACTTTATCTGTGAAAAATTTCATAGTTTTACTATTAGTGGAAGATGGTGCTCAACGCGAGTTTAAAATTTCATGTATAACTTATATTTGACATATTTTTTCTACCCATTTAACAAAAAAAATCAGGATTAAAAAAATATAAAACAGCAATGAGCACCCTATATACAGGGTGGCTAATGAAAGCCGCTACCAAAAAAAAATTAAATAACTTTTTTTCTATTTAATGAATCTGGTTAATTTTTTTTTTATTTTGCAGATTAACTTTTACATTTAACAAAAATGGATAACTGGGACACTGAAACAAGAATTTGGATTGTCCGCCGCTATCACGCACTGGAGTCCGTAGTTTCGGTTCAAAGCGAGTATAGACGCACGTTTGGCGGCAATCCTCCGAGCAGATGGACCATAATAAGACTTGTAAACAATTTTGCCGAGCATGGGACAGTCAACAGAAGACCTTACCATCGAAACCCTTCAGTTCGAACGGAGGAAACAATCGCTGCTGTGGCTGCTGCCATACAAAACAATCCACGTGTTTCGACAAGAAGCTTATCTGCTCAAATGGGTGTAAGCACACAGTCATTACAGTCAATTATGCACAAAGATTTGGACTTATTCCCATATAAAATTCAAATGGCCAACAAACTGAACGCTGCAGACTTGCCGATTCGCTTCGAATTTTGCCAGAAGATGCTTCAAATGGTGGAAGAGGATGGAAACATGTTGAACTGTCTTTTCATGTCTGACGAGGCCCATTTCGATTTAAACGGCAACATAAACAAACAAAATTGTCGAATATGGAGTGCTTCCAACCCACAGATACTCCATGAGACGGAATTGCATCCACTTCGTGTCACAGTGTGGTGTGCAGTTTCATCACGCTGCATTGTCGGGCCCTACTTCTTCGAAGAAAACGGTCACACCGTTACGGTTACTGGAGACCGTTACTTGAGCATGTTGAGAGAGTTTTTCTATCCAGAATTACGCCGAATGAGAATTTCTTTCAACTCTGTGTGGTTTCAGCAAGATGGTGCAGCTCCTCATATAGCCCAACCTGTTATGACAGAATTGCGACGAAAATTTCCCAATAAGCTGATATCCAGAAACTCCACATTCCGTTGGCCACCCAGGTCGCCTGACCTTACTGCACCTGACTTTTTCTTGTGGGGTTATTGCAAACAGGAAGTCTTCAAAGCAAAACCAACAAATTTGAATGAACTAAGGCAATCCATTCGAGAAACAATTGCGGCTATTCCTGTCTCAACTCTCCAAGCAGTAATGAACAACTTTTTGGTAAGATGCCGCACATGCATCGACGAGCAGGGGGGGCATTTAAATTCCATTATTTTTAAAACTAATTAAGCTATATTTAATAAAATTTAATGAGCTTTAACATGAATAAAAGAAAAATGAATTCCATACACTGAAAAAAAAATTATTTGAGTTTCTTAATGTAGCAAAATTCATCAGCCACCCGTATCTTAACCGATTTTTCTTAAATTTAAAAGTCGGAGTAACAATATACTGAAAAGGCCAACATCTTTTTAATATAAACTTGAACCACCTTAAACAAGTGACCGCAGCAGGTAAATCAGCACTTGTTTATCTCACTTCAAAATAAAGTGTCGAAAGCCAAAACATAAAACTTTTAGTAGCTTCAGAAAAGTCAAAATCGCGAAAGATAAGTAAAATACTTGAAAAACATAGTAAGGAAGAAATTACTTATGCTGCGCGGAAAGTAACGAAAAGTGAAAAAGAGCCTGATAACACTATAAAGAAGTGTCTTGAGCCCTTTGAAGCGCCGGCCTTATGTTTAGATTTAGATTTATCAGAAGAAAAATATAATAAACTACGCAAAGTTGTTAGTAATATGCATACGGATTGTTTCCCAAGCACGTATGTATGAGTTAAACAAATTCAAACCCAATTTAGTACCACATATAGAAGCGACGGAAACTTCAGCAGAAGTGAATTTAAAGGCTCTTGTGCATATTACATGAAACCACATCTTAGAAGTTTGTTCAGACAAACACCCAGTGGGCAAACTTTCACTTATGTATATGTAAATGGGGAATGGATGGTAGTTCTGGGCACAGTCGATATAAGCAAAAATTCTCGGTGGAAGACCTCTCAGATGAATTTATTTTCGTAATTGCTTTGTTACCAATAAAATTCTTATAAAATTAATTAGTTTCTAATGTATATCTTGTTAATTTAAAAAATTTTTTTTTTCACAATTTAAGGCTCATCGATTCCTCATCAGGTAATGAAATATGGTTCAACCGAACTCCTTCTTCTACTCTCTTCTGAAATTTATTTATACGAAAGAAGGAAAAGAGGTAATTCATTCTGAGTATAATAAAATGGTTCAGATGATTGATGATTTGGAAAGCGATATTTTCAAAAATAAGAAGGGAATAGCTGAAATTTCCTACGTCTTGCACTGCACTATGAATGTTTTAACAAACACCAATTCTTCGAGCAAATGTTTTATATGTCATGCAAGCCCAACGAAAATTAACAATATTGAACAAAACAAGATACCAAATCCAGATCATTATAAATTTGGGTTATCAACCCTCCATTGCTGGATTCGATTCTTTGAATGTTTACTGCACATAGCCTACCGTCTGCCTTTTAAGAAATGGCAAGTCAGAATAGAAAATAAGGCTAAATTTATTGAAACCAAAACCCGTATACAAAAAGAATTCAAAGATAAAACAGGTTTGATAATTGACCAAGTCAAGCACAACTAATGATGGAAATACAACTCGACGTTTTTTTGAAAATATTGACGTTGCCGCAGAAATTACTCGTCTGGATAAGTCTCTAATCCATAATTTTTCTCTGGTGCTTAGAGTCCTCTCCTGTGGAAAAGTAATAAAACCCAAGAGTTTAGTGTTTTTTTGACCGAAACAAGAGAGTTATACCTAAAAAATTATGGTTGATATAACATGCCAAGTTCTGTGCATAAAGATTTAGTACAGGGATGTGATGTAATTAAATACTTTGATTTACCAAGAGGTAATGATTTTTAAGCTATGTTTTGATTTATTCGTCTTAATCATTATAATCATCATATTTATTATCAGAAGAAGCCTTAGAATGTTCACACAAAAAAATAAGAAAATATCGGTTTAATCATACACGAAAAACTGGAAGAGTACAAAGCAATACGGACTTAATGACCCGTTTGATATTATCATCAGATCCATTAGTTGCATTTAAAAGAAATATAAAACAGAGAAACAAATATTCGAAGGGTTCTGATCTCAGCTTTAAAAAATATATTGTTGAAAGTGATGAAGCAGACAACGACATGGAATTTTCTGAAGACTCTGAAACTGATTTATTATAAAAAATAGTTCTGTTTTTGTTAATTGATATTACAACGTTATGCACAGCGATGGTATGGGAAGACATGTTTCGAAGTGCCCAGCTTCTCATCAGACCCCTTTTGGGACACTGAGATACGAACCGAAGTGTCTGCACCAAAGCCGCTGTTAGAGTACTCTAACAACTAAGCTATGATGCCCTGTAGCGTCACGATGCATTTTTCCTCTAATGTGCCATTTTGCTTATTCCTTTTATACATTCTTTGGTACATATATTTTATATGTCAACTCAAGGAAAGTGGAATATTTTTAGGCGCGTTCATAGAACAGTTTTAGATACAGAAGGGCTTTTTTGCATATCAACACTTCCGTGTTATCTGTTATGCACCCGCACTGTACCTGTAACAATTATAGTTATGGTGATTGTTGTTGGAGCAACGCTCGATTTTTTTTTTTTTTATGTTTGTTTGTTAATTGATATTAGTTTTTATTTACATAGTCAACAGCGATTATGCTTTATTTTAAATCCATATCAAAATCAGAAAAATTTTGTTTTTTTACAGAACGGGTAAAATGTAAAAAAAAACCGACTTAATTTTTAAAATTACCGTAATGTATTAAATTACCCTAATGTAAAGGTGCGACAAATTATAACTAAAAACTATATTTTTCTGAACATTTACAAACAATTATATGCCACATTTCACTTTTATATAATAACGTGCAAAAACCCAGTTTTTGTTTCAATCAGTTCTGGCGAGTACTTCGCTTTTTATAAACATATGTCTACGATGATTCTGGCTTATTTTACCTTTTTATCAAATTGTAAAAAAAAATTGTTTTAAATTAATTTTTAACCGTGATTGAATAACAGATATTTTTTCTGAAATTGGTGCGATATAGTCCTTTGAGGTGTGTTTCGGCCCATTCTGACGACTCATTCTACTTATATCAACACATGTCCGCAATAACTATTTTCATACAAAAATGCGAGAAAAACTCGGTTTTCTCGAAATGAGTAACCGGTACAGAAAACCCGCGTGGCATAATACTTTAAGGTGTGAAGTTTCAGCCAATTCGGACCATTCCTTCTATTTTTGTCCATCTTTTGTATGGAGTCGCGGCACTGTGTGACGTCACAACTACAAAACTAGCAAAGGACAGAGCAAAATTCTTGACAATACAATAAAACGGTTCGCTTATTCTTGCAAATTGTAACAGTGCAAAAATAATCATGCAGATAACCCACACGTGTTTCATTTATTGTAACAAAAGGTAAAAACCTGTTAAGTCCTCTCTCGATCAACAAAGATCAGGTTGTATATATTTTCGTCACGGCTAAAAATTTTAGCCCAAATTTAAAACTTTTTTGGGCTACACGAATTTACTACAAAAAAGTTTAAAAAATTGCTTAAACCGACGACGAATGGTTGAAAGTTTAAGCTCAAATTATTTAGCCGTGTATCAAGAAGTCCTGCAGTTTGGGATCACGGACACTGTGGAAAAAAGATGGAATGTATGTTGAAGGATTCGAGGGAAAAGTTGCGTTAGATGCTAAAAGCGAATATCGAAGAACATTTAAAAACCTAAGTCATGTTATGCAAGATGTTATAGCTTTGTACGCGGCTAAAAATTTGAGCCTAAATTTACAACTTTCTTGGATTACATATATGTCCAAACAAAATTTGGTTTAAAATTAAAACTATACCGAGATGATAATATGTGCGAGATAACAAGGGTTTATTCAAACATGATAACAATCGACGCATCTTTCAGTAAACAAGATAAGAACCGTCGCATCTCAATAGTAAAGGGTGTTTTTTTTAGGGGTATAGAACTTCGAATTGAAATAAAACACAAGAAAATCGTTTTAAGGTCCATCAATTTGGCTTTATTGGAAGGATAATTTTATGCCATTAATGCTTAAATATGATTTCGGGCATGTGGCCGCCGCGGCTGGCTCGAATAAAGCCAATTCTACAGGTCCAATTTTCAACCACTTTTTCGAGCATATGGGGCCGTATGTCGGCAATAACGCCACGAATGTTGGCTTCCAATTCCCCTAACGTTTCTGGTTTGTTGGTGTAGACGACCGACTTCACATATCCCCAAAGAAAATAATCCAATGGTGTCAAATCACACGACCTTGGTGGCCAATTGACAGGTCCATTCCGCGAAATTATGCGCTCATCGAATGTTTCCTTCAATAAATCGATTGTGACGTGCGCTGTGTGGCATGTAGCGCCGTCTTGTTGGAACCACAACTCATCCACATTCATGCCATCCAATTCGGGAACAAAATAGTCGGTTATCATGGCTCTATACCGGTCTCCATTAACGGTAGCTGCCTCTCCAGCATTATTGCGGAAGAAGTATGGCCCAATGACTCCACCAGCCCATAGAGCACACCAAACAGTCAGTTTTTGTGGATGTAATGGCGTTTCAAGGGTCTCATGTGGATTCTCTTCACTCCAAATGCGGCAATTTTGCTTGTTGACGTAGCCATTCAACCAAAAATGAGCCTCATCACTGAACAAAATTTTGCGATGAAAATCAGCATCGAAATCAATCTCATTTTCGGCCCATACACCAAAATCACGACGCATTGCATGGTCTCGCGGCTTTAATTCTTGCACAAGCTGGATCTTGTAAGGTCGCAAGCCAAGATCTTTGCGCAAAATCTTCCATAAAGTTGATGGACAAAGCTTCAATTGCTGTGCACGGTGGCGAATCGATTCATTCGGGTCCTCTTCAACACTTTGCTCTACAGCGGCAATTGTTTCTTCGGTGCGCACTGTTCGACGTCTCTGCGGATGCGTATTATCACATAGAGTAAACGTAGTGCGAAAACGATCCATGGTTAACCGAATTAATTGCTCTGATGGACGATTATGTCGACCATAAAATGGACGGAGCTCACGGTAAACTTCGCGAACTGAACCATTATTTTCGAAATAAATTTGCACGATTTGCAAGCGTTGTTCTTTTGTCAACCTGTTCATGATGAAATGGCAAACCAAACTGAACATAAATGACATTAGAGTTGCCAGATTTGACCACAAAATGCCAGTTTTATCCCTATTCGAAAAACAAACCTGTAAAAAAAACACCCTGTATAAGTAGCACTAAGATTTATGTAAATCCAACAGTTTTTAGAATATCAAGAAAGAGCACGCATTTCAGCGTAGCAAAAATTATATTCTTCGACACAAGTTATTAACTCGCACCAGAGCCGAGTGCTCTACCTACTGAGCTGGTGCCATCACAAGAATGGTGTGAGAAAAGTATACATTTGTACTGTATACGCGGTGTGTTCAAAACGTATCGCGAATTTTAAATTTTCGCTGGTTACGTATATTCGAATTTCGAATTTTTTGTGGCGTTATGTTGGTACTCATATCTCTCACTTATGCCGGCAAGCTCGGCCATTTTGAATGTTCAGTTAATTGTTGACAGCTGCTTTGCTTGCACGTGTTTTGGATCGTCTTCGATTTTTACCTATTCAAAAAAATGGATCAAAGAACCTGTATCAAATTTTGTGTGAAAAACGAAATTAAGTGCGCGGATGCATTCCGAATGTTGACTGTGGCATACGGAGAAGCTACCTTGGACCGAAGCAACGTTTATCGGTGGTACAAAATGTTCTCAGAAGGCCGAGAAGATGTGCAAATAAGAACAAAAATTGGCTTTTGCACCACGATAACGCCCCTGCTCACGCATCGTTGCTTGTGCGCGACTTTTTGGCCAAAAACAACACACTAATGATGCCGCAGCCACCGTATTCCCCAGATCTGGCCCCCTGTGACTTTTTCTTGTTCCCTAGACTGAAGAGGCCCATGAAAGGACGACGTTACGCTTCTCTTGACGAGATAAAGACGGCATCGAAGGAGGAGCTGAACAAGATACAAAAAAATGATTTTTTGAAGTGCTTCGAAGATTGGAAAAACCGTTGGCACAAGTGTATAATATCTCATGGGGATTACTTTGAAGGGGACAAAATAGATATTCATGAATAAATAAATAATTTTTGAAAAAACACAAAATTCGCGATACTTTTTGAACACACCTCGTATACTGGTGTTGTTGTGCATACGCTGTTTTCAGTTAAGTTTCAAATCTAAACCGAAGAAAATTAAAAGTGTGTGTAGGTAATTGAAAGGTTTGGAATTTACTACAAAAAGGTTAAGAAAATTGCGTAAATTAATTAATGGTGTAAAATTTATTCTCAAATTATTAGCTGTGTAGGAAATTAAATTCCCAATAAAAATTTTCATCGAGCGGGTAGTTCCAAAGTAGACAGGCTTAAAACATTATTATGGGTTTTCACGTGTTTACTGTGGAAACAAAAAACACAATGCGATATTTTTCAATAGCAAATAACTTTTGGAAAAAAAATTTTTTTAAAGTGGTTTAAGGTCATGCAATTTTTCTTATCATACATGTAGTATATCACAATATTTCAAAATTTTTGTTTTTTTTCCCCCATTGAGAGGTCATACCTTGTTAAAGCAACTTCTTTTCTTTTCAAGTATCCCAAAATCCTCATTGGTACACTATTGGCACTGGCTGTGCTCCTAACAAAGAATCCTACAACGGATGGCGCCAAAATACTAGCAGTCTATGCGTTTCCCGGTAGAAGTCACTTCCAGATGCACAACGTGATAATAAAAGAGCTGGTGAAGCATGGACATGAGGTACGAAAATTAGATAAATCATTGACCGCTTAATTGACCGCTAGTGACTAATTTCACTGCGAATTGAAATCAGTTAATATACGAATAAGCTGAGAAATTTGCAATTGCAATTAAGCGGGAAATACTGAAGCACAATATATAAACAAAAATCCTCATTTTTATTTTGTGACAATATTATTAATTAGGTGACCATGATAACAGCGCAGACATTAAAGCCATTCAAGCTAGGCAAAAATTATACGGAGATACTGATTCAGCCAGAATTTGACTACTGGGCAAAAAGTAAGTATTTAAAAATCGCACTATAATAAACAGTAGGCGGTATTGCCGTCCAATTGGCGATTAGAACGTTTCACGGTGTTTTGAGCGTTTTGAAGAATATACAATTAAGGAAGTCTAAGTTCGGGTGGAACCGAACATTATATACTTAGTAGTGATTTATTATGGCATACCAATTTAACAGGTCTATTTTAATAGAGTAAGTTAGGGTATTGTGATATAGGCATACCTTTTTCGGCTTTTGCTCAACATTTTATTAAGTGGGCAGGTAGAAAATCATACAATTCGATAGATTCCAGTATTGTGAAGAACATTTCAAGACGAGATCGATTTATCTTAAGTATTCCGGAAGCTATTTATTCAAACCGATCAAAAAAGGCGTTTTGTTAAAATAGGGGGGTAATGTGATATACTACTTACGAGTATACCACAAACTTGGCTCTCCTATGAAAGATCTGTAAACCGCATGAAATCATCCAGCCACATTGTAGATATGGTAATTTGCATCCATTCAGATATGTGAAAAGCTGATTCGAAACCAGGTCGAGCATTTTCCATCAAAAGTGGAGAAGGTTTTCCTTTTTCTGCTGATCTTATGCACTCAATTTTTTTTCTTTTCTTTTTTTCTTGCGTATACGCACAAAACTTTACATATACATTCTCAAAAAAAATTAATTTTTGGGGGAGAATTTATCTCATTACATTTACAAATTTTACGTATAGAATTTAGTCATTAGCATGTTTATGTAGTTAACAATCGAAGAACAAAAAAAAAACTAAGCTAATGAGGTATATATTAATTGAATTGGTTATCATATAATATTAACATTAATAACAATAATAATAATAATAATAATAATAAAAATAAGCTATATGTTTATAAAATATTCGAAAGAAAAAGGTGTATTTCAAAAAGAAAATATTAAGAAGAAAGGAACAAATCCATGTATAGTACTTGACAGATAATTTCCTGCTGGCCATGTTTATGTATGTATATTATACAATGTTAAAATCATAGTTTTGAAGTAACATCATTATTACGTGTTTTTAAAGGTATCTATACTACGGCACGTTCTGACATTTGCCGGTAGTTTATTGTATAATTTTACGCCATAGTTGCGTATAGAATTTGCACTCTTCCCTGCTATGAAAAACGTAGTTCTAATATTTGTTATATTTCGAAGATTGTTGTTGTTGTTGTTGTTGTTGTTAACAGAAGATTGTATGATGCATTGTCTATTATATTGAGTAAGAGATTATTTTTAATTAAGTGGTTTTTAATTTTAAACACTGCTAAGAGCGTTTTTAGTGTACTTATTTGTTTTTTAATATCCAGTCTATTTTCATACAGACTTGCTGTAGGGGTTCTAATGGGCAGTGAAAGTATATTTTTATTATTTTGTTTTGCAACCCCTGCAGCTCGTTCATTTTATAATCCGCGCATCGGCTCCAAATGGGGTTTAAGAAGTTGATGTGCGACAAGAAGTAGGCATTATATAGCAGCCATAATTGTTTCCGAGGAATAATTTTCCTATTTCTATAAAGCGCGAAATTAAATGGGATTAATTTTAATTTTAAATTATTTATGTGTTCTGTCCAGCTTAAGCTGGAGTCAAACCATATCTCTAGATATTTACATTTTTTTCACATTATTATACATGATCCCAGAGAACTCATTCATGTCTGCAAGTTTTCTAAAATTCTTAAAGATTATAAAGCTCGTCTTCGAAAGGTTACTTTTTAGCAGGTTTTTTTCAAACCAATTCCTGACTTCTTCCAAGTCATGTGTAATGCTATTTATTAAATTTTCTAAAGTGTCTTCTGCATATAAAAAGCTTCCATCATCTGCATTAAACTGCGGCGTCCCTTTTAGGTTGAGTTTAAGTACGTTATTTATATATACTCTCATACCTAATGAATAAAGTTGCTGCTAATTTTGAACCTTGTGGAACTCCTGTTGTCACATTTCTATGCGTACTTTTGTGGCCGTTTATCTGAACACACTGTTCCATATCTGTTAAAAAATGTTTAAAGAGTTTCAATTCTACTCCACCTATGCCTAGTTCCGCTAGTTTTCTTATCATTATGTTCAAATTTACAGAATCAAATGCTTTTAAAAGATCTATCGCCAATAGTGCTACATATTTTTTTCTATCCAAGTTTTCGTATATGAATTCTGTACACGAAATGCATGCTGACAAAGTACTTGAGTTTTCCACGAACCCAAACTGGTTTTTATCTATTATTTGATTCGCATTTAGAAAGTAGTTAAGTCTATTTAGTATTATACTTTCAAAGATTTTGTCGATAACGCTTAGCTTTGTAATGAATGGGTCTGTAGTTTACAAATAATTCTTTGCTTCCAGCTTTGTGTATTGGCACAACTGCACCTATTTTGAGTTCATTGGGATATTCACCATTTTGGAAACATTTGTTGATGAAATTACATAACGTCTGATTTAGGAAATCTTTATATTTATACAAAATGCGCCCAGAGATGTCATCTGGTCCATTAGCGGATTTCAAATTCAGGTTCTTAATAGCTAATTCAACTTCTAGTGCATCACATTCTTCTAGGGTAAAAGTCGTAGAAATCCTCAAGTGTGCTTCATCTGTATATTGTACATTCGTGGGAGTTTCAATGACAGTTGTAAAAAACTCATTGAAGCAATTGGCAATTTCAATCGGACTTGTTTCAGCAATACCTTTGTATACTACTGGACCAATTTCATTATTGTTATCAGTAGATCTACCGTAAATTAGTTCCTTTAAAACAGACCACATCCTGTTTGCACAGGAAATATTTTGTTGAATTTTCTCCCCATAATATTGTTTTTTCTGATAATTTATTAAGTTTCTTACTTTTATTCTTAAAAATTTGAATTCTCTTTCAAGGAAAATATTGTTTTTGTATTTAACCTTTAATTTATAGAATTTGTCACGATTGTTTTGCTTTAATTATGCTAGAGCTTAACGCTACGTGAAAATCTGAAAAGGACTCCTTTCGTATTATGTCACTCAGATACCCATTTTCTTCAAATAAATTATAATCTATTATTTGTAGTGTGTTTGTTCTGTTAGTAAAGGCAATTTTTTTCTTGAAGCTAACAGAAAGATATATAAGCCTGTGATCGGATATTGGATGGTCTTTTAGTGTAAGGGTATATTTGTAATTTACTTATCAGTAATAATATGATCTATCACTGTATCAGAATTTATTGCCTTCCTGGTATACATGTTTTCACTTATCTTATTCAAGCAAAGGAATCCATTACTGTATATGGTATTCAAGTAATTGATCACATCATTGTTCATATTAAGAAGGTTAATGTTAAAATCACCCATAACTATGCAATTTTTTACATGCAGAACTTCTTTTTCACACGCATCTACAAATGGCGGGATATCAGAAGAGCAGTTCCTATAAATGCAAGTATATCAAGTTTAGTTAATTTTACTACTACTTTTATCGAACTCCGAAGAAGATACGTGATTTGAATTTATGGATTAATGTACAAAAATTATGCAGCCACCGGCTCTGTTCGATTCACGATTTGCGAAGAATGCGTTGTATTCGGGGATATTGTAATATTTATTTTCATTTTCATAGATCCATATTTCGCTTAAAGCTATCGCATGAATTATTCGCTTCCTCTTTATTTCTAATACTTTGAATATTGAGATATAAAATATTTAAATTATTCCCAGTATTTCCTTAACTAAATTCATTACATTTATAAATGACATTTTCGCTTAATATTTCTGTGTTTATATATTCCATAAATAACGATTACTTATCGCTGAATATAATTATTAAATAAAAATACAATTTACTATCTACTTTAGTTTTTTTAAATCATCCACAGAGTCTATTTCAATTATTTTTTCATTGTCATCTTTTCTTACGAGTATTTTTGCATCTCTCATCCAAACATATTTGTACTTTTTGGTTTTGGCTTCTTGCTTTGTTTTTTTTCATTATTTCGCTAAGTTCCTTTTCCATCAAATGGTAGAAGTTGACGTTTTTACCTCTTATGTTAGTGTTGGGTATTATTTTATTCATGTCTATGCTGTTTACCGTTTTTCTAAACTCCATACACTTCTTTTTAAATTCACCAGTTGCTAATTTAACAATAAGCGGAAAAGTGTTGAATTTTTGGTTTTCATTTGTATAAATGTCAACTATGTGATCTTTATCAACATTCACATTTATTTGATCGCCAACATCTTTTAGTTTTTGCTTTTCAATTTTGGGCAAATTCGTTATTGTTAAGTTGTTCTTGTTTTGGTTTTGTTTCATTGTTAGTAAATCTTTTTCTATTCTCTTCACACTTGTTTTCATATTTGCATTTTTTACTTTCGTCTCACTTAATTCTTTCTTTATTTGCATATTTTCTTCAGCAAGTCATATTTTCTTCATATGCTGTTGAGAACTTTTTATTTTGCTCATTGCTCTTGCACTTTAAATTGCGTCTGCATGTTCTCTATTATTGTTTTAAGACACTGTCTATTTCGTCGTCACTCGTTTCACTCGAAATTGTAACTTTGTCTTTGTGTTGTTGCCTCTTATTATACCTTTCATGAACATGAAATGGTATATTAACTTTGGTCCGATGTTTGTAACGTTTAGAAATACAAGGTGGCGCAAAAGTAAGCTTCCGATGTTCAGCATATCGGTTGTGGCACGTGCAGTGTGTGCTGTTGCACCGTCTTGTTGGAACCACATGTTTTCCAATCCCAATTCATCAAGTTGCGGCAAAAAGAACTCGTTGATCATTGCTCTGTAGCGCTCACCATTCACAGTAACCGTTTGGCCCCGACCGATTATTGGTCAAATAAATAGTCAGCAATATTCCGCGTGTAAGAGATAGACCCACCATTAAGTATACCAAATTGATCAGGACGATGAACTGAGTTGATACAGCCGTCCGTCTGTCCGCCCGTCCGTCTGTTTGAACGCAAACTAGTCCCTCAATTTTTGAGATATCTCGATGAAATTTGGCACACGGATGTATTTTTGTATTATATTAGACATTTGTCGTATCCGGTACAATCACTATAGCATAAATCTCCCATACAACCGATCGTTCAAATAAGAGGATTATGACCATTTCTCGCTCATTTTTAAAGATTAGAACTTGAAACTTGGTGAGATATTTTCTTATGGATAGCAAAAGATTTCGTAAAAAAAATCACCAAGATCGGAGCTATATGTAATATATATATCCCATACAACCGATCGTTCAGATAAGAGGATTATGGCCATTTATCCCTCATTTTGGAAGATTAAAACTTGAAACTTGGTGAGATATTTGCTAACAGATAATACAAATTTTTTTTTAAAAATCGCTAAGATCGGAGCTATATATAGTATATATCCCATACAACCGATCGTTCACATAAGAGGTTTTGGACAATTTCTACCTCATTTTCGCAGCTAAAAACGTGAAACTTGGCAAAATATCTTTTAATATATCATAAAAGATTTCCTGAAAAAATAAGTTTGATCGGAGCTATATATAATATATATCCCCTACGACCGATCGTTCAGATAAGAGGGTTTTGGCCATTTCTCCCTCATTATAGATAAAAAGGTAAACCTTGGTGAGATATTTGCTTATATATAATAATATATTCTTTGAAAAAATCACTTTGATCGGAGCTATATACATATATTAGAGAACTTTAAACAATGCGTATTTAAGTTTGCACGTATTCATGAAAGGTATAGGGCCTTCGGCACAGCCGAAGACAGCGCCGTCCTTACTTGTTTTTTCTTGTGTTTGGCGCCATGTTTCAATTTCGTTTCAAAGTCAAAATATTATATTTTTTATTATAAAATTTCTTGCCAAATACGAGGCTAACACCGAAAATTTCAATTTCACTTTATTTATACATACGTATTAGCAGTACGAAAACTTCACTATTTTCGTCTTGTTAATGTTTAATATCTTTTTATTTTATTATTTTTAATTATCAGCTGCGAGAAAAGCGACTTCACTCAATCGTATTAAGCGCTTTTCTGTTGTAGCTAACAATTTCTGATGCTTACTGGGCGTGATAGACACCCCTGTGTCATCAACGTTCCAAATCCTAGTTGGAGGAAATTTATACTTGTCATACTCTTGTTCCACATTGAACTACTTCTACCATATCACACTGATAACCACCTAGTTGACCAATGCGAGCCGTTGCTTTGCAGTAGCGGTTTTTGCCCATTACCATTATAGTAAAGAAGATATTCTTGCTCAAACATGAATAATTTAGGAAATACGCAGGTATATCACTTTACCAATCCATATCACAATACCCTAACTTACTCTACTTTTCAGTGCGTATTATAAAGAAAGTTAATGGTATTCTATAAAAACACTTCTGTTATGAGGTTTAAGTGGTAAATAAATTTATTTGTACAAGGTGGCGCAAAAGTAATCCTCCTATCAGAAAATGCTATAAATTTTGCCATTGGCCCCTAAAGTCAGTTCTGTTTTGACATTTGTGTAGTAAACACATTCGAAATACACGTTAATAAACAATGTTACGCTACACTGCCCCAGAACGCGGAATATTGCTGACTATTTATTTGACCAATAATCGGTCGGGGCCAAACGGTTACTGTGAATGGTGAGCGCTACAGAGCAATGATCAACGAGTTCTTTTTGCCGCAACTTGATGAATTGGGATTGGAAAACATGTGGTTCCAACAAGACGGTGCAACAGCACACACTGCACGTGCCACAACCGATATGCTGAACATCGGAAGCTTACTTTTGCGCCACCTTGTATATAAATAGCTTCCCTGCCATCACTGCTAACCACATTTTTTCAAAATACCAATAAATTATATGCCACTTAACCTTAAAAAATGTAAATACATGAGTTTTTCGCGTGGAATTTCTCAGCCGGCTTCCTACACAATTAAAAATTTTAGTCTTGAGCAAGTGTATGATTTTGTTGACCTGGGGGTTACTATGGACTACAAACTCAGTTTCAACCGCCATATTAACACAACAGTCAATAATCCTAGAGGTGTCCTAGCATTCGTTAAACGATGGTCTAAAGAATTTAGCGACCCTTATGTAACTAAAGCCCGCTTCACTACATTAGTCAGACCGATACTTGAATACGGTTCTATAATTTGGAACCCGCGTTACCAGGTTCATGTAGATCGCCTGGAATCAGTTCAAACAAAATTTTTACTATTTGCCTTAAGAGATTTTCATTGGGATCCCTTGTATAATCTGACACCCTATACGAATCGTTTAAAACTCATTAATCCGCACACACTTTCTAGTCGGAGAGAAATGCTTGGAATTATTTTTATGCTTAAATTGCTAAATGGTTCACTCTCCAGCCCATTTCTTTTAAGTGAGGTGAACTTCAATGTACCGTCTCGTCCTCCAAGGCATTTTAAACCTCTAGTCTTAAAACAGTGCCGAACCAATTTTCTGTTAAATGAACCTTTTCGCTGTTTGTGTCAAGATAATAACTTTCTTTCCGGTAGATTTGATATTTCAGACTCGCTTTTCAGCATAAAAAAATCAATTCTTTCTATCCTAAATTCATAGCTACTAATTGTTTCTTATTCTTTGACTTCTATACTAACTTGTAACAATAATTTTATTCTGTTAACTAGTTATTTCTTTATGTATAATCTATCTTATATCTACTTAACTCAGCTGATGAGGTTTTCTCTGCAGCTGAGCAGTTTTAGATCTCGACGATTAACAAAGCAAAGCCTTTCAACGACTCGGCACGAACGAATAATCCGCGCGTTATTCGGATGCGCCCCTCGCGCCGGTCGAGCGGGATATGGTGGGAAATCCGTTTGGGAATTATTATTATTACTATGCACATTTTATGTTGGAAAAATTTGCTTTCAAATAGACAGGCGGACATGGCTAAATCGACTTAGCTCATCGTTCTGATGATTTCAGTATTGTTATTAATGGGCTCATCTCTTCTTCTTCTCATACTTATAAACATTTCATGTACAAGATCTTATAACAATTTTTGTTGATTTACGGCCCAAGTGTTTATAAAAGGAGTCAAGGCCAAGAATAATAATTTTTCACTTTTTGAATTTTTATGAAAATTATTATTGTTTTTATTTTTTTAATAATCATTTTTAATTAATTATCAAAAGTTTTTTAATTGAATAGAGTAGGAAAAATGTTTAGAGACAACCGCCATAGCTTTTCTTATAGATCCATTTCGGAAGCTGCTAAGCTTCTTCATCACAGATATTTTGGCACGCATTGCTAACCATTAAGCTAACAATACGCTGGTTTTGATGTCATCTAAACTCCTAGTTCTATTCTTCTTTACCATATGCATGAACCACTTCTGCCAGTTAAAAAACTGGGCGTGGCCTCGAGCCGATTTCTCCCATTTTAATAATAAACAGTAACCTTTATATATTCAACATTTTCGACAAATCAATTTTTGCCAGAGTTATGGCATAGAAACTGTTGTGGCATAATCCGCTATAAAAGGGGAGGGGCCACGAAAATTATTGAGAATTTATATCGAGCATGTGCTGCTATTCGCTTTCGCATGAAATTGTCATTGATAACGTGCTGATGTGCTGAAATTCACTGTTCAGTTTTCATTTCCGAACATCAAATCGAAACGATCTGGCATGTGCCAAAACCCGAAAACGTTAATTTTCTTCCATTTTGAAATCGTGAAGCTGTTAGTTTGTGAAATTTATAAAAATTGCAGAAAACAATAGAAATGTGAGTATTATACATCTTTATTTACTAAATTAGGGGAAAACATAAAACACAAAGACAAGAAGAAACTTTTGTAGCCTTTATGGAGTAGCACCCTGATGTTGCAAAAACCTACCACAAGGGCGAGCGAGTGGCAGTCGAAGCTCTATGGAAAGACCTTGCTGAAGAATTGAATAGCCAGGGGCCGCCACAAAAAGATGTGAAGGGATGGAAGAAGGTAGAGATAATCTTTGATGTGCATACATATATAAACAAGGATATTTAACATTTTTCTCGAGCGGGTGTGGTCGGGCTGGAAGGGATGCATCCGTAAAAAATTGTCACATAATAGAAATGAGACAAGAGCGACCGGTGGAGGTCCCTTCAATCAATTCATGTTGAGCTGCATGGAGGAAACAATTGCACAGCTATGTGGTCTCTATACTAGTGTCGAAGGTACTCCCCGAAGTGTGTCATTCGGTGCAGATTAGGTGAATATTGACCTGTCCGATTACGAAAATCCTACACCAAGTACATCAACGATTGCAAATAAGCGACGACAAAACACGATGCAAGACTGCATTAAACAGCACATGGAAACAGAAGGTGCTGCAGTTGAAAATATTTGTGGTAGTATGGAGGACCTCTTTCAAAGTATTGATGAAATCAAAAACACTTTCAAGGAGAGCAATCATACAACAACTAAATTAGTGGAGCTGATTTCAAAACAGAACGAACTAATGAAAACTTTCATAGGCATTGCAAAAAATTGAGAAGATAGGCGAAGCAAAAAATTAAATAAAAGCTCGTATGCTGCAGATTGAGGAGGAGAAGTGGGAGTGGACGTAACGCTCATCAAGGAAATAAGATTTTATATATTAAAACTAAGTGAATTAATTTATTTATTGAATTTTGCAATTCATTACCCGCCATGAATTAATTTTTATTTTTTTGATGTACCTGAAGTAAAATGTTTAATTTATTTTTAAGCACATTTACATATATGTAAGATGTTGAGGTATTTATTAATAAAACATGTTTAAAAAACTATAATGTTCGCATTAAACTATTTGCGATTTCATCCCTGATACTTGTCGCCGCAGTGTGAAGATTGCTATTGTTTTCAGCAGGTTCATCGTCGATGAATTCTTCAGAAAATGCGTCCATGGTATCATCTTGTGTAAAGCGCAGCATATGTTGATAATTTTAACAACTTTCTCTGGCGTGTATGGCAAAACAGTTCGTAAACATTTAAATCTACTCTTTAGCACTCCAATTACTCCCTCAATGACGTTCCGACCTTTTGCATGTGGTAAATTAAATTTATGTTGCGAAGTCCCAGCAATTCGGTCGCGATAAGGTGTGAGCAGAAACGGTTCCAATGCATAGCCGGAATCCCCTGGCAACCACGAGCATTGACGCTAAAGCAACCTTTTCTGTTTAAATACAAGTGTTCGTCGGCGTGAGGTTTCACTAATTTGACGTGAGTCCCGTCGATGCAGCCAATCACTCCAGGGATCCCGAATTTGTCGTAAAAATTTAACTTAAATTCACGGTTTTCGTATTAAGACCTTTGAAGCTTTATCCACTTTGAACATTGTGTCCGCTCTAAAATATTTAGTATTTCTTTCAAAATGTTTGAAACCGTTGTCCTATCAAGTGCAATATGCGAATCCTTTTCGATGGATAGTTGAAATCCTCCTTCCGCCAGAAATCGCAAAGTCACTGCAAATTTCAATTATAAAGGTATGGACGACGGCTTGACGAAAGGTTAATATCGTTAATAACATCATGCCAGGCTTCTTTTTTTATGCTGTAGTATGAGACAAAGCTGCAGAAGGATGTTATAAGTCAATTCTGAGCAGATGCTTTGTATATGCACTTACACATGGGCTGGAATATCCAAAGGACTAGAGCGGTCTCGTAGTAGATGTCGCCTAACTTTCTAACTATTTTTCCAATTACTTTGATGCATTAAATAAACGGAAAATGTAAACGAGCTTATTTTAACACAAACTTTAAAATGTGAACCAAACTGAAGTTGCTGATGTCAACTTCGAACTTGATTGAAATCGCATGGATTTCATCACAACTGAAACTAGATCACACGATTAGCAATTTCGGTTTCGGAAAGAAATCGCATGAAACTTCGAAGGTAAAATAAAATGCTATAAAGCTAATTTACGTAAAGTTATTGCCTTTAAAATATGTCTATGACCATTTTTAAAATCTTTTATATAAAAGTAGAATTATTAGCTGTATTCATGGAAATCTGTGTGCTGAATTCCGTTTCGATATCTTGAACAGTTTTAGATTGATGATTAGCAATATTTTTATACCTAGTAGTGCTAAGCACACAAGTTATATTAACATCAGTTGGCTAAGAGTAGTATGTAACTGCATAAATGGATCGAGATAGATATTGACTTATATATATCAAAATGTTCGGGAGGAAAAAAGAAATGGATTAAGACATGTCCATCCGTCTGTTAACACGATAACTTGAGTAAATTTTCAGATATCTTAATGAAATTTGGTATGCAGGTTCCTTGCAACTCATCCCCGAACACTATTTAAAATGGGCGAAATCGGATGATAGCCACGCACACTTTTTATAAATAGAATATTTTCGAAAATACAAAAAAAGTGATTATTCAGTACATAATACACTTATAAAGATAAAATTTGGTGTGTACATTATTGTTAAGGCAGAAAAAAAAGTTTTCGAGAAATTTTTGAAAATGGGCGTGTTAAATTTGGAAATAATAATGATCATAAATCAAAAACCGTTCAAGATATCGAAATTTAGCACACATATTTACATTGATACAAGGTATGTTCGGGGAAAAAATCAGCGAAATCGGTTAAGATCCACGCCCACTTTTATCTGAAAGATTTTTAAAAGAATCATAGATATATTTAATAGGCAATAACTTTGCGTACAAAAGCTTTATATCATTTATATTTCACTTTCAAAGTATCCGTAAACGAAGAAAGTCGAAAAATATAAATTTTCGAAAATGGGCGTGGCCCCGCCTTTTTTCTAGTGGATTATTCCACAAAACTTTTTATGTCATAACTCCGGCAAAAATTTATTTATCGAAATTTATTTGGCGAAAATGTTGTACATATAAAGGTAAATATTTGTTGTAAAAATGGACGACATCCGTCAACGGCCACGCCTAGTTTTTTAACATAGTTCTAAAAAAATTGTTTGTAAAATCTAAAACGCGATATTTTTATAACCATGCAAGCTATATCAATAAGATTTTGCACACATAACAAGCTTTTTAAGAATAATAAACAGCAAAAAAAATTTTGCGAATTTTGGGGAAGTAGGCGTGGCGCCGCCCACTTTTCAGCATAAAAATTCTGGTACTTTCAAAGGCGATTGCTTGTAATTTCAACAAGATATTTCAATCAAAATTAGTCATCTGCTTCTTAATAGTATGTAGTATACTTTTGTCAAACATTTAGCAAAACGGAAAACGCTCAAGTAAAGTATCCGGGCAAGTTGTTAATACCCCACTGTAATAAGGAAGTTATATACCTTTTTTGATTTTCATACCTTTAATGAACATGAAATGTTTGTAACTATGAGAAGAAAAAGAGATGGGCGCATCAATAAGGAAACTGAAATAATAAGTACGATGAGCTGAGTGGATTTAGCAGTATCCGTCTCCCCGTCCGTCTGTCTGTCTGTCCGTGTCCGTCCAAATTTTTCAAACATAAAATGTGCATTTATTGGTATTTTGAAAAAATGTGGTTAGAAGTTGTTGGTAGGGAAGCTATTTATATACAAATTAATTAATGTCGGCCGCCGTGGTGCGGCGATAGTGTTGCCGGCCTACCACACCGAAGGACCAAGGTTCGGGTCCTGGGACAGGTAACATCAAAAGTGGTTTGAAAAAGTTTTTCAGAACAGGGTCGCCCCTCGGCAGTGGTTTTTCTCCCACGCAAGGCTTCTCAGAAAAAATTCATCTCTGTTCGAAGTCGGCAAAAATCTTTAATTTGTAGAATAAAATTCAAAACTGCACACCAAACAAGTGGAAGGGAAGCTCGATGCAAAAATCTCTTAGGAGGTTTATGATGATATACCTGTTGTATATCCCGCCATACATTTAAATTTTTACAATTTACCCGTCAAAACTTATTGAAAACAATCAGCTGGCAGTAGATCACTACTAAGTATATAATGTTCGGTTCCACCCGAACTTAGACTTCCTTACTTGTTTTAACACAGTTCTGAAAAATTTGTTTGTAAAATGTAAAACGCGATACTTCTTTAACTCTCTTGCTAACATAATAAGCTTTGATTTAAGCGTTTATTTTGGGGAAGTAGGCGTGGCGTCGCCTACTTTTCAACATAAAAACTCTGCTATTTTCAAAGGCGATTGCTTGTAGTTTCAACTAGATATTTCAATGAAATTTGGTCAGCTGCTTCTCAATAGTATGTCGTATACTCCTGCCAAAAATTTGGGTAATCGGGTAACAAGTAGTAAATAAATATCGGGACAAGTAGTAAATACCCCACTGCAATATATAAGTTATATATCTTTTTTCATTTGCATACCTTTCAGCATGGATCATAACCTTTCAGGAACATGAAATGTTTGTAAGTATGAGATGGGCCCATCCATAAGTATACGGAAATTATAAAGACGATGAGCTGCACTAATCAGCTAAACTTAATCAGTTTAAAAATATCTGCAAGTTTTATTAAACATACTAAGTATTTTTAATAAGACGAAAAGAGAGAGAATATTTTTCTGTGCTAATAATAAATTTTTTTTTGCAGTTTACGAAACTACCAATTCAACTTCAGTGTATGACTTCACAGAAGATAATGCGTTTTTAATTGAGCTTCTTATTCATTATGTGATTGTGTCTACTGAACATGCGCTTCGACAACCCAATGTACAAGCAATAATCAATGCTAAAGTAACGAAGGGTGTCTACGATCTACTACTGGTGGAACAATTAATGCAAGAACCGTTCTTGGCCTTGGCTCATGTCTACGATATACCCGTTATAAGTAGTGCAACATTCGCACACCAGAATTATATGAGTCAAATGTTTGGTTTCATAGCACCATGGTCTTACGTGCCACAAAACTATTTGCCATTCGCGGATCGCATGAACTTTTGGGAACGTGTTATAAATACTTATTATTCCTTGCATATGGACTTGGATAGAGAGATTAATCAGTTTCCGGAACAGGATGTCATGGTTAAGAAATATTTTGGACATTTAGCAAGTAAGTCTACGTTCGGGGGAAACCGAACCTTATATATGTAGTGGTGATTTATTAGCACCTCCCACTTTTCCCGGATTTGTTCAAATAATTTTCCGGTCCCACCATATAATTAGCTGTATATTTTCTAACAAAAAACACTTCTGTTAGTTTTTTTGTTTGACAAATTTAATAATTTTATTATAAATGGTAAGTTATAAATTTAAAAATCATTTTGTATGGTTATATCTTATATCAAGGACAAAGGAAATGATCAAAAGTAATATGAAAAGAAATAGGAATTGTAGGATGCCGTAACTAAGATCAAAAACGTTCGTTCAGCTCACTGATAATCGCTTTCCTCCAAATTATTTACTTCTAGCTTTTATAATAAGTACCCTTTTCACTGACCCTTCGGGTTAGGGATTCGGAACATGCCCGAGGTGGGCATACCGGTCGTAAGAGGTGACTAAAATGCACAAAGTTAATGGTGTTCAACTCGATATCTGATTTACAAATATGAAGCCTCTCATTACCCATCTCCTCCTTCTTTTTTTTCGGCAGGACGGATGACATGACCTAGAAGGTTGCTCTGATCATACCAAAGGTTGGGGCAGGTAGAAATCTGTGATTTTTTCCTTTTGGTTTATTTTGTATGTTTTTTTGTTCATTGTTACTTGTTTTGTTGTTGTACCTGCGGTATTGCTTCGTTTCTCGTACATCAGCTTTACACTTTGAAATGTCTCCTCAGAGTTAGTGTTTGTTTGTTTCTTTATTATCCTTCCGTCAAATGTTTTCAGTTTGCACACTTCCATGTTTTTCAGCACATTGATCTTTTATTGTTTTACATAAAAAGTAGGCGGGGCTATCATCCGATATTTTGTCCATTTTACGATGATAGATGAGTACCGAAGTACCTGCATTCTAAATTGCAATAACATCTTACATAATTTACTCAAGTTATCGAGTTAAGAGATGGGCGGCTTAATTAACTTTTATTTTCCTCCTGAACACTTTCATATACCTTAGTCAATATCTAATTCTGTTTACCACAATGTATAAAAAGGGCGGGCATTATGCAGATGCTCCCGTTGTGTTGTTTGGGCGGGATATCGTGCTTTATCCTTAGGGAATTATGATTAATGTTTCTCACTATTCATCGCTTTGGATATTCTTCTTGCTCAACCTTCTCTGACTCCACATATTTTTTTGTTTTCTTTATAGTTGACTTTCCAAGTACTTCGGCTATGAGTCAAAATCTCTCTGCCATTTTGATTAACAGTTATACACCACTAGCGTTACCTACCCCGAAAATGGATAACATGATAAACGTAGGTGGCATGCACATCTATCCAAATAAGCCTTTACCCGCCGACATACAGAAATTTCTAGACGAAGCTGAGCATGGCGCTATCTACTTCAGTTTGGGAACTCATGTTCAAGCTCAGGATCTACCACAAGATAGAATAAAAGTTTTCCTCGACGTTTTTCGCAATATAAAGCAACGCGTTTTATGGAAATTCGAAAATGTTAGTTTAGAAAATGTGCCGGATAATGTTATGATAAAGACATGGATGCCACAGAATGATATTTTGCCACACCCTAATATACGCGCTTTTATCTCACATGGTGGAATGTTTGGCACACAGGAAGCAGTTTACTACGGCGTACCTATTATAGGCATACCTTTCTTCGCTGATCAGGTAAGTTGCTCCAGTGTTGGTCAAACACATGCATTTATAAAAAATCTCTTTCTTTGAACAGTATTTAAATGTAAAAAAAGGCGAACTTTCGGGTTATATCATCCCTTTGAATATACGCACACTTACGGGCGACGACCTGAACAATGCCATAAACGACATATTACACGATACCAAATATCGTGATACTATGAAACGAATGTCACAGATCTTTCGTGATCGCCCCATGGGACCACGTGAAACTGCTATGTATTGGATCGAGTATGTGATACGTCATAAAGGAGCACGTCATTTGCGTGCTGCTGGTTTGGATTTGAAATGGTATCAATTCTATTTATTAGATGTGATCGCCTTTTATGCGGCAGTAGCAGCTTTATCGCTCGGCATTATTATTGCCCTAGTGTACTGGGCTTGTCGAGGATTAAAAAGAGTAACAGCGAAACAAAAAGTGCAATAAAATATTTTATGTTCTATGAGTAAAACGTTTCTCTTAAGTGTGTCATGTAATTTGCAGCATATAGTTTGGACTGGTTCAAAAATAAACCTAGAGTGTGGATTGCTATTTTCATAAAATAACGTTTGTTAGGAAACAGTAAGTGCAAAGATCGATAGCTAGATATTTATATTCGGCCACGGAAAGAATTTTTTTTATGTTCCATATTTCTCATGTCATAAATGAAACTCAAAATTGTTGGTATTTCGTAATTCTACGATGTACCTAAATAACAGACTGATGAGATTATGGTCAGGGTTGTAGATAGGGCTACCAGATACTTAGAACCAAAAATCAGTAAATATATGTGAAATCAGTTAAAAATATTTATTTACATGTTATTGTGGACTTACTTGAAAATTAATTAACATAAATAAAAATAAACTATAAACAAAACAAGTAAGGAAGAATAACTTCGGGTGGAACCGAACATTATATACCTGGTAGTGATCTATTATGGCATACTAATTTACGCAGGTCTATTTTAAAACTTTTCAGTTCGTATTATAGCTTAATGTTTTCAATAAAAACAGTTCTGTTATGAGTTTTGAGGGGTAGATTAATTTTTAAAAAAATATAAATGTATGGCGCAATATACAACAGGTATATCATCATAAATCTCCTAAGAGATTTTTGCACCGAGCTTCCCTTCCAATTTGTGGTGAACATGTTAATACTGAATTATATGATTTATTGTATTTTAATATGTGTATATATAATATTAGTTAGTAAGCAATTGTCCTTTGAAAGAAAGTCATTTGAAAATAAAATGAAATTTTGTTTCTTTAATATTAGCAGGAGGTGTAAAATGGTTCCTATTTGTTCAGAATCTATGAAAATGTTGTTCATAATCCATGCCCAGATTATTTTGCGTTGGTTTGCTGGGCTTGTCGAGGTTTCAAAAATGTAAAAACGAAACAAAAAGTTCAATAAACAAATTGTATGATTTCCAAATGTATAAAGTACTATACTAACCCCCATATTCATAAAAAATAAAAAAGGTTTATTAAGCTCTTATAATTCAAAATTTGTATGGAAATGTCATTTTAAAAAGTTTTATAAACCAATTTAAATTTTTATTTTATATGGGGGTAACTATACTACAGCACAGAAAAAATCTAACAGTGAGCCAAGTAGCCAATATCGGCTTTGAATGCGTTCGTACCTTTGTTTTGAAGTAACAATCAAACAAGTTTGACGGGTTCGAAAGAAATAGGAAAATAATGCTTTGACTTTTGAGCTATACACTAAATATATTATTCCTCCTTAGAATATGCTACATTTTGTTTCAAATCGACCACGGTATTTGTTTTTACATTCACAATCAGTGTTACCACTTTGGTAGATTTCTACGAAATTGATAGAAAAAATTCCGTTTGATAACAGGTAAACTTTTTTCAATAATCGAAAATGTTTACAAGAGAAAAAAACACTAGTGGACTTTTGGACCTTTTGCCTATAAATATAGTGATCCATCAAACTCATTTTCGAACGCTTCCGAAATAATGTATTTTATAACTTTTTCAGCGCATATAAGCACGATTTGTGTTTGTGGATAAAATTACAGATTGGAAATGAAGGAAAATGGTGAGACTTTTGACAAAGAATGTACAACCACAAAAAGGTCCAACAGCGAATGTAAGTGGCCGCTGTCAAATCGATGGTAGGTAATTCACCACTGTACCTGCGTGTAGAATGCTTAAATTCACCCTGCTTTAATTGAATATCCGCAAAAAAAAATTTGAGTTGAAGCAACAAAAATGTTCAGTTGGGAATATTGAATAAAAATAAAAGTGCTAATAGCTTTAAAACTCGCGATATAAATGTTAGTTTATCCAGTGGTGAATTACCTACCCGCGAATTGATGGTTTAGTGTTTCCCACTATTTGTTGCGTTGAACCTTCTTTATGTTTTATGTTCTTTGCTACTTGCAAGAACTGGATTAAGTGAGCAAGCTTTTATAAATTTCACAATCTTTTATAAAGAACGTATAACCATAAAAAGTTTCAAACGCGACGAATAGTAGGAAACACTAAGCCATCATTTAGTGGGTAGATAATTCACCAATAGGGAAATTTGGGTTTAAATCGCAACTTCTAAGGCTATTAGCAATTCTATTTTTATACAATATTCACAATTAAACGTTTTTGTAACCAACTATAAGTTTTTGTGCAAATATTCAATTAAAACCCGGTGAATTCAAGCATTTTGCAGGTATAGTGGTGAATTACATACCATAGTGGTGAATCCACTTACATTCGCTACGTTCTTTGCAAACTTCGTTTATAATATCTTATAATCAGTCTTGCCAGTATTGGCGACTTGTCGCCAATTTGGTAACTTTTTACAAACTTTGGCGATCAAATTATAAAAATTGGCGATTTCGACTATCTAAATATGAAGCTTGTGTAAATTTTTAGGTATAATTTGAACTCTGTTTTCATCCTTTATCTACACATTGCCAATACATCTTACGAGGAAAAGAAGTAGAGAGCAAATAAGAGTTTGAAGCAGATCAAAAGGTACGCACGATTTTTACTCGTATCATATGTTAAGAAAATTAATGTGTGCGTAGACATACGAGTACATACTAAGGTTGAGTCTTGGCGCCAATTTTCTGTCTATGTCAACGATGTATTTAGCGATAAAACCCACTTTTGTCAACAACAGGGGTCAATTCTGGTTGGGCGTTATCGTGAAGTTAAAAAAATCTTTTTTCGCTTCACTGAGCTCTAAAATGCTATTCTGATATGTGCGATGAAAACTGTTTGCAGAAGAATATTTTGAGTTGCGTTGACACAAGTTGTACTTGCTTATTAAAGAGTTGTAAGAAGAAAAGTAATTGTTAAAACTTAAAACGTTTAAGTTTGTAAAAAATGCGATTTTTGAATTTTTAGAAATCTTGACGTTAACACTAATTTGTTATTGGCGTTAATTTTTGTCACTTCACTTCATATCGAAAATTTTAAGTAAACCCAGAATCAACAATCGTGGTGAGTTGACGCATTTACTTTTCACTTCACAATAACGCAAAACCAAAAGTGAACCCCAGGAATACAAATACGTTGCTGAAAAATTTTGACAATAGTTGCATCCAGTTTACATATGTATGTCTGTGCAACGAAGCAAATAAAGGGTGGCTGTCAAAAAATCTACTACAAAAAACTAAAAAAACAGATCCAGAAAATATCAGGATCACAACATTGTTGTTGAATTTAAAGGCAAAATTTCTATATGGATCTGGATCACTCCTGATTGGAACGCGCCTCATGACTCAGCGTACTGTCTTCCTGAGAAAGCAAATTTTGGCATACTTTATTATAAAGAGAAAGAAAAAAAAGAGAGAAAAAGAATCCCATAGGTGGTGAAACTTTACTTGGGAGGAACGCTTTTGAATATATTAAAACCCTTTGCAAAGAAATTGATAAACAAGTTTGAAAAATTTTAAGAAAATTTAGATTTTTTCTCCAAAAAATTTAATTAATTATGAGCGATAAAAAGTTTGGGTAGAATTGAAAATTTAGAATAAGTTACTGGCAGTTAACTGGACTAATGTTCCGAATGTATTAACTAACCATCAGAGCAGCTCCGAGGGAGGTAATTCATCAGTAAGTTCTATGGGTTTCGTTGTGATGGAAATTTTGTTGGCGACATGTAAGTAAAATTTGGTGACTTTTAAGGGAGAATCTGGCAAGATCGTTTAAAAAATACTTGCAAACCCTGCTTATAATTGCTTCATAGTTGCGCTCCAGCTGAAAGGAAATTATCAGATTTAAAACTTATTAAAACTAAATATAAGCACAGTAAATGAAATAATTGTATCGAAAGAACTGATTTACGATAAAGCAGGTGTTTGGTTTCCAACTAAAATGTTAGACTAACTATATACAGGGTGGCGCAAAAGTAATCCTCCTATGAGAAAATGCTATAAATTTTGCTATTGGCCCCTAAAGTCAGTTCTATTTGACATTTGTGTAGTAAACACATGCGAAATACACGTTAATAAACTATGTTACGCTACACTGCTCCAGAACGCGGAATATTGCTGATTTATTTGACAAATAATCGGTCGGGGCCAAACGGTTACTGTGAATGGTGAGCGCTACAGAGCAATGATCAACGAGTTCTTTTTGCCGAAACTTGATGAATTGGGATTGGAAAACATGTGGTTCCAACAAGACGGTGCAACAGCACACACTGCACGTGCCACAACCGATATGCTGAACATCGGAAGCTTACTTTTGCGCCACCTTGTATATATATATATGCTTATTAAAAATGTATATATAGGTAGAAATAAGTTGTTTTTAAGTTTTTATTTTGTTTCGGTACTCGGGATATGAATTATTAGCTTAAGAAATTTCAAAAGCTATTGACGGGACTTTATAAACTATATATTTTCTTAAATTAAATGTTCTTTCTTCAATAAAGCTTCTTTCATTAAAAAAGTAAAATATAGAAACTGTTAAGTGTTTAGCAAATTAGGTAAATTTTTTATATGTGTATACAAAAACCCTATAATCTCACACCTAGACGGAAAAATAATTTCAACATGGTTAAAAAGTGAACCTTTCCAAACAAAATTGCCGACTTTTTTGATACGCGCAACTCACTCTTCATCCAGATTTTTATCCATTGCTGATTTCCACTTCTTTTGATAAAATTATTGCGCTTATAAGTAAAAGGTCAAAAGCTATTTCTTTTTCTTCTTTCTACAAAATTCGGATATGATTTCGAATTTTGAAAAATGTGGTAACACTGATTGTGAATGTAAAAGCAAATTTCGTTGTCGATTTGGAAAGAAATGTTGCATATTCTTACAAGGAACAATCGAGTGTGTAGTTATTGTATTGTCTAGGCAAAGTGGTGGATTTTGCAGTGTGGTAGAATTCGAAAAAGCAATTTTAACATAGGCCGTGTACTATTAGGAAACATTTTACTCAGAGGAAAAATGAGGTGAACAAATTTTCTGTGGTGTAAAACTATTTTCAATTTTGCTGTGCCAAATGAAATGGTAAATTTTGACATCTGAAAAACCCACGTGCGAAAGCAAATGGTCCGTAAATAAATTTTAACTATATTTTACCGTTTAACTATATTTTACCGTTTAATAATTTGTTGGCATATAAATTTATTTGAAATAATATGATTGGCAAACCAAATGCATATATCGGTACACATTCGTCGTTGTCAAAATTTTACCTAGCCCCATGAGCTAGGGTAAATTCTGACGTTCATATTCACCGCGATAAATGTCAGAATTTTCCTTCGCTCTGCCAAAATTTACAATTTCAACCGGCACAGGGCCATATTGCATAAATGACCAAATAATTTTATTACACAAACTAAATGACCCAACTTGATTTAATTTACAGAAATCCTTTTAAATATATATCTTATAATTTAAACGAGTTATTCTTGTATATTTGTATATCCACTACTATCTCAGGAACGACTTAACCGATTTGGATGAAATTTGGTATATGGGTAGTATCATTTTTTTTTAAAGATTTTCTACTTTGGTGTTGCCACTTGGGGTGGCTCACAGGGTTGCCACCTATATCAATTTTTTTGAAATATAAAGCAATATATGGGAATATGGGTATCAAATGAAAGGTGTTTTAGGCCGTATACCAACCAAAGTATCTTCGAGTAGGGTTGCCAGATATCGACCACTATCTCGGGAACGGCTAAACCGATTTCGATGAAATTTGGTAGATGGATAGTATGCTTCGTTGGATGTTCCCACTAAAGGAAGCTTAGAGGGTTGCCACCTTTAAATTTAAGCAATATATGGCAATATGGGTATCAAACGGAAGGTGTTTGAGACCGTATACCAACCAGAATATTTTTAAGTAGGATTGCCACCTAGGGTTGCCACCTGACTGCATTTAACCGATTTGCATGAAATTTGGAGTGCGCATGTGGACATAATTTCGTGGCATCTCGAGGTACTTGAATAAATATAACATAACATGGCAAACATCACTCAAAAACTTAAAGTGATGAATTAAGCTGAATCTACATCTAGCAGCACTACACGGCACGACAAAATTGTTGCCTATTTGATCAACTTTATCGTGTCGTGTGGTGCTGCTGTCGCTAGGTGTGATATGATCCAGAAGAATACATGCAAAGAATACTTTGTCATGTAGTGTAGTGCTGCTAGATGTAGCCTCAGCTTAAGTTGTTTATCATATATATTATTTCTGTAAGGTCTTTTTGTGTTATTTCCTAATTTTCTGCTCTCATTTGGAACCAATATTAATAAATAAGGTATCGTTTTAAAGGTGGGGGTTAGCTCTACATGCGAAACCATGTTTTAATTAGCGGAGTGATTTTGTTTAAGCGTATTTTATAAAAATGAATTCTTTAAAATAAACGATTGTGAATGCACAAAAAAATCAATTTGTACTGCAACCCTATTGTGACTGACATTCACATGCCTCGTGACATCTACATTTGAATGCTAAGACTGAACAGTGCGCCATCTACACTTGAACATTGCTAAAATAAGTGAATAAAACTGCGTTCACATTGGGTCATAAACTCGAGTTAAAGGGACATTTTTTTGAGTTAATTCATACTGATGTTGTCAATCAACTCAAGTTTATGGCTCAATGTGAATGTAATATAAGTGGTGGAATTTAAAATAGCTGTTTGCGCATATTTGTATAATTTTTTAGGGTCTCACAACAAGTGTAACTGAAAATCTTTTTTTATAATTTGAGAAAAAGGTTTGAAAAATCCTGGACCTGGACTAATAAAAGGTTTCAACCCATTTTTGTTTTTTTTTTGCGCAAGGAGGGCACGGGCCCAGCTAGTATATCTTATTTCTGTAAGGTCTTTTTGTGTTATTTCCTAATTTTCTGCTCTCATTTGGAACCAATATTAATAAATAAGGTATCGTTTTAAAGGTGGGGGTTAGCTCTACATGCGAAACCATGTTTTAATTAGCGGAGTGCTTTTGTTTAAGCGTATTTTATAAAAATGAATTCTTTAAAATAAACGATTGTGAATGCACAAAAAAATCAATTTGTACTGCGACGCTATTGTGACTGACATTCACATGCCTCGCGACATCTACATTTGAATGCTAAGCCTGAACAGTGCGCCATCTACACTTCAACATTGCTAAAATAAGTGAATAAGACTGCGTTCACATTGGGTCATAAACTCGAGTTAAAGGGACATTTTTTGAGTTAGTTCATATTGATGTAGTCAATCAACTCAAGTTTATGGCTCAATGTGAATGTAATATAAGTGGTGGAATTTCAAATAGCTGTTTGCGCATATTTGTATAATTTTTTAGGGTCTCACAACAAGTGTAACTGAAAATCTTTTTTTATAATTTGAGAAAAAGGTTTGGAAAATCCTGGACCTGGACTAATAAAAGGTTTCAAACCATTTTTGTTTTTTTTTTTTTGCGCAAGGAGCGCACGGGTCCAGCTAGTTTTAATAATTTTTATTCAAAACTTACTTGATCTGTAAGTAGATAAAAAAACTTACATTCCAGAGAGCGATATCAAATATGCAATTCGAAACTACTTTGCAGCATATTCATAGCCATGATACAAAATGAGTTTATGATATTTAAAACTTTTTGACACAATTTTAAATGGGGTATATGTCAAAAATGTTTAAATGAATGGATAGCATTACGTAAAAAAATTTAAAACATTTAAAACAAAAAATTTTTGTCGAAGTGACTTTTTGTGGTAAGTGTTCGATATTTTGGAAATCTATTTTGGAAATTTATGCTCTTGGTAAGTAAGATTATGCGACAAATTCGAAAAATACCGAGCAAGGCTCGGTCACCCAGGTACTCATTAATTAAATGATATAATTCCAGAACTTTCCACAACGAATCTCCTTTGCGGTCCATCCTGGATTCCACCTGCAATAATCGCATTTTTGCATGGGCTTAGCAGGTTTTATTTGGTTGGTATTCTAAAACACCCATTTTGAGATAGAGGCCTTTAACCATCGAACAAAAAACAATACCATTTTCGGAATTAAAAAATTTTAGGAAGTCTTGCTCTCTTGTACAGTAGAAAGTCACTTTCGAAAGTGCCTTTAACAAGTTTTTTATTTTGATATACTCGTAGAAGCCAACATCTCCGTGTGTTCTTTAGATATTTCAAGACCCTTATTAAATTGTTTAATTCTACTGAGGAAATTGGGTTTTGCTCTGTAGATGATTATTCTTCGATGGATGGAGAATGCTTCACGGGTAGAACAAGATGTTGGAACAGTTCCTCTGAATGTGGTAAAAGTCTTCTAGCCGATAAAATTAATAGCTTATAAATCCGTTACACTGCTAAGAATTTGAGCTGAAATTTTAAACGTTTTTGTAATAAATTCCAAATCATTTAATTACCTTAACCAATTTTAAATTTATTGCGGTATAGATTTAAAACTGAACTGAAAAAAACGTTAAAAATTTTTTAATTTCTTTTCATTTATTTCTAAAGGGTTTTTCAGGTCAATGAATTTTTTTTTTCTTTGGTTTTGTTTTGATGCTCTGAGTACTTTTGCTGAGTACTGGTGACGGCATGGATTTTTGTGTATCTGCTATATACCAGGCTGAACATTGGTGAGATGTTTTTCCTTGTTTTGATTGATGACTCCTTGTGTTCGCTGTCAATAAATGAATTTTTCTCATTACAATTTTGTGTGCGACGTAGCTCAATGGGTAGAGCAGACGACTTTAATGCGGGGGGGAGCGTCGGTTCGAGCCCTGGCAACTGATTCAAATTTTTTTAATGTTTTTTAAGTGTTTAACATTTCTGGTTTAAAATTTAAACTCTTTTCTTCATGCTCATTTTCTCAAAAACTGGTAGAATTTGAATTCGAAACCAATTGGACATATATGTAACCCAAAAAACTTTTAAATCTACAACCTAATTCTAGTGTGGTAATAATATTCGTTTAACCGGCAAATAAATAGTTTGGAAACTTTTACACCCCTTTGGTATCCTGCCGACTTAAGTTGCATTTCAATTTCGCAACCACCAAAATAGGTGGCTACGTCGCGTAACCGCGAAAAATTGCACTTGTTATGTAAATATTTTTGTGGACAGAAGATACCCCGAATTTTGTACACATACTAGTTCACAAGAATTAATAAACAATATAAGCACTTTTTTACAAGAAGTTTCGTTCGCGTTTGCATTTTATTCTCTATTGCGCATTATTTGTTTTTGACAGCGTTGCCATGTACGCTAGAATCGCGGTTACATGAACTGAATTGCCAACGGTTACGATTTTCGATCTATAATAATCTTCCAGGTACAAAATTGCAGGTTGCGCACAGAATTGACCGGTAATGCTGAAAGTTTTAGCCGTGTATAGGTTTCCTGAACTTTTTGACCGTGTACTCCCTACAAATGTAATAAAATATATTTGGGCCATTGATACAAAAACTGATCTAAGCCCGCTCTCGAAAGTACTAATTACAGCAACTTCACGTTGATTAGCGTGTAGTAACCTAGGAAAGCCTCCGCGGATATAAAAAACGTATGTTAAAAAAAAAAATTACGGGAGTGTTTCAAAATAATGTTACATATCAAAAGACATTTTTGCTGTGCAGTTGTGAAAATTTAAGCTTTGCTTTATTTGTGAAAAAATTATAAGTTTAAAAGTTTTTATTCATACTCTGTGATAAAATTAAGTGTGAAAACCAAGTGGTCTACTTTGAAGTTAACATTTAATTGTTTCCTAGTGTTTTTCATATTATATGAATATAAGTTATTCAATTTAATTAGTTTTTATTTACATTTGCCGAGTCATTTTGCATATTGTTTTTGGTGCGGTTGATTGGCTTTTGTCATTTCTTGCTTTTGTTTTTGTTTTTTGTGCGCACTTTTTTGTTTTCTAGCCTAATTCTTTTATCACAGCTCTTTGCGTTGTGTTTATTGAGTGTCACAATACAATCTATGTCAAACTGCTCGCTACTATTGCCTTTCAGTGTTGCCTTCTCATACTGATTTTCCCTCAAATATTTATTTTTTATTATTTTCCTGATTTGATAATTTAATGAGGTCTTGCATATATCAAAATTGTCAAATCAAAAGCGAGTCAGAACGCTATGTGGCGTGTCGGCTCTGTGATGGGCTTGCCCATATTAAGTGTGCCGGGGAGTCCTAGACCTGGTACATGATGGCAAGGGCCTACGTTGGTATTGTGTAAAATGCCGTTCAACCGAAGTTGATCTATTTAAAATCTGTAGGGAAATTCGTAATGGGTTTTCCAAATTTGATGAAGACCTGTCTTTGCTAGTAGAAAAGTTTCATAAGTACGAAACAGTTTTTAAAACTTTTAAGTGCTTAGACGAAATCTCCCCTGATTCAAATACTGATATCCGTGAAAACAATCCTAGAAGTACTGATGATTCCTCATGTCCTGTAATCCTAAACATAATTCCAATTCCTAATGCTATGGCACCCTTATCGTTAGAAGTCATTGATTTAGCCTCTCCAAATCCATCAGCGCAGTCATCGACTTCCAAAACAGCCTCGTCGAAGTCAACTTCGAAAAAAAAACCCGAGCCCCAACCTATTAGGTTAGCACCCGAACCAACTATTACGCATCTGGTTGTGGTTCCACGAAATAACTCTATTTTTGTGTCTCGTTTCAAAACTGACACTACGGAAGAGGACTTGAAGTTTTAGATTCAATCTAAAATCGAACTCGATAGTCTGACTATAAAAAAGTTTAAATTTAATTATGAAAGAAACGTCTCCTCTTTCAGAATTGATCTTGCATTGAATGATTTTAATTCAGTTTTGAAGAGTTCGTTTTGGCGCTTTTGTGCGTGATTTTGAACATAAGCCGAAGAAAAACATTCTGGAATGTAGCTAGGGTCCCACGTGATAATGCAGTGTCAAAAAACTAAATGTAAAGTCTGTAAATTTTTTTTTACTATCAAAATGTTAGAGGTTTAAATACCAAACTAACCGAACTTTATTTAAAATCTCTTTGCTGTAATTACAAAATTATTTCCTTTACCTAAACGTGGCTAAAACCACATATTTTTAACGCTGAAGTCTTATCTGATGATTATCAGGTATTCAGAAACGATCGCATTAACAGAGTTGGGGGTGGCGTTATTCGTCAATTAATTAGGTATTAATTCGTCAATGCCCTCTGAGGAGGTTAATGTTCCTTGCATCGACTCATGTGAATTCAAGTGCGTCCGAATACAGCTGGACAACGCTTACATATACTTAGCGGTTTGTTATATTCCTCCCTCATCTGATATCTCAATCTACATGCAGCTTATACTAAAAAATGCGATTCTAGTAGACTCTTTGACTTCGACTTTGCTAAAACCAACTTTAAAAAATTAAATAAAGAGTTGTCTAAATTAACTTGGCCTAAATATTATGGCGGTATTGAGCTTAAAATTTCACATTTTAATAATACTATTTATAAGCTCTTTGCAAAGAATGTACCTAAATGTAAATATTTCTCTGATGAACCAACGCAAGCACGGTTTACTAAAGAACTGAAAACTTTAAAAAATAAAAAGAACCGTTCATTCAAGCTGTACAAGAAATCCGGTTTAAGCCAAGATTACTTAAAATACTCCATCCTACGGCAGAAATACTTTGAACTGAATAAAAAATGTTACCCTGCTTATATCTGTAAAATTAAAAAGAACCTTATATGTAACCCAAAGTCATTTTATGGTTTCGTAAACTCTAAACGTAATATAAGAGGGTTTCCTTCTGCCATGAAGTTTCAAGACTGTATATCCAGCGATAATCAAGATATTGCAAATTTCTTTGCCCAATTTTTTAAATCTAATTATTCTACTGCTACCTTTTCTCGATTAAACAAATATCCAACTCAGTTAAATGCAAACAACATCATTAATAGTCCTATAATTTCTCCTGGAAATCTTTTATTCTATCTGAAAACCCTTAAAGGAATCGTTTGAATGTGGCCCTGATATGATCCCGGCATGTTTTCTCAAAAATTATGCTAACTACATTTACCAGCCTCTAACGATCTACTTAATCTATCTTGCTTGGAAATAATCTTTCCTTATACCACTTTATAAGAGTGGGAGAAGGCTATCTGTAGATAACTACCGCGGAATTGCAAAGCTTTCCGCTATTCCCAAATTATTTGAAGCCATTGTTACAAATCAGCTTACAACTTCTATATCCACATTGATTGCAGATCGCCTGCACGGCTTTTGTAAAGGTAAATCAACAAGTACAAACCTACTAGAATTCACAACCCATGTTTCAAACGCGTTTAGAGAAAAATTGCTCACAGATATTATATATATAGATTTCAGTAAAGCGTTTGACACAGTTTGCCATTCGTTACTTATTCATAAATTTTTCTACTGGGCTTTCAACCCAGTCTCAGAACACAAAGAATGCGCTATCTAATGTCATCGATGTATCTTCTGGAGTTCCTCAAGGTAGCCATCTTGGCCTGATTCTGTTTTTGCTGTTCATTAATGATATATCCAGTACTATCAAGTTTTCAAAAATTTTGATGTACGCTGACGACGTTAAGATCTTTATGTGTTACTCGGTGAGCGAAAATAGAGCTTTACTACAATCAGATCTTGATAGACTGGGTGCTTGGTGCGATCTAAACTACATGCCACTCAATCTTAAAAATACACAACCAGCGTCCTACATAATCAACAATCATAGTCTTGACCAAGTGCATGATTTTATGGACTTGGGAATTACGATGGATTGTAAACTTAGCTTCAATCTTCATAGGGGTGTTTTATCATTCGTTAAGAGATGGTCGAAAGAATTTAGTGATCCGTACGTAACTAAAGCGCTTTTTACAACATTAGTAAGACCGATATTAGAGTATGACTCAATTATTTGGAATCCGAGCTACCAGGTCCACGTTGATCGGTTAGAATCGGTTCAAAAACAATTTTTACTTTTCGCTTTAAGAGAACTTTCATGGGATTCCCTATATAATTTGCCTCCCTAAACTAATCGCTTGAAACTGAATAACCTTCCTACCCTTGCTAGTCGTAAAGAAATGCTCGGAATAATATTTATGATTAAATTATTAAACGGAGAAGTAAACTTTAACATTCCTTTTCGGCCATAAAAACATTTTAAATCAATTTTTTTTAAACAGTGTAGGACTTATTTTGAATTAAATGAGCCTTTCCGATGTTTGTGTGACAATTATAACACTCACTCCAGTACATTTGACATTTCTGACTCGCTTTTTAGCATTAAAAAATCGATACTATCCTCGCTTAACCCATAGCAACTTTTTTATTTTGTTTTGTTGTTTTTCCGACAGGGTGAATGATTGATGTATATTGGAACGATTTTTCGTCATCCCTTGTCAAATTTGGTTTTGAGACAAACCGGTTTCTGAACAGAACGAAAATCGACACTGATGATGGCACAACGCCGAATGAAATGCTGATGCCGCATGCATAAATTTCCAACTGGGCACGCTTTCATTTGAATTTTTTCCTACAATTTCTACAAAGGAGATGCATTTTTGCTGAGAAGCCTTCCATAGCAGAAAGACACTCGGAGAGTTTGCCAAGCCACTGCCGGGAGGGCGACATGTTTTAAAAAACTTTTCCAAACCACTTTTGACGTTTCCTGTCCCAGGACTCGAACCTTGGACCTTCGGTGGGGTAGGCAGGCAACACCACCGCCACACCACGGCGTCCGCCATTCATTTATTTGTATATAAATAGCTTCTGCTAACCACATTTTTTCAAAATACATGCCATTTTATGTTTGAAAAATTTCCGTTCAAAAAGACAGACGGACATACGGACCAAGCCGACTCAGCTCATCGTCCTTATTCTTTTAAACTTACGAACATTTCATGTTCACTAAAGGTATGAAAATCCAAAAAGGTATATAACTTGCCTTGTCCGAATATTTTACTTGAGCGTGATACGCTTTGCTTAATTTTCGGTAGAAGTATACTACAGGGTGGCGCAAAAGTAATCCTCCTATCAGAAAATGCTATAAATTTTGCGATTGGCCCCTAAAGTCAGTTCTGTTTTGACATTTGTATAGTAAACACATGCGAAATACACGTTAATAAACAATGTTACGCTACACTGCTCCAGAATATTGCTGACTATTTATTTGACCAATAATCGGTCGGGGCCAAACGGTTACTGTGAATGGTGAGCGCTACAGAGCAATGATCAACGAGTTCTTTTTGCCGAAACTTGATGAATTGGGATTGGAAAACATGTGGTTCCAACAAGACGGTGCAACAGCACACACTGCACGTGCCACAACCGATATGCTGAACATCGGAAGCTTACTTTTGCGCCACCTTGTACATACTATTGGGAAGCAATTGACCAATTTTGATTGAAATATCTAGTTCAAACTACAGGCAATCGCCGTTGAAAATAGCAGAATTTGTATGCTGAAAAGTGGGTGGTTCCACGCCTACTTCATCAAAATTCACAAAATTATTTTGCGGTTGAGCTTTGCTATAAAAGCTTATTATGTGTGCAAGATCTTACTGATATAGCTTGCATGGTTATAAAAATATCGCGTTTTAAATTTTACAAACAAATTTTTCAGAAGTATGTTAAAAAACTGGGCGTGGCCGTTGACCGATTTAGCCCATTTTTACAACGAACATTTACATTTATATGTGCAATATTTTCGCCAAATATCGTTTCAATAAATGAATTTTTGCCGAAGTTATGGCATAAAAAAATGTTGTCGAATAATTCACTATAAAAGGGGCGGGACCACGCACATTTTCAAAAATTTTTATTTTTCGACTTTCTTCGTTCACGGACAATTTGAAAGTGAAATTGGAATTATATAGAGCGTTTGTACTGAAAGTTGTTGCCTATTAAATATATCTATGATCCTTTTCATACCCGGAACATACCCTGTATTAATATAAATATATGTGCTTAATAATAATGTTTGATTTATGATTAATATTATTTCTAAATTTGACTTAATCAAAAGTGGGCGGTGCCATTCCAATTTTCAAAAATTTCTTAAAAAATTTATTTTCTGCCTTACCATTAATTAAATCCCTTTTTTTGTATTTTCGAAAATATTCTATCCATAAAAAGTAGGCGTGGCTATCATCCGATTTCGCCCATTTTAAATAGCGCTCGGAGATGAGTGCCAAGGAACCCGCATACGAAATTTCATCAAGATATCTCAAAACTTACTCAAGTTATTGTGTTCACAGACGGACGGACGGACGGACATGGCTTAATCAATTTCTCTTTCGACCTGAACATTTTGATATCTATCTCGATCCGTTTATGCCGTTACGTACTGCCGTTAGGCGACTAAAGTAAGTATACCTTGTGTGCGTAGCACTACATGGTATGAAAAGAAAGGATTTCATCACCAAAAAGTATAGAACATGCAAACTTATTTTATAAATATGAAAATAACTATTAAATTAAATTAAATAGTTTTCAAAAATTTCAACAGATTCACGTATTTTGTTTTAAAGTAATTACTCAATTTGCCATCGAAACACCTGCACAATCTTACTAGTTACGTTCTTAGCGAATTTAAAAAAAATATACTATAAATTGTTTAGACTAATGACGTTTTTTCACACCATCATCTTTGCAATGTATATGATACGTATAACCAGTTTCTTGTGTGACATACGATGCACTGCTATGCAAGTATAATTAGGCCATTAAAATTAGCATAGCGAAAATTGATGGGGAAGCCCAGCCTAATTTAAAACTTGATCAACACTGAAAAACTATGTAACTATCTGCACTTTGTTTGGCTTTATTTCAGTTGAATTTCCAAGCACGTCGGAGATGAATAGGAATCTTTCACCGATATTGATTAATAGTCATACACCTCTAACAGTAGCGGGCCCCATAGCAGCTAACATGATCAATGTCGGTGGCATGCACATTTTTCCAAATAAAACACTACCCAACGAGATAAAGCCGTACATGGCGCAATTTATTTCAGTTTGGGTACTATAGTCGCAGTAAGGTTTTAAAACAAGAAAAAATACAAGCTTTCCTCGATGTCTTCCGCAATCTAAAGGCACGCATTTTATGGAAATTCGAAAATGTTATGATTAAACAATGGGTGCCACAAAACGATATACTGGCACACCCTAATGTACGCGCATTCATCGCTCATGGAGGACTCTTGGGCACACAAGAGGCAGATTACCATGGTGTGCCAATGATAGGCATACCCTTCTTCCGGGATCAGGTAAGTAAATTGTGGAAATATAGCAAGGACCGTGAATAATGATTATTATTTTTTTTTTTTTTCTTGAGCTTTATTTTAGTTTTCATAATAAAATTCAAATGGCCTAGCCAACGAAGCCGCTGTTTTAATTCGCTTAACTTTATTTGCGTCTTCGTAAAGCTCATATAGCTCATCATTAGGTCTTCTCCGGTACCCGCCGTCGCCAAAGCGTAGAGGTCAACAAATTTTCGGAGAACCTTTCTCGCGAATACTCCCAGAGCCGCCTCATAAGATGTTGTTAATGTCCACGCTTCTGCAATATACGAGGTGTGTTCAAAAAGTATCGCGAATTTTGTGTTTTTTCAAAAATTATTTATTTATTCATGAATATCTATTTTGTCCCCTTCAAAGTAATCCCCATGATCATTTTTTTGTATCTTGTTCAACTCCTCCTTCGATGCCGTCTTTATCTCGTCAAGAGAAGCATAACGTCGTCCTTTCATGGGCCTCTTCAGTTTAGGGAACAAGAAAAAGTCACAGGGGGCCAGATCTGGGGAATACGGTGGCTGCGGCATCATTAGTGTGTTGTTGTTGGCCAAAAAGTCGCGCACAAACAACGATGCGTGAGCAGGGGCGTTATCGTGGTGCAAAAGCCAATTTTTGTTCTTCTTTGCACATCTTCTCGGCCTTCTGAGAACATTTTGTACCACCGATAAACGTTGCTTCGGTCCAACGTAGCTTCTCCGTATGCCACAGTCAACATTCGGAATGCATCCGCGCACTTAATTTCGTTTTTCACACAAAATTTGATACAGGTTCTTTGATCCATTTTTTTGAATAGGTAAAAATCGAAGACGATCCAAAACACGTGCAAGCAAAGCAGCTGTCAACAATTAACTGAACATTCAAAATGGCCGAGCCTGTCGGCATAAGTGAGAGACATGAGTACCAACATAACGCCACAAAAAATTCGAAATTCGAATATACGTAACCAGCGAAAATTCAAAATTCGCGATACGTTTTGAACACACCTCGTACATACGAAATTTCATCGAAATCGCGAAATAGCGACTTTGAGATATTGTCAATATACAAGAATAGCTCGTTAAAAATTAAAAGATATAATAACAATAAGTGGCAACCCTACTTAGGCAACACCTACGGAAAAATTCTTAGAATGTGGTACACTATGCATGTACCCATTTTCATCCAAATCGGTTGAGGGGTTTTCGAGATAGTTACTTACAAATATACAAACTAATAAATATACAAATATACAAGAATAGCTCGTTTAAAGTTATAAGATATATGTGTGGCACTGCTCCTCAAATGTCAGATAAACGGATTTTCGGTTACAAAGTGGAGCCACTCGCATACATACATACCTACGTTTCCTCTGCTGAAATTCCGTTTATTATTGGGATCATAAAACAGATTGCCAAATTCGGTAAAATAGTTTCTCAAATTTAAAGAAAACTACGTCATAAAACTTGAATTATGCGTTTTATCCGCCGCTATTTAAGTAGCAGATAAAGATAAGCGCATTCGCATATGCGTGTAAAAAAACAGGGCTAATAAACGAAATGAAAACAGAGGAAATGTGCAGTGATGACAAATGTTTTTATGTATTATACACAAATGCCGATTGCCGTTTTTCTCGTCGCAAAACGCAGATGTATATGCTTGTAAAAAACCAGACCTAATATTTGTATAGTAGGTTTTTTGTTTGCTAGGTTTCAGTTAGATTTTCTGTAGATTTGACGTCAATACCCAGCAAAGCTTTCTACTAGAACTTAGCTTAAACAAGTTTTTTCTGTGTCTACATGCAATGGTTCAAAATCAAATTAACAAAATGTTGCACCAGAACCCGTCTAATAACTACATACGTACATGCGAGTATATTGACCAAATAAATAATTTGATTTTGGCCGATTCGTTTGAAAATTACAGCTTAAGCGGTTTAAAATGTTTTTTATGCAAGTTCAAAACAAGTGCGTCTACAGTCATACACACATTTAGATATATGCGTAAATATGTAATTTTGAAATAAATCGCTAAAATGAATAAAAAATTGCACAGCGATGCGTTGATATTTCAGTTGAAAATTTGCATTACAAGTGATTAGCAGCAATTTCTAGATTGGTGATATTTCTAAATTATATTCAAAATAAACGGAATTACAGAAAGTGAAGTATACATAATTATTACAACATCACAAATTTACAATAAAAATGGTAACTAAAATTATATATATATATTTACTGCTGTAAAATTAAAAAAAATATGTGATTACCTAACAAAATATAAATGGAAAAGGTTGTTCTGAAGAAAATAAATCATACACAAGTAAACTTAAAAAATGTAAACCAAATTAACGCCAACATTTCAAGAAGAGCGTGACATATTTAATTTTTCGAGAATACTAAGTTTAAGCAAAGAACGTAAAACTATAAGAAGTTCCAACAACGAATGCAAGTGGACTGTCTGTAAAATGCTTGAATTCACTGTGTTTTAATTGAATATTTACACAAAAACTTATAGTTGGAATAAAAATAGAAGTGCTAATAGCCTTAAAACTCGCGATTTAAACGCAAATTTCTCCAGTGGTGAATTACCTACCCGCGAATTGATGATTTGCTGTTTCCCACTATTCGTCGCGTTGAACCTTCTTTGGTCATTCCCACAACAGCCGGTTCTACGTACCGGAATGGCTCGGGTTTTTATATCCGACCAAGGCCTGTTATTTCGACACTACCCTGCCTAACTTGTCACCTTTCCCTCTAACACTGTCACCCTCCGAGCAGCCCCCTTGCAGCAGCGCTGCTCAAAACTCTCCTACTCTAGGCTGGTTTTGAGTCCAACCCGGGACCAAGAGAATGGATCTGCTGCGTTTGATGGAAGAAGATTTACGTCAAAAGTTCACACTTAGTCCAATGTAATACTTTTAAAAGGTGGTTGCACAAAACTAGGTGCTCCGGGCTAAATCCCTCCACACATTGGCCCCCTAGTTTCTACAAAACTTTTGTGGCCCCTTGCTTCAACGCACACCACGATCTGTGGCACTCAAGCCTACAGGTTGATGGTAGGGGACAGGAATTAGCTGAAGAAATAGACGCTTCGACGTTTTGCACTGCGAACGGGGATGCCCCACTAGAGTAAATTGTTCTAGTTCGCCAGATCTTACTATCGTCACCGCTGGCCTTATAAACTGCGTTGACTGGCGACCAATGCTAACTCTTGCATCAGATCATTTACCGATAGTCCCCTCAATCGATCGCCCCAATGACTTTGTCACTTCTTAGAATCGCACTTTCACTAATTTCAGTAAAGCTTATTGGGTTGGGTTTCTTAGCTTCACTGAGAGCACCTTCGCTGCTCTTCCCATCCCGTCTGACGTACGAGAAGGGCAAAAGGCGGTTCGCATGGTCATAGCTTCAGCCTCTAATCAATACACTCCGCCAGGTAGAATTAAAGAGGTACGTCCGTATTTCCCCGCAGAGGCTGCGGCCCTGGCAAAGGAACGTGACAATGTGCGACGCTTGGACCCTACGGATCCCCAAGTTCAAGATAACAATGCGGAAATCAGACGACTGGTTGATCAACACAAACTCGCCAAATGGGAGGAGCACCTAAGGTCCTTGAAACCTCTCTGCTGGTGTTGGTAAATTATGGTCCACTGTTAAATCCTTCTCACATCCGACCAAACCTAACGACAAAATATCGATCGCCTTTGGTGATGAGGTACAGTCGAAACCGAAGGGATGCGCGAGCACTTTCTGTCGGAAATTTGTACTGCATCCTCCGGTCGACCAGGAACTTAGACGAGCCATCAGGGAAGCGCACAAACGAAAAAATTGCCTAGGGCCCATCGATAGCCTTCGACATGGTCAATCATGCATAACTCATTAACGACCTGGAGGATTCAACTCTTCCCCACTGTCTAAATCGTCGTGGCCGGCAGTCATCGGTTGAATTTAGACGCGAAAGATCAAAACCACGTATAATTAAACAAGGGGTGCCACAGGGTGGTGTCCTATCCCCGCTTTTGTTTAATTACTACATATCGAGGCTCCCTTCCCCACCAGAGGGTGTCTCGAGCGTCTCCTACGCCGATGACTGCACGATCCTGGCGACGGGCCCCTCTGTAGATGTGTTCTGCTCGAGAGTTAACTTATAACTCCCATCCCTGTCTGGTTTTTTCGCTGGACGAAATCTGACATTGTCACCGACCAAGTCCTCGGCCACCTTATTTACGACGTGGAAAGCGCAGGTGAACATGGAATGAGACGTCTACGTCGGCGGCATTAAGCTTCCGACTGTCACACACCCCAAAATCTTAGGGGTCACGTTTGATAACATGTTTAACTACGGTGCTCATGTAGCCGCGATAGCCACCAAAGTACAAAGCCGTAACAAAATCGTCAAGTCACTAGCTGGCAGCACTTGGGGTAGAGATAAAAAAGGTTACTGGCAACGTAAAAAGCAATCGGCAAGCCGGTTCCGAGCTACACGACGCCTATATGGTCGCCGGGGCTAGCAGACACACACTGATATAGGTTGCAGGCCTGCCAAAACACCGCACTCAGAACTGCCACGGGGTGCCTCCTTATGTCTCCTGAGCATCACCTCCATAGTGAGGCTAAAATGCTCGGCGTGAAAGAGTATAGCGAGATGTTGACCAGGCAATTCCTGTTCAACTGCCATAAACCGCAGCACCCAAACAGGAAATTGCTCAACGAAGGAGAATAAGGAGTCACCTCCGTAAGCACTATGAGGAGATCCAGCATCACATCTTTTCGCCGTTTGATCTAAAGGTGCACCGGCGGGCCCTCAATCTCATCCACACGGAGTCGGTAAACTCCTTTGTCAGCTCTCGTCCGGCGAATGCAGTCCTACATGCACAATATCCACCTGTTGCCGATGAGGAACTTCGTTCTGGATACTGTAACAGACTAAACTCTTACCTATCCAGACTGAATCTTTGTCTGCCCGGCATGCGGCGTGTCTCCCCATGATACTAGTCATCTGTTCATCTGCTCAACCGAGCCTACTCTTCTAACAGCAATTTCACTCTGGTCCACCCCTGTTGAAGCCGCTAGGTTTCTAGGACTTTCGTTAGAAGAGCTTGATGACAGTGTTGGATGAGAGGCGATACTTTGGGCAGGTTAAGTAGTCGCTAGCACAACAACAACAACCTTCTTTGGTTTTTAGGTTCTTTGGTTTAAGGTGTCAAACTTGTATACAAATGTACATACATATTAGGTATGATTTCCATAATTTTCATGAAAACAGGAAATTTAACGTTGAAGAAATCTATGCATGTATGACAATCATATCTTCATCCATGCACATCTTTATCCTCTTCAATCCCACACCGAAAATACGCTCTAAAAATAATTTTTTATGACTTATTTTAAATAACTGGTGTCTAAAGAGTTTATTTCAAACAAAATTCAATTTAAAAATTTTCTTTTTAATACTAAAAAACAGTTATTCGATATTTTTAATTTTTAATATAGCTGCACAATAAAACAAAATATTCTAATGTAATTCAAAGAAAAAGCTAATTCAATGTTTTTTTTTACTAAAAATAAATAAATATATATTAAAAAAAGTTAAAGTGTTTATGTGTACACAAAAAAAATACTGACTAACTTGTGACAAAATATAATCCAATCTTGCATATTTCACTCCATTTGAAAATATCGTATGAAATGAACGCAACGGAAGAAGTAAAGAGAGAAACTAAAAATGTAGAAAAGCGAGCGAATATGTTCCCAATAAATTGTTATATTGTTTAAGAAAAATAATGAAACATTGACAGCTATTTCACAAAGAAAACTTTTGTCCATATATGTGGACATTGTACCCGAAGAGGTTATATAATTTGCAAATTTAAGAACTAGGTTTTCTTCACCAGCAAAAGATAGAAGAAGTTAAAAAACTAAGCAAAATTATCAAACAAAAATTATTTTTTTATATCAACGCAGAAACATTTTTATATATATTTCATTAACCCCACGATTCTGTGTTCTTGACAAAAAAAAAATAAAAATGTTGTACCAAGTGGTTTGAGTTCTGCCCATTATTTCCTATGACTTCTTATATTCGCATCGCGCTTCTTTGATCGCTTAAAACAGTGCCTCCGTTATTCTACAATTTTCCGTATTGATTTTCGAATTCACAATCTCCCAAAAGATCCCAAACGGGTTTAGGTCTGGAGATTGAGCGGGCCAGTCTAAGATCTTGATAACATTTTATTATAACTACAGTGCCTATAAGTATGGTTGACATCATTATCCTGTTGGAACCTCTATTTTAGGGTAATTTTCTCCTCACCATATGACAACATTACAGCTCTTTAAATGTCTGTGTACATGAAGCGGTAATTTATGAATAGGTCCGATTTCTTGGCCAAAGAAACAAGCCGCAAACCAAAGTATTTCTACCGCCATACTTGGTAGTTCAGATGCAATACCTATAATTTAGTCGTTGTTGCTTTGACCTTCTTACTCGTCTTATTCCAGCTCAATCCTCCAAATGATACTTGAACTAGTCAGAGAATAATATAGTTTTACATTTTTAAATTGTCCAATTGAGATGCCACTTTGCAAATTCAATTCTCGATTTTCTGTTCTTGGTAGAAATAAATGGCTCTCTCGCGCGTCGCCGACTAAACAGCCCGGCCTCCAAAACTCGTCTTCTAATTGTTAAATAAATTTAACTTACTTTTTATTTGATTAGAAAAAACTGTTGGATCGCTTAGAATTTTTCTTTGAATCCTTGAGTCGTATTTCTTTGAAGTGTTTCGTGGTCTTCCTTCAGTATGGATTGTAGAAACAGAACTCGTCTGCTGAGGGGGATGTTTTAGTTTAGGCCAATATTGTATATCCAAAATTGATATATAGTTTTATTTACATTTGGAATAGTTTGGTAGCGAAAATATGAAAGACTTAACTTTCACTTTGCTAATATGCAGTCTACTTGTGCTAAATAAAAATCTTTTTTTTAAATTATTTCCCTGTCTGGTTACTTTCTAACCTCCAAAGAAGTTCCATCTAAAACTGATTAGTTCATATGGTGATTAAATAGCGAAATGAAAAAAAGTAAATAATTTTGTGGGCTCTACCCTGTTTGCTGTTTACTTTAAATAAAGGATCGACCTGCCTCGGCTGTAGATTGAAGAACATCCATGTTAATTAGAGTTTGTCTGGAAAATGCTCTACATGAAACTTTTTTACCAAGGTGCTATCCTTGGCAGAGATAAGGCATGTAAAGTCAATCACGAAGGAACTTGCTTTCAACAATTCCTTGAAAAGGGCATCAGAACATCTTGCATACTATTGAAAGCTCCAAATAAAAAACAAACATATTACAGATATGCTAGGATCCAGATTTTGGTCACCAAACCAAAACCAAACCAGAACCTAGCTCCGCTAAACTAGTGAATATGCACCTGTTTGGGCACTCCAAACGGGTCCTGGCTAGCGCGGGGCAGCTGCAGAGGAAGTGTTCGACACTTTCTATATCCTCCTCGTCAGAAGTCATTTAAAGGGACCCCCATGCGTTCACCATGTATTCCCATTAGACAATGACCCGTGAGTACCCCAATCAAGGGGCCTAGGGAGGTTTGAGATTGAGTATGGACTCGGTCCGTTTCTTACCGATGCAGGGCCAGGTTTGCCTGGATATCTCGCATGTGGTCTCGTCCATATAGAATTAGCTTTTCCCTCGAATTCGCGTAGGAGCCGAAGCTTAGTCGTGCCAAGAGGGGCTAGATGCTCTCTATTTGGTTCACCTCTGATTGCTCTGTGGCCTTCCTTGCTAAATCCCTTAGTAGCAACCAAATTATCCTTATGAACTGAATGGCCGGTGATAAAGCTATCCGGATAGCATATAGGAGATTTGTGTTTTTTAACTTTATTTATATACGCTGTGCTCGGTGAGGATACAATTTTTAAAAATTTAATAAAATATTTAGTGGGAAGTGTTTGGTGGCACAAAACATTTGCAGGGAGAGAGCGCATTTTGGCATTTGATTGGGGGAGAGAATTGCAAGTTTCTGCTGGGGGAATTTCACTCGGTAAAACTTGCAATGGAAAAACAGCTGATCATGACATAGGAAAGCAAAAACAATAACATACATATTTGAGCTATTAACCAATAAAAAAAGCAAAAGCTGTTTGGCTTGCAAGTTTTTACTGACTCGTGCTCGGCGGAAACTTTTTACTTTTTGCGTTTTGAGAGATTTGACCATCGTTCTCACTTTACATCAACTTCTTTGCAAGTTTTATTACCGAACACAGCTTTAATCTGATAACCCTAAATATATTTTTGAAGTATAATAATCGTTTTTCTATATTTTATGATTTATGGAAATGTGTCAGCAAAATTATTTGCATTTGCATTCGAAGTCTAACGGCTTGATCTACTTAAAGAAAAACTATGAGATATGCGTTATGTAGCTTTATCTTCTCTTTGCAAGGGAAGCAACAAGGCTGCAAAATCTCATATATGTAAATGGCCAAATACAGACGCCATTTAAATACTTTTTTTCTAACCGGAATATGTAGACTAATGAAATATTTTCATTTTGCAGCGTATTTTCGTGTTCACGAGAAACTAAATTTGCTTCAAATTGTTCGTGCGAAAAGTTTTCATAGCCAAGGTGTTGGCATTGAATGGCCAAGACCTACTTAACGGTGCGCCAACGCCCACATACGCAATTTTGAAATACATTTTGTTCAATGCACTTTTATCAGCATCTATGCACGTGCTTCTAGTAAATATATACCTGTATATCTTCGCTTGTACGCATGCACATGATAATGACGTTCAATCTAATATAAGTAAGAAAATCGAAGTGTATTTAAAACCGCGAATAGTATACTTAGGTGGGCTAGGCACAGCCTGCAAAAATATATATTCTATATAAAAATTTCACCATTAACGGGTCAATTCTGTGCGTAACCGGTAATTTTGTACCTGGAAGATTATCTAACCGAAAATCGTAACCGTTGGCAATGCAGTTCATATAACCACGATTCTAGCGTACATGGCAACGCTGTCAAAAACAAATAATGCGAAATAGAGAATAAAATGCAAACGCGAACGAAACTTCGTGTAAAAAGTGCTTATCTTGTTTATTAATTCTTGTAAACAAAATTTGTGGTATTTTTTGTCCACAAAAATATTCACAAAACACGTGCTATCTTTCGCGGTTACGAAATTGAACTGGAACTTAAGCCGGCAGAATATCAACAGGGTGTAAAAGTTTTCGAACTATTTATTTGTTGGTGAAACGAATGTTGTTACCACACTAGAATTAGGGCGTTGGAATATATTAAGATGAATATTATTTTTTCCGGAAACTATAAAGATATTTTATAATGGTCAAAAAAAGTGCAGTAAAACTTGCAAACCTTAATATTTGCTTACCATTGCTTACATTTTTAGGACAGATCTAATTTTTTCCGCAAAACTGTCAAACTATTAAAGAAAAAAAATGTTAGCTACATTGTGAATTAATATTTTTTTAGGTGGGCCGTTCCAGAGTAACCAAGCTTTAAACATTGGCATAGTTTTCTAATTTCAAATTCAAATTTTACTTTGTAAATCTGATAAAAAACCCATACAACCTATATGTCTTCTATATAATCATCTCTCTTTTCTTATCTCTTTGTCTCCATATTTTCCTTTTTCAATACCTCTACATCTGTTTTAGTCTCGCCACTAGTTGTCTGTATCTCTCTTTGTATTACCTGATCTCATGTTTCTATGTCTCTCCTCTGTCACGTTACGAATGTTATATATATGTGCTGTTCCGATATAGAGCATTGTCGAATTTGTCGCCCGGAAAACCCGGTACTTAAGAAGAGTACTCTGTTATATACTCGTAGTTACTCGCATCGGAACATCACTATCTGTGATTTATAAAATTTTTTCAAATTTTCACAATCGAAGTTTGGACATGACCGCGACTAACTTTAGAATTTTTAGTTGATTTTATTAACATTTTTTTTTTAAAAACACATCCAAAATTTCTCTAATGTAATTTGTTTCAATTATATTTCATTCTTGTATAACAGTTTACTTAATAAAATTTTACTTAAACTGAAAAAATAATACGGGAAAAATGAGTTAAACAAGCGACTTTCCATTGGCTTCGGGGGAAGGATGTCCCTCTTGAACATTTAAAAAAATATTCTGTTGGAACTACCAGATTTTACCAATCACTTAGCCTAGTTCTGTGTTCACGCGTAGAAAATTTTGCAAGTTGTCAAAAACTATTTGATAAAAATGTGTTTCACATAGTTTTAAGACTGATTCCAAATAATTTGATTACACGTCTTTGAAAAGACTACATAAAACGGTAGGAAAATGATGTATGAAACCGTTTTACGTTATTTACAATTACAAGAAGGTTAGCTCTCTAGCTGACGTTTACTTTTGGCACTTTCATTTTCTGGGTTTGTTTTGCGAACGAAAAAAAAGTAGGAGTATTTTTTCATTTGTCGAGGAAATGGTAGTAGAAAAATCCAAAAATTAGGAAATTAGTAGTTGTACATTTTGTAAAGTCAACTAAATAGAACATCAAAACATGTCATCCCATACTATCACTGTATAAATCGTTGTAAATTTTCTCTATAATCAATTAAAAAACAATAAACAACGGTCACTGCTCCAACAAAAATTAAAATCAATGCATATGAGCATACGTATCTTCGTTCTCTTGCCAGAATCATGAAAATATTGGTAAAACAAGATTAAAAGTTTTATTTCGGCTCATTTGGTTTACATGGACTGCAAAATATTGTGGTTTCGGTGTAAGCATGATACCAGGGATTTTCGTCAATCTTAGAACCTGCAATGGCTAATACAGTAAACTTATCAACTCAAACTCTGAATAATTGCACATTCGTGATTCTGACTATAGTGCTATCTTTTTTTTAATAATAATGACAAATTGACAAGATGTATATTTGTCGGAAACTTTTCAGGGCATAAAGAAAAACTGACGTTGTCTGCCAAGGGGATAGTAAAGTGATAAGTTTCAATAAGATAGGATTGGCTCCTATTATTCATGCACACCTAAAACAGAAGTTGACTTAAAACTGTTGCTTTATGCAAAAGTCAAGCCAGAACTGATTATCACACCCAGAGAATAGTGGTCGAGTTTTGTTAAAAATAACAGACTTTGAATCACATAAGGAACAGCTTTGAAGTTACTGTTGACCTTAGTAAGTATATAAGTATGCAGGGACAAAATTTAAGACAGCCGTTGCTATATACCGTAATGTCTCGAGTTTTAGACGTCCACGATTACATTACACCCCTAAAAGTCGATCTAAATAGTTGTGTAAATTAATCCATTTTCTGAACCAACTTACATAGTTAAAATTTGTTATAGTATTACATTTCTAACTACTATTTTTACATAATTTCGATAAAAGGCAACCCAGACAATGACAATTTTTCAGGCAGCAAAATGGCGGCAATTGTCAAAATATCATGAGACAAACTAGTTACTTCAATACAATATACCCTTTCGTGAACAAAGTTACACAATGTCTGACTAACTGCTGAGCCAAGACTTGATCAGAGGTTGGCCCAAAAACAATTTACTCAATGTCTGATTAGCACCAATTTGCTGATTATCTTCTGATAAAAGTTATCAAAGGATGAACCTCTGATTATGTGCTTATCAAAACAAAAAGTGACAGCTGAAAGTAAAAATCTGATTTTGCGATACATCTTTTTGCTAACAAACTCAGCTAGTAATAAAATTTAAAAATGTAATAACATCCACCATATAAAGAAATATCACAATTGAAATTTGTACGCCAAAATCATGATCCAACTACAACAGGTCGTAGCAGCTCGACAAACACACAAAAATTTTCCATGTATTTTGTTTTTGTAATTTGTGAGTTTAACGTCAAAATCGTACTGAGAAATGAGTGTAATGTCAAAATTCGAGCCAAAAGTGAAAATCATCTGGTCTATTAACACGACCTGTATTTTTGGATCATGGCCAAAATGATTGACTTAAAATTGTAAACAAGAGCAGCTGTCACTTTGTATGCGTTCACAATGCAACTTTTGTGAATTGTTTCCCAAAAACGTTCACAATGATCAACTTTATTATGATAACTTAATCAGACTTTTGTGTAAACGAAAATGTCATTCTGAGGCAAGCCATGATTAGGTTATCATGTGATAAAGTTTATCATAACCAGACATTGAGTAAACGGCCTAAAAGCCGCTTTATTATATACACTTGAAAATATATCTATCAAAAAAGAAAAGTTTTTGTTTCTCGGGAGTCTTAATGTTTATTTAAGAAAACAGCAGCTGACTATAATTTATAATTTAGAACGATCATGATGTTCGTTCATCATTATGCATGTACCAGTTTATGTCGTATGAAAAGTTCATTAACAACATGTTTTTATATGAAAATGTGTTTGCACAGTGATGCGAATCTCGTGAAAGGCTATGACTTGCTTCGTGCATAAAAATATAAAAACCTGTCTTTAGTCGACATATTTAACAAATTTAGACGTAAATAATGGTAAATATTTAAGTCTAGCTCATTTTAGTAGTTAACCTTTTATGTTACCAAGTGCCAATCAAATAGTGGACTTAGATATTTTGCATAGAAGTTTAAATTGAGCTGCAAAAATTAATAGGTGAATTCTGTAAGCAGTATCTAGTCACTAATAGAGATATTTTGTGGTCAATTTCAATTTTGATACAATTTGGTATTCAGTAAGATGTCTCACATCTCTGGTCTCAAAAAAAGAGTCACTTATTTGTCAGTTGGTGCCAGGCAGGTCACAAACAGTAAAATATTGGGTTAAAAATTAAAGAAATAAAAAAAATAATACATTTAAGGTGTAGAAACATTTACATATATAATTTAAAAAATTTTATTTCATAAACAAAAAATAAAATATAAAATAAAAGTCATGAATTTTCCGCTAACCTGCGTCTCACACTTTGTACTCGAGACGCTTACTACCCGGGGTACTGAGATATGTATACATCCACTGTCAAACGTTGTCCTTGAGATGTATACAAGTGTTTTTTCACCACATATCATTGGTGAACTTCTTGTGATTTTCTCTTACAGAAAACCGAAATCATCTGAAGTCACAAAAAATGTCTGTAATGAAATGAAAAATCTCAAATTTAGCGACTTGAGATGAGACAGACTTAATACTGAAATAAAACATTTTCAGGGGTTTTTAACGCAGAGACAAAGCTTTCCATGCGATTTTTAGCTTTATTTTCATTGTTCATGCGGTGAGAACATCCGTTGTCACAGCGTAGAAATAAGTATGTTACTGAATGATTAGATTGAGACATTAAGGCTATCTTCTTACACCTGTAAACAAAAAAATGTTCGGAAATAGCTTACCGTCAGGAAAAGCACCAAATAATAACAATAAAGTAAATTCTTTAGTAATTATGTTGTAATTTTTTTTGGATACATTTGATTTCTATATTGATTATAATTTCTGTTCAAATATCGTATTCTAAAATACGTCCTACCCAAAAGAAATCTTTTCAAAATTTTATCTTCTAAATTTAGAAGTTTTTTAGCATCAGAAATTAAATTTGCCATATATCCAGAAGAATCGTTCATCGGTACCGCCGGGAGTCGGAAAAACTTTACTTTGCTTTCTTTGCACATAGATCCGGTGTGCAATTTCTAAATATACAGCTCATTGTGCTAAAAATACAATTAAGTAAATAAATACTTTATTTATGTCCGTGCAAAAAGTAGACCAATATTTTACGTACCTTTCGATTTATTTCACGAACATATAAAAAACTAAATTCAGAAATATCAATTATTTTCTTCAATTGCAAAATTGTTTCCGTTTGAAGTAAAAATCAATTAATTTTTGGTACAAGAATACGGTAGCTCATTTTCAAAAAGAAATGTCACAAACACAGTTTATGTCAAATGGTGGCAATCGCTGGGAAGAAGAAGTGGAACTACCCTTGAATAAATGCTTGCGTCTCTCGTAACCGAGCTGTGCCGCATTGTTTGTTTACTGGCGTCAATATCCCAAGCTTTAGTTACGTAATTGATGCAACCCATGAGCGTAATATCCTGTTCTTTATTTGCATCTATGCGTTGAAGTGCTTTCTTAACCACTGATCCGATAGAATGTTTTAAAGTTTTTAATTACTCCCTAGTCGAGCGAATACAACTTAGCTGTCATATTCGGTAAAAAGCGCCAATTAAAAAGATTTTAGTTTGTTTTGAACTTTCCTAGGATGGCCAGAACAATTAATAATAAACAGTAAAATTTTTCAGCCAGCACTTAGAAAATGCGTATCCAATTTGTAAACCCATTATTCTGACCTCCAAGCCTTGGAGTTTGCTACATAATATATGGAAAGTAGGGACACGATATCGAATGCAAAGTATCAATGCTGTACTCATTTGAAGTATCGCTGTACAAGTATCGGGTATCCGGTAGTATCGAAACAAAAAGACTCGGTGCTCAAACTATCGATTCTAAATTTAGATATAAATAAGCAGTTCAATCATGCAAAGTTGTACCTTAACATACATAGGTATGTTATGCTAAAATTGAAAGTTTTGGCTTACTCTGGAATTCTAGATATCCTAGCAATGAAAATAATAATCAGCTGACCAATTTTTATTGAAATATCTAGTTCAAACTACAAGCAATCGCCTTTGAATATAGCCGAACTTTTATGCTGAAAAGTGGGCGGCGTCACGCCTACTTCTTCAAAATCCTCAAAATTTTTTTGCGGTCGAGTTTTTCTTAAAAAGCTTATTATGTGTACAAGATCTTATTGATATAGCTTGCATGGTTATAAAAATGTCGCGTTTTACATTTTACAAACAAATTTTTCAGAACTATGTTAAAAAACTGTGCGTGACCGTCGAACGATTTCGTCCATTTTTACAACAAATATTTCCCTTTATATAGTCAACATTCTCATCAAATATCGTTTCGATAAATCAATTTTTGCCGGAGTTTTGGCATAAAAAGTTTTGTGGAATAATCCATTTTCGAAAATATATATTTTTCCACTTTCTTCGTTTACGGACACTTCGAAAGTGAAATAGAAATGATATAGAGCTTTTGTACGCAAAGTTATATATCTGTGATGCTTTTCAAAATCTTTCGTATAAAAGAGGGCGTAGTTCTTTATTGTAGCTGCTCCCATTTTTTTCCTGAACATACCTTGTATTAATATAAATATGTGTACTAAATTTCGTTTCGATATCTTGAAAGGTTTTTGATTTATGATTAATAATATTTCTAAATTTGAATTAATCAAAAGTGAACGTGGTCGTCCACCGATTTTGCTTATTTTTCTTGGGCGTACTCTACATTTCTATAGTATACCTCGTATTAAGTTTCGTAGTTCTATCTTACACGGATATGAGGTTATTAACAGTCGAATGTGAAATTTGCTTGACTCATAAGTGGGTGGTGCCACGCCCACTTTCCAAATTTTACAAAAATCATATAAAGAATAAGAAAATTTATTTAAGTACCAAATTATATTATTATACCTGCATCAGTTAATTAGATATGGGCAGTTCAATATTTTTGATTGATTGATTGATTGATTGATTTATTCATTTTTCTTTCTGAAATAAACATTTGTATTCAAATTACAATTTTAACTTAAATTAAATTAAGACTGTTAATATTAAAAGAAAGAAAAGGTAAGGCATTCTGCAAAAAGTATTGATATTTTAGTATCGAATGCCGTCTTAAAACAAATTAAATGCACATTATCAAAAGTGTGTGGGGTGAAATTCAGTATAACCTATACATTGTAAAGTAAATTTAATTAAGTTGGTTTATGAAAAAGATGTGTACATTCTTAAGAGATTACAGATTTAGTTCAAGTTTACTAAGCTATTGGGTTCAGCAAAACTTTGATGTCATTGTGAGATTGTTCTAATAAAAATGATTTAACCTTTGATAAAAATTTAGGCAAACTTCTAATGACACGTATAGACGCAGGTAACGCATTGAAAATTTTACAAGAGACAATAGTGTAGAAGTTACTGAAGTGACTTGTGCGATATATGGGAACATAAACAAGTCCGTGTGAGTTTTGTCTTAGATTGTAACTATCCGAGACCAGGCTATGTAAATAACCACAGCGAAGGAAAAATATCTTTAAAGCTTTGTAGTAGTACATATGTTTTACGGGAAGAATTTTCAGATCTCTAAACAGGTCGATGGTGTGATGAAGACGGTTTACATTCGATATTTTTCTTATGACACATTTTTGAGTAATTAAAAGCTGCTGGATTTTACTATAAGATGCCTCCTTTCCATATAACTTTTATGAAAAAGTAGGCGTAGTCGAAAAGTGATTTTGCAACAATAGTATGCCTCCTAAGAAATTTCGTTATACTAGCGTAAACGGTTCTGAAGTTATTAAGAGTCAAAGTTTGAAAATTTCTTCACTCATACGAGGGCGGTGCCACTCCCGTTTTCCAAAAATTTTATAAAATCGTCAATGGGACAGCCAAATTAAAAAATCTAGCAAATTTTATCATTGTAGCTGCTTTCACTATTGACCTATTTTATAAGTTACCCTATTTTATAAGTTTTGCGACATTTTCGATATCGAGAAAAGGGGCGCGGTTATGGTTCGATTTTACCCATTTCAAAAAGCAAACTAACCTGGCCGGAAAGCAACCTGTGTCACAAATTTCATTCAAATAACTAAAGTTTTACTCAAGCTATCCTGCCCATGGACGCACGAACATGTCTTAATGGATTCCTCTGTTCATTCCAAGAACTTTGATATAAGGAACTCTATATCCATCTATATTATTTTGTACCGTTACAAACCACCGTTACATGACCAAAGCTATAATACCCTCTGTACTCGTACACGGTAGGTACAAAAATACATACTAAAGGTTTTAGAAATAGATAAAAAAATGTGTACAAAAATGTAACCGAAAGCGTAAAGCATTAAACGAAATTGTTTTACCATAATTCCAAAACATTTGTTTCTTTGAGTTTCGAAACAAAAAAGAAATTGAAAGAAGACAGAACTAATTTCAGTTGATTTTTAAGAAATGGCTTAGTTGCAGAATGTGTCAGTACACATTTTGAGGGAAAAGTTTTTATTTTAATGATTTGTGCAATTAGTATGAAAAAAAAAAATTATATGCAAGTATTAAACAATGCTACTAAAGCACACATCGCAGTGTAAAACGTGCAGTTAAACCCGAAACTAGACTCCCTTACTTGTTTTAGTAATACTTCATTTTATTTTTTGATAACAAAAAGTGTAATGTTGCGTGTTGTTTATTTAGTTATTCAGTTATTCTTTAATTTATCTATTGTTTCCAGCTTACGAAAATACTTACGCCATTACTGTTACTCACATCGTTGACTATGCTCCCACCCACCATAGACGCCGCTAAAATACTCGCAGTCTATGCATTTCCGGGCAAAAGTCATTTTATGATGCATAGCGCGCTGATAAGCGAATTGGTCAAACACGGGCATGAGGTAGGCATTACTAAATTGCAAAACATACACATATATACATATGTATATTAAAAATCATTCCATTTAATCATAATTGGCACTATAACATACATTTTCTATTTCAATTACATGTCAAGGTAACCATGATAACGGCATTTACACTGGCACCACTCCATCTGGGCAACAACTATACAGAGATTCTTATCGAACCAGTTTATGATTATTGGAAAGAGGGTGAGTTGGTTACCGGATACAATACTCACATACATGTGTACTAGTCTGCGTCAAACAAAAATTTCGGAATGGCTAACAAAAATATTGCAAAAGCTTTAGACATTAATACTAATTTTTATAATTTTACGACTACTAGTTTAGATTTTTTAGGACCGATCTCATTATACCTGTTAACACGATAACATGAGTACATTTTGCGATATCTTAATGAAATTTGGTATGCAGATTTCTTGGCACTCATCTCCGAGCGCTATTAAAAATGAAAATCGGATAACAGCCACGCTCACTTTTTATATACTCGTATAGAATATTTTCGAAAATACCAAAAAAAAAAGTATTATTCAGTACATAATAAAATGTGGTGGGTACATTAATGTTAAGGCAGAAAATAAATTTTTCCAGAAATTTTTGAAAATGGGAGTGGCACCGCCCTATTTTGATTAAGTCAAATTTAGAAATAATATTAAACATAAATCAAAAACCGTTCAAGATATCAAAACGAAATGTAGCAGACATATTTATATTAATACAAGGTATGTTTCGAAAAAAATTGGGCGAAATCGGTTAAGAGCCACGCCTAATATTATACGGAAAATTTTGAAAAGATCACACATATATTTAAGAGGCTATAACTTTGCGTACAATATCTTTATATCATTTATATATCACTTTTAAAGTGTCCGTGAATGAAGAAAGTCGAAAATATAAATTTTTGGAAATGGGAGTGGCCCCGCCCCTTTTATAGTGGATTATTCCACAAAACTTTTTAAGCCATAACTCCGGCAAAAACTTATTTATCGAAGCGATATTTGGTAAAAATGTTGACTATATAAAGGGAAATGTTTCCTGTAAATATGGGCGAAATCGGTCAACGGCCACGCCCAGTTCTTTGACATAGTTCTGCAAAATTTGTTTGTAAAATGTAAAACGCCATATTTTTATAACCATGCAAGCTATATCAATAAGATATTGCACGCATAATAAGCCTTTTAAACATAACTCGACCGCAAAAAAAATGTTGTATATTTTGTGAAAGTAGGCGTGGCGCAGCCCAATTTTCAGCATAACAATTCTGCGGTTTTCAAAGGCGATTGCTTGTAGTTTGAACTAAATATTTAAATCAAAATTGGTCAGCTACTTCTCAATAGTAGGTAGTATACTCCTACCAAATTTGGAAAACAAATTTTGACAACTACGAATGTGTACACATTCTACATGCATGTGAGATTGCAAGTTATATTATTTTAAATTAATTTACATGACGCGTTAGCAAACTCTAAAATATACGAAATATAAAGGCAGAAACAAAGTAGATTTAAAATTTATTTACAAAATATTGACTTTTGCACGTGTGTTTCCCATATCGTCCCCTTTGCGCGAAAATATCGTAAAGGACAAAAAGCATTTTGCCTTGAATAGATGCGATCAATCTGGATAGGTAAGAGTTTAACCTAGTACAGTACCCAAATGCATTTTGAATGAATACTGTTCAGCGCCAGCCTGCGCAGCTTTGGTTGCGTTGTTATGTGGTGTCCCTATCAACCAAGGGGAGCTCTGCCTCAAGAAATTGCCTATTAGGATGATGCGGTTTGCAGCAATTTAACAGCTACTGCCTGCTCAGCATTTCATTATGCTCTTTTGCGTTAATTACGCTTGCCTCGCTGTGTAAATTATGTTCCGGTGACATAAGAAGACATGCCGTAGCAGTCCTCAGTGCGGTGTTCTGGTGCAGTCTTCCAGTTTATTTCTCCATCGCCGACAATATCGACCGAACTTTTAGTGGTAACAATGTCAGCTTTCGTGCCAAAAAACCGGAAAGAGTTGGAAGATAACTTTTTATTCTGGAGCACAGCTCTTCGAAGGAAAAACCCCTTAAGGTGGAAGACGAAGCCTCAAAATGTAGTAATTGAACAGAAGCGAAGATAGGACACCACCCTGTTGCATCCCTTGCTACAGGGTTTTTATATTGCTTTTTGAATACAACAGACGATTGTCGACTACTCAGGTAATTGATAAGCCAGCGTTTGAGAAAGGGAGGGAGAGCAAAGTCATCCATATCCGAAACCAGCTACGCATCATTGACTCTATCAAATTCTTCTGACAGGGCAAATCAACGTCTGTCTGGGTTTCTAGTTTACAATATAAGACTTTTGAAAGTCAATTTGCAACAGCGACTTCCGTCTGTACTAGTTAGAAAACCCCCCGAAACAATTTACATTAGAACTAAATGTTCCCTATTATTTATGTTTTGTAGCTTTTTCTAGTTAAAATACGTGGCGAAATACTTTTAATTTGATAACCTTTTTTAGTTCTTTGTAAAACATCCTCAGTGGCATCACCTGGCTAGAATGTTTTAGAATGAAGCATATTAATCTGTATAACGATTTTCGTCCAAATTGGTTCAGCTGCTCCCGAAATAGTAGTGGATATAGAAGTATATAAATAAACAAGATAAATGTACAAGATTGGCTCGTTTAATGTTATAAGGTAATGCAAATAAAAATCAATCCCCTTCACATTCTACTTTAGGGTTGAGGAGGAAATAGTACACAAATCGCTTACTAGATATATTCCATATTAAGTTAGTTGTCCCTTACGATAAAAAAGAACCCCCATTTTTGGCACAACCATATTCATTTCAGCTATAACATTTTACCAGATGATGCGCTGATCCATATAGAACAAATTTGCATTAAAGAGTAAATTTCGAAAAAAAATTCCTTTGCGATAGTTTCACGCAAAGGGATCGATATGTCTAAATTTGCAACTCAAAATTTGCCTTTTCATTTAACACCGTAAAATGGAAAATACTTTTACACCATAAAAAATATTTTTCATCTCATTTTTCCTCTGGACACACAGTAAAAATTTAGCTGTATCAGATAAAGCTGGACTTATTGGGGTGTTTGTCGTATCGCTGTAGTCGTATCCTTAACGTAAGAGAAAAACCAACATGCAAATGGTCGGTAAGGTCACTTTACGGATAAGGAATTACGATACACCACCATAAATTGATTGCATTGTTTCCCATAAGGTTGGTCGAATCAGCTGTTTTATAAGGTTACCGATAAAGCACCAATAACTTCAGCTTAAGCCTTAACTCCAAGGGAAATGTTGGAGGACTGGGTTTTAATTGAATATTTACAAAAAAAGTTACCATCAATTTTGCAAAGACGTTTCATAACACCCCTTTATAAATAATTACTTCGAAAAAGTACCATTAAATCAGACCTGTTAAATGATGACTATTAATCGTAATGATTGCCGGTTTGATTAATTACTCTTATTATTCTTGAGAATCCATTTAATTATTGATTACCAATTACTTTCAATTTTAACAATTACTTACCAATTGATTAAAAAAATAATTTAAAAAATCATGACTTTTTAAGATTATTAAAATAAAATCAAAAATAATCAAAAAAAAAAGTTGGTTGGATCACTCCTGAATTTATTGTTGTTCTTTTTTTTTTTGATTTTTTTGGATTGTTTTTTGATTATTTTTGATTTATTTTATTTTTCTAATCGTAATCAATTCGTAATTGCCTTTTCTTGAAAAACAATTAAAATAATCACTACCAACTAATAAAGCCGTCTAATTAATTGATTACTAATTACTATTAACTACTACTAATTAACAGGTCTGCATTAAATATAAATATAAATAAATGTATGTATAGGGAAAAGTGTATATGGTATTTAAAACCAGGAATGGGCGTTTTCAAAAATTTGAGTGATGGGTGAAATATTATTGGTTATTCAAAAAATTTTGAAAAACAAAAAAAATTAAATTTTTATTCAAGCTTTTTAAAATGAAAAATAACATCTGGATTATACCCGTATGTGCATATAGACATAATGCGTATTTATAAAGATTCTTTCGGTTATTTCTGTATAAATTGAGATTCACTGAGTTGATTGGATGCAAGTTCGGGACCATTGTTTGACAAAATAAGGCTTTTGGCGGGATTCCTTCGATGTTTTCGGGATAGTTTTAGGAACCATTTTGTGACTTTTTCAGGGTAATTTCGGGACATATGCTGAATTGTGGTGTGAGCTTTACCCGATCAATTCGGAGTTGTTTACGGGACTATTTTGGAATCATTACGAGACCTTTTTGGAGCAATTTCTTTGAAAATATCCCACAAGGATCCTTAAAAGAATTCAAATATGCACCCAAAAAAGTCTTAATATAATCCATCAATCAATTACGAAATGGTGGTGAAAAAAGTCTAAAATTATCCCTAAAACTTTCCCGACATCAGCCTGAAAACCACCAAGTAGTCCCTAAGTAGCCTTATTTTGTGCAGCAATGATCCCGAAATTGAATCAAATAAACTTAGTGCATCTCAGTTTATACAGATATAACCAACAAAATCTTTACAAATACGCATTATGTCCATATGCACATACGGGTATAATTTTGCTGTATCTCGATGTGCTACTTTTCATTTTCAAAATCTTGAATAAAAATTTAAATTTCAATTTTTAATCAAATTTTTTTGAAAAGCTATAATATTTCACTCATCAACCAAATTTGTTTTAATACCAAATAAAATTTAATGTTTTATTTTAAAAGTTTTTTATTCAAAGTGACTTAACCATGTTTAAACAAGTTTTTGTTTTTGAGTAACGGTAATTTTTTTTGTTTTCGGTTATCCATTATTTCAAAATTACTCTTCGCTTAAGTCACAAATACGATGAATGCAAGCAGTACCTTCTTAGCGTTTTTACTGTCGGATTTACAAATTTTCAAAGGAAGTGGGCATAAAAAAGGAAAATATGAAGCGTAACCGGTAATTTTATACCTGAAACGTTTTCTAACCGAAAACCGTTGACTAGGTAATGCAGTTCACGTACTGCGAAAATTTGTAGATCCAAAGTAAAAACATGCAAACGGGAAACCATACCAATGTTTAAATTTTGATTACTCGAAAACGTCCCTCCTAACGAAAATTTGTATTCCAAACTTTTTTGTTGGGACTTTGATTCTATTTGGTTACTCCAATGGTTTGTGATAAAACTGTGATAAAACTTCACGAACAAATCGACAGTATAAAGCTGCACATTAAAGCATTCAGCCTGTAAATGAATTAACCCTGAAGATGTTTGTCGCGACGTAACCGAAATATATTGAAAAATAGGTATTATTGAAACATTTAAGTTGATCTTTAGCCAGCAAAACAAAATCAATAACTGCAATACAAAAGCTTACTAAAAACTTCACTTTATAAGTTTACAAACAAAAACTCTTTGCTGTGCCGGGTCTAATGTCAACATTTTGTTGTTATTATATTTTTGCAATTTTTTATAGTAAAAACCAAATCCGGCGCCAATTCGCTGTTTGATATGCCAAAAGATATGCGTAACTTTTTATATATGCTAAGAACACAGGGCATAGCCTCAACAGAGCATGCACTAGCACAAACCCAAGTAAAAGAGATAATCAACGCAAATCAAACTCAAGGTGTCTACGATCTCTTGTTGGTAGAGCAATTCTACCAGGATGCTTTTTTAGCTTTGGCTCATATATACAATGTGCCAGTGATTAGTACGGCTACGTTTGCTATGGAACATTATATGAGTCAAATGTTTGGTATTATTACACCGTGGTCTTATGTGCCGCATGGTTCATTGCCACTAACAGATCACATGAGCTTTTGGCAACGTGTACAAAATGTTTACAATATTATACGAAGTGATGTTAGTCGAGAATTTCAATATTTCCCAATGATGGATGCAGTTGTGGAGAAATATTTTGGACATTTACCGAGTAAGTAAAATAATTGTGAAACTTAAACGAAAAATACTAGACAATAATTTCTCGCGAGTCAACGAGTTAGGGGTAACTATATGTTTGAGTTGAAACCAAAAGAAAAGTTAAGGTAGAGGGGAAAACCAAAAGCAAACTATGAAGAAACATAACGCCTTTATTCAAATCGGGTCCGAGGGTATTTCTGCCATGGACGGCTTTTTAACAAAAATTCATCTGCTTTGCTTTGCAGATGCCTTTCGGAGTCGGCAAAAAACGGTAGCTCCCGCCAATTTGTATAAAAAATTGGAAGCAGCAAGCCACAAATTTGTATTGTAAAAAAAAGGTAGTAAATGTAACTGAAGTAACTATAAAACATATTTTAAAATAATTATTTTTATTAACTAAATATAAAAAAGTTGAGGAAATTGTCGGGATTCGAACCAGCAACCTTTGGAGCAAAGGTCTAGTATATATTCATTAGGCTACTGACCCGTTTCCACCGTCGTTGCCTAACTTGGAGTTTTATCAATCAGTTTTCAACAAACCCTTACTCTACGTTTAATAAAACGTTAATTAAAAACTGTTTTCCAAACCTCATTTGCAATTTTTAAAAAGGGATCACTTCCATTGATTCGACAATTTTTTCCAAACGTTTAACAATGACTACAGTAAACCATGATTCAATTACAAGATAGTTAGCTCTCTAGCTGACGTTTACTTTTGGCGCTTCCATTTTCTGGGTTTATTTTGCGAACGAAAAAAAGGTAGGAGTATTTTTTCATTTGTCGAGGAAATGGTAGAAAAAAAAAATCAGAAAAGTAGGAAATTAGTAATAATATATTTTGTAAAGTCAACTAAATACAACATCAAAACATGTCATCCCATACTATCACTGTATAAATCGTTGTAAACTTTCTCTTTAATCAATTAAAAAACAATAAAAAACGGTCACTGCTTACGTATCTGCAATCAAAATATGTACGCACTTCGCCCTCTTGCCAGAATCATGAATGTGCTAAAATGAAAATGTTGGTAAAACAAGATTAAAAGTTTTATTTTAATTCTAAAACAGCCATTGCTACATACCGGAATGTCCCAAGTTTTAAACGTCCACGAATACCCTACACCCCCAAAAGTCGGTCTAAATAATAGTGCAAATTAATCTATTTTCTGAAACCACCTTATTTAAAATTTTGTATAATATTACATTTTTAACTACTATTTTTACATAATTTCGATGAAAGGCAACCCAGAATGTAAATGACAATTTTTCATACAGCAAGATGGCTGCAATTGTCAAAATATGTCACTAGTGAGCTAACCTTTTAGTTATTGAATCATGATAGTAAACGTTTTTTAAACGAAAAGCTTGCTAAAGCAGGTTTATTGTAAGCTTATAGTAAACTTATTTTAGTTGTTGGGATAAAAATGAAATTTTAAGGAAAAAATTGATAATGTTTCTTAATTCTTGGTAATAGTATGTGTACGAAATGTGTGCTATTTTCTTTCCACAAAAGTATTTACTTTACATTTTTTGAGGTTACGTGAAGTAACCATCTATTTTGGTGGTTACGAAATAAGTCGTCAACTTAAGTCGGCCGAATGCCATATGATTTTAAAACAATGTTGTTACTTCATTAGAATTAGGTGATAAGTCGTCAATATTTATTAATAAAAATGTCGACAAACTAGTTGAATGAACTGCGTCAACGATAGTGCCTCCTTTTGGTTGGATAATCCGGTAAGAAATTACCTGTTACGTCTAGAACCAGGCCGATAGCTATAGATTCGTGCTTATCAGTTTGATTATTTTATAATTTTCAAGCATTTTCAACTTTCAGTAAAATTTCCCAGTGTATCAGCAATGGATAAGAATCTATCTGCCATATTGATCAACAGTTACGCACCATTATCGACAGTAACTCCCATCACAGACAATATGATTCATGTTGGGGGACTGCACATTTATCCTCCAAAACCACTTTCAGCAGAAATTCAAATATTTTTGGACGAGGCCGAGCATGGCGCTATCTATTTCAGTTTAGGAAGCCAAGTTGAGAGCAAAGATATGCCGGCGGAAAAGTTACGATTATTCCTCGAAGTATTTCGTAATATGAAACAACGAATTTTATGGAAATTTGAAAACGAAAGCATAATAAATTTACCGAAAAATGTTATGGTAAAAAAATGGCTGCCGCAAAGTGATATATTGGCGCACCCTAATGTACGCGTATTTATCACACACGGTGGCATGTTTGGTACACAAGAGGGCGTGCACTATGCAGTGCCAATGTTGGGCATGCCATTTTACAGTGATCAGGTAAGTAAATGAACGAAAACGAAAGTTAATAATTAAGAACTCATTGATGATTTGCTCTTTTCGTTTTTAATATTCCAAAAGCTTTTAAATTTGAAGAAAGCTGAAAATGGTGGATATGCTATAGCTTTGGATTTCCATACACTTACACGCGACACACTGAAAGAGAGTCTACGGCAGTTGCTCTACAATGCCACATATCGAGATAATATAAAACGTGTGTCTCGCATTTTTCATGACCGTCCTATGGGCCCACGTGAGAGCGCCCTATATTGGATCGATTATGTGATACGCCACAAGGGAGCAATGCATCTACGTGCTGGTGGCTTGGATTTGAAATGGTATCAACTCTATTTGGCGGATGTGGCAGCTCTGTTTTTGAGCACTGTAACTGTAGTAATAAGTATTTGTTTTATGCTCATTCGTTGGACTTTAGGCATCTCTTGCGGCTTCAGTAGACGAGCGATTAAGAAAAAAACGCAATAAGTCTTATAGACTTCGCAAATATATTTGTTGTAAGCAATAGTACAGTAAGTAAAATAAGTCAGTAGACTAGTTGTAAAATATATTTATGTTAATAAATTATATTCTTTTGGCGTTTGAGTTGTTTTATTCATCAAGCTTCCTACACACTAAAACTTAGCCCTTCATGGCATGCGCTAAGCCCCATGACTACTATCTAATGGCAACATCGCCTCTGCCTGTTTCGCAGGCCATCTTAAGGGTAATTTGAAAATTCGGTGACTGTCTAGAAAAAGATAGAAAAAGTAAACGCTTGTTTGTTGGAAAAGTGCATTTTTATTAAAAAGAAAAAAAAGAAGTGAATTATTTTGCGTTTACTACTACGGCCTTCTTTAAACCCAGCTCTACTAGAACACAGAGTATTATAGTTTAGTCCACATAGAGAGGGTTTGTAGGGAATCGAGATAGATTTCTATGTATCAAAGTTCTTAGAATGAATATATAAGCGATTGAGCCATACCCGTCGGTTTAGAATATGTCCGAGATAGGCATACCGGTCGTATGAAGCGGCTTAACCCTTATCACCCTACGTGAATTTCTGAATTCGAAAAAGATTGTTTGCTGATAGCGTCCGTGTATAAACTGAAAGACTCTACATAAGATTTTATGTACGGGGCATGGCTGTCTTAGAATGTCTTCGACTTAAGGCAATGCTAAGTATCTATCTAACGATATCTGCATAATTTTGAATGTAATAGTCATTTGAAAACACCCCAAAGTGATTCGAGTTAAATGCACAAAGTAATGACGTGCAACTCCATTGTTGATCTACAGATATGATGCCTCTTACCTCCCATTACCCATCTTCTTCTTCCTTACGGCAGGAGGGATGACATGGCCTAGAAGGTTGCACTGGTCATACCAAATCGCGAGTGTACTTGGTTCATATTCGGCAAAGGACCGTCACTTTCGAGAGCACTCCCCAAAACCTGCGGGGAGTGTTTTTGTCCCTACTCAAACAAACAAACACCAACATCCCTCCGTCGGAACGTGCACCAGATACCTTGAGTAAAATTTTAGAGATTTGGAAACGAATTACCAAGATACATATATTAATCCTTGAGTATTACCTAACATCTCAATGGTCAGCCTTATTCAGATGCTACAGTTGGAAAATGAGGTAACACAAAGACTGGAGCTGGTTCCAATAATTGAAATGGTTTTAGTGTGAGCTTTAAAACACAGCGGTTTCGCTGGCTGGGCCACGTTGTGCGATTGAACGAAGATGCTCCAACCCAGAAGGCATTCTTATCGGCACCCGCCGGTGGAAGCAGAGGAAGACGGAGACCACCACGCCGATGGAAGGACCAAGTGGAGACCGATTTGCGATCACGCGGTGTTTCCAATTGGCGCCAGTTGGCGCGACGAAGAAATGACTGGCGAGCTAGATGACCATTTAAAGAAGAAAAGTTTGGTGGCATACAATGTACTGAAAACTAAACAAAGTTGCGAAATTTTGACTTCTTATCTGTATTCTTTTTCGGTAGCAACAACTAAAAGTTGGAAATATTTTTTTTTATCGAAAAACCTTCCACAGTGAAGGTCCAAGTAAGTACCGATCCAATCATGGGTTAGATCATGTTATAGGTTCTGAGTCGATAGTGCGATATTTCGAGCATCTATCTGGCTCTTATAAGGGATTGTATCCTTGGAGTACAGCGTAGATTTTGGATTGCAGTATATTCTCTGACTTCGGGAGACCATGCATATATTATCAAATGGCTGAAAGTGTTGCAAATATGCATCCTACTCTTTTACAGGCCATTTTGCATGTATCCGTGATAACTGAAATGACGACTTTTGTTTGAATTCACCTTCTTCTTTTTCCGAAGCGAATAGAATCTTAAATTTTGTATCGAAGACTGTCCTGGACCAGATGTAGGCCGTTTTTAATATAGAAGTTATTGTCATTCCATTCACTCGTAATAAGAGATAGTTCTCTGAACGTTCCCATATGAACTTATATCAGAACCACCACTTTTGACCATTAAGAGAAGGTAAGTAAAAACTTGTGATTTTCCTGCTAGTGGAGAGGAACACTAGCTCGTAATTTGGAGGCCCCCGCTGAGCATCGCGGTTTCAGCCCATTACCATCAGCTTCAATGATATCTGCATAATCCAACTGATCACATAGAGCAGAGAGCATATCATAAGCGTAGGAAACTACTTTGCCTCCATTCCTGTACTGTAGAGTTGACGCAATATTATGTCCATGATATAGAGCCAGAGAAGTGGTAGCATGCCACCACCCCTCCAAAGATGTGCTTTGTGAGCACTAACTCAAAGTTTTGAGACTACCATTTCTAATACAGAATCGACTCTACCCAGTTTACAATAGGGTCTTCAATATCCAAGGCATGGAGAGAATCTTTAAATACTTGCAGAGGTTCACATAAATCGTGCATCTTTCTTAAAAATAATTCTTGCAGCACTGTCACATACCTAATAGATCATAAAAAAAATAATAAAAACTGATATGAAAAGAGCTTTTGAATTTTTCCGAGCATACCTAAACATATCTATGTCACAATTATAACAATTGTCATTGAGTTGAATTTTGTTATAGTTCAAGCACAGGGGGTCAGTTCTGGTTGGGCGTTATCGTGAAGTGAAAAAAATCTTTTCACTTTAGTTATCACTTGACGTTTTCCTTTCTTCACTTCACTGAGCTCTAAAATGCAATTCTGATATGTGCGGTGAAAACTGTTTGTTGAAGAACACTTTAAAACTAATTGTGAGTATAAAAGTAATTTTTATCCCTTAAAACGTTTAAATTTGTAAAAATATCCAATGTTTGATTTTTTTTTAATTTTGACTTCCTTTCAGAATTGACCCCCAGGGCTGTAAAGTTTTGGCCACGGTTTCAAGGTCCCTTTTATGAATCAAAATTTGTTTTTGAATTCGATATTTTCTTTCTCAAATCAACTTTATTTCAAAAGCAAGGTAAACAATTTATTTATTTTTCTTATTTAATGGCTTTTAACTAGGTGTGTAGATAATATTTTATTTGTTTTTATGTCTAACTGTAGAATAGTTTTATGTTACTATTTCCTACTCTTTCGCATTTTATGTCCTATTTTCTTTGCTTCCATTTCTTCTGTTTATCAATTTTTATCTGTTTACTTTTGTTTGTATCCTCTTTTATCTAACTTTATTTAGATGTTATTGATTTTAAGTCCATTTATTTGTATTGTTATTATTGTTCAACATAAATCCCTGCAAAAATCGTGTGACTAATCTCTAAAGAGGGCGATCCGCGGTTAATCCCTTTAGTCTGCAGTTGGATATAATTCAATGAACATAGCAAATGTTTATTTTTGTGGCATACTTATAGGAGTTAAAAGTGCCCGTTTAGGTAGAAAGTGGATTGGGCCTTGGTACCCGTTCGGGTATAAATGGGTACATATTCAAACAAATGTGAACAGTTGAACCCATACAAAGTACTCAGAACTGGCATTAGTCGCATCCTCCTTTGCGACTCATCCCGGTTGCACCCTAGACTAATCGCATTTTTTGCAGGGATATATATTCATATAGCACTAGCACAATGCAAAATACAAATATCTGTTTCCGCATTCGGCTCCGTTAGTTAATTTTGCGTAGCTCCCCTGCTCTACAACCAACAAAAATTAGCCAACATGGACTACTTTTAGGCGCACATTATATTCTCTTAAAAACTGCTAACGCTCAAGTTTTGGCTATCGACACGCAGTTTGCTTTTAGCTAGATTGCTTTTTATAACTACAGCATTATTAAGTGAAAAAATTATTGAAATACATATGATATATAAATGATCACAACATTTTAGTTCTGAAGGATATATAGATGAGAAAAGACATACATATTTTAAATTAGGCAAGAGCAAATACTGTTTTGTAGCCTTTGAAATTATTGTATAAAGCATGGCAGAAAAAAGAAGGTACTAGTTCCATTCTCAAATTCGGGTCGCCATGTTAACTACCTGACAATTAAAGAGATTATGACATTTATGCTAGGAATTATTCTTGACGAAAACAAAGAGCATGGATTAATAAGAGGGAGCAGTTCCAAAAGCATAATCTATGCTCTTTGGTCTGATGAATCAGAAGGCTTGAGTATAAGGACAAAGTTTGTGTATTTATCATAGAGATGAGATCATCGGTAATTTCAAAATCAGTGCAACATTTGGATAAGCGTTTTAACGAACTTCTAATTTTAAGCAGCGAGTTAAGCATTTTAATTTTTAATCTGTTCCTTAACTTAGTTTTTAAAATGTTCATGGCACTAAAAATTCGTTCAACCTCCCCATTACTGAAAGTTGTTCGTTTCATGAATTTTTATGTTCTCGGACTTCCGTTCAAAATTCAATTGTAGAGGTCCCACTTGTCTGTACGGTTATTAGCTTTCGCCACTGCAGCCCAATCAATGCTACTTGATATGAAGAATACCTAGACTTGTCTTCTTGAAAGTGAGGAAATACATCCGGCTTTGTAACTTTCAAAGAATTATCAACTGAAAAAATGTATCTTTTGTAAAGAGTTCATATTATCACGTAGGCGATGTCGCAAGTGGGTTATCAACTCCATTAAAAATAGTTGACAATTTTTACGAATAATTTTCTGTATTTCGTCATTAATACTACCTTCTTTTAACTTAAATTTAATTTAAAAATATGGTGTTGGGACAAGGGGGTCAATTCTGGTTGGGCGTTATCGTGAAGTGAAAAAAATCTTTTCACTTTAGTTATAACTGGACGTTTTCCTTTCAGCACTTCAGTGAGCTCTTCTGATATCTGCGATGAAAACTGTTTGCAGAGCAACATTTTGAATTGCGTTGACACAAGTTGCTCTTGCTTATTATAGAATTGTAAGAATAAAAGTAGTTTTTATCACTTGAAACTTTTAAATTTGGGAAAATTCCGATTTTTTAATTTTTAGAAATTTTGACGTTAACACCAAATTAACTTTTCTCACTTCACTTAAAATCGAAAATTTAAAGTAAAACGAGAATCAAAAATCTTGGTGAATTGACGCATTTACTTTTCACTTCACGTTGACCCAAAGCCAGAATTAACCCCCAGAAAAGGTTGGAGTAAAAAAAGGCTAAAAAAAAGCCACGAAGCTAAAACCAAAATTATGAGGCTAAAGGACAAAACAAGGCTAAATCTAGCCTCGAAAAGGCTAACCTGGTCACACTGTTGTGGAGGTTTCGCTAGTAAGACTTGCAAGTAAAAACAGCTGATCGTCATGAAGCAAAACAAACCACACAAACTTCAAACGAATGAAAACAGCAACTGCGCTTTTGTTTGCAAGTGTGTACAAATTCCTGTTCACTTTTAATTTTCTCGGTTTCGAGAGAGCTTAACGCAATGCTTTCTTTACTTAGGCAGTGAACAGTTTTCTATGGTGTGAAAATATTTTTTATTTTGCAGTGATGAAATATGAAATAGTAAATTTTGACTTTAAAACAATGTTAATATCTCTTCTTTTTCTAAATTGAAATTAAATTCAAACTAAAAAATAAATTTTATTCGGGTTAAAATAAACGGCATTTGATGAAAATTTTTAACTCATACACTCAAACGAATTGTCAAATAAGCATGTTTACGCTTTTTATTTTGGCTCCCAACAAACACCGAAATCAAAACTCTCAAACGTTTGAGCAAACATTGCTTCTCAGTTTGATTTTCAACATGATTTATCGTTTGAAAGTAAATGTATTCTCAACTCTTTCTCAAACGTTGTTTTTCAATTTGAGAATATGTTGAGATGTACTTTAAAATCTTTTGAAGCATTCCGTTTCATTCCAGAACTGTCAACATAGCACAGATATCGAAATGTAGCGAAAGTGTGATAAATCGATAGTCACCCACACATTTTTTGCAAACCGTCGGTATCGTGGAATGTCTCTTATAATAATAATTTTTTTGATAGTGATACGGATAGCTTCTTCGAACGCACCTAATAATGTGCATATTGCATAAAAGTTTTACTAAAAACATTTGCAGGGAGACAGAGCATTTTGATATTTCACTGAGAGAGAGTGTTGCAAGTTTCTGCAATAAGCAGAATTTTGCGTTCTTGAGCAATGAAAACAGCAACAGCTGGTTTGCTTGCAAGTTTTTACATATTCCACACCTAATATTTAATTCAATATGTACAATTTTTAAATACAGTAACAAGTGGTCACTTAACAAATAATCAAAGCTGAAATAAAATAAAATAATTAACCTCAAATCACAAAATAACAATCGCAAAGATAATGGAGTGAAATACTGGAGTGAATGTATGTTCTCGTTTTAATGTATTCAGCGATTTCAGTAATAAGGACCCATCTCAGGAACTCTTTTTTAGAATGTTGTAACTGCCAAAATAGAGGGTTTCTTAGATATGAACACTTGATTCCTGTTTATAATTCGTAAAATACTTAAGTGAGTAAACTTTATTAATTTGCATGCATTCGATTATTATTTACTTTTTACTAAACAGCTTTACTGGGATATAATTTTATCTGAAATTTATACAGCTACATTTTTGGTTATCCTTGGTACAGCTTTTTCTGGGTCACGAAAAATTGTGCCGCTGGGATCAAATTCTTCTGACAAATATTCAGAAGATCCTAGTACTCTTCTGCTCTAATGTGAATCCCTTGGCTGTTTCCAATGGGAAATCAAGTTTATATGCAACTAGAACTAAAAGAACTAAAAATGGTTCGAGCCCTGGTACAGGTAACATCAAAAGTGATTTGAAAAAAGTTTTTCAAAACGGGGTCGCCCCTTGGCAGTGGTTTGGCAAACTCTCCGAGTGTATTTCTGCCATGACAGGCTTCTCCGCAAAAATTCGTCTCCTTTGTAGATGCCGTTCGGAGTCGGCAAAAAACTGTAGGTCCCACCAATTTGTAGGGAAAATTCAAATCGGCACACCACAAATTGGAAGAGAAGCTTGGCGCAAAAATCTCTTAGGAGGTTTATGATGATATACCTGTTGTATATCGCGCCATAAATAGAAAAGAGAGAGAACTAAAAGTATATCACAAATATAATAAATGAGTGCATATAAATTAATAAAGTTTACTAGTTCTTTTTAACGAAATTTCTTAGTTACGACCTTTCTTTTTGTATTTTTTTATTACATTATAACATTTCTATACAGCAGAATGTTGTTAACTGTGAATTGTATGAGACTAATTTTGTGCATTAATATAATTTTTTTGTAGACTACGTGAATAAACATAATATTAAAACAGGAATTAGCTTTACATCATTGGCAACACTGAAAAAATATTTCAATGATAGTAGCTGGATTCCATTTCATTCCTCTCAACTCACGTTTAGGAAAAAGTTATAAATTCAATATTTATCAAGTTGAAAATAAACGAAAGTTCCATACTAAAAATATGCCTTTTAGCTTGAGAATGCTATCAACGGGTATTTGAGATGCATTTGAAAACTAACATTTGAAATTTGAGAATAGGAATGATTCTCAAATGCATCTCAAATTGAATTTTGATAGAAATGTTTGTTGGGCTACTTGGCTCACTGTTACACTGTGACCTAAACATATCTATTGTCACAATTATAACAATAGTCATTGAGGTGACATTTGTTATAGTTCAAGCATAGGGCTGTAAAGCTCGTACAGTTTATCGTTAGTTTTCCTTATTGTGAGTCTAAACGAAGGGTAAAATGGTTGTTAATCGAAGCTATCAGACAGGCTGCATCTATATAAAATAATCTACGAATTATTAGCAAAGCCTTTAAAGCGCCTCATCGAAAAATCCAGCTAGGCTCATTTTTCACATTTTAAGGGGCATTGCTCGTAAATAAGCATATATGTGTTTTTCATACCGAAGCCTATCTAGGCCGTTGATAGACAGCTAGGGCCTCTGATTGGAGTAGTAAAACTCCAACTTTGAGTAGGCTCTCCTTCGACACTATCACATTTTTTTTTGCTTGCCAAACTATTAGCAAATCAACAACCGATACAAAACGACTTCTTGGTAAGAAGATGAGTTGGCATATTTACATTAGACAGAGTAAAAAATGTTTCTGCTGAAAATTTTATGAATGACATTTTGCAGAATGAAGTATTCATGACTATTAATGAATTCAAGGCAAGGAAGGATAATTTTGTTTTTAATTTTTTTTAAAGAAAGAATTATAACAATCACGTACAGGTAGTGGAAAAACCGACATCTGTTTCGAATACCACAGTAGATCTCTTCAAAGGCTTTTTCCCGGGAGTAGGACTCGAAACTTCACTCCCTTCACTGCTAACCAATCGCTTGATCACGACCGACTACCGGAACAGCATAGCGTTGTTATTGGTTCTTCCCTTCAAGTGTTTACTTTTCTCTCATACTTATACTCACATACCGAAGGAAAATTCTTTTACTGTTTTTATTTTTCAATAATTATTTATTAATTACTTAAAGTTTTTTTTTCATTAGAAAAGGAAAATATGGAGATAGATAAATTGCGGAAATTGCTGGAATCCTTAATTAGGGAAATTTTGATACGCTCTATAGGCTATCAGCGCAGATATGCCAAAAAAAAATACTGCAAAAGTTTCAGAGCTTAATAATTATTCTCTGAGGCATAGCAGTTTGAAAACTGTCAAGCTATGAAACAAGAAAGTTTATAATTAATATCAGAAAAAAGTAATGGGTTAATGCCGACCCGCGCTCCTTTATTCAATTCTGCTGGCAGCATCCTTTAAGAACATATCTTTTTTACAAATTTCCGAAGTATAACCAATTTCAAAGTGAAACTGCCAATGTTTAAAGCTGATTACTCTGAGGCGGGCCGTTCGTCAGGCGAAACTGTTTAGTCGGAACCATTTTCAAGGAACTTTCATTCTTTACAAATCTAAATGCAGCTATATTTTTTTTTACTTAGATGTCCCTGGCAGCCCTTTACAAATTATTTTTAAACTCTGGATCTTTTACAGTATTTTTTCTTAAAAATATTATAAATATGATTTTCGAAAAGAAAAACAAATTCTTTTTCCTTTGGCTCAGTCTAGTTTACAAGTGAAGTCGTGATGCTTGAGCAAATAGAATTTGAGAAGTCGCAGATTCAAATTGAGTAAAGCGATTTAGTACGAGAGAAGCCAGACGAGTAATAAGACGGTTTTCAGACGTGGTGGAAATTGATAAAAGTAAAATTTATAAAAATTATATTAATACATATGTATATAAAAAATAACAAATGGTAAATATACTAGAAATTAAATTCAAATAAAAAAAATTTTGACGCATCATTTATTTCGAGCCCTAACGACGATTTTAGTGTAACCAACAAAAATTAAATTTTACAGGAGAAGGGTTTTTATTTTTAAAATTTACAAAATTTTAAAGCAAAATGTTACTCACATCATAATTGCCGTTGCTTTATTGTTTTAATGGTACATACCACAATTGTGATATTTTGTGAGATGGTTTAAAATAAACAGAACTATCGATATCTGTCAAAATACGGATGTCCTAAATTTTGTTGGTTACGTCAAAATTGCGGTTAGGGCTCGATTTATTGAAATAGTCTACAAATTGAATAATTCTTACAGACTAAATTAGAAAATGTACAAAAAGACTGCATGAGGGTAATGCATAGAAGAATATAAAGTATAAGCCTGTAGTTAACATTTTTTTTTTGTGTGGGTGGAGATCAAAAAATGCCTAATGCACGTACTGCTTCAGGGTGGCGTTCCCTACTTCTGCATTCGAGTAACGTAGTAGATAACCTCGCCAAAGTTTACAGTGCTCTATACCTTAACGTCAGTGATTAGTCTTGTTGTCCGTCTGCCTCGGTGTTCCCTTTCCCAGGGCTCTTGCCGAAGTCTATACTTTTCCTAGCTGAGTTCTTGGTAAGGGACTCTTTTGACCTCTTCAGCCGTGTGCTTTTTAGCTTCCCAAAGTATTCTTCTTTGCAGCGCCAATGGAGATCGCACCTGAACGGGTGGTAAGTGGAGGCTACTCTCAAAGTTCCTGTTTATTGTGCTGACATTATGAGCTTACACCGGTTCTATATTTTAAGTGTGTCTGCCCAAAGTTCGGAGCCATATAGTGGAGTTGACAGGTGCCCAAAAATAGCTTCCTTTTGCTTTCTACGGCCCTCCGATGTTTGCCTGAATACTGATTCTGTCGCATGCAGAATTTGTGCTAAGTATGTTAGTCGGGAATCTAATCTTACGCCAACCTCTAATGGTACGTAGTTTTTGGTTAAGAATATCAGCTAAATTTTTTCTGAAGCCAGTTGGAGGCCACGCAGGTCAAGCCACTCCCTTGTGCGTATCAAAACTTGGGTGAGCTTACCGCTAAGAAGGTATCATCGGTAATTTCTAGGTTAAAAATTTCATCGTAGCTGACCATTGATAGGTCAGGACCAAGAATTGAACCTTGTGCTGCTCCGCATGTGACGTTGATGCACCGCGGCCCTCTGAAGTTGTGTTCATAAGTTTGCGGTCCCTTAAATATCTTCCGCTTACTCGCTGTATCTAACATGGGATTCTAAACCGTTGCTCTAAGGCAGTCAGAAACAGCGTTTTCAACCTCTAAAGTTGCGAGAAGAACAACTCGCCTAGATTTGTTATTACCTTGCTGGGCTGCCTGCACACTAGGAGAGGCGTCCTTAATTGCTCCTAAAGTCCTCCTGCTTGTTCTATTGTGGCTCCAATATGTGGCTTTAGTATTCTTCCAAAAAGTTTCCCCGCTCTATCAATCATGGCCTGTTTAACGCCGTGCATTGTAGCCTTGATACACTATCTGGCGTTTGTAGGGGTGTAAGCTCTTTGCAGGTATGTATAGATTTCAGCAATCAGTGCTTTACTGCTTAGTTTCGATGCGTTCCATCTTCGGGTGCATTTGCTTGTGCCCACCCGAGGCGGTTATGTAAAGGACACATAATGATGGTCATTGCCCATGCAATCTTAAAGGGCATTCAATTTTTATCTGATCCCGGATATGCTTTCAGATGCCATCGTGATATCTGGTATTGTTTCTTCGCAGCCTGGTCTCCTAAAAGTTGTTGATGTTCCGGAGGTAATAAATGTTAGTGCCAGATTGGCCGTCATGTCCAGAACTCGTCGACCTCTTGAGCTCGTCGTTGGCATTCTTCACTCAATGGTTCTTGAGTTAAAGTCGCCTGCAATGATTACCCATCCACCCATTTCTCGAGCTGTGTCCTCGATATCATTTCACTTGTCTTGAAACTCCCCTATGCCGTCGCTGAATGTAAGGTACCAACTTATAAATGCGGCATGTTGGAGTTGGGCCCAAACTTTTCCCGCCCGCTTTCTCTTCTTTTAGTAACGGCTTTGCTTCCAGGCGGGAACCAAAGTGCCCCAGTTTCAGTGAAGTCTTCTAGTCAGCAGCCAGACGTCTGCGGTTTTACTTCTGTGCATGTTGCCTTGCAGTGTAATCATCATGGCGCATCTGCCCGATCCCGGTGTATGGTCTTTGCTCTTAAATTACGCTGCCGTACCCTAGCAGCACTTCGCGGGTTTGGTGCACTCTTTGAGTTTGTTGCCGGGTTTCCCACACCTGATGCATAGTAACTGCCCCCTTCTATGGGCTCTTTTGCTGGTCCAAGTGGTGTGGTATGGGCCAAATCATTTAAAACATCGCTTCTTGTCTCGTGTGATCTCATTCTACCATACACCCTATTTTTATACGGGTGTGACATTGAGCCCTTCACAGAAGACGAGTTTTATGTGCTCATTTCTCCAGATCGACCAGTATTGCTACGGTTCTTGTTTTCTGACCAGCTTCAACTCTAACCTCGTGGTAACCCGTCTTTATATTGCTCCGGAGGGTTTTCGGGGCATCGAAGTAGCTGTTTCCTTCTTTATGTTTTATTAGCACTACCTCGGTCTTCTGCTTTTTGCTGCTAGATCGCTTGCCCTCCTTTGCCCTATTTGGGTTTGGGACAGCTTTTGCAGCTGCTTCCTCCTCTGCCCTTGCTTTGCGAATAAATTCTTGCCATGGGAAATCGTTATCGTTTTTCATCCTTGTAATTCCAATATACCATAGTCAGAGCCTTGCTGGTCTAGGCCCTAACGGGCGTTGCCCCGAATAATACCCTCGTCGCACTGTTGCCTCCTTCTCATAGGTAGGTTGTCCCTCGTGGCAGCACGATTTGAGTTGGTGATGCTTAGTTATCGGGCGGCATCTGCTAGCCTGGTCACCGGAGGTTTTTTCAACCAAGCTCCCGCCTCGTGCCGCTCTTGGTCTAGGGCTGCTTATTGTTTATTCGCAGCTATCCAACCTAGGTACGCTGTCCACTATCTGCCAGTAGCGGCCCCTTCCACCTGAGCTAACATTATATCATGCTGGGAAAATCAAATGCACTTAACCGCCTAGGGGTTTCTGTTATAAATGCCGGATGAAGCTAGTCGGCGGTTAATTTGACAGCTTACGGAACGATTTACTTCAATTATAGCCCGGTTAACGTTAACCGTCTTTGATGACAGCGGCACTAAATTGATTTGAAAATGCAACATGGTGTGCCAGTCGTTTCTTCATTCGGCGAACTGGCACCATTGATCGACTGAAAAATATTCACTACCTGCCACACATGCGCTTAGGCAGTTTCAACTGAATTAGAGAAACCGTAAGTATTCTTACACCATGACATAAAATAATTTTGTGTAGCTAAAAAAGGAGAAAATTTTCGATCGACTCAGAGAAGTCTTTCTGAAGTTTGTATTTCGCTAGAAATCTCTTAAAGAAGCTTTTCACGTTTGGAAGTATTCCAGAAACTTTCCAACAACTTTGCTCCGTATGCAGACCAATTGATCGAGCTACCGAGTGAGCAATATGGTCAATGTATTTTGGATTTGCCCATAAGTTTATTACTCAAAAGGTCTCAGTTTTTTTTAAATTTGAAGATGCTTCCTGTTGTGTATCACCATGTAATTAGTCCACACGAAACGGCTGTTGTGTACTTTTCAAATACGCATCATTATTTTAAACTAATACGCTTCTTTTTTTTTGTAAATCTTTTAATTGCCGTAATCATGCAACTAAATGAAATTATCATGCTAAGCTGCCACCTGTCACAATTCAAAATCAAATCTCAAACATATTAACAACAAAGTCGTATAACTTTTTTTAAACAAATCTGTTACAAAAAACAGACACGTGTTATGTTTGTACGGGAGATTTTGCGGATACTCGCAAAGCGGAACTTTTGCTACTACGAATGCTTTACAAATTTCGTTATAGCTAAAGTGTTGCCTGTCGTAATCGGTGAAGTTAATATATATGTCGATCTCAAATATGTGTCCCAAATCGGGGTCAATGTATAGATCTCGGTTTTTACTATCGCCAGCAAGAAAGAATAACAAATATGTAGTTTAAAATGTAAAAATTATGGGTGTATAACATAATCCCGACACACATATTCCCTACACGACAAAAACCCAAAAAAAAAATCCCGACAACTGTCCCAAACCAATATTTTTTTTTATTAATTCATATGTTCTATTTTAAATTAGTTTTGAACTTTTATCTTTCTTTACAAAAATTTAAAGGAAAAGTTGCCAGGCCGAAAAGATAATAAATTTGTCTGGATTTTGTCTTGTCGGGATTTTGTTATGTCGGGATTTTGAAAGTCGGGATCATGAGGTGCTCCCAAAAATTATAGGTTTGAAATATAAAGGCGAAGTTTCTTTGCGAAACGGTTTCTCTTCACAATAGGTGTATTTTAAAAATAATATTTGCAAATTAACTTGGCTTTGAATAACAATTATTTAAAAACAACTAATTTTTTTAACACTTTTGGGCCTACTACTGCAGTGAAAATTTCACATAATTATCATCGAAGGCTTATTTTTGTGTTCCAAAAAGAAAACAATTTGTAATTCTCATTCGGACAGTTGGTGTCGTCAAAAATTTCGTCCGTATACGTCCGTATGTCAAACGAGTCGTGAGTTATTAATTTTTCTTCGAAATGTTTCAAAATTCTTTATTATTGAAAATAATGATAACGATGCGCGTTTTCAGAAAAGAAAGAGTTTTTTCTTTTGTCCTTAGCTACAAATTTTTATGGTATAACTATCAGAAAAACTAGAGAATAATCCGTTGACACAGTTGACGTGGTTTGATTCATTGTTATTGCCATTATAAGCTGCTAAGTGCTTGCAAATAAAAAACCATTATTATTTCTTAAAAATACTTCCACAACCGCAACATCCCTAGTTTATACTCCTATAACTATTACGTCACTGAACGTTAGGTTTTGTTTTCATGAGGGCAGTAGCATTAGGAAGAGACTACGAAAACTTAGAAATTGCCTAGAGGAAAATTATTTTAACTCAGAGTTGCGTGATACCTATTATATGTATGTGTAATTGATTGCTACTATGATTAAGATTTTTAATTTTTTCATGCATTGTTTGTTTTCATTATTAATTAAAACGAACGCCATTATGTATATACTTATTGAAGGGGTTAGAAGCAAACGGATCTACGTAGGGCTCATTGCCGGGCTAATATATGGCACTACAATGTCCAAACGACTTGGATCTCTTTGTTACCAAATAAACACTATATTTACATACAAATATAGATAAAATACAAATTTAAATAAATGTCACTTAGATCCTTTCGCTTCTGACCCCTTCAATTGTGAATCAGAATGTTTAAACATACGAATGTTGTAATCATTATTGCGGTTCGCACGATTACTATTACTGTAATCGTAATTAAAAAAATTAATAATGGTAATCTTTGAAGCCCAGCTATATTTGTAAGTATGACTTGCTCTGATTTTTAAAATAGAAAGATTGCTTAATTTTCGATTTGCCAAAGGAACAAAGAAATAGTTTCAATCAGGGATGAGAATTTTCAAGAAATTTTAGTGAGGAGTGAAATGTTATTGGTCAACCAAAAGTTTTGTAATAACGAATAAAATTTCAATTAACTATTATTCAATTATAGTTATGTGTAATTATAGTAGTGTGTATTTCTGAAGATTTTTTGGGTTATTTCGGGATAAAGAGAGAGTTATTAAGCTGGTTTGACTAAAGATAGGATCATTGCTGGACACAATAGGGGTTTTATTCGTGAAAATAGCTTTATTCGGGTCCATTTTGGGACTTAACCGTGACCATATCAGGACTTTTTTGAGAAAATTTCGGATAAGTTTTCGTTATCGATTCGGAAGTTTTTGGAAAACGTTTCGGGACTGTCTAAGAGATCGTGTTTTTAAATTTCTAACAAGGTAATAAGCAATACTGCAATTTGCTGAGATAAGTCAATAAATAAATATTTAAATAAAAAATGCCGAAAGGTACCCGCGATAGTCTCGAAATGGTTCCGTGCTGCATATGATCAAATTTTTTGACCCCGACGAAGTCAAACAAATTGCTTAGCTTCATTTCTATATATCTTTCGAGATGTAGTTTTATCATTTTCTGTTTATCATACCTTTCGTGAACATGAAGTCGTATTGTAACTATAGTCCGATGTTTGTAAGTATGAGCAGGAGAAGAGATAGACCCACCAATAAGTATACCGACATGATCCGGGCGATGAGCTGAGTCGATGTAGCCATGTCTGTCTGTCCGCCCGTCCGTTTGTCTGCCTGTCTATTTAAACGCAAACTAGCCCCTCAGTAATATATGAATCATTTGTCGAAACCAACAAGATCGGACCAATACATCACATAGTCCCCATACAATCGATTGTTTCTCCTTCAATTAACGAGATAAGACCGTCACATTTTGCGCTGTTTGTACTTATTGTAAATAAAGATCGGAAATTAAAAACTGTGATGCGTTTTCAGAAAGCCTTCGGCACAGTCATTTCCTTATTTCTCTTTTCTAGCATTCGACAATCATATTTACCGTTCTGACGCTAAGCGTGTTTATGGCTTATACGCCTATTGTCAACACCGCAAGAATACTCGCCACTTTCCCATTTCCTGGAAAGAGTCATTTTATGATGTTTCGCGCTTTGAATAAAGAACTAATAGCACATGGACACCAGGTTTGTAGGCGACTTGCTGTAAAACTTATCTGTTGTAACAATTAATTGACATTTTTCTTTATGAATGACCTGATTCAGGTGACAGCGATTGCGGCCTTTACTTTGGACCCAACCCACGAATTGGGACAAAACTATACAGAGATTTTAATTGAGCCAGTCTACGATTTCTGGAAGGATGGTAAGTTTGTTCTACCTTTTGTTAATTTAGAACTTGATGTCTCTTTTGGGGCATGCTAAACGACATAGTTTATAAAAAGGAAACTCGCCTTCAGAGTTTTATTTTACAACGAGTAAACCCGGCCCGCTTTGCTGCATCTCAATTATGATCATTATATCCCAGGCCAGATAAGATATGGAACTTAATTACATCGCTTTTTGCAGCACTCATTATCACCTTTCGTTGGATACCCATATTGTACAAAACACATTTTGGGTCACCTTGGTCCACATATCGGTCTAAAACTGGTAGAACCATCGTATCAAGTGATATCTTAAATCTTAAGCTATACGGCTAGTGATGCCCAGTAAAAGTTCTATACAATTCCTTTGAGCAGTTTCTGAGTAATGCGCGACCAAACGTACAGACAGACAGACACAAATTCTAAAAACTGTTGATTTGGCTTTTATTGGCTTAATAATGACCTCTACTATCGATTTTTCTGAAATAACTGCAATGTACAGGCCATGATTCAATGATTTATATGGTTGCCGCAATCGGGCAACACGAAATTACCGTTTGACGTCGTTTTCTCCTTATGTCAAAAGAAGTTTGGGAGAGGGAACGGTCCGCCTATTTTCTACGCCTTCCACATATAACACACACATAAATCACAAATGTTCTTAAAATATTATCACAAATCACTTGTTAAATATCAATCACAACGATTCTTTAATAAAATTCAATAAAACACGAAGCGAACTCAATAGCTTTCCCGAGAACTGCAAGCAAAGAATGTAAACAAAAAGAAAGATATGAAGTTTTACCTAAGCTGTTGATTAGGAAGAAGAAGATGCTATGTCATCTGCGGAATCCATATATCGTTTAATCATGGTACATATATCGACCTGTTACAATTTTATTATGAGAGATTATTTTCAATACTTTCAGTTACTGAAGATGCTGGCGCTCAAAACATATTCGAGCTCACTAGCATGGATTTGTCCGGTTTCCTACAGATGTTACAAGTATTGGGCATAGCCATAACAGAGCATGCGCTCAAGCAACCCAAGGTGCAGGCCATCATTAATGCCAAGAAAACAGACGATGTCTACGATTTGCTCTTGGTCGAACAATTCTATGAGGAGCCCTTCCTAGCTTTGTCCTACATTTATAAAATTCCTATTGTGGGTGTGAGTACATTGGGCTATGAGAATCATATGAGTCAAATGGTTGGCCTTATAACGCCTTGGTCATATGTGCCACACGGTTTTCTACCTTTCACCGAACGTATGAGCTTCTGGGAACGTCTACAAAACACATATCACTCATTGTATGAAGATTTACATCGAGAGTACAAATATTTCCCTCTTATGGATGAATTAGTGGAAAGGTATTTCGGGCATTTACCAAGTGAGTTGATTCAAAACAAAAATGAAAATGTCTTGGTTTAAAATTTTGCAAAAATCGTTGTTTTTCAGTTGAGTTTCCAAAGGTTACAGTGATGGAGAAGAAATTATCGGCATTGCTTCTTAATAGTTATACACCATTGACTAGCACACGCCCTTCAATTGATGCCTTAGTGCCGGTCGGAGGCATGCATATTTATCCACCTAAACCGTTGCCTGCGGATATAAAGACATTTTTGGATAAATCTGAACATGGTGTTATTTACTTTAGTTTGGGTAAGGCAATTTCACTATAAATCCTTTACTTTCTTTTTAACGTTTTATTTGTAATTTTTAACTTGCGTTGGCCACCGTGCTATAGGGCTGGCCCACTATATCTGGTTCAGGTACCGAGACGTTTAGCATGAAAAGTGTTTAGTTTGAAAAGAATTTTTTTTTTTAAAAGTGTGTTTGCTATGCTCTGCTCTGCCAAGTTGTATTTTCTAACGTAAGTACAAGGAAACTGCAAGTTGATGTGAAGTTGATGTTAAAAGAGGCTGATCCGTCGAGCATGTAGCAATAGATAAGTAGGAGCTTATGCTATTGCAGTACCCAAATCAAAGTTGGGCCAGAGTGCATTCCCCGTAAAACACAAATTTTTCTGGTCCCGTTTGGAGTTTTGGCATATTCTACTAGAGGAATAGTGGATTTCCCACTCTGGGGTACACTTCCTGTCAACTAAAAGTGTTACCTTCATAGTGAATAACTCCAAAAACTCATTTATTCAAGGTAACAATATATATTTCTCCTTCACGACAGGCAGCAATTTGCAAAGCAAGGATATGCCAGACGAATTTCTAAGAGTCTTCTTCGAAGTTTTCCGTACCATGAAACAACGCGTCCTATGGAAATTCGAAAATGAAAGCTTGCCAAATTTACCACCAAATGTTATGGTGCAAAAATGGATGCCACAAAACGATATATTAGCACATCCTAATGTGCGCGTATTCATCACGCATGGTGGTCTACTGGGCTCACAAGAAGGCGTATACCATGGAGTGCCCATGCTGGGCATGCCCTTCTACTGTGATCAGGTAATTAAAGAGTGGTTGAGATGGTGAAATATTCACACATTCAAAAAAAAAAATTTATCTGTAATCTCTTCTTTCCAGCATCTCAATTTGAAGAAGGCCGTCCTCTATGGATATGCTATTAGTCTACATTTTCAATCGATCACACAGGATTTATTGAAAAATGCACTCACCGAACTGCTAGAGAATCCGAGTTACCGTGATAATATAAAACGCATATCAGCTATATTCCGTGATCGTCCACAGAGCGCACGCGATACTGCTCTCTATTGGATTGAGTATGTGGTGCGTCATAAGGGTGCTCCTCATTTGCGTGCCGCTGGTATGGAGTTGTCGTGGTATCAATTTTATTTGTTAGATGTGATCGTGTTTGTCATTGGCGCTTTTGTATTGTCTGTGTTTATTATTATCGGAGTATTGCGATTTATTGTACGTCGGTTAAATAGTAAAGGAGAAAAGCATAAGAGGCAATAAGATTGCAATTTCAAATACATATGTATATCTATATTTATACCAGTTTTGCAAAAAAAAATTATTTGAAAAACCTTCCTTACTGCCCTATTCTGGGGCAGCTTGCCATCGTAACTACGGGCAATTGTTGTAGCCCAATTCCACTTGTTCCTATAATTTGCAATAGTCATTGCAGCTGTCACCACCTCGTTTGTAGATGACAAGCAACCTGAAAATAGCACCATTATTAGAAAATTTTGGCGAAAACATTGCGAATTCCTACAAAATCTTCGCCAATTCCTTTATTCTCTTATCAATCTGTCAAAAATTGTGACAGAGGAACTATCAGTCAGACTCCCGCGAATAACATGAGGATGGAGGAATTTTACCACGCGAACAATTTTAGAATGAAGGAAATTCGAGGTTGCAAATGAAAAAGTTATGCGCTGGTTGGTATTGTGTTTAATTTAATTTTCGATTTTAGCTTTTTGATGAAAATCGATCACTTATTATCACACACATAACCTCCAAAAGCTTCGTAGCTGTGAAACGTACCGTTATGAATTTTTTATTCACATTTTTAGCGAGCGCAAAGTGGCTGTTATGTCTTTTTCTACTTTTTAAATTAATGATAAAATATGATATTTCATTGTCAAAATCATTTAAAATGGTAAGATTCGGTATATATACTGACTTTTTCATTCTATCAAGGATTTTTTTTTATAAATTTTGGAATGTGGGCGTGGCACCTGCCACATATGAATGAACAAATTTTTAAATTTCGAGTGTTAATAACTTCAAAACCATTTACGCTAGAATAATGATTGTTGTGTAAAGTAGACCCGCTAAAAATAAGTTCAATTGCTTTTCGCCCATGGTCACATAAAAATTCATAAAAGTTTACTGAAACTTAGGTAGCAATACAGAGCATGCTATATCTCATTGACTTATGCAGATAGAATGCTAAAATTTTTTTCATCCTTTTATTGCTTTCTGCAAAAAATGGGCTCTACCCGACCTACATATTTGGACAAATAATAGCTTCACTATCAATTGTGTGACGAAAGTTGGTACTAAACACATCATTGTTACGGACAGTGTACCCAGTGAAAATTAACTAAACCGTATTTCGACCACGCCCATTTTACATAAACGTTTGCTGAAAAGGATATAAATAGATATACATAATATGCAAAATTTTTGGTGACAGCAATTTTAGTTAAGGTAATGGTTGTTGGAGCAGTGACCGTTTTAATTTTTATTTGTTAATCGATATTAGAGAAAAATTGCAACGATTTGTACAGCGATAGTAAGGGATGACATGTTTCGAGGTCACCAACTTCTCATCATACTCTTTCTCGAAACACGTTATCCCACACCTCGGAAAACACGGCATCCCATACCATCGCTGAGCAAATCGTTGTAATTTTTCTCTAATACCGATTAACAGATATCAATTTTATTCTGTTGGTATAATATGATTGATGTTTTTAAAATAAGCAAGAAATATATTGAATTGTAGAATTCGTGTAATAACAACATAATATAAATATGTTACATTATACTTCCTATACCGCACTGCATATCTGTGCGAAAACTCAAGAAAGTCGAGTAATAAATATTCCCTCTTTAATATAATATCTGTTTGTGAACCTATATCGGGATTTATTTACTTACTAACTTAAATGGAGAGTGATCGTGTAAACGGCTTTGGCCGTCCAATATATCGCTCCAGTCATTTCTTCGCTTTGCAAACTGGCGCCATTTGGAAGCACCGCGGGATCGTAAATAAGTCTCCACTTGTTGCTTCCTTCGGAGTGGTGGTGTCTCTCCGATTTCTAAGCCGATTGCCGCTAAGAATACACTCAGGGCCAGAACATCTTCATTCATCGGCTAGCCAACAAAGCCACAGTGTTTTAATTCGTTGAAATATGTCGATGATTGCATGCCGCTCATCATTGAAACTTTTTGGACGTTGCCAAAGGGTAGAAGTCCATAAATCTTTCGAAGAACATTTCTCTCCAATACTCCCTGAACCCTATCAACAGATGTTGTCAGCGTCCAGCTTTCTGCACTATGCAGCAGGCAATAGCACTTAGCCAAATGCATTCATCCTATCATATTCTGTATAGAATAGCTCTTGAATATCTCTTCAGGCAAACCATCCTTTTTACATATATGAGGACAAATAATTTGAAATAACGAAAGAAAAGTGCAGAAAACCAACTTTTGTTAAAAAAATGTTTGACGTAACAGCCAAATTATCTAAAAGTAGACTGATATGGCGAGGACAAAAAAGACGTATGCGCCAATTATTATGCTTATATTACATATATAAAAATAAAATTTGTTGCATTATATAGGTTGGGCTAAAGAAAGCCTAAAAAGCCTTAAAAATAGAGACTGCAGAGAGTAAAAGAAGAAATCAAGTAAAGCGAAAATATGTTAGAGTAAAGGAACGGTAGAGAAAGGAAGGGAAAAAAGGCAAATGAAAGGTATAGCAAATAGTTGAAATAAAATCTCTGGTATAAATAAAACAGTTTTTTTGTAAGTTTTCTATTCTCATTGCAATATCTGTGTATTATTAACCTCATAGCCTTATATTCAAAACTGCATTTTTCAGAAGCGACTTTATTTATTACATTTCAACGAAAGGTTTTATCATATATGCGGGATTCGTATGAATTTATTAATTTAATAATATTAAATCATCAGGGCGTCGAATTTGTTCGTAGAACAGGAGTGAAGGTGTCTTTATGTAGCATCTGATATGGACTTAAGTGCGCCTCTCCGGCAGCCACTTCAACCTAATTAATGGCAATGTTCCTTAAGCACCGGTATTTTCTAAGTTTCCCATATTTACATTTGTACCCGTGAATTAAAAATCATTTATTGCTTTGACTTACGAAATAAACAGATTTTGCGTATAACCAAATGCAACTCTGTGCAAAAAGAAACTCTGTGAATCAGATGATCACAGCTGTTATTTATTGTGAATGCTTCTGTCACACATTCGTCAATTGTATATATTCACAATGGGCGAAAATAAGCTGACTGTTGTTTTTGTTTTTTGCATTTTTTTTTGTAAAAAAAAAGTTTATTCAAAATATCTTATAATGTAGGCATAAAACTTTTCGTTCACCAAGCACGAACTACTGCGGCACAGTGCAACAGCTTTCTGTGTAAACGTCAGAGTAGATAGTAAATTACCGCAGAGACCTTAGTAATAAGTGAAAGAAATTTCTAGTTCGGATTTAGAAATAGTGTCAAATAAAAACCAGTCCGATTGTAACTAGACTTTTACTATTTAAAAATTTGCAGCTGAGTTGTCAGCACAAGGAATTGCAAAAGATTTATTTTATAACAAATGCTTCTTCTTGCGCTATCTTTTAAAGAAACCCGCTTGTTCTTTCAAATTTAATTTTTATTTAATATTTTGCAATAAATATCTTTAAAGACGAACGACTAAAATAAAATTTATAAAAATACATGTTTGAATAAATAAAACTAAGACATTAAGTTAAATGTTATATTCTAAAAAAAAAATTAATATAGTTTGTCCATCAAATAAATAATTTTTTAGCTGTGGTTTGGGAATTGGGATGGATTCTTAAAAAAAGAAGTTCTAGGTAAAATTACCAGAGTTTAGAACCGCTGGGGAAATATAGAAATACTTAGTTTCCTACAAGAGCACTGTCATTTATTTGCTACAGCATCTGACAGTCAGTGCTGTTAATCTAACTCTGAGTGCTTTCTACGAGTATCATATTCTTAAAGCGAATAGAATAAAATGAGGTCAACATGTGTACGTATTGTATGGTTGTTTATTCTAATTTAAAAATACGTTTTAATATTTAATATTTATAAGATATGTACTTTGTATCATGGCAGAAAACAGGAGGTAGTTCCATTGTCAATTTTGGGTAACTACGTTATCTATCTGACGACTAAAGAGATTTTTGTGCTAACAGTTCTATTAAAAAAATTTTGTTTGGGTCGTTATATTTGTTTACAAATAAAAATATCGTTTAAAAAATTATTGAAAGTTTTTGTATGGGCTGAAAAACTTTGTATGCTTCATTGAAATAAGAACTACAGAAGTGACCATCCCGACACCAAACCAATATTCGGTGTTATTTCTCGCCTTGAGACTCAGCAGGGCCGAGTATTAATTCAAGAAGAGGGGCAATAAGGGGTCGCGGCATACTAAGTATTTTTAAATGAATAACACATTTTTTTTATAATACAGTTCTATAATCATTGACCCCGGCCGCCGTGGTGTGGCGGTAGTGTTGCTGGCGTACCACACCGAAGGCCCAAGGTTCGACTCCTGGGACAGGTAACATCAAAAGTGGTTTGAAAAAGTTTTTTCAAAACGGGGTCACCCCTCGGCACTGGGTTGCTTTTCAGATGCTATTCGGAGTCGGTAAAAAACTGTAGGTCCCGCCATAAAGAAGTACAGAAGCTCGGCCCTAATCTCCTCAGAGGTATGTCGCGCCAAATATTTGTTCATTTTTATTTATTATCCTAGACCTTTCACATCCATCTTTTAAAGGTTAAAAAAAACCTTGTATATATCGTTGAAAGAAAGTTTCATGATATATGCTTCCACAAACTGCAATTTTGTAAAATCCCCAATATATGATTAAAACTTTCCCTTACCGTATATCCGATTGGGCAATGCTATGCTAAATTTTGACAGCTAAAAAACGTCAATCATCTGTTTTTTAATGAAAAATTAAGTAAAATTGAGAACCTATTTTTGGCAATGGACCTACTTTCTTTCTTATACCAGCTTTGTATATCTATGAAGATCTATTTTGTAAGTTTTATATCTAATTTTGAATTATTTAATATGCTTCAAAAATGTTCATATTTTTATTATTCAATTTGTAATTCTTAAATTGTATAAATATGTATTTAAAAAAATAAATTAAATAACATTACTGTATTTACACATGTGACTTTCGGTCTCCTTTAAGCACATTTATCACGGCATATAATTAAGCATACATCGGTACTACTCTCTCTCTCTCTCTCATTTAATTTCCTGTATCAGTGCTGGCCGTAACATTATTATCATGGACCATTTTCAGTGTTGACTATTGTTTAGATTGATGATAAGGAATAGGTAGGAGTGAAGGGAGTTTTGAAGGGAGTTTTCACTCGGCTTGTATTTGGGGGTAAATACAAGTGGGAGATTGCACTAACAAATGAAACGTGAATTTCTATTGGCAACTTATGACTAACAACAATGATACTTTAATTCAATTATTCGGTACTTCAATGTACAATACGATTTTCTTGAGAGATTAAGAATAATTTAATGCAATGGAAAAATGCAATATCCTTTCTTTAAATAAATGAAAATTCAAGATATTTAAGTTTATATCAATTAATTAAACAAATTAATAGAAAAATTGAAACTGATGAACCGCGCACTGCCTGGATGGTTGATTGCGAAGGTTGAAGGTCCCGCGTTGATGATAGTTACCTCTGTTGATTGCAGATGCGACAGGCGCGTTCCGATGAAAATGTAAAAGAGAAGGAAGTTCATATGCGCACAGCGCTTTTATAGTGTTTCCAACACTGGAAGTTCGAAGGAAAGCAGGGATGCTTCCTTTGACAGAGTCATGCAGGGATGCATGACGAGCTTCGCGAACACAGTGTTGTGTTCGCTGAAATGATATGCAGGGATGCATTACGGGCTGGAGGATCGCAGGAGTGCGTTTCATTTAAGTGACGAAAGTCACTTAAACATGGCGCCCTCGTTGCACTGGTGCAAGGGATGCCTTCAATTGAGCCAATGCCCGCATAGATACGTCTATTTTCTCCCTTTGAATGTAGATTTGGCTTCTTGGTTGACGTGATTCTTGGCGCTTGGGTACCTGAGGTCGCTTTGCCCGCTTACGGACACCTCTACGTGCGGACACTGGGAGCCGTTTCACTGGCTTACGAACATTTCGGCTGTTGGATGCTTGGCTACGAACGCTGCGACGATCTTCCACGATGTCATCTGACGCCGTAGTGTGCAGCAGGGTGTGGTGTAATTCTTGACATAGTTTGCACGTGCCGGGACACGAGCAATCCCTGATGCTGTCGTGGGTACGTGCAAGACAATTCGGGCAGTATCTAAATTGTCGCACTACTTCGCTGCGTTCTTCGATGTTCATTGCCATGAATTCCTTACAAAACCGGAGTGGATAATACTTCAGGCAGACCTTACATTGATAGATCCGTGGGTCCAGTTTGATGCGGTTGGATGGTTTTGATCTGTGAAATATTAATGGTATGAGAAGGTCGTGGAAATCTTAAAACTATGGCAAACAAGTTGATGCTTAAGTGTCAAGTGTAGGGTTTAGATTCGGAACTTCAGGTTGAGAAGGAAGCGGCCAGAGCTTGAAAATTGGTCGAGTAAAAGTTCCAGTCTGAGTCTTGACATCCGCCACTCGCACACAATTGTCCGACCCATGATACACTTTTTCGATGCGTCCTAGTCTCCATTCGTTGGGGGGCGTTTGGTCATTTTTGATGACCACGAAATTACCAATGGAGAGGTCTTTTTGTGGGAGCTTCCATTTGTATCTATGATGGAGTTCTTTGAGATACTCATCCTTCCAGCGTTGGCTGAACTGTTGATACAAAACTTTGAGCTTTTCCCATCGATTTTGTAGGGAGAGATTGTCAATTTGAGGTTCTGGAAAGCCCAGTAGTGGCCCGCCTCGGAGAAAATTTCCTGGAGCTAATGCAAGCAAGTCATTGGCATTATCAGACATCGGGGAAAGGGGTCGAGAGTTCAGTACTGCTTCGATACGAGCAAGTAAAGTTATGATTTCTTCAAAAGTGAAGATGTGGTTTCCAACAGTGCGTTTGAAGTGATGCTTGAAACTCTTTACAGCTGCTTCCCAAAGACCGCCCATATGAGGAGCATTGGAAATGCCATTCAAATCCATGTACGATATACTTTGAGCGTAGGTCGTCGGAAGTTTCTTTGAGGAATTTTTTGAAATCCTGTTGGAAGGCGCGATTAGCACCAACAAAGTTCTTGCCGTTGTCCGAAAAGACTCGGTGCGGAAGTCCGCGTCTACCTACAAAGCGGGCAAATGCTGCCTGGAATGTTTTGGTTAACAAATCCGAACATGGTTCAAGGTGGATTGCCTTTGTGGAAAAGCAAATGAAGACGCAAACGTATCCCTTCAGTAGTGGGTATCTCCGGAGGGTTGATGACTTTATGTCGAAAGGACCGGCAAAGTCTAAACCGGTGTAGGTGAATGGCAACGAGAAAGTTGCAAGCTCTGGGGGTAGAGCTGCCATAATTTGCGAATTACTGTTTTGTTTGAAAATTGTACAGATTTTGCAATTGCGTATACAGCTTTTTACTTTAGATTTTAGCCTGGGAATATAGTACTCCTGCCTTGCCATTCGAACCATGAGTTGCTGTTCAGCATGCATTAGAACATCATGCAGAAAATTTAGAAAAAGATAACATAGTCTCGAACATTCTGGAATAATGGTTGGATGTCTCTCATTGTACGTAAGGCCAGCGTTGGCCAAGCGACCATTCACACGGAGAAGTCCATGTTGGTCAAGAAAGGGGTTTAACGTTAAAAGCGAGCTCTTTTTGGAAATTGATTCTCGATTGGACAATTGATAATATTCCTTTGGGTGGACCAAAGAAAGACGTTTGCACAATCAAGAGATAATTGAGTAATAACCCTTTTTATGCATTTAGATAACAAGACTGCTCCACACAATTCTAGGCGTGGGAGACTCACTGTCTGTAGTGGTGCTACCTTAGTTTTTGAGCACAGAAGGTAAGAGGATACCGTATTGGCTGATTGAGACCGAATGTAAACGGATGCACAGTATGACTTCTCTGAAGCATCACAGAATCCATGGATTTGAATTGATCTACTAGGCAAGAATTCTGTCCATCTAGGAATTTGGATTTGTTCGATTGTGGGCAAATCGGTTATGAATTGGTGCCACTTTTGAAGTGAAAGGGGTTTGACACACTCGTCCCATTCCATACCTTCTAACCAAATTTGTTGCAAGAGTATCTTCGCTTGAATAAGAATGGGCGATAGCCATCCTGTGGGGTGAAAAAGTTTCGAGATTGAGGATAAAATTTGGCGTTTTGTGGTACTGGAGGGTGGTGTCAAGTATTCAACTGAATATGAAAAAGAATCGTTTAACGCGTTCCATCGTATACCAAGCGTTTTGGTAGAACTGGAATAATCAAATTTCAGGAAGTCAGAGTCTAGAAGGTGATCTGCAGGAATTTGATTTAAAAGTTGAGGATGGTTTGCTGTAATTTTCCGGAAAGGAAACCCAGCTGAAAGCAAATATTGGATCAGTTCAGTTTGAGCTTTTAAACACGATGGAATATCGTGACGAGATGAAATAACGTGCAAGATAAGGCGCGCAGTTGACTCCGAATGTCATTGTCTTAAGGGCAAAATCAGATAGTTTATCCTCGTTGTTTCTTCGAAAGAGAATTCGTTGATACGGTTGATCATCTTCGTGGAGAAGAATCTGTCGGTACATTTTTTGTATGTCACCGCTAAAGACATACTTATACAATCGCCAATTTAAAATGACAAATAGAAGATCTGTTTGCAAGGTTGGACCGATATGAAGTATATCGTTTAGTGAAATACCAGATGCCGTGGGTTTGGTGGCATTGAATACCACACCAACTTTCGTAGACTTACTGTCTGGTTTAACAACTGAATGATGTGGAAGATAGTATGAACGATAATGTCCATTTTCGTGCACATCATCGGGAGCGATTTGCCTCATATGATCGAGGGTGAGGTACTCTTCTAGAACGCGGTTGTATTCTTCTTTGAGGGTGGGGTTTTTATTGAGCATATGATCCATTCGGATAGCTTGGGAACGAGATGGTCCCAGGGCCAGGTTGGATGGAAACTTCGATTTGAAAGGTAGCCGAACTATATATCGGCCATCACTTCGCCTAACAGTGGTGTCTTGATAGAACTGTTCGCAGTATGAATCTTCGTCAGAAGATAGGCGAGATTCGGGCAGTTCCTCGAGTTCCCAGAACCTCTTCAATTGAATATTGAGGTTTTCATTAGCATCTTCTACAGTGTACGTAGAAAGGTAGAACAAGAGGTGGGTTGCATGGGTCCGCTCAAATACCACCCGAAAATTGTGTTTTGAGCGAGGAGACTGCCTAGGATGTGGTGTTGATATCCTTGAAGAAGGATCTTCGGTATGAGATCGCTTCCGATCACCATATCTATTGCACCAGGAGTGAAGAAATAAGGATCAGCGAGATCTAGATCCTTAATGTCTGTTGGATTTGGTTTAGGGATAGAGAATGTTGGTAAAAAGTTTGTGAGCTTTTGAAGCACAATTGCTTGGGTAACGACTTTTGTGTCATAACGTTTGGAGATTAGAGTTAGTTGACAGACTTTGTTCGCGTTTTCTACAACGATTCCGCCCATCCCGGTTACTGCATAATCTTCCCGGTAGATAGGAAGATTTACGCGTTTCTGTACCTTCTCGGAAATGAAGGTTTTTTGAGAGCCTTGGTCGATTAAGGCTCTTAGGGTGAAAAGTGTGCCCATGTGCTCAATGTGCACTCGGGGGGTGGAAAGCAGAGTCTTCTCATGGTTCGCTGAGAAGTTAGCTTGGATTCTGGACGCACTGTCAGCAGAGGTGGACGGAGATTCATCGCAGTTGCCTTGGGTTGTGTTGAAGGCATCCAACTTGGGGTATTCGGCAGTTCGGTAGAGTGGGTGTGCAACAGGGGGGTTGCTTTTGTAATCGGCTTTGAGGATGAAGTCGTATTTGCTGACTTAGGTGCGGATTTTGTAGGTGGTTTAGGATGAAGCATCGTGTGATGCGATTGTCTGCAATGAAGACATCTAAAAACGCTTTGACAGTTGGTAAGTGTGTGGTTATATGCCAGGCAGTTGGTACAATAACCATTTTTCTCGGCGAATTTAGTTCGATCGGAAACTGCCAAGTTACGGAATTTCTGACCGGATTTGAGAACATGATTATTTTTGCAAAGTTTACAAGCGAACGTCACTTGTTCTTGAGGGAGGTAAGATTGCACTTTAGTTGGAGTGTTTGGGTTGGGAGAGATGCGAGGTTTGGAAGTTTTGTAGTTGTGCAATCGTTCAACTGCTTCATACCGACTAGTTAGGAAGGAGTCCATTTGGGACAAGTCGGGCAACGCTTTCCTTTATTTTAAGGATTGCTCCCAAAGAGAGAGCGTTTCTTCTGGGAGTTTTGTGGAGCATTGGTAAGTTAATATCGGATCCCATTCGACCACGGAAACCCCTTGAGAAGTAAGGCAAGAGAGACAATCATTTATTGTACTCTGAATTCTCTGAATTCCCTCACTATTTTCTGATGTAACAGGGGGAATGTTGAAGAGGGTCTTCAATTGGTTATCGATCAAAATCCGCTTATTTTCAAAACGGGCTCTAAGTGCTTCCCAGGCTAGTGAAAAGTTTTCATCACAGAGTTTGTAATGTTTCACTATAAGGCCTGCCTTTCCCCGAGTTTTATTGCGCAGATGAAATAATTTTTGAGCTGGGGTTAGTTTTGGGTGATTGAGATATACCGCCGTGAACATGTCACGGAAGCTCGGCCACTCCTCGTAACTACCATAAAAAATCTGTGTATTGCATGGGGGCACTTTGATGCATGGAATGGAGTTCTCGACAAAAGACAAGGAATGTCTAGCAGTTACATTTTTATCGAGAGTAGTGCCATGAAAGGACTTAAGCTGATCGATAAAATTGGGATTTACATATATAGAAGCTGTCAGTACACACTTGGAACTTGTTTGTTGCTTCGTCTTTAAAATCGACGGAAACTTGTTTTTCGTCTTCGAGGCAGACGCTTTTATAAGAGATTTGTAAATTCTCCCAACGTTTGTTTAGATCCTGAAGTTTAACATCCAATAAGGTCTCAGTATTTTCTTCGGGATCTTCTTTTTCAAAGCGAGAACAAAAATTCATTAAATCATTTGAACAGAATATGAATTCTGCCATTGCGGCTGAACCACTAGCCATGATTCAGGATTTTGACAGTATTATCGGTTGTAACTCAGATTAAGATTGGAAAACGATTGAGAGAGTCCTGTACTGATTATGCTGCTGGGTATAGCAGCGTGAACCAAATCGATATAATTGGAAATAAGCTTCACTTTTATATAACCGTAATAGAATTTTTCGCTCAAATGTGTTTTGAGGGTTATTTCAGTAATTTAAATTACCACTGGATTTTGGTGGGGTTGGGAAGATTCAAACTTGCTTTTTCAACGGACTTGATTAAGCGACTTAATTATGCTACTGGGTATAGAGCAGTAAAACACACACTAGAAATTAGTGACTGTGCTAATAGGTAGAATGATTTATGCACCCTGTATGGATGCACTCGGATGAATTTTTGAAAGCAAAATTGTAAATAAATCGAGTCGGTGTGCACGATTTACATTTAATGTTTTAGTAAATTTTGCCTAACGATTAATTTATGCTATTGGGGATAATAGCAAACGAAAACAAGATATATGGGTTAATATTTATTTACGCTACGGGGTATGGTAGCCGTGAAAGAACCTATTGTATGTATTAATGGTTGAAGGATTTATGCACCCTGTATAGATGCACTTTCATGAATTTTGGACACAAACTTATTAAATAAATCGCGTAAGTAGCACTAGCACAGAAAACTGGCAGTTTATGTTTTAGTAGATTTTGCTGAACGATTATTTTATGCTATTGGGGATAATAGCATTAATTGCAAACGAGAAAAAAATCACCGTATATATTAAATGATTCATAAAATTATTTTGACTGGTTTTATGTTGCTACTGGGTTACGCTACTGGGGATAGTAGCGGGAGGCACAAAAGACAAACTACGTAGCGTATGTACATACATACATACCAATACCGATATCTGCACTCAAATGTAAAGACTTTTTTCTTTAATATTTATGTTTGCTCACCACCGGGAATGGGTTTTCAATTGCCAATTCTTATTGGGATTTTTGCTATGTTTGTCGTCGACAGAACCAAAACAAAATACAAATCTACGCTGACGCGAGCAGCGAAACGAAAAGGGCAGGCAGAATTCTTGTTTAATATATACATATGTCGATATGTACGAAATTTTCAGACAAACGTATATATATTGAAGTGATTGTAAGCAATGTAAGGATAGATAGAGAAGCAAAACTCTATGTCTGCGCCAAAGCAGGTTGCGCAGCGAATTTCAAATAGCAAAGCGATTTTGTAGTTGTATACAAATGGACTTATGCCCGTATGTATGAATAAAATCACCACTTTGCACAAAATTTGTTAATTACCTTTGAAAATTTAGCATAAGTACACTGTAGAAGACAATAAAAACCACAAACTTTTTGCCTTTTTAGCTCTCGCTTTTTTACTTGCTTTTGTCACTAGTTTCACTTTTATATGTAGGTATATAAGTGCAGAAAGGGGATGGGTATACTTAACCATGGGCAGGTGGGGATAGCAACGAACAAAAATTTTAGCACACTTGACCAAAGTATAGAAAGAAACGCAAAATGGTCAGTGCGAATGAAATGGAGTACGTTTTTGTTTAACTTTATACAAAACGATCCGCGTGAAATGGCTATATGTACAAAGGGTTGTGTATACAGTGTGTGTGTATATACGTGCATACGCTGTTGGTAAGAAACAACCAACTAGAATAACCAAAGAGGAATGTTTGGCGCTTTTAAGTTTTCGTATGCATATATCTAAATATATGTATATATTTAATACCGTTAGAGGAACGGTTCCAAAAATGTATAAGAAAAATAACGGCACTTACATGAAACTTTTTGGGGTGCTCATTGTTTTTAGGTTAGGGTACCTTCCCACGTTGGCCCGAAAGTCTGGGCAGGATTTACCTTACTTTTCTCTTTTTGTACTGGTTACATGTGACTCCACCGGTAAATGCGATGATTTTCGCTGCACGTACCGGCTACAGGTGGCTCCACCGGCGTGTTTGCTGGTATATATATTCCCACCTTGGACAGCGGCTGTTTTTGTAGCAAAAGTTTTTACTAAACTTTGTTTCTTTTCTCAACATTTAACACTTTTACTTTATTTTTTAACATAAAACGGTTTTAAAAATTTACTTTTAACTTTATTTTACTTTAATCGCGGTTTTAAAATGTTTTTGCGCACAATATTCACTTTACTTACTTTTGGTTGGTGATGCTGCCGATATGTTGCCGTTCGTTGTGGTGGTTAAAAATGCAATGCGTGGGCAGCGCAAAAGGCTATACAAGCAGTGCTGTATTGCGGTTGTTTTCCTTCGAAATTGTTCGTGTTACCAATAGAGTTTTTGATGGTTAGGTGTATTCCTGTGCCGTCAAATTCGGCTTGTAAGGACCATGTTTAGATTGATGATAAGGAATAGGTAGGTGTGAAGGGAGTTTTCACTCGGCTTGTATTTGGGGGTAAATACAAGTGGGAGATTGCACCAACAAATGAAACCTGAATTTCTATTGGCAACTTAATACTAACAACAACGATTTAATTCAATTATTCGGTACTTCAATGTACAATACGATTTTCTTATGAGATTAAGAATAATTTAATGCAATGGAAAAATGCAATATCCTTTCTTTAAATAAATGGAAATTCAAGATATTTAAGTTTACATCAATTAATTAAACAAATTAATAGAAAAATTGGAACTAGAAATTGATGAACCGCGCACTGCCTGGATGGTTGATTGCGAAGGTTGAACGTCCCGCGTTGATGATAGTTACCTCTGTTGATTGCAGATGCGACAGGCGCGTTCCGATGAAAATGTAAAAGAGAAGGAAGTTCCTATGCGCACAGCGCTTTTATAGTGTTTCCAACACTGGAAGTTCGAAGGAAAGCAGGAATGCTTCCTTTGACAGAGTCATGCGGGGATGCATGACGAGCTTCGCGAACACAGTGTTGTGTTCGCTGAAATGATATGCAGGGATGCATTACAGGCTGGAGGATCGCAGGAGTGCGTTCCATTTAAGTGACGAAAGTCACTTAAACAACTATAAAACTCTAACGACTGAGCACCGTCATAAATTCTCTCAATTCAAAAAAAAGTAAATAAAAAGGAATAAATGAAAGCTTCAAAAATAATTAATTAGCGTGTTTCTCTTGCGATTGCATTGTGAGTTGAAAGTTCTTAAAATTTCTCGCCGAAAACTTTTTCGAAATAAAGGGTGTTTTTTTTAGGGGTATAAAACTTCGAATTGAAATAAAACACAAGAAAATCGTTTTAAGGTCAATCAATTTGGCTTTATTGGAAGGATAATTTTATGCCATTAATGTTTAAATATGATTTCGGGCATGTGGCCGCCGCGGCTGGCTCGAATAAAGCCAATTCTACAGGTCCAATTTTCAACCACTTTTTCGAGCATATGGGGCCGTATGTCGGCAATAACGCCACGAATGTTGGCTTCCAATTCCCCTAACGTTTCTGGTTTGTTGGTGTAGACGAGCGACTTCACATATCCCCAAAGAAAATAATCCAATGGTGTCAAATCACACGACCTTGGTGGCCAATTGACAGGTCCATTCCGCGAAATTATGCGCTCATCGAATGTTTCCTTCAATAAATCGATTGTGACGTGCGCTGTGTGGCATATAGCGCCGTCTTGTTGGAACCACAACTCATCCACATTCATGCCATCCAATTCGGGAACAAAATAGTCGGTTATCATGGCTCTATACCGGTCTCCATTAACGGTAGCTGCCTCTCCAGCATTATTGCGGAAGAAGTATGGCCCAATGACTCCACCAGCCCATAGAGCACACCAAACAGTCAGTTTTTGTGGATGTAATGGCGTTTCAAGGGTCTCATGTGGATTCTCTTCACTCCAAATGCGGCAATTTTGCTTGTTGACGTAGCCATTCAACCAAAAATGAGCCTCATCACTGAACAAAATTTTGCGATGAAAATCAGCATCGAAATCAATCTCATTTTCGGCCCATACACCAAAATCACGACGCATTGCATGGTCTCGCGGCTTTAATTCTTGCACAAGCTGGATCTTGTAAGGTCGCAAGCCAAGATCTTTGCGCAAAATCTTCCATAAAGTTGATGGACAAAGCTCCAATTGCTGTGCACGGTGGCGAATCGATTCATTCGGGTCCTCTTCAACACTTTGCTCTACAGCGGCAATTGTTTCTTCGGTGCGCACTGTTCGACGTCTCTGCGGATGCGTATTATCACATAGAGTAAACGTAGTGCGAAAACGATCCATGGTTAACCGAATTAATTGCTCTGATGGACGATTATGTCGACCATAAAATGGACGGAGCTCACGGTAAACTTCGCGAACTGAACCATTATTTTCGAAATAAATTTGCACGATTTGCAAGCGTTGTTCTTTTGTCAACCTGTTCATGATGAAATGGCAAACCAAACTGAACATAAATGACATTAGAGTTGCCGGATTTGATAACAAAATGCCAGTTTTATCTCTATTCGAAAAACAAACCTGTAAAAAAAACACCCTGTATAAAATACCCGAAAACAACGACGTCTACAGCATGTTTTTATTTTATTACACAGGCAGTTTAGCGCTGTCCAGCGGACATTCGTGAAAAAAAAACATCTAATGAAATTTTAAGTAAAAACGCAAAGTTTATTTTTTATTTTTACCGATATATTTCAATTACACGCGGTCAAACCGGTAGAAAATCAAAAAAAAACTTTGTGTTTTCAATTAAAATTTCCGGACTTCAAGCCAGCTTCAAAATACATCATTAGATGTTTTTTTTTCACATGCATGTTCATGTTCAAGTTTTAAAATTTTGTCCCGTTTTAAGGTCAAACTGTACATCTAAGGTAGTAACAATTGTATTTTTATCGATAGGTCTGCTCAAGATATAGTGCAGTCAATCAAAAAAACATTTTTTAATTAGTAATAATATAGAAAAACCAGTTCAAAAATGACACCACTACAAATGGCAAACATGTATTCACGTTGAACACAGTGAATTCAAGCAATTTACACTCAAGAACGCGGCTGTTGTTGTTGTAGCGACTACTTAACCTGCCTAGGATGTCACCCCCATCCAACATTGTCATCAGGCTCTTCTAACGGAAGAGTGAAATTGGTGTTAGAAGAGTGGGCTCAGTTGAGCAGATGAACAGATGGTTAGTATCGTGGGGAGACACGCCGCATGCCGGGCAGACATTTGGCATGTCAGGGTTCAGTCAGGATAGGTAAGAGTTTAGTCTGTTACAGTATCCAGAACGAAGTTGGGCCAGCGTTACTCTTGTCCCCCTGGGCAGTTCGCGTTCCTCGTCGGCAACAGGTGGAGCTTGTGCCTGTAGGACTGCATTCACTGGACGTGACCTGACAAAGGAGTTTACCGACTCCGTGTGGATGAGCTTGAGGGCCCGCCGGTGCACCTTTGGATCAAACGGCAAGAAAATGCGACGTCGGATCTCGTCATGGTGCTTACGGAGGTGACTCCTTATTCTCCTGGGAGGCGGAGCAGGTTCCTGGTCAACATCTCGCAGTGCTCTTTGACATCGAGCATTTCAGCCTCATTATGAAGATGGTGCTTAGGAGACATAAGGAGGCACCCCGTGGCAGTTCTGAGTGCGGTGTTTTGGCAGGCCTGCAACCTCCTCCAATGTGTGTCTGCTAACCCCGGCGACCATATTGGCGTCGCGTAGCTCAGAACCGGCTGGCCGATTGCCTTGTACGTTGCCAGTAACGTTTCTTTGTCTTTACCCCAAGTACTGCCAGCTAGTGACTTGAGGATTTTGTTACGGCTTTGTACTTGGGTGGCAATCGCGGCTACATGAGCACCGTATTTGAACATGTTATCAAACGTGACCCCTAAGATTTTGGGGTGTGTGACAGTCGGAAGCTTAATGCCGTCGACGTAGACGCCTAATTTCATGTTCGCCTGCGCTGTCCACGTCGTAAATAAGGTGGCCGAGGATTTGGCCGGTGACAATGTCAGGTTCCGTGCAGCGAAGAAACTGGAAAGGGTTGGCAGGTAAGAATTAATTCTCGAGCAGAGCTCATCGACGGAGGGTCCAGTCGCCAGGATCGTGCAGTCATCGGCGTAGGAGACGATCGAGACGCCTTCTGGTGGGGAAGGGAGCCTCGATAGGTAATAATTAAACAGAAGCGGGGATAGGACACCACCCTGTGGCACCCCTTGCTTAATTATACGTGGTTTTGATCTTTCGCCTCTAAATTCCACCGATGACTGCCGGCCACTCAGATAGTTGGCGGTCCAACGCTTTAGACAGGGGGGAAGGTTTGAATCTTCCAGGTCGTTAATGAGTTGTGCGTGATTAACAGTGTCAAAAGCTTTCAACAAGTCAAGCGCAACTAGCACGGTCCTGTCGTTTGGGCGAGATTGGTTGAGACCGACACCTATCTGTGTGGCAATGGCGTTTAGCGCTGTGGTAGTGCTATGTATTTTGCGGAATCCATGCTGATGTTCGGCTAATCGTAGGTTAGCGGTGTAGTAAGGGAGCAAGACCGACTCCAGGGTCTTCACTACTGGCGAGAGGAGTGATATCGGTCGATATGACTCCCCCACGTTAGCCGGCTTGCCGGGCTTTAGTAGTGGCACCATATTGACCTGTTTCCATCTTTCTGGAATGACAAAGGTGGTCATGGACAGATTGAAGACGGTTGTTAGGTACCTTACTCCCTCATCACCGAAATGTTTTAGCATCAGCATGGATATACCGTCTGGGCCAATAGATTTGGAGTTTTTGGACCCCCGTACGGCCTCCCGAGCCTCTGTGGTGGTGATGGCAATGGGCGCTTGGTTGTTTTTGCGTTTCTGCTCTTCCCTGATGGCGCGCCTGATTTCCTTGTCAACCGGAGGATGCAGTACAAATTGCCGGCATAAAGCGCTCGCGCATCTCTTTGGTTTCGACTGTACCTTATCACCAAAGGTGATGGATATTTTATCGTTCGGTTTGGTCGGATTTGACAAGGATTTAACAGTGGACCATAATTTGCCAACACCAGCAGAGAGGTTACAGGACCTTAGGTGCTCTTCCCATTTGGCGCGTTTGTGTTGATCAACTAGCCGTCTGATTTCCGTATTGAGATCTTGAATTTGAGGATCCATAGGGTTCAAGCGTCGCATTGGTCACGTTCATTAGCCAGGGCCGCTGCCTCTGCGGGGGAGTACGGACGTATCTCCTTAATTCTACCTGACGGAATATATTGATTGGAGGCTGAAGCTATGACCAAGCGAAACGCTTTTTCCCTTTCTCGTACGTCAGACGGGATGGGAAGAGCAGTGAAGGTGCTCTCAGTGAAATTAAGAAAACCAACCCAGTCAGCTTTACTGAAGTTAGTGAAGGTGCGCTTCTCAGAGGTAACGAAGTCATTGGGGCGATCGATTGAGTGGACTATCGGCAAATGGTCAGATGCAAGAGTAAGCATTGGTCGCCATTCAACGCAGTTTATGAGACCTGCGCTGACAATTGTGAGGTCTGGCGAACTGGAACAATTTACCGCAACTCTCGTGGGGGCGTCCCCGTTCACAGTGCAAAACGTCGAATCGTCTATTTGTTCAGCCAATTCCTGTCCCCTGCCATCGGACAGCAAATGGCAGGAGGTATATAGATGTTAATGATTTCGAGGTCGACGTCGCCCGTCCGGACAACCATTCCTTGACGTTCCAGGAGGTTGTCCCTCGGGTCGACGTCGGGCTCAAATGGACGATATTGCACGGATTGGTGCGTGATGAAGGCGAGTCCGCCCCTAAGACCTCTCTCTCGATCACGTCGGTGGATGTTATAGCCGTCACAAGTCCGAAGATTTGATCGGGCGTTTAACTTCGTCTCCTGAATGGCAGCGATCTTGATGTTCTGTCGCTTCATGAAGTTCACTATTTCCCACACTTTCCCGGTTAGGCCGTTGCAGTTTAACTGTAGGACGCGAAAGTGCGAAGGGGGAGAAGTGTTCACGCTGGGAGTCAGGGACTGGTGCGTATGCCTTGGTGGAAGCAGGCTGGGTCGCACACTGCGTCGCACTCTAGAAGACGAGGGATCCGAGGCACCAGAAAGTGGCGAATCGGTCGACGTTGTAGGTGGCGTAGCTCGACAACATGGTGCAACGTACGTATCAGTCCATAGGTTCCTGTTTCCAAGTTGAGAACATATAAGCAAGTGACACAGGCCAAGGCAAGAATTGCATTTGACTGATGTCGCAGGTGTATATAGTCTCAGCCGACAAACAGAGCACAAGGTGTAAGGGACCAGGAACTGGTGGCTTTGACTTACATTTGTGCTAGTGCTGGAAGAAGAAGGGGACGTTGAAAGTGGGAGGGGGGTGGGCTGTCGCTCGGCATTGCTCACACCTGAGACAGAGGTGCTACGTAAGAAGTAGCTGTGAGCGGCTGTGTGAGGTGTTGGCGCCTGTGGGCGTGAGCGGCAGCGGGTGTTACGAGTACACACTACTTGCTGGGCGTTATTAGTGCTATTAGTCGTGGAGACTATTTCAGAAGCTTGTGACGGTGCGATGCTAGATCGTCGTTGGCTACGGGACGTCCTAGGGCGTGAACAGCAAGGGGCCACGAAAGTTTTGTAGAAACTAGGAGGCCTATGTGTGGAGGGATTTAGCCCGGAGCACCTGGTTTTGTGCAACCATCTTTTACAAGAATTGCATTGGACGGAGTGTGAACGCTTAACGTAAATCTTCTTCCAGCAGACGCAGCAGATCCATTCTCCTGGACCCGGGTTGGATTCGACCCCAGCCCGGAGCAGCCCTGCTGCAAGGAGCTGCTCGGAGGATGACAATATTAGTGGAAAAGGTGACAGGTCAGACAGGGTAGAGTCGAAATAACAGCCCTTCGTCGGATGTAAAAATCCGAGTCATTCCGGTACGTAGAACCGGTTCTTGCGGGAATGATTTGATATTCTAACATGTTGAGTGAGATAATTACAGGATTTGAACGCGGCTACGTACCTTCGCTGTTGGACCTTGTTATTGTTATACGTTCTTTGCTGTCATGCATTCTTGCTTGAGTTGTTGTTATTGTTGTAGAATTAGGGAGCAAGAGTTGCTTTGGTGAAAACACTAAGCTAGCAATATAAAACATGAGCAAATATGTAAACTGTATTGATGATACAAACAGTGTTTACCAAAACAAAATACGTGAGTGATTAATTATTACCCTTCCAACCAGCAACGGATAATTATCTAGATAAACCGTGAGTCGCGCGTACCAAAAAAGCGGATAAAAAAGTGGAAATTTTTGTTGGGAGAGGTTCACTTTTTCTCCATGCTGAAAATGTTTTTCCGAGTGCGTGTGAGGTCTAAGGGGCTGCATACTTTTGGGCACTTGTTGTTTTCCATACAAAGTCTATAAATATGAGTTGCTGTTGGTAAAACTTTGTGAATTTATGGAATGAGAGTTTCACAACGGTTAGCCATGGTTGAAAGAGTAAAGCTGCTAATATTCACACAGTCCTACAAATTTGCTTTGGAGCCAAACAGCACAATGGCACCGTTGTCGATCCTTCTAATATTGAGCCAATTTGTAATTTGACAATCATTGTGTTTTCTGGCAAACTCCATCCGTTTCGTTCGGTTGCTTTTTTGGTAAGTAACGGTACTTTCCGCGGGCTGTAAAATATTCTTCTAACTGTTATTGTAATGACTTCTAAACTAAATTGTTTAGCCAATTCACAAGGTACCTCCAAAAAATTGAAATTTTCTTGCTCCCTGTCCCTAAACGTGCTAAGTTTTCAAACATGGTGATACGATATACAACCATGCAAATAAATAAGTTATGACAAACAATGAACAATGGGTGTGTTTGGAAAAGGGGCGTGGTAGCCCCCATAAAACTGAATTTTTCATACTACTTATCTGTAAAGGTTTTTGGTGCTGAAAAGACAGACTTTTTGGGAATATATACTAATTCAAGGACAATAATGATATGACCGACATTTTGTAGTTGATAGAAATGGCGTCGTGGCAGCATCCATATAAAGGGCTACTAAACACACTTTGTATTATTTTTAGTAGAATAACGAAATCAGTACAAGCTTATGGCGAATATGAGCTACCCATGTAAACTTAACCTTTCATGTCGAATATTTATTTACAGATAAGACTACAAATTGAATAATTCTTACAGACTAAATTTGAAAGTGTACACAAAGACGGCATGAAGGTACTGTACAAAGAATATAAAGTAAAGTATACGAGTATGTCTGAAGTTTACAATCGATTAGTTACAGCTTACGAATTAAAATGAAGAAATAAATATAAAGTAAAAAGCACACAAATTTAACTTCTTAACAACAGGGATTAGTGAGCTATACGTTTGTTTGTTATATGTAAGCTCAGTAAGGAGCTGATGCCCAGAAGGGGGCGCATGAGCCAGGAAGGACTCATCAGAATTCTGAGAAAAACGAGGTTGAAACCAAAAGTTTGAATCTCATTACATGTTTGTATAAATATAGATGTTATGTTGTTGACGCGTTTCCAATCCTCCCATTCTTGCTTGCCAGCTCACGTCTATGCTGGATCCTTACTATTTATTGGTGGCCTTATTCTTGAAGTCTAAAGGGTTAATGATGCTGTCGAAATGGACGTGATTCGGAGCAACACCACACAAACATTTTTAAAATGTTTATTCTCTATTTTTTATTATATTTTTGATATACGAAATTCCGAGCAGCACAGTGCATATGTTACACAATTAGATTAGGTGAGTTTAGCTAACATTTGGCACTGCGCTGAGGTGTGGTTGGAAAGGACGTGCTTCCAAGCCACTACTTATTCAAAGGATAGGGGATACTAAACATAATTTTGCCAAGCATATATGGGCTACTCACCAGCCCTCATAAAAGTTGTACCATAAATAAAACACCGTGCATTTTACGACTTTGCAGGCAGATAAATAAGTATTAGGCGACTGTAATAGGGAGGAAGATTCCTTACCGGATCCCAGGCAATTTATCACTGTAAATCTCGCAACGCGGGTTCCAAACTATTGAAGCATATTCCAAAATTGACCTTACCAGCGAAGTAAAAAGTGTTTGGCTTATATAAGGGCCATTGAATTCATTAGACCACCGCTTTGTGAAAGCTAACACCCCTTTAGCCCTATATATGAGATCTGAAATCAATCTATTGTACCATCTAAGTCAATGCAGCTAGTTACCTGCCCAATTGGGTATCCACCAATGATGTAAATATGCACCGGTATTGATTTTCTGGTAAACCGCATATATTTGTATTGCTTCAGGTTGAGTGCCACGTAGTTCACATCTTACCATCTCAGTAAGTTATTGAGATCTTCTTGAAGACGTGTCCCGTCTCCTGCGGTTTTGATGGGCACAAAAAGCTTATCGCATACATTAACGACTTGCAGTCCCTAAGAATAGTAGGAGGGTCGTTAATGAACCGCAAAAACAAAATAGGTTCAAGATGGCTGCATTGCGACACACCAAAGGTAACATCGGTTAGGCTAGATAAACTATTTCTAAGGATCACTTTTTGTGATCTGTTCTTTACTTAAGATAATGTCCAAAGCAAAAAACAGGCGAAAATCCCATACGATCAAGTTTTAGTATTAGATTCGAGTGAGAAAATCTATCAAAAGCTTTGCTAAAGTCCACGTAGACAACATCTGGTTCTAAGTTGTTTTTGAACCCGCTAAAAACATGAGTGGTGAATTTTAACAAATTAGATACGGCGGCCGCCGTGGTGTGAAGGTAGTGTTGCCGGCCTACCACACCGAAGGTCCATGGTTCGAGCCCTGGTACAGGTAACATCAAAAGTGATTTGAAAAAAGTTTTTCAAAACGGGGTCGCCCCTCGGCAGTGGTTTGGCAAACTCTCCGAGTGTATTTCTGCCATGACAGGCTTCTCAGCAAAAATTCGTCTCCTTTGTAGATGCCGTTCGGAGTCGGCAAAAAACTGTAGGTCCCACCAATTTGTAGGGAAAATTCAAATCGGCACACCACAAATTGGAAGAGAAGCTTGGCGCAAAAATCTCTTAGGAGGTTTATGATGATATACCTGTTGTATATCGCGCCATAAAGAGAGAGAGAGATACGATGGATTTACCTATGCTGAGATGATACCGAAAACGACAATTGCTTTGTAATAATAGATTCGTATAGCTTGGGTATGACGCTAAACTTAACAATGCCACTATAGCTCACGACGCACGCTTTACTTCTACTTTACGATGACAGGCACCTTGACGTTGGTGTAGAGGCTTACGTCGAACGCATCCGATACTGGCCAAAGGGGATGACGCGGTCAAGGCAATGTCAACCTCGGTGGTCAAAGTCGCATGCGAGCGGCAACTAAGAACTGTCACCTCCTAATCCAGGGTGTTATGCGTCACCGTGCCCATTGGATGGTTTGCAGCCAGGAGGTTCACAACACCGGCTGTATTAGAACGGCGCCTCTCCAACACCGGGCCACCTTGGGGAGTAACTATGGCCTTACCGCGACAAGGGGCTCTGGCGTGGCGGACGGACCAATTCCCCTCAATTATATTTTGATTGCTGAACTCGCCACGGCGAGTAAGCGATCGTACGAACAACAGCAAAGAAATAACGAAACCCACAACAACAGCAAAGAAGTCTCAAAAAAAGAGCAGCGAGAGACCAAAAATTCCAGGAATTTTCTGGAGAGCCTCACTGCAGAAGAGGCAATGCTATTCCTGGAACATAGAATGGGTGACATTCCGACCACCAGCACGGGCATCCATCGCGAACCAGCCCTAGAACCTTCGAACCGCAGCGGTCTCTCGACCACTGATGAGCATCGAGGTAATCATGAGCAGTCGGTTTCAGCTGCAAGTAAAAAACTCGCGAACCTTGGTGAGTCCAATACCACCAGAGAGAATCGCGAGCCGAAGGAGCCTGCCGAGAAGTAACTCGCGAACCATGGTGCGCCCAGTAGTACCAATGTGAATCGCGAGCACTATCACACCGCAACAAAGAAACCAGCGGCCCAGAATGAGACCGGTACCAGCAGTACATATCGCGAGCCCAGAGCAACAATGCAACTCGCGAACCATGGTGAGTCTAAGACCACCAAAGCGAATCGCGAGCCCAATGAGCGCACACTAAGTGCTGACAGGGCTCACAGCAGCGGGACCGGAGGGACCAAGAGGAAGTCATGCCATACAGGCGGTGGTACCAGAGTGGTGTCCCCGGTCAGAACCATGCCCACATGCGAAACACCACACAAGAGCCCGGAAAGGAGACACTACAAATCTCCAAGGGAGCACATGCGCGCAAGTAACGCAGAACGGGGGAGGGAACGTACCCCCGAGAGAACAAAGAGGCCTGCAAGAAGGCCATACAGAGGGAAAGCTCCCAAGATACCACCGCCAGGAAGACCGGGCGCTCTAGACGACAGACGGAGGATAGGGCTCAGCGGATCAGGCGTGAAATGGTACCTCCGGAACCTGGAGAGAGGGATGTCAGCCAAAGTGGCCAGAGCAAGGGCATTTGATCAAATGCGCGACCATAGCCAGGAAGACCCATCAAGAGAGAGCAGGGGCAGCCCCCGCGAAAGATCGGAGCAAAGGATACCCGCGAAGTCAGCCGTTGGCAGGAGCGGCCCGGTATCGGTCAGAAAGGACCACAATCAACAGCTACCCGCGCACGCTGAGAAGCGAGGACGCGGGCAATTCACTCCGAAGGAAAGCCACAGCTCCAAGAGGCAAAGAGCGCAATATCCTGGGAACACTTCGTCAGCGGCAAAGGAGAAGAGCTCCAATAAACCCGAAGAGCGAGGAAGGGTGGCCCCCGGACGGCAGAGCTACTCGGACGCTCTCAGGGGAATCCGAGTGGCTGTGCTGCCCGAGAACTATCCGGCTGATGCGCTCAGCCAGGACGACCTGACACGACTGCAGGACGTCATCATGGACGAGGTGTTCAAAGGATGGAAGCACGCCCTAGCCTTCTCTGGTGTGTACTTCCGAGCAGGACTTCTCCTTGTAGACTGCAAGGATGACAGAACGGCAATATGGCTGATGCAAGCCGTTCCAAGGCTAGGGGACTGGAACGGGCCAGCCCTGAGCACCAGAAGAGGGGACGACATACCACCAACGCACAATGTGTCTATATACTTCCCCAGAAGCGCAGACCGGTCGTACGAATACGTCAGCTCTTTGCTGAACGTCCAAAACGAGGCTCTGAACACAAAAAGATGGCGACCGATACACATTTATGCGGAGGATATGGGACTGCGTCTAAACGTCAGCATAAACGAGGAATCCCACAACCGCATCAGGCAGGAGGGCTTCAAGCTCAACTACCGGTATGGCGCCGTCCAGATAAAGCCATGGCGGCAAAAAGCAGCTGGTGCTGCAGAAGCCGCGCATGTGACAGAAGAGCAGAGTGAAGACCCAAGGGCAAAGGAGGCAGAAGGAGACGGGGAAGATAACGGCTCCTCTGACAGCCACGACTCCAGCAGCAGCAACAGTACCGTCAAATCGGCGGAAAACCCTCCCTCAATAGGAGACAGAAGCGCTCACAGGCTAGGCGAGCAGGGTGACTAGGGGAAGAATAGAGAAGTACCCACGAGCCAGGAATTACTAGGCGATATCGACATGCAGAGGCTCAACCTAGCGGAAAACAGCGAGAGTGACTATCGGCTGTCGGACATAGACGAGCCGATAAGCAATGCAGGACCATGATGACCGCCCTAAACATTAAAGTAGCCCAGGTCAACCTCCATCATGCAGTGGCGGCTTCGGCCATTATTGCGAGGGGGTTTGCCTCGGAAGACCTGGGCATAGCGCTCGTCCAAGAGCCGTGGGTGTTTAAGAGTCAGGTGAGGGGACTGACAGAAAGAAATAATAAGGTAATATGGGACCTCTCTCAGGAGAGACCAAGAGCATGTGTAGTGATAAAAGACAATATTAAACATTTTTGCATTACAGAGTTTTCAAATCAAGATTTGGTGGCGGTTCAAGTAACGGTGGAGGTGGATGGTATACCCACTAACATCGTGCTAGCGTCAGCCTACTTTCCGGGGGACAGGAACACGGTCCCTCCAGACAGCGTGCACCAATTAGTGGCTCACTGCAGGGAAAAGCACCTACCACTAATAATAGGGTGTGACGCAAACTCCCACAACACAGAGTGGGGCAGTTCAGACACTAACGCGAGGGGTGAGTGCCTTTTAGAGTATATAGCTAGCAATGACCTAGAAGTGTATAATGTCGGAAACAAACCGACGTTTTTCACAAGAGTCAGGGAGGAGGTCCTGGACATCACTCTGGGCAACTACCGGGCTGAAAATCTGGTATCGAGATGGATGGTGTCATCAGAGCCATCCCTTTCGGACCACAGGATCATCCGGTTTGAGCTAGGAGCGACGCCCACGATATCAAACCCAAGAAGAAATCCCAGGAAAACCGACTGGAGCAATTAGAACAACATCATTGAGGCCAACATAGGTAGCCTCCATACAGGAAAAAGGTGCACAAGTTGCACAGAGTTAGAGCATAGGGTAGAGTTATTTAATAACATCGTTATAGATGCGTTCCAGTCAAGCTGCAGAACCACACAGTCCAGGAGCGGCAAGAAGACTGCAACCTGGTGGTCCCGAGATCTTCTAATGATGACGAAGACCGTCCGCAGACTTTTTAATAGGTCAAGACGAACGGGCAGCTGGGACGAATACACAACACACCTAACCCTATATAACAAAGAGATAAGAAAAGCCAAGAGAGCCAGCTTTAGAAATTTTTGTGAAGGAATTTCCTCAACACCCGCAGCGGCGAGGCTGCACAAAGCACTAGCCAAAGAGCGGAGAGAGATCAACCTAGCACTAAAGCTTCCTGACGGCACTTATACCAATACTGAGGAAGAGAGAGCAGAAACCCTGCTGGCAGCACACTTCCCTGGTGCATCCCAAATCACACTTGACCCTCCTCTGCGAGAGCCGAGGCCAAGCCAGTCTGACTGGCACACGGCAAATAAACTCTTCTCTGAGGGAGCTGTCAAATGGGCAGTACGCAAATTTGACAAGTACAAATCACCAGGGGCAGATGGCATCTACCCAGCGCTGGTACAGCAGGGTAACCAACTTATCCCACACATAGCTAGAATCATAAGAGACAGCATGGCGCTGGCATACATACCTACATGTGGAGGAGAGCGATAGTGGTATTTATACCCAAAATAGGAAAAAAGGACTACTCTTTAGCCAAGTCCTTCAGGCCAATAAGTCTAACTTCCTTTGTGTTAAAGGCAATGGAAAAAATAATAGACCACAGCATCAGAGCAAACATCCTGAGCCACAGGCCTCTTCATCACAGTCAGCATGCATATAGAGCAGGCAGATCTACGGATACAGCCCTCTATCAACTGACGACTGAGATCCAGAGTGCGTTCGCCTGCGAGGAGACAGTGCTCTGCGCCTTTCTTGACATTGAAGGTGCCTTCGACAACACGTCTCACGAAAGCGTTACTCGAGCACTGCAGAACAGAGGAGTCCAAGTACCCGTCCAAAGATGGATAGACGCCTTACTCCGCACAAGAACCGCTGAAACATGGACAAGCAGCAGCATAATACAGGTCAACACTACTAAGGGGTGCCCACAAGGGGGCGTTCTTTCACCCCTTTTGTGGAGCCTGGTGGTAGACGAGCTCCTGCAAATCCTCACCGACAACGGAATCCGATGCCAAGGCTATGCGGATGACATTGTCATAATTGCACGGGGCAAATTCGAGAACACCCTTTGTGACATCTTACAAAGAGCACTAAACCTGACAAAGAGATGGTGTACTAGTGTTGGGCTAAACATAAACCCTACAAAAACAGCCATAATTCCCTTTACCAGGAAAAGAACCCTATCGGGACTCAGTACAATAACTCTAAATGGCATGCCAATAGACTTTGTAGCTGAAACAAAGTACTTGGGGGTCATTTTTGACAGCAAGCTTCTGTGGAGGAAACAGTTTGAGAGCATGTCTAGCAGGGCTACAAAATCAATCATGATGTACAGGCGCATAGCGGGCAAAACCTGGGGGTGCAGCCCGCACATCCTTAGATGGATGTACACTATGATAGTAAAACCCACTATTACCTATGGCGCGGTAGCATGGGCATCAAGAACGGCGCATTCGACAGTGAAACAAGCACTCACTAGGATCCAGCGCCTCGCGTGTGTATGTATTACAGGGGCAATGCGAACATGCCCCACTGCTGCGCTGGAAGCTATTCTTGACCTACCCCCACTACACGTCGCGATAGAGCAGGCAGCCAAGAGAACCCTCCTTTGCATTGCTAAGGAGGGTTCGGGCAAAGGAAAAGTAATGTCAACCAACAACATGGCGAAACTGAGAGAAACCATTCCGATATCTCAGTTACCAAGGGACGACATTATCAGGCAGATCATCTTCGAAAAGAGATTTAAAGTAGAATTGGGAGACAAGATAACCTGGGAACAATCCAGAGTAGACACCATACACCGCTCCCACACAATCGTGTGGTACACGGATGGCTCGAAAACCCCAGAAGGAATTGGAGCCGGTATTTTTGGCCCAAGAGCGAAGATTTCCGCGCCGCTGGGGACATACCCGAGCATCTTTCAAGCGGAAGCATACGCTATATACCTCTGTGCAGAACTAAATCTGCAGCGTGGATATAGCAACGAGCGCATCGCTATACTTAGTGATAGCCAAGCCGCACTCAAAGCGATCTCATCATGTGAGATGAAATCAGCGCTTATCCGCGAGTGCGTAGAGAAACTAAACGACCTAGGAACCAACAATAGCGTACTGGTAGCGTGGGTTCCAGGTCACACAGGAGTTGAAGGAAACGAGCAGGCTGACAGCCTAGCGAAAAATGCAGCAGGTACAAGGCCCATTGGACCTGAACCAATGCTGCCAGTAGGTCCTCAAACACTCAGAGAATGCTTGAGAAAAGAAGAAGAAAAGGAACGAGAGGGATACTGGCGCAACGTGCCGGGCTTACGGCAATCCAAATTGCTCTTGGGGGGATACAACACCTCTCGCTATAGAGCAATCATAAGCCTCTCCAAACCAAATTGAAGAATTCTCACTGCTATTCTTACAGGTCATTGCAGACTCAACAACCACTTACACAAAATGGGTATAAGGGCGGATGACAATTGCCGGTTCTGTCACACGACATCTGAGACTGCAGAGCATATCCTCATGGCATGCGAAGCCATTGCCAGGAAGAGAGCACAAGTCCTAGGATCACCATGGCCAGAGCATAAACAAATACAAGCCCTCAAGCCAACAAAAATAATCACCTTCCTGAGGGAGATTGGTTTGGATGAGGTGTTGTAAAAGATGAGGGCACAATAGGCCAACCGGTCGCAGTGCTATCCTCAAATAATCTATCTATCTAGAGAGGCACAATCTATGACTCCTTCCAAATTCTAGGAAATATATCCTGACTAAAAGACGCGTTGAAAATTTTTGTTAGATGTTTGTAGAAAACTTATGGTGCTATTCTCAGCTTGCTTGTCATCTACAAACGAGGTGATGATAGCGGCAATGACTATTGAAAATTATAGGAACAAGTGGAATTGGGCTATAACAATTGTCAGTAGTCACGATGACAAGCTGCCCCAGAATAGGGCAGTTAAGCACAACTTTTCAGAACAACTGTAGGGATCCCATTGGGACCACCATAGGAAGTAGTTTTAAGACTTTTTAGATGTGAACTAATATCACTAGCTGATATAGTCGGCAGTTTGTAGTCCAAAATGGCAACGTGAATGGGTAAGTGGAATGTTCCGAAAAGGACTCAGCAGAACAAGGATATTTTGATTTAAAAAATGCAGGCATCATTATTTGACACCAACTGGTTGTATTTCATTAAGGATGGGAATTCCTTAACCCCAAGTGTTGAGTTAACGAAATCACAAAAAGCCTTATGGTTGCTGGAAATTTGAGCCTTCATACTACTAATGTAATCCTTGTAACATTTTTTGTTAAAAATATTTTATTTATGCCGGAAAATGGAATGAACACCATAGTCAGTTGTTGAAGTAGTTTTGTTTTATTTCCTGAACCAGTGTGTCTTTTGGTTTTCCAAGTAATTAAGTTCTCTCCTGCACCATCCAGTATTAGACGAAGATTTTGAGTGACGAGATTGAGGGACACATGAACGAAATATAGAGCATAAAGCATAAAGTACTTTCCACATAGCCACTTTATAGGGACTATTTTATGTTAGCTACTTTGGCCCTAACCTTACTTTAATCAGCCTTCCTAAACAAGAAACGAACGGGAAAGCAGTTTGGTTTGTCGACAACTTGACTAGGATAACTGGGAGAAACGAACCTTGAAAGTGTTAATTGTAAGACCTCCAAATTGATATCTATCTAATATAAATGCGCAAGTTGAGTTGAAATTGTCCCACTTTATGGCCAAACTATACATTTATTAATATTAATATTAATAATAATAGATAGGTATTGCCAAACTGCAGTGCCATCAATCAAAAAAACTTAAAAAAATTTATTATAGTATTAAAAAATTAGTTTAAAAGTACACTAGCACAAATGCCAAACATGTATTCACACTATAGAGCCTTTGTTGTGTCAGTAAACGTGTCATCCATTTTTGCTTTAGTTGTTGTTATTGTATTGATCACTGCCTAAGATGCCCAGTTGCTTTGTTGGAGACATTAAACAAGCAATGTAAAATATGAGCAAATATATGAACTTCATTGCTGATACCTACAAACAGTGTTTACAAAAATTATTCACAAAAAGTATTCAACACCGGAGTTTGTTTTGTTTTTGTGGTTGGGTTTGTGTGAATTGAAATAAAATAATAAAATAAAATAAAATAAAATAAAATAAAATAAATGAAATAAGAGAAAAAAGAATAAAACAAAGTTTATTAAAAGAAAGTGAAGGGAAGGACAGGAAAGGACAGGAAGGAAGGAAAGGGAACGGAAACGAAAGTAAAGAAAAGAAAAGTAAAGGAAAGGGAAAGGAGAGGAGAGGAGGGGAAATAAAAGGAAAGGAAACAAAGGAAAAAAGAGTAAAGGAAAGAAAAGGAAAGTAAGGCAATGGAAAGGAAAGTAAAGGAAACGAAAGGCAAGGTAAGAAAAGGAAAGGAAAAGAAAGGGAAGGAAAGTAAAGGAAACGAAAGGCAAGGTAAGAAAAGGAAAGGAAAAGAAAGGGAAGGAAAAGGAAAGGAAGGGAAAGGAGAGGAGGGGAAAGAAAAGGAAAGGCAACGAAAGGAAAAAAGAGTAAGGGAAATAAAAGGAAAGGAAGGCAATGGAAAGTAAAGGAAAGGAAAGGCAAGTTAAGAAAAGGAAAGGAAAAGAAAGGAAAGAAAGGAAGGGAAAAGAAAGGAAAGCAAAAGGAAAGGAAAAGGAAAGGAGAGGAAAGGAAAAGAAGGGAAGGGCATGAAAATGAAAGGAACTGAGAGGAAAAAGACAGGAAAGCAAAGGAAAGGAAAGGTAAGAAGAGTAACAGAAAGGAAGAAAAATAAAAGGAAAGGAAAGGAAAGGAAAGGGAAGTAAAGGTAAGAATAAAATAAATTAAAAATAGAGACCGCAGAAAGTAAAAGAAGAAATCAAGGAAAACGAAAATATGTGAGAGGAAAGAAAAGGCAGAGAAATGAAGGGAAAAATGGCAAATGAAAGGTATAGCAAATAATTAAAATAAAATAAAGTTTTGTGGTTGAATATCAACCACTGGGCGATCTCTAGTTTACAGACAGACAATTCTGTCTGGAAAGAACATATAGGTCCCTCCAATTTGTATGGAAAAATTAGAACCATCAGGCCCCAAATTTGAAGAGAAGTGCAGCCTGAATCTTCTCGGAGGTCTATCGCAACAAATTAGTATTACTATTATTATAACCTTTCTTATCATACGCAACTTTTACCTATATCAATCTACGTATATAATTATTGCTGCTCTTGTGTTTGTTATCGAAATTCTCTATTCGTCTAAATTGAATTCAAAGAATTTTTTTTGTGTGTATTTGAGTGGGTCCCTGGATGGCAGGTGGTAAGTAGTTTTCAAGGCCCATTCAGAAGAGAGAAATAAATACTTTAACTAATCCCCGTGACTTCAACGGACATGTCGTTCAAATTTAAACGTATTCAGTTCGCTTTGAAACTTACATTTTCGAAGGGCATAAACACCCCCCTGCGGGTTAGGAGTTTAGAATATGCCCAAGGTAGGCATACCGGTCGTAAGAGGCGACTAATATGCACAAAGGTATTGACATGCAACTCGATGGTTGATCAACGGATATGATGCCTCCCACCTCTCATTACCCATCTTCCCCTTCCTTACGGAACGAGGGATGACATGACCTAGAAGGTTGAACTGGTTATACCAAATCGGTACCACCACAGTCGGTCAGTACCGCAGGAGTACCGGAGCAAAGGACTGCCACTTTCGATAACACTCCCCAAAACCTTCGGGGAGTGTTTATGTCGTTACAAACAACATCAGCAACAAGGGCATGAACAAGTCACAGGCAGGCTGTATACAACTGGAAATATCATGCTTATTTGTGTGTTTCCCTGTGGAAAAAGCATCTTCACTCTTCATTCACGATCCCGGACAGAAAACAAAAAAAGCTGTTTATCGTTCAACCTCAAATTATATAACGTACATAAGTGTTATTTTCTGTTTCTATGTGAATAAAATGAAAAGAGTTCAGTGGAGTTAGTAAATAATTGTGTTCCATTTGCAACAATTATTGGAGACGAAGAAGTCTGCCAGATCAGCGGTCCTTATACATAAGTATATTCAATTAAATTCTCTACATAATGGACTAAGTTTCGATTAATAAAAGTCGGTGGAAATGTGAATGTTTGAAATAAATTCAATCAAAAAATCCATTGTGGGCAGAACGAAGTTTTTCGTGTCAGCTGTTTATCATATTTCTCATCTTCATAACATTTTCATGTACATATTTCATTTTGCCTCATTAAAAAAAAATATGGAAAGCAAGGAAAACCATATGAAATCAGCGCATGAAATTTTATTTCGGTTTAAATTAAATACCAAACATTATTTATTCAGTTGATTAACTCGACAGTAGTCGTCATACTTTATATCCGCAATAAATTATGTGTCATTATATCTGGCATTTTGTAGCTCATTAATGATTGCTGAACGTATATCAGAAGGTACACCGTGACGTATGAGTAATCTGAAAATGCTGATAAACAAATTGCATTAAGACAATGCGCCGAATGTTGCTTGTCATATTTTGCTACTGATGTCAAACGAGTGCAAAAAAGAGAAAGCAATTATGAAGCAATAAATGAATCAAGTTGCTTGTTTCTACATACATACATATATACACACATGTTGTGATTTGTTGTTTGTGTAATATTGTATAAATGAATGAATTTAAATTGAAATATCCCCATACACATATGTAGTTGTTATTTTATTTACTTACTTAATTAATTGGCGCTTAACTCTTTAAATAGTTTTCGCAGCTACAACGCATACTTGGTTCTTTTAGCCAAGAAGGGTCTACATATGCTTCCATCGATGGGTGCAGATAAGAATACAACTGTTCGACTGTGCTATAATCGGCGTGTAGCTCTTACAGCTCATTGTTAAATTTCATTGGGCCGATGGTGGACTTACGAGGCTTGAAGCCATACTGATAATTTTCAGTCAGCTTGTCGGCGATGGGCTTTAGACTTTCACACAATATGCTAGATTATACCATATATGAGATATTAAGTAGACTTATTTCGCTGTAGCTGGTTCAAATTGTGGAATTACATTTTCTGTGTATTAGGCAGATCCCGCTAATGTTCCAATCTGGAGGCATGCATTCATCCGACCATGTTCTATATAAATTTGTTACATGCCTTTTAACAACTCTTCGCCTCCGTGTTTAAACAGGGTAGTCCGGGGCTTAAAGTTCGTCATCTTCAGCAATAAAGACAAACTTTTAGCATGTTCTGCATAACTTCTTAGAACTTTTAGCAGAGTTTTCGTGCAGTGTTCCTGTAAGCTAGCATCTCTAGATCCCCACACTCAAGCCTTTCAACGTAATGATTATTTTTCCATAAAAAAGGTGTCGCTCCTCCTTTCTTAACGTTGCCATGTAGGTAGCGTGTTTTTTTCCAATACATTTCGCGTGGTACCAGTTGTTCTTTGAAACTCAATGATGTCCTAATCCGAAGTAGCTAGACAAAAGTAACCATTTTGACACTTCCGATTCGTTACTTACCCATCAGAGTGAGATATTTGACAGGGGGATAAGGGCACATAAAAATTGTTCGCCAAATCCTATAAAAATAAAAAAAATAATATTTGGCGCGATATACCTCCGAGGATGTAGAAGAGTTGCATATTACTTTGTCAGCGCCCCCCTCCCCTAAATCTCAAAACCATGTAATATTACATGTGTGTAAAAGACAATAACCATAAAGCTACAGGCCCGCAAAAAGCTCGGCAAGTCACTCGAATAATGCAATTGGGGGGGTAATAATGAAACGTAGCTAGATAAAAACCGACCTTTTAAATAATGATTACTAATCGTAATGATTACCGGTTTGATTAACTACTTTCTTGAGAATCCATCTAATGATGGATTTCCAATTACTTTCAATTTTTATTGATTATTTTTCAATTAGTTAAAAAAAAAATCAAAAAAAACTGTTTTGATTACTTTTGATTATTTTGCAGTTTTGTTGTAGAAGCACATAAATATACATACACATAAACAATACTGAAAAAAAAATTAAAAAATAATCAAATATATTCCAAACCCCTTTTTTTGATTATTTTTAATTATTTTTGGTTTTTTTTTATTTTTTCTAATCGTAAGCAAGTTTCATTCAGACAGAGAAAAATTCTAAAAGCTGTTGATTTGGCTTATATTGTCTCTATAATAATCTCTCCAATAAATAAAGGATAAAAAGTAGAGAGCCTAAAATTTTTCTTGAATATCTGCAAAGTACAGACATCGACCTGTAACAATCTTTATGGGTTTTCGGACTATTTGGCGCCCCTTTGTGAGCAACGCCCGGGGCACGATGCCACCCCGTGCATCCTCCTCACTACGCCAATGCGACCATGCCATTAATTATATTGAATATAAAAGGAAGGAGAGAACGGACCTTCTTTTATCTAAATAACACAGATCAATAAGCAACAGCCGAGATTGCTACGATGGCATTAGATTCTCCAACCACAATTAACGCAATGTCTGTTGTAGGAAATTTTTTTTAACCATCTCAATCCTATTTATGGCTCTTTGATCATATGGTCTCCAGATATTCTAAGTAAGAGCATACAAGAGATACTAAAACAAACTTAAAGGTGTGTGGATTAGAAAACTCTGTGGAATTACGTCTTACAAATCCCAGTACCGAATAAGCTTTTGAAGGAATGGAATTAAGATAACTTTCACCCAAAAACCACTCCAAGATCTTTAGTCCCTGAAGCTTTGTTTAAAATACAGTTATCAATGTAATAACAGGTAGGAATAGCATTAGGCGCCTAGTGTAAGTTAAATGATAGCACACAATATACACCATAAATGGAGATGGTTCAAATCACGTAGAAGTTTACTTGCATCCTCCGAATTGTTCACCATCGCAAAAATATTCAATTCATCAGCAAAAAGGAGATATTTTGAAATCGAAAAGCAGCTGCCGATGTCAGTTATAAAAAGGACAAAAAGTAGAGGGCCTAAAATGCTACCTTGAGGAACACCTGAAAAGGCAACAAAAAAATCTGAAGTTAAAGCATCAATCGATCCTGCACGATTGGACAAATAATAAGTTATTCCTTGCGAAACGGAGGAATGGAATCCGAGGCAAGCTAACTTACTGACCAGAATCCTGTGAGATACTCCATCGAACCCCTTAGAAAAGTCCCTATATGTGCAATCAACTTGCGAGCCAACCGAACACGCTGAGGTGCAAAAATCACTAAATACCCTTAAGACTGTCGAGCGCCCACATATAAGCCCATGCTGGTATGGGCTGAATAAAGACGTTACAGTGAAAGAGTTTGATATTTTCGAAATTGCCCTGTAATTACGTACATTGACTTTACTACCATTTTTAAAAAGTGGCTTAATTGTTGTAAACTTCCAAACCTCAATAAAAACACCTGAAGCAAGGGACTTGTTGAAAATCAAATGTATAGGGTATGACAACGCTGGACTGACCTTAAGTAAAATAGCTGGTTTGGACGAGGGCTGGAAAGCAACAATCGCATTTAAAACTTCATCAGAAGAGATATGAAGAGTTCCTAGATTTACAGAAGGGGGTCTTTCATGTGAAAAATCAGGTGAAATCATGTCGTCCACTACAAAATTATACATAAACAAGTAAGGAAGTCTAAGTGCGGGTAGAACCGAACATTAAATACCTAGTAGTGATCTATTATGTCATCCCAATTTAGGCAGGTCTATTTCAATACTTTCAGTTCGTATTTGCGTTCAAATAGACAGACGGACAGACAGATAGACGCATCGAGAGACGGGCATGGCTACATCGACTCAGCTCTTCTTCCTGATCATATCAGTATACTTTTTGATGGGACTATCTCTTTTTCTTCTCATACGTAAAAGCATTTCATGTTCATGAAAGGTATGAAAACTTCGCTTTTGCAGTGCGGTATTAACTACTTGCCCGTATATTTTACTTCTCATCCTGAACGTTTTGATATACATGCCGAATGAACTAATATACCTTGTGAGGACCAAATAAATCCCCATTAATTTGGCCCACACAAAAACGACCCCACATAACCAGATGAAGATACAACAAGGCTCAACAACAAAACTAGCACCAACATGAACACAACGAGCGGTCGCAACATGTCACAGCAACACAGTAACCATGGCAATACAACCACCCGAGCCAGCAACATGTAACACCACAGCTATAAAAGCATCAACACAGCATCACAGGAGTCAGTCAGCACGGAGCTGTGGTCACGACCAGAGCGACTAGCGAGCGCATCTCGATCGTAGTTGGGTCTATCCAGTACAATCGAGATTCGCCCCGTAGGAGTGAGCCGTGGGATCGAAGGGGGTTGTAGTTGGGTCTATCCAGTACAACTACCACTAGAAACTTCGCGCACACCCGCCTCAGCAAAGGTCCCGCCACAGTAACGCGCAACCGCGAACAGGCGACGTCCGCTCGCCTACGCCGACGTAGACCGCGCCGCGAGAGTGATACCCCGCGGAGTAACAGCGCGAACGCACCACACGACCGAGCAGAGCGACGAAATACCGCACGACAGAGACACGTCAGCAGAGACCGCAGCAGAGCGGCAAAATACCGCACGGCAGAGACACGTCAGCAGAGACCGCAGCAGAGCGGCGAAATACAACGCACCTAAGAGGGGCACCGACACCGGGCGTGGCAGAGCAACGCCGCTGCAACACACGACGCCGACGTCAGTACGCCAGCATAGTACGCGACAGCGACGCCAACGGAAGCACGGTAGAGTGCAACGCACCAGACCCTAACGGAATCCGTCTAACGGAACGCGGCTGGACCGTTAAGCCACGCCACCACAGCCGAGTGGCGACGAATGAAGTCAGAGGGAGTTGAATTTTAGAATAAAATACGAATGAATTAATATTCTAGCATTAAGTAAGAATAAAGTAAAGTTTAATACAGCGAAACGATTTGCGCAGTGTCCCGAATTTGCAAATTTATTGTAAGCGAACCCTGGACAAGGCGAGTATACCCCAGCAATTACCAAAGAAGCAACGGGGCAACAAGAAAGCTTCGTTACAACCTTGTGTGCGTAACAAAATAGATATAAACTAGTTTGCGTTCAAATAGACAGACGGAGAGGCGGGCATGGTTAAATCGACTCCGCTCATCGTGCTGATAATTTAAGTGAACTTTTCTTTTCTTGTTCTCATACTTACATACATTTAATGTTTATAAAAGGTATGAAAATCAAAAAAGATATATAACTTCGCTTGCCCGAATATTTTGCTTGTGTGTTTCCCCATGGCTAATTTTTGGCAAGAGTATAATACATACTACTGAGAAGCAGCTGACCAATTTTCATTGAAATATCAAGATAAGCGATTGCCTTTGAAAGTAGCAGAAATTGTATGCTGAAAAGTGGGCGGCGCCACGCCTACTTCTTCAAAATTGACAAAAAATTTTTTCGATCGAGTTTTTCTTAAAAAGCTTATTATGTGTACAAAATCTGATTGCTATAACTTGCTTAGGTGTAGAAATATCGCTTTTTAAATTTTACAAAAAAATTTTTCAGAACTCTGTTAAAAACTGGGCGAGGCCATTAACCGATTTCGTCCATTTTTACAGCACGCAGTAACCTTTATATATAGAACATTATCACCAAATTTCGTTTCGACAAATCAATCTTTGGCGGAGTTATGGCATAAAAAGTTTTGTGGAATAGTCCACTATAAAAGGGGCGGGGCCACGCCCGCCCATTTTTTTCTGGAACTGTCCTTGCATACCTGGATATATTGAACGGTTTCTGATTTATGATTAATATTATTCCTAAATTTGACTTAATCAAAAGTGGGCGGCGCTACGCCCATTTTAAAAAATTTCTTGAAAATTTTATTTTATGCCTCAATCTCAATGTATTCACCAAATTTTATCCCTATAGGTGTATTATGTACTGAGTAATCACTTTTTTTGTGTTTTCGAAAATATTATATACAGGGTGGCGCAAAAGTAATCCTCCCATCAGAAAATGCTATAAATTTTGCGATTGGCCCCTAAAGTCAGTTCTGTTTTGACATTTGTGTAGTAAACACATGCGAAATACACGTTAATAAACAATGTTACGCTACACTGCTCCAGAACGCGGAATATTGCTGACTATTTATTTGACCAATAATCGGTCGGAACCAAACGGTTACTGTGAATGGTGAGCGCTACAGAGCAATGATCAACGAGTTCTTTTTGCCGCAACTTAATGAATTGGGATTGGAAAACATGTGGTTCCAACAAGACGGTGCAACAGCACACACTGCACGTGCCACAACCGATATGCTGAACATCGGAAGCTTACTTTTGCGCCACCTCGTATATAAAAAGTGAGCGTGGCTATCATCCGATTTCGCCCATTTTAAATAGGGCTCGGAGATGGGTGCCAAGGAACCCGCATACCAAATTTCATTAAGATATCTCAAAATTTACTCAAGTTATCGTGTTCATAGACGGACGGACGGACGGACATGGCTTAATCAATTTATGTTTTCGTCCTGAACATTTTGATATGTATAAGTCAATATCTATCTCCATCCGTTTATGCCGTTACGTACTGTCGTTAGGCGACTAAAGTTAATATACCTTGTGTGCGTAGCACTACTAGGTATAAAAATGCATGTGTGGCTTTGTCCAAAGTACTCAGCCGATCTTTATGAAATTTTCACGGTAGATTTTTGGATTCACACTACATATAAGTTTGGAAAACGTAGATAGTATACCTAGTATCAAGTTTCGTAATTTTATCTTACACCATTCTACAGTTATTAACAGTCGAATTTGAAACTTGCTTGACTCATAAGTGGGCGGTGTCACGCCAAAATTTTGCAAAGATCATATTAAGGATAAGAAACGTGAGATAAGTGCCAAATATATCATTCTACCTCTATCAGTCAATGAGATATGGGCAGTTCAGTATGTCTACCTCTTTTTCAGATAACTTTTATGAAAAAGTAGGCGTGGTCGCAAAGGGGTTTCGCTTATTTTCTGTAGGTTATGAACCACAACCATAGTATACCTCCTACCAAATTTCGTTAATCTAGCATAAATTGTTCTGTAGTTATTAACAGTCAAAGTTTTAAAATTTCTTCACTCATATGTGGGCGGTGCCTTTTCCAAAAATTGTTTAAAATCGTCAATAGGACGATGAACTAAATAAATATACCGAATTGCATTATTTTAGCTGCTTTTGTTATCGAATTATCTCATTTTAAATGTTTTTCGAAATTTTCGATATCGAAAAAAGGGGCGTGGCTATTGTTCGATTTAACCCATTTTAAATAGACCTACCTTGGCCAGAAAGCAACCTGTGTGCCAAGGTTCATTCAAATATCTAAATTTTTACTCAAGTTCTCGTGTCCACGGAGAGGCGGGCATGTCTTAATGAATTCCTCTGTTCATTCTAAGAACTTTGATATACGGAACTATATATCTATATCCATTATTTTGTACCGTTACAAACTACGTTATATGACCAAAACTGTAATACCCTGTGTATAAAAAAAAAGCTTTTTCGTTTTCGAATAGTATAGTACAACTAATTTGCGCGTTCAAACAGTAAGTCGCCAGAATCACATAAGCTTACCTAGTATTTCCTAATTTTGAAAGGGGCCTAAAGTGGAATGATGCAGTTACACTCCACTCCGGTATAAGCAGGCAGCTACAGGCTGCGACTTGTATCATTCTCTTTTTGACAGCGCTTAAGACTGGACGTATACCTGCGTGGTTTTTAAGATTCTACTACAGGCGACATTTAGTTATTTTCCTCTCGGACCTCTCAGAATCATGTAAATTAGGTAAATTTTCTTCCAGTTTTTCACAAGTGCGATAAGTGCAATTTTCGTAGACTCAGATCATAATATTCTCTGAGCATCCAAAAGTTCAAACCCTCCCCCGAAGGCTGAACCAAAAATCTGTTAGTATTTCGAAAGTAAACAAAATGAAATTATACGCAAGCGGAATGTAAAAGTCATGAGCGCCCCCAAAATATATAATAATTGTATTTCAAATAATCCACAAAGAATATTAAAAAAGAGCCTTCGCAATAGGCTTAAACCGTTACGAAAGATTTCGTGCAGCTATTAATAAAAATTATAGATGGAGGTTGGTATACAAGCCGACCGCCTTCCTTCCGGCTTTTCTTGGCGTATATGAGCGCAATTTAGTGTAGTCAGTTCTTCTCCCAGTTTCAGAACTAATTACTGAATTTGTTCCTTTGAGGCTTCAGGCTATAATTAGACAACACCCATTATTGGCTTGTTTGGTATTATTTTCAGTATTGCACTATGATTCAGGGCCGATGCATAGCAAAGTAGTTTCTATTGAAAACCATTTTTTTGTTGTCTTCCTAAAAACCTACTTCGCAAATAATCAAGAAAACATCAAAAAAAAAAGTAATGGAAGGATTGTCTGCGACTGTGCAGAAAACTTTATACATTTGATGAATACGCATCACGGTTTTAAGTGTCCGATCCTTACTTACAATAACACAACGTCTGCAAAACTTGTAATTTAAAGATACATAGCCCATTCCCATTTATCGGAACAATCGATTGTATGGGAGCTATACTTTGTATTGGTCTGATCTTGCAGGTTCCGACAAATGATTAATGTTTTACAAAATTGTGGCCTGTTAGCAAATTTCAGCGAGATATCTCAAGAGCTGAGGAACTAGTTTGCGTTCAAACAGACAGACAGACAGGCAGACTGACAGACGGACATGGCTAAATTGACTCAGCTCATCGCCCTGATCATTTCTGCATACTTATTGGTGGGTCTATCCAGGGTCTAATTGAAAGGATGTGAATAGAAAGCAATCAAGAAATGATTTTATACAGCTCAAAGGTAGAAACTAGTTCTTTCTGATAAGCGAGTTTCACTTATGTCTTTTAACTACGTGCAGTTATCTTGAATATATATTTACTGGAGCACTGAAAAAACGAAAAAAGAGATGAACAGTAATATTTATTGAAATTAGGTACATTTCCATCTATTCGTCGACAGATTAAATATGTAGTTTTGTTACAAAGATGTTTTTGAAACGGTATACATACATCATTGTTTTTCATAAATTAGCGTCAAGTTGTTATGATACAATTCTGTATTATAAAATCAGTTTTTTCCTTCCCTTTTTTTGCATATCTTTCTATAATGTTTTCAACGTCGATTTTAATATCATAATGTATGTGTAAAAGTGCTAAACCAGTGAGCCTCTCTTCAGTCATAGTTGTTCGTAACCATGCTTTTAATCGCCGAAGGGTAGAAAAACTTCTTTCTGGAGAAGCATTACTGACTGGCAGTGTAGCCATATATTTACGAGTATAAAAGCGTGCAACTGTATGCATATGCTGACGATATTGATATCATTGGCCTTAACAACCGCGCCGTAACTTCTGCTTACTCCAAATTAGAAACAGAAGCGGAGAAAATGGGATTGGTGGTGAACGAGAGCAAAACGAAGTACCTTCTGTCATCATGCAAAGAGTCAGCGCATTCGCGCCTTGGCAACCAAGCCACTGTTGGCAGCAATAATTTCGATATAGTAAAGGACTTCGTTTACCTGGGAACCAGCATTAACATCAACAATAATGTTAGCCTAGAAATCCGACGAAGAATCACTCTTGCAAACAAATGCTACTTCGGACTGAGTAGGCAATTGAAAAGTAAAGTCCGCTCTCGACGAACGAAAATAACACTCTACAAGTCACTCTTCGCACCCGTCCTGCTGTATGGTGCAGAAGCGTGGACACTAACAACATCTGATGATGGGAGTATTCGAGAGAAAGGTTCTTCGAAAGATTTGTGGACCTCTACGCTTTGGCGACGGTGAGTACCGAAGAAGATTTAATGATGAGCTGTATGAACTTCACGCAGACACCGACATAGTTCAGCGAATTAAAACACAGCGGCTTCGCTGGCTAGGCCACGTAGTGCGAATGAGCGAAGATGCTCCAGCCTAGAAAGTATTCTTATCGGCACCCGCCGGTAGAAGCAGAGGAAGAGGGAGACCACCACTCCGATGGAAGGACCAAGTGGAGACCGATTTGCGATCCCGCGGTGTTTCCAATTGGCGCCAGTTTGCGCAACGAAGAAACGACTGGCGAGCTATGTTGGACGGTCAAAATCGCCCGGGCGGTTAGATGACCATTTAAAGAAGAAGAAGAAGTGTAGCGAGAATGTGCAATAGTATCCTTATCAGTGGAACAACATTTCCGTCGCAGTGATCTAGAACTTCTACTTCGCCTATGGACTTTACCAGTTTCGAAGCATTTTTTCTCTTAGAAAGAGTATCATTTTGTAAAATGTCCAACGTTTTTTCTGGCAATCTTTATTGAAGGTCAAGTATAATATGGTCCAATAAAGGAATAAAAATCGTTTTTCGATAATACACTTCGGCAGTAGACGCGGTAAAGTTCGAGCGATATCTTTGTCACGCTAGACAAGCAGACAAAAGAAGATAAAATATATTTCATTTGATCTTAATTTTACCGAAATCTAAAAAAATGCATTTGAATTTCGGGAAAATTAAGCACGTCCAATATTTCTTTAGGTCTCAGGGGGGGGGGGGCATCGCAGGTATATAACTTTCCTATTGTAGCGGGGTATTAACAACTTGCCAGGATATTTTACTTGTGTATTATCCGATTCGCTTAATTTTTGGCAGGAGTATACTGCATACTACTGAGAAGCAGCTGACGAATTTTGATTCAAATATCTAGTTCAAACTACAAGCAATTGCCTTTGAAAATAGCAGAATTTGTATGCAGAAAAGTGGGCGGCGCCACGCCTACTTCCCCAAAGTTAACCATTAACCGATTTCACCCATTTTTACAATAAACATTTACCTTTATATGTATAACATTTTCGCCAAATATCGTTTCGATAAATCAATTTTTGCCGGAGGTATGACATAAAAAGTTTTGTGGAATAATTCACTATAAAAGGGGCGCGGCCACGACCATTTTCAAAAATTTATTGTTTTCGACTTTCTTCGTTCACGAACACTTTGAAAGTGAAATATAAATGATATAAAGCTTTTGTGCGCAAAGTTACTGCCTAGTAAATATATTTATGATCCTTTTCAAAATCTTTCGGATAAAAGTGCGCGTGGATAAAAGTGGATAAAAGTGCGCGTGGTTCTTAACCGCCCAATTTTCCGGAACATACCTTGTATTAATATAAATATTTGTGCTAAATTTCGTTTCGATATCTTGAACGGTTTTTGATTTATGATTAATATTGTTTGTAAATTTGACTTAATCAAAAGTGGGTGATGCCACGCCCTTTTTCAGAAATTTCTCGAAAAATTTAGTTTCTGCCATAACATTATAACACCAAATTTAATCCTTATAAATGTATTATGTACTGAGTAATCACTTTTTTTGTATTTTCGGATATATTCTATGTATAAAAAGTGGGCGTGGCTATCATTCGATTTCGCCCATTTTAAACAGCACTCGGAGATGAGTGCCACGGAACCTGCGTACCAAATTTCATTAAGATATCTCAAAATTTACTCAACTTATCGTAATAACAGACGGACGGACGGACATGGCTTAATCAATTTCTTTTTTCCTCATGAACATTTTGATATATATAAGTCAATATCTATCTCGATTCGTTTATGACGTTACATACCACCGTTACGCGACTAAAGTTAATATACCTTGTGCAGGTATAAAAATGTTGGCTAAAATTCAAAGAAAAATACCCTTCTGCAAAACTCAAGATGTCTTTAAATATAAATAATAATATAATATATATATTATAAATTAATAATATAATATATTTATTACAAATAAATAATTAATAATATATATTAAAAAACTAAGCATTTTGTAAAAGTAGAAATTTTAAAATTTTTGTTAGAAAGTATTTTTTTATACCCTTTTATACCCCCTTTGAAAGTTGCAAAGCTTTTTTTTAACAGTAGTTTTCGAAATATTGAAAACAGAAACTTTAGAAAACAGTAAAAAGTGAAATTTTAAATTTGCATAACTTTGCCAATAACATTTTTAAATTTTTTTCTTTGACAGAATTTCGTTTCATGACAAAAGGAAACTTCTCACCAAATTTCATTAAATCGGTTATTTTTAGAAGAAAATACGTGATTTTTCGAGATTCTATAATCTCAAATTTACCCAAAATAGATGCCATAAGAAGCTGTCTTATTTTTTCTGATTAATTTGAATTCAAAGCTAAACTTTTTGGAAAAAATAAACTAAAATGCACCCAAGAATATAAATTTTTGGTGATTGTCTTAAAAAATGTCAAAATACATTTAGAGATTTTCAGCGATCGAAATTAAACATTAGCGACTTCCAAATTTCAGCTGCTGGGCATGTGTGAATTAAACAAATTGTTGCATTTATTTTAAAAATTTTAATGCAATTTGCCACAATTTCGATATCGAATTTCGAAAAATTTATAACATAACATAATTCGATAACAGAAGGAACTGCAATAGTTAAATATGGCAACTTCATTGACCTCATCGTGCTATTAACGATTTTTGCTAAATTTTGTGTGAATACATCTTCAAACTTCGACTATTAAAAACTTCAAAGTTGTTCATGCTAGAATTACGAAACTTGGTAATGAATATATCGTTGTTGTAGAGTACACCCATTATATCTTTTTTCCACCACGCCCACTTTTACAAAACAGTTTGCTGAAAACAACAGAACATTCGAACAGCACTGATGTACTTATTTTATCTCATTGACTTATTCAGGTAAATTGTTAAAAAACTTTGGCCCATGATCTGGTCATCTTATTATTGATTTCAAAAAATTTTCAAATTTATGAATTTTTCAAATTTCGACTGTTAGTTACTTCTATTATCTGTTGCTACTGGGTTATAACTATTAACTATTACTTACCTTATCACTTTCATATACATGCATTATATATTCTTTTTAAATTCTTAATTTTACTTGAAATCATGTAACGCTTTATTAACTTTAATCATTCGAATTTCAGTTTTATCAGAAAAGTACAATAGTAATAAAATACAAAATATAGTATAAGTATGTATTTGAAAAAAACATCATGTGTAGTTTCTAGGCATACTCAATTAAGGAACAAGATAACTAGCAAAATAATTTAGGACAAGGCTTACAATAATTGGTAAACAACCAGCAATAATTGATACAACTGGACTCTGAAATATGAAAAGGGTGCGGAAGAAAATAGTGCGCTTAAAAATTTTGTTACGGGCCGAAATTGTTTTATAAAAACTACTACTTAAAAGCTGTTTTTTTTTTGAATTTTTTGTTTAAATGTTTAACTACAAAATTGTTGTATGCATTGCGATTAGATTGTTTTGCTTTTGCAAACAAGTGCATGACTGTGTTGTTGTGTTGATGTGCGAGCTTGTGTGTATTGTGCGTGTGTGTTGGTGTATTAAAGTATTTTAAAATTAGTTCTTATATATAGTAAAATAGTATTTCCATGCACCCTGTTTATTAATGAACAGTAAATAATGCGAGTTTACGGTGCTCCACACAGTCGGATTTGCTGTTGCAGCTCAAAGCGCTATTTAGCTATTTAATTTCTGATCATCATGGACTTCTTTACCTTTTTCTCGGTTTTCTCAGTTTTCTCGGTAACAATGACGGATTCTGTAAAGAGGATAAAAGATAAAAGGGTTTAGGTAAATAAATAAAAAAATTTATGTAAGCCGCGATATATAGCCATGTACGAGATGTGTTCAAAAAGTATCGCGAATTTTGAATTTTCGCTGGTTACGCATATTCGAATTTCGAATTTTTTGTGGCGTTATGTTGGTACTCATGTCTCTCACTTATGCCGACAAGCTCGGCCATTTTGAATGTTCAGTTAATTGTTGACAGCTGCTTTGCTTGCACGTGTTTTGGATCGTCTTCGATTTTTACGCGAAATTCGTACCAAAATTGCTCAATTGTAACCAAAAACAGCATCGCATGAACATTGCTAATGAGATGTCAAACTCTGTCCGCGACGGCCCAAATTTGCTCCAGAGGGTCATAACTGGTGACGAACCGTGGGTTTATGGTTATGACGTGGAAACCAAAGCTCAATCATCTCAATGGAAGCTGCCGCACGAACCAAGACCGAAAAAAGCGCGCCAAGTTCGGTCGAATGTGAAAGTTTTGCTGACAGTTTTCTTCGATTGCAGGGGCGTGGTACATCATGAGTTCTTGCCACAGGGAAGAACGGTCAATAAGGAATATTACCTGCAAGTTATGCGCAATTTGCGCGAAGCAATCCGCCAGAAACGCCCGGATTTGTGGAAGAACAAAAATTGGCTTTTGCACCACGATAACGCCCCTGCTCACGCATCGTTGCTTGTGCGCGACTTTTTGGCCAAAAACAACACACTAATGATGCCGCAGCCAATTTATTCCCCAGATCTGGCCCCCTGTGACTTTTTCTTGTTCCCTAAACTGAAGAGGCCCATGAAAGGACGACGTTACGCTTCTCTTGACGAGATAAAGACGGCATCGAAGGAGGAGCTGAACAAGATACAAAAAAATGATTTTTTGAAGTGCTTCGAAGATTGGAAAAACCGTTGGCACAAGTGTATAATATCTCATGAGGATTACTTTGAAGGGGACAAAATAGATATTCATGAATAAATAAATAATTTTTGAAAAAACACAAAATTCGCGATACTTTTTGAACAAACCTCGTATATCATCATACACCTACGATTTTTCCCCTACAAATTGGGGAGAACTACGGTTTATTGCCGGAAAGCAGATGAGTTTTTACTGAGAAGCCTTAAAGCAAAAAAGCACACGAAGTTAGAGATTATATACCCTAACAGAGCCTGGCGAAGCACAGTAGACTGCTCACGTTAAGAATGCCAGGTCAAAGTGGGGTCTGGGGCCTGAGCCCAGAACTCATAGCGTATACTTACAAAGCAGTTATTCGATCTTAGCCTACGGGGTAAAAGTGTGTTGGAAAGCAGGCGAGGTGTACTGCATAAACAACGAGGTAAAGAAAGTTAAGCGAGATGCCTGTGGTGTGAGTACGGGGGCGATTTCATTATGGCCGACAGAGGATCAGAACGTGAAATGCAATATTCCGCCGATCAATCTCTTTATCAAGTAAACTGTATACCAGCGTGCACGTAGGGTGCGTGAGTTGGGACTCTGCAAAAAAGGGCACGAAAATGGATACAGCTGAATGTTAACGAATTCTCCACGAAAACTAAAACGGACCACATCTGTACCTTCGAGTAATAACATACAGAGAAAAGAGATGGACGATGGCTGTCGACGAAGGTCCTCGCACCACTTCGACTGTATAAAGTTAAGGAGTCGATGACCCCACTACAATAGGCCACGATGTTTAACCCTTCACAAGATTAATATAATGCGGTGGTTAGTAATGGGTGTGGAACACAATGCCTCGTGTCGCATTGAAAACTCAAAAAACGGCTGGTTCTCGGAACATACGAATTTTTAGCAAGGAAAGCTTCTAAATTTTTGAACTCAACGACATGGATATAGTGGAACAGGAGTCCACTTTTTCAGCCGTCAATATTCTTTATATTTACGCAAATAATTGTAGAATATTTTTTTCTACTACTGGTTATACATACAATTACTAATTGAAGAAAGAGACTATAATACTCACGCTCAAACTTCTGTGGCAATTTTTTGATACTCTCAATAGTGCGTACGTTCTTATCGCCTGGCTCAATAATCTCCTCCTCATATTCTTCCACAGTTTCTTCTTCATTCTCCTCAACATCTTGTACCGGATCGTAGACAGTCTTAACTGCCTTCTTAACAATACCCTCAGCTGTCACAGTGGTATAATGATATTCAGTGCCACCATCAATCTTAATAGTCTCAACGGTGGTAACCTCACCCGGATTTTCAGATGGTACAACCTTCTTAGTGCCCGATTCCGAACGCAGTTTTTTTGTTGTTGTAACATTTTTATGCTTCTCAGCATCTTTTAATGTCTTCTTATATTGCTGAATTTCTTCCTCAGTCAATTCAGTCTCTTCCTCCTCATAAATCGTTTTTGAGGTAGTTATGGTTGAGCCTGAATCCAATTTGGTAGAGTAAGTATACTCAACACCATGTGGTACACGTTTTGAAGTTACAGTGGTTGTCTCATTTTCAATAAAATCTGGTGGTGGTGGTGGGATTTTCGATTTAGTCTTCTTCTTTTTTAGCTTATCCTTCGCGTCAACACCACCGCTTGATGAGGATACATGACGTATATTTTGTTCTTGTACAGAATTCTTGCGTACTGTACGATTGTTTTCGGTTATCTCAGAACTTTCCATAACACGGCGTGACTCCTCGACCGTGGTATGTTGTTGGAAGTTAGCTTGTTGTTGATCGGTACGTTGTACTATACGTCTCGATTGCTGAGAATCAGTTGAATCGGCTGAGGAATTCTTCACTAAGGTCTTCTTATTCTTGTTTATATTCGTGTTGGTATTAGTCTTGGTATTCCTATCGGCTGCAAGCTTATTCAACTTGTCCAATTGATCTTCGGGCACCGAGTCGAAGAAAGTTTTAGTTTTTTGGCTTTGTGTGCCATCTTCGTTAGTAACAGTGTACACCTCTTCGTAGCCACCTTCGATTTCACGCGTCAGCATGGTTGTCTTTTTATCAATACGGATTGTCTTGCCGAAGCGTTTGCGCACCTCCAATTTGTTTTGCGCTTCACGTTGTGCATCTTCTTCGCTTACGGGTTTAGGATCCCAGAAAGTGCGTACAGAGGTCTTTACGGTGCCATTAGGCTGTGGTGAGATGGTGCGCACCTCATAACCACCATCGATAACCTTGTATTCGGTGCGTTCTTTGGTGACAGGGTCGACTACAACCTTGCCGTCTTCAATATCAGCTGAAGTTAGGAGTTCTGTATGATGAATGCAGTTTTTGTTTGTCGTGTGTATGGTGTTTTTTGTAGGGTTTGTATAGAAGAAAAATTTGTATGAGTAAAACAAGTTTGAGCACAGAATTTGTGTTGTTATGAGTTAGTTTTTTTCTCTTCTTTTGCAACGTTTTATATTAATTTTAGTATGATACATTTACAGGCTAAATTTTAGTAAGTATAGATTTAGTTACATTTATTAGAGCACTTGTTAGCTTAATATGAGTATACCCCCGTGTCTAGGTTCAGAAAAGAAACACTTTAACAACGTTATTTAAAATAGTAGGTGTTCGACTCAGCCCATTGGATTGCAAAAACTCCTCGCTATCAGAGAAATATCAGAAGCATTATAGTTAAAAGTTCACTTTTTCAACTGAAAATTTATTATTTAAAAAACAAATTTTAAAATTAGCCGATCTTCAAGTGAAATTCAAGATAGGACGTCTAACGTTTGCTGAGAAAAGGACCTAAGGTGATCCTCCACTCAACCATCAAAATTGCCTATCCGTTCTCACACGTATTGTGTTCTCCATAGCAGAAAAAAGCGGCTGTTCCATTATTGAATCCTAATTTTTAAATTGAGGCCAAGTTTGTAATCAACATAGTCAACGCTCAACCATCAGCGGCCCATCCCAGTAGCGCAGTATGTCAAAATTCTCGAAACGTCCCAAATGTCGGATTAATAGCATACTCGTATATGAAATTCTCGACTTTACCTCAAGAGCTATACAGCTGGATAGGTGAATTACTTAGCTGTCCTATCCTTCTTAACCGTGAACTTTTCATCCTAAAATCACCAATGACTAAAATTCGGTTCTATATTTTGGTTTCGGTAGCGTGTTCCAAACAAAGCCACTATCTCTCCAATAATGCTTTCAGTGACAGAAACCACCCGCTGATTGGTTGCTGTGCCGCTCGGCATAGGAAATATCCCGGAGCTCAAGTAGCGCTCCGGGCGCCATTTTGATGCACTTCCTCCTGGAACCATCCACTTATTAAGATGCTGTGTTAGTTTTGTTGATTTTAGCGTTTGTACAAACCATCCGGTTCTGTCTATGTAGTTGCTAATACCCCTTTTTGAGAATTTCGCGATGCCATTAAGTTCTGGTATTATGTAACTGCCCAGAGTTGCGAGCCTGATGTCGCTAGAGCTGGGCATTTCGCATAGGTAGTGCACAATTGTTTCTTTTTATTCCTCTTCGTTGCAGCTCCTGCATTTGTTGTTGAACGGGACGTCCATTCTTTTGGTGTGGTGGTCCAGAGGCCAGTGTCCTGTCCGCTTGGCTGTGCTTCTAAAGATTTCTTTTCATGACCTGTTGAGCAGGTCTACTGTTCTCTGTTTGTTTGTAGCTGGACCAAGTTAGTTTGGTGATTTTATAGGCACCGGTGGAGCGCCAATTGCAATTTGCCATTTCTCTGAACCTTCAATGTATGTTCCTTTTAAGGGATGTGATTGGTGGATGAATCGCCACCGCCTCGGAAGCGTCCATACCAGCGCCAGGTTTAGCCTGTTCGTCTGCCTTTTTATTATCGAAATTCAACAAAGGCGCGCGTTGGTATGTCGTTGGCGAAACTATACCAAGTAGCCCGCGGAGGATGCCACCATGACCATACTGCCTAGAGTTTCAGGAGCCACAAAGTATCACCGCCGTACATGCTGCAGTTTCGCGTATGTGAAGGTCCAGTGGTAACTGGTTGAGGATAACTTTCAGTGCGTCAGTTGAACATGACCGTAGCGATCCGGTTTCTGCTGACCATTGTTTTCCACGCTTAGCAGGCTAGGTAGGCCTTATCTATCCTTCTTTCGAGGAATAGTGTGGGCATTCTGAACTGCGATTGCTTGGTTTTGTTGGTGAACAGCATCAGGTCCGTCTTACTAGGGTTAACGCTGATCGCGCATTTGCCCGCCCGTGCAAGTAGCTTGCGATTTCTAGTCAGTGCAATCCTGTTTAATCAATTAAGGGCCACAATATATTCTGAAAATACTCTAAGTCTTGGAGGCAGTGGTTATAAGAGTATTTTTAAATCAGCCTGTTAAATAATGATAACTAATCGTAATGAGCACCGGTTTGATTAATTACTTTCTTGAGAATCCATTTAATGATTGATTACCAATTACTTTAAATTTTTAACGATTATTTTCCAATTAATTAAAAATATAATCCAAAAAAAATCATAATTTTTTACGATTATTTACAAAAACCCACTTCTTTTGATTATTTTTGATTTTTTGCTTTTTGTTTTGTTTGATATCTTTTGATTTCTTTTTTGATTTTTCCTAATCGTTATCAATTAATAATGACCTTTTCTTGAAAAACAATTAAAATAATCATTACCAATTACAAAAGCCATCTAATTAATTGATTACTAAATACTATTTAAATTTAACAGGTCTGTTTTAAATGAATAAAAAAAAGAAAACCCAGAAATAGAGTTCTTTTTCAAAGAGTCTCTTTTGCAGTGTTCACATCGTGTCTTTTAGGATTCTAAGTAAGTAAGTTTTCTTCATATAAACTTCAACAGCAATTTCACAAAAATGTCCAATACATGGTTTTGAATGTCCCCTTTCCACTTAGCCGCTTGAACAACACTTTTATCAATTTTTGGACCTCAAATGAATATCAGTATCATGTTTTATAATCAAAAATTAAGTAAAATGGACACCCTGTTTATGACAATGGAACTAACTTCTCTTTTATACCATGGGTATTCTCTAGCAATTTTCCAAAGGCTGAGTGACTTATGGACCAAAACCGATTTTATAAATTCGTTCATCTTTATACAAGGCACATTAACTTTTGATTTTGTTTTTTTTTTTCTACAATACAAAATTCTGTGGGGTACTCTTTGTAAAAAAAAAAAACTATCTAACTTTCAAACTAAAAAAATTCGCTGGTTTTCCTGTCTTCTCTAACTTCCGTTGTACTCATAAATGTACTGGCTTCGGTAGTCGCACACACGCGAGCTCTTTGAGCATACACATGGGCAGCAAACAACCGTAACATAGCAATAAATTTATTAATTGTTATTTCGATTTGCGATTAGATTTGTTCGAAATCTGTTTGGTAGCAGCTGCTGATGCCTGAGACTGTTGTGATGTATGAGCTTGTTGCTGCTGCTGTCTAGATGCGCGTTGAGGCGTTTGTGGTTGAACTTGAGGTTGGGGTTGTGTTTGCGTTGGCCTACGTGTTTGTTGTTGTTGTTGTAGGGGTTGCTGTGTCCGTGTCTGTTGTAATTGTCTTTCTAATGCTTGTTGTATTTCTATTGGACTTGGCGAAGCTGTCCTCTTAAAACCTCTACTATTGTTGTTAGTATTATTAGTTGGCGATATGGCGCGCGCTGAAGCATTATTCGTGTTAATATCTAAAAGTGGGCGTGGTAGCAAATGTTCAACTTTTTGATTTTCCAAATTAGCAGCACTCTCTTGCAGCAAGCGATTAATGCGTTCTAAGCGTTCCGATTCAGCTTCCACTAATTCAGTGTCACCAACAGTTGGTGGTACTGAGCGTTTAGATGATAATGGTCTTTGAATACGCTTTTTTGCTGAAAATAGAAATTAGTTACTTAAATGTTTTACTTAAAATTTTATTTTTCATAACTTTTTAACTTTATTTGGCTTTAGTGTTATATTTGGGATGATTGCGAAGTTTGCTTGATGTAATGTTTGTTAAGGAAAAAATGATCACTTAATGTTCGATGTTGAATTGAACTAAAATCAAAGTGGGCGAATAAATGTTGTTGTGGTTTTTGTAATTGAGAAATATATGTAGTTATAGAGGACGAAAGAAAAATCAATAACAATTTCCATACTTACAAACAAAAGGTTATGTAATATCAGTCAGGGAAAGGTTAAAACGAAACCAGAACATTATCTTAACGCAGTTAACATTTGAAAATAATTAATATGCTTCTAGACTTGTTATAAGTAGCTGGACCGCCCCCGAATAAACCTTTCCAGAATTTTCAAGCAATAGGCTCAGCCCTTCCAAGAAATCTCTAGATATATATTTTTCTTATGGTGGAATGCTTGCTTTAATTTGGATTAATTTTTAATGTTGTGAAAATATTTAATTTTATGATTTGTATAAGAATCTCTGAGTACATTTTTCGAGTTCAAGATCGGCTCTTTATATATGTGAAAAATGGTTATTTCAAAAATTTTAAAAGAATTTTGTATTTTAAATAGAAAATGTGGAAAAAGTTGAAACAAACACCATAGATATTCGGATAGATATATTCTGGGAGCTGTTAAAACTTTGCTTATCAATGAGCTTTTGGGCGCCGCATGTCAATCACTTTAATATCATTTGTCCTTTATGTAACTGAGGAGTGATTAAACCAAAGGCCGTATTTCCATTTTCAAAAAAGTTTCAAAAACACAAAAAAAACTGTGACAAAGTCAAATAGCCAAGAGTTGAGTTTTTAAGTAGTGTTACTGAAATAAAACGGCTACTCCAAACTGACAACATAATTTTTTTTAGTTTTTCTTATCTCTAGTATATAGTTTTTAAATTTTATAATTTGGAAATGTACCCTTTTGGTTGCAGCTCAACGAAATAAGCCATTTTGACTATTTTTTGATTGCACCTGGTCAACAGTTTCTGATTATGATCTCAGATTGAGGTCGAAATATATATATTTAAAGCTCATTTTAAAACTATCTTAGTCTATTTTAAAGTAACAAGGAAATATGCCCAGTTTGTACAGAATTTAGTTTTTGACGGATCTCCATAAGCCGATGTCATTAAAATCCCGCACCGTGTGGAAAATCGAAATACGGCCTTTTGTTTAATCACTCCTCAACTGTTAAACAACTCAGAGTACAAAGAATTGGGATCTACAAATTTTAGGAAAAAAAGGTTTTAAAAAACCCCAACGAAAAGTGTACAAAGGGCCAGAGACACCCGTGAGTTCATCTGAATTGAGACCACGATCCAAGTTAACTGGGTAAAACTGATTTTTTTTTTTTTGCACTGAAAATCTTTAAATTTTCTCTATTGTATAGGTTCTGGTTAGCTCTTGAGTTCCTAAAAAGGAAAATAAATGTTCTTCACAATAAGACAAAGTAAAAAAGGGTTTCAATATTCTGTAGGCAAAGTTAAATTAGCATACTTGTCCACTACTGTTCTAGGTAGCATTTAAAAAGAGTTCTCGAGTTCCCGAGACGGAGAAAAAAATTGTGCAGACCTTAGACTTTTGTTAATAAATATGATACATGCTATTTATTAATTTATTTATTATAGACACTTTATTTGAATAAACATATATATACTTGTTAAATTTCCTTTAACCAGATCGCATACTTAAAATCAATTTTAGAATTAAGCCAAATGACATTTTTTTTAAAATGTCAATACCCTGGATCTGCGTTAAATGAGAAAAAACTGAGTTGAAACCTGCTTCTAAAGCCTAGTAATAATCCGGGTTGTTGCCATGACGATGGCTAATAATAATCGCTGCTGTTCTTCTTCTCTCTCATTTTGCAGTTACAGTCACGTTTCAAAAATCGCTGCAACTGAGAAGTCACAGTGACAAATCACGTAGTTTTTAAAAAATCGAGGGATCTGCTCTGTGACCAATAAGTAAAAATATAAATCGAACTAAGCAATTAGTCTGCAGTGTTAAAAATAATTTTAAAATGGTCCCGAATATAAGAACGCAATATTAAAAAGTAATTAATTCTACTAGTATAAATATTTTTTAATTTTAAGTTCTAATTTTTTTGTTACCTATCACTCTTTATTATTTTCTTTAATACTGAATCGTAGTTATTCTTGATTATTTGAGAAGTGTAACTTCTATCACGTGTCAGTGCCATTTCCCAACAAATACTAAAGCTTGATGGCAATTAGAAAAAGAATATGTTACTATATCCGGTTTCTAATATCTTATGTTAGAGGAAAGGATAGTCAGGTGGCGCACTTTGTTGAAGGGACAAAATCGTTTAGACGGTTAAACAAACAGCCATTAAGCGCTGTTGATCTATATACGAGGTGTGTTCAAAAAGTATCGCGAATTTTGTGTTTTTTCAAAAACTATTTATTTATTCATGAATATCTATTTTGTCCCCTTCAAAGTAATCCCCATGAGATATTATACACTTGTGCCAACGGTTTTTCCAATCTTCGAAGCACTTCAAAAAATCATTTTTTGTTATCTTGTTCAGCTCCTCCTTCGATGCCGTCTTTATCTCGTCAAGAGAAGCGTAACGTCGTCCTTTCATGGGCCTCTTCAGTTTAGGGAACAAGAAAAAGTCACAGGGGGCCAGATCTGGGGAATACGGTGGCTGCGGCATCATTAGTGTGTTGTTTTTGGCCAAAAAGTCGCGCACAAGCAACGATGCGTGAGCAGGGGCGTTATCGTGGTGCAAAAGCCAATTTTTGTTCTTTCACAAATCCGGGCGTTTCTGGCGGATTGCTTCGCGCAAATTGCGCATAACTTGCCCTTTCTTCCCTGTGGCAAGAACTCATGATGCACCACGCCCCTGCAATCGAAGAAAACTGTCAGCAAAACTTTCACATTCGACCGAACTTGGCGCGCTTTTTTCGGTCTTGGTTCGTGCGGCAGCTTCCATTGAGATGATTGAGCTTTGGTTTCCACGTCATAACCATAAACCCACGATTCGTCACCAGTTATGACCCTCTGGAGCAAATTTGGGTCGTCGCGGACAGAGTTTAACATCTCATTAGCAATGTTCATGCGATGCTGTTTTTGGTCATAATTGAGCAATTTTGGTACGAATTGCGCGTAAAAATCGAAGACGATCCAAAACACGTGCAAGCAAAGCAGCTGTCAACAATTAACTGAACATTCAAAATGGCCGAGCTTGTCGGCATAAGTGAGAGACATGAGTACCAACATAACGACACAAAAAATCCGAATTCCAATATACGTAACCAGCGAAAATTCAAAATTCGCGATACTTTTTGAACACACCTCGTATGTATGTGTGTTAGAGGACGACTTGAGAGACACTTATTCTCCAGTGTTCTCAAACAAAGCTGGCTTTAGTAATCAAATCAGTAGTACCCAAATCGTATTTTGATGTCATTCGCAAATCAAAAATGTAGAGAACAAACCAAAAAAAAAATTAACAGATTTTTCCTGTAAATAAACTTGTAAATTAATTATTTTTAACTTAAACAAATAAATCGGAAAACTAATACATAAATATAATCTGAATGCTAACATAGGAACATACACTTAAATGCAAAAGAATATTAAACCACAGAAATTTTTTTTTTTTGCAAAATTTTTTTTATTAAAAATATGTTTTATTCAAAAAATATAACATTTGTTTAGTTGTGTTATTTTTTTAAATAGTTTTGCTGAAAAAGACAATAAGTTAATTGTTCATAACACACGTTACATGAGGATATACAGCCTTTAACATTTCAGAAAACTAGTGTATACTCCAAAGATATACACACACACAGACCATTGAAGTTGAAACAATAATGTTTAACGAAAATTTTAAATGATTATTAATTACAAAAAAAAAGCTTACAAAAAAGACTAACTTTAATTAAAATAAAATTTTTGACAGCAACATTTCGCAAAATGTCGATGAATAAACATAATTTTAAATGAATGCAAAAAATATTCAAATGAGGCGCGCAAAAAGCTTATAGTAATTTTTTTAAAGGAAAAAATTAATGAATTTTTTTTTATGAATTGTGCAAAAATTTAACAATTGCATCATGTTGGTGCGAAAACGAGTATTTTAAATATTATTAAACTTGTTAAAAGTATTTATTGTGGCACTTGAGTACAGCAATTTTTTTGAGTGTATTTTTTGCACTATAAAATTGTGTACAAAATCGTTCAATTTTTTTTTGTATGTGTGTGTGCTTGTGCTTAATGTTATGTGTGTGGTTGCATTTGTTGATGTGTGTGCGTATATTTGTGAGTGTATATGTTGAGCAAAACACCCCAGCAGGAAAACAAACTCACTTAAACTAAGTTAGCTATTACAACATCTTGAACTTGTCAGTTACTTTGCAAAAAAATCTGGCACTAAATATGATTTACAAGACATATCACAGGCTTTCCAAAAAGAGCTGTGGTGGATTTCTGTTATCGACAATTTTCAGTTCGCAGAAAAACATTTTTGACTTTCGTTGCCATACAAAAGTTGTCCTATCCGTTAATAGCGATACGAAAATTGTCTTTGGGAGAATACAGAATTCGTATGCTGGGAAAGTTATCGCTCGTATAAGCAGTAAATTTGACATTTAAGAAGTGTCAACATGCGCATGCTGTCAGTTGTCAGCTTCCAACTGGGACTTTGTGCGTCTGGCTACAAATGTGTAAAGTGTAAAATTTTTGTTATGTATTTTTTTTTTGTTGTTGCAATTTTTATTTATTGATTTGTTCATATACATACGTATGTGTGTGCGTGTTAATAGTGAGGACGTCTGTTTTATTTCAAGTGCTTACAATTTTTTTCACTTTATCTTTTAAAGAAAAATTTTTTTATTTTTATTTAAAACTTATGCAGTACCAGACTTATCCTCCTCTTTTGGCGGCGACGCACTTGGCTTCGATTCCAATGTTTCTGTTATTTTCTTCCAAATATTATCAAAGGAATCCTTGCCCGTATAGTCGATTTGTCCTGATTCCCAGCATTGGCGACGCATTAGCTGTTCGTAGGCCTCCTGTTCGGGAGTACGTTGTTCGCCGAGACGCAACTGTGACAATGCACCAGCCAAACCAGCCTAGAAGGTGTGAAAAAGGAAGAATGTTTATTTATTGATTTGTATATAACTACTCCATATTTTAAGTAAAATATATTCACAAGTACATATATTTACACCCGTATACCCTTTCATGGTTAGTTAATATTTGCCGGTTAAGCAGAGGAACGTGAAGGTTAAGAGGTAATATTTTACTATACCTAAAGAGTAAATTAAATGCGAAAGCCTACATATTCAATCATGATTTTTAAACTTCTAGAAACATCTCCCTAATATTCTGGATTTTCAGAAATTTATTTAAGCTCTAGTGAAATGCTGTAAAAAGAATATCTCAAAATCGCTACACTTTCTTTAGCTTACGGAAAGTATCTTATAACTTTAAATATATATTTGTATATCCACAACTATCCTGGAAACGGGTTTAACGATTTGGCGTACTACATTCTAAGACTTCCTACTTAGTATTTATCACTGAGTATATTTTGCAATGTTGCCACCTATTTCAAATTCTTAAAAAATTAAATGAGATATAACGATATTTGTGTGCATCGAACATTACTAAAAAGATTTTGAGTCGCATTTCAAAACCGTTATTTCCGATTAGGGTTGTCAACTAATCCTTTTATATTTGTTCTTTTGCTTACCTTATAGGTGATATGCTACAATAAAAGCTCTCCTAGTACTACCGCTGAAGTTTTTTACAGCGCTATCACCTGATATTTTTGATGAAACGAGATCTGCTAAAGTTGGAATCAAACTAGAGGTATCAAGTGCTGAGACTTACGGTGTGTCTAAGCTTTATGGAGGGCGAGTATTTTTTTTTTAAGTTAACTTATTGTATATTATTTTATTATTTGTTCAGAGAGTATAACGGGGGGTGCGGAGCACATGTTGCATAGGGGGCAACCTTTGAGTAATATTTATTTAATTATTTTATTTATTTAAATTATTTTTTCCATATAGAACGGGGCGCGGCGCACCTGCTACACCTTGCATGTATTGGGGGCGAGCACTGTTGGCTCTGAGGCATTGCGCGGAATTGGCTTTCTCATTCTCGTTGTGAAAAAACCCCGATTTGGGATTGCAAAGCATAAACTATATCTTTCGAATATTTCATTAGCTGATTGCGAATTGCATGCAATGCAAATGAAATAAACGAAAGAAATGACTACAGCTTATGTCGCTTAAACACGATGATTTTACAGGGTTGCCCCTAAATGACTTTCTTCTAGATGAATATGCCGTTGTTGTACCAACTTTAATTGAATGGACTATAAAACTGTATACTATACACTTCCAACGTATGCGAAGTCGAGAGATGCTTTCCGGAAGTTTTAATCAACAAACATGGCTCTCATTTACTGGCCTGTTCTACAAATGCATAACCCAAATTTTTTTTAGTAGCACTGTCTGATTTTTAGAAGTGCATGTTGTTGTTGTGGTAACGACAAAAACACTCCGCGAAGGTTTTGGGGAGTGTTGTCGAATTAACAGTCCTTGACCGGATTTGAACTCCGGTGATTAAAAACGTTCAGTTTTTTGTAGTGAAAATTGGTATTTAAATTTGTATAGTTTTCGTTATAGTGCAAGCTATATTTTTGAGAAAAAAAATTTCTAAAAATAAACTGCCAAGCAAAATTTTGAAATTATGCCATTTTTTCAGAAAACGTCAAAAACTTAATAGTTTTTGTGTAATTCTATGCTCATCTTTATCCACCGGCAAATACTTACTGACCAAGTCCTATATTTCATGCAAGCTTATAAACATATAACACTGAACATACATGAAGCAAATAAAAAATGAACTTGATTAGTAGATACATATTTAAATACATTAAAATTGTAAAACATACAAAGTGCTTACAAGCATTTAAGTAATTGTTTCTACTATATAAAAATAATATATTTAGTAAAAGTTAATTTCTATCACCCAATTAATCGTAGGCAGTGAGGAGGCTTCCAAGTTTTTTAAAAAGCTATGGTTTACATGATATTCAAAGAAAGTTATAACCCAAATGTTTGTGAGTGCACAGTGTTGTAAGTGCTCATAATTTGAAAGTTTTTTTATATGCCTAATACAAATGAATGTTTAAGTTTAAAAACAAATATATATACATACATATGTATATTTTTAAAACTGGCCTTATATTTTTTTTTTGTTTTTTTTTTGTATTACAATAATATTAGTTTTCAGAATTCTGCAAAAAATACTGTAAGAGTTACAGCCCTTTAACTTTTAAAGGTCTATCTTTGCTAGTCTATGTGCAATCTAGTTTCAAACATAAGTATGGTTTTCTGCTTTCAAGTTTTTACTTTCGAAATTTGTCAAAACCTTCAACGTATGGCTGATTCAAAGCAAAAATGAGGTCATTACTAGAAAATTTAAACCAGCAATGATGGAGCTCTAAAAATTAATATTAAGGTCTTCTGAAAAATATTATAAATATAGTCTTATACAAATACATATTTGTTTCTCAGTGACTAATTGTGCTTTATATAATAGTTTATATAGACTCGTGGTTGATGAATTAGGGTGCGCAGTGATATTAGTAACTTTTAAATTTGACTTTTTTGAGTTAGATCTTATGAGATATTTATGAAAACTAAGGGGTGATTTATAAAAGCTGCTGATTTTTATTACAACTCCATACTTGTATTTTCTTACAGCTTTAAGTTCAGACCACTTCTACAAAGATCTTTTAATTCGATTTGTATGTACGAAAGTTAACCGATACCGCGCCATCGATTTTTCGATAGGTTTTGGGATCAGGAAAAAAAAGTTCCAGTACGCATACCCAAAAAAATAATTTTCGAGCCTGCGAAATTTCATTTTTTGACTTTTTTCGACTTTGATTTTTAAGGTTTTTTTCATGACCTACTAAAAAAATTTTCATTTGATTTTAAAAATTTTATGTATACCGACCCAAAAATGTCCACTAAAAACGTTGGCGTTAACAGTTTTTTCAAAAAAAAATATTTTTTTGGGTTTTGGGGAGTGTTTTGGTCGAAAACTTGACCCTTTCGCCATTTTTTTAAAGGGTTTCTTCAGCATACATACAAAAATTTTTTCGATGAAAACGAATTTGTCTCATATTTCCTGTCCCACTTAAAATTATGCGCTAAAAACGTTTGCGATAACGGTTTTTTGAAAAGAAATTTTATTTTCGGGTCTTGGGACTTGTTTTGGTCGAGAAATCTACTTTCAAATCAAATGAAAATATTTTTAGTAGCTCATGAAAAAAACCTTAAAAATCAAAGTTGAAAAAAGTCAAAAAAATGAAATTTTGCAGGCTCGAAACTTATTTTTTTGGGTATGCGTAGTGGAACTTTATTTTCCTGGGCCCAAAACCTATCGAAAAAACGATGGCAAGATATCGGTTAATAAATCGACCCAGTCTAATTGTACGTTATAGTTAAGAATTTATTTGAAGAACGCCATCTACAATTTTTTTTAATAACGCTCTTTCTTGCGAAATTTAAAATTCTATATATTTTCGGTTGGTATAACGCGCTTTTGAATTAAATTTAAACAAAACTGGGATCAACCTTTATGTAAAAAAATTTAGTATTCTCTTGTGAGCTTTGACGATCATAGTAAGCTTTATTTTTTCAAGACAGTGCAGCTGAAAAAAAATCTTGCTCCAATATACGCTGGCGCTATATTTATACTAACTCTCGATTCGAAAATTTCCGATGGTGAACTGTAGCGTTGGCCTATGAGTTGTATTAGACATCAAAAATAAATGAAATAAAAATGACGGGCACACGATGTAATAGATATATTTATAGTATATAGTAGCTTTAGGCTATTGTGATAGAACAGGTAATGAATACTTAAAAGTCTAACATCTACGACAGTTGACTCAACACTTTATATTCTTAATTTCAAGCTTACATGCGTGTTGATGAAGTACTTATTTTCTGATCTTTTTTTTTCATTTTAAAAACGCAAGTATAGAAACAAGTAAAATGTTTTAGCATCGGAAGATTTTTTTTAAAAGTCAAGTGTTCGAGGAATGAAAATTCACTCTTAGAAAAACTTGTATTCATCGATTCAACAACAGAACTAAGGACATCACGAATTTGGTAACTACAAATGCATATGTATATCGGTTTCTTATGCCTTAAAAATGTATGTTACTTCACACAATATATAGCTGTGAGTGCTCTGTATTTGTTTATGATTAGTGACACGACTACTGACATTATGAATGACTTAACTTCTGACAAAACTATGGACTTGATATGACAGCTTAAACGAATAATGACATAACTAATACAATGACTATGGATACAATGACTTTATGACTAATGACAATATATGAACATATGTATGTAATTGATGTGACTGTTGGCATGACTATTGACAAAACATTTAACTGCTGGCTGAAGACATGCTTGGGAACTTACTTTCTTACAATGAAAAGTGCACTGTATGGTATGGCTTGAACTCTTTTAAATACAACTCGGGTATTCACGCAGATCTAGTTATTAGATTATCTAGTTATTCGGTTATATTTTTAATCAGTTTATTAAAATAAAATACTTTGGATGGATATAACATTTAACCAGATAACCTGATTACTTGTCTGGCTTGAATAATCATAGTGCTAACAACTTATGTTTGAAAGCGCATAGATGTACAGTGGTGGCAAAAATAATAGACCTTTAATTGAAACGGGTTTTATTCGTCGACACAACAAATTCAAGAAAAACTTTGAGCTACTTCTTACTTGCTTATTAATGTACTAAAATTGAAACTGCGTACTCAAAAAAATTATCTCAACCCAGAAGTTTTAAGATTTTTATGGCAATTTTTCTGAGACATAACAGTTATAAGTTTTATTGAATAAACGTTGCTTTATAATAATTATTTGATCAAAAAAAAAATAAATTTTTCAAATAATAGTGATTTGTCAACGTTTATTTTATTCCTTTGCGGATAGTAGTGCTACGAGTATATGCTCTCACTGCTCATGTATTTTGTGCTGCAAATATTTTGTCGTAAAAATATTTCCCAACCATATCAGTTATCAAGCACCGTAAATAATAAACCGTGACAAATAACTAATATTTGAAACACCAATTTTATGTTTCATCGAATAATTATTATGAAGCAACGTTGTAAATAAATTTTAGAATTTGAGCAACGTTTTCGATACAGAAACTTCAAACAACAGTTTTTTTTTCGTCTCTGAAATTTTTCAAACATTGAAATTTGTGTAAACTTTGAAACTTTAACTTACATACTATTTGGTGTCTGTTATAAATTTCACTATATTTTAGTTGAAAATTATTAACACGTAGAGAAATATATTTCACGAAAAAAAACATTATCAATTTTGGGTTTATCACCACATATATACTGTCACCACTGTATATATATACTAGACGGTGCCAAAAAAACATTGTTTTCCTTTGTTTTCTGAAATTTATATTCATATTATTTTTTTTAATGGCGGCAATAAATACTATTTTCAATAAAATCTTTTTTCTACACTGATTTTGGCTTTTTTTCAAACATTTTCCAAACAAAAACGTGAAGGCGCAAAACCACAATAATGTTTAACGCTTGATTACTCGGCAATGAACCATTTGACGAAAATTTTCAATTGGATTTTTTTTTTTAGGGGAATTCCATCTTCTGTAAAACTGTTTGCAAAAAAATTTGTTTACTTCAATGGTTTGGCAGTTTTGAAGCAAAAAGGAGATCAGTATCTAAAAAGTAATAGGAAGGTCTAAAACTCTTACTCTATTTTTCGCCATGAATAGTATATGAATATAATTCAATACCACTATAACTTTCAAAAAAAAACATTTTTTTCGCCCAGTCTAAGATAATGATAATGAATTTCTTTGAAAATATTAAATGCGCCATAAAGTATGCATTGAAAGACCGCCTATTCCAGAAAATCATGCAAATGTAATGTAACTACAACTCAACTTTTTACAATTGCCCATGTTTCACCATTTAAATTCCACTACATAGTTACTATATTTATAAGTTGTACACTCGTGGCACGTCACTTTACCTCATTTTCATTATTTTTGTTTTCTGTCTCGATTTCATTTACATCTTCTTTACTACAGAATACTTCCTTATCTGTACTATTACTAGTGCTTACGATATCTATAGCTATATCGTCTGTATGTATAGACGTAGAGTCTTGTACTTCGCTTCGGGCAGTATTAACATTATGCATATCAGTTTCATAATTTTTTGTTTGACTTTCACATGGCTTTTCAAAATTTGTATGCGCTTCAATATTATCACTAATTGACTTATTTGTACTTTGTTCGCTAGTTTCATGGGATTCATGGAACACATATGGCTTATGTGTCTCATATGATTCATGCTCAGAATAGTGTTCTATTGGCTTTTGTTCATCATTGTATTGGCAGTGATCGTAATATTGTTTTGTTTCTTGTATCCACGTACTAAACATATCCTCTTTTTGTTCTACTTCTTCGTGACCATGCCAATCTGAAGTTGGCGCTCCATGCCACGCATCTTGTAGTTCAACTTGATCTGATTGTACTTTGTATTGAGGCTTAGTTTCTATAACATTATCATGCTGTTCTTTGGCTAAATTCTCATAGTAATCCTCCCAAGGATCATGGAATTCGTTAATGTTTCCAAAGTCGTAAAATTGATCTTGCTGTGGTTCGTCGTGATGATTATAAACTTCATGATGTTCATGATAATATTCATGCTCATTCTGATGATGATAGTATTCATAGTGTTGTTCTTGTGCTGGTTGTTGTTGTTGGTAGTGATAGTAATAGTGTGAGATGGCGCCATACTGCGCGTTTTTGCATTGATTTTACGTTATAAGTTTTGTTATATTTTTTCGTTGCAGTTCAAGTTTGATGTATTGAAAGCCGCGCATACATCATTTGTTTTGGATTTTTTAATTGCAGTATGCATTTGATATGTATTATATATGTTTTATAAAGCATAAAAGCATTTCAAACAAAATGTTGGGGTTTCGAGTATTAGGTTTTTAAGTTTTCATTGGGTGTTGGTATATATGGGAAAAAATAAATAATTGTTATTTAGGAGATGTTAGTACAAAATTAGGTAAATAAAAAATTGCAAACTATGTATTATATATATATTAAATATAAATAAGCTAGTCACTGCATGCAGAAATGCATTTTAAAGCTAATCTCTTACAAATAAATAATTTGCTTCGCTTAAATTTTGTAAAATATGCTGGTATTGAATTTGAAGCTGTTTTTGTGCTTAAATTGGTAGTGACCATTTAAATTTATCTGGCTTGGAACGGATAAGTTTTCAGTTCTAATGATAGATACAATTTCGAACAAGACTACACTACACTTGTAGATTATGGCAACTCAAGGAATCCTCTTTTATATTAAACTTCTAATGGTATTCGACTCTATTTTGTTTTCATAATAATTGAAGTATTCGTATTTTTACTAACTGCTCATTCTTCAGCATAAAAATATCCACCATCTCGCTATCGTCTAGTTTTATAAAATTTCGTTCAGAGGGAGCACATGTGAGATGATTCCAAAAAGTTCAGCTGACATTTTCGCTCCCTTACGTTCCACGAGCTTAGTAAATTCTTAGTATTTGTGACAATTTCAAATAATCGCAGGGGATCTCGCTGCAAATTACGTATACGAACCTACTAATTGATACGCATATTCTTACTATTGTTTGTATATCGTGGGCAAAATATAGATTATACCATTCTGATATGAATCAAATTTTCCATTTTCTTAAGTATTCGTTCTGTTCCTTATAATCTTACAGTTTAAAGAGAAAACTTTAACACAACCGAATATAAATTCGCAAAATACAGAACCTACATTAAAATAGCATACATATTGTAATCAATCAATTAATTTGCTTTGTTTACCAAAGAAGAAAATTCAAATATCATCCCAACGTGTTAAGTGATTGATAAGACTAAGAAAAATTTTGTTGCTAAAAACAACAACGACAAACTAAGAAAACTCTATTAAATCCATGAAACATCAATAGAATTGAAGTCTTATATTTTAAGTGGACATTTTCACCGTAATCTGAAGTAAAAAATAAACCCGAAACCGTAAATGTAATCGTATCATTTTTCAAAATCGAATTAAAAAACGTAAATCGTAAAAAAAACGAATTTAAGCAGACAAATAACTGGAGCATTTATTCCAAAAACGGAGTAACGCACTAACGTACAGAAATTGTTTTTTGTCATTGCAAAACCTGAAATAATCCGAACTACAGAAATAAGCCAATCAAGAACAACATTTTATAGGAGCGATTTGAAAAATACTTGGATTGACATCTAGTCCAACGAATTAGGGCAATATGAACGTGTTAGTGAACAAAATATTTTTAATTTTTTTTCATTTAATAAACATTCAGTTGAGATAGAACGTTGTTGGAAAAAATCTGTCTTAGGGCGTTCTTCTTTAAATCCGGGGGCATCTTCCACGCGGCCGTCAATATAGTTACCCAATAATAATTAAATTTAATACATTTTTTTTTTTTTTTCAAACGAGTTTTATTGCGTTTATTTCAAAACCAAACACTGAAAAGTTTCTTTAAAGCGTTGGCTGAAAAGTAGGGCTCTTGTTTACAATCGATTATCCGACTAATCCATTAGTCCAATAGCAACTATTGAGCTGTTTGAAAATCGAATAGCAAATTTTCGATTTCGACTAATTGAATACTACCGGTTGATAAATAAAATTTTTTAAATAAAAAAAAATTCCACATTTTCTATCGTTGCAAAGCATAAAATTCATCTGATTGATGATTGAAAGTCGTAAAATTGATCTTGCTGTGGTTCGTGATGATGATTATAATCTTCATGATGTTCATGATAATATTCATGCTCATTCTGATGATGATAGTATTCATAGTGTTGTTCTTGTGCTGGTTGTTGTTGTTGGTAGTGATGGTAACAGTGTGAGATGGCGCCATACTGCTCGTTGATAAATAAAATTTTTAAAATAAAAATAAAAAATTCAACATTTTCTATAGTTGCAAAGCATGTCTATGATGGTGATGGAACTCAGTTCCATGCGAATGGAGAATCCATTGTCAATAAAAAACACAACTAGTCGATTGCAAACAACTAGTCGACTAGTCGATTAGTGATAATCGATTACTTTTTCAACCAACTACTTCAAATCGATTAAGCGACTATTCGATTAGTCGATTATCAAGGGCTCTACTGAAAAGCTTCCCCCTGATGCAAAGTACAAAAGTACATGTTGCGCTCGTAGTTATACTAGGAATAAAAGTCGTGCTCGATACTCGTTTGGGTATATTTTTATGCTGTGATCACTCGTGAGCATTAATTCTTATTTTGAAAGAGTTATTCATATTTTTAAGGGTGTGAGCGTGATCACCGGTGATATACAGGGTGGCTGATGAAAGCCGCTACCAAAAAAAAATTAAATAACTTTTTTTCTATTTAATGAATCTGGTTAATTTTTTTTTTATTTTGCAGATTGACTTTTACATTTAACAAAAATGGATAACTGGGACACTGAAACAAGAATTTGGATTGTCCGCCGCTATCACGCACTGGAGTCCGTAGTTTCGGTTCAAAGAGAGTATAGGCGCACGTTTGGCGGCAATCCTCCGAGCAGATGGACCATAATAAGACTTGTAAACAATTTTTCCGAGCATGGGACAGTCAACAGAAGACCTTACCATCGAAACCCTTCAGTTCGAACGGAGGAAACAAACGCTGCTGTAGCTGCTGCCATACAAAACAATCCACGTGTTTCGACAAGAAGCTTATCTGCCAAATGGGTGTAAGCAGACAGTCATTACAGTCAATTATGCACAAAGATTTGGACTTATTCCCATATAAAATTCAAATGGCCAACAAACTGAACGCTGCAGAATTGCCGATTCGCTTGGAATTTTGCCAGAAGATGCTTCAAATGGTGGAAGAGGATGGAAACATTTTGAAGTGTCTTTTCATGTCTGACGAGGCCCATTTCGATTTAAACGGCAACATAAACAAACAAAATTGTCGAATATGGAGTGCTTCCAACCCACAGATACTCCATGAGACGGAATTGCATCCACTTCGTGTCACAGTGTGGTGTGCAGTTTCATTACGCCGCATTGTCGGGCCCTACTTCTTCGAAGAAAACGGTCACACCGTTACGGTTACTGGAGACCGTTACTTGAGCATGTTGAGAGAGTTTTTCTATCCAGAATTACGCCGAATGAGAATTTCTTTCAACTCTGTGTGGTTTCAGCAAGATGGTGCAGCTCCTCATATAGCCCAACCTGTTATGACAGAATTGCGACGAAAATTTCTCAATAAGCTGGTCGCCTGACCTTACTGCACCTGACTTTTTCTTGTGGGGTTATTGCAAACAGCAAGTCCTCAAAGCAAAACCAACAAATTTGAATGAACTAAGGCAATCCATTCGAGAAACAATTGCTGCTATTCCTGTCTCAACTCTCGAAGCAGTAATGAACAACTTTTTGGTAAGATGCCGCACATGCATCGACGAGCAGGGGGGGCATTTAAATTCCATTATTTTTAAAACTAATTAAGCTATATTTAATAAAATTTAATGAGCTTTAACATGAATAAAAGAAAAATGAATTCCATACACTGAAAAAAAAATTATTTGAGTTTCTTAATGTAGCAAAATTCATCAGCCACCCTGTATTGGCACTTGGGGGTAATTTTTTTTATCTTGATACACTGCCAGCCAAAGTGTTAATTATAATTTGGATATTTTGATTTTGACTATTTTCAATTTGGCAACTTCAAACTCAACTCTTTCTCGGTACATATTCGTATGCGCAGCACCGTCGTGCAACAATAATTTACGTGGTCTTCATATTATTTTGAATCGCATGGTATACACATCATTTTTGTCTAAACTATGCAATGTCTAAACATTTTTTTTCGGTTTTTTGCTGGACAATTGCCAAAGAAATGTCATTAATGACTACATATAAGTAGCAAAAAGTAACAACAAAATATATTTTAATTAATTTGCAGCGGTCATTCCAAAAACGCGTGGAGACTGTTTCACGTTTATTATAAATATCGACCCTGACTTAATTTGGGGCTGTTGGTTGGTTTACTATTTTAAATCATACACATATGTTTGCACAAAAACTGTAAAGACAATAAACCATGAAAAAAATTTGTTGTAAAACATTTTTCATGCGAAATTAAATGTGTTTGCAAAAAATTTCGAGTTATTGAAATCTGTTTATTTTTTGTTTTTGTGGACACACATTAAAACTGTGTATATTTGGCACTATTGTACATATTTACTTTAAGAATAAATATTTATAATCTACGATATTGAACATTCGAGCAAATCACTTTAGCCACAAATGTTCAATATTTATCCATTAGACATTAACAAATAACAGAAGCGCATGAAATTGCCAAAACTGAAAGAAACACAAAAAAGTTTGCGATAATGGTCAACATAAATGCTGTGCCGATGATCTTGCAAAGTCGCCTATTGGACGGATAAGAAGCAAAAACTTGAATATGAATTGGTATATTAATAGAGATAGACCCACTAAAAAATGTATGGAAATGATGTGGACGGGGAGCTGAGTGGATTAGACATGTTTGCCTATCTCTTTGAACGCAAAGTAGTATATGATTTTCCGTCGTATATACTTTAAATGATATAAAACCTGCACGACTGGCTCTTTTCTTTCTTTCTTACCCACTCTCTCATCACTTGTTTTAACTCCGTTGTCTCTAACACACAGAGTATTTTAACTTTGTCATTGAGCGAAATTTCACTATGGCCAGTGTTGCCTTAAGCTCCACTTAAATCCACGCAATTTGGCTCTATTTAGAAGTTATACCACCAGTAGCCAACCTTTTGAAATTTTTAAAGTTGTGTCCCATAAAACGAGTTATACTCCAGCCATTTAACAAAAATCTAATCATCATCATCATTTATTGCTGCTTAATGGAATAAGCGATTTTGGTCTGTTCGTATGAAAGCAAGGCTAAAATTTTAATATGGACCCTAAATTGGACTCATGGTTGAGACTGTTTTTGAAACGATTTATTGAAATATTTTAATTGACCTAGATAAGGAATTTCTCATGTAAAAAAGCTCGGTATAAAAAAAAACAAGCAAATAAGCAATGTCTGGGACCACAAATCATCCCAAGAAAATTTGGTACATATAATCTTGGGCAACGAAATCACTTCTTTTATTGAAATAAATAAAACCTGCTGATAACGGGGCATATTTTTCACATATCAAACATTTGAATTAAAACTTTAGTTCATGATTTTATTTTTGCAAAATAGGCGTGAAGAATAAAAGCCCGTAAGTATATCGCAAAGAGATGTTGCAGAGAAATTACTCTTATTGAAAAGAATGCACGTGAGAAAAAATTCACCTAATCTATAAAATATTTTTATAGTAAACATTTGATAAAAATAGGAGACAAATATATATCACTTATATACTACTATGTACTTCTATTTAAATCTTTTTCTTATAGAAATTCAATTTAAGAGTCGTATAATCTGTATTCTAAGCTTTGTACACCTTTTACAAATGCCAAAAAAGTTTCTCAAAACATGTTAACAAAATGTCAAATATTTCGTTTTAAACAGATCTCTTGGATTAAAACAGGTTTAACAAAAAGAAAAAGTTTGTTATTTAATTTCCGCTTTCGAAAAAAATTCTTGCTACGGCCCTGATTAACATACTATCATTTGAAATATTTTTGGGATGTTTTCCTAGCATCTTTAAAAAGTTCAATCATGTGAGTGCTTTAGTTATGAAATTCACTATATACATAAGTATAATCCACGGCTGAGAGGAAGCTCACACGATTTCAAAATATTTTGAAAAAGCTCGCCATCTTTAAAAATGCCTTGAAGAACGCCATATCAATTTTTTTTTAACAACGCCCTATTTCCGAATTTGTTTGATAACCGGCCGCGCTAAGAATGCAACTCAGAAACGCCTTGTCTGCATGAAAATTCAATAGTATATAGTGATAACCTCAGAAATTCTGAAAATAATTAAATTTCTGGAACAGGCATGACTTTTATAACCAACATTAGTTGTTTAAGCTTTAAAATTTATCTGCCCGATGAAAACATTTTAGGTAAAGAAAATTTTTCTCTACCAGGCAGATAAATTTTAAACTTTACTTGAGAAAACGGCCCTTAAAATTTTAAAGCACGCTTCTGCATCAGAATCGTCTGCTCTACCCACTGAGCTAAGGCGCACACAAAACTGTATTGAGAAAAATCCAATGACTAGAAAAATCTTTCAGAAATAAATAAAAAGAATTTTTAAAAATAAATTCAAAATTAATGTAGATATTTGAAAAATTGCTTAAACTGAAGAATGGTTTAAAATTTAGACTCAAATTTTTAGCCGTGTAACGTATTCCAAATTAAAGTGCTCCTATGATTTATGGTCCCTCTATTCTAGATCAAGTACGTTCACCCAAAGTTAGATTTTCCTACTTGTTATAACTTAACTTTTTACTAATGACATCGTGTGCTCAAACTGACGGACATTACTCACTGGCTGCCACTGTTTGAGCTGAAAATCTTTATATATTTTACTCTTAGTTTATATCTGTACATAATTGTCATCAACTATTCACCGATACAGGAACAATGCTACTTTAGGGGAATTCATATAAGCTTATAAAAACCACGCAAAGCTTATAAACCATATAAAGTTCGTAAACTGCATGAAATGTTATATAGTTAGTTATGAGTTTTATAGCTTTGCGATACTTTTTTAAGTTTATATGTATTCCCTGAATATATTCTATATTTATACAGCTGGGTATAGTGAGCCCTAAATCAAAATGTGTAAAGCGTACAAAACTGAAAAGGTTGTTGCACTTAGTGTACAATTTCTATTTACAAAGGAAGTTTATGAAAAGCAAAATTTGTAAACTTTTATTTACAAAAGAGCGCAAATTGGCGGATAACCTATACATTTCGTATACCTTTTATTACAAACATTTAAGTGCTGTACAACATTTAGTTGTGCGACAATTACATTCATTTGCCGTTTACCACAAATATTTTTAAAAGTGTGGAGTGTATAAATATTTAGGAAAAAAAGATGACGCATCGACTTACAGAATCAAATAACACAGCTTCAGATTCACTACTTAATCCTTGCGCAGGCTTGTAAAAGAATTATTGATGTTTTATAAAAGTATTAAAGTAAGTATGTATAACAATTTCAAACATAAAAAAATGTTGAAAAAAAGTTTAATTTAAAATTTAAAATAATAACTAGTACATTAATAAGAAATTAAAGAAAAATATTATCAAAACAAATTAAAAGCAAGGCAAACAAACATACATAAATATTTAATTTTAACGCAAAAGTTCTTAAAAAGGTCTAAATAAAAAAAAATGCCTAAAAATGTATTTATATAAAATATATTTCAACACACTTACCATTGTATTCGACAAATTCTGATGCACATTATCACAGAAGATATTCCACCAAAGTTGTATCAGATCAGCGGCATGCGCATATTCAGTGGGCGTACGCGCTGTACGATTCTCGGAGTTGAATTGTATAAGCCATGGCTTCAATTTGCCAGCAAAATGTAAAATCTTAATATTATCTCTGAATCTAAAAAGGGTAATTTGGAAAAAAAAAATTTCAATTGTTTGTTGGTTTTCAAAAACTAACAAGCGCCTACTGTTTGAATGCAGGCAAATAGCAATATGAAGCAAATGCGGCCACATTATAAACGAATGGCAAATGCTTCTTAATATCGCTGTGGGCCCAATCGGCAAAGTACAAATTCAGCAAACCCTGATCGCCACCATCGAAACTGCCATTTTGCACAGCAAATTCTGTGATCTTAGCAAAAGTCTCCAAACTGGGACGATACACAAACACACCAGAGTTGAAGCAGTCGGGCCAGCTTACATCAGGCGCAGCCGACAGTTCTTCACGTTCGAATAGTTCATCGACGTTTTGCAGCACCTAAAACAAAAACATAGACAAAATACGTACTTCAGTACTTTCACACTTAATTTAGAAATTCATGCATACTCACCAGTGTATCGGCATCGAGGAACACGCATTTCTCAAATTGCACCAAACGCCAGCAGTGTAATTTTGTGAATGTGACACCCAATTCGGGACGTGCTAACAATGCTAAATTGGCAGCATCTTGTGAGTCTAATACATTCACCTCTTGCACCACATTGTATACGTCTTGTAGACGTTGGCGCATTGACTCCGAAACGGATGGTGTTACCAATACGGCCAATTGATGTGCGGTGCCGGTGCGGCGTAGCGAATGTGCCAACACCAAAGCGCCCAACGAGTACGTGTCATTCGTCGTTAGCGTTACCCACGCAAATTCTATAAAAAAAGAAGGAGAGCGTTAAAGAAGTCAAAGTTAATGCGTTGAACTGAATTGGGGTTTGCGAAATTTATCTATAGCATATTTATCTTTGCGTTTCAAGCTTTAATGGCATTCAATTAAAAATTTTTTTTTGTTATATTTTATTTGCTTTTAAAAAACAATATGGTTGCTTTAATGCAAACTGCATACATACATATGAATCTTTTTTTTTTTTAATTTTTCTTAATTTTTTTTTTGTTTTTGTTTAATGGCAATTCATTTCCTTTGGCAAGTGGCAAATGCTGTAGGTGTGGTTTTTGCGAGCATTAGAGGAATTGGTATAAATAAGCATCAGCGTAAGCAGCACAAACAACAGCTGTGGTATTAAAACAAAATTTATTGGATAAATATTTGTCATTTCTTTAAGTGTTTTTTAATATGTTAACGGCAATTTTTTTTTGACATGTGGGCGTGCGGTTACACGTTAAGCCATTTGTTGTTTTCTTTTTTTTTTTTTTCATTATATAGTTGGGATGCCTACAATTTCGGGATTTATGGGATCTGATATTACAATGCGTTTACAACTCTAAGAACACTGAGAAAAGTGAAAAAAAGGTATATAAAAATATAATTGTTTTTTATTTTATTTACGTACCCAAATTTTCTTTTTTCAAAAGTTTGAATTTTTTTTTTTGCAAATATTTCGAATTTGTAATGGATGTGCAATTTTTAAGCCGAATTTTTTATTTTTTGAAAAAAATTGTGTTGATCAAGCCGGGACATTCCGAATTTCCATCCCTATTATAAACTATTTTATTCTCGGAAATATTATATCTAGACTTTTTTTTAAACAAACTCTAGAACAACTAATAGTGTAGCAAAACACCAAAAAATGTTTTTTAAGTTGCTGTACCAAAGTATGCTCCACATATTTGATGTTAAGTGGTAGTAGTATTTGGTAAACAACAAAGAACTATGGTCCGAAATGAGTTTTCTGGGGTTGCTGATGCTAAATTCGGACAAATTTTTGCAGAAGAAAATACAAAGGCAAAACTTTGAAGCAGTATTTTGACAGCTCTAATTTAGACACAAGTTGCTGCTTTAGATTGGGAGTCGGTAGGGCGTTGCCTGTTAAATATGCGTAGATGAGAAACAATTCTTGCCTTCATAGGTCGCATCTGCTTTTGACAGCGTCCAATATTCCGAGAGAAAAATCAGGACCCTATCGACAACCGAGTGTGGCGGGAACTAAAAGGTAAGTGCCTCCACAGAGTTAAAGAGTTGCTGCAGCTGTCCATAGATTGTATGAGCTTTTTGATATACTCTTATAGCCTTATTCCCTTCGGCAAACGACAGACTTAACGAACGATACCTGCACTGCCGATTTTGTTAACCTGAATCTTACGTCGCCGATTATCGTGTAGCTTTACGTATTCCGTCAACTACATGAAATCAGCTGTCAAAATTTTCATTTTTCGTTTGTGTTCGACATTTTGTTTTCGTGATAGAGGTTACCGATTCAGCACTTTCGTTACGTACACGGCTAAAAATTTTAGCCTAAATTCAAAACTTTTTTCAACAACGCCATATCTGAGAATTTGATTCAAAAACGTGAAGGGTGAAGAAAAGAGTTTAAATTTTAAACCAGAAATGTTTTAGTAACTTAAAAACATAAAAAACATTTATATCACGATTCAAACCGACGCTCCCTGAATCAGAGTCGTATGCTCTATCACACACACACACTGTAATGAGAAAAATCCAATGACTTGAAAAGCCTTTCAGAAATAACTGAAAAGAAATTTTTAAAATTTTAGACGTTATTTTCAGTTCAGTTTTAAATCTAAACCGCAAGAAAGTGAAAATTGGTGTAGGTAATTTAAAGGTTTGGAATTTACTACAAAAATGTTTAAAAAATTGCTTAAACCGAGGCATGGTTTAAAATTCAGGCTCAAATTTTTAGCCGTGTAATAGTCAGCTTTTATTTTTCTGCCTATCGTTTGCTATTCATGCTACGACACGACAACGCCAAAGCGAATTAGGCTGTTAAGCAGCACGAATGAGTGGAGAAGAAGTGTTCGTGTTGGGGAATACGTGGAGAAATAGTGTTTGTTGCGGAGAAGTGTTCGTGCTGGGGAATAAGTGGAGAAAAAGTGTTTGTTGTTTTTATTGCACTAGCGAACATTAGACCATCCCAGCTTATGCAGATTTTCTGTTTATTTATTTTAATATTCATCAATGGATTTCATTCTCAATTTAGTCAAATTTAAAGAGTATATTGATCATTTGTGATACTAAAAATTCATATTTTCATTCATTATTAATTATACCTAAAATGTAACGAGTGATGTTTTTTTTTATTTTACTTTTGAGAGCAAACCATTTTTTGATAGTTACTCTTTTTGTATTTTATTATTTTTATTACCAAATGATTTTCACTTTAGTTAATTACACAAATCGACTTATCTCTAACGATTATTGAGAAATAAATTTTTCCCGCTAGAGATCACATCCCTAACGCTAGCTTACTTTAGATCTCTGTGTGCTGTATATGAATTGGAGAGCAAAAAGTCAGCAATTCCTCTTATTAAGGTTTTGTCCTTACCAAATCTACGAGTTTAGTAACACATAGTTTTTTTTTTAGGTTCAGTTAAGTAGATATATGTATGTATGTATGTTAATAAAAATGCTTGCAGTAAACTCGTAAAGCTACCGTTATACACGAAATCCGCTTTTTAATGAAGAAAATAAAAATATCAAAATTTTTAGCCGATTAAAACAATTTTTTTTGAATGATGTGATTAAAATATTTTATTTACAATAAATTTCCAGTGTTTACAAAACAGCTACATCGAGCCAAATTTACTGCAGCAATTTGTAGATAATTCGAATAAACATCAATATGTACACGTGTGAGAACATTGATTAGTGACGTAATGTGTGAATAATAAATTTTACAAACAGTTAAATGGAAATGTGAAAAAGTATATTACGTTAGCGCTACATTCAAACAACATAATTATTATGTATTAATCAGGAAAATCAATCGAAAACTAATTAATGTTGAGTAAAACAAGAAAACGAAAAAAAAAAATATGGCGCAATATACTGTACAATAAAAAAAAATACATCAATCTACCTTGTGTTCGTTTACAAAACGCATTCGCAAATATGTTATCCCCAATATGAAGGTATGGCTTGCTGCACATATTCGTTTGTATGCATGTATGTGTGGATGTGTTTGTGTGGGTGTGTGCCAATGCAACATGACTAATTCAATGTATCAGCGTCATTCAATTTTTTTATTGCATTCCTTTTTGCTTTTGGGATTTTATATAATATGACTTAACGCCTAAAACTGCGCTATGGAAAAACACTTTGCTGGAAGTAGCTTCCCTTTAGGAGTTTTTTTTTGGTTTGTATTTGAATTTCGTGTTTCAATATTTTCAATTAAAATTTTAATTTCACATGCCTGTGGGGTTATGTGTGTTCGTGATATGTTTGTGTTTGGTTTGTGCTTTCATGTAAAACAATTTTACACAACCTAAAATAAGAATGAGAGAATTTACATTCCAATCTTGAAGGATATATTTTTTAAACTTACCGCTTCTTCTTTAATTTATTTAATTTCACTTTTAAATAATTAAAAACTTTTCAAATTAATTACAAATCAATAATGCATGTTGAAAGGCAATATACGTATAAAGAACACTCGAAAAGTTAAAAAAAAAATAGAGACATTGATTTTCGGGAAAAATTAAAAATAATAAAATTTTCAGAAATATTCGAAGTATAAAATTAATTAAAATATTTAAGATATACTTCATACATACATGCATATGTATGTATATAAAACTTTATCCAAAAATAAAATAGTGTTGTTGAAATGTTCCCCTACTTTTGCAGACAAACTTTTATTTCATTTGTCTCAATAAAATTAGGTTATGACAAAACAACAGATGTGGTGTAGGAACTAAATTCACACCTACAAAATATTTTAATACCTAGCAATCAAAAATACTGTATGTGGATCTGTAAGTGTGTATGTAAGAATGTATATGCATGTGTGCACCCCTCAGTCGAACAAAAAAGAAGAAACCTACCAGATAGTATTGCCCGAAGGTTAAGCCCAACTATTCAGTTGCTAAATTTGCTCGTATGACACTGAGCTTGTGAATAAATAATCAATTTTTACCAATTTTTTGGATCGATTTTATTAATGGTCAACAACAATTTTTAACGGATAATGATAAATAATTCGAAAAACTATGTACACACTACAGCTGAAAACACATTGTTTCGTATGAATCACTTCTAGAAGATCTTGATTCTAGAAAAATCTTATCTAACACCGCACTTTTGTGGCAATTAGTTGTTGTCGGTTCATTATTTAAACTCAAACTTTAAGGAAAAACTTTTTGTATTTTTTAGTTTTTCAACCAAAAACTTTCCATTTTCTTATTTTAATATTCGTCAATTGATTTCATTTTTAGTTTAGTCAAATGTCAAACAATATACTGGTCATTTGGGATAATAAAAATTCGTATTCGCTTTTTTTCACTATCTTAACCTAAATAATGTATTCTTATTCCAGTTTTTAGACCAACAAAATCTTATAGTTTTTTCTATTTGGATATTTTTTATACGTATTAAATTTATATTTATACCTTTCATGAACATGAAATGGTATTATAACTTTGGTCCGATGTTTGTAAGTATGAGAAGAAGAAGAGATAGACCCACCAATAAGTATACCGAAATGATCAGGGCGATGAGCTGAGCTGATTTAGCCATATCCGCCTGTCTGTTTGCATGCAAACTAGTCCCTCATGAAATTTGGTATGGAGCCGCCATTTTGCATGATATTTATCGTTCCTCGGAATCAGCAGGATCGGAGCAATAGAACGAATAGCTCGCATTCAATCGATAGTTTCGATAAATGGGTTTGGGGCTATAATCTTTGCAATTAAAAAGATAGGAACGTAAAACTTTGCACGTTTAGTACATATTATATATGTAATGTGTGTAGTGAAAATCAGCCAGATCGGGCCTACATAACATATAGCTCCCATACAATGGATTGTTCCGATAAATCGAGTTTGGGCTATGTATCTTTAAATGATCAGTTTTGACTAATTGTGAGTAAGGATCTGACACTTAAAACCGTGATGCGTATTAATGAAAGGTATAAAGTCTTCGGCACAGTCGAAGACAGCCCTTTCCTTACTTGTTTTTACTTAACCTTTTTCGTTTAAAAAATCCTTTTTTGAATAAAACCTGCTTATTTTCTTTAAAATTCGATCCAATTCTAAGCACAAATACCTGTTGATCAGTAATGGATATTTTCAACTCGAGGTTGTATCCCTAGCTTAAACGGGATATGCTATCAGGTGTGCTACGTTGCACTAAAACAACGATTAGGAGTGGAAATAGTCAAATGATAGATATTTAATCGCAATTGACAGCACTACGTTTGAATTAAAAATTTCCAATAAAAAAGTTTTAAACAAAGTAACTGTGACTGTTCTGCGAAAGTGAGTTAATTTGACTAAAAACAAATTTTTTAATAAATAAATTTTCTGATTAATGAAAGTTGTTTATTAATTAGATGCGATGCCAGCTATCTGTATAAAAAAATTTATTTGATTATGATTTATCAAAATTTGATTAATCGGGAAACTAATGGGTTAATTAGAATATCCGATTAAAAGATTAAAAGCAAGAAAATAATATATCTACAATCAAGAGCAATAGTGATATTAAAACAAGCGAATTATGAACTTAATTACCTCAGTGATGAATAAGGTAGACCCGAGTTTGTGATATACTCTTTCATTACAATTCAAAGTTCTCTGAGTTGGGAAACTAATTTAAGAAGACTTTTCATAAAATACCTTTTAATTTCTAGTGTAGCATAATGAAGCCGTAAAATTCACACCCACAAAACTTTCCCAGTCCAAAGTAACGATGTCATATTACAAAAAGCCGCCGCTCGGTTATTCGATATGCGTATTTTTTAGTGTCCGACTTTTGTATAATATTGTGCAAGAATAAAAATATAATTTCCGCTAGGTATGTATATGTAAGCCTAGTCAAGCATACAAAAGCCGATTTTTTTCGTAAGTATTTATCGACTTATGAATAAATAACCAACATTTTTTTTTTTAGATTTTCTTTCTCTAAGGTTTCTGATGATATATTAACAATACATAGTTGTAAGCAACAATATATAATATTCTTAATGTTATAGAAAACTGGTTCAAAGGGTAAACAGAAATCAGTATATGCCGTAGCCTGCAAAGATAGATATCTTTCACATTTCTCACTGATATATTTGTTGTCTAATCTCTTCAGTAAGAATGCTGATGATGATAAATCTGCCAAAAAATCCAATCCTGTCAGATGGCGGAAGAGGTTCATGTGTATGGTAAAGAAGAATAGAATTAGGAGTTTAGAAGACATCAAAACCAGCGTATTTGTTAGCTTAATGGTTAGCAATGCGTGCAAAAATGTCTCTAATAAAGAAGCCTAGCAGCTTCCGAAATGGATCTACAGGGTGGCTGATGAATTTTGCTACATTAAGAAACTAAAATAATTTTTTTTTCAGTGTATGGAATTCATTTTTCTTTTATTCATGTTAAAGCTCATTAAATTTTATTAAATATAGCTTAATTAGTTTTAAAAATAATGGAATTTAAATGCCCCCCCTGCTCGTCGATGCATGTGCGGCATCTTACCAAAAAGTTGTTCATTACTGCTTGGAGAGTTGAGACAGGAATAGCCGCAATTGTTTCTCGAATGGATTGCCTTAGTTCATTCAAATTTGTTGGTTTTGCTTTGAAGACTTCCTGTTTGCAATAACCCCACAAGAAAAAGTCAGGTGCAGTAAGGTCAGGCGACCTGGGTGGCCAACGGAATGTGGAGTTTCTGGATATCAGCTTATTGGGAAATTTTCGTCGCAATTCTGTCATAACAGGTTGGGCTATATGAGGAGCTGCACCATCTTGCTGAAACCACACAGAGTTGAAAGAAATTCTCATTCGGCGTAATTCTGGATAGAAAAACTCTCTCAACATGCTCAAGTAACGGTCTCCAGTAACCGTAACGGTGTGACCGTTTTCTTCGAAGAAGTAGGGCCCGACAATGCAGCGTGATGAAACTGCACACCACACTGTGACACGAAGTGGATGCAATTCCGTCTCATGGAGTATCTGTGGGTTGAAAGCACTCCATATTCGACAATTTTGTTTGTTTATGTTGCCGTTTAAATCGAAATGGGCCTCGTCAGACATGAAAAGACAGTTCAACATGTTTCCATCCTCTTCCACCATTTGAAGCATCTTCTGGCAAAATTCCAAGCGAATCGGCAAGTCTGCAGCGTTCAGTTTGTTGGCCATTTGAATTTTATATGGGAATAAGTCCAAATCTTTGTGCATAATTGACTGTAATGACTGTCTGCTTACACCCATTTGAGCAGATAAGCTTCTTGTCGAAACACGTGGATTGTTTTGTATGGCAGCAGCTACAGCAGCGATTGTTTCCTCCGTTCGAACAGAAGGGTTTCGATGGTAAGGTCTTCTGTTGACTGTCCCATGCTCGGCAAAATTGTTTACAGGTCTTATTATGGTCCATCTGCTCGGAGGATTGCCGCCAAACGTGCGCCTATACTCTCTTTGAACCGAAACTACGGACTCCAGTGCGTGATAGCGGCGGACAATCCAAATTCTTGTTTCAGTGTCCCAGTTATCCATTTTTGTTAAATGTAAAAGTCAATCTGCAAAATGAAAAAAAAATTAACCAGATTCATTAAATAGAAAAAAAGTTATTTAATTTTTTTTTGGTAGCGGCTTTCATTAGCCACCCTGTATAAGAAAAGCTATGGCTGTTGTCTCTAAAAATCTGTCCTACTCCATTCAATCAAACAACTTTTAATAATTAATTAAAAATTGATTATTAAAAAAAATAAAAATAAATAATTTTCATAAAAATTAAAAAGTTTAAAATTAGTATTTTTGGCCATGAGATCGTCTCATGAATACTTAATAAGAATATTAATTCGAGTTCAAGGAAATAAGCTATAAGGCATTTAGAAAACAATTAAATCAGTCTTTACAACTCAGTAAACTTCAATTAATTATAAGTGGAAACGCCAGCATATAAAACAGAATCTAATCAGTACTTTTTGATTCAGACGCCCTGTAGTTGCGGCGTTTAGTATGATTAGTGCATTATAACTCAGGCAGGGCGTAATGCTGGCTTTGTCATATAAACAAAAATTAATAAATCTTATCATAGTACAAGTAACAGGTCATGTCATTAGACCAGCTGATTTCTACTTTTTTTCTCGAATTTTGACAGAAAACTCATTTCTCAGAGCGATTTTGACATTAAACCTATGAAATACAAAAACAAAATACGTGGAAAATGTATGTGTGCCTGTAAGTTTGTCCAGAGTTAATATTTTCTCTTTTTTTTGAGAGTATGTACATCAAGTAAGAGAGTTCAGCATATTACGGGAGCAAAATTGGATATTGGAGAGCCTAATTTATGACAACCAAACACATACAAATATTGGTATATAATCAAAACAAATAAGACATGCATATGGAAATTGAAGAACAAACTAGTGGCTTGAACGCATGGTCGCCTTTGAAATAAGAACAGGTATTTCAAGTTCAATGCAAAACCACAGTGGGTTTAAGAAACAATTCATATTTGAAAACTGTGATTCCGTATGTGTTCAAACATGCTGCATTAGAGTGGGCAACAGTTCTGTTTAATCAATTGATCAAACTTTTCAGAATTTCGAAAAAAAGGATGTAAAAGTTTCAGACTTTAATATTAGTTTTTAGTGGCCTATGACTTTAAGTTGCAATTTTTAAAAGTGATTTTATTTTTTAAGTAAAAACATTAAGATACCGTTTTACAAGAAACTAAATCCCCTTTAGAAATATATTGAATGAAATTTTTGGTCAGGTATGCTTTTTTGACTTTAAAGCAAAAATAAGGATAGAAAAACTATGAATAAAAATTATTTGAGGAATTGAATAGAAGCCATCATAAGAACTTGCCTAACAGGCAGTAACCCCAAAAAGGAAACATAGCACTGACGGATTTTACAGCTTTAAGGTTACAAAAGAAAAAACAAATCAGTCTTAAAAAATATTAACTAACAATGAAGACTAATAAAAATTAATATTAAGGTCTGAAAATTTAACAATTTTTCATTTTTGTCATTCTGAAAAAATAATATAATTTTACAAAAAAGTTGGCCTAGTCAGCACATATTTACAGCACTTGACCTAAATAATGTCTATGGGTTTTGAAGTAGCTATAAAAATTGAGCTCAAAAGAGTCGGAGCAGAACTCCATCGTAAGCGGTGCTTGCAGACGTTCCCTATACGAAATAGCTTTGGAATCCAATGGGCCACCTTAGTAATAATAATAATAGGTTTTTCTTTGAAGTAGACCTACATGTTTAATGACTGCTCTCGACGACAGACGCATTTTTACAAAGGAGCTAGTAAAGAAAAACATTTAGTCAGACGCTATATGGGACTCGGGCAAATTTCAAGATGAATAGAATATAAAAATATTAGTGAAGTGACTATATGGGACTCAGGCAAATTTCAAAACGAATAGAATACAAAAATATTAGTGACCAACCATTTTTGTTTGTTTTTTAACGTATGTTTGTATATAGTAAATCATATTTTTTTTTTTTTTTTTTTTATACATACAACTATGTTCAATATAATAGTAGTAAAATTAACCCGAATCTTCCCACGATTACCATATGGTAATGCGAACATGCCGTTGCAATTTTACGTATTATGTCTGAACTAAATAACAAAAACAAAAAAGAATAACTGTATTTCACGCAGAATAAATGCAGCTCACGGAAAAACATACGTTTTTTTGTTTTTGTTATTTAGTTCAGACATAATACGTAAAATTGCAACGGCATGTTTGCATTACCATATGGTAATCGTGGGAAGATTCGGGTTAAATTGGATATCGGTCGACGAAATAAGAAGAAGCTGTGTTTTTAATAAATTTCATTTTAAATATAGCGAATGCGGTAACAGAATCCACATTAAAATAAATCTTTAAGTTTACACAAAGTTAATCAAACTTTAAAAAATGGCCATCAAAATCAGAAACATTTTTGGCAGAATATCCAGAAAATGTTTGAGTATGCAGTTTTGTAGCTAAGTATAGTAATCAATTTTCTCCGAAATTTCTGCATTTTTCTCGTCTACGGTATTGAGTGATTTCTTCCATACAACGTATGAACATAATTCAATTTTGTATGGAAGAAAATTTTGAACAGCCTGTACAATAAAAATTCTGGAAATTCAGAGAAAGCGAGTTCTGACTTGCACATCATTGTACTAAAATTGATTGGTCTACAAAACTGTGTTTTCAAACATTTTCTAGAAATGCTGCTAAAAAAAATTGCAGATTTTGATGGCAATTTTTTAAAGTTTAATTAACTTTCCTGTACTTTGGGTAAACTTTGAAATTTATCTTTATGTGGATTCTGATATAGAATTCGCTATATTTTAAATGAAAATTATAAAAACGAAAATTATTTCGTCGACCGATATCCAATTTAATTTCACTACTATTATATTGAACACCACTGTATGTAGATATACCATCAACATGCCAAAATTTATAAAATTTCAAAAGCGATGCTTTCTAAATACTTTTCGAAAAGTCTGGCAAACATTTTAAAATTTATTAACACTTAATGTGAATACTTACAAACGAATGAATTTAGCCTTGAATTTTATAATTTTTCAGCTCATAAATTTGTTGAAACCACAACAAGAAAGCGGAACAAGATGGGCGTTTTTATACCCAGCTGTAGTAGCAAACAGCATATTATAATTTTGGATACAAACCGAGGGTTTTGGGCGCATAAATAAATATATGTGGTTCTATTTATCAATGAAGCAATATTCGCCAGTGCGCAGTCATAACCACGCCCCCTTTTTCTATTCTGAAAATTACGTAAGACAAAATTTCCCTTTTCTATTTAATTCAAAACTTTTAATAATTAATTAAATTATTAAAAAAATACAAACATTACAATTATTATTATTCTTGGCCATGAGCTCTTTTATAGTCTTTAACTCTTGAAAATCGTACATATAAAATAAAAAAGTTTATTGACAGATGCAGCTATATTAACTTTATCATTTTATTAATGATTTTGACAAAATTTTGAAATTTTTACTGTTAATAACTTCAGAAAAATTTACAATAGAAAGATGAAAGTAGGTAGAGAAAAATAGTCGAAATAGCATAGCTTTTACACACCTGGGTATTAAATTTTTTATCTGAACTTACACTTGCTTACATTTTTAAATTTATATGAAATTTCACACATTCGCGGGAACATTAGTTTAAATAGACTTGTGAAACATTGTTTCGTGATATATATTGTGAGGTTTTAAAAACATATATATATACACACACACATGTATGCATATATATACGTGTATACACCATCCAAGGAAGATTTTCGTTCAATATTTAAATACTAAAATTTCAAAAAAAAGTTTTATTAAAATAAATTAAAATATTATTAATTTTGCAAATGAGGCCACAGTTAGAAGGAAAGTTCGCTGCAAACGCCCACTTATTATTCTTGATCGACGAGCAAAGTATGGATATTAAAAAAAACTGCAAAGTTTAATTAAGTTAAATTAGTAAAGTATATGGTTGGATGCATATTCATATATATGTATCACAATTTCGAATGGCAAACGGGAAAACTAAAAATAAATCAGCTTAATATAAACGTAGTAGTTAGAAGGAAAAAAAAAATGGGGTCCAAATTTCAACTCGAGCCACAGTACAACTCTATGAATTTAGTTCCCAAAGTAACACATAAAAACCCTAAAAAAATCACTCATTGAACTGAAAATGCACAAAGCTAAAACTTTGCGTCATTGCCGGCAATGGAGGCCAACATTGCTGCTACTGCAGTCGCAAGTGCGGTTGATGAGGTTTAAAATTGACTGTCACTGCAGTGACTTTTTGTTTATTTTCGTTTATCATGACTAAAGCCGGCAATCACTTGCGAATTGAAACTCATTCATACTTAAGGCATATACGCATCTATGTATATATGGGAGCAAACGGGTTCAAATCGCCCGGCATGTGGTGGAATGTCATCGTATGTTCCTCGGTCTGCTATGGCGTAGCACCCCTTTTCCACATGCCAGTGAGTGAATGCACCATTCGATCGTCGATCAGTAACTACAACGTAGTGCGAGGGCGAGTATGAGTGCGCATTACTAAAAATACCCTGCAACAACAATATTCTCTAAATTGCGTTGCAGTCACTTGAATGCACTAACTGGCTGGCACATTTCACCAACTCGTTGCATGCATGTGGTGTGATTTTTTTTATTTCTTCTGTCCATGTGGCGTTGTTGAAAACAGAATTATGGCGCAGAAATACCTAGTATACGTATTTACTAATAAAGTTGAGGAATGCGGTTGCAGTGATGGGCACACAAAGGGATATTCTAAAGATTTTTAACATGGACAATAGATTAGAGTAAGAAACTTAGCTACTGCACTCCAGAAAACGAATATTTATGGCTCAAGGGCTACCTAGTACAGTCCACTTTCCATACCCATTCTTTAGTAACGTGTTTATCGGAACGATAGAGTGAGAACGAAAGACCTGTACTACCTTAAATTGGTTCTTTTTGTGTTTAGCTTTTTGGGTAACGATATAAACCACATTTTATCATAATTATAATTCACTATCCTACTGCTGCATTCTCCATATTTCATTTATAATTCTCTCTACTATGACATTAAACATAACTAGCGTTGCTTCATCACTTTCCATTACTATATAATATATAATACCTTGGAGTGTAATGGACCTCAACAGACGAAGTCATCGACATCTTATAAAAATAACTACTTTATTGGATGCTTCAATGAGAAGGCGTGCTGCAATTAATTTTTTCTTATGCCTCATCAAGGTTATTAATATGTAAAATATGGCTTTTAATAGATATCATGGTGAAGTCTATCGTTTATATGCATAAATATTTTTTGAAATGACGCGGTTATAACGGACTTGTATAGTAATGCGTACATAATTGGACTAACCTGAAAAGAACAAGTACTTACTTCAATTGGTTCGTCAAGACCTAATATTCTGTTTGGTCAATTGTAATCAATCTAGAACGGATCCCGGGATCCCGTTTTTTTAATTGCCTAAAACCCGGGATTTATATCAGTATTCAATACAGGGTTTTTTCTTTATTACATCTTCTATAACAAAAACTAACTTATCACAGATTTTAAGTTTAACAAAATAACATTTTAAAATTCCATAAAAAATATAAACCGAAAAACTTGCTTAAAAATTTAAAACTTTTGAAAAAAAAAATTGCCTATCTATATGGGTTTGCTTTATTATTAATGAACTAACTTTTATTTCAAATAAAAAAGGTATTAGAAATTCAATTATTTGCTAATTATCTTAAAGTAAGGCAGTTTTCTTAACAATTTCTTCACTTTTTTCAATCTAAACTGATGGAGAATAGCTAATACCCAAACCCCGAAAGTATCGGGGCTGCAAAAATGCAAATAATTGGCATCCCTATAAGTAACCGACTCATGTTTTTATAGTTGGCTTTAAGTTATACCCTTAAACCACGTACACACTACAGCATAAACACGTTTTTTCGTATAAAGCACTACACATAAAACCAGTGCGTTCATACCTGCGATTCTTACTTTCACTTGACAACTATGTAGCAACCCTGAGGGACTATTTAACTTATTTAAAGGAGAGCTAAAATGTGTATTATTGTTTAAAATATTATACTTTAGTGTTTCTGTTATATTGTATTTAATTTTTGAAGAGTGATCAATAGAAAGAGACATTATAACCATATATTTAACCTCTACACTAATTTTTATAGCTACCTCCTGCAGATTTCTGATTATTTGGAAACGTTTACAAAATATATTTTCCCACTGGGATAATAACCAAAAGTTGACAGTGGGCGTTTATGAAGCAAATAAAAAATTAAAAATCAAAAAAACAACAAACAAATAAATTGAAATAATAGCAAAGAACATCTCATGGCCAAGAAAAATATGCAGATTTCCATTACACAATCTTCACTAGGGGGGTGAATATCTAAAGAGAACTAGCTCAAAAATATCGATTTTTGAACGTATGCGTTTCCTAGCATTCCTAACTTTGAACTGTTTTACATATCCCACAGTAGATACAATATTTACCAAAACTTGTTAAAAACCCAAAAAAAAACTTTTTCAGCGCAAGTGGAAACGTTAGTCAACTTTTGGCATTTCCGGAATAGTGTTTTTAGTTTATCATTTTTTTTCGAGGGTTAGTAAAAGATCACTTTATTTCAAAATGTTTTTTAAAAACACCATATTTTTGAATTTGAAGAACGCCCAAACTGAGAATTTTTATCAAGAAAGTTTTTGAATCAAATACAGAGATAGGTCGTTCTTCAAAAATATTTTTAAATATGGTGTCCTTTCAGTTAACCGTAGATTTATATTTAAGCGTGCAATATTTCGAGATGTTTTTGGAAACTTTTGTTATTGAAATTTTAATAACGAGTAATAAAGTGAAGAAATTAAAAAAAAAAAAGATTTAAATACACTCATGTATACATAGTCCCCACATCATGTATTCTACACATGCATAGATACATCTTTTATAAGCTAAATATAGACGCGGAGAAAAGAAAAAGTCGCGTTAATACCACAAAATGCTAACATGGCACTTCGCAACAGCATACTTTCAAAATTTTGAAATTAGCTTTGTTTTCCATAGAAAATGCCGCAACACATAATTCTGCTGTGAATAGGTAAGTAGGTAGTAGATATGTATGCATGTAGGTGAAAAATGTTTTTCTGATGATTTCGAAATTTATTTTTAAAGCGTGAAATAATTTTGCAATATTGAGACTTTTGCTGACAAATTTTCATTGGTATTCTTGAAGTATAAATTTAATTCATTCAAAATCGTAAATGCTTCGTAAAGCTAGTACACTGTGTAAAACTCGTAAACTCATATGGAAAACTGTTTGCTAACGAGTTTGTCACATACTTCAGTACTGGGCTCGAGGCTCAACATATATTAGAATACACAAACGAAGTTTTGACACACCAAAAAAATGTTATATCAATCTCTAAAAAAACAAAAAAAAAACAGTCGTGACTTAAGAAGAATATCTAGTGCTTATTTTCCAAAAGTAAGTTAATTTTATATATTCCAAAAGCTTTTAGATGGTTGGTGTGAGCACTTTAATCTATACCCTAAATGTCCAAATTTATTGCTCTCGAGCTCATACATACAAATTTGTAGAATTTCGCGGAAAGGCATATTCAAGTTATGATTATATAATGTGCTCTACAGACCTACTTATAAACAGTTTATAGCTAACCAAAAAGATCGTCTCCATCTATTCACAAATGATAAAAAAAATCTTTATAGCAGTTTTTTCTAACCAAATAACCTATTTTCATTTACGTTAGTTAAGGAGACCAAAAAAATATATTTCTCATTTTTACTGCTTGAGGAGACCAAAAAAAATCATGTCGTACGATAATGGCTAACTATAAACAATATTTCCTTTTATCAATTTCACTGGGTAGCTTTTTACTACCTTCCATCTTAGTCCACTCATTTAAAATTTTGGAATATTGAAAAGCGTTTTAACCGACTTCCCCTTGGTCTAGACACGTGAAATTTGGAACATGGTTCAGAACGCCGTGACAGCGCAGCGCAATTCAGTTCAGGGGTCGAATTACGTTTTACGTTCCGTAATCGAAAGCGAATTTTTTAATCACAATAGCTCTAAGCCCATATTCCGGAATGACGGCATACGTGAGGAATTAGCTGGAAGTAAGGGTCGGTTAAATTATGCATTATTTCTCTTATAAAAAGTTGGACAGTTTCAAAGTTATCGTGACTAAAAAAACGGTTTACGATCACGAAATGATGTCGTAATTCGGCCCCAGAATTAAGTGGCAATTTAATTAGTAGGAAACGAAATTGCTAATCGAGAAAACTGAAAATTCCTGAAAAACGGGAGAGTCTTGTAATCGATTATGGAGTTACTCCCTTGTGAGCTAGATACCTGAAACTAGATACGTGCTTCATAACCCAGTGACAATTCAGTATTTGATCAAAACAGTTCCCGTGGCTCACAGATCGAGCTATTTCGAAAATTGGTTTGAAATTGGGAATATGACGATCATTTTTTAAATAATTTCCTATGACCCAGGAACTTGAAACTTAGCACTATATAAATAAACAAAGACTACCTTTATATTAATATCGTTAAAAAGCAACAAATATTTTTTCCTGAAACAAAGACAAAGGTTCTAGAGTTTTGATTTTGGAATTTTAATTATACCGATTGTGATCAAATAATGAGATGTGAAAATATAAATGTGGAGAGTAATTGATAGACCTTAAATGTCACTTTCCAAACCTCCATTTGGGCCTTAGGAAATTGACTACCTATTTATGTCATCTTGTTATTAAAAACTTACTTTGCGTGGAATTTTTAACAATATGGTATGTAATGTAATCAAGTTTAAAAGTCATAGCCATTAAACTCGTGGAACAAACTCGATAAACTATATGTTTTATGGGACTACTGTGATATGATATGATTGTCAAGAGGCGCTCATTGTAAGCATGTCTAAGCGCTGCTACAAATATAGCAAACCATCGCGTTTTCTTGACCTTGAGACAAAGACTGCGAGGTATTGGTGACGTAACCTATGCAGGGATACGTAAGATGGTACAAATGACTCTGAGTGAATTACTACGACTGATTTTTAGTGCCTTTAAGTATCCAAAGCGATTTCAGCAAAATATTTATAAATGGAAGGCGATCACCCCCATAACCTACGCGCTTCATCTACTCCTGTTCTAACCTTATCTGAGGGGTGTGTACTATATCATATACAGAGTCTGATTAGATATAGCAAATACTTTCAGAATTTCGAATAGGCTCTTATCAGATTTATTGTTTTGATGATTTCTGTATTCGTATATAGTATACATTTTTATGAAATTTTGATTAGTTATGAAATGGGTTTCATCGTGAGCTTATCAACATACCGCCACAATGCTATCTGTATTTTAAACAAATGCCGGCAATAATTACGTAGTATGTTTAAAGTACAAAGAGAACAAGTTTTCAGTATGCTAGGTGAAATGAGATATTAAAATGTATGAGGGAGCAGCAGTGTTAATAAGAGATTGTCTCAAATCTAAAAATGAGTAACAAATCACAAGAGAGAAGAAGAGTAGCAAAAGAGAGCTAAAAATAAGTCAGCTGTAACATTTGACATTGGACCCCTTCTGAAACGAAATTGAGTGTCAGAAGCTGTCATATCTGTAGGGTTGCATAAATTTGAAAAACCTACGTAAAATACATTGTATCAAATCTTAAAATATCGTAAATCAAAGATTTTACTTTAAAAATAAATAGAAATGTATGTACGCCGATGTACCTACGTACATACCTCTCCAACTATATTATTTTTAGTACATGTGTCGCACTAAAAACATAAATATAAATGATGCCAAATGACGTCTAAACATAAAAGTTTTGCAAAATAGAAAACAAAATTAAACGCTTCAGCGCACAAAATGTATAACGTAGCGATAATAGCACGCTCACACAAAACTAGAGAAGAGATTGAATGAATTAAGACAAAATATAGTTTAAATTTAGAAAAGAAATAAATACTTTGCTATACTAATTTTATGTATAAATATACATAGGTATTTACGCTTTTAACCAGTGACACCATCAATATTTTTTATGCGGGGTTATGCGTATGAAAATCTATCTATATATAATTTTTTGTTAAAACGTAAATAACGCTTTAAGCGCTTTAGAATCATTTTGCACATATAATTTCAAATGTATCTACCCGATAAATACAATAAACATATTTTCCGAACAGATAAATCCTTAAGTTTACATGAGAAAATGGCTCCTAGTTCGTTAAAACGCCACTATGCGACAGTGCCATCACTAATTTTGGAAGGCATAGCGCAAGTTGTAGATCCAATAAAACATACAAAATTTACATCATCAGGATTTTGAATACTGCCTCTAAATCTGGGCTAAGGGACAGCAAGCCGCCTTTTTTTTGGTTAAATAATGTAGTAGCCGTAACTTTATTTCCATTGCCTATATATTGGATCGACATGAATTATGCCGACTGCAAATGGCATTTGCCATGGCGGTACTTTTTTGCTCAGAAGCATTGAAAAAAACTTTTCCAAACAACTTTTTTATGCTACCAGGAATCTTTCGATATATTACTCCAGTACCCTATTACTCTGCTGCGGCATTTAAGCTAGGATCTATCGCCTTTTTGATTTTGTGTATAGAACAGTATGTAGACAACAGTATTCTGTGTTCTGACCTGCACTATTTTCACAAATCCTTTTAGATTATGGTATTTATAAAGGAGCCATTGTCTTCCTGCTGATAATAAATATTATATTATAAAATCTAGTAGAAAAAAAATGTTATATACAAAACTTAAAACGAACTAATAACTGAAGAAAATTCATAAGAATTCAAGAAAAAATAGTATTTAGAACCATTATGCTATTATACGATCTTTTGTTTGTTTTTGCACCTTGTCCTTGCAAACGAGTTTATGAAAAATTTCAATTTCCTCCTAGATAAATTTGAAAAGTTAGCTCATCCTCAACACGTTAACAAGTTTTAGACATAACTCATATAAACCATGAAGTGTTATTGAAATGAGTACGAAAGCTTTATGATCAAACCTAAACTCCTTATAGAAATTCGGTCCATAGCTCGGCCAATATACTCGAATAGCTAGGATTTTAGCCGAAGAAAGGAGTTTCATTACTTGCTTAACTAAGCATTGGGAGGTATGCGCTTTTACAACAAACATTAACGATTTTTTGCCCTCAAGCCAAACTCATCGGTAAGAAGTTATGATAAAGCGTACTCTCGGGGCTACCGTCAACAAATGGGGTTGGTTTTGAGCTTAGTTGGCTTAATTATGACTAATGTTTACCCGAGTTTGTAGATATAAGTAAAGTTCACATACTTGGTTAAATATAGATATTCGATGCAGTAAATCTGAAAGAACGTGTAGTAAATAAATTTGTAAACTCTATTAGCAGCGTAATTTCGGAATTAACTATGTGTGAGTTTTAGGAAACAAACGCCGATTTTTAATCGTAAGCACTTGACGACTTATGAATACAAAAACCTTAAGTTTTTTTTTATTTGACTTTTTTGTTGAAAATCAAATGTGAAGCTGTCGCTTGCAAGATAGCAACCGAAATTGTGAGAGGTTATATTTGGTTCTCGTTGTGCCCAACATAAACTAGTTCAATAGTAGCTAGACCTTTTCTGTTTCCTTATTTTATTCAAAACTTTTCCTGGGCAAGCAGAAAAAGCTTTATCTAGCATCGAAATGAAGAATAAAAATGGCAAATATATGAATCCTTGGGGCTTAGGGTGCAAATTAAAGGTACACGATAAAGTTTTAATTGAAAACTGTATTGCACTACTTACTGACGACCGGGTAGAGGGTCACACTATTTCGAAATACGTTTCAAGAACACCCGATTTCAGATTTTTTTTAAACTACTTATTTCAGAATTTGATTGAAGAACGCTCATCAATAATTCATAAGCGTCCATCTCAGCTGAGAAGGTATTAAATTTTGGTTGTGAAAGTCAATGAAATGTAAAAAAATGGTAACAACAAATTCGTGGCATTGTGGCCACCAAGTGTGGCTAAATTAAACAAAATCACGAAAAATTTATTTTGAACATGAATTTTAAATATAATAAATAAAAATTAATTTATAGTTCCAATACCTCGAAAAATATCTATATTTCCCTTAGTGGCTTTAAGAGGTCTTTAGCTAAAAAAGTTCACGACCGCTTTGGTTCCGCCATTGATTTCAATTTAAAAGAGCAAATTCGCGACCACCCATTTAAAGAGAAGAGACTAAAAATTGTATTCAACAATGCGCCATGCAGGCGTCAAATATTGAAGGTCACCTAAGGTCGCATATTCTGGCGTTATAAATTATTTTAGAAGAAATGCGTATCAATAAAATCAGATAAAATATTTAAAATAATATTAGAAAGTAGATGCAATTTGTTTATTGAGTGTTTATTGCAGTAACTACAATGCTTTAATCTCACGGCTTTGCGGTGAAGCGGCGCGCTGTAAAATAACACAAAAATGGCTACAAGCAGCCGGTGTGCCGAGAGGAGCGCAGTGGGTAGGTGTAATGATGTGCTTTTATATTTTTACAGGTGCAACATTAATATAGAAAATAAACAAACATGGCAAGAAAAATATATTGAAAGATATTCGAATATACAAACAATAACAGGTGAAGGTGAATTAAAGTAAAAACTGAAAAAGAAACGGTGATATAATTTGACACCAAAGAAAAATAACAATAAATAATGCAAAGAAGAATGAATGATAATGATTGATAAGAAACGCTTCAGCGCTGCTATACGCGCGGACTGTGTAGAGCATCAATTCGGAATTTGTTAGGCAAGCAAATGAGCTTTTGTTATCACTCCTGCATACCAGTAGATTTTTTTATGTTCATTTATTGAAGTTTTAAAGTTTTTTACATAAATATTAACTCATATTTCATTATTACTAACATTTTTTTATATGCTGCATAATTATTATTTAATTGTTTTCTTTTAAATCGTTTTTTAATTAAAATTTTTTTTTACAAAATGAATTTTTTTTTCGCGGTTTCCTATGTTTTATTTTGTTATTATTTAAAGCTTGAAACGTGCGTGCGTTAGTTTTCATAATTTTTTTCTAATTTGTTTTTTTTTTTGCTAAGCGCTCGAACTTACTGCTCATTTTGTTTGAACTATAGTTGTTGTTGTTATAAGTTAAAGCAAATTAAGTTTTCTTTTTTAAGCAAAGAAAAAACACTAGATTTCACACTTCTTTCTTTTAAATGGCACTATGTTCTTAGTTGACTTGCTTTAGCCCAACTGACTGACAATCTACACTGTGCGTCTGCCTTTATGATCAGTTTTCAATTGAGTCTCTTTTCAACACTTCTGGTTGGTGCTTTTCTACTTTCTGAAAAACGTTGTTGTTCCGTTTACGAGCTGCGAGAAACTGATTTCTGGTTGTGCCGTTTCATAGCACCAAAGCGTGTTTAGGCAGCTCGCCCATCATCGACACATGCGACCACCTCCCCTTTACAGCAATAATTTCTTTATTTTTTCCTTCAATTTCAATATGAATACGTGGACTAATTGTATGTGTTTGCAATTGTATCGTTGTGGTGGTATTTTTGTGCTATTCTGGCTTGTTGATGATTCGAATGTGTGTTTTGTTCTTCGTGTTTTTGCCACTCTATGTGGGGGGATTTATTACGATTTATATTTTCTTTGCTCACTGTAAGCCCCACGCACACGTAGTTATGTATGCGGCACGGTTTACCGCTGTTAAGTTACCGCGTTGGTATGGGTATATTGCAGCTGTTCCTTCCCTGCACAGAACGCAGTAACTATATCAAAAGTGCCCATTTAAAACTATTTCGATAGAAGCTAGACCTTCACTAGTTCAAAAGCGGCAGTTAGGCTAACATAGAATGGATTTTAAAATCAAAATAGGTTTATAAAAGTATTTCCATAGAAAATTTGTATTTAACTTTTATAAATATCATAAAAATCTTTAAGGATTTATGCGATTGAAAAAAAAATTTGTTTTAGGTTTGACAAAACAAATGAAAACTTTAAATTAAATGTTGGTTTAAAAAAAAATTAGTAAAATATTTATAATTTTGAATTGGTTTGAAATCAAAGAAAAAGGAAAGGATAAAGAACTAAATCTAGACTATATAAACAGCAAAGCAGCGCTGACGACTATCCTCCAGCATGATCTTTTAAATTCTTTAGTTGAGTTCATGTTCAGGACGAACTAGTGGTGCCTCCGAATGATCTATAAACAGCCTCAGTTTAGAACCTTGTTGTTTTCTTATAGGGACTGTTTGGCGTTGTTCATCAAGCGGATGTGTAATGGTGGATAATCTCTTTGGTAGCATACAGCTGTTCCTCATGGTGGTACCGAACTACCCTTTTATACACTCAACTAAGAGTAAACATCAAGAGTTGAAAAAATCATAATAAAGAGTTGAAGAACTAATAATAATAAGGAAAAGCAAAATTAAAAACAAGTTTCCGTATATATTCGTGCTGTTTTAAGAGCAATCAAAAGAGCAATTGTTTCTAACACTGAGAAAAAAATTGCTTGGTTGTATAAGTCTTTTAGTTATTAGTTTCGTTAATAAACACTGTAGCTTTTTGTTAGCTTCAAAATTTTTGTTTATTAATAATTTTTTTTTCTTTCCTTTATTAATGCTTAAAGTAATGTCCGTATGACACTACGTATTTTTCTTGTATTTTGGCTGAATCTTTTGTTTGAAATACTGACGAAAACCTACCGAAATTAAATTGAAAAAACAATTTTCCTCTAATATCAATTAACAATTTCACGGTAGTTGTAGGGGGACAAACAGTGCCTGTAATGTCAATTGGGTCGACGTTTAGTTGAAAGCTGAACGAAAATCAAATTTGAAAATAAACAAATAAAAAATTAAATTGAAAGATTTGATTTTGATATTTTCTGTGCTCGAACTAAAAATGAAGCTTAAATGGCAAGACGCGTATGTACCTGATAAATAGAGTTCATAGTGCGAACAATATTTCTTCTTTTTGCGCTTCTCCTTTAAATCTGTTAGTGAAACAGAAGCATTTAGGAAGCAATTTGTTGCAATATTTAAAATTTCCAAATCCATTTCTTTTTGTAAACAAATATTTATTATTTTCAAAACAAAAATATTTGTCAGAAAAAACTTACGAAAAATAAACTTTTTTGTTTGTTTTTAACAGCCTAGATTGTATCTTGGTTAGTTTTTTAACATAGCTCGCCCATTTGCACCAATATGAAAATTGTATAAGACAGTTTGTTTTCGCACAAAATACATAAAAAAATACAAGAAAAATACGTAATGTCATACGGGCATAAAGCCATTTCTCAAAAAAAAAAAATACATTTTGTGCGAGAAAATAGCGTATTATACAGCCATATATGTAATACTTCTATATTGCTAGCATGCTATGCCCGCAGTGTGTTTTGAAATCGATATCAAAGGGAGCAGCTAAACTCAATTTTTGAGATATTATTGTACGAGAATACGTGTATCTTTGTTAGCTGTGAAATATACTGAAAAGTCAAATCGTTACAGGAGCGGTTTAAGCTGATAGATTCAAGAATTTTATGAAAACCCCTTATATTTTTTTATCGAAATTTAGCACTGTAGACCTCCCGGAAAATAGTAGTAAGTTGGCGCAATATAGCTCGGAGAAAATTAAAGATGTGCATTTCTTTTCTCCAATTAAGGTTTGGTTGTATTTGATGTTTCCAATTCTTTTCTAAAAAATAAAATGTAGATCCCACATGTTTTAACTCCGAACGGTTGCTGCTAAGCCAGATGCAATTTCGATAGAATCTCTCCATGGTAAAAACACTAGAAGAGTGGCAACCCCGCTTGGAAAAGCCGTAGTCATGCAATTGCACCTAGAATCTTTAGACACTCCCCACGGCCGATATTGGAAACATTTTTTTGGAAAAATGGCAATAGAAATTTGTATTACAAGAATCAGTGGAAAATAGAACTAATATCAGAGTGAATGAAACATGGAATAATGGTTAGCAAGGTTACTGACAATAATTATTCTCAAATATCAGCCCATGGTCGGAAATATTTGTCAGCTTACCCCATCCACAACTTAAAAATACTTTGTCATCTGTTCTCCCCCTTAGATATGGTCAGTAAGGTGGGTCGATTTGTATGGACGAAAGTTAACCGATATCGCGCCATCGATTTTTCGATAGGTTTTGGGCTGAGGAAAAAAAGTTCCACTACGCATACCCAAAAAAATTATTTTCGAGCCAGCGAAATTTCATTTTTTTGACTTTTTTTGACTTTAATTTTTAAGGTTTTTTTCATGACCTACTTAAAAAATTTTCATTTGATTTTAAAATTTTCATGTATACCCTGTCCAAAAATGTCCGCTAAAAACGTTGGCGATAACAGTTTTTTGAAAAAAAAAATATTTTTTGGGTTTTGGGGAGTGTTTTGGTCCAAAAATTTACCCTTTCGCCATTTTTTTTTTTGTAAGAGTTTTTTCAGCATACATGCAAACATGTTTTCGATGGATACGAATTTGTCTCATATTTCCTGTCCCACTTAAAATTATGCGCTACAAACGTTGACGATAACAGTTTTTAAAAAAAATTTTTATTTTCGTGTTTTGGGACTTGTTTTGGTCGAAAAATCGACTACAACACTGATCACAAGCAAAATGTTGCAACTTTATGTTTGTTTCTGGTGCCATGACATAGTCTCATATAGCATAATCCCAAGCAGAATAATTTTATTATGACAATGGAGGGGGAACGTTTTAATCCTAATCTTTTTTACTTGGGATTATGCCAATTGGGGATTATTTAATCTCACCGGTATTTCTCCTTGTTCATATGAAATCTTTTAATAAATTAATATATATAGGGTGTTTTTTTACAGGTTTGTTTTTCGAATAGAGATAAAACTAGCATTTTGTGGTCAAATCTGGCAACTCTAATGTCATTTATGTTCAGTTTGGTTTGCCATTTCATCATGAACAGGTTGACAAAAGAACAACGCTTGCAAATCGTGCAAATTTATTTCGAAAATAATGGTTCAGTTCGCGAAGTTTACCGTGAGCTCCGTCCATTTTATGGTCGACATAATCGTCCATCAGAGCAATTAATTCGGTTAACCATGGATCGTTTTCGCACTACGTTTACTCTATGTGATAATACGCATCCGCAGAGACGTCGAACAGTGCGCACCGAAGAAACAATTGCCGCTGTAGAGCAAAGTGTTGAAGAGGACCCGAATGAATCGATTCGCCACCGTGCACAGCAATTGGAGCTTTGTCCATCAACTTTATGGAAGATTTTGCGCAAAGATCTTGGCTTGCGACCTTACAAGATCCAGCTTGTGCAAGAATTAAAGCCGCGAGACCATGCAATGCGTCGTGATTTTGGTGTATGGGCCGAAAATGAGATTGATTTCGATGCTGATTTTCATCGCAAAATTTTGTTCAGTGATGAGGCTCATTTTTGGTTGAATGGCTACGTCAACAAGCAAAATTGCCGCATTTGGAGTGAAGAGAATCCACATGAGACCCTTGAAACGCCATTACATCCACAAAAACTGACTGTTTGGTGTGCTCTATGGGCTGGTGGAGTCATTGGGCCATACTTCTTCCGCAATAATGCTGGAGAGGCAGCTACCGTTAATGGAGACCGGTATAGAGCCATGATAACCGACTATTTTGTTCCCGAATTGGATGGCATGAATGTGGATGAGTTGTGGTTCCAACAAGACGGCGCTACATGCCACACAGCGCACGTCACAATCGATTTATTGAAGGAAACATTCGATGAGCGCATAATTTCGCGGAATGGACCTGTCAATTGGCCACCAAGGTCGTGTGATTTGACACCATTGGATTATTTTCTTTGGGGATATGTGAAGTCGCTCGTCTACACCAACAAACCAGAAACGTTAGGGGAATTGGAAGCCAACATTCGTGGCGTTATTGCCGACATACGGCCCCATATGCTCGAAAAAGTGGTTGAAAATTGGACCTGTAGAATTGGCTTTATTCGAGCCAGCCGCGGCGGCCACATGCCCGAAATCATATTTAAACATTAATGGCATAAAATTATCCTTCCAATAAAGCCAAATTGATGGACCTTAAAACGATTTTCTTGTGTTTTATTTCAATTCGAAGTTCTATACCCCTAAAAAAAACACCCTTTACAATATTTGTAAACAATCAATGAATTTGTAAAATTCAAACGTTCAAAGCAACTTAAAGTTCTGCCGTAATCCGTATGAAAAATTTACTTTTTCATAAAAAAAAATATTTGACACCTTCAAAAATGCACTATAAAAATCAACTTGTTTGCATACTTTTTAAACTATGCTCAGAATAAAAGCGCCTCTAGCTCGAGAAATATCGCCGTTACAAAAAAAGGTATAGGACACTTTCGATGGGGAATCTTGTGACAAACAAACGGTGTAAGAACATTTTTCGACAGATTACCGAAATGATTGCGTAAAGGGTGAAAGAAAGCATTTTGAATGGGTGCAGCAAATAAAGATTACTTCCTATACCTCTGCGTATTACCATATAACTTTGTATACTCCCTTTTAACATTACATGTCCTACGAGGACGAGTAATAGAAAAACTACTTTTACCTCCCAAAAAAACAATAATGGAGTTTTTGTTATTACTTTTTTATTTATCGCAATCGAGTTATAACGGAGTTTGGGAGAGTTTTAGAAACCATCCCAGGAGAGTAATGAATTAGACACATTAGTCTTAATAGACCAATGAAAGATCTTTGGAGAAACTTGACTCAAGCCTTCTATGGAAGCAGATGAAGGTATGGAAGCAATGGAATAGGACTCATACATAAATACCTCTCATATCCGCAAAAAAGAGATTAGTTATGGAAAACGATAGTTATTATAATTAAAATCTTTATTTAAATTGTATTTGTTTCCCATATTTCTATGATAGCAGCTTTTTCTTTTTTTGAACATTTTTCCCCCATTTGTTGATATTTTTTCTTTCTTTTGTTTGCAGAGAAATTTGGCTTACTCAAAAACGTGTTAGCTGGGAGTAGAAGTTGGAGAAATCTCTACTTTCGCTATAAAAATATAAAGAAGGGAGTACTCTTTTATTGATAACTTGAGGAGGTTTCCCCTATTGTACCAGGAGGTTAAGGGACTGATTTCTTGTTCATCGCTCCTTGTCCTCCAGAAAGAATATCATAAGTGCAGAAAACGAAACAGTATCTTCTATTATTCCAGAACGATGTCAAAGAAAGTACTCTCTTATTCATTTCTTTGGGAGATCTCGCTTCAAGTTCTCCTGGGTACTTAGGGCTGTTCACTCAATGTCTGGTTATGGTTAACATAACCTAATCATGGGTTGGTTCAGAATGAAAAATTCGTTTACACAATTCGGATTATGTTATCATTGTAAAGTTGGTCATTGTGAACGTTTTTTAGAAAAATTTACAAAAGTTGCATTATGAACGCATAAAAAGTGACAGATGATTGTGTTTGCAGTTTTAAACTAGCCAGTTTGGCATACAAATTTCGATTGTTATATTTCGTTATGTGGATACTATTACATTGTTAAACTCTATTACTAGCAGAATATTTTAGCAAGAAAAATGCATCCCAAAATCTGATTTTTACTCTCAGCTGTCACTTTTTGTTTCGATATGCACATAATCAGTGGTCCATCCTTTGATAACTTTTATCAGATATTGAGTAAACGGGTTATGGGCCAATCCCTCAAAAAGAGCGGATTAAGCGGTTAATCAGACATTGAGTAAGCAGCGCTTAGATACTGATTTCAATGGAAAATGTATATTAAACCAGCACTAACTTAAAATTTCTTTCTATATATGAGACTTGCTTCGCCATAAGAAATCTCTTGGCATCGCTGCTTTAACCCTAGACGGTCATCCTTCGTCAAAATGACTACGAACTATTTTATTTTCACTGTAAATAAGTTTTTTATTGTTCGTGTTGATCTCCGCTTTCGTACAGCGATAGTCGGTTGTTTACTCTCTTTGAATTTGTATTTATTAATAATGAAATAAATAATTAAAAAAAAATAAAACGCGTTCATTATTTCGACTCACACCCTACTGAAAATGGATTTGAAATAAGTCGTCGTCATATTGACGAAGGATGACGTTAATGTACAAAAAAAAAGGATGACCGTCCAGGGTTAAACAAATTTGTAAGTAATTGTGCACTGATTAAAACGAATAGCTTTTCACAATCATCCGAATCGAACAACTCTATCGACTAAATAAAAACTCTATTACATATTTTGACAGAATTCGCCGTACAGCTGTTTAATTTCGCTGGCTTGCAACAAGCAATGCGCATGACTATATTTTAGCCACCCACAACAATGAGTGAACAAAAAAAAACAGCATCAAAACAAAGTGAATAAGAAACTACGATGTATAAAAAATATATAGAAAAAAACTGAAGCAATTCAGCAAAACAATGCAATTCGCTCGTGGCGCCAGCGTCAACCAGCAGCCACACAGTCACGTGTAAACAGCTTATAGCCGGTTCCGCATTTCAAAAGCAAAGCAGCAGTGAAGCATTTTTCATAAGACCAACAAAATTGCTGGGGTTGGGGAGACATGTCATGTTGCGCGCTGGGTATGAAAGCTACTACAATTGTTACTCAGTGTTGCATATTCGCCACGCCGCTGCTTTAGTTTATCGCTAGCTTTGCTCACAAACGGTCGGGTTTTGGAAAAGTAAGAAAGTGAATTTGCGCTGTAAGAATGTGTTTTATATAGTAGAACGGGTGCTCGCGCCTAAAAGTAGATGAAGCAAGGATATAATACAAGGTCTGCTGTGTGAGTGTTGGTGTGAAGGTGGCGTTACACATACGCCAAAACACGTGAGTGAGTGCTGAGTGTTTGTGTATAAGTGTTAGAACGAGGGTTAAGTTCACACGAAAAAAAGGAGCGCATTTATATTTTCTTTTTGCGTTCAAGAAAAAATAGAAAGTAATCCTGAAAAAAAACATCGAAAATTCTGAAAATTTTTATAGAGCTCAGAATTTTGTGTTTCTGAAAAGTGCAAGTGAAAGTGCAGAAAAAAATGTTACTGAAGAAAAATGTTGCCAACAATATCGTGCATAAAGATTTGATGAGAACAAGAAAAGCAAAAATTATGTGAAATTAATTTAAGGAAAAAATAATATAACATTACTGAGAGGAAATTGAAAGTGGAGAGAAAAAATTGCTTACGAATTTTCAGTGAGATATTGCAAAGCTTAAGCTGCAATTAAATTTTAAAGAATATCAGTGAAAATCGAACTTATTTAAAGTAATCAACGACAAGCATTCATGCAGCAAGCAAATATCTACTAGCGTCAAGGTCTTATCAAAATTGGCCAAATTGCAAAATTCTGAAAAGCAGCCACAACAACAACAACCCTAATTCAAGGTAAAGCAAACTAATCTGCAATTCTTCCTTCAACAACACCTCATAACACCCCCATGACACGCCCTCTAGCCGACAGTGCGTGCATTGTGCGTCGTTTCGTTTACGAAAAGTTCACACAGTGGAAGTTAATTGACCTTCAACTATAAAAGCAGGAAGAACAAGCAGCCAAATTCGTGACATAGTTAGATTTGCTGTATGAAAAATAAAAAATTAGATCAACTCAAATACAATTCTAAGCCTGCACTTTTATCACGCTCTCCCCCGATTATGTCCAGCAGAAGCAATTATGGAAAATTCACCATCAAATTCAATTGAAAAGCAAATTGATAATTTCCTGGAACATTTCAAGCGTAGCGCTTCTAAGGCAATGGAAGCCGATTGGTGTGGTGGCAGTGGTGGTTCGGCGCCTGGCAGCGGTGGCAGTAATGCGTCTAGTAGTTTGGGTGCTGGTCTAGGCTTAAGCGTTGGCGCTGCTGCCGTTGCTGATGGTATATGCAATAGTCTTTTTAGTGGTATTGCAGCTACAAATGGTAGTGCTGTCAATCAATCGCCAATAAATCAAGCGCAGCAACAACAACAACCACTACCGCATCCACTTTTGCAACGCACAAAAAGTCGTTCCAGCTGTTTGGATATTTCCGACTTATCAGGTTAGTTCTTTTTTTTTTATTGTAACAGTAAGTATGAGTGTGTGAATAGCTTATTGTAGGTTCAGTTAATTTACAGCATAACTAATTAATTGAATTTGCTGATACTAGAGCGGTATGTAACTAATGTTTTCTAACTTAATTATACACCTCAATCTTTTGCAAACCGGTTTAAAAAAAACTCGGAAGAACCAGTGGGCAACACCCAATCAAATTGTAATAGGCCGGTGTCTTTATCGACGAAAAATGAATACCTTTATTAGAGTAGCAGAAGCCAAAGCAATAATTTTTCAAAATTTTTGTCAGTCTGTCTGTATGTTTAAACGCGCATCACTCACACATTGCTTGAATGTAATTTTTACAAAAGTTTAAAATGGTTTCCAGCCAATGCTTTCCGAAACAGTAATCTTCATAAACTCAACTTTTAAGCCTGATTTCGTTACGACAGATTCATTTTTATTAGATTAATGGTTTGCTATCTTATCATATTATTATAATAATATTTTTCACTTGTACTTGATTAATGTTAGAAATGTTAAATTAGTCGACCAGGTGCACTCAAGAGTGTCAGTCAAAGCTAATTAATTCTTATGTTTAGGTTTTATTATGTTTTTATATATTTTTCAGTCGTGAAGATGACTTCAGAATGAAGTCGAAATATAGACAATATAAATCGACAAATTATATATATGTATATTATACTACTCATTGTGGTGTTTTAATTTATATTCAGTGTGCGAAAAAAATTAAGCACCGCAATTTCCTGTAAACCACTTTACTCAAAAAAATCATAAGTACAAGTTCTATAATGTTTAGCCTTTTTTATTCAGAGAGAATACATATTAGGTATTATAAATTGGAATATATAAAAGTTGTTTACCAGCTCCTCCAAAAAATGTTGTATTAAAAATTTGATGAACTCAAAAAGGGGAGCGACAAAACTAAAGCACCATCAAATATCTATAGGATAAACCCGGTTTTTTTCTTTATTTCGTGGCATATTCGTGGCTCTTTATGGCAGGTGCATATCGGGTTGGCATTGAGTATACTATTTAGGTATAACAATTTTCCTCCGAATTTTTAGGATCCATCATTTTCTACAGATTCTCTCTTGGGTTAAATAGCACGGGGCACGACAATACCTCAACATTATTAGCCCTAAACTATTTTTTGAAGCAAATCGCTATACTTTTCGGCAGAATGTCTTCCTGATAGATCCACCTTAATGACATTCCTTCCCCCTCAAGAAATATGTTGAAGATACAAGAAACGATCCAATACCAGTGCAATCGTATGAATTGTACCCACTACATGATCGGAGAAACGTCTATAAACTGCCTCAACCGTGTTTCACCGCTCAAAAAGTATAATAAAAGTAAGTAAGCGTTGTTCTTTAGGCCTCGGAACAAGCTTCAGAGCATCCTAATATTTCAGAAAACTTTTTTTTGACAGCAAATAAGATTGCTCGTCATATTGTACTGCTCCACTTTAGGTGGAATCTTGAAAACCCCTATTACTATTCTGTCTAATAGCAAAGGGATTTCAAAGCTCGGAAGTGAAGTAATTGGTCTTAAAGAGCACGTCTTTAAATGGTCCTGCATGGGGTGGATATCACAAATTGTTTCATAAAACTTCTCATATACTATTCTGTGTTTTTCGTGCACTAGCACAGTGCTAGAGAGCCAGATGAATGGAAAAACGTTTATAGTATATTAATAAGGCTATGAAAAATGTTTACACATTTTTTTTTTATTTCCAGATTTCCTTTCATAAGATTTGAGTAAAGTTATTTCGGAAAGTACAACGAAATAATTATTTCCAGTAAATCTTTTAGACTTCTACAGACCATCCAACTTCATTTAACGGTTAAATAAAAGAAGGGAATTGTTGTTTGAAATGTTTCGAAATATATCGGCTTGGTTATTGTGACTCACGTTTTTACAAAACATTCAAGAAAAAACAAGTCCACTTTGATGTGATGCTTTAGTTTTGTCGCACAAACTTTTTAGTTAGCCTAAAAAGTGCAATTATTTTTTTCGATGTGTAAAGAGTGGACGTATATATTGTCCGATTTCGGTCATTTTAAATAGCAATGGGGAGCTGAGTGTAGTGCTATTAGGTTTAAAAAGAAGCACTTCGCAGAACTTGAGAAACTGCCTTATAGCAATAAAAGCTGAAGGAAGGAGCCCATATAAATGACCTGCAGCTAAATTCTAGACGTCGCTAAAACTAAGTCTCTATCGTCTGAAATTTTGTGTTCATTTTTATTTTAGTTTCGATTTAACGTACACTGGGTTAATTAAAGCTTAGAAATAAGTTTAAAACCCGTAAAAGAAGAGTTCAAAAAAGAAAAGACGACTACGTCACACTAAAGCAATAATGGGTGATTATTTGGTTAGGGCGGGGCTAGTTGAGCAATTGTTCACTTGAGCGGATATAGCTCCTCAATGATAAGTCTCAATGAGTTGTTATGCAGCTTGATGGATTAGTAATTTATCCCTTAACAAAAGTGTCTGTTTAAATGCAGAAAGTCAAGTACGCTCCATGTACTCCATAGATGAGGTAAGTTGAGCAATAAGGATGTCTAACCAAATCATGGGTTCAATGTTGACTAGAGATGAAGTAAAATATGTGTTTGACAATAAGCTCTTTATTTATAGTCTTTTAGTGACAGAAAAACAAAACTTAAAGTAATTGTCTTTGGATAATTAACAGCAAATAGAATAAAGCATCAACGTATCTCAAGACAACTTCAGGATTTAATTCAGTCTTGCTGTTTAAAATCAGACTTAAATATCTTAAAAAAATATATTAATAAGATCTTAGCAACTTAATCGTCGTTGTCACTGTTGCAATTGACACAAACGAACGTAAGACCAACACCTGGAACACATTTTGTATGTGCCCATTCCCTGCAAGCAACTATAGCTCAACTAACCCTAACTCGGAATTTTAAAACAAAAGCGAGGTTATAAAAAATCGTTAGAATTATACCCAGAACCTCTCTACATATCAAAAGTACAATAATTCTGATTGAAAACAGACAACAATTGACTAATGCAGACGAAAACTACTTTTTTGTCACAAAATAAACAAAACGCACGGACACTTCACTCGCTCGTCCAGCGGGCACTAGCGATCGCGTGGTGATTACCCCTCCCGCGACTTCTTCTTTCCGCCATATGATGCCTATGCGTGCGATGAATAGTTTGCGAGATATTTCGATTGCCCAACTTGCCCCTATGGTCAACTAACCCCGCCCTACCCTACATTAAACGAGGAAAACATCAGCCTATCCAAGAGCAATTATAGGAGACTGATGTGTATTCTCACTGGCCATTATGGACTCAAGCCCCCAATTGGTCATTTGGTCTGACAGCTTGTTCCTCTTCTGTCATAATGAAAATGAAAACTGTGCATATAGGACGATTTCGGTAGAAAAGTACAGAAGATCTTCGTAGAGTTCAAGCGCGAAACGTTATACCCGAAGGATTTGAGCTATGGGAATATTAACTGCTCCGGAATTGCTTATTGGTGGAGTATTTCTATTTTTTCTGACCAAAACTAGTAAATTGCGAAGAACGGTACTGAAACATGAAACTGTAACTTCTTACTATTTCTGTATACTTCTGGCTACTTCCGACGCGTAACGAATCGCAACTGACAACTGCTACCCTAGCGCATGTTTTGCATTTTGTCGAACTGCCGAAAGAATAACTGAGAGCTTTCTCTTAAGTCGAAGTCGTTTTGATAGTCAGTCCATTTTTTACTCATGTTTCTGCTTTATAATCTCTTTCATGGGTGCCGCTTGGTTGTAGGAGCCTCCGAAGGGCTATCGAGTGAACGGGGCCCCTAAATCTCAGTAGCTTTGCCTGCAGTACTGGAAATGATCAATTGTTTCTGCTTATCCTGAAAGCTGCTTCAGGGCGAACTGGTTGGTATATGTCAGCGTCGGAGGCTCTGGTGATGACAATTGTAAGCACTCTTGATGCAGATTTTTTTACATGCATACATAATGAAAAGGTATGCAATTTAAATCCCTACTGGGTATTAAAATACTCAACGCTAGTTAAGGGCGTGTAATAATCTCAAAGGATACCGGAAGCAGCTTGGAGACGATTGTCCTCGCTAAGCGTAAAAGCCACAATGTCAGCAAAATTCGCCGATAAATTGCTACCATTTTGTATCTATTTTTTACGTATTTTTATGTCTTTCGTTCTTCACATTTCTCCCCATTTCTCGCCTTTCATTGTGTAAGTCATTTGATACCGCCAAGAAGACGCCAAGAGCTCAACGTCCGACAGCAAAATGTCTTAGGTGACTGCTGACTAGGGCATTAACGTCTCACATCACGTCTTGTGGGTGGTTTTTAGTATTGATTTTTTGTAAAGCAATAATCATGGGCAGTGGCAACTTGAATTTAATGCAAATTATGAAAAAAGTCTCCTAAAGAGTTAACGAAGAGTCTACACGAAGGAGTGTTCAAGGGAACATATCTACGAGCATATAGAAAAAAGGATAATTGCGTGACGGTTTATGCTGAAGAAGAAAGGGTTAACAAAGTTAAGTCATTGACAACGAGTTATTGGCCCTTAGTAGCTGTATTTAGTAGGAATATTTTGCAAAGATTTTATTTGAAGCTCGAAGAAAGCATTTGACTGTTGTGAGGGGCGTATCTCATAGCTACTTTGCTACATAGCTACGTTAATACAAGGTGGCGCAAAAGTAAGCTTCCGATGTTCAGCATATCGGTTGTGGCACGTGCAGTGTGTGCTGTTGCACCGTCTTGTTGGAACCACATGTTTTCCAATCCCAATTCATCAAGTTGCGACAAAAAGAACTCGTTGATCATTGCTCTGTAGCGCTCACCATTCACAGTAACCGTTTGGCCCCGACCGATTATTGGTCAAATAAATAGTCAGCAATATTCCGCGTTCTGGAGCAGTGTAGCGTAACATTGTTTATTAACGTGTATTTCGCATGTGTTTACTACACAAATGTCAAAACAGAACTGACTTTAGGGGCCAATCGCAAAATTTATAGCATTTTCTGATAGGAGGATGACTTTTACGCCACCCTGTATTTGTCCATGCCAATTAGGGTGGCTTGAATTTTTGTTGTCCGCTTAGCATGGTGCTAGTCCTACGTTACATTAAATTTTTAATTTCTTTCAAAATGTTTTTACTTTTAATTTTATTTAAATCTTTTAATCGAAATTTCGAAATTACTCGGTTTTGAAACAAATAAATTAATAATAGTTTCAATGGAGTTTTTTTTAGTCTAAAAACTTCTTCCTAATAAAAAAGAATGTGCACTTAATTTTTTGATTTGTTAGTTAAAATGCAAAAATTGTTAATAAAAATAGTTGTCGTCTTCTAAGTTTCCATTGGATTTCTAAGAGGCACCATACAGATTCTAGACTAACCAGAACAGCTTTAAAAAAGATAACTTCTTTCACTAAACTACTACATTTTTTCAATAATTTAATTAAAAATCGATCAAGGAGTTAAAAATAGAGTTTTTAAAATTAAAATACAATTTTTTTTTTTGAGGTACAATTCTAAAAAAAAGACAAACTTTTTGTTATATTTGAAGTCTAATTTTGTGCCTATGACTATATCTCAAAGCAAAAGCTAAACAAAAGTGCTCCAGTTGTATGTGGATTGAACAGTTCTGATCATAAGTAAAGAAAAGTGTTGCAAAATACTTACAGTAAAGCATTACTTCAAACGATCCAGAACTATAAATTTTTCAAGAAAAAACGATACATTTTTCTCTCATAACTTGAGCCACTTTTTCTGTCCATTCTATTTTCCATTCTTTCCGAATATGCGGGATATTTTACCTAAAACTATATATTGGCCTCAAGACATCGGAAAAATTACCAAACAGGGAAAAATTACGATTTTGGGTTGAAAATAACCAAAACGGCAACACTGATTTTAAGCCAAACGCAATCCGTTGTAAGGTGTACATTTTTTTTTTTGCCTCTTTTCCTCCCCTTACATGTTATGTGCTTATGTTGACAGCAACTTAACTGCATTTCGATGGGCGCTTTTACAACGATGCTCTCGTTAATGTTTTTTTTTCTGATTAAATAGTTTTGTTGCGGCTTTTTCTTTTGTTTTCGACTTTCACATACAAACATAGTTTTTCATCATAATTTCTTGATTCTTTTGCCATCTGCTTTTATGCTTGATTTGCCTTAGACGCCCCCCACTCTTGCTGTCGGCTCCTCCTTCTCAACGTAAACTCACTGCACTTGCAATTAATATAGAAAACATTTTTCCTCTTTCCACTTGTTGTGGGCGATTTATGTGGAACAGCAAACGTTAGCATTTTAGAACAGCTTTTCAAACAAATATTGCCGTTTTGGTTTGTTGAACGTCAGGCGCTTACGATACGCATATGTACATTGTATTGGATGCATAGTATGCTCCGATAGACCCTAAAGTCCAAATAGTTGTAAACCACGTCAAAACTAGTAGGAACATCAAAGCCAACTGTCATTTTTCCATATAAAAGTTTGATATTTTTAACATGGTGATGTGCAACAAAATTTCAATTGGCAGATTTCGGACAAGAATTTTCTAGTTTCAAATTAGACCAAAAAAAATTTAGTTCGTTTTAGTGGTAACTGTTAATTGAAGTGGATAAGTACTTGGCATAAGGTCGGTTATTTGTTTGAGATATGTTGATGGAAAAATTAAATTATAAAAAAACATAAGTTCTACTGGGATTTTTCCATCTTTCTGAAGTATTTTTCAAAACTTTTAATTCTGGTTGTCTTTCTTGGACGATTTTTAGAAAAGTTAGAAAAATCTAGTTGTAGGCTAGTACTTCTCGTGATTAGTTTGCTGTTTAACTGCAGGGTAAGTACATCATTTTCCGTTTCTTTATTTTATTTTTCTTCACACTCTTCTCACAGTCATAAATGCTCCTATTTTGATGGTTTCTTTGAGACACAATGCTTTTAAAGCTTCTACGAAACGACCTTGAATCTTCTCAACGAAATGTGTTAAGAATGAAATGCATTTTCAAACAAACTGCTCTGAGGCAAAATGTTTATACAAAGTCAATCAAGTAGAATCCTGTGACAGTGACTGGGTAAACGCTAAGTAGAAACTTTTTCAGTGAAATGCTACAAATTAGAACTTTATTAATGTACAAAAGAAGACTTGCAATCGGCCTTAAAATAAAGAGCTCATAGAACAAGAAAAAGTATAGAAAAGGCCTTGAAAACTTGAATCAATGTAGAAGTGGCTCAAAGAGAAGGAAATTAGTGTACTACGTAGAGGTGTAGCCTGAAAACTACTTTGTGACTTTGACGCACATCACGATATTTGGCATAGAAAGCTACAGATTTAAATAGAGGACTTAACATTAATCACGGTGAACCCTGTTAGGGTTAGGTGCATAGCTACCCAGCTCCCACACATTTCTTTCGATGGTGAACGTGAAGGAAAACAGTGATGGAGTGATCGAGCCCATTGGGCAGGGCGAAGCACTGTTAACAACAACAACAACAACAAGGAAAACAGGAAACTTCCAGTGACAGATCACATCACTACGACATCGTCCGCGCAGTCCTTACCTAATTATTGACTCGTGGTCTGAACAACCTTAAGCTACTACTAATCAATTGACTGGGATGGCTTTTTACATCTCTTCGCTATCCTAAAAACTCTGCATGTTCATTTAATCTGCTTGATTTCGATACTCTGCATATGCCCGTAAAAGATAACTCAATCTGGAAATAATAACAATGCCTGAATAAAATAAGTGAACCACGTTGGAGAAGGAACTTTGAATTCATAACTTTTTTAGTAGGATGGCCAGCCTATGGTTGAAGATATGCGCCGTCTTGAAAATTAAAGCCTCCAAATCCAATGTTATTTAGATTATCTTCTTTTCCAAGCGGAAATCTGCGTTATAGAAATGGCAGCTAGATTTCTGCGGGAGATCACCAGGAACCAATGAGATGATATACTTGTTTAACCCGAATCACCCTACATCATTAGATTTTATGTGGAAGCGTGGTGGTATCTATGTAACGCTATCTGTATTATTTTGAATATTATAGACATTGAAAACATCTTCCTCTAGCGTTGCCATATGGGAACCCCAGGGTGTTTCGGGTTAGCCAATCTGCCTTAAAGGCATTAGAATACAATTTCACATGGTTTTAAGGTGTCAAACTTCGTTAAGGGCTCTGGACCACATCAACAATTATCTCTGCTAGGTCCCGCGGCACAACAATATTGATGAGTACGAAAGCGCTGATGAGATCGCCAACAAAAGCTCCGGAATAGACATATATAAGGAGAACATCTCAATGCGACCATCTTAGGAAAATCGATGAGACACTTCTAGGCCAAAGAACTAACTATGGACAACAAGGTATGTCAAGGTCAAACATGGCCATGTTCATTCCCTTATCACGCTAAACATATCTGCGGTGTAATTACTGGGAATTGTGCTTTTGCACCGATGCATCGAGGATGGGGTATGCCAACAAGCTCTTTCTTGAATTCATATTTGAAAACCTGCAAAAATCGGAAAACGGATAGACTTAAAAATAATAACCAATCGTTTTGTAGAATATGAGCCGTCTACCCCGCCCGCGTACTATGAGTTATTAGCAGCATTAAAAAAGAGACATTCTATTCTTTTGTCAATACTTCAGCTTTGATTGTCGTAGTTAGAGCTCAAGAAGCATCCAAAAGGAAAGGAGCCTTTACCACCCGCTGAAGAAAAAAAACCTAAACCTTTTTCACATCTGTTTAATTTGATTAGTAATTAGTAATCAATTAATTAGACGGATTTTTTAATTGGTAATGATTGTTATACCTTTCATGAACATGAAGTGGCATTATAACTTTGGTCCGATGTTTCTAAGTATGAGAAGTACAAGAGATAGACCCACCAATAAGTATACCGAAATGATCAGGGCGATGAGCTAAGTCGATTTAGCCATGTCTGTCTGTCTGTCTGTATGTTTGAACGCAAACTAGTGCCTAAGGCTGAAATTTGCTAAGGCGCCGCTATTTTGTCGGGACCAGCAAGATCGGACCAATACAACGCATAGCTCCCATACAATCGATTGTTTCTATAAAGAGGTTTTGGCCTGTAACTCTTGCAATTAAAAAGCTAGGAACGTAAAATTTTGCACGTTTGGTACATATTATATGTGCAGTGAAAATCACCCAGATCGGACCCATATAATCGATAGTTTCGATAAATGGCGTTTGGGCTATGTATCTTTAAATTAAGAGTTTTGCAGAGTTAGTACTAATTACAAGTAAGGATCGGACACTTATAACTGTGATGCGTATTCATGAAGTCTTCGGCACAGTCCAAGACAGCCCTTTCCTTACTTGTTTTACTTGTTTTTTTAACGATTTGTATATTTATGTGCTTCTACAACCACACTGAAAAAAATCAAAAAAAATCAAAAAAAATCTAAAATAATCTAAAGTAGTCAAAATAATTTTTTGTGATTTTTTTTATTAATTTATTGGAAAATAATCATTAAAAATTTAAATGGTAATCAATCATTATATGGATTCTCAAGACAATAATTAATCAAACCGGTAATCATTACAATTAGTAATCATTGTTTAACTGGTCCAACCTATATGTACTATAATAGATTACGCTCCTACTTAGCCAAATTCAGCTCTGAAATAAACATTATATACAGTGTATTTGAAATGTTTATTCGGGACAAAAACCACAACTCCCCCCAGTTCTGAAAGAGGTTAAGAGGCAGCCATGACTTTTGCTTTTCCATCGCCTTTCGCATGTGCAAGGTTTGATGAAAAGAAATTGAAACATTTCAAATAAACAAAATTTACAAATTGGTAAAATATTGCATTTCACTTTTATAGTTAAATGGCTAATCAGTGGCATAGTGAGCTTAACTCGCGCCCAGGACACAATACTTTTTTAGCGCCCTCTCCCTCAATTTCGAAACCATATATGTAAATTTGTAAATTCTGTTTTCTCAACTTTTTTTATTTTGTAGCATGCCCGCTTCATCCGTTCTTGTCTTTTTTTATAAAGAATTTTTTTATAAACACTAACCCCCATATTCATAAAAAATATAAAGTTCACCCTGCAGAAATCGAATGACCGAAACTCCAATTAGTATTCATGTCGGTAATACTAGTAGCTGTGTCACCGGTGTGAGAAGTACAGCTATGTATATGTTTATCTTAGGTCAAAAAATAACTGACACACCTGAAATCGCACACACAGGAACGCAAGAAAAGAAACATTCAAAAAGTCTACCGATGCTCTTAAAAACGTGATGGGAGAAATACGGAAACTTTCGGTATGGCTCCGGGTAATCATTTTACCCGTATCGTCTTTGCAGGGCATATAATTCGAAGGTTGTAAGTAAGTATCATTTTAAAAAGCTTTGTAAGCCAATTATATTTTTTATGAATATCGGGATAGGTTTTAAAATAATAAAAAAAAAATATTTATTTTCTCTAAGGATATAAAAATAATTAATAATAAAAGGACTATAAAACATTTATAAAACGAATTACTATATACGACGTGTGTTCAAAAAGTATCGCGAATTTTGTGTTTTTTCAAAAATTATTTATTTATTCATGAATATCTATTTTGTCCCCTTCAAAGTAATCACCATGAGATATTATACACTTGTGCCAACGGTTTTTCCAATCTTCGAAGCAATTCAAAAAATCATTTTTTTGTATCTTGTTCAGCTCCTCCTTCGATGCCGTCTTTATCTCGTCAAGAGAAGCGTAACGTCGTCCTTTCATGGGCCTCTTCAGTTTAGGGAACAAGAAAAAGTCACAGGGGGCCAGATCTGGGGAATACGGTGGCTGCGGCATCATTAGTGTGTTGTTTTTGGCCAAAAAGTCGCGCACAAGCAACGATGCGTGAGCAGGGGCGTTATCGTGGTGCAAAAGCCAATTTTTGTTCTTCTTTGCACATCTTCTCGGCCTTCTGAGAACATTTTGTACCACCGATAAACGTTGCTTCGGTCCAAGGTAGCTTCTCCGTATGCCACAGTCAACATTCGGAATGCATCCGCGCACTTAATTTCGTTTTTGACACAACATTTGATACAGGTTCTTTGATCCATTTTTTTGAATAGGTAAAAATCGAAGACGATCCAAAACACGTGCAAGCAAAGCAGCTGTCAACAATTAACTGAACATTCAAAATGGCCGAGCTTGTCGGCATAAGTGAGAGACATGAGTACCAACATAACGCCGCAAAAAATTCGAAATTCGAATATACGTAACCAGCGAAAATTCAAAATTCGCGATACGTTTTGAACACACCTCGTATACACTTTCCTTGCTTTGATTGAGGCGACCTTGTTCCATGGTTGATCGTAGATATGTCAAAATAAAGTTTAATTTGCTGAATGAACGTTAGCAGCTGGAAATTGATACCGAGATAGTTAGGAGTATTTGAAGTGCGACTCTCGGATTTAGATAAATATCACAATTATCAACTAGCAAATGTGTAATTTTTCCGAGCCATATGCAATAAATTGTGAATAATGATCCGTTAGTTGTTATTTTCCGGACGGTGCTTAAACGAAATCAAAATAGTGTAAAGCGGACGTAGTGTTCCTTTTTTATTTACGTACTAGAAACCCGGGCCACGCTTCGCTGCGTTTTAGAACCTTTAATAGACTGAGTTCGATTTAAATCATTATATCTCCGAAACCAGTTGAAAAATTGAAATTCAACTCATCGTTTATTGCAGCACTCAAAGCACCTCTCGTATGATACACATATTGCACAAATACATTTTGGGTCAGCCGCGGTCCACATATTGGTCGATAACTCCGGAACCGGTAGAGTCACCGAAATAGGGGATATCTTATATATTAAGCTAGGAGTCTAGTAATGAAACAGCAAGTTCGTCTGGCTTAATAATGATCTCTACTATAAGTTTTTCTTGAATAACTGCTGGTACTCTAGTGCAGGGAAACGCGTTCGATGAACACTTTTTTTGCACTAAGCTGTTCCGATTTGTTCTGTGTTTTTTGAGTAATCACGAACTTACACTTTTATGCACTTAACTGCACTAGTTCTAAGCTGGTATAACTTAGTGCAGCATATGAAACCAACTGCTTTAATCGTTCAGATGGAAAAACAAAATAAAGAAATACGAAATCAAAGAATTAAATCCATTTCTTCAAACACATATTTTTGGTCCATTTTGTACCAGTTTTTCGAATGCTTTGTTTTGGATGGACGGAAATATTTAAATAATTGAGATTAGTTATAAATTCATCCATTTCAATTGCAAATTTTGGGCGAATTTAATTGTTGATTGTGGATTTTCACTTTTATGAAGCTGACAGTAGAAAACTTTTTGTTTACCAAAACCAGCTGGCTCGCATTAAACAGCACTGTTTTCGTTTGACGCTCTAACAACTGTCAAATGCTCTTCTGCCCTACACTGTTCTACACTTTTAGTGCACTCACCGAACAGACATAGTTTGTAGCGATTAACACTCGTTATATTACTCTTGGTCTAAATTTCAAATCAAATTGAATCAATCAATTATAATAAAAAATAAAAACCATTTAGCCAATTATTAATTTGCGGACCATTTGATGATACCCCAGGCCCCGTTCCCCCCCTCTCACTATGCCACTGTGGCTAATTCGTTCTTGAAGTTGGTAAAACAAACTTTTAAGCTCAGAGTAAATTTGAAAATTTGTCAAAAACGTATGAAATTAATGAGTTAAAAAGATCCACTACTATTCTGCCCTTGGGCTTTAAATGTCACTTGTTATAACAAGTTTGCCCTAATATATTTTTACAGAAATGCAGGTTCGGCTTAAGTTGGAAAATTATTCACGGACAGCTTTTTTTTAAGCTTCGTTGTAAACTGATTTACAAATATTCGTTCCTGAATTTACTTTAAGCCATCAAATAAATTAATATTAAAAACGCTTAAATATTGCTTATCATAGCAATTTTACTTTAAGGTTTTTCTACGAAGATTTACAGAAATGCTTGTTGGGTTGGGTACCCATCAGGTCAGAAGAAAACAAACAAGTTAATGCACACTATTTGTGAGTATAATTTTACACCTGAGAAACTGCAGCAGCAACCCGACAGCCATGTGCCCAACCAAACTCACACAGAAGAAAGATTGGGCATTAGAAAAGGAGCCAACATGCAATGACTTTTGCTAAAAATAACAAACATGCAAGTTTTGCATTTATTGCACAGAGAGTAATATCTCCATCCGCTTAATTAGTTGATACCTACCATTGCGGAAATGCGCATCGAACATGCAATCATTTTTTTTAATAAACAAAGCCAATGCAGGGCAAGTACTGAAAAACCTGAAATTGGAGTGCTGAGAGGCGCAAGATTTTTTGGCAGCCAATATTAAACTTTACGAGTTGCATAAATGTGATGAAAAATGTCTGCTGTGTTGATACAAAAAGAGGATGGGAGGTATTATACAGCAACAAAAAACCAATTTTATTATGCTCACTTCATTTCGTAAATGTTTTTGGCCTATAAATGTCAGACAATATAAAAGTTATTCGTTTTTTTTTGTTTTTTTTTTTTTTAAATGGCTATGTCGCTGCAGTTTGTTATACAGTTTAGGCCGGATATTAGTATTTCAGAATTATGTATTACAAAAATAAATCAAAAAGACTCATTAAAATAATAAGTGGAGCACGAAATAAGAGCAGAAAAAGTAGAATACACGAATAGTTCGGGAAAATGAGCAACGACAATTTGAAGTCTTTCTAAGTGCACAAAGGAAATTCTCCGTGCAGCGATGATGTGGTAATTGTCGCTTTTGTACTACCCACAGTAATACGTTATTATTATCTAAGTATAAAGCCTGAAGCTTCCTATAGCTTCGTAGTTATATTTTGTCTTATCTCTACATGTAATAACAACAGGTCGATGTCTGAATCATTATCAAGCCAATAGAATCCAAAGCAACAGGTTTTCAAATTTGTGCTTGTCTGCATGTTTGTGCGCGTATCACTCAAAAACTGCTGAATGTAATTTAATGCAACTTCCACTGCTACATTACTAAACGTCTATCTTAAACTTTAAGTGATCCTTTATTTAGATAACTGTGCCGGTTTCGGAGTTATCGACCGATATGGGGACCTGGGAGCCCAAAAATATTTAATACAATATGGGTATCAAACAAAACGCCCCAAAGAGTGCTCCAATAAGAGATGCGATTAAGTCACAGATTTAAAATGGTTTCGGGAATATAAGGATTATATTAGGACTCAGTGTTTTATAACTTTTGGGATTCAGCGGAGCGGATTTTATTTTATTTATTTTATTTTATTTTAGTTTATTTGTTTTAATTTTATTTTATTTTATTTTATTTTATTTCATTTTATATAACCTGCATCGATTGTTGCCTTTAATAAAGTGTTGTCTTTGGTGCGAAAGTTTTGCTTTTTTATTTTGTTTTATTTTCTCATTTTATTTTATTTAATTTAATTTAATTTTTTTCTTTAATTTAATTTAATTTTTTTCTTTATTTTAATTTTAATTTATTTTATTTAATTTTATTTTATTTTATCTTATTTTATTTCATTTTATTAATTTTATTTTATTTTAATTTTCTCTATTTTATATAACCTGCATTGATTGTTGCCTTGAATAAAGTTGGTCATTGGTGTGAAAGTTTTTTTTTTTGTTTTTTTTTTATTTTATTTTATTTTATGTTATTTATTTTTTTTATTTCATTTAATTTTATTTTTTTCTTTATTTTATTTTATTTTGTGTAACCTTAATCGATTGTTTCCTTGAATAAAGTTGGTCATTGGTGCGAAAGTTTTTTTTTTGTTTATTTTATTTTATTTTTTAAATTTTATTTATTTTTTTTTTTTATTTTAGTATATTTTGTTTAATTTCATTTAAATTAGTTTTATTTTATTTTATATAACCTGTATCGATTGTTGCCTTGAATAAAGTTGGTCATTGTTGCGAAAGAAAACATATGTGTCAAAAACTTTTATAGCCCCCTGCCATCAACATTTATTCATTTATTCTCAAGAAAACTAAATAAATGGAAAATAATTAAAAAAAAATCTATCTTGATGGGAACTTTTTTCATAAAGTCGCTTTTCGTCTTAAATAAGCAATTTGTAGTTACAAAACAGCCAAACTGAGATATCACTTACGCGGTTTTGCAGTATCACCGACGATATGATGTGTTTTCCTCTTAAATAGAGTACAAAAGGTCACTACAAATGATAAAGACCAGTCAAGTAGAAGCTAAAAGTGCATTTTCTGTATACTATTGGCAGTTGGAAATTTGCACTTGCAGCCATCATGACTCCACTGGTATCACATATCTTAATGTATGTATGTTATGTTATGCGAATGTGTACTTTTGTTATGCCCTAGTTAGCTACAAAGCTTTATCATCATTGCCTGTTTGCCGCCAGAAAGATTCCAGAAACATAAAAAATAATTTTACTGATATGAGTAGAAATCAAATAAAATATGCCGCCAGTGAAAAGATGCTGTCCCAGACTGGTGAATCAACAAACACTTTCTATACACCAGTAGTCCTCGTCCAATTGACTTGCCATTCGTATTTAAACTTTTAACTCATCTCATAAAGGCCAGGGTTGTGGTAACTTGTACAGACATATCAAAAGATTTGAAGAATAATAAAGATTCTGAGTTTCAAATTATCCCAGGGACAACTCCGTATATTTAATGGACGACCGATCTGCAAAACGTCTACTTGCCAAGTCGCCAGTGTTTTTTCTAAGCTGGTTCTTTCCAATGAAATGGGGGATTTCCATTCTTCTCCGGGCACTTATAGGTACGTTGCCAAAATTAGTATTTCTTATCCAGAACGTCTTAAGAACACAGTAAGGTTATGGGATCGGCATATGCTACATATAGTTTTGGAAAATTGGTTTGGGCAGAGTTACGGATTGAACAGTTCTCTGTCGGAATGAATCCGTTACGCTCCGATGCTAGCACTTTCTGAAACCAGACAATTTGCATGTCAAATTACTTTTCTAAGTTAAAACAAGAGTTATTTGCATGGAAAAGAAAGTATGTGTCTAGGATTCTTACTAGTTTTAAATTAGTGTCCAACTAGTAGGTTTTACAATCAAAAATAAATGTACACTTACTCATATATGTTTCAATAAATGTGCTCATTCTTTTGTGTTTCTGACTCGATAAGATTTCATATATTACATCGATGTGAACTTAAATTCCTTTTAAATGCATTTGGTTGTAATGGCACATATTTTCTTTCAGATACTTACAAACAATTTTTTTTCCCCTTGCGTCGGCTCAGACTGAGTGGCGTCGCTAAAAAGGGCAAAACACTATGTAGCACAGCAACTGTTGAAAATGAGTCCGCGAGCTTTATACGGTGGGCGTATACAAAATTGTGGGTGGATTACCGCAGATGTCAACACTTCTTACTGATACTTCACATCTACAGACGTATGTCCCTGTTTCCATGTCTATTTGTTTTCCAACCATTCAATGAGTCATGCATTCTTAGACGTTCAGCGTACTCATATCTTTTCCAACCCCTTATCGCACCTACTCCTAGCATATTTTATGTTTTTACTGTACCTGCGCTGTATAAAAATTTTGAAAGCCATTCATAAATGTGGCTATTTCTTTGTTTGTTTTTTAGGCACTTAAAAGCCCACAATACCTTAGAAGTGTGAGGACTCAGTGCGAGTTATGACTCATTCAAGGATGCATCATCGTCAGTCACATGAACACTTCCTGATAAGCATCAACATAAAATAAAACTTCACAACATAATTACACAAATTAATGTTAGTGTGGGTGTTGGTGTGCCTGATTTGTTAGAATTAGTTAAGGGACTATGTTAGCCACAAGTGGTCTGTAGGCAATGGTGTGTGTCTCATTCAGTGTTGCAGTCTCCCTTCCTCTTCTACCGTAAACAGTAGTTTATTGGGACAGCTTCTGATCAGTATACGACCTACCCATCAAAACCGCTTGGCTCTAATTTGTTCCCCCATGCACATTTCTGCCCCTAAACCTGCTTATAAACTTGCTGGCGACAGAGGTTCGACGTTTGATTTTTAATCCGACATTCAGTCGTAGCATCAGCTGCTTCTAGTTAGTAGTATTCTTGGTAATTCTGAAGCCTAGTTGATGGTCTCTAGTATTTCCCTAGTATACTGGATAGTATCAGCACTGTACAGCTGCATGTGTGAGGTTTCGAAATCGCCTTTCTTGTGGCTTGGGGAGCACGGTTTAGTTCCAATCAGGAGGCATGCGCTCATCGATGTCTGGTCCACGTACACATAGGAAATTGCAACTCAAATGTCTGAAATGCAGGTTATCAAAAACACTACATTTACTCCTTTGCTTGACGCATCAACTAGTCAATTTATATTTCAAATATCGCTACACATAATAAAAGGTCTGTTCAATAACAAGAAATTATGACTGGAAGTTGCGAATTCTTACTAACATTCAAGTGGTCATTAACTCAAAAAATTTGTAAGAAAAAAACAAATGAAGATCGTAAGAGTTTGAGAGACTTGCTAAATTTTATACCCAGCGTGTACTAGTACACAGGGTATTATAGTTTTGGTCATATAATGGTGGTTTGTAACGGTACAAAATAATAGAGATAGATATGAAGTTCCACATATCAAAGTTCTTTGAATGAACAGAGCAGTTCATTAAGACAAGCCCATGCCTCTGTCCGTCCGTGGGCACGATAAGTTGAGTAAAAAGATATTTGATAGAGATATAAATGGGCGAAATCGAATCATAACCACGCCCCTTTTTTCGGTATTGAAAATTTCGAAAAACGTATAAAATGGGTTGATTCAATAATAGAAGCACCTACAATGATGAAACTTCCTAGATTTATTAATTTGGTTGTCCCATTGACAATTTTATCAAATTTTTAGAAAAGGGACGTGGCACCGCCCACATATGAGTGAAGAAATTGTCAAATTTTGACTGTTAATAACTTCAGAACGTTTACGCTAGTATAACTAAATTTCGTAGGAGGGATACTATTGTTGTGATAAAAGCACCCATATCCTATACCCTACTTTTTCATAAAAGTTTTATGGAAAGGAGGTAGAAATATTGAACTGCCCATATCTAATTAAATGATGCAGGTATAATAATATAATTTCGTAGTTACATAAATTTTCTTATTCTTTATATGACTTTTGCAAAATTTTGGAGAGTGGGCACCACCCACTTATGAGTCAAGCAAATTTCAAATTCGACTGTTAATAACTTCAAAACGGTGTAAGATAGAACCACGAAACTTAATATTAGGTATACTATAGACATGTAGAGTACGCCCACGGAAAATAAGCCAAATCGGTGGACGACTACGCCCACTTTTTGACCAAAGTTTTCTAAAAGAGAGGTAGGAAAACGTAACATGATATATCTCCTTCACTGATGCAGATAGAATGCTAGAATTTCGTAGTTACAATGACCTAGTGATCTTATTAATGAAAATGGGCGTGATACCGCCCACATATAAATGAACAAATTGTCGAATTTCAGCTATTATTCACTTCAGAACCGTGTTAAATAAAATTGCGAAACATGATACGAGGTATACAATCTACGCGTTTCAAAATTATATATAGCCTATACTGGAACCAGTAAATCCAAGAATGTACTGTGCAAATTTCATAAAGATCGGTTAAGTACTTTGGACGCCAGACACGCAGACACAAATTCATTTTTATTTATAATACTGCCCACATAGTAGTAGAAAAAGTTTAAAACCTCTATAGGTCATAACTCCACAACAATTTACCAATTTACCACCACTTTTACACAGCTGGGTATTTAATGTTCGGTTCCACCCGAACTTAGACTTACTTGTTACTAGTGAATTTCTTGCTAGTAAAAGTTTGTAAACTCAAAGAATTCGCTGTCAAACCCAAATTGAAATAAAATTAATAAATATTTTTTTTTAATTTTCAAAAAATAACATAAATTTCAACTTTACATAAATAGATAGATAAGGGAAGTGTTCTACTCTGCGATAAAATTCAGTTTACTTGTAAACTCTTTACAAGCTTGCTAGCAGGAGGACGCTCCAACAGCTAGACAACGTAACGAAGTGCCAGAAGGAGAAGTTCTTTATCTTATCAAAAAATTAAAAGCCGTTACTCCTTAAATAAATTTTTGAAACATGTCAATCTTTTTTTTTGCTTACCAATTTTTGTTCATTTACTTTTAATGTTAAATTTTTTGAAATTACTTTTCATTTCACAGTATCACTCTCTTTTTAAGTATTTACTGGAAAAGTAAATGAACAAACGAACACTTTGCAGATATTCAAGAAAATTTTCTAGGAAGAATCATTACTGAGCCAATTGAATCATAAGCCAAGGTTTTTAGAATTTTTGTCGGTCTGTCCTTGTGTTTTGGAATGCAACTCTTACCGCTGCATTACCGAAACATAGATTAAAACGAGCTTAAATCTAGAACGCCTGAAATTTATGCAGACAGAAGCTAAAAATCCTAATAAATAACTGAAAGGTTTGGAATTCAGAAGAAAAATGTTTGAAAAATAGTTAAAACCGTGCATGTTTTAATATTTCAGATCAAGTTTTTAACCTTTCGTACGCAAAGGGTTATGGGATAAGTAAATTTAAATTTGTATAGCATACTTATAGGGGTAGAAACCAGGGTTGTCAGACAAATATGTTGACATTGAGTTACAGGTTACAGAACGTTAAAGGGAGGTGAACTTATGTTAACAATACATTTAAACAAAGAACATAGATGTATGAATGTATATGTTGGAATGCCCCTCATATTCCTCCTGAACAAATTTACACTTAAAGGATGCTGTTCATATACATATGTACCAAAGAACATGTGCATATTAAATAGACCGTACCTGATTTAGTGTTTTTCGTTTCACAAGCCGACACCGACAAGATTTGTATCAAATAGTTATTGCTATTATTATTTCAAATTGTGTTAACTGAAACTTAACAAACTGTGCTTTTCCCCACACTGTAGGAGTCAATCTACTGCAAAGAACTCATTCCACAGCCACCACCAAAACCAAAAAGCTTTTTGATATAACATAGTGCATCTTGATATATAAACAAATTGGTTAATTTATAAATTGCACAGTTTAAGGCCGTAGGAATCGCAGATCCTGGTTGAGGTGTATATTAGCTGAAATACAGCGAACTTTAACTTTAATATAAGAACTGTTCAACATTTTCTTTCCCTTTCCACAAACTTTATATAGCAAGACCCTACTAATGACATACATTGAACTTATATGTCAAAGTAAGTCTGAGGTTAAAGTTCTATGCAAATCCGCCCTTTAAAAAACATATTGAAAGTAGCTTTCACGCAGTTAGAAAAAGTAACATATATTTCACACGACAAATAAAACCAAATTATTTTCAAGTTGGGCTTGGTGGCAAAGCGTCATTCCACCAAACTAAGAAATATCAAATTATTTGCCGCAAATTGAAATTCTTCCAAAGGGCGACTGGACACGCGCTAATTTTTATAAGCGCCTGGTGCATGAGATTTAGGACATCTGCGACTCCTTGCCTCGCAAGCGTCCCCTTGGTCTACTTGTCCAGATTGTATGAAAAATATGTGAAATCTGACAATAAATTTCGATCAAAGAACATTCATGCCAAAAAATCTGCAGAACAAATTGCCGATGTTCTGTGAAATTTGGCAACGACGCTTTCTGCATTGACCTGAATATTTGACAAAATATAATATCAAGTTGATCAAATTGTCGATGTTAGAGAAATGTTGCAACGTTGCTTTTATTTGCAACTCATTTTTGGGCTTGACTTCATAAAATGCGTCTATGAATGGAATTGTGGAATGTTTATAAAAAATATAGGTTTGGTTTGATTGCTTCACCTGTGCGTTAGAAAGAATACTCCTAGGTCCTTTCTTCCTATTTCGATTACTCCCATAGTGCGAAAAACTTCGCTTCTTTGTTTACTTTTTCCGAATCACAAATAATTTCAGTCGCTTCGAAACAAGCGTAGTAGTAACATTGTTGAAATATACGCATGCGCTCTATGAACATGAATGTTTATGCCCCTTTTTTTACAGATAGTTCTGCAATAAATCCTATTTTTATTCTATATTTCAACGTATTTAATAATTTTCTTGCTGTTAGAAAAGTTGTCATTTCGATTAAAACCATATTTATATGCATGCATTTTGCTAATTTACGTGTTTACAATTGGCGCGCATTCAGTTCGCCGCAAAATTTTTCTCATACGAATGCCGAGGCAAAAGGTATGGTGAACTCCTGAAACTTGCGCTTTTAGATTATTGTCGATTTCTCGCTGAAAACTGAACCGACGAGTTCTCCAATGTTAACAATACATTTAAATAACATAACACCAAACATAATTCTCTTACAACAATTTCATATTAACAGGAAGTTAATAACATAAGCATAACAGTTGTTTACATATTTGGCTACTCAGTCAGTTTGTATGTTTTTTGTTTGTATGAGATTCAGAAGTTAATGCATTTGACAACATTTGTTTCTGAAAGCCGGCTTTTGATATTTAAAAGAGAGCAAATGAGAGAATTTTGTAAACTAAATGTGAGCGCGAGGGCGGAAGGAGAGCGAAATAACATTAAACGTCAAAAATGTATTTACTTCATTTTAGTTGACTGCCGCTAGAACCGTCAGACGCAAAGTGAATTTGTCGGTTGTGATATCTAAATTTACTATTTTTCTAATTGAAAATATTAACCTGAAAAGTGGGCCGATATATTTAAAAGATTGTCGAAATAAGTAATAGAAATAAAACTGCTAATTAGACGAGTGTGAAAAGACAAATCAAAAGCAACCTAAGTGAAACCGGAAGTTCCTATTGTAAATATATTAATGCACTACAATTGTTCCTCAACGAATTCATAATCAGTGAACGCCATAGTGAAGGAGAAAAAAGTATACTCGAGTAAGTGGCCTGCAATGCCTTCGTCTCCATTTCTGCATTTATTGCATGATTTTCTGGTTTAGAAATTGATAATGAGAAAATTAATCTAATCAGTGAAACATATTGGGAAAGTGCTAGTGTTCGATGGCAGGAAATTGAATTAGCAGAGACCACTTGAAATGAAAGCGATTGCCTGAGTATTTATTTTCATTTGTGTGAGTGTTCATCTCGTTATTGATTTTGTCTGATTCTGCGGGGTTCCAGAGTACATAAACATATGTAAATGTTTGTTTGAATGATGTGTGCTATCCCGGTGTGCTTCAATATGGTGGATGAGTGTGCGTTTCCCTTACGCGATTTTTCTTATCTTTGACTAAAATTAAGGCATTCTTTTTCTGTATAATGAGTATTTTTCGTATAGTGTATGAATAAAACACCAAACCAGCTGACATCCGAGAGGTCTGGTGGGCACAGATAATGGGAGTGAATTCCTATATAACGCTCAACAAACTCTACAGAAATTTTGTTTATCGCAAAACCTATTGACTTCAGTGAATCCTTGTGGCGGATTTCCATTCCATGCAAATAAGACGGCAACTTCGAAAGTATTACAAAGATATTCCGGCACATAAAACACACTACAGAACCGAACTTCACCGGAGGCCTCGTTCGTCAACTACCGATGGGTGATTATCACAATAGAAATCAATTGCTGAATAAGAATGCAACCTTCCTGGAAAGAGTCTCTGTGGCTCAGCTTCGGCCTGGATATTGTTAATTTTCGATACAATCAATCAAGCTCAGAACCTTAAAGAATCACAGCTCTTATTGGGTCTGACAAGGAAGCCACGAACTAAGTGAGTACATGGTATTATAACTTTGGTCCAATGTTTGTAAGTATGAGAAGAAGAAGAAGAGATATACTCACCAATAAGTGTACAGAAATCATCAGGGCGATAATTCGATTTAGCCATGTCTGTCCGTCTGTCTAATGGAACTCAAACTAGTCCCTCAGTTTTAGAGATATCTCGATGAAATTTGCTATGGGGCCACCATTTTGAAATATATTAATCATTTGTCGGAACCAACAAGATCGGACAAATACAACGCATAGCTCCCATACATTCGATTGTTCCGATAAATAGGTTTCGGGCTATAACTATTGCAATTTTATAGCACTTGGCAGCTACAGTACTTATTACATTTTTGAAGTGTGTAGTGAAAATCATCAAGTGTGGCAGCAGAGTTTGTTTACTGTAAGGATCGGACACTTAAAATCGTGACCCATATAAATAAAAGGTATAAAGCCTTCGGTGCAGCCGAAGACAGCGCTTTCCTTACTTATTTCTTAACCCTTCTTTCGAATACCCTTAGGCTTATCGTAATTGATGTTGCTATCGTTCTAGCTTCTCTATTTTTCAAGATGGACATGTGCGATAAGAAGCTTCCAGATAATTTTACCCTCTTTGTGAGGGTCATTAAGTTCGTTATTGATGTTTTTTCCTATATGCACGGTTTCAAATCAGTAATCAGAAACTCGATCTCTCTTTCTGTTTAACTTCAGCATTTTGAAACTCCACAAAAATTAGTTTCGATGACTGATCGAAACTTCACTCCGAAAAGCATTGATCATCCCTTAAGACCTTATCGTTTCATAACTTCTCGAAATTTGACTTTGTCACCGAATCCACCCTCTCCTAGCCCCAATAGCTACAGACTCTAAACCAAAAGCATATTTTGTGAGACCGAGACATCCATTGTATAGCATAGCTTTCAAGTGGAACATGATTCCTTCGGCATGGCGTTATAACTTTTTGTAGATAAATTTTTGGTTTGAGAGACTCAACTTACGCCATTACGATGCTTATATCAGACTGGCATCCTGTTTGTTTTCTTCAGAGCATTTGAAACGAAGCTAAAAGCCGCGTTTGACTTCACTGGGTTTGGATGCATGTGTTTCATAAATCCTAGAGATAGCCGGGGCTCATAGATTGTGGAACTTCTTGGATAAAATAGGCAGAATAATATCAAAAGGTTAATGCCTTGATATGTAACCAAATATAGCTCGATATGATTAGAAAATGTTATCAACCCAGTTTAGGTAATCAAGAGAAAGTATTCGAAACTTGGAACATGAGAAAAAGGAATGGCTTTTTATTTTAACAAGTGTTTGTCGGTGGTGTAATCACAGAAACAATCTGCGGTATTTTCGCCTCTTAGAAATAGCCCGACTGCCAGGTCCACTCATCCCCGGTTGTTTGAAGTTAGCGTCAAATGCGTAGATCAACCCTCGAGTTGCACGTCACTACGCTTTGAGGCATGTTTTTATTTGATGTAGTTTAGTAGGGCAGCAAACCCCTAAAATCCGGTTCGTTCGATGGTTTAGAGGTAATGCTTTTCACATCATAAAGGGCATTAATAGCCTTCCGGTTGCCGGGTAAGAGTCAGTAAGCCACAAAACTGTGTAAGGCGGAGTAGTAATAGTGGCGTCTAAGTGACTCAAGCAGCCCATACGCACATACAAAATGCAAACAAACGAATGCCAAAATCGGGCTACTTGTTTGTGACTTGCATACAAACAACTACTACAAACGACCAACGTCAATCTTTGCGAATCGAAAAACTAGTAAATATACCCAGTTGTATGAGAACAAAGGGATTTAGGAATTTTCCAACGTAGTAGTGGTTTTAACAGCGTAAAGGAATCGGCCGGCGGTAGTGTTGTTGACCTACCACACCGAAGGTCCGAGCTTCGAGGCCTGGTACAGGTAACATCAAAAGTGGTTGGAAAAAGTATTTTCAAGACGCGGTCGCCCCTCGGCATTGGTTTGGCAAGCTCTCCGAGTGTCTTTCTGCCATGGAAAGCTTCTCAGCAAAAATGCATCTCCTTTGTAGATGCCGTTCGGAATCGGCAAAAAACTGTAGGTCCTGCCAATTTGTAGGAAAAATTAGAAGCAGCGCACCACAAATTGGTAGAGAATCGCGGCCTTAATCTCCTCAGGAGGTATATATAGCGCCAATTATTTATTTTTTATTTAAAGGAATCGTAACAGATATATCGTTTCGTATTTCAAATATTTTTCTATTAATTGGACCATAACCGTACCCTAGTCACCCCTTCTTAGCGACAACGTCAATTTTAAACACAAAGACAGCCTCTACTAGGGTTTGCCTAACCCCTACCAAATCAATGTGCTTATAAGAACACCTTCTGGGCAGAAGCGTCTTGGTTCATTCTAATAACTAGAACCAGCCAGCCAAACCAGCTCACCATTAAATTTTCTTCGATACATTCCCAAACTGCTCTCTCTAATAACCGAAATGTCATGATATCTTCATTCTTTACCATCCACTATTTCCAGCCAGGACAGGTGTGAGAAGGGATTTGTATAACGTGGCTTCTGTTCGTCGAATGATGACCTTAATTCTAAATTGCCTGCTCAGTAGAAAGTATCCCTTCTTTTCAAGAATGATATTCCGTTATAATGAAAATGTGTACAATCGGTTGACGACCACGCCCACATTTTTACAAAATGTTTACTATACAATACAGTTTCAACCGAAAAATTCTGTTTTTCGAATATACGAGGTGTGCTCAAAACGTATCGCGAATTTTGAATTTTCGCTGGTTACGTATGTATATTCGAATTTCGAATTTTTTGTGGCGTTATGTTGGTACTCATGTCTCTCACTTATGCCGACAAGCTCGGCCATTTTGAATGTTCAGTTAACTGTTGACAGCTGCTTTGCTTGCACGTGTTTTGGATCGTCTTCGATTTTTACCTATTCAAAAAAATGGATCAAAGAACCTGTATCAAATTTTGTGTGAAAAACGAAATTAAGTGCGCGGATGCATTCCGAATGTTGACTGTGGCATACGGAGAAGCTACCTTGGACCGAAGCAACGTTTATCGGTGGTACAAAATGTTCTCAGAAGGCTGAGAAGATGTGCAAAGAAGAACAAAAATTGGCTTTTGCACCACGATAACGCCCCTGCTCACGCATCGTTGCTTGTGCGCGACTTTTTGGCCAAAAACAACACACTAATGATGCCGCAGCCACCGTATTCCCCAGATCTGGCCCTCTGTGACTTTTTCTTGTTCCCTAAACTGAAGAGGCCCATGAAAGGACGACGTTACGCTTCTCTTGACGAGATAAAGACGGCATCGAAGGAGGAGCTGAACAAGATACATAAAAATGATTTTTTGAAGTGCTTCGAAGATTGGAAAAACCGTTGGCACAAGTGTATAATATCTCATGGGGATTACTTTGAAGGGGACAAAATAGATACTCATGAATAAATAAATAATTTTTGAAAAAACACAAAATTCGCGATACTTTTTGAACACACCTCGTAGTTTGGCGCATTTTAATTATTATAGAGAATATTCCTGTTCAAAGTCCAAAGAATGGTTTTGACTACCACGCCTATTATTATTTAACGGATGCATTTTGTACTCAATGCTCGGGGTTTAATATTTTTGTACAAAACTTAGAGGATTCGGTGATATTTACGATTTTGTATGAAACTTTACTGAGTATATATAGTCGCCTATTGTGACCTACTTCATTAGTTTTCGTGCTAGAATCGAATTTTTGTATTATAAATTAAATTGTTGGCTTATAGCCACAATTGCAACTAGGTATATAATGGAACTAAGACTGATTACTTTTATTAAATTATTGTTGGGTGCGTTGGCACTACCATATTTTGCAGGTGTTTTATAATTTTTTATTTTTTTGTATTCAATTTTATTTTTTATAATTGTCTTTTGTTATAAAACAATTGCAAACTTGACTGGCACATTTGGCGAAAAATTTTTAATGGCATTTAATCAGTTATTTTTGTAATTTTGAACCGATAACAAGGTTGCAATTTTACTACTAAGCCAACTTATTTAAAGTTAAAAATACAAAACAAAAAAAGAAAACAAACTTAAAAAAATATCAATGGGTCCAACTAAGCTTCTCATAATTCTGTGAAAATATTTGGTTAATAATACTTTGATATTCAATTAAAAAATTTGTTTATTACAAAACATTTCAAAAATTTCAAAATTTATTTATTAATGGATCTTACTGAGAAGTGCGAAGGGAGATTTGCAAATATCTCAAAAATGGACAAACAAAGAAGGATGCTTGTGCAAAAACTCAAGTGTTTCATTATAATAGTTAGAAGACGGAAGAGTGGGAGTCAAAGTAAGTTGAAATGTGACATATTGTATTGTATTTTTTCGAGAGCCAGATCCGTGGGTACCGTCGATAGTGTGAATGTGCTCGGGCCTTAGGGTTGAAGTTAAAGAATAGCCTAACAGCAAAGGCTATGTAATGATACACACTAATGTTTGCCTAACTTCTTAACACCACAATGTTCATCTAAGAGCTTTAGCGAATACTTGCGAGCTTGAATCTCTACATAGACACGATCATGCGTTATGATATCCTATCTTAGTCTAACGTAAACATTATGCAGTCATGGTTTTTATATCAGAGAGTTAACGGATTCGATTACAACTGCTTGACTAGAAGGAAAATTCAAAGCCTTCAGCCATTGTAATGCAAGCTAGTATTAAAAAAAAGTTGTTATGTACTAGGTATGTATTGCAAAATATAAATAAGTTATAATCACCAGACAATGAAGTTACGTAAAAATGTTGATGGAAATGAGAAACAATAGAAAGCAGAATATACAAAACATTGTCTAAGGTTCAAAATTTAATACTATGGTCAGTATTAGCAAAGGCTTTTTCAGTGCAGTAGCTAACAAAAAATTTCAAATAAATAAATATTTGTGGTGTGCTGCTTGAAATATTCCCTACAAATTGGCGGGGCCTACATGTTTTATGTCTTGCTGAGAAGTCTCCCATGACAGAAATACACTCGGAGAGTTTGTCAAACCCCTGTCGAAGGGGACCCCGTTTTGGAAAAACTTTTGCCAAACATTTTGTGTGGTAGGCCAGCAACACCACGGCTGTAGCGAGCGATATACCTCCCACGGAATTGAGGCCAAGCTTCTCATTTGTGTTGATTTCACCAGTTTTTTCCGATTCCGCACATTTGCTGAGAAGCTTTTCAAAGCAGAAATGCATAAGGTGGAAGGATTTCAGACCATAGACACTTTTTGTGTCTAATTTTACCTGTCCCAGAACTTGAACCTTTGGTATGGTGGCCAGCAGATTTACTCCTTGTACACTCTTTACAGAGCAAAGCTGCATTTTTATTACTCCCTACTGCATTCGTTGAGAAGTACTCATACATTAGAATCTATTTTCGAATAATATTCGAATAAATACTATTCGAATAAACGAATAAGAATGTTCGTTTCAAAAAATATTCGAATAAATACTATTCGAATAAACGAATAAGAATGTTCGTTTCAAAAAATTCGAATAGTATTTATTCGAATAATTTTTTCTTTTTTTCGAATAGTGGTATTCGCATGGTTGTATTGAAATGCGAGAGATGTCGGAAGCGAAACTCACTGTCTTCTTAACTTGTACATAGAGTCCGACCGATTAATCGGCATCGGCATCGGCTAGTATCGGCCAAAAGGATCGGCATCGGCATCGGCATCGGCCGTTTTTGGCCGATCCTTGGCCGATTGTTTTCTTTTGTAGCTTATAGCGATTGTTTTCGAAAATTCATTCACTTTTCACTTTTCCTTGCATAATTAGGCCCTTAATTGCTTATAATTTTACAATTTTAATTCATCCGGATCTCCCTGTAACAGCTGTTTATTCTATTTGTCGTGGTGTAAACAAAGTTTTTATTTTGGCAGTTGCGTTTGCTTTAGAATTTGTCGTCGCGCAGTTTGTAATATTTGGTAAGAAAATGCTTCTATTTTTATGTGAAAGTGTTATAGAGCTCTTTTAAATGTTTAGGACTAATGGCAGAAGGTAATCCCATTTGGAAATTGTTTGAAAGAAACGTGAGCACTGCTAAGTGTCAAATTTGCAAGAAGGACATTTCATTGGGAAGCAGCCAAAAGAAAAGGCAAACGACTGCAAATATAAAAAGGCATCTGCAAGCTACCCATCCGGGTGAGTGGCAATCATATACTAAAGAGGAAGATGCATTTATTGCGTCACACAAAAAATCAAAAAGAGAGGAGCCAGCTTGTAGCCAAATCCAGGACACGTTACCGAATCTGCTGAAGAGAAAAAGCGAAACTTGTTACGCAGATGACAATCCAATAGCCGAGAAAATCGACAAGTCAATCATGGATCTTATTTTAGTGGATATGCATCCTTATAACATGGTCGAAGGTAGCGGGTTTAAAAGATTGCATATTGGTGATCCATCAGTTCCAAGCAGATATCGACTAAAAAGCGAAAAGTTTTTCCGTACTACATTAATGCCACAAACTTACAAAAAAGTCAAAGATAAAGTGATTGAACTTTTAGCATCAGCAAAGTGGTTGAGCTTTACGACGGATATATGGAGTAATCCCACAAAGACTTGCTCACTGCTAAGTTTCACTGCACACTTTGTCCAAGGGCCATGCAGGCTAAAACTGATATTGGCAGCTAGCGTATTAGACAAAGATCACACCGTAGAAAATATTTGTTCTGGATTAAACAGTGTTATTCGAAAATCCATATTGCAGTATCTGACAATGCACCTAATATGATAGCGGCGGTAAGATTAGGCGGAGTGAAGTGGCTGGGGTGCACTGCACATACTTTACAACTTGTCATCGAAGATGGTGTGCTAAAAAGGGGAAATATAAAAGAGTTGACTAAAAAATGTCGTAAAATAGTGGGTCATTTCACAAGAAGTGAACAGGCGCGCCGCTACTTAAAACAATTTCAAGACACCGTTGGTTTGCCAAACCATGCCTTAATTCAAGACGTTCCTTGCAGGTGGAACAGCACCTATTTAATGCTAAATCGGTTATATGACCAGAAGGCTGCCATTAACCTATACGTAGCCGAACGAGGGGTTGAAGAAGTTTTGACAGCAAGTGAATGGAAAACGGCTTGTAATTTAGTTAAAGTATTAAAGCCTTTTTATCAGGCAACACTGGATTTGTCTTATGATTCAGCATGTACTTCTGTCATAATTCCATTGATTGCTATGCTGCAGGGAAAACTTGAGCGGAGCGATGATGATGGAACTGAAATTTCTACTCTAAAACACAGCTTAAAATCTTCATTGCTAAGGCGTTTCGCTTTTACTAAAACAAATCCAGAGCTGCTTATTTCTACTTTACTTGATCCTCGTTTTAAGCAGAAATATTTTTCAGCTGTGGAAATTAATACGTGTGAAGCTATATTAAAGGAACAATCTGGTTCATTCGAAGAAGAGAACCGAAATCAAGTTGTTCGACTTAATAAGAGCTTGAGTGTTAACCACAATGAGAACCTGTGGGACTCTCACGATTGCGACATGCTAACGCAAGAAGCACGATTAAACGAAGGCTGTTCCATTTTCAAAAAACAGTTTGACTCGTATCTCTCTGAACCAATCGTTCCCCGCGATAGCAATATTTTCGAATATTGGCACCAAAGTTCATATTTGAGCCTTAAAGAATCTGCAAACAAATACCTTTCTGCACCTCCAACAAGCGTTGCAAGTGAGCAGCTTTTCAGTGCTGCAGGTGAGCTTTATAGCGATAGGCGCTCAAACTTGCTTGGAGAAAACGCTAATAAATTCCTTTTTTTACATTATAATATAAAATTGTTTGATTTTGATTATTAACTATAAACTGTTTTGCCTGCTTAGCAAATGAATTTGGTAAATGTTATTTTTTTTAACTACGGTGACCTTTATATGCTTATGAATTAAAAGAGAGCTTTTTATTTTTACTACTATAAATACAAGTAGAAATAAAATTTCGAATAAAATACAAATATAGGTTTAATATTTTTATTTTTCAATGAACATGAAATGTATAGTTACACCTTGAAATTCAATGTTAGTACAACTGAAATATAGTGATACTATCTTTATATATAGTAATACATAAAACAAGGAATATATTCTTTAATGTTTTTGAGTTTATTTTATATTTTTCCGAATTTATTTTTAAATAAAAAATTGAAATATTCTAATACATTTATAATAAAAAAGTATAATTTTTGATGATCTGTATCGGCATCGGCATCGGCCGATTATTTGCCCATGGGCCGATTAATCGGCATCAGCATTGAGCATCGGTCGGACACTACTTGTACATATGAGCATGCATTCAAGTTTTGTATGTATGTAGTGATATTTGTTTAACTATTCGAATAATAGGTATTCGAATAGTTGTCATTTATTCGAATGATACTATTCGAATAAATATTATTCGAATTTTTTATAGTCTTCGAACAAAGGGGTTTTTTATTCGAATAATTTTTATTCGAATAGTCCCATGCCTAGTATCTATGCATAACATTATACATACTACAAGCTTTATAGGTAGCATAAACTAGAATAATGCTGAACAATACTCCAGCTGTGTGTAAATCTGTGGTTACAGCAGTTACTCCGATAGACAAGCAAAGGAGCCACTCGTTTTAATACTATTCATTCTTTCATTCATCGGTGGGCAATCACTGCAAACAAATACTGACGCCAACTTCCCGGGTTTTCAAACAAATGTGGGAAAAGGGTGATCCATGCGGTATTTTACTCATCTTTAGTTAAAAAAATTAACTGAATAAAATTACGTTCGACATTATTGGTATATTCAGAAGCACATTACATTATCCCAGCTTTCCAAAAACAGATATTTGTTATTTACTACAATCGTTCCACAAACCTCAAACTAGTCGCGTCTATCGATACAGTTTATCCGTATCAATCAATGTTTTGTTTTATATGATCGGTTTTTAAAAATCTCATATGGCCACAAGTCGTTTGACATCATATGGTATAAAATAATGTGGCATGGATATATTCCAAAAAATTTTAAGAACTCAATTAGATGTAATAATCTGGTGCGAAATACCTCCGAGGAGAGTAAAACTGAGCACACTGGTTAACTTATCCAGTGTAACTAAGGATATATGATATGATCATATTAAGATTTTTAAACTACTTCTTGTTACTGTTTCAATGTACTGCTCGATATGATGTGACATGCAATTGATCTAATGGGATGTGGTGTAATATTGCTTAGGGGTAGTTGTGACGAGTTCGATAGGGCTACATCGAAATAACAGCTTTTGGTCAGGTAAGAAAACCCTAAGCTAAAGTCACATTTTTTTATCTAAACGGATGTGGACGGATATGATCTAATCTGACTGTATTTCATGTGCAGTATTTATTATGAAGGTAAAGCATATCAATCTATGTTAATGATATATCAAGCGATGTTTCCATCGCAACTAAATTTTGTGTGTTTGACTATCTGACTGATGTCAAATCATATGATATCAGCGGAACAACCATTAACACAGTATGTCAAAACGAACAGTCTTTACGTTTTCATAACTCGATATGGCATGACAGGTTATTACTTTGTTTTATCAAATATGACGAGATGTAATATAATCTGATCTGGTCTAATTTGATGTAAACTAATTCATATAGGTTATTGCATGTGATATCATATCAATCAATACATTGCTCTAATCCAGATTTTATTTCAATAGTTATGTTTAAATTTTATCTAATGTGAACTTAAGTAAATGACCTATTCAGCAAACAAGACAGCAAGCGCGTACTTTAAAATCATAGGGTCACATAGCTCTAATCTGAGGTGACCAAATTGGATGCAAAGTAGTTGATGTGATGTTGTAGCATGTGATATGATATCATACGATGTATTGCTCTAATCCAGATTTTATCGAGTGGCCATGTTTGGATTTCATCTACTGCGAGCTTAAGTAACTATGTGTAAAATCATTTAAGATTACCTGTACAAAAAACACAGCAAGTGAAAACTTCAAAAATCATTATGGTAGCTTAGCTTTACAGGTTATGGGGTCGATACGATAGGCTGTAGGATTTTTTTTCGGAGGGGTTATTACAATTTTGTTTTTAATTTTATTGAAATTTCGACGGAGCAACCATGGCTCAAGAAGTAAGTTGATAATTTTCGAATAACTGGGGTTCTGGGTTTGCAAAGAAGATCAAAACAACGGGATACTCCAGCATATCGTGACATGCTGCCATAACCATAGATAGTCCCTTCTTTATAACTTCAAATACTGTTAAGACTGACGAAAGCTATATCTCATTATTAAAGTAAAATACATATGATTCAATAAAAAAACCCCTATCTGAATCACCCTGTACTAGCTTACTTACATATACAGTTAGAGTAATGAAGTTGACATAACGATCACAATGCTGCATTGCGAAGTTACTAACATGTCATCAGCGCTGTCATCTTCATACGCCTTTTGGTAAAAGAGGGATATACGTCAACATACATTTTCGTATACAGATATTTCGCATACTATACCATTGCCAACTGAAGTACCCTTTCATTGAGTGTCTAACGTGACAGTTCCCAATGCATCTCGTTGACATTTGGAGGATTGGATAAGTGGGTAACTAAATATGTACATACAAATGTATATCAAGTATATTGCGGGAATATGTCGGTAACATGCAGATATATACATACATCATGTAAGTTTATCTACATGTCACAGATATATTAATGCTCTGCGAAAAATACAATTAGTCAGGAAGAAGTCCAGGATTAGTCGCAAAGAAGCAAGCGAATAGTCGCATCTCTCTATACGAATTGACCGGTTTTGTTTTGTTTGAGCAGATTCGATCAGTTTAATTGTACAATTTTATGTTTGAAAAGGTACTGCCGCACATTTGCACTTTGTTTTGTAAATGAAAACACAATTTGCTTATTGGGATTTCAGTTTTGTTTCATTATTCTTAAAATCGATTGCAAAAATTGACAATTAGAGCCCACTGCAGACGAAACGGTTGACTTATCCCAACTAGTACCTTATGTGCAAAATTGGAATCAATTCCACTGCTTTAATGGAGGACCAGTCGCTTTAGAGATTAGTCTCGCGATTTTTTCGGGTTGCATATGCACTTGCACTTGTGTGCGTTCCTTGTCTAAATGCACATTAAAGTGAAATGGTTTGAAAAAGCTATTAACATAAAGAGCTTCATTGGTTTTGTCGCTTTTTGCAAATATGTATGTATGTACTTATGTTTTTATGACTTTATAAAATAAGGATTTTTTGTTGATAACAAAAAACGAAGTTTGTTTGAAAAATACCGATACGAATAGTGTACAACTCTACGGCGAACCTTGCTGTTTTGTATGACGATAGAAAAGAGATCAATCCGAAAATAGGAGTATACTCCAACTGTCTAGAGCGAAGTTGGGCACGCATTAGAAGCCTCCCACTCCCTATGCTTTCACCGGTTGAGGTAAATTAAAATATTTCTTGCGACGACTATCTTTGAAAGGTTAAATCTTCCACCATAATCTTCACCTCCGGACCTACAAAAGGTTTCAAAAAATAATGAAGAATATTTAAAAGCCAGAATCCTGTCCAAATATAACCGACCTCATTCCCAACATTGATTTGACTCGATGTTGGCAATTCAGAAGGTATGATCGTGGAGAACTTAAAATTTATTGTTTGATATTGTTTAGGATTTTTTGTTAAAAAAATATATATAGACAGTTTGATTTGCCTTCTTAAGCTGTGACTCAATGACCATATTTCGAGCTCCGTCGAATTCAATCAGTATAAGCCCAATAAATAGCCTAAGCTCATAGATTTAGAATTTTTCAGCTTACTCTGATTTAATTAGCGCTTAATCCTTTGAATTGGGTTAGTAAAGCGCCCAGCAACATCTAGAGATCTCAAGTCATTCTCCACTGGGTCCTTCTAGGCCCCCAATTTTATTTATTTGCATAACCTAATAAATGTAGCTGCTTTTAGTTCGTTGTACCATGCCGAGCACATACAGCTCATTATGCAATCTTTCTTAGAAAAATTCTATGTGATGCCTTTCTAACTATAATCACAATTTCAAGTGGTTGGTTCGCGGCACAAAAAGTTCAAACGGAATAGGTATGGTGTTTGTTCCTGATTTTTCCACATTTTCTATTTATAATATAAAATTTTTTTTTTGTTGTTGGTTTTACAAAAATATGTATAATATTAAATAATAATTGTACAAAAATAAAAAATGGCCTTGAGCTCGAAAAATTAATTTTTCTTCTTAAAATGATCATCCAACCGCCTGAGTCGTTTTGACCGTCCAACATAGCTCGCCAGTAATTTCTTCGTTGCGCCAATTGGAAACACCGCGGAATCGCAAATCGGTCTCCACTTGATCCATCCATCGGAGTGGTGATCTCCCTCTTCCTCTCCTTCCACCGGAGGATACCGATAAGAATACCTTCTGGGCTGGAGCACCTTCGCTCATTCGCACAACGTGGACTAACGAGCGAAGCCGCTGTATTTTAATTCGCTCAACTATGTCGGCGTCTGCGTAAGCTCATACAGGTCACCAATAGATCTTCTCTGGTACGAAAAACCTTTATCTCGAATACTCTCAAAGCAGCATCATCACATGTTGTTAGCAGTGTGACCAGGTGATAGAAAAAAAGAGGCTAAATAGACCAAAAAAAAGTTAGAAAAGGCTAAAATTAAGAAAAAAAGAAGCTAAAAAAAAGTCAGAAATTTTGTTACGAAATGAATTTCAAATTTTTTACTTTAGTTTAAACTATTTGTATATAAGGCTGTATACATAACTTTAAGGAACTATTCTTGTTTCAACACATATCAGGCCCAGTTTCCTTGACGAGGAATTTTTTGAAAGAAATACATACTGTAGAGAAATCACTACAAACTAATTAATTTTATAATATTTTCTTCGTGAGAGCTTGAGCCTGCGTACAAAGTTTGTGTATTTATCACAGAGAAGAGATTATCGGTAATTTCAAAATCAGTGCCACATTTGGATAAGTGTTTTAACGAACATCTAATATTAAGCAACGAGTTAAGCATTTTAATTTTTAATCTGTTCCTTAACTTAGTTTTTAAAATGTTCACAGCACTAAAAATTCTTTCAACCTTTCCATTACTGAAAGGTAATACTAAAAAGCTAAATACGAACTCGACCAGTTTCAAAAAAAAAGTTGTTCGTTTCATGAATTTTTATGTTCTCGGACTTCCGCCCAAAATTATATAGTCGAGGTCACACTTGTATAATACCTAGACTTTTCTTCTTCAAAGTGAGAAAATACATCCGGCTTTGTAACTTTCAAAGAATTATCAACTGAAAAAAATGTATCTTTTGTAAAGAGTTCATATTATCAGGTAGGCGATGTCGCAATTGGGTTATCTACTCCATTAAAAATAGTTGACACTTTTTACCAATAATTTTCTGTATTTCGTCATCAGTAATACCTTTAGTTAACTTTAGTTTTATACGAAAAATATGGTGCTGGGACCAGAAAAGGTTTGGAGTAAAAAAAGGCTAAAAAAAAAGCCAGGAAGCTAAAACCAAAATTATGAGGCTAAAGTACAAAAAAAAAGCTAGATCTTGCCTCGAAAAGACTAACCTGGTCACACTGGTTGTTAGTGTCCACGCTTTTGCACTATATAGCAGGACGGGTGCGATGAGTGACTTATAGAGTGCTATTTTCATTTGCCGAGAGAGGACTTCAGTTTTCAATTGCCTACTCAGTCCGAAGCAGCATTTGTTTGCAAGAGTAATTCTAAGTCGGATTTCTAGGCTAACATTAAGGGGATTCATTTAACCTTATATATGCCTTATAAAGCGTGAAAACTCATAAGTTTATCAAGTATATGTCACTTTTCATTCAAGCTTACGAGCTTTATTACATGAATCCCCCTATTATTGTTGGTGTTAATGCTGGTTCCCAGGTAAACGAAGTCATTTACTATTTCGAAATTATTACTGCCAACAGTGGCGTGGTTGCCAAGACGTAAATGCTCTGACTCTTTGTTTGATGACAATATATACTGCGTTTTAACGTCGTTCGCCACCAAATTAAAATTACATAGTTGAATAAATTTACTATCGAAATATCAAAATCGCCTTATTTATAAACAAACTTAAAAATAAACTAAAGAGATTGAGTATGGCAAATATTGCCATATTTGACAAGTTAATTCGAAAAATTTCAAAAAAATCAACAAAAATTGTTGGTATAAAAAAGCAGTTATCAATAAAAAGAAATTTAAATTATTTAATTAAAATACCTAATGGCATACGAAAGTGTTTCAAATGGCCATAGCACGGATAGTGTAAATCGTCAATCAATAAACAGTGCAAATGGGGAAATGGATCTGCTTCCCGAGGAAAGAGTCGACAGACTTATTGATTATTGCACAACGAGCGCTATGTTTAAAGGTGGTGCCAGTTTTGGCCTCGGACTTTTGTGCAGAATTTTAATTGGTGGTCGTGGATGGGCGCCGTTATTAGGAGCGGGTTTTGGATTGGGTGTAGCCTACAAGGATTGTGAGCGTAACCTTCAATCTCTAACGCAATGCAAGTCAAGTGAATAAGGTCAAAAGAACACTTTAAATGTTTTTTGTATGTTGTTTGTTTAAATAAAAAAGTAATTCTCTGAAAAAACACTAACATATTAAATCCAAGAAGAGAAATATACTATCTATTATCGATTTGGAATAACATACTTTAGTATTTAGTGTAATAGCTTTTCCTCCATGGAAGGGCATTATCTAAGCAAACTAAAATTTACAGAGCCTCGTTTCATAACTGGTTCGAATCGATCTTTACTAGTGTGTATGTGTATATATGTATAGTCATTATATTCGTGATAAAAGCATCTTTTGTTTACAATTCTTATCAAAAATATTCAACAAATGTTATTGGGAGTGAGCGAAAGAGCAGAGAAAATCGGCACTGCTCCTACAGGGAAACTTGTTTCCGACCAATCGTTGATCTGTTAGTTAACAGAGTCATCAGGGATTTCATGTTCATTTTCTTGTCACGTTCTTTCTCTTTTAACGATGGCAATTTTCGCGTCTGCAAAATTACGCCAAAGCTGCCTCTTGCCCAGTTTAACGTTCAAAACAAACATTGAAAGATAAATTAAATTTTATGACAACATGTTTATATTACTAGGACTGCCTCCCAATTTAAATCTATAATCACATCTCAGCGAAGAGAAGCCTCTAAATACCAAAGGGTTATATCTTTAGCTGATAAAGAGACATGTAGACCGTTAAGTTTGCGATGTTTCTGTTATATGAATAAAACCAAAGAACATAAATCTAAATAAATAGATTTATGTTCGTTGATAAAACGGAAGGTGTCACGACACCTGTAGTTTGCGGCATAGTTTTAGGCGCTATATACCATACCAGTCACAATAGTGTCGTAGTAAAAATTGACTTTTTTTGTGCTTTCACAATCTTTTAATATTTGAAAATACCCAACAAGCAAAGTAAACTTCAAATAAATCTTTAAAAAGATTTCCGAAATAAATATTAATCTTAGAAAATTCAGATTTTTCGTTTATAAAACGTTTGAAAATAAACGTTGCGTAATTGAAACGACACGTTGATAAAACGCTTATTAACTTAAACCTACAAAAAATATTTTAAAGAAAGCTTTCCAATAAAATAAATAACTAAGTTCTAATCATACTTTGAATGCTGCAACTTAAATCAACAATTACCAGATTGCGGAAGTGGTTAAGATGCAGCCATGATTTTTGCTTTTTCGCCGTCATTCTCATATAAAATCTTGTTTGAAGAGAATTGGAAATATTTTAAGTTGAAAAGAAAAATGACAAATAGTTTTTCTGAATTTTTATAAACATTTGCATTTCACTTTTAAATTGAAATTATTTGTAACAGTTTTTTCTTGAAGTTTCAAATAAATTAAAACTGAAAAAGCTTACATATCGCTTATTGTAGCAAGGTTACTTTAAATTATTTTGAAAAACATTTACAGAAATGATTGTTGGGTATGATTTTTATAAAATCCACTACGCTCATTAATACACGGTTGTGCATGTCGAACTAATCTCTACCTTGAAAGTAATACAATAAACACAAAAACACCAATCAGAAATAATATATAATATTGGATATATTTTTATAACAATGAGAACCACTGTTTGTGATAGTATATTGCTCTTGTTTTCTTCTTTTGCATCCGAGTGTCAAAAGAATTCGATTTACGTGCTCCCACAAAGCTACTAGAGTATTGGTGAGTGTTTGAGTGATCTCCACCAACCGCTTACGCTCAGCTCACTCTCAGTTGCATATACGAAAATTAGCTCCCAATCATCAATCGCCCATACATGGCAGCACCACAGCGGCAGTGGGTTCAGTGCCAAATTCGAACTATGGGAGAAAGCTGGTGAAACGCTTGTTCTCGTCGACTTTCCAATGAAAGTTTTGTTTTCTTGCGTGAATAGTTCTATAAAGAACAAAAATAATGCAAACGCTTGTAAATCTGTAAGCTGATTAACTTCAAAATAGATCACGTGTAAAATCGAGCTACCTGCTGTGCTAATGCGACTGAGATTGTGAAAAGCTTTTATGTGAATGTTACCAAAAGTTAAATCATCCAAAAGCCAATTTAAAGCAAAAGTGAGAAAATAATGTGCCTATTATTCGAAAGATAATTGCATGCTAACCAATGTATAATAAATGTGTGTGTTGTAAATAAATGTGTTCTCATACTGCCTACAAGCATGGCGGCTGCATCTATGAAACGGCTAGTGCGCTTCTTTCTCATTCTCCCCTCTAGGAATTGCTAGTTATAAACAGTTGGTACAATTCTGCAATATTTCAATTAAATATGTCCAAGTGAGCAAGCGTGAAGAAAAGCCTAACTCAAATATTACTGGAAAAACATTTTTGTGTAAATTTTTATAGGTGGATCCGAGAGGTATTATTTTTTGTAAAAGGTTTTGTAATCGTACTTTCACTTTCAATATTACCCTGTGGGGGGAATCTATAGTTCTGAACTGGTGCGCTTCTACTAGTTCGCCTTCAATCTCTTTTACACGTAATCAACTGTCGAATTTAACATGGCGTTGGAAATTGTCCGCCGCTGCATTACCTTTACAGTTCCAAACTAGTTAAATATTTGACAGTTTGGATGTAGTTCGCTTATTACTACTATTGCTCTAATTCTGCATCATTTCCAAATTCTCCTGTTTTGATGTAGTTAGTTTAAAATCAAAAAAACAATATTTTCAGAAGGCGCTCTCCACGGTAAAAATACACTCGGAGAGTTTAACAAATGGCTGCCGACGCGCGACCCCATTTTGAAAAACTTTTTCAACCCCTTTTCCATGCTAAATTTCCCAAGACTTGATCCTTGGACTTTCGGTGTGGAAGTCCAGCAAGTGTATGCTTTTCGATATATTTTTTACTTACGGTTTAAATTTACACATTTCTTTAACCCTAGAAAGCTAACCTTCGCTCACGCCCTATAAAACTATTCTTCGATTCGCCGAACATTCTTTAAAATCCTTTTTTTAATATAATTATTAAATTTTTTGTTTAATTTATTGTACGCATGTATGGACCAGTTTTTAGTGTTCAAAATAAAACATTTTTTTATTATTTTCCAACAATTCAAATATATATTTTTTTAAGTCTTTTAGAAAGGCAATCTTAAAAAGAGACAGAAAATTTCCAATAGTGTATTCGTCGAATCGACGAAGGTTACGTGTCTATGGTTAAAGAACATTACAAGAACAAACCAGTTTTCCAAATGCGAATCTAAGTGTCTTTTAACGATTACACAACCACCGGTTTCGAACTAGTGAAAATCTAATGTTTATTCCACTAGTTCTCATTAGCCACTTTATCTCTAATTTTTTCTCCCTAGTTACTGACTTCCCCACAGGGTATAAAGGAAAAATATTTAAACAAAAAATTATCCATGGAAAATCGGAAAAGTGTTGTCGTTTACAAACTACACAAAAATTACTTTTTCTGGTAAATTTCTTGGACTCTTTTTCTTATACCTACTGCACTAACAAGTGGGTTAGTATCTTCGCTAGTAGTAAATTGTACTACGTTACCACAAAACTGGTGTCAACAGCCATCGCTTGATTTCCTACTGGGTGACTCTTGCATCTTTTAGTGCGGCTCTATCGGATTTATATTCGCATTTTTCATTGTAATTTTTTTTTTTAGAATTTTACAGGTTAATGACGTACGCAAGCGTTGACTTCTAATCAAATTAACGGCTCTGTGTTGCTTTACGCTTTTGGCTATGTGGTATATGAATCTGTTGTGTGTGTATGTGCTTAGAGCCACTGCAAAAAATGTGATTAGTGTAGGATGACTCCGGCATGAGTCGCAAATGCACATGCGACCTAGGTATGTCAGTTTTGATCGCTCTATATGGGTAGAATAGTTCCCATTTGTTTGAGCATGTTCGATGCAGAGACTGATTGTACCCTTTTATGCTGTACAATCGGACGGGTACACTCTCTACCCCTATATGTATGCTACACAAATTAAAATTGACTTATTCCAAATTCGCCCAGTAGGATGAAAGGCCACTGTTGATAAAAAGGCTTAATCGCGAGCCACTCTCTTAACAGATTAGTCGCACTCTTTATTCCAGGGGATTAGCGGTTTAAATACAAATATACACATTTTCTAGTCTCGCAAATGAAAACCAAAAAATTAACGTACTAGTTGGGAAATCCACAATAAATTTAAAAGAAATTTAAATTTAAAAACAAAAGCGGAACTTAATTTAATTTAAATTTTTTGTTATTAATGACAATTTTTATTTATTTTTTAGTCAATTGCTTGTAGTGATGCACGTGTAGAGTATTAGTTTGAAAACTGCTCCACTCTAATTTAAAAGAAACTTTTATATTATTGCTTTTTTATACCAACAATATTTGTTGATTTACGGCCTGTATATTTTCAAGTATTCATGAAACGAGCTCAAGGCCAAGAATAATAATTTTTCACTTTTTGAGTTTTTATGAAAATTATTATTGTTTTTATTTTTTTAATAATCATTTTTAATTAATTATTAAAAGTTTTTTTATTGAATAGAGAAGGAAAAATGTTTAGAGACAACTGCCATAGCTTTTCTTACTTTTAATAATTAATTAAAAATGATTATTAAAAAATAAAAACAATAATAATTTTCATAAAAACTCAAAAAGTAAAAAATTATTATTCTTGGCCTTGAGCTCGTTTCATGAATACTTGAAAATATACAGGCCGTAAATCAACAAATATTGTTGGTATAAAAAAGCAATAATAAAAAAAAAACCGAGAGCACACGGTAAGGCAGTTCTGCTGATAAAACAGATCTGTCAAAAAATCCATCATGATCACACTACTAACTGCCAGATGGCGGGGTTTGTTCATGCATATGGTAAAGAAGAATAGAACTAGGAGTTTAGGTGACATCAAAAACCAGCGTATTGTTAGCTTAATGGTTAGCAATGCGTGCCAAAATTTCTCTGATGAGTGAAGTCTAGCAGCTTCCGAAATGGATCTATAAGAAAAGCTATGGCAGTTGTCTCTAAATATTTTTCCTACTCTATTCAATAAAAAAAACTTTTAATAATTAATTAAAAATGATTATTAAAAAAATAAAAACAATAATAATTTTCATAAAAACTCAAAAAGTGAAAAATTATTATTCTTGGCCTTGAGCTCGTTTCATGAAGAAACTTTTATTAAAATCTAAAAACATTTTCCAATCAGACAAAAATCTAATATTATTTAAAAAGCTTTAAAGTGATTATTGGAAAACGTTTTTGAAAATTATCATTTTTTAATTTTAACGAATTTTTTTTTAAAGGAAACCAATTTATTAATTTGTATTAAATTACCACTGACCGACCTGTTAAGTAATGATTACTAATCGTAATGATTACCGGTTGGATTATCTGTTTTCTTGATGATTTATTAATGATTGATTAAGATTCTTTTAACTTTTTAATGATTATTTTCAAATCATGATTTTTTCTGATTATTACAAAAATTCAAAATAATCAAAAAAAAAAGTTTTTTTGATTACTTTTGATTATTTTTGATTTTTTTCAGTATTGTTGTAAAATCACATAAATATTCACATCAACAATGCTGAAAAAAATCAAAAATATTAAAAAAAAATATAAAGTAATCAAAACAACTTTTTCTAAAAAAAACTCAAAATAATCAGAGTAATCAAAAATACTTTTTTTTTAATTAATAATTGCTTTTTCTTGAAAAATAATTAAAATAATCATTACCAATTAAAAAAGATCATCTAATTAATTCATTACTAATTACTGGCGGCCGCCGTGGTGTGAAGGTAGTGTTGCCGGCCTACCACACCGAAGGTCCATGGTTCGAGCCCTGGTACAGGTAACATCAAAAGTGATTTGAAAAAAGTTTTTCAAAACGGGGTCGCCCCTCGGCAGTGGTTTGGCAAACTCTCCGAGTGTATTTCTGCCATGACAGGCTTCTCAGCAAAAATTCGTCTCCTTTGTAGATGCCGTTCGGAGTCGGCAAAAAACTGTAGGTCCCACCAATTTGTAGGGAAAATTCAAATCGGCACACCACAAATTGGAAGAGAAGCTTGGCGCAAAAATCTCTTAGGAGGTTTATGATGATATACCTGTTGTATATCGCGCCATAGAGAGAGAATTACTAATAACAGGTCTGTCATTGACTTTTGACAAGTTCTCTACTAATTTTATTCCATATGGATGAAAAAAAATGTGAGCAATTTTTTTGCAGTGTGCTATTCTTAAACGTCTGAAACTTTTCTATTATTGTTCCTCTAATCTCAGTAAATAAAAAAGCAAAAAAAAATAAAAAGCAACAATATAACGTTTAAAGTACATTTAAAAATTTTTTCATAATTTAGGTCGGAATAAGTTTAAAAATATACAAATATAAATCTCGCCTGTTTCTGCACATTTTGGCTCCTTTATCGTCCAAAAGCTATCAACGCAATTGCGAAATGTTGTTTGTATTTTTTTTTTTTCTTTTTCCATCGTCGCAATTTTTACCCTGGCTCTTCTTGTTGTTGTTGTTGTTGTTAACAGTGCTTCGCCCTGCCCAATGGGCTCGATCACTCTAAATTGTCATCAGGCTCTTCTAACGGAAGTCCGAGGAAATGCGCAGTTTCCACAGGGTTGGACCAGAGTGATGTGGGTGTTAGAAGAGTGGGTTCAACTGAACAGGAAAAGAGATGTATGGTATCATGAGGGGTCATACCACATGCAGGGCATGTATTTGGTATGTTGGGGTTCAGTCTGCATAAGTAAGAGTTTAACCTATTACAATATCCAGAGCGAAGTTGTGCTAGTATGACTCTAGTCTCCCTCGGAAGTACACGCTCCTCTTCAGCCAATTCAGGTGGTTGAGTATTAATAACGGGATTCACAGGCCGAGATCTGAGGGATCTGTCTACCGATTCAGTGTGGAGGTCATTTAGAGCCGGCTATGGTTCCGCAGATCAAACGGCAAAGAGATATGATGCCGGATCTCATCGTAATGCTTACGGAGATGTCTCCTTATGTCTCTGGGGGGCGGTGCTACATCCAAAAGATGTCGGTTTGGATGACTAGGTTTGTGACAGTTCAGAAGGAACTGTCTACTCAAGAGTTCCGCGTGCTCTTGAACATAGAGCAATTTCGCCTCTTGATGGAGGTGAGACTCAGATGACATAAGCAGGCATCCCGTGGCAGTTCTGATGGCGGTGTTTTGGCAGACTTGCAATTTCCTCCAGTTGGTGTCAGAAAGGTTGGGCGACCATATAGGCGCAGCATAGTCAATAACCGGCCGGCCAATAGCCTTATATGTAGCAAGCAATGTTTCTTTGTCTTTTCCCCAAGTACTGCCGGCCAGTGACTTGAGGATCTTATTGCGGCTCTGTACCTTTGAGGCTATTGCGGCGGCATGACCAGCGAAGGTGAGGCCGTTGTCAAATGTCACGCCCAAGATTTTTGGGTGGTTGACAGTAGGTAGAGGTACTCCATCTACGTGGACATTTAACTCTTGCCCCATCTGCGCATTCCATGTGGTAAACAGGGTCGCCGTAGATTTAGTCGGAGACAGGGTCAGATTACGCTCGGTGAAGAAGCTGGAAAGGTCATGGAGGTAACTGTTGATTCTTATACAGAGTTCATCAATGGAGGGACCCTTGCCCGAGGCCATTATCGTGCAGTCGTCAGCGTAGGAAACAATGGAGACTCCCTCTGGTGGGGGGGGAAGTCTCGAAATATAGAAATTAAACAAGAGGGGAGAGAGAACACCACCTTGCGGCACCCCTTGTTTTATTCTTCGTGGTCTAGATTTCTTGTTCCTAAATTTGACTGTTGCCTGTCGACCATTGAGGTAATTAGCGGTCCACCTCTTAAGGCCGGCAGGGAGCGGTGTCTCATCCAGGTCTCGGAGGAGAGTGGCGTGATTGACCGTGTCGAATGCATTTGACAGATCAAGTGCCACGAGAACCGTCCTATGGTTTGGTGGATTTTGGTTCAAACCGTTGTTAATCTGCGTTGTAATGGCGTTCAAAGCGGATGTCGTGCTGTGATTTTTGCGAAAACCATGTTGATGATCGGCCAATTTTAGATTTGTAACGAAGTAAGGAAGCAGAATGGACTCTAGCAATTTCGCTACCGGCGAAAGGAGGGATATCGGACGATAGGACTCTCCTAGGTTCGCCGGCTTCCCTGGTTTTAGTAGGGGAACTACAATCGCTTGTTTCCATATCTCAGGAATAACGAAGGTAGTTAGAGAGAGATTGAAGAGAGCCGCTAAATAATTCTGTCCTTCTTGGCCAAGGTGTTTGATCATCTTCATGGCAATTCCGTCGGGTCCGATGGATTTTGAGGGTTTGGCCTTCATTATGGCTTCCTTAACCTCTGCGGCTGAGACGGCAATGGGCGCAGTAGAGTGTTTGTGTTTGCGCGCACGTCGGAAGGCTCTTCTCTTAGCCCTATCCGCAGGTGGATGCATTATAAACAGCCGGCAAAAGGAGCTCGCGCATTTCCTGGCGTCCGATTTGACACTGTCGCCGAAAGCAATGGCGACCTTGTCTTTGTGTTTGGTCGGATTGGATAGGGCCTTGACAGTCGACCATAGTTTGCCGACTCCGCCGGAGAGGTTGCATGTCTCAAGGTGTTGTTTCCACTTGGTCAGCTTGTGTTCGTTGACAATCCTACGGATTTCAGCATTGAGATCTTTTATTCTGGGATCTGCGGGATTGATAAGTCTCACTTGGTCACGTTCTCTTGCCATCGCCGCAGCTTCTGCCGGGAAATTCGGACGAATTTCTGGTATTCTGCCAGCAGGAATAAAGCGGCATGAGGCTGAATCAATGATCTTGCGAAACTCTCGTTCACCTTTGCGTACGTCCGTTGGAGTGGGTAAGGCAGCGAAGGAGCGCTCTGTATATTCAGTAAAGCGGTCCCAGTCCGCTTTGGTGAAGTTGATGTATGTTATTTTATCAGTCGTTATGAAGTCGGTCGGTCGTTCAACAGAGAGTAAAATGGGTAGGTGGTCTGAAGCTAACGTAAGCATCGGTCGCCAGATGACAAAGTTAATAAGGCCCGCGCTCGTTATGGAGATGTCTGGCGAGCTGTGACAGTTACCTGCCACCCTGGTGGGGGCATCTCCATTGACTGTACAGAATGCTGAGTTATCTATTTGGTCTGCAATTGCCTGTCCTCTACTGTCTGCTGGCAAGTTGGAGTGCCAGAGATCGTGATGTGCGTTGAAGTCGCCTAGGATTAGGCGGTTATCGCCCCTTAGCAACGCACTAATGTCGGGATGATAATCTCTAGGACAACACGTGACAGGAGGAATATAGATGTTTATGATTTGCAGGTCGGCGTCTCCTGACCGGACTGCTATGCCTTGGCATTCTAAGGTAGAGTCCCTGGGGTCGACGTCAGGGGAAAATAGATTGTATTGTACAGAGTGATGTGTGATGAACGCAAGGCCACCCCCAAGACCGCTGGGACGGTCTTTACGATGTACATTATACCCATCACAAGTTCGTAAGTCCGATCTCGTGTTCAGTTTTGTCTCTTGTATCGCGGCGATTTTGATGTTGTGCGTCTTCATAAAGTCAGTTATCTCCGCGATCTTTCCAGCTAATCCGTTACAGTTTAGCTGCAGAATTTTGAAGTGTGTAGGAGGGGAGGCGGGGGACATACTAGGCGTGAGGGACGGATGCGTTTGCCTAGGTGGAGGTAGGCTAAGGCCTAAACTATGTCGCAGTCTAGAGTTGACAGCGCCATGGCCGATGTTGTCTGGCGTGGAGGGCGGCTGTGTACTGCAACAGGGGGCTATGAACGAATCCGTCCAAAGGTTGCCGTTTGCGAGCCCAGAGCACATAAGGGTGTGACACAGGCCAAGGCAACTGTTGCACTTGACCGATGTCGCAGGCGTATACAATCTTTGCCGACAAACGGTGCACGTAGTGAAAGGTACTAGGAGGTGGTGTTCCTGACCCACGTGCAGGCTGGAAGCAGGGGGGGGCATTGGAGGCAGAGACAGAGGGGACTGACGCTCGGCGATGCTCATATCTGACCTATTCCGGGGGGAGTAGGAGTGTTGAGCGGCCGTGTGAGATGGAGACGCTGGCGTGCGTGAGCGACAGTCGGGAGTGGGTGAGGCAGGGATGGCAGCGGTGCTGCCAGTCGTGTAGACTGAGCCACTATTGTGACTATTGGAAGTAGTTAAAGGCGGTAAGGGAGTGCCAGAGCGGCGGCTACCGCGGGACGTCCTAGGACGTGTACAGCAAGGTGCCTCAAAGGTACTAAAGAAAGTACGGGGTCTGTGGATGGCAGGGTTAAGCCCTGAACATCCAGATTTATGTAACCATCTCTTACACTTGGCGCATTGTACCGAATACGACCGTTTAATATAAATTTTCTTCCAGCAAACGCAGCAGATCCAGTCTCTTGGTCCAGGGTTGGGTTCGACCCCAGCCCGTAACAAGAGACAATGGAGCAACCCAGCTGCAAGGGTTTGCTCCGAGGACGACAATTTAAGGGTGGGACGGGACAGATTGGACAGGGTTACACTGAAATAACAGCCCTTGGCCGGGTGAGAAAACCCGGGTCATTCCGGTGCGATAGAACCGGCTGTTGTGGGAATGGCTCTTCTTCAATTCGATCAATTCTTAATGTTTTGCTTGCTGTGCGTGTAGCAGACGAGTCCAAAAATAAATCATCATGGTACGACAAGAAAATCGACAGCAATAGCTACATACCCGGTAAAAAGAAGAAGAAAAAGAATACTCAAAATATAAACGAATTGCACCTTCAGAAAATATATGCTAAAAAATCAAAAGATGTTTACATTAGAGATGCCACGAAAGATTATTTGCACGAATACCGAATAATGCAATAATACTATTCACTACAAGCTTGACTTGAATCACCACAATTCAAATTAAATGAAAATAACAAATATCGGATTGCTACTTTCTTGGCCGCCGTTTCAAAAGAAATAGTAGGCAGCAGTTCAAAGAGAAACATCAAAAGCAAAAATACCCTTTTAGATGCGCTGAAAATTAGTTGTATTTCAGAAAACTTTAAATGTTTTTCAGATATTCTAATTGTATAACATTTTACTCCAGCAAATCTGAAATGTGTTTGATAAGAGCAAAACAAGTATTTGATGCGTGTCGGCTCAATGTGGGTCGCCTGGTCTTGGCCAGGTCTTGGCTCAAACTGTTATTTCTGTCCTGCATCTGAGGCCAGTGGTACGTTTAGTAACCCTATAACCGCAAATTTAGGGAATGGTAAGATATCCGCACCAACAACACCCAGATGAATGGTCAGCGGAGGACTATCTATCCTCTAGGTAGTACCATCCATAGTTAGTCTACTTTATATAGTTCTACAACGAAATCAAAAACAATTCTAGATTTTCTGAAGTACATTTGACTTATTCTGAAATTCATTTCAGCTTTTCTGCAGCAAAATGAGGTTTGTATTGTTAATAGTTGCCGAATATTCGTGACCTCACTCTTTTTCATACAAATCGTATTGCACGCCGCGTGAGAAAAATTGACAGTTTTTGTGTCAAAAACTTATTCAATTGTAAGACGATTCTGTTGTGATTTTATAGAACAAATTGCCATCAATTCGACTCTTTCATTACTCTTCCATTTCAACGCTTAGCTTTAATGAGAATAATTGAATAATGATATTGATGGTAGGGAACTCTGAAACTGTTAGGCCTGATAGTCAGTGAACGGACTTCTGCCACTAAAGTTCTAGATCTATCACATTTTTCTTCCCAATTATCTACTACATTTTTTGGTTAGAACTCTGCATTCTAGGTATACGTCTTGTCCGTTCTTAACAAAGTTTAAAAGTCGGTATTTTGCTACCTTTCCTCCATCGGAAGTGTTCCCTGGGTGCGGTTGGTATTCTCTCTCTGATGATATAGTATAGTAAACTTCTACTTTGAAGAAAAAGAAAATTGGTCCCAAACACAAAACATCGAAAGGATTTATCTTCTATAACGGTCTTAATAGCATAATACAGTGTTGTAGATCGGCGTGAAAAAGACTATCAGAAGAAGGCATCAATAATAGATTTTAGATGGCCAATCTATATATTTTTAGAGTTAAGATGACCTGCTGTAGCTGATACCCATTCGGGTACCATAAGGCGGAGGTATAAAGATTTGGTATCACAATGGGTTTTTGGTACTTGACTTAACTTGAGAACTATCACGTACGTTTCTTTTAAATGAATTTTGCAAAGCTGAAATATACTTAACGTGACTTGAAAGTTTGTTGTTTTTTGTTTATCTCTGTAGGTTTTAAGTAGGTAGGTTTTACATTGTCGAATAAAATGTATGCTTCCTTAGATAATTAAAAATTTTTTTTCCGCAGTTTTTCAAGTAAAAACATTTCTCTGGCTATTTTTTTTAATTTCAAGGAAAATAAAGTATGATTCAAGATTGTATGCTCTATCAAGGTTAAAATGCCAACTCCAGTCAAGTGAGGTCGATTCCATGCTATGTAAGACACCAACATCTTAAATATTTCACAATCTGCGACCTTCACTTACCCATTTATAGGAAACGACCTGGATAGTTTTAATTAATTAAAATATTTCAAATGTATTCGAAATTTTGAATGACTATCGCTCACTTCGGTCTGTCAGTCCAGCGATAGCACTCCTCACTGCACATTAGGGATATAGCGAATATTCGACTCACATTCTTACACCTAAGATTTTCGCATTATACATCACCATTCATCCCCATTCGCTTTAGCCAAAATCTAAGCGTATCGGCGTCATACGCACCGTAATTTCACTTTTGAAATATTTTCAGTTTGCCTGTTGAAGAGAGAAAATAGGTAATATCTATCTGCAGAAAATCGATTTTTAATTAAAGCAAAGTAAAAGTGTTCTTTCACTGTTTGCTTTTAATTTTTGGTTATTTTATTTTGCTTTTCGAGGCTGTCAATATATGAATTTGTATGTATATTTATTTAACTATTTTCTTAGTAGCTTTCTCGTACTTTTCACGGTTTTCGTAGATTTATGTGTATCTTAATTTTGAAATTGTTTATGCAGCTGATTATGGATTTGTGCGAGCGCAAGATTCTAAGAGTTTATATTGTAGTGGAAATGATTGCAATAAACAAAAGCTTTACCTCAGGGAGATGAGAAATCATAGGCTGAATTGAAATATTGGCCGTCAGTTGTTAGAAGCCTAATAAGAAAGATATAGAATTAAATCGTTTTTATATTTAGTTCGCAGTGGAAGGAGCAGATATTTCGGCTGCCAGTATATTCTAGATGTTAACAAATTCGGCAGGTGAAACAAGGCAAATTCCCTAGGCTCAAGTACTCGCTTATATCTTTTGTTTGACGCTGACTTTGTAAAACCACATTCTAGGGCTATCCGTTTAGACATTTTAGTAGTTATCTCAAGATCCTTACCTTACAGCGGTATGATATATTAATACTTACCATATATACAAAAAAACTATAAAAATCTATTGAACCATTTTGGAGAAGTTCAACCACTAACACAAGATTTTTATAAATTATGTTTTAATTATTGTCATCATCGACCCCAATTCTAAAACCTGCCTAGTCTAGTCCCACAGAGTTGCAAACATTATTATTGATGCCTTTTAAATTCAATTGATTATGCAAATGCAATTTACGTTCATTGGATTTCAACTTATGATAGAGTCATTCATTGCACGCAAATTAAATAACTATAAAGTTCGTTGTACAATGATGTGTTGTTGACTCGTACAAAAAGATTTTTTATTTGATTTTATGCAGTTTTAATTGTATTCAAAGGAAGATAAATAAATAAACAGTGGATAAATACGAAAATCTTTGATGGCAAACATTTTAGCCGTCGTAAATTAATTATAGAAAATTGCGAAGAATAAGAAGAGATAATATGTTGAATTTTAAATCGCATATTATTGCTGTTGTTGTAATTGCAGAGGAAAAAGTTTATATGCACGACTGCATCTTCCTTTAAATACATTCGGAGTCGCAAACATATCGTGCCGATGCACTCACGTGCGAGCTACTTCCTACCTGTTTTTAACAAAATACCATTCCACCAGACCTATTAAATAGTCATTACTAATCCTAATGATTACTGGTTTGACATATTGCTTTCTTGAGAATCCATTCAATGATTGATTACCAATTACTTTCAATTTTTAATGATTGGAAATTTAATTTAAAAAAATAATCAAAAAATAATGATTTTATACAATTATTAAAAAAATCAACAAAAGTTGTTTTGATTATTTTAGTTTTTTAAAATTTTTTTTTTTGATTATTTCGATTTTTATCAGTATTGTTGTAGAAGCACATAAATATACACATCAACAATACTGAAAAAAATCAAGTACATTACCTATATTTAAAAGGTAATCCAAATGTTTTAAGTCGTTTTCGAGCTAGTAGCAGAAATAGAAAAAAAATTGAGCAGAATTAGCTGGCAATCCCAGACGGTAACCCTACCAAGAAATATTTTTCTTTTGATACCCATATTAGTACACGGCTAAAAGCTTGAGCCTAAATTTTAAACCATTCGGCGGTTTAAGCAATTTTTTAAAAGTTTTTGTAATAAATTCCAAACTTTTCAATTACCTACACCAATTTTCAGTTTCTTGCGGTTTAGATTTTAAACTCAACTGAAAAAACATGTTGTATCAAAATTTCAAGACAAGACGAGCACAAACAAAATTTAAATGGACAAAAATGTAAATTGCAAAAAAATTTCTTAAATAAAAGTATCAACAACTTTCGATAACAAACAATAAACATTAGATATACCTACATACACGTAAACGCCAACAAAGAACTCTGGAGCCAAAGTTGCTTCAAATTGACACCGAGCATTCTATATGGTACATATAAACAATTATATTTATTAACTGTTATATGGATGCTAGAAATAATGCACAACAAAAATTAGTAATAAAAAGAAGAAAACCAGACAAGTCACTTAATATCAAACAAACATCACTTGAACGATCGGTGTTGATCAACAATGCTTTGATCGGTTGGCCAGCGCAGTGCTAAAGCAGTCATTGGCCGATGAATCCACTACAAAAGCAGTCATCATTCTGAGCCACAAGCACTCACACGCATCATGTTTTAATAATTTAATTGATCTTTGTCTGTATTTTGCAACGGGGATCATTACAATCATTTACTGTCTTTGAGGACAGAAAGAAAACAAAGTCATCCGGTGCGAGTTCAACTACAATTCGAGTTGACTTTGATCCAGTGTTGGTGATGGAGGAAAATAAACCAGTTTTATTTTCTTTTTGCACTTCTAACACTTTTTCTGTTTTTTCTTGGGAGCATTTGTTTCTCTTCCGCTTCGACATGACGGTGTCCGTTGTTTTTTGTTCTTCTCTTCTTTCTTTGCAAATATAACATTTTAGTGCGTTGTTTTCGTTGATTTGCAAAATAAAGTGAAGTTATAAAATATATTTGTTTTAAATAAAATATATAAATGGTCGACCAGCCCAAGGTGATATTGAATGAAAAAGGTAACCTTTGTTCTCAACTTTTTACAAATTAGACTCAAATATGGCTCAAACTGCTGCACAGGAGATCATAAATAGAGATCTTGAACTATTACCAGTTGGTTGTTTTCGTTAAAAATATAATCGTCACTGTTCTTATAACCATATACGCTTTCTATGGAACGAAGAACTATCCCAGCTTTTAACTCCGTGTATGAATATTGGCGCAGTGCAAACATAGGAGACAGTATTTCCTCCTATACTTCTGAGTGAAGAAATTATCGACTAATTCGAAAAATAGAAGCAAATAAACTTTGTGTGTAAGTTATGTTATTGAAAGCCCAAAAGCGAGAAAGAGTCGATGCCGCTGGCGCAATAATAAGAAAAGCTTTATATATGGTATATTTGGCTTATATTCAGAATATCAAACAAAAACTATATTACGAATTGAAGCGGACAAAAACAGTTACGTAGAAATTCCTTCCAAAAACTTAAGTTAGTTTTCGTATGAGGTCCTCAACGCAAGTATACTCGAAGCCCCTAAACCTGCTGGGCTGCGCTGTTGTTGTGTTAGCGATACGTACCCTGCCTAGTTGTTACCTAGCATTGTCATCAAGCTCTTATAACGGAAGCCACAGAAACATCGCGACTCCAATAGGGTGGGATCAGAGTAAAATTGGTGTTAGAAGAGTCGGATCAGTTAAGCAAATTAATAGATGGTTAGTGTCATGAGGAGACACGCCGCATACCGGGCGGACATTTGGAATACCAGGGATCAGTCTGGATAGGTAAGAGTTCAATCTGTTACAATATTCAAAACGAAGTTGGGCCAGCATGACTCTTGTCTCCTTTAGCAGTTCGCGTTCTTCTTCGGGAACAGGTGGAGCTTGCGTCTGAATGACAGCATTTACTGAGCGAGAACTGACAAAGGGCTGTTCTGGGTCGTCATACTGCCTTTTACATTCAGAGTAAATTCTACAAATTCAACGCTGGCATCAAGATTGGTTTTTGCCACCATTTTGTTTTAAGAACTAGCATATTTACATATTTCAATATTTTATAATTCTCGTACTGGGTTTCTTCTCTACGTTCAACCCAGGGAGGCACAACTAGGCCTACTTAACAACTATGATACAAGTAGTGGGAGCTGAGCGCTTCTACTATGAAACATAATTTAATTTTTTTCAACTTTCAGTTAGTGCCTAGTCATATCTGCAGCTACCCCATAAACCATTCTTACGCATACATCCACATCGGACTTATTTATCAGAATCCCATTCGGGAATATCACTCTTGGATTGGGGTTTATTTACAAAAACAAATAACTTGACAAACAAGACGCAATATTAGAAACAAGAAGACATAATAGACGTGCAAAAAAAATTTAGGAATAATCCTCACCCCTGAGTTTTAACTGAAATGTCGGATCTGTTGTTTTTAGAGTTGGCATAAATACACACGGAAGGAATCACATTTACACTTCAATACCACTACTAACGTCATCAGCATTTATTTACGTCCATCCAACGTCGAATTCAAAATATATATATGTTTATAATGTTTTCTTGTTTTTAGTTAAAACTTTGAGGTCCAAAAAGTAAAAAATTTTGGGGTCCATCAGCTATTTCGACCGATCTGCCGACGGGTGAAATGTAATAGATCATGAGAAATTTAATCAATTTAATCATAATTCGGCAGTTAATTTCGATAAAGTCAATAGAGAGCATACAACTCTATACAATTATTCCCCGGCTGCAGTTACGCCGAAATAGCTAATAGTCTCCGTTATCAAAACTACCCAACAAGCATCTATAATATAAATGCGAACGTTGAGGGAAATTGTCCCACTTTATGGCCAAACTATACATCTCAGGTATTAAGAATGTAGGATATGTATGGATAGCTATGGCCAAACTGCAGTACCGTCAATCAAAAAAACTTAAAAAAAAAATTATAATATAGCAAAATTTGTTTAAAAATGACACCAACACAAATGCCAAACATATATTCACACTATAGAGCCGTAGTTGTGTAAGTAGACATGTCATGCATGTTGTTGCATTACTCTTGTGATCGGCTCTCACTGTGAGTGCGAACAGTTAGAAGTGGACCAATGAAAAACAACCCTGCCAACCAGCAATGGATAAAAATCCGGGTAAACAGTGAGTCGCCCATACCAAAAAAGTGGGCAATTTTGTTCGGCGGGGTTCAGTTTTGCTCCATGTTGAAAATGTGTTTCCCTGTACGTGTGAGTGCATACTTTTAGGCACTTGTTTCCGTAAATGTTTTTAAAAATATATAGAAAACTTGCAATAATAAGCCTTTTCCGTATCAAGTTTATTTTAAGGTTTAAAATGAACTTGTTTCAAATTTTCTAAAAAAAAATCTAGGATAAAGTTTTGCAAAACAATTAACTGAAATGTAGGTGTTTAAAAAATCCAAAAACTTTATTTCATTCATTAATTTCTGAAATCCAATAAACCATCAGTCAGCTCAGAACAGAAAACAGGATCAAATTTTTAAAAATGTTATAAGATTTTTACTGAAAAGCGTTCGGTGACACAAAACATTTGCAGGGAGAGAGCACATTTTGACGTTTCATTGGTAGAGAGAGTTGCAAGTTTTTACTGGGTGAATTTCATTCAGTAAAACTTGCAAGTGAAAAACAGCGGATAGTGACATAGAAAAGCAAAAAAAAAAAAAACTTTAAAATTTCAGCCATTAACCAATCCAAAAAGCTCTTCCGTTTTGCTTGTAAATTTTTACTGATTCGTGTTCGGCGGAAACTTTTTACTTTATGCGTTTCGAGACAGTTTTATGTCATTCTCACTTTACTTTCTTTGCAAGTTTTGTCACCGAACACAGCCATTATCTTGTTTTTATCATATTACAAGTATTGTATGTTTGATTTTGAGAGAAGCTGTGAAAAAATCTCATTTTACAACGAACGTCATCGGAAGCGCATACAGACCCCAACACAATGCTTGGTCATCTATAGATAGAATAGTGTAATAGTTGCGCTTCTGTTTTTATAATTTTTATACTCAGTTGTGCATAGCACACACAATACATATGTATATTATAATATTCAAGCTGGATACGAACTTCTCTAATAAATCAAAATCATTGGGCTAAAAAAAATTTATTCCGTCTCGTTAATGAAACGAGCTATTCTTTCATATTTACATTCATATATATTTTTATATCCGGTACTATCTCAGAAACGGCTCAACCGATTTGTGTGATGTGATTGTGATGTATTCTCTGACTTTTTACTTAAGTGTTATCATTTATGATGTTCCTACAAAGCAGCCACCTATTTGAAATTGTTTAAAACATTAAGTGAGACATACCCATGTGGGTATCAAACGAAAGGAATTTTAAGTCGTGTTTCAACAAAACAGTTCTAACCAGCTTTAACCAGTTTGAAGAACCTTTGTAGATAGGTTATCTGCTACATAATAAGCGCTCTCACTTTAGTGTTGGTACTAGAAATGTTTTTACAGAGTTGCCACCTATATAAAATTTAGAAAATTAAAATCAGATATACCGATATGGGTATTAAGACGAAGGTATTTTATTTTATTATATTATATTTCAACAATGCTATTCTTGGTTGGTTTATAGCCTACGGTTGCCACGTAAACCTCTTATATATATGTATATATTTTTTTTTATCCATTATTAATTCGAAAACGACTTGACCCTATTATGTAGATAAGTAATATTAAGCATTTTAAGCCCTCTCCTTAAATGTTGCCATTTGCACTGTTATTTACTGATGAGTATCTAGAACAAACTATATTATACGGCAATCTTAAAAAATTACGAGTGAAGCTCTGTCACCCAGGTACTATAAATTATAAACCGTCTGTTTCTAACCACACCCTACACTATATTTAACATTGTCTATATTGGAACAGCTTCGAAAATCAAACTATTCTCCAAAATGTTAGGGAACTATTTTCAAAATTATTATAGAAATTGTAAACACATCTTTATGTTGCCAAAATGCGCAACTGAGGATATTATGATCGGTGTCACTTGCCTTCTCTATTGTTGTCTGTTCTGTTGTTCAAGCTGTTGCTAATTCACTAGTACGAATAAATATTTTAGCGAACTGCTTGTTGACAATGTTAAAACGTCACGAACACCAATTGAAGGTGTTGGTTGTTGTGCTGTTGCAGTCTATTGTTGCTGTTGTTCTTCTTGTTGTTGTTTTTGTAACGTAACGAGTTTTTCACGACATTGATGGCGTTTATTTACTTCTCCAACTTCCAGGTAGCTCTTACCTGCAAATTTCTCCACTGCCAAGCAAGATCTCCTCCACTCTAGGAGTCATGTGTCAGAGCGTGGTGTTTTCGAGCAGCTGGCGGAGACACGATCTCCGCGCTAAACATTCGATTCGATTGTTTAGAGCGAACAACGTTTGCAGCGGTTGGCGCGTGAAGTTCAGTTTTACTATTTGTTTTGTTTTGTGTTGTTGTTATTATTTGGGTTTTTTTTCGTGCAAATTTGTTTAAATCATTGTTGTTAGTGTGTGTTTATTGTGTAAGCTATTTAAGGTGATCACCCATTTCATTGTTGTTGCTGTGGCAATTTACATGCAAAACAGCTGATTTCAGACTTCTTTTATTTCGTCTGCATTTAATAACAGAATTTGGAAGAAAATTTCTCTAAAAAAGCTTCATCAGCTGTCGTTTCCTCATGAGTTTGCTGTGTCAAGCGATGTAGTGTGTTCTCTTATCTTTCATTGAAATTGTGCAAAATCAACAAAAGCAACAAACTTCAGCCGAAAAACATTGAACAAAATAAAAAGGAGTGAATGATGTTGAATCAAAAAATCATAATAAAAAGCCCGCGATCTTAAGCATTATGAAGTGTTCGACAAAAAAATATGCTCGCTTAAATGCAAACAAAAATATTAACCAATTGTTAACTCCATAAATACTAAACACGACAAGGGCAGCAGCGTCGGCGAACGTGAACGCAAACGCGACATCGACAACTTCCCACCTCAGCCGGCTCATTGTAATCAACATCAAGCCAGCATGGGAATCGGCCTCAGTACATTAGCTGACGGTATGAAATTCCATTTAATTTTTACTTTTTTTTTTTTCTTTTTTGTACCAACAATTTTTGTTGATTTACGGCCTGTACATTTTCAAGTATTCATGAAACGAGCTTCAATAAAAAAAAATTTTTTGCAAAAAGAAAAAAGGTATAACTGCCAGCTAAACGTATTTTGTCTGCGTTTTCGTGGATACTTTTTAATTCAATTTTGTTATTTTTGGCATTTTTATTGCTGTTTTCAGACTTTTATATTTCAATGATCATATTAATTGACCATGGAAAATTAGAATTGAACAAAGTAAACTGATCGAAATGTTGCAAATTATTTGTGTGAAGTTTTACGTTGCTTAAGGGCATTGGATGAACCATTGTGAATTCCTACAAGTGGCGGATGTGTGACAAACACATTCACAATAGTAATAGCTGTGTTAATGGTTCCGTTATTATGTAGCTGAACAAGCAGTCTTAATTGTGCAGCACACTTACGTTCTATTTCATGCACTCTAAGCAATGTGAGCATCTAGGTGGAAGATGAGGTAACCAACTCGTAAGATATCTAGGTATCTACTCGGGTTAAGGGCTCGCCGCAGCCCTTTCGCAGCGTCTGTGGTGCCTAATTTGGGCGTCTGGCTTAGAGCAACCGACTATTTATATACATATGTAAACGTGTGCGGTGAACTTGGGCCACGGCACGAAAAAACAACTTCCTATGAGAACAAGTAAGGAGGTCTAAGTTCGGGTGGAACCGACCTATAGAGGTTTTAAACTTTTTTTACTACTATGTGGGCAATCTTATAAATTAAAATGAAAGTCTGTGTGTCTGGCGTCCAAAGTACTTAACCGATCTTTATGAAATTTTCACAGTATGCGTCGTATTAAGTTTCGTAATTCTATCTTACACCGTTTTGAAGTTATTAACAGTCGAGTTGGAAATTTGCTTGACTCATAAGTGGGTGGTGCCAAGCCCACTTTCCAAAATTTTGCAAAAATCATATAAAGAATAAGAAAATTGATGTAAGTACCAAATTATATTATTATACCTGTACGAGTATCAGTTAATTAGACATGGGCAGTTCAATATTTCTACCTATTTTCCATATAACTTTTACGAAGAAGTAGGCGTGGTCGAAAAGCGATTTCGCTTATTTGCCATGGGTGCATTTATCACAACAATAGTATGCCTCCTACGAAATTTCGTTACACTAGCGTAAACGGTTCTGAAGTTAATAAGAGTCAAAGTTGGAAAATTTCTTCACTCATATATGGGCGGTGCCACGCCCGTTTTCTAGAAATTTGGGAAAATTCTCAATAGGACAACTAACTTAATAAATCTATCAAATTTCATTATTGTTGCTGCTGTTATTATTGAATTAACCCATTTTATACGTTTTTCGAAATTTTTGATATCGAAAAAAAGGCATTTCAGATAGCAATCTACCTTGGCCGGAAAGCAACTTGTGTGCCAAATTTCATTCAAATATCTCAATTTTTACTCAAGTTATCGGGTCCACGGACGGACGGGCATGTCTCAATGGATTCCTTTGTTCATTCTTAAAATTTTGATATATGGAACTCCATATCTATCTCTATTATTTTGTACCGTTATATGACCAAAACTATAATGCCCTGTGTACTAGTACACGTTGGGTATAACAAGGTAACAAAACCTTCGGTAAGAACTCTATTTACTGTTGACGACCCGGTAAAACGATATAAAATCATGTACCTGGAGTGTCCGGACCGTTTTAAGGAATTGTGGCTGGCTAATGGTCGAATTACTCTAGACTTACAACTAACTTTACTTGACTTAGTCTAAGAACTGAGAGTCAATTATTCAAAGTGTCATCTTTTTGAATTTTTTTATTTGACATATTGCTTTCTAATTGCCATTTGAATTTTTCTATCACATCTCTTTGCCCATTTCAAAGCCGCTTTTGACAAGTTGAAAAGGAATTGATTGTATGCTGCCATATCTCAATTTGATTTCCTTGCCAATGTTATATCGCTTGAGTTCATCCCAAGTATACATATGAGCTCATTCGTATAGAATTTCCCGAGATTGCAGAATCCATATGTGCACGATTACATGTCTCAAGAACAAATTTTAATCATTTTTATGAATTTATTTACTTTTTTACACATTTTTTCACAATCAGTGCTTTATTCGCTATTAATTAGTTTTGTGCTCATACATACCCTGCAGGAAAAACGAATTCCTTAACAAATTACATTGAGAAATTCATACAACGAGAGCTTAACTCCAACTGCATATTATCAATTTAAAATTATATTAAAAAAATAATTTGTATCCAAATATTTCAAACAACTGGTCTGACGGGTCCGGTTCCAAGGGAATTGGGTTCAGGGAAGGATAGGTTACGAGTGAATAAATTTAATGTAGTTGATTTAACGAACTAAGAATTCTTAATTAATTAACCTTTTCTAATCGTGAGGGTTCTTCCTGCTAATTGAAGCTGTATCAGCATATACAGCTGTGTTCAATATAATAGTAGTAAAATTAAAATCGATATCATTCGAAAAAATAAGAAGTAGTTGTGCTTTTAATAATTATCATTTAAAATATAGCGAATTCCCTAACAGAAACCACATAAAAAGGAATTTCAAAGTTTACACAAAGTTAAGGAAAGTTAATTAAACTTTAAAAAATTACCATCAAAGCATTTAAATTTTTTGGCAGAATTTCTAGAAAATTTTTGAGTACGGAGTTTTATAAACCAATCAATTTACGTATAACACTTGGCAAGTTAAGGCTCGCTACAAAATTTCTCTGACTTTTAAGAATTTTTTTCGTAAAGGGTGTTGAGTGATTTCTTTCATACAAAGCACAAAGAAAAATTAAATTAAATTAAAATTAAAAGAAAAAATCATTAAAATTTTGATGTAAAGTTTTTTAAGGTTTAATAAAATTTCCTGAATTTTGTGTAAACTTTGAAATTTATTTTTATGTAATCGCTGCTATGGAATTTGCTATATTTTAAATGAAAATTATTAAAAACACAGTTTTTTTATATTTCGTAGAACGATATCCAATTTAATTTCACTACTATTATATTGAACACAACTGTAAATTGTTTGCGAGAACTATATCGAAAATTGGTACGGATGGAGTTTCTTGACCACATTTTTACTAATCGGTAAACTAATTTCAAACAAATGTATACCTGAAAATATTTGGGTGAAAGCTGTTAAAAGAACCATTTAGTATTTAAATTCATGTATTGAATTATCAGAGAGTATGCTTTTTATAAAAATGTTCATGTATGAATATGAAAGGTGGGTTCTTCTCAATTCCACCTATGTTCGGTTCTCAGTTCGTTGATATTATGTTTAGCTTCTATTCATATCATGTCTCTGTTTTTACTATCGGTTTATAGGAACCGTTCAAGTGTTTTTATTGATCTTATTGAAATTGAATTTCGGCTCAATGGGATCTATATATCCAACCTTTATGAACGAAACTGTATTCCCTATAAATTGTTTTTTTTTTTTTAACTACGCGCCCGTATGCAATATATTTTTCATTTAATTAGTTTCGAATGCACTTTTTGTGAGAATAAATTCTGAGTATGAATTTTTTTCAGTGCTGCAATATTAAATAAAAAATTTTGTTCTAATTTTTTCAGTGTAAATTTCTATAGCTTACTTGAAGCGCCTAAGTTTCATACCGAAGGGCTCTTGATTTGCACTTTCATATGAGGGTTATGAAAATTTTGTCTGTACTTAAGGTGTAAACTTCAGCGCAAAACAAAAACAAAAGTGCTACAAGCGTATATGGATTGGGCAATAATTTCAAATACTTGTAAACACATATTAAGTTGTGTGCTTGTATTTACAAGGTGGCGCAAAAGTAATCCTCCTATCAGAAAATGCTATAAATTTTGCGATTGGCCCCTAAAGTCAGTTCTCTTTTGACATTTGTGTAGTAAACACATGCGAAATACACGTTAATAAACAATGTTACGCTACACTGCTCCAGAACGCGGAATATTGCTGACTATTTATTTGACCAATAATCGGTCGGTGAAAAACGGTTACTGCGCAAAAGTAATCCTCCTATCAGAAAATGCTATAAATTTTGCGATTGACCCCTAAAGTCAGTTCTGTTTTGACATTTGCGGAATATTGCTGACTATTTATTTGACCAATAATCGGTCGGGGCCAAACGGTTACTGTGAATGGTGAGCGCTACAGAGCAATGATCAACGAGTTCTTTTTGCCGCAACTTGATGAATTGGGATTGGAAAACATGTGGTTCCAACAAGACGGTGCAACAGCACACACTGCACGTGCCACAACCGATATGCTGAACATCGGAAGCTTACTTTTACGCCACCTTGTACTTTAGAAGTCGAAATGCAAGTATTGTGGTACTTATACTTTGTACTTAATCCTTTTAAGTCTTGAGTACTTGTACTTATTTGGTAAAAGTACAAGTAAATATTCAGTACTTTACAGGTCTGTCGCGAACACATACACAATTTTCACATAGTCACATCTGTTTTCTTTTTTTAATAAACATACATTTTTACATATATTTAAGTATTGTTTTTCTTACTTAAATTGCAAGAACCATATGCTAATTAACATGTTGTCTTAAATAGATTTTTATAAATCAGACCAAATGTGGGACATGGCTGCTTCTTATTAAGTATTTACTTAATTATGTATTCAGCAATACATTTTCTTACTTTTGACGTTTTTTGACTAAGGAATTTTAGTATCTCTGGCTTATACATATATTTTAACATTAGAATGCTTCATAGGTAAAAATAGTTTTTTAAAATGGGAAATGGAAAACTCATACGATCAACTTATTAAGAATAAACGAGAGCAAGGCGGTGTTATAAAATAAAGAAATGATATTTGAAGCTCTGTAGGACTGTGGCTGTTTTGGCATTAGTTTCGACAGCGAAAATAATGCCAGCCTAGAGATTCAACGAAGAATTAGACTAGGCGGTTAAGCGCCAATTTTAGATCATCATCATATTAGCCCACTATTGGACAAGTCTAAACCCATTAGAACCAGGGATCACCGCTTTATTATGTCCGGAGTACTCCCTTTCGAGTATGGGATTACTCCCTATACTTCTGTGTATTACCATATAATTGTGTAAACTCCTTTTTAGCATTGGTTGTCCTAGGGGGGCGAGTAATAGAAAACGTCCCTTTCACCTCCCAAAAAAAAAATAATGGTGTTCTTGTTATTACTTTTTTATTTATCGCAATTAAGTAATGTGGGAGCTTTGGAGAATTTTAGCAAACCACCCAGGAGAGTAATCAGGGAGACATTTCACATTCCTCCTAAACGACCAATGAAAGATCTTTGGATAATCATGCCTCAAACCTTCTATGGAAGCAAATGGAGAAATGGAAGCAATGGAATAGAACTCATAAATACGTCACATTTCAGCAATAAGAGATAAATTATATATAACAATAGTTATTTTAATTTAAATCTTTATTTAAATTGTGTTTAATTCTCATATTTAAATCAATTTTTTTTTTATCTTATTGTACTAATGTTGTATAAAATTTCTACGATTGCAGCTTTTTCTTTCATTTTGAAATTTTTGTATTGTTTTGTTGGCAGAAAAAATCGTCAGGATGTCTCCCCTATTGCTCCAAGATTGGTAAAATCGGAGCACAGAGTGTAAAAGTCTCTGTTATTGATCTGAAAGCAGTGTGACCAGGTTAGCCTTTTCGAGGCTAGATTTAGCCTTTTTTTTTTGTCCTTTAGCCTTTTTTTACTCTAACCCTTTTCTTGGCCCAACAGCATATTTTTCACATAAATTAAAGTTAAATGAAGGTAGTATTGATAACGAAATACAGAAAATTATTCGTAAAAGTTGTCAACTATTTTTAATGCAATGAACCCTTTACGAAAGATACATTTTTTTTAGTTGATAATTCTTTGAAAGTTAGAAAGCCGGGTGTATTTTCGCACTTTCAAGAAGAAAAGTCTAGGTATCTTCCAAGTCAAGTAGCATTGATTGAGGTGCAGTGGCGAAACCTAATAACCGTACAGTGGACAAGAGTAACCTCTACCATAGAATTTTGGGCGGAAGTCCGAGCACATAAAAATTCATTAAACGAACCCCAATTTTCAGAACTGGTCGAATTCGTATTTAGCTTTTTGGTATTACCTTTCAGTAATGGGGAGGTGGAAAGAATTTTTTAAAAACTAAGTTAAGGAACAAATTAAAAATTAAAATTAACTTTTTAATTACCCTTTTTTTTTTTATTTTAGCTTTTTGTTACCTTTTTTTCGCCGATTTATCCTCTTTTTTTCCTATCACCTGGTCACACTGTCTGAAAGAATGTTAAGGGGAGTACTCTCTTAATCATCGCTTGGGGATATCTCTCCTTGTCCTCCACAAAGAGTAGCATAAGAGGTTTTCAAAGAGAGTACTCTCTTATTCTTCGCTTGGGGATATCTCGCTTCAAGTTCTACTTGGAATATACGTTGTATTGAGTACAATGTACTTCATTGTCTATATAAAAAGATATATTTTCTAAACCTATTGGCTAATCATAAAAGACTTTTTTTTTTCTAAATACACGTTTTCATTTAATCTTTCGCACACCATCCAATGCACAATAGCTCGCTGCGGAAATGAAAAGGAAATATTTTAGAATAGGTGCTTAATAAATATTCATGGAAAATCAAAATCTATTCGGATTACACAAGTATTTGTTAGTTAGCTTGTGGCCTCTCAATAATGCATGCTGCTGGGTATGTACGTAGGTAATACATATATTTTGTACTGAGTAGTATCAGGGTGATCTGAAAATAAAAATGATTAAAAGAAATAGAATTGTTAGAAAGGGTACAGGGTCTTGTTTGTTATCTTTTGTTTTTATTGTATTTAATAACTTTTTATGTCGCAAGAAATCTGAAAATGCAGATATATATGAAACGGCACATTTCTTGTTTATTTTCTCTCATCTCTGTTTCGATTAATTTATTTCTGGTTTTTCTGGCATTCAACTGCACTACGAAATTTCTTATTCATCTTACTACTAGCACTGTAGTACGCGAAAGGTTTTGAAGCTAAATTGCTTTAAGAATGGCGATTCGTGTATATATTATGGCTTTTCAAAACAATGTAACACCTATAATGAATGTTCGTAAAATGTATCGACGGAAGATCGCCAAAACTCAGCAAATATTTAAAAACGCCCTATCAAAGAATTTTCTTGAACAACGCCTTACTTTAACATTATTTTCAAAAACGCCCTTTTTCAGAATGACTTCACCCTATCGACGTTGAGCAATATCAATGTAGTTTCAATGCTCGGTAAGGAAAGTGACGTCTAGTCAGGGCTAGGCATCGCTAACGCAACAACAAAGACAATGAATTTCAAAACATTTTCAGTTAAGATACCGCTTTTTTGAGTCAATTCAAGGGATGTTGCTTCCTTCAGTTAAATTATGAGATAGAGTGTTTTCGCAAAAAAAAAAAATCTGAATTAGGCCGGTCGTGAGAAATATTCTGTGATATTTCGATCTTCAATTCAGCCATCGATATTTTGATTAATTTTTTTATATGAATGGAACTAAACAAAATTAAAAAATTAGACAACGATGACTCATTATCGATTTAAATTTTGTTTTGAAAACCAAAAATGTGTGGTGTGACTAAAATCTTTGACCACAAAATTTACTATTCCACATATTTTAAAACGTGTTTTCGGGATCACCCTTATGTATTGTACACACATATCCCAAATATAATCTGTAGTATTAACTCTTTCCGGCCTTCAATTCAAATTCGCATTTTTAAATGCTTTTCTTTGTGTTCAGTTTATATTATTGCTCTTCACATTCTGATTTATTACTTAAGTTTCAATATTTTTTTTACAAAAAGCTGTTGAAATCGCTATTTGAAATACAGAAGTACATACAGGTTTATATATATATTTACTATCCTTTTGCTTGTTGTATTCTTGACTTTTATCTAAGCTAAGTTTACACATGTATTAGAACATTGGCACAATCGTTACGTATAACTAGTTATTACCTTTCTAATTGAGGGTTTCAAATTTTCTACGTGGCCATTTCTCTGTGTCTCTTCTCACGAATGTTACAGATATGAAGTCAGCGTAGGTAGCTTAGAGATGTTTATTTTCGGGATTTTTTGACTTTCAGGATTTGAAAGTTAAATCAATTAGTTTGCTGCAATTTAGTATTAGTTTTCGCCAAAAGTTACACCAAATTTTTTTGTATTGAATACATATATCTGCAATCTAGATAGAACAATAAGCAAATTATTTAACAATTTAATTACAAATGACAAATGTATAAATGTATATTTACATGTAGAGGAAGAGAGTATTAATAACGTGATAGTATATAACAGAGTTGGATGAGGGGCTTTTTTTTTGTTTTTTTTTTGCACCACATATGGCATTCATAAAAGATGGAATATCAAGTTAGAGTATTTCATACATTTATTAAGAAAATCATTTAACCAAAAAAATAAAATTACATAAAATGTTTAAAATTTGAAACATGTATTTTCTGTTTATTTCATACATATTGTTATATTAATTTATAAACAACAGTTTTATTGAAATTTCGTAGATATTAGTATGATGTAAAATTTAATTAAATGCAAGTGGCAAAATAATTGGAGTTATGTTGCTCATAGCCTTTGGGAACCAAGACATTTATAGTGACTATAAAAATTTCATATAAGATACAAATAAAAACTCATTTCTTTTGGATCAATGAAAATTATTTCATCTGGATTTAGTTGTACTCTATGTCATATAAAACCAGCATTTGAGAAGAATCTTTCTTCCCAAAGCATTCGTCGATGTTTTTGTTGTTGTTGTTGTGGTAACGATAAAAACACTCCCCGAAGGTTTTGGGGAGTGTTGTCGAATTAACAGTCTTGCGGTACTGCCCGACTGTCGTGGTAGCGATTTATGACCAGTGAAACCTTCTAGGTCATGTCACCCCTCCTTCCGTAAGGAAGGATAAGATGGGTAATGAGAGGTGAGAGGCATCATATCCGTAGATCAGCCATCGAGTTGCACGTCATTACCATTGTGCATATTAGTCGCCCTTACGACCGGTATGCCTACCTCGTGCATATTCTAAACCCCTAACCCGCAGGGTCGCTAAAAACAACAACAACAATAAAAAACTTTCTGCCCTCAATCTGTGTTCCCATTACAAAAAATAGGTACCTCCGAAAGGTATGTTTATTTTTGTGTGGTTTTCAAACTTTTTTATCTAAAAGGGTTAAGTGCAAATATATGCCACCTTTCGGCCCATCATTTCGTCGACTTTCCTTGGCTTCAGAAGGGGCGAATATTTACATTATTACATTTAAAGAATTAAAACTTAAAAAAAATGTCCATAAATAAATCACACATATTTGGTTTTTAGTAGCATATTTTCCATCCCGAAATACACAGGATTGTAGGAAAGAAATTTCGGTACTTAAAAAAGGTCGCAATTACGGGATTGGGATCGCTAACGTAGCTACATACATACATCAGTATGTGAATCCAATAAATTCTTGATATGAGAAGGCCAGTTAATTACCGCCTTTCTCTGTCGTCATAATTCATTTATGGGAGATTTGAGGGCTGTAGGCAGGTTTAGTAAACACAAATCTAACCATATTACAAACATAAACTAATACAAATATTACAAAAACAGTGCATCATTCCTAAATAACTGACTGTAACTGTCATTTGTAATTGCAAAGAGCTAACTGCTAATAAAAGTCTCATGTAAACGTAGCAGCTATTCTATATGTAATATGAAATACTTCTAACTAAGGTGTTTTAAAGTCAACCCAACTTATTCATATACTGAAAGGTCACCAGTTAGCAGAACTGTGGCTTAAAGCAATATTTTACGGATGTATGAGCTATGAAAGCTTATGTACTCTCCGAATGAAATCTAGTAGGCATCTAACTCTAGAATTAATATCTTATTCAGACCAGCCACTCTTAGGATCCATCCATTTTGGTTTACTCGAAGAAACTGACCTACTTTTTTCGCTTAAATTATTTGCCATCTCTGCAGGTTCTCTAGCTGCTACAAACTCGACACAAAAGCTTGAAGTTTGGTTAAAGAGTTCTCTTACTAATAACGCGAACTCTTATTGATTTAGCTGTTTTATTCTAGAATCTCACTGGTACACCCGCTGGGATTTATGTCACGGAATCATGTTGTTGTTTTTCCAACAAACCGCCCTAGAAGCTTTTGGTTATGTCGCTCAAGCGACAGTGCTTTACCGAGTACGAAGTACATCGAACATTTTAGGGCCTGCCGCCCTCAGCTTTGGACTGAGAAGACAATTGAGAAGTAAAGTCCTTTCTCGACTAATAAAGAAATTACCCTTTCGAGTATTCGAGAGATTTATGAAGCTTTCCGCGATGTAAACTCCTAGTATCAGCGGAAATTTAACGATGGGGCTCGACGAGTTCGACAAGGTTAAATTGAAATAAGAGTCCTTGGTCGTCTCAAAAAAACCCGAGTCATTTCGACGAGTGGTTGCGGGAGTATAAAGGGGTATCGACTGAGATAAAAAAAACCGGTGGAGGATGACTGGAACTTCCTTCGGTGTATATGGAAAAGCTACCACCTAATCAACCCTACTGTTGTGGTCGCGCAGCGATCTGTGTTACCATTACGAAAAGTCAAGAATTGCCATTTATGCTGATCATACTAGACTATTGAACACTATCTAGCATATACATTTTCGCTGAGAGACGTTGGTCTGCCATTTCAGCTTTTTATGCATAGCTATGCCTGAATAAGTCGCCTAATCGGCCGACTATTTTGTTCTGGTAGCTTCACAGGTTTTATTTTATATCGGTTAATTTATACGACGAGTTGCACCTTAGGTTACATAGAAGCGGGGATAAATCACCACCTCGAGTGTTAACATTAACCAGTGATGAAAGTATTTCCCTTCAGTAGTTGATAAATCAGTTACACCAAGGACCTATTCACACCCAGATATGTTAATGAGTTCTTTAAGGTTCCTTCAATGTACAGCAAGGCCACAAATTGGTAATCCTTTTCCTCCAAGTATGCTTCAATATTTACTTTTGAGGTACACATAAGGTTGATATCAATTGTAGTAGTGAGGAAATTGCTATCTCCAAGGCTTTGAACGCAAAGGGCGAAAGAGTGATCGGTCTGTTGAGAGTCAATGAGGCCATATAGATATACTGCAGACAACCAGCTGAAATCTTCAGAGTGTAAATGAGTTATGCAGGGATAATCTCTTATGGTACGGTAGCCTTAAAGTATTTAAAGCGTTTAACAGTCCGTTGCAGGCAGGTTTGTTGCAAAGTGCTACAAGTACATTCTGCAAATTTCCAGGAATCCAGAAGCAGCTCTAGGGTTTCCCCTTCTGTGCTTGTGCCGTCAGGTCTCTACAAGTAGCTCATAGACGAGCGCACCTTAGCATTACTGTGTCGTCGACACGTTCGTCTACTTTGCAAAAAATGTCTGGAAATGGAAGTTTTAACTTTATATAAAGACAAATATCTGTATGGAAAACAAAACGGCAAATTTAAAAATTTAGGAACGGTTGGACCGAATACCTTTTGCACGTTCATGTCAATGTCAATCATATGTGGCTTAGTTAGAGTTAGTGACCATGAAAATGTTGCACAGTGTAATAACGTTTGTCACGAAAAGAATTGTTTTCCCCCAAACCCACTTTTATTTGCTTTATCACACATATATACTTATGTAATTAAAATATTTGAAAATGCTCACCGTCACTTCATTTCTTTGCAGATAATGACGTTGAGAATGTACTCGCTGAATCTCAGGCAATTGTTATGAGCGCCTCTCAACAACGTCAACAACAAATAATTAATCAACACATGCTCGATTCTCAAACGTCTGTGAGTAGTGGCGCTTCAATACAAACTGTTCTCCAACAGTCGATTTACGGCAGCACCACAAGCACAATTAGTACACAACAAATACAAAGTTCCGGCAGCATATCAAGTAATAACAACACACCGGCACATCGAGCAGCAACGCCTACAAAGATAACAACACAACAACAACAGCAAAGTACAACAATTAAATTTAGTGGAGCAAGCTATAACAGTGGAGCTAATATTAACAGTGTAAATAACAGTAACGGAACGTCTACAACACAGAGTGTTTCATATGCTACAGAAGCCTTAATAACATTACTACCGCAAAGACAAGCAACAAATCAACAACAACAATTGCCAGCAGCTGAGTGTATAAACTCTCTGCTAGAACATATAAGTCCAGCGGCGGCGGCAGCTGCTATGAGCGGTGAAGGTGTTTTGAATATAGCAGATGTTGCTGATTTGTTACATCCGCAACATGCCATCATAACGGGTTAGTATGCGCAACATTTCATGTTTAAAGTTATTTTCATTTATGTACGGATTTCTTGTTGCACTTTTAGGCGGTCGCTCACATGGCGGTTGTCCGCTTATCATATTTCCGGACAATAATAATTTTAGTCTGTTGGAGGAGGCGGATTATCAGAAATTAATTTTATATCTCACATCAGTGCCATCGTAAGAATAACGCAATATATTATTTTATTTCTTTGATGATAATTATAATTTAATTTCTAGGCTGCAAGATACCGATTTGGGTTTTCAGTTAATTATCGACCGGCGAAAAGACAAATGGACTTCGGTAAAAACAGCGCTTCAGAGAATATCGGTAATTTAGTTTGATTTTAGACGACAGGCGTTAAACGGGAACTATTATTAAGTTCATGCAAGAAGATAATTATTCAACTGTTTTTCCGAAGATTATGGCAGATTGTTAATAGGTCGAAATTATTGCCTAACGTCAGGTACTGAAAAAGTATTCAGCAGCTGGGTATTGGCCTTTCTCTTGATTGGAATATGCAGCTTATCTACAACTTCCGTTTTACCTTCCAAGGGCGGCAACATTTAGTCGGCTAGGTGATTTTTTGGCTCCAATTGGAATAACCAAGATATACTCCTACAACCAAGACATACTCCATCGGTTTTTTTTATCAGAGCAGTAGGGAGCTCCGCTATCTTTTGTTGTTGTTAACAGTGCTTCGCCCTGCCCAATGGGCTCGATCACTCTAAATTGTCATCAGGCTCTTCTAAAGGAAGTCCGAGGAAACGCGCACTTTCCACAGGGTTGGACCAGAGTGATGTAGGTGTCAGAAGAGTGGGTTCAACTGAACAGGAGAAGAGATGCATGGTATCATGAGCGGTCATACCACATGCAGGGCATGTATTTGGTATGTTGGGGTTCAGTCTGGATAAGTAAGAGTTTAACCTATTACAATATCCAGAGCGAAGTTGTGCTAGTATGACTCTAGTCTCCCTTGGAAGTACACGCTCCTCTTCAGCCAATTCAGGTGGTTGAGTATTAGTAACGGGATTAACAGGCCGAGATCTGAGAGATCTGTCTACCGACTCGGTGTGGAGGTCATTTGGAGCCCGTCTATGGTTCCGCAGATCAAACGGCAAAGAGATATGATGCCGGATCTCATCGTAATGCTTACGGAGATGTCTCCTTATGTCTCTGGGGGGCGGTGCTACATCCAAAAGATGTCGGTTTGGATGACTAGGTTTATGACAGTTCAGAAGGAACTGTCTACTCAAGAGTTCCGCGTGCCCTTGAACATTGAGCAATTTTGCCTCTTGATGGAGGTGAGACTCAGATGACATAAGCAGGCATCCCGTAGCAGTTCTGATGGCGGTGTTTTGGCAGACTTGCAATTTCCTCCAGTTGGTGTCAGAAAGATTGGGCGACTATATAGGCGCAGCATAGTCAATAACCGGCCGGCCAATAGCCTTATATGTAGCAAGCAATGTTTCTTTGTCTTTTCCCCAAGTACTGCCGGCCAGTGACTTGAGGATCTTATTGCGGCTCTGTACCTTTGAGGCTATTGCGGCGGCATGACCAGCGAAGGTGAGGCCGTTGTCAAATGTCACACCCAAGATTTTTGGGTGGTTGACAGTAGGTAGAGGTACTCCATCTACGTGGACATTTAACTCTTGCCCCGTCTGCGCATTCCATGTAGTAAACAGGGTCGCCGTAGATTTAGTCGGAGGCTTTCTTTTGTTAAATCCGCTTTCTTCTTCTATCGAATACCTTTTGAGGCAGAGCGTCTTCATTCACTCCGGCATATAACATGACCTAGCCAGGGGTGTTTTTGTAACAATGCTCCACCCTGCCTATTCGTTGTTGTTGTTGTTGTTGTTGTTGTTACTGTGGTAACGAGAGCTTCTGGGGAGTGTTGTCGAATTAAGAGTCCTTGACCGCATTTGAACCCGGTACGTTCTGGTACTCCTTTGCGGTACTGCCCGACTGTCGTAGTAGCGATTTATGACCAGTGAAACCGTCTAGGTCATGTCACTCCTACTTCCGTAAGGAAGGATAAGATGGGTAATGAGAGGTCAGAGGCATCATATCCGTAGATCAACCATCGAGTTGCACGTCTTTACCTTTGTGCATATTAGTCTCCTTTTACGACCGGTATGCCTACCTCGGGCATATTCTAAACCCCTAACCCGCAGGTGCTTATTCGTCACTCTTCTTACCTAAAATTGTGATCAGTATCTTCTCACGGAATCAGGCACTTCCGACTGGTTTATAAATACAGATAGAAGTAGCGCCATAAGGACCGTTGTTTCCCTCGGAAGTACGCGTTTCTCTGCTGCAGAAGGTGCAGCTTGTGCCACCACTTCGGGCCGGATCTGGCAATGTAGTTTACTTCTTCTGTGTAGATGTTATTTCGAACCTGTCGGTGCACTTTTGGATCAAATGGAGTTTTGTGTGATGACAGATCTCGTCATAAATCTTACGGAAATGTATCCTTACTTTCAGAGGAGGAAGCAACGTCATTTGGCTTTGTTGTTCTTGATTCGATGGAGCGTAGGTGCCACTGTGACTCGGCTTTTAAGTTGAGTAAGCTCTCTAAATCGTTTACCAGGTCGCTATTATTCTCTAGTGACCCAAGACTTGCTGCTTCATATACCTTTTTTCTAAATAGATGTCTCTGATTCGTCTAAGCCCCATGACAGAGCAACCGACATCGTGAATCTGTAGGCAGTGCCTTTCTTTCTGAGGTACAGGGGCATTCCTCATTGTACCAGTTTCTCTTCTGTGCTGGTTTAAACTCTAATGCTATGTAGTAAGAGTAGAATATGTATTGTGTCTTGGCTACCACAAGTACATGTTCCAGGTTGGGCTTGTTTTCAAAAGTGTTTCTCTTTTTTTTTCATTTTCATAGATCTACTTTCCTGGCATAATACACGTAGTCTATGTACTCCGCCCATCGGGTCTCTTTCAGAAAGCCATATCTGAAGTTAGCACAAAATTTTCCAAAGATGAATATCGCTTTCGGCTGGTTATCTGTTCGGCGCTCAATGATCTACATGAATATATAGACAAGAGTCAGCTGACACTGGAAATGGGCGGGACGCTTATATATTCACATCACGAGTGGATACAGCAGCGGATAGTAAGTTTAAAATGTCAAACTTCAAAAATATATTGGTATTCTATAAACTTTCTGACTTCTTCACAGGCACTTGAGAAATTCTCTAGTCTAACACATCAAGTCTCTACCGAATTGGATATTTTCATACAAACCATACATGACACGGAATTTCCCAACTCTGTAGAAGCCACACAAAAGCTGATCGATGTGCAAGGAAACGATTATGAACGTTTAAAGGTTGTTCAAAAGATTATTAGTTGCAAATTATTTTAACTCTAACATGTTTAATTTTTAAACGTAAATGCAGGAAGAAATATTAGCCGCCGCTAAACACGGTGAAACTTTGTTAAATAACATCAAAGGCAATGAAGAAATCAAGGAATTCTCAGAACGCACCGGCAATGTTAGCGCAATCGAACGGTAAATTCTAAAATTTATTTTCTCACTTAACAGTTGGTGTTCTCTATTTACATTCTTTCGTGCTTATTTGCTTACTATTGAGTACTAATTTCATTTTCTATTCACCTACTAACAATGGTTCCCATGATGATCCCTCCAATCAATTATTCCCAGCAATATTCTTCCTCTTATAGTCCCACCCTTTTCCAATCATAATCCTTCAATTAGTCTGTATATTCAACTTTATTATAAACTTTTCTATATGGTACAGTATTTTTTTTTTGTAAGTAATATTTATAACTAGCTCTGCACTGGTTTTGTAAAGGAGATTATCAATTTTGATTATAATTGTTAATTAACTTCGGTAACACAATTTTTTGTTGTTGGTGATTTGTTAAAAAAGAAACTCATAAAGCACTGCCGTACTTATAAACAATATATATAAAATCGACGGTTGAGTAGAAGATCATAGTTTTTCAAAATATTTTTGAAGAGTGCCCAATGTCAGAATTTTTTCAACAGAACACTCTCCCAGCATTTGATTCAAAAACAACGCTGAAAACAAATTGAATTTTCGTTGAGATAGAGCGTTCCTGAACCAAGTTCTGAAATATATTTTGAAATAGGGCGAACTTCAACTCAGCCCTCGAAATATCGCCTTATGTATGTATATAAGTATTCAAAAGCGCCCTGTCTCAACGCAAATTGAATACATTTTCAAGTGAGAGAGCGTGTTTTTGACTTAGAATGTACCCGAGGTGGGTATGCTCGTCGTAAGAGGCGACTAAAATAAATATCGTCCCCGTTTCCGTTTCTCAAGGAAATATTTTCCACGGCAGTCAGGCTTGTACCAGACCATATCCGTCAAAGGACCGCCAATAGCAATATATTCCTGTTTGGTCCGCCACGTCGCGCTGCTACAACAACATCAACGAACAAGATCTACGAGTATTATTTCCTAAACAGGGTGAATTTCTGTTACAATGGAATATAGGTATTTTGAATCGAATTCATTTTTTTCTCTCCATATTACGACTAGTCCGAATAGCAAAATTTCAAGCCGCGCATCAGCGCGCATCAGCTTCATTCAAAGGAATAAAATGGAAAAGCCAACGTAGCAGCTGAATTATGTCAAAGTCTAACATTTTTGTAAGTGTTAACGTTGTTTTTCACTTAAACTAAATTCTTTGCTATTTCAAAATTGTGCTAGCTAACAATGGTCTAACACAGAATGTTCTTCATTTCACACTAAAGTTGTGTCAACATTTCAAGGGGCTGGATCCCCCTAAATGCGTCCTTGCTCGGAAGTTTGCTGATACCCTCGGTATGTTAGGCCAACACATAACCCATTTGACGACTGTCGATTTTATACACTTGCTTTCTTGTCTTAACATTTCATATCATTTAAAGGAAAAGTCTTTCAATTATTTTTTTAATTATTAGTTCGATTGCATGACAACACAAGAGCTTAGTTTGAGTCATTCTTTATCCGTGTTGCAAATATTTCCATATACATTTTTGTTGTATATCAATATGTGTTGTTGTTGTTTACCAAAACTATATTTATGTACACATGCACCTATATGTATATATGTCTATACAAGTTAATATTGTTGTTCTGTTAATGTTTCTGTGTGTATATTTACTACTCAGACTTTAAATTAGTATCCAGTGTGACCAGGTGTTAGAAAAAAAGAGGCTAATTGGTCAAAAAAAAACAAAGATTAGAAAAGGCTAAAACTGAGAAAATAAGAAGCTAAAAAAAGTCAGACATTTTTTTACGAGATCCATTTCAAATTTTTTACTTTAGTTTAAACTATTTGTATATAAGGCTGTATACATAACTTTAAGGAGCTATTCTTGTTTCAACACATATCAGGCCCAGTTTCCTTGACTAGGAATTTTTTGAAAGAAATACATACTGTAGAGAAATCACTACAAACTAATTAATTTTATAATATTTTCTTCGTAAGAGCTTGAGCCTGCGTACAAAGTTTGTGTATTTATCACAGAGATGAGATCATCGGTAATTTCAAAATCAGTGCCACATTTTAACGAACATCTAATATTAAGCAGCGAGTTAAGTACAGGGTGTTTTTTTTACAGGTTTGTTTTTCGAATAGAGATAAAACTGGCATTTTGTGGTCAAATCTGGCAACTCTAATGTCATTTATGTTCAGTTTGGTTTGCCATTTCATCATGAACAGGTTGACAAAAGAACAACGCTTGCAAATCGTGCAAATTTATTTCGAAAATAATGGTTCAGTTCGCGAAGTTTACCGTCCATTTTATGGTCGACATAATCGTCCATCAGAGCAATTAATTCGGTTAACCATGGATCGTTTTCGCACTACGTTTACTCTATGTTATAATACGCATCCGCAGAGACGTCGAACAGTGCGCACCGAAGAAACAATTGCCGCTGTAGAGCAAAGTGTTGAAGAGGACCCGAATGAATCGATTCGCCACCGTGCACAGCAATTGGAGCTTTGTCCATCAACTTTATGGAAGATTTTGCGCAAAGATCTTGGCTTGCGACCTTACAAGATCCAGCTTGTGCAAGAATTAAAGCCGCGAGACCATGCAATGCGTCGTGATTTTGGTGTATGGGCCGAAAATGAGATTGATTTCGATGCTGATTTTCATCGCAAAATTTTGTTCAGTGATGAGGCTCATTTTTGGTTGAATGGCTACGTCAACAAGCAAAATTGCCGCATTTGGAGTGAAGAGAATCCACATGAGACCCTTGAAACGCCATTACATCCACAAAAACTGACTGTTTGGTGTGCTCTATGGGCTGGTGGAGTCATTGGGCCATACTTCTTCCGCAATAATGCTGGAGAGGCAGCTACCGTTAATGGAGACCGGTATAGAGCCATGATAACCGACTATTTTGTTCCCGAATTGGATGGCATGAATGTGGATGAGTTGTGGTTCCAACAAGACGGCGCTACATGCCACACAGCGCACGTCACAATCGATTTATTGAAGGAAACATTCGATGAGCGCATAATTTCGCGGAATGGACCTGTCAATTGGCCACCAAGGTCGTGTGATTTGACACCATTGGATTATTTTCTTTGGGGATATGTGAAGTCGCTCGTCTACACCAACAAACCAGAAACGTTAGGGGAATTGGAAGCCAACATTCGTAGCGTTATTGCCGACATACGGCCCCATATGCTCGAAAAAGTGGTTGAAAATTGGACCTGTAGAATTGGCTTTATTCGAGCCAGCCGCGGCGGCCACATGCCCGAAATCATATTTAAACATTAATGGCATAAAATTATCCTTCCAATAAAGCCAAATTGATGGACCTTAAAACGATTTTCTTGTGTTTTATTTCAATTCGAAGTTCTATACCCCTAAAAAAAACACCCTATATTTTAATTTTTAATCTATTCCTTAACTTAGTTCTTAAAATGTTCATGGCACTAAAAATTCTTTCAACCTCCGCATTACTGAAATGTAATACCAAAAAGTTAAATACAAACGCGACCAGTTCTAACAAATTGGGTTCGTTTAATAAATTGTTATGTTCTCGGACTTCCGCCCAACATTCAATGGTAGAGGTCACACTTGTCCACTGTTCGGTTATTAGATTTCGCCACTGCAGCCCAATCAATGATACTTGACTTGGAAAATACCTAGACTTTTCTTTTTGAAAGTGACAAAATACATCCGGCTTTGTAGCTTTCAAAGAACTATCAACTGATAGACAAATTTCTTCTAGGAGCTGGAGTATGGGTGGATTAGAAACACGTCCTTTCCAACCACCCTCGTCATTGTATCTGCCATTCATTTATTCTATTTTTTTAACGGAATCCTGTCCATTCCGACAGCATACAGCATACTTGGCGGTGAAGCACTGGAGGATTGGAAACGCGTCCTTTCCAACCTCCTGACAAGAGTTGCTCATAACTGGTTCCGACAGCATAAATATTTCCAATATTTTTTGTAATAGTTAATAAATGTATTATACTAAGTTTTAGGCTTGAAAAGCCGTAAGAATAAATATATAAATAAACTGAAAAAAAATTTATGTTTTGTAAAGTGTTCATATTCTCAAGTAGGCGATGTCGCAATTGGATTATCAACTCCATTAAAAATACTTGGCAATTTTTACGAATAATTTTCTGTATTTCGTTATCAATACTATTTTCAATCAACTTTAATTTTATATATTTATCGAAGTTGCATGAAAAATATGGTGTTGGGAACAGAAAAGGTTTGGAGTAAAAAAAGGCTAGAAAAAAGTCACGAAGTTTAAACCAAAAATATGAGGCTTAGTGACAAAAAAAGGCTAAATCTAGGCGCGAAAAGGCTAACCTGGACACACTGTTAGTATCCCTGTAAAAAATGCGTTTAGTCTAGGATGCATCCGGGATGAGCCGCAAAGGAGATGCGATTAATGCCAGTTCTGATCACTTTGTATGGTGTTTGAGTTGTGCCATGGAGAAAACAATTGTACCCATTTTACCCAAACGTGTGCTTTTAACTCCTAGAAGTATGTTACAAAAACTGGAGTTGACTTCCTCCCCTATGAGTATGCTGCACTTATGTATATTGAACTATAGCCAATTGAAGATTGCAGGCATTCTACACAAGCCAATTTTTTTAGCGTGAATAAAATAAAATAAAATAAATTCTTTAAAAATTTTAAATTTTCTTTGAAAATCAAATGTGAACTTGTCGCTTGTAACCAAAATTGTGAACGCTTATATTTTTTTTGCTTGCTTATTTCTTTGTTGCTTTCAATTAAAAAATCAATTTAGACTAGCAAAAAAAATTGTATCTAACATCGAAATGACGAATAAAATGCGAGTAAAAATCGCATTTTTTGTGAGAGTGGTACAAGAAATTTGCAATACTGGCAGTTCTATACGCATTTACCTCCTAAAGGTTTTGGCCATCCAACATAGCTCAACTGGTGCCGATTGGAGACCCCCCGGGGTTGATAGTTGGGCTCTCTGGGCTCATCTTTGTTAATTCGCACAACAAGGCATAGCCAGCGAGACCTCTAGGCTATTATTCTTTGAACTATATCGACGCTTGGGTAAAGCTCGTACAGCTAATCATTAAATCTTCTTCGATACTCGCTGCCGCCAACGCATAGAGATCCCAGTAACTTGTCACAGTCATGTTTTGCTTGGCATCTAAAGAATAAACTTTTATGTATTTGGGAATTTGAGTTGGGGCAAGCTCAATTCAACCTACTTAGCGGATTTAATTTCGACAAGTATTACCAATGTAGAATTTTATTTAGCAAATATTAAGGCGAGAGTATAGGTGATCCATTTCCATTGCTATTTACAAACGATTAATACTTTAAGGAAGCTCTGTACAGTAATTTCGCTTATATTTTTTCTTAAATAATCGACAAAATTTCACTAATCGGATATTTAAGCGTTTTGATTACTCTCGGATCAAATAATTAATCTAGTTTTGAAGTTGACATGTTCGATTAATTGAATAATCGCAATGTGCCCTGACCAAGTAAATGCTTTGAGAGCATGTGGAATGACCTTAAAGGTAAACTTCTGGGTAGAAAATAATGTAGGAAAACCTATACTTAACCTAGCGCTACCCGGGCTGGCATCATTATCGTTTTAGAACAAGGATCAATTCTATCAGAAAGAACAGGAAGCCAAGAATGAGACTCCATTGAAAATATATGTCACAAGTTAATCAAATCTAAGCCCCGAAAACTAGGCAAACTTACACAAAATAACGGAGAATGTATAAGTTACTTAAACCAATGGAACAAATAATTGATAAGTTAAATGTTTATATACAATCAAAAAACAAGTACGGAAGTCTAAGTTCGGGTGGAACCGAACAGTATATACCTCTCTCTCTCTTTATGGCGCGATATACAACAGGTATATCATCATAAACCTCCTAAGAGATTTTTGCGCCAAGCTTCTCTTCCAATTTGTGGTGTGCCGATTTGAATTTTCCCTACAAATTGGTGGGACCTACAGTTTTTTGCCGACTCCGAACGGCATCTACAAAGGAGACGAATTTTTGCTGAGAAGCCTGTCATGGCAGAAATACACTCGGAGAGTTTGCCAAACCACTGCCGAGGGGCGACCCCGTTTTGAAAAACTTTTTTCAAATCACTTTTGATGTTACCTGTACCAGGGCTCGAACCATGGACCTTCGGTGTGGTAGGCCGGCAACACTACCTCCACACCTCCATGGCATTCCAATTTACGCAGGTCTATTTTAATACTTTCAGTTCGTATTTGCGTTTAAATAGACAGACGGACAGACAGATAGATGTATCGAGAGACGGACATGGCTGCATCAACTCAGCTTATCCTCCTGATCATTTCAGTATGCGTACAAACATTTCATGTTCATGGAAGGTATGAATATCAAAAAAGATATACAACTTCGCTTTTGCAGTGGGGTATTAACTACTTGCACGGATATTTTACTTTTTATCCTGAACGTTTTGATATATATCGCGATACGTTTATGCCGAATGAAGTAATATGTGTGCGTAACAAAAATAGATATAAAAAAGGGCGTCTTTTATAGGCGACAAAGAACTCAACCGATCTTTATGAAATTTTCACAATATATACTTGGGTTCACTGGGTACAGCATAGACAGTATACAGTTTTGGAAAAATGGGCGGAGCCACGCCCTCAGGCTATATAAAGTTTAAGTTCATCATAACCCCGAACTTTTTTGGTCTAAATTTATGAAATTTGGATATATGTGTCAGTTCGCTGGGCACGACACCGTGTGTGTATAGCTTTGGGAAAAGCCCCCAGGTTATGTAAAGCTGCAGTTCGGTGAAGCTAGGAGTTTATTTGGTTGAAGTTAATGACATTTTATATATAGATGTGTTCTATGTATCAAAACGTCAAATCAACGTCTACCGGGTTTGCTAGTATATTGTAAAATGGCGAAAGCAAACAACGTATTTCAGCATTCTTTTATAAAACTGAGAAGTGGGCGGCGCCACGCCTACTTCTTCAAAATTTACAAAAATTTTTTGCGGTCGAGTTTTTCTTAAAAAGCTTATTATATGTGCAAAATCTGATTGATATAACTTGCTTGGTTGTAGAAATAGCGCTTTTTAAATTTTACAAACAAATTTTGCAGAACTATGTTAAAAAACTGGGTTTCGCCCATTTTACAGCAAACAGTAACCTCCTTTGTAGATGCCGTTCGGAGTCGGCACAAAACTGTAGGTCCCACCAATTTGTAGGGAAAATTCAAATCGGCACACCACAAATTGGAAGAGAAGCTTGGCGCAAAAATCTCTTAGAAGGTTTATGATGATATACCTGTTGTATATCGCGCCATAGAGAGAGAGTAACCTTTATATATAGAAAATTATCACCAAATTTCGTTTCGACAAATCAATTTTTGGCGGAGTTATGGCATAAAAAGTTTTGTGGAATAGTCCACTATAAAAGGGGCGGGGCCACGTCCGCCCATTTTTTCCTGGAACTTTCCTTGCATACCTGGAAACCTGCGTGCCGAATTCCGTTTCGATATCTTGAACGGTTTTTGATTTATGATTAATATTATTTCTAAATTTGACTTAATCAAAAGTGGGCGGTGCCACGCCCATTTTCAAAAATTTCTTGAAAAATTTATTTTATGGCTCAATCTCAATGTATTCACCAAATTGTATCCTTATAGGTGTATTATGTGCTGAGTAATCACTTATTTTGTGTTTTCGATAAAATATTCTATATATAAAAAGTGGGCGTGGCTATCATCCGATTTCGTCCATTTTAAATAGCGCTCGGAGATGAGTGCCAAGGAACCCGCATATCAAATTTCATTAAGATATCTCAAAATTTACTCAAGTTATCGTGTTCACAGACGGACGGACGGAAGGACATGGCTTAATCAATTTCTCTTTTAGTCCTTTAGTCCTGAACATTATACATAAGTCAATATCTATCTCGATTCGTTTATGCCGTTACGTACTGCTGTTAGGCGCCTAAAGTTAATATACCTTGTGTGCGTAGCACTACTGGGTATAAAAAATTCTGTATACCTATTATTTTTCACAAGATAATCTTTTTATTATCATAAATGTTCAGTTAATTGATTAAGTTCAAAGAATTTTCTCAATTAGTTTTGATAAGAAATGTTTCATATTACTGAAAGAAATTTTGTTTTAATTGCAACGTTTGTAAAGCTATTATATGAAATCTAAGTGCACCTATTATTTTGTCGTAAGTGTACATCTATGTAAAAATATAGAATCTTATATTAATACTCTCAATTTTCGCAAAAAAAAAGGGATTAAAAAATATACTAATTTGTACAGCAACAACAATGCAACACTCCACACCTTTCTTCCGTTTTTGTTTTCTAAATTTCAAAAAAAGCTTTTGTAAAACTAAACCTCTGCCAAAGTGACTTTTAGCCAGACCTGTTACATTTGATTAGTAATCAATTAATTAGACAGCTTTTTTAGTTGGGAACTATTATTTTTTTTTCAAGAAAAGGCAATTATTAGTTGCTAACTTTAAGAAAAAATAAAACAAACATAAAAAATAAAAAAAAAATTGAAAAGAATCAAGAAAAATTGTGTTGATTACTTTTGCTTATTTTATACTTTTTTTTTAATTATGTTATTTTTTTTGTTTATTTTTTAGTATCGTTGATGTGAATACTTATGTGCTTCGACAACAATACTAAAACAAATCAGAAATGATCAAAAAATTATCAAAACAACTTTTTTTGATAATTTTTTTTTTTTTTAGTAATCGTAAAAATCAAGATTTTTTTTGATTTATTGGAAAGTTATCATCAAAAATTGAAAATAATTGGTAATCAATCATTAAACGGATTCTCAAGAAAATAACCAAACTTATAATAATTACGATAAGTAATCATTATTTAACAGATCTGCTTTCAGCCATGCACACTGCTACACTGAAGAAAAAAACATAAGCACCCACAAACTTTACCGAAACACTTGTTAAATTATTAAGTTCGTTTTCTTCAATTTCCTTTAAATTCAGACCAAACTACTCACTAGCCCTTTTCTGTATCATCGCTCTCATGAAAGCATTTCGTGTTCTCTTGTCTCTCTCTCTATCTCTTTTCGCTCTAATATTTACACATAAAATTACATTCACCCGCGAATATAAACAAATCGCTCTGAACGATCCACATCAAATGCTTGATTTACTTTTAAAAATTGTACCAATTTCTTGTGTTGTTACGTAACAAAATCACTCATGCGCAGACCCAGTGCAGGGAATACTAGCAATCGTCCATCTCATCAAATAATCTATCATCAACAATATAAATTCAAAAAACCGCAACATTTTGATGATTGTCGCGATTATCGTAGACTTTTGGTGCAGCTGGAGGAGACCGAACGGCGTTTTGACGAATTTTGGCGAACGCACCGTAATCGGCTGCAACAATGCCTGGAGCTACGGAGATTTGAACAAGATTTCCGTGAACTGCAAGTGAGTGTTGCTCTTAAGCAAACTTCATATTGAAAACACTTTTCCAACCTCATAATTTCGTCTCCTTTCTTGCTACCAGACAATTTTCGACGCGCACCTCAAATGTGTAGCTGAGATGACCGAAATTGGCGAGAGTGTCGAACGCGTTGACGCACTAATGGCTGATACGAAACACTACCAAGAACTCAGTCAGGTCGATATCGAACGTGCAGGTGAGGTTATTGATGCTGGTCAGCAATTGCTTGGTGTGCGAGGCGTTTATCCGTGGGAAATTGTGCAGCCAAAATGTGACGAGCTGCAGCGAGTGTGCGATATTATATCAGAGCGTTTATGCAAGCGTTTTGAGATTTTGGCTAAGAATCGTGAACTCATGGAGAGAGTAGAAAAGGTGAGAATTGGCTCAGTTTTCTTGTATTACCGATTTTAACGAAAAATTCTTTGCTCTCAGGCTAATCAATGGTGTGCCAATGGTGTTGAGCTTTTGGCTACACAGCGCATCGAGAAATGTTCATCCTCGCCGGAAATTGCTGAACAAAGTCTGCAAGAGATACAGGCCTTTATTGCTTCGGCAGCGGAATTTAAGCTATCTAGTCCAAGTGAATTTAAGAAAATCTTCCTGGAGAGTACAACACCAGAAACCAAAGCACTTGTATCACAAGTAAGTAAAATAATGATAAATTGAGCAGTTTAAACTTTTTTTTTTAATCTTGTGGGAAATACAAACCAACATGCTCACTACAGCCGGGCCTATAATCCTAGCTAAGGCATTCTCATTCTCCTCCAGGCATATTTGCCGATCACAATTGTTGTTATTTTGACGATATTTTGCCTTTCCTAGTCGGCACGCTTCTAACCTGGTATTTTTTTCTATTGGAAGCCTTAGGAAAATAGCAGTTTTGGAGTAGTTAGAGGGCAAGTAAACGTCATTGATGCAACTTAACTGTTGCTTCAGGTATCTTCAAAAAAAAAAATTGATGAAATCTTTATGTATTACATATGAAAAGTGGGCGCGGGTCGTGGACAGATCTTATATATTTAAGGGGTTAGAAGCAAAAGCATCTAAGTGAGTCCGTCACTGATTCGAGATATTCAAGTTTAACGTTGAAAATTCTGCAGGCTAATCGATGGCTAAAATGTCCAAATGACTTGGATTTCTTTGTCAACAAAGAAACACTATATTTAACTATACAAATATGGATAAAACTCAAATTTAAAAAAATTTCACTTAGATCCTCTTTCCTCTAACCTCTCATTTATACCTCTCATGAACATGAAATCTAAAGAAATGAATCCACCAATATGTATACGGAAATTATCAGGGCGATATGCTGAGTCCATTTAGTCTTTTTGTCTCTTTGAATACACCTTTTTTCAACTTTATTTCAGAAAACTTCAAATTTATTTCAGATATTCCAATAGAAAAAAAATATTCCAGAGAAAAAAGTATTTTAGATAAGGCCAAATGTATATCAGAAAAAACGTAACGTCTTTCATTTCGTATATCCGGGGGCGGTGGAGAGCATAACCGAAAAACTTTTAATATGGCAAGATGGACTCACCAACACAACCCAAATACGAGCTGTTGAATAGTTAAGAACGTAAACTTTTGTAGCTTTGGCACTTATGATATATGTCAATCAGATAAATTGGGCCAATATAACATATCGATTGTGACGATAAACGGGCTTGGGCTATATATCGTTGAAATAAATAGGTTATAATTTGAAAATACGAGTAGCTTGTTCATAAGGGGTATAAGGGTTTGACGTAGCCGTAGACAGCGCTCTCCTTACCTGTTTTCATCTCGTTTGGATTACATGTGTAACTTTATATAGCGAGACTTTTGCTCCATCACCAGGAAAACGCACACATGCAATGCAAATTATCACCCCCTACAATAACTATTCATTTGAAATTAAGAGAAGCCTCACGAGATCAGCTACGTGCCAACTTACATATGTATCCGCATACAGTATATTGTGCACATGTGATGAAGAATTGCAATCTAAACATGAATAATTCAAAAGAAACGCTTAAATTTGTGATTCATGCAATTCAAACTTTTTTTTATACCTAGTAGTGCTACGGACACAAGGTATATTAATTTTAGACGCACAACGGCAGTACGTAACGGCATAAACTGATCGGGATAGATATTGACTTATATATATCAAAATGTTCAGGACGAAAAGAGAAATTGATTAAGCCATGTCCGTCACTCATCTCCGAGCGCCATTTAAAATGGGCGAAATCGGATGATAGCCACGCCCACTTTTTATATATATAATATTTTCGAAAACACAAAAAAAGTGATTACTCAGTACATAATACGCCTATAAGGATAACATTTGGGAATACATTGAGATTGAGGCATAAAATAAATTTTTCAAGAAATGTTTGAAAATGGGCGTGGTACTGCCCACTTTTGATTAAGTCAAATTTAGAAATGTTATTAATAATAAATCAAACACTTTTCAAGATATCGAAACGAAATTCAGCACGCAAGTTTCCAGGCGTACAAGGAATGTTCGGGGAAAAAATGGGCTAAATCGGTTAAGGTCTACGCCCACTTTTATATGAAAGATTTTGAAGAGGATCGTAGATATATTAAATAGGCAATAACTTTGCGTAAAATAGCTTTACATCATTTATATTTCACTTTTAAAGTTTCCGTAAACAAAGAAATCCATAAACTTAAAATTTTCGAAAATGGGCGTGGCCCCGCCCCTTTTATAGTAGACTATTCCACAAAACTTTTTATGCCATAACTCCGCCAAAAATGTATTTGTCGAAACGAAATTTGGTGATAATGTTCAATATATAAAGGAAACTGTTTGTTGTAAAAATGGGCGAAATCGGTTAATGTCCACGCCTATTTTTTTTAACATAGTTCTGAAAAATTTTTTTGTAAAATTTAAAAAGCGATATTTCTACAACCAAGCAAGTTACATCAATCAGATTTTGCACACATAATTAGCTTTTTAAGAAAACTCGGTCGCAAAAAAATGTTGTCAATTTTGAAGAAGTAGGCGTGGCGCCGCCCACTTTTCAGCATAAAATGTCTGCTATTTTCAAAGGCAATCGCTTATAATTCAATCTTGATATTTCAATAAAAATTGGTCAGCTGCTTCTCAGTGGTCTTTATTATACTCCTGCCAAAAATTAGCCAAATCGGAAAACACATGAGCAAACTATTCAGGGACGTAGTTAATAGACCACTGCAATAGCGAAGTTATGTATCTTTTTTGATTTTCATACCTTTCATAAGAATTGCCTTTCATATGAGAACAAGAAGAGAAAAGTTCACTAAAATGATCAGCACGATCGCAAACTAGTCTCTCAGTTTTACAAAAGAGTGCTGAAAGTCGTTGTTTGCTTTCGCCATTTTATAACATACTAGCAAACCCGGTAGAAGTTGTTTTGACGTTTGGATACATAGAAACCATCTATATATAAAATGTCATTAACTTGAACCAAATAAACTCCTAGCTTTACCGAACTGCAGCTTTACATAACCTGGGGGCTTTTCCCAAAGCTATATACAGACTGTGTCGTGCCCAGCGAACTCCTGAACCTATCGTGAAAGTTCAAGAGCAAAACAAAACACAAAATATGTGGGCGTGGCACCGCCCACTTTTGAAAAATTATGTAGATATTGACTAAGTGACACATATATCCAAATTTCATTAATTTAGACCAAAAAATTTCGGAGTGATGACGAATTGAAAGTTTATATAGCCTGGGGCGTGACTCCGCCTGCTTTTTCCAAAACTATATATTGTCTATGCTGTACCCAGTGAACCCAAGTATATATTGTGAAAATTTCATAAAGATCGGTTGAGTTCTTTGGCGCCTTTAAACACATATTTTTATACCTAGTAGTGCTACGCACAGTAGGTATATTACTTCATGCGGCATAAACGAATCGAGATATATATTTATTAATGTACTCGTATATCAAAACGTTCAGGATGAAAAGTAAAATATCCGGGCAAGTAGTTAATACCCCACTGCAAAAGCGAAGTTGTAGATCTTTTTTGATATTAATACCTTTCATGAACATGAAATGTTTGTACGTATACTGAAATGATCAGGAGGATGAGCTGAGTCGATGTAGCCATTTCCGTCTCTCGATACATCTATCTGTCTGTCCTTTTGCCTATTTGAAAGCAAATACGAACTGAAAGTATTAAAATATACCTGCGTAAATTGGGTGACATAATAAGTCACTACTAGGTATATAATGTTCGGTTCCACCCGAATTTAGACTTCCTTACTTGTTTTTTTTTTTTTTTTGGAGAAAACTGCAAACACCAACCAAAGCATCAATTGTGGAATTTAAAAATATGCGAAACAGCCCCCTTGACTGATAACAGCGAATTATAAATAAAAGCGGAAAAGAACAGTTTCCCATTTGTGACATTTAGCAATTATGAGCGCCAAGTACGCAAATGTTTTCAGTGCAATTTAAGATAATTCCACTGAGCCATAGAAAAACAGATGTGAAAAAGAATTTTATTTATGTGTACTAAGTACATATGTACATCTATACTATGGAGCAAGTTAAAATAGCAATAAAGGTTGAGCTTTTGTTCTAATTTGTGGTGTGATAGAACTCCTTGCCTAAGAAGGTTTTTCAAAAACATGCTATCTTAGAAATTGGTTTTAGAATGTCCTAACTCTGAATTTGATTCAAAACGCCTCATCTTAGCTCAAAATGTACTGAATTTTTGCTAAAATGGGGAGTTCTTCAACCAAGCTCTCAGAGAGCGCATGTTTGTAAACTTACTAGGTAGCGTATATTTCACAAATTCTCTGTAGTAGGGAAATTTTGGACCGAAACCTAAACCACTCAGGCCTCGCTTTCTTAGGGATACCATCCGATAGTTTTTTCAAGCATCTTAGAATAAGAAAAATCAATGAAGTATGCAAGAAATCTATTGTTTTTGTGCATCATGGCGCATCTAGAAAACTGTTTAATAATAATTTTCCCGAAGATGCTGCAGTTAGGCTGCAGTGTGATGACGGAGCGGACAGCAAAAAAGTTATTTTATTTTATAGTTGTTTCTTGCTTCCGTTCCCTTTTTTTCCTGTTTTTTTTTTTTATAAATCGAAAAATTAATTGAATAATTTATTTGGTTTTATTACATTCTCTTTCAGTTTCTTTCATTCCTTTCCGTTTATTTCCTATAGTTTTCTTTCCTTTGCATTAAACTTCATTCTTTTCTTTTTGTTTCCTTCCCCTTTTAATATTACGTTTTCTAAATTCTCATTTTTAAGAATATTTATGTTTTCATAAGAAATTTATTTATTTTATATCAGTGCTTATTTTGTTTTATTTTACTTTATTTTATTTTATTTTATTCTATTTAATTTCATTTCATTTCATTTTATTTTATTTTATTTTACTTTATTTTATTTTATTTTATTTTATTTTTATACCTAGCAGTGCTACGCACACAAGGTATATTAATTTAAGTCGCGTAACGTTGGTATGTAACGGCATAAACGGATCGAGATAGATATTGACTTATGTATATCAAAATGTTCAGGACGAAAAGAGAAATTGATTAAGCCATGTCCGACCGTCTGTTAATACGATAGGTTAGGTTAGGTTAAGGTGGCTGCCTCTCTGTATCGCCGAGAGGCGCACTTAGGCCAAATGGCCCATTGTGATACCACTGAATGGGTTGCGACCCTTCCTCCTTTGTTAAACATTTTTAAAAGTCGAACCACCCTGTCCGCTTAATAAAGCGCAGAATGTCTCCGATTTCGGCAGAGCCCAGCTCCGTTAAACTAGCGAATAGGCACTTGTTTAGGCACTCCAAACGGGTCCTGGCAAGTGCAGGGCAGCTGCAGAGGAAGTGTTCAACACTTTCTATTTCCTCCTCGTCCCTACAGCTGCGACAGAAGTCATTTGCAGGGGCCCCCATGCGCTCAGCATGTATTCCCATTAGACAATGTCCGGTGAGTACCCCGATCAAGGGGGCTAGGAAGGATCGTTTTAGATTGAGTACGGACTCGGTCCGTTTCCTACATATGCAGGGCCACGTTTGCCTGGACACCTCACATGTCGTCTCCCTAGTCCATCTAGAATTAGTTTTTTCTTCGAATTCGCGTAGGAGCCAGAGCTTAGTCGTGGCAAGAGGGGTGGAGATACTCCTTGTTTGGTTCACCTCTGATTGCTATGTGGCCTTCCTTGCCAGCTCGTCAGCAGTGCAGTTTCCAGGTATGTCCCTGTGCCCAGGGACCCATATCACTGCTGTGAGGCACTTTGAGGCCAGTTCATTCAGCGATCGCCTGCAGTCGAGTGCTACCTTCGAAGCAGTGTTGCTACTCTGAAGGGCTTTGATCGCTGCCTTGCTGTCGCTGTAAATAGACACTGATGTGCAGTTATTCGAGAGCAGCCAGCGCGCAGCCTCCTTTATGGCTGTAAGTTCAGCCTGGAATACGCTGCAGTGGCTAGGTAGTCTGACGCCTAGGAAGAGTGAAAGTTCCTCCGAGTAGACGCCGCAACCCACCTTGCCGTTGAGCTTAGAGCCGTCTGTAAAAATGGAGGTTGATTGTGGGTGTAGAATGTGCACGTCCTCCCATTCGTGCCTCGTAGGGATTCTGGTGGAGAACCTGTTGTTTGGCTCATAGCCGGTAGGCGTAGTGTAGTCTACCACCTTCAGATTTTTGGGTATGGTCTCCAGAATGCTTGTGTGTCCGAATCTGGTGTCGCTCCAGTGTTGAACGGCATTCAGTCGCACTGCGCTATAGCTAGCTTGGAGTTTACCGTAAAAGTCAACCGGAAGTAGGTTGAGCATGATCTCCAAAGCTTTTGTGGGCGTTGATGGAAGTGCACCCGTGATAAGTACCGCCGCCGATCGCTGTACTCTGACCATCCTGTCTATGTTGCTGCTACGCTCGAGTGCTGGCCACCACACGGCAACGCCATAGAAGAGGATGGGTCTAACTACCGCGATGTACAGCCAGTGCATGATACGGGGGTTCAGTCCCCATCTCTTCCCCACGGCTGCTTTGGATGCATATAGGGCAGTAATAGCCTTCCTGGATCTGTCCTCAACATGTTTGGTCCAGTTGAGTTTTCTATCCAGGATTACGCCGAGGTACTTGACCTCTGGAGAGAGTTTGAGCCTGACCCTATTCAGGCGTGGTGGTACAAAAACTGGTATTTTGTACTTCCTGGTGAAAAGGATCATTTCCGTTTTAGACGGATGTACACTAAGGCCACTTTCAAAGGCCCAGTCCTCCACGAGGTTCAAGGCGGTTTGAAGCAGTTCGCTTAGGGTCTGAAGATGCTTTCCAGTCGCCGTAAGAGCGATGTCATCTGCATAGGCAATGATTTGGCAGCCGGTGCTTTCCAGCTTTAGAAGTAGGGTGTTTACTGTTAGGTTCCACAAGAGAGGAGATAAAACTCCTCCTTGAGGAGTGCCCCTGGATGCGTATCGCACTATTGAGGCCTCTCCCAGATTAGCTTGGATAGTTCTCCTTGACAGGAGCTGACTGACGAATTCCACCAGCGGGGGCACCACTCCCAATCTTAGAAGGGACTCGATGACCGCTCGAGGATTAACGTTATTTAAGGCCCCTTCAATGTCGAGAAAGATACCCAAAGTGTAGTCCTTGAGGGCAAGTCCTTTTTCTATCTTTGCAGTGATAGAATGGAGTGCAGTTTCCACTGACCTGCCCTTGGAGTATGCATGTTGAGTCTTAAAGAGGCTTTGCGAGCGCAGATTATACCTAATGTGCGCATCCAATATTCTTTCCAAGACCTTGAGAAGAAAAGATGTGAGGCTTATAGGCCTGAAGTCTTTTGGATTCGAGTGTGAAGCTCTTCCTCCTTTGGGTATGAAGATTATCTTCGCTTCGGTCCATCTCTGTGGGACGTAGCATAGCCTTAGACATGCTGTGTAGATTTTAGACAGCACAGGGCAGAGGATGTCTCCCGCCATTTGAAGTTCGGCGGGGAAGATGTTATCAGGCCCCGGAGATTTAAATGGGTCGAAGGTTCTGATAGCCCATTCGACTTTTTGAGGAGTAACTACCTTCTCCATAGAGTGGTAATTTCTTTCAATGTAGTCGACTGTTGGTGGCTCCGTGGAACAGCCCGGAAAGTGCGTGTCCATTAGAAGCTCGACCATTTCGCCGCTAGATGATGTCCAAACTCCGTCAGGTTTCTGAATGAAGCTCGGAACAGTTGGACTTTTTGATAGAACTTTACGCAGTCTATTAGCCTCCGAGTTGGTTTCAATGTTGTTGCAAAAGTCTCTCCATGAATCCCTCTGGGCTTTGTTGACTGCTTTTTTGAAAATTTTTAGGGCTTCTTTATATTCGTGCCAAGAGCCAGTCCGTTTAGCTTGATTAAAAAGTCTCCTACTGTTTTTCCTGAGCCGGGAAATTTCGGAGTTCCACCATGGTGGTCTCTTCTTATTCCTCGGTCTGGTGACAGGACAGGAGGCTTTAAAAGCAGCATTACAGGACTCTGTGATCAGGTCTACTGCTTCATCAATTTTAGACGATGAGTCAAGCTCACCGATCGAAGCTGACTCGATTTCAGAATCATTGTGCGCTTCATCAGATCTTAGCGGTAGGCCTAGCCTACTGTGAGAAGCGTGCTCATAGAACGACCGTGATAGAACGTTTTTGAACACATTCCAGTCCGTTCTCTTTTTATTTCTGTAGGCTGCGAGAGTAGGTGGTCTCATGTGGAGACAGGAGCATATGTATCTGTGGTCTGAGAAGGAGTTGTCCCTTGATACATGCCAATCCTCGATTTGGCCCATAACGGGTCAGAGACTAGCGTGATATCAAGAACTTCCTTCCTATTTGCGGTAACAAACGTTGGTTCATTACCAGAGTTACTTATATGTAGGTTTTGAGATAGAATAAAGTCTAAAAGGCACTCACCTCTAGGGTTAGTGTCTGTAGAACCCCACACTACGATAACTTGATTAAATTTTAAGATATCTTAATGAAATTTGGTATGCAGGTTCCGTGGCACTCATCTCCGAGTGCTATTTAAAATGGACGAAATCGGATGATAGCCACGCCCACTTTTTATACAGGGTGGCGCAAAAGTAAAAAGCGATTGGCCCCTAAAGTCAGTTCTGTTTTGACATTTGTGTAGTAAACACATGCGAAATACACGTTAATAAACAATGTTACGCTACACTGCTCCAGAACGCGGAATATTGCTGACTATTTATTTGACCAATAATCGGTCGGTGAAAAACGGTTACTGCGCAAAAGTAATCCTCCTATCAGAAAATGCTATAAATTTTGCGATTGGCCCCTAAAGTCAGTTCTGTTTTGACATTTGTGTAGTAAATACATGCGAAATACACGTTAATAAACAATGTTACGCTACACTGCTCCAGAACGCGGAATATTGCTGACTATTTATTTGACCAATAATCGGTCGGGGCCAAACGGTTACTGTGAATGGTGAGCGCTACAGAGCAATGATCAACGAGTTCTTTTTGCCGCAACTTGATGAATTGGGATTGGAAAACATGTGGTTCCAACAAGACGGTGCAACAGCACACACTGTACGTGCCACAACCGATATGCTGAACATCGGAAGCTTACTTTTGCGCCACCTTGTATATGGAATATTTTCGAAAATACTTGATTTCCAGTTAATAATAAACTTATAAGGATTAAGTTTGCTGTGTACATTAATGTTATGGCAGAAACTAAATGGGCGTGGCACCGCCCACTTTTGATTAAGTCAAATTTAGAAATAATATTGATCATAGATCAAAAACACGTCAACATATCGAAACGAAATTCAGCACGCAGGCTTCCAGGTGTGCACGGAATGTTCGAGGAAGAAATGGGCAAAATCGGTTAAGGTCCACGCCCACTTCTATACGAAAGATTTTGAAAAGGATCATAGATATATTTACAATCAGCTGGATTTATAATACGAACTGATAAGTATTAAAATAGACCTGCGTAAATTGGTATGCCATAGTAGATCACTACTAGGTATATAATGTTCGGTTCCACGCAAACTTTGACTTCCTTACTTGTTTTATTTTATTTTAATTTACTTTATTTTATTTTATTTTTTTTTTTGTGTTATTTTATTTTATTTTGTTTTATTTTACTTCATTTCATTTTATTTTATTTTATTCTATTCAATTTAATTTAATTTAACTTTATTTAATTTTATTCAATTTAATTTAATTTAATATTTTTGTTTTATTTGCTTTAATTTAGTTTTATTCTATTTTATTTTTTTTATTTTTAAACTGAATGTTTTTAGCGACCTTTTTATATATAAGTATGTTGAACCTTAGCTGGCTCGAGGTCAATAATACTATTTTTATTAAAACCACAGGTTTTTTTAATAATTTTTCCAATATATTTCGGTTATTCCGCGATAACCGTTCTCAAGGATCTATAAATGTAACATAAACAATTTTCTTTATAACAAAATATATAAACAATATTTGCATATACATACATTCCTTTACACGTCTTTATCACTTGACGCGGAGTTTCATACTGTCTATTTGTTCGTTAGTAAATGACGAAACAAGTGAGCAACCCCATCGGTATCAGTTTTGTAGTTTAGCCGAACGTCTGATGGAGTGTTAATTATATGTAACATTTCTAGTGTGAAGCGTTTGTTGTAGTGTTGTTCTTGTTGTAATATTGTTACTTTTTCGAAGTTGGGAGAGTGGCCACTAGTTGCACAGTGTGCCATAAGTGCAGTTTTTTGTGTGTTTGAATGATGGCACTGTTTAACGTCGCATTTGTGTTGGGCTAGTCGGGTTTTCAACTTAGATTTTGTTGTGCCAATATACATACTTTTGCAGGGTTCTTGGTTATTGCCGCTACATGGAATTTTATAAATTACATTACTTTTTTCTAATTGAGGTATTTTTGACTTCGTTTTGTTGAACATGGTTTTCAGAGTGTTGGTAGGTTTATGGGCTATTCTTACTTTTTCTTTATCATAACAATCTGACTTCGCTAGCCGCTCTGATAAATGAGGTACGTAAGTGACGGATTTGAAAATTTTAGGGGTTTCAGGGTTTTGTTGATTTTTTGTAAATTTGACTCTTTTTAATAGTGTTTTTATCATGTTTTCCGGGAATTCGTTGTCTCTTAACAGTAATTTTGCTTCGTTTTTAATCTCATTGTGGTAAACCTCGTCTGTTATCTGCAACATACGTCGTATACAGCCCATTGCTGTATTTATTATCATCGATTTCGGATGTTTCGAATGAAAGTTGATGATTCGTCCGGACGCTGTTGCTTTTCTATACCACTTTAGTTTAAGCTGATTCCCTCTGCGGATTATAATCGAGTCAAGGTACGGTAATGTGTTTTCTTCTTCAAGTTCTATCGTGAATTTTAATAAAAATAGTATTATTGACCTCGAGCCAGCTAAGGTTCAACATACTTTTTTATTTTTATTTTATTTGGTTTTATTTTACTTTTTTTATTTTATTTAGTCTTATTTTATATTTTTTTATTTTATTTTATTTTAATTTATTTTATATTATTTATTTTAATTTAGTTTTATTTTTTTTTTACTTTATTTTATTTTTTTTTTATTTTACTTTCTTTTATTTAAATTTATTTTAACTTATTTAATTTAATTTTACTTTATATTATTTTTTTTATCTTGTTTTATTTAAGTGTAATTTATTTTAGTTTATTTTATATTATTTTGTTTTATTTTGTGTTTTCTAATGTTATTTTGTTATCAAGGCCCTACCTTAATGAAAAATCGCAAAAAAAATCGAGCAATTTTCAATTAAAAGTAGAATAACCAAATATAAAAGTAGTTACAATTGCCTTACAGCATATCGATGGTTATTCTAAACAAATGCTGCTAAAAGCTACGCGCGACCACCGTTCCACCTATCGGCACTCTACTGTAGCACTACATATGTTTGTATATATTTACCTTCTGTGTTAACATTGATTTGTGAATATGAATCAGCTGTGTGTGTGTGTGCTTTTGTTGCTTTTGATACACATTTAGCAAACAGTCAGTCGCGCCAAGTAAAGCACGAGCTTAGTTTTCGCTCATAGACCGCAATAAAGGGCGTCATAATACATTTACTTCTTTAGTTTTTTCTTCTATCACTATGTTTATTTGCATATCATAAAATTTTGCTAGACTCTCGTCAGAAAGATCGCATAAAAATACCTACAAAAAAAAGAACGAAATTATGTCCGTCATAGCGAGCGATATTTGCTTTTTCAAACGTTGGTCCAGTTCGTATATGGCAATGGCCAGCAGCGCAGCGCGATTGTGTAATAATCGTAGAAGTGTGATGGATATTGATAACAAAAGTTGCACCAGTGATAAGAATGAGTGCAAAAATGAAAACCAAAACAACAAAGAATGTGATCTTAAAATTGTTAAAATGAGAGAAAAGCCTAATAATGAGACGCATAAAGAATGTATGCTAAATAGTTATAATAACAACAATAACAGCAACAACAATGCGACGGAATTTCCAGTGAGTAATGCAATTTGTGTGTGACCAAATAGATGGTTAGATGGTTCTAAAAGGAACTTTTATATACGAGTACTTTCTAAAAGATCTCTTTCCTGATAATGTCAAAAGCTGACTGTTTGAAAGTGATCAATCGCCTCGGCACTTTAAATTTGGAAATGTACATGAACTCCATTACAAATCTGCCCAATTTGCAACTCTTCTGCTAGTGGCGATATCACTTAAGACCACATAAGGGCCGATATTTAAAATGACCAATTTGTGCTCTCTGGGAGGCCTTGATAAATGGTGTGGTGGTTTCAGGGCCGGCAAGACGAAATACGTGCACTGGGGCTCGACATTTGCTAGCCCGACATGAGTGAATGCATTCAGGATAAAAATCTATAATTTTCTTTAGTTTAAATGCTTTACGCGAATTTAATAGACTGTATACAATAAATTGTAAATAAGTTTTTATTTGCATTGCTTTGCTTCGATACAAAGAGTAACTAGTTCAGTAACACGAAGATCAGAAGCACGAAGTAGGAAAATTTCCTTCTACGTTTCCTCTTTGGAGGTATCGGCTCCTAAAGCTAATCCTTTTTCACCAAGGAAAAGAATCGTGTATAAACTTCGATCCAAAATTCTTAAATTTTTTAGTTTCGCTGATAATTTGTTCATAACGAATTAGAAGAATATCAATTCAGCATGGTAAGACTATTAAAATATTGCATGGTGAAATTGAGAGTTGTAGGACAAGCATGAACGAATACGGAATAAGGGTTGTACGGAAATAATGGAATCATGTAAAACTCTAAACTGTTTCCTAATAATCCAAGTTTCCGAGCCCATCGAAAACTCCGTGCCCTGGATGATAATGTGGGTTGTTCCCTAAAGTAATAATCCCAATAAATAAAAGCGCTGGCTTTTCAAGTTTGTGTTACTCTATATGAGCGGGATTTTGTATTTACAGGGTGGTTATGTATAACTCAACACTACGCAACGAGTTACTTTTCTCGTTGAAAGAAAAATTCTTATTATATAAGGCCGGTCACTTCCTTCAATGACTGCCAGTATATGGAAGTAGTTCACGAATTTGTTTGCTATTACATAAGGGTGAAAGTGCATGTGGGTAACTGCGACACAGTGTCACGGTGACTTAATCAGCTCCTAAGTGACTGAATTCGACAAGTATACTGTTACGTCAATACCAATAGTTTCCCTACCTTTGCCTAGCTGTAAGTTTTTATTTCTTTGGTTGAGTGTTAGCGTAGTGAACTTTTGGAATCCCCGTAATTTAAGACAAGCTGATTTTGGGGATTATGTATTTGAGGGGTTTCTGAAACAGTGGAGAGCATTCCAGATTTATAAGGTCTGAAGCAACACTTTTGAGGTCCAATTAGCGTGTAGATGGCGATCAACTATATTTTTACGGACTGCTCTTATCTGCAAACGCTTTTATCGATTTAGGGTCATTTCCACAGTTAACGTCACGTTCCACAGTTAACTCTAGCTTTTCAATTTTCAAATTGAGTTAACTAGAGTTTAACCGCTAAACATTGGTGAGTTAACCTCTTGTTAGAATTCATAAGGCTGTCTATTAAGTATTGGGCAGTAAATATTTAACAAAATAGCTAAAAGAAAATTATGAATCAATAGTTAACAGCCTCCATTTCCTGATCTGTTGACATTAAAATCTCTCTAAGCTGTGGACTGTAAGTTAACTCGGCACTGTGAAAATGGCCCTTAGAGAGATTTTAATGTCAACAGATCAGGAAATGTAGGCTGTCGCCCATAGCAATTCGATGTTATTGTTATGCATTGTTTTGTTGACGAGTTAGGCTTTTCTCTATCTAATGTAAACACAATAGACTCCTCAGTTTACCGCTTTTGCAAGCCCTTCCCAATTATACTTTACTATTCCTCTTATTAACTCCATCTATCTTCAACAAAATATTGCGATTTAAGAGAAAAAGAGTATGCAAAGCAATTTATGAACCAACCAAAACACTTCCAAAGCGGTTTGGTTTCTTCATTTTTAATGAATGTTTTCTCAGATCTTTTTATAAGTTAGTCTCAATTTATTTTGCAACTCAATTTGTCGTCACGGCCATTTACAAAACGAAAAAAATAAAAATTTATATATTTTTCTACAAGACGTATTTCCGCTGATGCAGACACTTTTAAATGCCACTGACCAAATAAACGGAAAACCGACAAACAAATAAAATAATTTGACAGCATAACTTTTTCGAGTTATACTTTATCAACTAATCAACTGGAAATCTCCAATGTTCGCTACCACTTAACCCATATTTGTGCAATGCATCAATACCCTGCAGTCAAACCAACTACACATTTTCCAAGTGTACTTCAGAAACTGTGAAATGTATTTCGGAATAGTCAATTGCACTTCAGAAGTCGTAAAATATTTTCCAGAATAAATAATTGTACTTTAGAAACTGTAAAATATAATTTAGAAACCGTAAATTTTACTTCAGAAACAGTAAAATGTCCTTCAGAATAATCAGTTTTACTTTAGAAACCAAAAAATCCTTACTATAATTGATTATTCTCAAGTACAAGTTATCGTATCCTGAAACCCAACTAATAAGCCAAATTTATTAACTGTTATTTTTAATATGGCGATGATGTAGGTGGTGTTTATTATCAGATTTCGAAAAGAAATATATCAGTCTCCAACCAGTTCGAAATAGATCAAAAATATCCATCAAATTTAAAAAATAAGTTCTACTGTGAGTTTGACATTCTGGGTTCTTCAGTACCCTGAAAAATGTGAACTCATGTTAATAAATATGTGATCTTTTTCGGAATAGTTCGAGCTGAGTTCTAAACTAGTGTTTTTTCTTATTAGTTTGGTGCTTCACTGCCATGTACGAATACAACACACACCCAAATCAGCATCAAGTGGCATGTGTCAAGTGACAAGTGTCGCACAAAAATCCAACTTACACCAACTTAAAGCAAATAAAATAACAAAAACAAAAAAAATGCCATTTCCTTCAACAACAACTCATTTACCTTGCTTGGCCTTTAAAGTGCCACAAATGCATGCTTTGCAACATTTGTTGTTTTTATTGCCTAACCAGTTTTGCGCCCACCAAATGTCCACTCATGGCAAGTTGTTCTCGTACATTTATTTCTTTTACAATTCCTTCATTCGATACAAGTTTATATCAGACTTAAAGCAAATCGACTGCGATTTTGTTTTGTTGTTGCTATCAACATATTTGGTGCACTAGATATTGCTAGCAAATGCTAAATGTTGCACATTACGTTGCACCAATAAAATCCATCAGACAACTTGTTTTACTTCAAGCTATTTGTATTACCAAAAGTTGTGTTTTGCTTTTTTATTTTTCTTTGCGTCTCTGTCCTGTTAGCTGGCGGCTACTGAACTCGGTCTAATCAGTTATTTTTGTTTTGCAATATTTTTGCCTTTTTTTACTCGTACCAGTCATAAATGTAAATATATAAGTACATGTGTTTATTTCCTCTAAGGATGTATGGTCATTTATGGATTTTCGTTGTGTTGTAATTACAACATTTTTTGAGTTCTCCACTATTGGATTGCATGATATGGTTGACCGCAATGGTAATTTCTGTAATTGTATTAGAAATTAGAGAACGATCAAAGAATAGATTGTGAATTTAGAATTTTGTAGTCATGTTCTGACACAGCCTACAATTATTTTTGGTCGTCTTTCTTATAAAAGTCTTTCGATTTCAAGTTTAGTTTCGTGTCTTAAAACTAGTTTCGGATTCGTTCTGTTGATATCTAGTTCAGTGTTGGGCAAATTATAATTGTTAAAACAATTAATAATTAACAATTAATTAATTGTTAATAGTAACTTCTGAAAATTGTTAATTGCAACTTCTTCAATTAACAATTTTTAGTTGTTAATTGCAACTTCAACAACTAACAATTTTTAATTTCAATTGCAAAATTGTACAATTAACAATTAGTCAATTGCAATACTCGCAATTAACAATAAATTGTGTTTCTCTATTATTAACAACTTGTTAATTACAAATTAAAAATGAATACGATACCCGGTCGCTATCTAGTATATTATTAGCCGGGTAGGTGTTTTATTGCGACAAACTTCTACTGCATGAACATGTAGGTTATATATGTACGATTGTATATGGCAAAAAATTGTTTGATTTCTTTCAAATATCACTTTCAAAATTGTGTGCCCCTGATAAATTGTATTGAATATTTGAATGAAATCAATCAAGAACTACCCGGGTAATTGTAAAAAATGGTTAATTGTTATTAATTGCTTCATAATACAAATAAAAAATTAATTAAAATTTTTTCAATTGTAATTAATTTAATTTTAAATAATTTAATTGCAACAAGCAATTAAAATTTTAATTACAATTAATTTTAAATCAATTTATTTAATTGCAATTACTTTCTTATTCAATTAATAAATCAATTAAAAATTTAATTGATTAACGCCCAACACTGATCTACTTTTGTTTTGCAATGAAGTTATGAAAAAGATTTGATTGAATATTTTGATTATGGCCTGGGCAGATTTTCCCTTTTAAAACAAGGAAAGCAGGCCCTAGCCAATTTGTTAATGCTTTTATGACAGCGCCTGGGTAGTAATGTATATCTGGGCCCTACCTATTTTTTTCAAAGTTTCGCTAGTTGAGGCAGTGTCGAACCTGGCCACCTTTACATCACAGTCGTCTTCTCTATCCATTGAACTATTACAATCAATGAAATCTCTTCGGCAATTAAACAACTTGATTTAAATGTCAAATAAATAAAAAAACCGTGGAAAAACTAGCAGGCCCTAACAGAATATACAATAACTTCCCCTTAAATTGGAACTCATACGCTTTACATGTTAGAACCCAGCCTGACCCTAGGCAGAGTTGTCTCTGCTGGGTCCCCGGACACCGCGGTATAGATGGAAAGGAAATAGCTGATGCGATGGTCAGGAAGGTCTCCGAAATGGGCATACACGATGCGGACAACTCCGTGCAACCGCCGTTGGGAAATCTGCTAAGGAAAATCGATGAGCATTCTTTTAATACGAATTTACTATAGACCAACTGGGATGACTGCGAAGTCTCAAGGTCCATGTGGCCATTTTTAGACAGAAAAAGAACTAGCTTCTTTCTCAAACTAAGCAAATCTGCGGTAAGGGTACTTACAGGTGTCATCACAGGACATTGTGCTATAGCACCTATGCTTCGACGATGGCGTATGGTAACAAGCTCCCTATGTAGAAGCTGTCTGTCAGGATGAGGAAGAGTCGATCCATCACTTTCTTTGTAAATGCCCAGGACTACAGTCAAGCCCTCCCAGATTTCCGGGAGCACCTAACTTTAACGTAACTTAAGTCAGTATAGATTTTACTAGACTATTTTCTACCAGGGTTAATAACCGACTAACTGTTCCCCATTATCTTCTGTGAATTATTTGTATGTTTGACTAGCAGCTAGTTATATTTCCAGCTCAAGGCTGAGGTATTTGCTATATTACCAGCACAAAGCTAAGCTAGACGGTTAAAAATGTGAGCCTAAATTTTAACCATATTCTAAACATGTTTGTAGTAAATTCCAAACCTTTCAATTACCTAAACCAACTTTTAATTTCTTTCTGTTTAGATTTAAAACCTAACGGAAAAAGTTCTATTCTTATTTTGATTTTATTAATTTCTGAAAGATTTTTGCAGTCATTCAATTTGTACTAGCTAGACTGTTACATAACCTATTGGATAAGACCATCTATGTCTTAATATTTATAAACCTCGCCTAGCTGCGGTTGACACTTAGGTTCGTGAGACCATGTACCTATGGCCGTCAGGTCCTTGGTGTCATTCTCCGCTATCCAGGAAGGGAACTCCCAGGCAACGCCGTGTGCCGCCGCTAAGTGCTGGGCAGTTGCAGACGAGGTGTTCCACAGTTTCTTCCTCTTCGTCGTCTTTGCAGCTTCTAAAGGAACGACGATAGCGGACACCTAGCCTCTCCGCGTGCCTCCCAACCAGGCAATGCCCAGTTAGTAATCATATTAACTTAGAAATATCAGCCCTTATTAGAGTGTAAACTTGTCGAGATCTCATGGCAAAGGGTATAAATAAGCGTTCATTGTCAGAAAGAACCTGCTTGGTCTTGGCCTGCAAGCTCATCTGCCCTACAACTTCCCTCAATGTCCCTGTGTCCCGGGACCCACGTGAGGTTCACGCATTTCTGCTTGGCCATATCTTGGAGAGATCGGCGACAGTTTAGTATTAATTCAAAGTTGAATGAGTGAGAGCCAATGCCAGCTTGGCTGTCGCTAAAAATAAAGATTTCCTTGCCGATAGTGTCCTGTCCTTTCCATGCCGCGGCTTCCATGATTGCAGAGACCTCAGCCTGGAATACACTACAGTGATCAGGTAGTCTGAAAGAGGGTTATTGGTTACAATCCCTTGAAAAGACCTCTCCCCCGATCCTCCCATTTAATTTAGAGCCGTCGGTGTATATGCATATGCTACCCTCTACACCGTAGTACCGATGCGACTCCACCCAATCCACCCTATTGGGGATATTTACCGCAAAGTTACACTCCGAAACTGGAATAGTCGCGCAGCGATCCATACTTCCGGGAAGAAAACTGAACTTGTTTAGTATGCTGCACTGTTAGGTACCCTTCTATATCTAAAGGAAATAGGTCTATAATGACCTGGAAAGCTTCGCTTGGTGTATTTCTTAGAGCCCCGCCTATGCTAATCATGCTAGACCTGTGAACTTTCCCTGCCAAATTCAGGTTCAGTAGGCCATCATACGATGACCCCATATATCAGTACGGGTTTTATAATCGTGTTATAAATCATTTGCATATAATGGGGCTTATAGATATCTTGCACGTGTATTACACAATATACGCTTTCTTTTGGCGCTATATGACGTTCTCCTTCCAGTTCAGCCTTTTATACAGAACCACACCTATGAATTTACCCTTATCGGCCAGATTGAGGAAGCACGCCACTTAGTTCTGGTAGGTTCAACAGTCGTATTTCATACCGTTTAATGTATAAGACAAGTTCCACTTTCTCGAAATTGACGCTAAGTTCGCAGCGAGAGGACCATAACGAAGTCTCTCTACCTGCATCATATCACTCAAAGTTTGTGGGAATTTGCCTCTGTATGCAACTGCCAGATCATTAGCATAAGCCACAACCCTCCCGACCCCAACATCTATATCTTAGCAGCGAGTTAACTGTTAGTTTCCACAGAAGTGGGGAGAGAACACCGCCTGGTGTGCTCCTTCTGACATAGCGTGTCATACAAACAGTCCTCAGAAATGAAAGTATTTTCCTTCCCTTGACTAGTTAATCTATCAGTTCCACCATCGACCTATTTACACCCAGATTGGTTAGGGTGATACTAACAACCAAACCTTTGTCATTATGAATTGCCTTATTATTTCTCCATTCCAATTTTACTTAGATCGAGTAAAGCTAAGGAAATCTTAGAAAATACGAGCAGAGAAATGGTGAATTATCCGTGTCGCAGATGACACTATTTACAAAACTAGATTCCAAATATGTAATTCTCATAATCCATTTATTAAAACTCGATGTTTACTATAAATAAAATCGATCAAGAAAACCGATTAAAGTAAAAAAGCGATTATTTATTCACAACCCTATTAATTGTGCATGTCTTGGGTATGTTCAATATGTAATTTAATAGTTTTTATTTAATATCACTACTATGATCACAGTTACATAACCGTATATTCTGTTAAAGTAACAAGTTCTTAGCCATATTCTATGAATTAGTGTAAATTATCTTTGTATGTACTTACATGTACATAGTGTACATAATTTAATGAACAATAATTTTCTATCACAGCAACCAAGTTTAAAGATTGACCGCTGTCACGTTGGCTATGAAAGCTCTGCTGGTTGAAGGAAAAAAAAACCGAATTAATTGCCTTATTGATAGTTGTTTGCTGAGAGATAAATGGCTAGGAATCTTAAATTCTCTAAGAATTTATGTTAGAAAGCTGCAGTTCCTTCTCACGATTTTGATCTAATTTTATTTTGAAGGAGAGTATCCAATGATCGGTCTAGTAGAAATCCCATGTCAGATTTAGCCTCGCTCTCTACTGTCGTGTGTTTATGGTGTGTGTAAAAAGGTCGGAAGCACGATAGACATGTTTGACACGAGGCATACACAGACCCTAGCCAGTTTGGGAAACATACGCTTTAAATGCCAGAGCTCCAACAGGTCCTAGGCAGAGTTGTGTAGCCAGGTTCCAGGTTAAGTACGGATTTTCCTAGATTATTTTCTATCCGGGGTGCTACTGACGGGAAGTTATTATCAGTCGCCAGTGTCTTTCTGCTCGAGTAGCACACGGGGTAAGTGTAACGGGAAGAAATTTTAATCTATTCGTCTCTATAGTGGAGGTGCCATTTCAGATACTATCCAGCCTTCTTTATTAACAAAGTACAATACTTTGTCCATAGACAAACGGCAAAGTTGGCTCGAAACCACACGCTCCGAAGGTTTACCTCCAATCCGGCAGGAGGGAACACCGTTAGTGAATCAATGTGCTACCTAGAAGGAAAAACTAATAATAGGGAGCTTGATACTGCAGTGAATTGCATTGTCTGGGCGCAGGTACCAAGAAAACTGGTATATTTATGTTAAATCTGTAATAAATACAAGTAAGGAAAGGGCTGTCTTCGACTGTGCCGAAGACTTTATACCTTTCATGAATACGCATCACGGTTTTAAGTGTCCGATCCTTACTCACAATTAGTAAAAACTCTGCAAAACGGATAATTTAAAGATACATAGCCCAAACCCCATTTATCGGAACTATCGATTATATGGGAGATATAAGTTATGTTGGTCCGATCTGGGTGATTTTTACTACACACATTACATATATAATAAACCAAACCTGCAAAAATTTTACGTTCCTAGCTTTTTAATTGCAAAAGGTATAGCCCAAAACCCATTTATCGAAGCTATCGGTTGTATGGGAGCTATTCGTTGTATTGCTCCGATCTTGCTGATTCCGACAAATAATTAATCTCATGCAAAATGGCGGCTCCAAACCAAATTTCATCAAGATATCTCAAAAACTGAGGGACTAGTTTGCGTACAAACAGGCAGACGGACATGGCTAAATCGACTCAGCTCATCGACCTGATGATTTCGGTATACTTATTAGTGGGTCTATCTCTTCTTCTTATATTTACAAACATCGGACCAAAGTTATAATACCATTTCATGTTCATGAAAGGTATAAAAAGCTTATGACATTGAACAACCAGTACTCCAACAAAAAGTGTATTTATGGCTGGCTGGTATAGCCATTAACCACACACTTTTCGTTTACATGCAACTAAAACATGTTGTAAACATACTTGTTCCATGTTGCAAATCAACAAGTTGCATGCTCATACAACTAGTTATGTTACGAATGTGACTTTTTTATATTCGATAATGCGTATTCGGGTACTGAAATGCAAATTCAAAAAGCATGACAACTTGAGTAGTATGTAGTTCGCAATGGCTCACTTGCAAGGCTGGAGGGAGCTTTAGCTTGAGGCTAATCCATAAAGTTCTGAGATTGAATGACTGGACTAGTTTTCTAATTTTCTCAATTCGATAAGATTTACAGACAAAATAAAAATGTATTAGTGAGCTGTTAGTTTGAATTTACCTACTTGAAATGGTTTAATATGAAGTACTCTATGACTTCCCATTTTTCGGGTTGCGTGGCAAAATTAATAAAAATGAATGTACACTTAAATATGTGTTTGTATGACTCGGAACCATGGACAGCATCGAAAAATGCGTGATGGCCCTTGAGGTATTCGATTTATGGCCAATACGAATATAAGCAACATCCTCAGTTGCAACTACTTTTTTGTTCTAAGTGATCATTTATTACATCAAACTGAATGAAACTATGTACACTTGAACTGACCTCGCTCCGCTCAAGAATCAACTTTAACCAGGCCACAAGCAACCACCACTCAGCATTCAACAATACAACTAACCACATACTACATACATACTTTTTATATATTACCTCCTTCACGTCTGAAACTAACAATTTGTTTGTACAACTGAGATAATAGCCTGGAATCGAGTCACCACAAAAACCGGCCTACTGCTTGACAGTATCAGTGCATATTGGCTATAAGTTAAACTTGAAATACATTGCATTCCATTATATGCAAGCCATGCAGCTATTAACAGATATATATATATACATACATATATATAAAGCTGCGCCTGCGCAATTGGCCTCTTTCAGAAGTTTGTGGCAGAACAGGATTTTATTGCAGCATAAGAAATTGTTTGATATTACTCTGATATTATGCATTGTTACGAGTAGCGTGCAGAATTCTAAGTAAATAAAAAACCTGAAATCACCGGTCGGGTTACACAATAAGAATACGTAAAGAAATGGTTAAAAGGAGTGGGAAATTCAAACAAATGCAAACCATTGTAATTGGTGAATGATTGCTGCTATCTGATCGATGATTGCTGTAATTATTTTTTTATTTTCCAAGAATTTTTTATATTAACAAAGATAGAAAGGTAGTTTTACAGTTTTGTCAACATGATTGTGGGCTATTGACTCTTTTAACAATTTTTAAGTTAAATCGAGTTGGGCCGTCACAAAGACTTTAGGAAGCATCTGCTCGTGCCATAATTATGATTTCTTCAAGATGTATCTTTTTATTGAATACACCGCAGCCATGCTTAAAAAAAACTCCCTCTTTGTACAGCTGATGTATTTAGGACCATTGTGAATTCCTACAAGTGAAAAATCTTCGCCAATCCTCCATTCTCCTATCGCCCTGTCAAAAATTGGCACAGGGTAACTGAAAGTCTGGGTTATATTAAAAGGGCGGAATTCTCAACACGAAAGACATAAGAATGCAGGAATTTTACCCAGCAAACATATGGGGAGGTAGGAAATTCGGGGTTGCAAATAAAAATAAATATGCGTGGGCTGCTAATGTGTTTTCAATTCGTAACGACTTAATTTAATTTAAAATTATTTTAATTAAACATTAAAAAGAATAATTAAAAAAAATGTATGCATGGCAAAAATATATTTTGTAGTATAGTTCAAGGGAGGTAAGAAATCTAAGTCTTGGAAAACTTTTAGTGCAACTGAGCAAACAGAAATATCTTCATTTATGCTTAAGCTATTTTAACCCGGGAAGTCCCATAACTTTTTTTGTTTTGGATTTTTGTGAAATGTTGTATACTTATGTATTTCGATCTCCTGAGCACGAAAATGAAGTCCATTTTCATTTTCCTCGCTTCGATTTTCCTCTGCGTGAAATACAGTTATTCTTTTTTGTTTTTGTTATTTACTTCAGACATAATACGTAAAATTGCAACGGCATGTTTGCATTACCATATGGTAATCGTGGGAAGATTCGGGTTAAGTAAGAGCCGATTTACACGAGAAAATTATTGAATTAAATTCTGTCCGCTTGCTCTTTTGAATTTTCTAGCTATTGTGAAACGAAAAAGAGCCAACAAAAGAGAGAGAACGTGATAGAGAGAAAAAAGTAAGCGAATAGACGGTACGAAGGTACTTATACTCTCCCCCTATATTCTCATCCCTTTCGCCTATGTCGCGGCAGACTTAAATACTTGAATCGTGTAAATCGGCTCTATAAGTTCTTAGCCGAACACGCAAGGTCATGAGTTGCTATGAGTTCGCGATCGCCTATTGGTTGAAACTCAACCACAAAACTTTATTTCATTTTAATAACTTTCTACTAATTTCATTCGCCTTCTTTTCCTTCCTTTGTCTGCTGTTCCTTTCATTTAGCACATTTTCGTTTTCTTTGATTTTGTCTCTAGTCTCTATTTTTATGTTTTTTGTTGGTTTCTATCTTATTGTTCCCCTTTCTTGCTTATCCCTTCCCTTCCATTTCTTTAATCTCCTTTCCTTTCTTTTCCGTTCCTTTCTTTTCTTTCCCTTCCTTTCCTTATCGTATTTTATGGCAATTCACAAAAGCCTAACCACAAAAAATACAAAAACAAAACTACGGTGTTGAATACTCTATGAATAATCAACTATTTTATTTTTGTATATAATGTTTGTATCATCAAGTTTTTGCCTGCTTAATCCCTGAATAAACGGAAATACTCCTTAAGAATATCAGAGTACCACAACACTTATCCTCCTTCATGTAAAATAGATGGTCCAATCTACAAGGCAATGACCTAGGATTGGATCACCTACTCCATCTCGGGGTTCTCCATTACTTTGCTTCTGAATATTCCATAGGGGACCTTTGCGAAATGCTCCCAAAAGACTACTCCATAGAGTATTCAACACGAAAGCGAGAGAGGGCGCAGGTGTACTTTTGAGGACCATTCCATTAAAGTAACAACACTTAAAGCAAAAATGCATGACACGTTTACTCATACAACAGCAGCTCTATACTCGTAGTGCAAATTCTTGTTTTTCATTGGTCCACTACCAACTTTTCGCACTCGCAGTGAGAGCCGATCACACTAGTAATACAACAACATGCATGGCATGTCTACTCACACAACTACGGCTCTATAGTGTGAATACATGTTTGGCATTAGTAGTGGTCCAATTTTTTAACTAATTTTTCTACATTATAATTAATTTTTTTAAGGTTTGTTTGATTGACGGGACTGCAGCTTGACCACACCTATCCATACATATATAATTGTTAATACCTTAGATCTATAATTTGGCCATAAAGTGGGGCAATGTCCCTCAACTTGCGCATTTGTATTATAGATAAAATCAAAACTTATTCGACGCATACCCAGTTATGAAGGTGCATTAAAACGCTAAATTCTTCAGAAACGACCTCATTATTACTATGCATTTAAGAGAAAGATTTCGTCATATACTGCAGCTTCGTATACAATAATTATTATGATCAAATCAAATTTTAATTAATTCACATAATTGAATATTTTTTCACATAAATAGAAATTTACACTTTTTAAAAAGATTTTTATTAAAAAATTAATGTTCATGCAAGTGAAAATAGTCACCAGCTCCTCTGTGTCCACACTCTCAAAAATTTCTATTTTCCTATTTACGCAGCTTACACAACTTTTGCTTTGGTAAATTAATTCTTGTATATCAAGAAATAAAAGAAAATTTATTTAAATATTTTTCAATATATACAAATATTGTGTCGGCAAATGGGATTGATTTATTAATTAAAATGAAATAGATTTTTCGTATTACCATACGCAACTCTGTTCAAAAAGCAACTCTACGAATCAGGTGATCACAGCTGTTATCTATTGTGAATGCTGCTGTCACACATTCGCTAATCGTATGTATTCACAATGTTAAGAACTCAGTACCTGAGTGGGAACACAATAATTGTTAATAGATATTTGATACTTTTAATTTAGATGGTCCCTTATATTATTTGTAATCGTTTACACAGCCTTTATGGGACTTTTTCGCGTCCCTCACACTTACAGACGGGTTGATTTCTACATTTCTAAAATCAACCCCATTTTTCGCTTTACATTTGTTTTATAGCCGATCAGAAATTATACCTTTACAATTTAATACAGCTAAAGTCATCCCTTAATCAACTTTGTTGTTTAAACTACTAGGCAAACAACATGAAAATGCGAAATGCTCCAGCTAAAATTCATCATCATCAAATCCAGGAAAGCAAGCACACCACAAATTGAAAAATCTCAACATAAAATTAGTCAAAATCAAATGCACTCCAAGGATTTGCGCACGATGAAATGAGTGCACGTAATAATTCAAATAACTTTTAAATTATTTGGTATATCAATTAGTTTTTTCCCCCTCGGCAGTGGTTTGGCAAACTCTCCGAGTGTATTTCTGCCATGACAGGCTTCTCAGCAAAAATTCGTCTCCTTTGTAGATGCCGTTCGGAGTCGGCAAAAAACTGTAGGTCCCACCAATTTGTAGGGAAAATTGAAATCGGCACACCACAAATTGGAAGAGAAGCTTGGCGCAAAAATCTCTTAGGAGGTTTATGATGATATACCTGTTGTATATCGCGCCATAGAGAGATAGAATTAGTTTTTTCATTGTGTCTTCAGTAACTTTTTGCTTGATGATAGCCATTTCTATCGAAAAATTTGGTAGTCGTATCAGTGACTTAGTTTGTACCAATCATAAATGTACCTTTTTACCATGGCCCAATATGTTCCGATCGGTGTAAGCTATGCCGTTCATTTTATTTCACTGACCTGCTGATTTACTGTAATGGTACGAAGACAAGTCAGGCCAAAAAAAAGAAGACGTTATATACGGCAAGCGCCATTTTTTCAGGCATGTACAGGGTGGCTAATGAAAGCCGCTACCAAAAAAAAATTAAATAACTTTTTTTCTATTTAATGAATCTGGTTAATTTTTTTTTTTATTTTGCAGATTGACTTTTACATTTAATGATGGACCATAATAAGACTTGTAAACAATTTTGCCGAGCATGGGACAGTCAACAGAAGACCTTACCATCGAAACCCTTCAGTTCGAACGGAGAAAACAATCGCTGCTGTAGCTGCTGCCATACAAAACAATCTACGTGTTTCGACAAGAAGCTTATCTGCTCAAATGGGTGTAAGCAGACAGTCATTACAGTCAATTATGCACAAAGATTTGGACTTATTCCCATATAAAATTCAAATGGCCAACAAACTGAACGCTGCAGACTTGCCGATTCGCTTGGAATTTTGCCAGAAGATGCTTCAAATGGTGGAAGAGGATGGAAACATGTTGAACTGTCTTTTCATGTCTGACGAGGCCCATTTCGATTTAAACGGCAACATAAACAAACAAAATTGTCGAATATGGAGTGCTTCCAACCCACAGATACTCCATGAGACGGAATTGCATCCACTTCGTGTCACAGTGTGGTGTACAGTTTCATCACGCTGCATTGTCGGGCCCTACTTCTTCGAAGAAAACGGTCACACCGTTACGGTTACTGGAGACCGTTACTTGAGCATGTTGAGAGAGTTTTTCTATCCAGAATTACGCCGAATGAGAATTTCTTTCAACTCTGTGTGGTTTCAGCAAGATGGTGCAGCTCCTCATATAGCCCAACCTGTTATGACAGAATTGCGACGAAAATTTCCCAATAAGCTGATATCCAGAAACTCCACATTCCGTTGGCCACCCAGGTCGCCTGACCTTACTGCACCTGACTTTTTCTTGTGGGGTTATTGCAAACAGGAAGTCTTCAAAGCAAAACCAACAAATTTGAATGAACTAAGGCAATCCATTCGAGAAACAATTGCGGCTATTCCTGTCTCAACTCTCCAAGCAGTAATGAACAACTTTTTGGTAGGATGCCGCACATGCATCGACGAGCAGGGGGGGCATTTAAATTCCATTATTTTTAAAACTAATTAAGCTATATTTAATAAAATTTAATGAGCTTTAACATGAATAAAATAAAAATGAATTCCATACACTGAAAAAAAAAATTATTTGAGTTTCTTAATGTAGCAAAATTCATCAGCCACCCTGTATAATTCTTTATTAATCTTGACAAATTGGTTTCTCTTTCTAATCTTTCCTCTACGATCTGCAACATAAAAGTCAACACCTGGTAGCTGGAAAGTCAAAATTCTTGAAGAAATCAGAGTGAAGTCGCTTTGCCCGCTCTTTCGTCATGCTTCTTTAAATTTCTTTCCGGAAATTTTTGAGCTTTGTACGACTTGAGGAGCACGTCCTCATTCGTAGCTTTTCTGAAAAATGGTTTGGATCATTGTATTTTTTCACCCACTTTTCCGCCAGAAATGTTGGGAATTTTATTTTCTTACTACGTTAGGCCTTTTAAAGCCCTTATTTACGACTTTCGCACTTGCCACTGACAGTCAGACTTTTACGAGACGTTTTACAAACACTACATGGTATTACTTGAAATCTTAACTTTAATGAAATTTGAAAGTAATATATCATGCCACATCTGCCATCATTTGAATATAGGTTAATGACATTTTCTGCAGTCTGCTGGTCATTTGGCTATTAAGATTACAAAGACTGAATGTAAGACTAAAATTTTGCTCACTAAATTTAAATTCCCTCCTAACTGTAATAACAACACGCGATAAGATACTTTATGCTGGGCCAATAACCTCAATTGCTACTAAAAAATACTTTGGTTTATAACTCTGCTCCTTAGATGGAAAAGATTTCCCTTTATTAATAAAACAATATTTTTCCATCACGGTGCCGCTGATTCGCCTTCCAGCTAACTAAGTAAATCACCTAAATGTATCAAAGCGACATACAGTTGTGTTCAATATAATAGTAGTGAAATTAAATGAGATATCGTTCGACGAAAGGAGAAGAAGCTGTGTTTTTAGTAACTTTCATTTAAAATGAAGCGAATTCCGTAACAGAATCCACACAAAAAGAAATTTCAAAGTTTACAGAAATTTCAGGAAAGTTAATTAAACTTCAAAAAATTGCCAATGGCAAAATTTTTTTTAGAATTTCTAGACAATTTTTGAGCACACAGTTTTGTAGACCAATCAATTTTAGTACAATATCGTGCAAGTCAGAAATTGCTCAAAAATTCCCCTAAATTTTCAGAATTTTTATGTATAGGCTGCTCAAATTTTTCTTCTATAGAAAATTTTATTTTGTTCATGGGTTGTGTGGAGGAAATCACTCAACACCCTTAAGGGGAAAAAAACTGAAAATTGAGGGAAATTTTTTAACTATTTCTAATTTGCACATTATGATACTTAAATTGATTGGGCTATAAAATTCTGCCAAAAAATTTTGCAGATTTTGATGGCCATTTGTAAAAGTTTAATTAACTTTCTGAACTCTTTGTAAACTTTGAGTTTTCTTTTTGTGTGGGTTCTGTTACAGAATTCGCTATATTGTAAATGAAAATTATTAAAAATACAGCTTCTTATTTCGTCGAACGATATCCCATTTAATTTCACTACAATTATATTGAACACAGCTGTACATAAATGCACCATATAAAAAGTAAGAACATTCATGACAACTTCAAAATGTTGGCCAGCAGCGAAATAGGTCAACCAGCTGACATTGCTTGCAACCGCAAACATTTCACAACTTATGTTTAAAAGTACATGTTTTACAACAGCAACAATTATGCATGCCAATGCCCCCAACTAAATTTTTATTTTTTTTGTAACTCTACGAGTAAGTCATGTTTGTAACGAGGTGTGGTATGCTCCTGTTGGATGCAACAAGAAGTTTCTTTGGCATAAATTGGTCAATGCAAGCCACTCGACTAACAACTTTGGCTGACCCACTTTCAACTGAGAATATTCTTTCGATGTTCTAAAAAATAAAAATAATAAATAGAAGTCTGCAGTTTATATACTGCATAAGTTATATGTATGTGTAAAAGTTCGTCACAGATGCACATTTATACAAAGTGAATTAAACACAAAGAATATTTGTTGACGTTGCCTATCTACTTTTTGGCCAGTCTAATTGGTGTCTAATTGACAAATTAAAAATTGAAAATAAAAAAAAATGTCTTGTATGTCAACTCTCTCATCCACAAGGTCAACTAATACAAACAATCTCGCAAAATTTTGTTTTTTTTATTATCAGCCATTAAAAATGCATTATTTCAAGATGAAAACGTAAACACTTTTCTATTCAAACAGAAACGGCATGATAGCGGTAACTTGTACAAATAACTGTGGTTTTACTTGCAGCGCATACAATATTTTAGCAACAACGTTTTTACGGCTTTAAAAGAGAAATGATGAGAAATCAAATGGCTGGTACACATTTAACAAGATCAATGGAATCCTAAGTGTTTTCAGGATTTTTGTACGTTTTGCAAACGTTTATGGAATTACAATGTCGCACAGCATTTATGGGGGCGGAATACTTCAACTCACTATAAAAGGTGCAAATAGTAAAACTTCAAGCCATAAAGCGTATTCTAAGATTACATTTTTTCGTTATGGTCTTTGCAATTTTTGCTCTAAGAATACTGAAAAAGTCTTGCTTGTCAGTTTTTTGTTTAATCCTGCTAAGATAATTATAGACCCAGAAAAATATTTTTAAGTGCTTCTCTCAGACAAAATTGCTGTACAAAGAATGTAAAGTAGCGCAGAGAAAAAAAAATAATATATATATCTGGTGTATCTGGTTTAGAGTATATCCACCGTGTAAAAAATGCGATTATTCTAGGATGCATCCGGGATTGATCGCAAAGCAGGATGCGACTAATGCCAGCTCTGATCACTTTGTATGGGTTGAAGTGATCCCTTTTGTTTGAGCATGACCTATGAAAAGACCAATTGTACCCATTCATACGCAAACGGGTACGAATGGACTAATCGACTTTTTACCCAAACTTTTAACTCCTATAAGTATGCAACAAAAACTAAAATTGATTTACACCCCTATCAGTATGGTTCACAAATAAAAACTTACTTATGTATACTGAATTATAGCCAACTGAAGACCAAAGAGATTAAGCGCGTATCGGTCTGCTTGGAGATTAATCTCACTATTTTTTACAGGGAACCAACCATTAATAAGTATACATCCTCATGAATGCGGGATGAGTCGCAAAGTAACATGCGACCAATGTCAGTTTTGATCTCTTTGTATGGGTTTAACTGATCTCTTTTGTTTGAGCATGTCCTATGAAGAGACAAATTTATCCCTTTCATGCCCAAAAGGGTGATGTTGGACAGATTCCCTTTGTTCCCCTACGGGCACGGTCGGACAAGTTTACTTTCAACACCTAAAAGTAGGCTACAGAATTTAAAATCGACTTTTCCCAACTATGCGTATAACGGAATAGGTGGGATAAATTGTAGCCCACTGTAGACGAAAGATATTGATCCCAGATCACTCTCTTTAGAGATCAGTCCCACGATTTTTGCAGAGTTATTGATCGCTGATGACACTCTTTAGAGATCAGTCGCAAGATTCTTTACAGGTCAATAATGAGCATACCAGCTGTAATAGTATCCACTGTATTATAACTTTTTCCACATTACAGAGGCTTGTAACGGCTGAAAAGAAGAAAAATAGCTGTAGAGTTCAACATATCAAAACGTTTAGTCTGAAAAGAAAAATCGATTGAGCCTTGTCCTAAAGACCGTCTGTCATTCTGTCAGTGTCTCCATCTGTGCACACGATATTTTGATTACTTTCCGAAGATTGGAGTATAAGTGTTTTCTGCCCAATCCACAAGAAGGGCGTTCCTGCAAACAATATCTATACACACAAGTCAATGAGGAAACAATAAGCTTAGCCTTTTAGCCATCTTTAAGATGCTATTTTAGTTGGACTTTCTAACGAAAAACCAATCCTGTTGTGTCAAATAATGTTAAGATTCACTTTACGATGTCTTTTTCAGTGAAAAGTTCTTTAATTTGAAATTAGACACCTTACCGAGTGTGCTCTAAGTAAATGGTTGAATATTCTTTGCTTTTTCTTTATTGACTGAAAAAATGTATTCAAATTTAAGAAATAATAGTAATGTCTACGGAAATTTTCCATATTTGGATGGATTTCCTGCACAAACCTTACACCATTTTTCTTGGTCCATGATAGGTACTAATTCACACCTTTGCCATATATGGACAACTGAACTTACAGCCAACCGTTTGGACCCCAGCATGACTCGCCCGCATGGCAACAAAGTGCGTAAGATATGCGTAGAGTTTAATTGTCTTCATATTCTTATATTGATGGGTGAAAGTTACGCCCCTGACCGATGTATGAATTGAAGTGTTATTGATGCACATATGTATGAAAAACCCGTGCTATTTGATCCATGCATAATAAGTGATTTTGTACGTATAAATCATGTGTACGCTTTCAGAATTAATTCAGATTCATGCATACAAAAGTAGTACAAAAGAAGGGATAGAGTATACATGCTCCCTGAGGCACAATACGTGTAAAACGGAAACGAACGAGCATTTATACTGGCATGCATACAGAGTTCCAATTCATGCCTGAAATATTAATGCCGCATGCATATATTTCCAACTGGTCATTTAATGTTTTTCTATTAAAATAAATATACATATACATATTTATTCGTGTGGAGCTTGAAACTCTTGAAATCCTTAAGGGGTACGTTCCTAAAAATAACAAGCTAAGGACTTCAATAAGTTCTAAAATCCCCAGCAGTCTAGACGACTTCTAATGCAAAACCACCAGACATGCTCACTTCTAAAGGTTGTCCTACCTGCATCAAAAAAAATCGCACTTAAATGCAAAATAAAACCAATAAAATCACACCCGTGATTAAATCATTAGAAGGTTAGCTCTCTTCACACATAATTTGACAATTGCAGCCATCTTGCTGCCTGAAAAAGTTTTATTTACATTCTGGATTGCCTTTTATAGAAATCATGTAAAAATAGTAGTTAAAAATGTAATATTATACAAAAATTTAAAATAGGTTGGTTTCAGAAAATGTATTAATTTGCAATATTATTTAGATCGACTTTTGGGAGTATAGTTCGTCGGATCTAATCGTGGGCGTTTAAAACTCGAGACATTCCGGTACTTAGCAACGGTTATCTTAAGGTACATACTTTCTGTCTTACTGAGGTCAATCGTGACTTCAAAGCTGTTGCTTATGCTATTCGAAGTCTGTTATTTTTGACAAAACTTGACTACTATTTTCTGGGTTTGATAATTAGTTCTCGCTTCACTTATGTATAAAGTAACAGTTTTAAGCCAACTTCTAAGCGTGCATGAATAAATAGGAGACAATCTGATCTCATTGAAACGTATCACTTTACTATGCACATGGTGGACTTTGTGCGTTTGTCTTTATGCCCTGAAAAGTTTCCAACAAATATGCATCTTGTCAATTTGTCATTATTATTAAAAAACGTCGCCCTCTAGTCAGAAGCACGAATGTGCAATTATTCCCAGTTTGAGTTGATAGTTTACTGTATTAGCCATTGAAGTCTCTAAGTTTGGTGAAAATTCTTTGTCTCACCGAAACTACAATATTTTGCAGTCCATGTCAACTGAACAAGCCAAAAATCAAACTTTTAAACTTATTTTACCAACATTTTAATTTTGGCATATTCACGCTTTTGGCAAGAGGGCGAAGATACGTACTTATTTTGATTGTATAAACGTATGTACACCGTTTTTTATTGTTTTCTAATTGATATTAGAGAAAATATACAACGATATACACAGTGATGCTATGGGATGACATGTTTTGATGATGTTGTTAGTAGACTTTGCAAAATGTGCTACTACTAATTTCTTACTTTTTTGATTTTTCTACTACACCTCGACAAATGAAGAAAATATTCCTACTTTTTTTCCTTCCCAAAAGAACTCCGAAAATGGAAGTGTCAAAAGTAAAGGTCAGCTAAACTTCTAGTGATTGAATTATGATCACAAACATATGCGACCTAAAATCTAAGCTCCAAAAGAAATACACCTCTTTATCTTTTCTGGGAAACAAACCAAACTTATTAGTCGTTCAATATTGATCGACAAATACAATAACCCCCTCAAGCGGTAATTAAAATGCCGTAAATTTCGATTGGGCATATTTCAACTTTACAATACCTATTTACTTACATAGTTTAGTTTTTAAGTTAGTAGCCATCAATTTATTTAAGACCGTTAATGTCAATTTACTTTCTTGCCTTAAAAAGCCATACAATTTTGCAGAGAGTTGAAAGTGAATACAACCAATAAAGCCAACAATTGGTAAATGCACATAAACGTGTGATTAGCTAAGGTTGTAAAAAATAACCAAGATGGCTATAAAATTCATAGCTGCGTAATGGCGTTTTACCACCTCATAAAGTGGCGAATTCGTGTGTGAAAACTGCCGCACAGGTGCATACAATGATTTATGGCATTTGCTTGTTCATTTGTTTTATAGCTGCTCAAGCAAAGTTTTATTAGTCGTTGTTGGAAGATGAAGGTGAATTTTTCATCGATGATGTTGAAATAGTAATTCAAAGAAATATTATTACACATACAGCTGTGTTCAATATAACAGTAGTGTAATTAAAATGAATAAAAATAAGCTGTGTTTTTAACCCATATAAACACAGCTTTTTTAAACGCATATTTTGAACGAAAGAAAGCAACCGTAGTTTGCTATTAGACCCCCATTACCAAGTACTTTAGTTCTTTTTTTATATCTCTCGTCGTTTTTGAATAAATGACAGCCCCAAAATTGGGGCGCTGGCCATACCAGGGAGCACTAAAAATGTATTAAGTGGCTAAGTTAATAAAAGTTATGACTTCAGTTTTACTAAGGAAAAATGAAAATTCAGTCCAGATTTTACTTAGTTATTAATTGAGTATAAACAAAATTAAGATTGAAAAAACTCAAAACAATTTATGGGATAGCTAACACCGCATTTCCGACATTTTTTTGGTGGTATTTTTATGGCGTTCTGCACATTTTATTTGAGTGACGCTGGATATAACTATGTGGCCTTATGTTTATAGATTCTGTTGACCATCAAGAGATAGTTTATAAAGCTGAAAAGCGTTGTTAACTGATACCTTCAAAGGCCACATTAATAGCCAACAGTACCACTTTTTACGATTGATACTAATTAGATAACATCGCACATACTTTTCTAATCGGTCAGTAGCCTCTAGTGTGACCAGGTGATAGAAAAAAACAAGCTAAATCGACACAAAAAAAAGTTTGAAAAGGCTAAAATTAAGAAAAAAAGAAGCTAAAAAAGTCATTCATGAAACGAGCTCAAGGCCAAGAATTATAATATTTCACTTTTTGAATTTTTATGAAAATTATTATTGCTTTTATTTTTTTAAAATCATTTTTTAATTAATTATTAAAAGTTTTTTAATTGAATGAGTAGGAAAAATGTTTAGAGACGCCACAGCTTTTCCTATAGATCCATTTCGGATGCTGCTAAGCTTCTTCATCAGAGAAATTTTGGCACGTATTGCTAACCATTAAGCTAACAATAAGCTGGTTTTGATGTCAGCTATTCTTCTTTACCATATGCATGAACCACTTCCGCCATTTGACAGTTAGTAGTGTGATCATGATGGATTTTTTGACAGATCTGCTTTATCAGCAAAGTCAGAAATTTTGTTACGAAATCCATTTCAAATTTTTCATTTTAGTTTCAACTATTTGTATATAAAGCTGTAGCCATAAATTAAAGGAACTATTCTTGTTTCAACACATATCAGGCACATTTTCCTTGACTAGGAATTTTTTCAAAGAAACACATACTATAGAAAAATTACTACAAACTAATTAGTTATATAACATTTTGACTCATTTTGTTTTGTTGATTTTCCGACAGGGTGGAAAGCTGATGTATATTGGAACGATTTTCAGTCATCCCTTGTCAAATTTGGTTTGGAGACAAATGTCATTGAAAATGGCACATCGCCGAAACCGGTTTGTCTCCAAACCAAATTTGACAAGGGATGACGGAAAATCGTTCCAATATACATTATATAATATTTTCTTCGTCTGATGAATCAGAAGAGCTTGAGTCTGCGTAAAACTTTGTGTATTTATTATAGAGATGAGATCATTGGTAGTTTCAAAATCAGTGCAACATTTGGATAAGCGTTTTAACGAACATCTAATATTAAGCAGCGGGTTAAGCATTTTAATTTTTAATCTGTTCCTTAATTTAGTTTTTAAAATGTTCATGGCACTAAAAATTCTTTCAACCTCCGCATTACTGAAAGGTAATACCGAAAAGTTAAATACGAATTCGACCACTTCTAAAAAAGAGGGTTCGTTGAATGAATTTTTATGTTCTCGGACTTCCGCCCAAAATTTAATGGTAGAGGTCACACTTGTCCACTGTACGGTGATTAGCTTTCGCCACTGCAGCTCAATCAATGCTACCTAGACTTTTCTTCTTGAAAGTAAGAAAATACATTCGGCTTTGTAACTTTCAAAGCATTATCAACTGAAAACAATGTATCTTTTGTAAATATAGCCTCGAAAAAGCTAACCTGGTCACACTGGTAGCCTCATAAAATATTATCAAAACCGAAAAATTAAAGCGCACTGAAAAAATGTCTCATATATTTGCTAAACCTTAACAAATGTGCACATAGTTCATGTAAAATCATGTGAGCATCTGTGCTCAGCGTCCCAAAAATGTGTCGTGACAGAAAATCGCTCACGAAACTTCACAGAAATAATATAAACAACTCTTTCTTTCTGTTTTTCATCTAAAATTAACAAATTCATACACTATAACAAAAAAACCACAAATTTTGAAGAAATAACTATACAAACCTACTTATTATTTTGCGACATCGAAAATCGCAAAAAACACCAAATTTCTTTTAAAAATTTAAGAAATAAACTAAGGTTATGTTGAAAACAAAGCACGTGGTAGTGGTGCCGCACTTTACGAAAATATGGTGCAAAGATCTTTATGTACATAAACAATACTGTTTTTTAATAACTCCTAAAGATTAAGCGCTCCAAAAATGGGGACACCCGTGTGCTAGGAAACAAACATACTAGTATGAAAGTATCAGCATTGACACATAAATTATCATCACTGTCAATAAAAAGTGTGAGTGTGTTAGTAAAGAAATCAGCGTTTCTTGTAGGGAAATTACCTACTGTGTGAATTATTCTAAGCTAAAATAAATTTAACATCAAATCAGTTATTTTGTTTTGTAAACTCTGTGTATATTTGTCAAACGTATTCATCGTATTTACGCACGATTTCCGAATAATAAAATGCAAACAACAGCAAGCCAAGCAATTCATCGATAATCAGCTCCAGCAAACCACTTGTACACACGCACCCACATTAAAAAGCAGTCAGGCTAGATTTCTATGCACGCATCCTAAACAAAGTCTCACTTCAAACTCAGATATGCATAGAACCAACAAACAAGGCACAGAATTACGGTCACAGGCAGCGACGCTCTATCGATCCCAAAGGTGTTTACACGTCAACAAAACACCGGCAGAGGCACGGTTACAAACAGCGGCAGAGGCACGCTTACAGGCAGCGGCGCGTAACTTTGCCGGGCATCCCCTACCGAGGCCAATGATATTTACACATTAATAATAGAATCGCTGTATAACAGCAGGAATTTGGACTTATGATCTACGCACCTAAATTAGTCATAGTAATTCGAGCAACTCTTAGCTTTAACTAAAAGGGGTTGTTAAATGCGGGAGTTAGTTCGACTACTGAGTTGATCACCCTGGCTCTTGTCGATAACCTTAGCAGTTTGCTAATATTACGACTTTTATTTATGTTAAATACAATTTCTCCTTTCAATGTAAACTTGAAATAAACTTTATTTTCACCTTCAATATAAACATTGTCTGCTAGTCTTCCCGCAAGACATCTTGCCGTAGGTAGAATGCAAATTACTACAATTGCTGCTAGTGAAAACTTACATACAACACACACTCAGGAGTGTGGCACTAAATTGCAACAAATGTTATAAAAAATAAATAAAACTAAAATAATCATTTAACACTGCAAATACACAAAAATCAGCCAAAAGCGAAGCCGACCACCAGCTGCGATATCAGACTTAGTTTCAATTGCAAATGAATTAATGCGAAAAGCAGCCGAAAATGTAAAATTTAGTTGCACGCCAACACGATAAGCCAAAGGCCAAAGTGGCGCTTGCATGCGCAATGCGCATCTTCAATCCCACGCCATGCGAGTAGAGTAGTCTCGTCTGTGCAACACGTTAGCCAGCAGCCAGTGTCAGAAAGCGATGTCTAAAAGGTCATCGCCGATTTCCTGCCCAATGCCACACCATACCACCAATGAGCAATGTATCGACAACTAACAGCTAAGAAGCGCGCCTGCGCGATACGCCCACCTGCATTTGTCGATGCAACGCAAGGTTTTCGTTTCGATTTTGTTTATTTAGTTTGGGGGTGTTGAACCGTAAACGCAATTACAACAATAATGCCAGTTAGTTATTGTAATTGTTTAACTCTTGTTGACATTGACAATGTGTCAGCAACAACAACAACACATACAAGACCTTAAATAAATAAAAATCAAAATAACTAGCTTGAATGCAATGAACGCCAACAATTTATTGCTTTAATAGCCGAAAATATCGCTTTGCTTTAAGCAAGTAGCGACGAGTCTGCATTTAATTGTTATTGTTTCTCTTGCGATTATTGCACTCGGCACAGTACGAAGCTAATGTCGTCGACAGTGTGGCGCTTGCAAGTTCATCTGCTGAAGATGCTCACGTCTAGCCGGTCATGCGACACTATGCCATACACTTCCGGTCGCATGTTGCACATTACCAATTCACATCGTGCCTTGGTGATCGATTGAAAAATTACGCTGCATTAACTTTGCGGCGGGAAGGTTGTTTTTGTTTGTTTAAGGGTTGCCATCTTATGATTTTTTCTTGAATATCATGCAAGACTATGACTGAATATTTTCTAAGGTAAGACTTGAACTTGGCAACGAGGTTGGATAGCCTCTAAGTTAGAGAGTCTCTATGTTTCGAAACTACCACGCGTTTACGCTGTCTGTGCAGCAAACCTCCGCTTCCAAGAACATTCATTAGTACCCCAACTTTAATCGCAAAGCTGAACGGTGGATCTTTAATTGCCACCGAGTAGACAATTGAAATGTAAAGTCCTCTCTTAGCAACACGAAAACCAAGCTCTATAAGTCACTTATATTACACGTCTGGATATATGCTGATGAAGCCTGGACACTAACAATATCAGATGAGACGATTCTGAGAGCACTCGAGAGACGCCGAATAAGTTCAACGAATTTAAACTCAGCGGCTACGCTAGCCAGGCTATGTTATGCGAATGAATGATGACGCTCCGGCCCAGAAGGTATTCTTATCGGAAACCGTCCATGGAAACAAAATAATAGGAAGGCCAACCGCCTGTTGTAAAAGACGACTGCAATCCACGACTCGGTCAAACAAAACGGCCCTGCAGTAGTCGCGCTAGTACCAAAAGGTGCTAGTACCGCAGCGTACGGGATCTATGTCCGGAAAATTACTGTCGGCACCAGTAATACTCTCTCCTAAAATTCTGGAAGCGATTTTGCCTTTAAACAAATAAAGCATCCCACTCCGCTGGAAGGACAAAGTGAAGAACGATTTGTTATCCTTTAGAGTTGCCAATTGACGCCAGTTGGCAAGAAATAGAAACGAATAGTATACTTCGTTAGACGACCAAAATCGGTCCAGCGCCTATTAGGGAGCAAAAGGATCTTTAATTGTTTGATTCAAACGTACTTTGCAAAAGTGGACAGTTGAAGGCATTGCTTAGGTGTTAAGCTAGCTCTGATATAATTCTGAGCTAGCACAATTATCTGCAGGGTAGTCACCCAAGCTGCCTCTTATCACACCTCCACTACTATTATTACACCGGGGAGGGGTGTTATTATAGCGGAGAGGGATACCGCAATCTAAGTTGTCCACCATCGTATCTCGCCCATAATAACGATTTCATCTACTTCCATGATGCTACATTTCATACACGACAAACGAGAGTCGCATTCGAAAGTTTGTTTTAATTATTTTGCTAAACAAATTTAAAAAATTTAAAGACACTATTTTTAAGCTATTGATTAATTTGTTGATTTTCAGACATGGTGGAAAGTTGATGTGTATTGGCAGTGGCGTAGTGAACTTAACTCGTGTCCGGGGCACCATCGTTTTTTAGCGCCCCCCTCCCCTAAATTTCGAAAACATATAATATTAAATATATGTAAATACGGAAAAGACAATAACAAGTCACTCGAATACTGCAATTGGTGAAAAAGTAATGAAATGTTGCTAGATAAATATAAGTCGACAAGCAGACCGCCCACGCTTCTCTGCGTCTCAGAACTTTTATTAGACTGTGTCCGGTCTTAATCATTGTTTCTCCGAAACCAGTTGAGGTATGTTACTTATTCACATCGCTTATTGCACCACTCACTAACACCTTTCGTTTGATACCCATATTGTACCAATACATTTTGGGTCACCCTAGTCCACATATTGGTCGTTAACTCCGAAACCGGTATCGAATCAAAGGATGTATTAAATTTTAGGATAGACGTGACATGATGCAAGTTCCATTCAGACAGACAAAAACACTAAGAGCTGTTGATTTGGATTCTATTGGCTCCATAATGATCCCTCCTATAAATTTTTCTTGAATATCTGCAATGTACAGAATTCGACCTGTTACAGTTTTATTATGAGTATTTTATTATTATATTACTCTGGGACTAAATTTAAAATCAAATTGAAGCAATCCATTATAATACAAATAAAAAACATTCAGCCATTTATTGTTTTGCGGACCATTTGGCGCCCCTTCGTAAGTAGCGCCCGGGGCTTGATGTTACCACATGCAGTCCCCCCTCACTACGCCACTGTATATTGGAACGATTTTTCGTCATCCCTTGTGAAATTTGGTTTTGTAACATACCGGCGTAGTGGAATCACAAGGTGAAGTAAATAAAAAGAGATAGGAAACTTACGCTATCTGAAAGGGTACGGATGTATTTTCAAGGTACGCAGGAGGGTAAAATCTTAAAAAGTTTGAGTTTGAAAAAAGGAGTAAAAAATTAAATTACTTTTTAAAATGAACAATAGCAGAAATTGCATGTTTGTATTTTTAATGTGCTATCTAACGTGAAAAACAATAGTGAGAGGTAAAGGGGTCACAGCCATAGATCAGCCATTGACTGCCACTACCTGTTACCAGGGACATAACGATTATTATAGAAATGAGGTAAGGTCTAAAAGTACCAAAAAAAATTTTTGATAATGGTTATTCTTAACCAAAAAAAGATTTCTTATGATAATGGTTAAAAACTCCCAAAATGGTATAAAGGCCATTTTTGCGCAATCTTAAATGGATTCCGGCCGTTTAATTATATATGGAAAATTTCAAAATTAAGATATGACGGTTCTTCGCTTGCTTGGAGTAAAACCAAATGTTTTCCTCCTCAAACCAATGCAAGAAAGGTCTGTTCTGAGTCGATATTAAATTGTAGATAGCTGCAATCTATGGGGTAACCTAAAGAGCATACCACAACCAATTGGATAAAAAGCTCCTACTAAAAGTCGACACACTTGCTTTATACAACTATTACTCATTACTTTTCACATAAAATTAGAGGTGCATACTTAAGACTTAAGCCTTGTGTTATGTAGTGGCAGGCTTTGACTGTATATGAACCAGAATCGTTGCACTGTCTAGGTAGCGTGAGATCAACTCATTTGCTTTTCTATAGGCCTAGATAAAGTTTTTTCTAGACAAATTGAACTTATTTCATAAAGATATCAACAATGAAAGTATTGATTATGCACGGGCCTTAGCATGGTGATCTGTAAATTACTGTATCGGGTGAAAACTTCTTACGGCTTTGCAGAAACCTATAGTTTTATGATTTCATCGAAAGATATCTGTAAAGGTAAATCGACTTTTTTCATGAAAATATCTTCCATGGTATAATTTTGCTGAACTTCGCTTCCAAGAACTAACAACAAACCTTCTACCGTGGTATGACACGGCGATAGGACTGTTGACCTCTTATATTTATTTAAAAATAGTAGTAAAATAGAAGTAAATTTATGTACTAAATCGTACCTATTTTACGAAAAACAACACTTCCAAATACAACATTTGCTCCTAATTTTCATATAGCCGAATTACAGAATAATGAAGAAATTTGAACAAGACAACAGTCAGCTTACTTCACCTTGTTGACTACACTATGCCGGTTTGTTACAAACCCAAATTTAACAAGTGTTGACGGAAAATCGTTCCAATACGAGTATACATCCGATTACTCCCTTATTGTATTTCATCAAAATCTGGAGACCGAAACCTCTTTATTCAACCAAAGGACACAAAACTCAACCTATGAAAACTCTATGAAGAAAGAGGTTTTAGGCCCCCGATACGAGATTTTGATGCAGTATTTCAAATTTAAAAAACTCTTCGACAGACCCTTTCATTTAATATAAAAAACCAAATCCCGAATAAATTGTTGAATAGGCTTGATTTGTGTTTGTGTCCTCTGGCGATTTTGAACCTTACGGCCCCAGTTTGACACGATTCTACATACCGGGGTGACTGGAGTTCACCTGAGTAAGGGCTGCTGTTTTAGTGTAACCTTGTTTATTTCAACACGTCTATCACCAAAATGCGTATCCCCGGGGAAGCTGGACTGCCCCTTATCATCTTGTTCTGGCCAGGTGTTGAGCCTATTTCTTTACCAAGAGAAAATATCTACTGCATTTGCTGTACGAAGAAAACTCAGTGTAAGCTGATACCCTGAAAAAATTCAATCAAAGTTGGCAACTCACTCAATAAAAAATTCGCCACTAAGTATGCACTCAACGTGAAAACTAAACTTTATGAAAACCTCTGCAAGTAATACCTATTTGAATGCTTTGGAAAATTTCGTAACCACTCCGCGTGTTGTTCGAAAACGAGATAGAAAATCTGTCATTAGCCGTGTAATGTAATGAAACAAAAAACCAAAACTACAAAGCAACGACGCCAAAAGACAGGTCATCAATATGAGATAGGTGGAAAAGACAACAACATTGCTAGGATGAAGATGCTGCAGCTAGCAAAGGCAATAGCCATAACATTGAACAACAAAAAAATCACAATTTATAATAAATAACATCCTAAACAATTGTATGCAATGTAAGTTGGAAAAGTGAAAGCGCTGCGTGACACGAAGCGACGCGCGACGTTGGAATGCTGTAGATACTGCACCCACTGTACTGCTGATAAGGCAGTGGTGGCTGAATGCTCTCTGCTTTGTAGCAGCTGAAAGTTCAAAGGCAAATATTGCATAAGCAGAATCATGTAGTTACCGGAATAAATTATGGTGGCAAGTATCTATGGTATAGCCAGCATGACCAGCAGCCGAATTGCACAACGAATGTGAAGAAAAACATTTGAATAAAAACCAATTTTGTTGATTTTAGGTAGGAATTTTTAAATTATATAGGTTTGCAAAGATAGCAAGTGATGCGGATGACTTTTCACACAACTTTGCCACAAAATATTGCATAAGCATTAATGGATTTCACCTCCGTATGCAAATCGTCTTTTATAATAGCACTTTTCCGAAATTGATTAATTTTCTAATAAATTAGCTATAAGTAACTAAGGCCCGGTTTTTCAGTGCAAGTTTAACTCAATTTGTCAGTTAAACTAAGCTTAAACTTGTTACGCAGTTTTTCAGTCAACTTTAAACGTAGTTTAAGCGGCCAATTTGGCAGGGTTAAACTCTAGTTAACCTGTCAGCTGTTTGCATATTTGATGGATTTGGTTGTGAAACAATAAACTGAACGCAATTAAAAAAGGACGATATTTTTATATTTAATTAAATACTGGATATATCATCTGACGAAAGTGATTATAGTGATGCAGAAATTAGCGAAATCCTAACTATTGCAATACTGAGGAGAACCAATGGCGTTGAATATGTAAACAAATATTATCTGTTGCCGTATCTAGATAAAGAAAAAACCAATGTTGCCGTATAAAAAGCAAATCGTAAAAGCGGCCTTAAACTCTCACTGAAAAACCTCTCTGCAGTTTAACTGGAGTTTAAATTTATGCCGAGTTTAAGCAAACTTAGTTTAAACTGAGCTTAACCAATGACTGAAAAACCGGGGCTAAGTAACACGTAAATTGATTGTTAATGCCTTGTTGTTGTCCCATTAGTGTGGATGAGTAGATTAATTCATTTTGTTATGCAATTCATTTTTGCTTTTAACTTTTCTGTCTTTGGCTACCATTATATTAGGTGACTTTCTTCTTTGTCCTTCTTTATCGAAGGCTGGATGGAAGATCACCCTATTTCAATATGTTTCAAAAACGCCCATTTTGTGAAGTTGGGTAAAAGTACATCTTGTTTATAATTCTTTTCCAACAACGCCCTAAATTTAGCATGGGGCTCTAAAAGTCCTGCGTAGTTTTTTCTAGCTTGCTTAGTTTTAGTTTTACCATTCCAGGGCCTGCCTAGTTTTCCCCACTTATGTGACATTTAATTCAAGCTGTTCAATTAGTGCATTGATTGTAATAGTTCAATGGATAGTGAAGACGACTGTGATGTGAGGGTGTCCGGATTCAATGCTGCCTCAAAAGCAATGAAATTTTTTATTTTTTAATTACCATTGCCTTGGGAAAACTAGGCAAGATCCATGTAGACATTACTAACCAGGCTCTGTCTTAAAAAGCATTTACAAATTGGCTAGGGCCTGCATATACTTTCATCGGCAAGCGCATTATTTTGAAAGGGAAAATCTAGCCAGGCCCTAGGTAAAATTTATGAATCGTTTGTTGACGCATGAGTCCGTGGTTAAATTTTAAATCTAGCCAATGAATTTTGAGTAACTTACCGGTGATCGAGAGATCTTAAGCATTGAAGATAGTTCAGAGCTCGTTGCCAATGCAACAATCAAGAAAAAAATTCCGTTAGCTAGTGCATGGATCGAGATATTTAGGAAACTCGTTCGAACGAGAGAATTTTCGGTTCACTTTTCAAGTAAGTTCTGCAGTGAGCTAGAGAATTGAGTGCGCAGTTCCAAGTTCCTTTCGAATCTTATAAATTCATTAAAATGCGTATGGTGTTCTGGGCCCGAATCGCGCCAGTCGCAAGCGAGCGAGCGATCGCATAGAGTAAAATTTCTCAACATGTCGGACGAGTAGAAATTTGTTTGCAACAAGTAATGAAGTCTAACCTTGTGTACGTAGCACTACTAGGTACAGGGTGGCTAATGAAAGCCGCTACCAAAAAAAAATTAAATAACTTTTTTTCTATTTAATGAATCTGGTTAATTTTTTTTTTTATTTTGCAGATTGACTTTTACATTTAACAAAAATGGATAACTGGGACACTGAAACAAGAATTTGGATTGTCCGCCGCTATCACGCACTGGAGTCCGTAGTTTCGGTTCAAAGAGAGTATAGGCGCACGTTTGGCGGCAATCCTCCGAGCAGATGGACCATAATAAGACTTGTAAACAATTTTGCCGAGCATGGGACAGTCAACAGAACACCTTACCATCGAAACCCTTCAGTTCGAACGGAGGAAACAATCGCTGCTGTAGCTGCTGCCATACAAAACAATCCACGTGTTTCGACAAGAAGCTTATCTGCTCAAATGGGTGTAAGCAGACAGTCAATTATGCACAAAGATTTGGACTTATTCCCATATAAAATTCAAATGGCCAACAAACTGAACGCTGCAGACTTGCCGATTCGCTTGGAATTTTGCCAGAAGATGCTTCAAATGGTGGAAGAGGATGGAAACATGTTGAACTGTCTTTTCATGTCTGACGAGGCCCATTTCGATTTAAACGGCAACATAAACAAACAAAATTGTCGAATATGGAGTGCTTCCAACCCACAGATACTCCATGAGACGGAATTGCATCCACTTCGTGTCACAGTGTGGTGTGCAGTTTCATCACGCTGCATTGTCGGGCCCTACTTCTTCGAAGAAAACGGTCACACCGTTACGGTTACTGGAGACCGTGACTTGAGCATGTTGAGAGAGTTTTTCTATCCAGAATTACGCCGAATGAGAATTTCTTTCAACTCTGTGTGGTTTCAGCAAGATGGTGCAGCTCCTCATATAGCCCAACCTGTTATGACAGAATTGCGACGAAAGTTTCCCAATAAGCTGATATCCAGAAACTCCACATTCCGTTGGCCACCCAGGTCGCCTGATCTTACTGCACCTGACTTTTTCTTGTGGGGTTATTGCAAACAGGAAGTCTTCAAAGCAAAACCAACAAATTTGAATGAACTAAGGCAATCCATTCGAGAAACAATTGTGGCTATTCCTGTCTCAACTCTCCAAGCAGTAATGAACAACTTTTTGGTAAGATGCCGCACATGCATCGACGAGCAGAGGGGGCATTTAAATTCCATTATTTTTAAAACTAATTAAGCTATATTTAATAAAATTTAATGAGCTTTAACATGAATAAAAGAAAAATGAATTCCATACACTGAAAAAAAAATTATTTGAGTTTCTTAATGTAGCAAAATTCATCAGCCACCCTGTATAATAACATCGTTGTCTCTGCTCTCAGTGACGTATAAAAACTGTAAGAAAAGCGAAAATAAACAAAAAAAAAAAAGGGATTTGTATTGTAATCGAAGATAAATATTTAAATCTACTTTATATTTGTAAAGAAATTAATGAAATTAAATTTTTTTCAGCCTGTAAAATGAAGCCTGTGTTATTTTGTTTACTCAAGCTCATCAGATTCAGACGAGAAGCATCACCAAAGAATAATAAGGTGCAGAGTTCGCTACCAAAGTAATCCTTTGGATTTACCTGAAGCACCGTAAAGGAATAATAGTTGGTACCGATTAAATAAATAATAAATATAATTCATTTATAAGTTTACCATATTCAAGGTTGTGTCATAACTTCCTAACCTTGGCCCAACTTTGTTTAGTAATAGAGCACTTCTGATACAACTATGTGTTGATCTTTGTAGATCAATTGGTTAGTCAACTATTTCTTCCATTCTCAAATAAATTACGTAGTGAGAAGAGATATCTTTCAATTGAAGATGACTTTACTTTTCTAAACCTTGAGCAAAAAGTACCAAAGTCAACTTGATCTGATACCCACTTGGACAAGATTAATAAATAGACATAGGTCCGTGGTAGTTTTGGAGTAGAGTTACTCTGGTATGAACATTTTTTATGAAAAGGGAAAATAATTAAATTTTTTAACTTTTAGAAAACATCCACGTTCAAAAAGAAGTCAATATGTCTCATTGGCCAGTTACTCCCTTAATTTGCGTGCCATCTCACAAGTTGTAGTAACTAAGTCAATCAACAAGAAGCATGTCAAGGGACGATGAGCTTAGCTCAAAACGTGCCCTAGGTTTTCGTCATTGTCATTCCTACCAAGCTAGATGTAAATAGATATAGAATTATGTTTTCTTCAGCCATGTTTCACAGTTTTTAGTATCTTAGCACCAAAATTCAGCAGAATTAAATAATCGGTGCTGCTGGTTTTCTATTAATTCATTTCATAAAAAGCGATGTCTTCGAACAAAGCTGGCCAGTCTGTTCTTCTTCGTGATAACTGATACCATTGGAAGCTTCATAACAAACAAAAACCTTCTCCAACTGTTTGTTCCAACCAAGTAGAGTCCTCTGCTTCAAACAACAGACGAAAGGTCTGTAATGCCTTTTACCATTCTCAGTCGCTCCGTCGCAGCAAGCCCCTCTCAATTTTCTTCCACCAGTACGAAAGAAGTGTAACTACAGCAAGACCATATTTTGGCGAGTAATCTTCACTTAGTTTGATTTTCTCTACCCGCAGGGTCGAGTTCACTTCCAGAGACGTTTTCCTATAGTGCCGGATTTCAGGTAAAGCAGTCATTGACGGGTTTTTCTGATATTCTCCGCTAATAATACCTTTTTTGATTCTACCGATCCAAACATTCCTTCAGCTATATCTTGGCAACTCTGAACAATTTCCCAGTAGAAAAGCTGTCAAGCGCTTCCCTTAAGAAGAGACTACAAACCACCTTCTTAGCAACAGCAAGACACGTTTTAGCAGCGGTCCTCAGATAGCACTTCCTGAATAACGCGACATATATCGTGTGCCTGGAACGAACTCCTTCTAAAAGCCTTGCCTTGGGAAGCGAAATTTATCGAAATAGTAAGGCCCTCTAGACTCCGGAGAAAAGCGTCCGTAAGTGATTCTTACTCCTTCCTTTTTTAACTATGAGATAATTTCGCTACCAGAAACAAAATAGGGGTTCCTACAGGCAATATCTAGATGTCCAAGCAAATATATTATCGCATACCTTTTGAAAACATTTTATGACTTTTCAGGACCACTGAAAGCTGAAAGGTTCTCGTCCAGACTCTCAGTATTTAAGTTAGAGTGCAAGCGCCCAACTGTTCCATTACCCAAAAATGTTAAAATGCCTAGAAAATCGCTTTTTATAAATCCACCCAGTCAAATCATTGCATCTGTTTTTATAACATCACTGAATTTGGCAACATCATCGTTATAATCGAAAGTGACACACACATCTGCATTTAGCTAAAAACATTTGCGCAGCTTTTTGAAATACGGTTGACCAGACAAGGTATTGTGCGTTACTAATTGACGGTATATCACGTTGATTTGAATGGGTATGGCTACTAATGCAAAGTGCAACAAATGTGCAATCAATTCCCGCCTGTGTGCAATAAAAGTTTTTATTTCCAACTGTTGTAATTGTCAAACCGTCAAACGTCAGCTAAACGATGATTAATTGCTTTGGTGGTAAGGAGGCTTGAAAACGTACGCTTTGTCAATAAAAGTGAAAAAGTAACTAAGTTAAGTGCTTTGACTCTTCAATAAAAAACTCCAAATTTCGTTTAGTATTTATTTAACATTTTTGCAAATGTTTCCAATTATTGGCTTAGTGAAAGTCAAATGGCATACAAATTGCACCTACATCCACAAGTATCCTGCAGAAGATTCGAATAGCTAGTACTTACCTAGACCTGAGCCATTTCATTTTCATCTCAACTTTTAACTTTAAAAGAGAAAAAGATTTTGAAAGAAGAAATGAGAGGAGCTTCGGGAAGACGGCAACATGAAGCCATGGGAATTGGGCTACGGGATAGTACTTAAGATATTAGAGCCGCATGCCGACACCTGATTTAGATGCAAACGTAATGGATAACAAAGTGAAGACACTTTTTCCTACTCATGAATTCAGGGAAGTCAGAGCAGGGAAGTCCAGCATTTACAACGGAAGAACTGCAAGCCGCAGCACGAGGAACAATAAGGCCCCAGAGCCAAACGGCCAGAAGTCATGAAAGAAATAACAAAAATGCGACCTGAAGCCCTTCCGGATATGTATAATACATGCCTTAGGAACGGATTATTCCCGTGTTGCAGCTCATAGAACGAGCAGAAAGACTATCGCCCAGGCAACACGATTTCCGGAAAGAGCACTTTAGAAGCAATGGCGGACGTTCTTACTAGTGTGGAGGCAGCCCAGCAAGGAAATAACAAATCTAGGCGGGTTGTACCCCTCGCAACCTTAGACGTATGTAAATGTCTGTTAATCTCACCAGCGTGAGATTAACAGACATGCTGACGTCCTTAGAACAACGGTTTCAAATCCCATGTTTCCTACAGCAAGTAATCAGAAGTTATTTAAGAGGCCGCACTCTTATGTACACAATGGCACATGGGGAGCAGTACAAGGTTCAATTCTTGGTCCTTAGGCACGTCAGCTACGATGAAATCGTTAACGTAGAAATACCGCAGTCATTACCGCCCGCAATACAGAAGAAGCACGCAAGAAGCTCAACCTGGTTGTGATACGCACTAATCTATTCTAATGGAAGTATTAAGAAATCGCCGCGTTCATTAGGGTTCGCATATAGTGGGTTAACTGGCTATTAGAAGAGTCTGCTCGGGTGTCAGCGCCGTGGCGGCGCTGTGCATTTTACGGAATCCATGCTTATGACTGGAGGAGCGATAGTTACCGCTATGTCTCCCCTTTCTTAGCTGGTTCTCAGGTTTGCCCCTGTTGGTTTCCATATTTCCAAAATGTCAAAGATGTGCAAGTACAATTTAAATATAGACGTTAAATAACTTACTCCCTCACTGCCAAGGTGCCTTAACATCAATATGGAAATATTTTGTCTATCTAAAGGTTTCGCAGCCTAAATGGCCTCCTTAACCTCGGTAGTCTTGATTTCAAGGATAGCATGGCTGTTTTTGGTCTATGCGCTTGACTGATCACTCGCCGTTTTTTTTCTGTCCACCGAAGGATACAATATAACTTGCCAACAAGATAATTTCGGATTCCACAAGACTTTGTCTTAATAGCAGATTGATAACTTGTCCCTAGTTTAAGTAGATTTTCACACAAATTCGAACAATGACCATAACTTGTCAACGCCAGCAGAAAGGCTGCATTACACTAGATGCATATCAAATTTAGTTCGCTTGTGCTGACCTACTTGCTTCCTGAATTCCTTTAGTTCTCTGGCTAAGGCCGCGGCTTAAGCTGGGGAATTCGGGCCGATTTCCGACATTCTTTCACGCTCTCGTTTCCCTTGTAGTACGTCACGAAAAGCAGCAAAGGTATCTCCACAAACTTTTTGAAGCCATCCCATAAGGTTTACTAAAATCGAATCTTTGCACCAATTGCTTCTCTAGCTTAACTTATGTTTTGAGAGAACCTATGTATACAGTGTAGCCGAGCAAAATTATTAGTCCTCGGCGAAGAAAGTCGGCTGTTTGTATAGATCGTATATGGATATATTGGGGCTAAATATGTAGTGAGGAAAGGATCAAAAAACATCCACTCACTGCTCTGCGGGTTGTGTTTTGGGAAGTATTTCGTATATCGAAGTCGAGAAAACGTAACTCATACAGTAGCACCGTGTTAGTTTCGAAATGCTTAAATGCTACTATTATAGGCCCTTTCAGGATTAGGCAAAGATGAGATATTACAGATCCCTAGTAATCTACAACCTTCTTTCCTCGAGTTCGAACCCCGGCCCCATCTTCGGGATCCAAAAAGTTTATTTTTTACAACCATTTTTCCATACGCATTTGTCTTTGGAACTTGACAAGTACAATTCTATTCAAGGATTAAAAAAGTTGTGGAATTGGAACGTAAAATTATATCGGTTATTTTATTTCATGTTTGCAAAATGCTGATGAAAGCCGCTACCAAAAAAAAATTAAATAACTTTTTTCTATTTAATGAATCTGGTTAATTTTTTTTTTATTTTGCAGATTGACTTTTACGTTTAACAAAAATGGATAACTGGGACACTGAAACAAGAATTTGGATTGTCCGCCGCTATCACGCACTGGAGTCCGTAGTTTCGGTTCAAAGAGAGTATAGGCGCACGTTTGGCGGCAATCCTCCGAGCAGATGGACCATAATAAGACTTGTAAACAATTTTGCCGAGCATGGGACAGTCAACAGAAGACCTTACCATCGAAACCCTTCAGTTCGAACGGAGGAAACAATCGCTGCTGTAGCTGCTGCCATACAAAACAATCCACGTGTTTCGACAAGAAGCTTATCTGCTCAAATGGGTGTAAGCAGACAGTCATTACAGTCAATTATGCACAAAGATTTGGACTTATTCCCATATAAAATTCAAATGGCCAACAAACTGAACGCTGCAGACTTGCCGATTCGCTTGGAATTTTGCCAGAAGATGCTTCAAATGGTGGAAGAGGATGGAAACATGTTGAACTGTCTTTTCATGTCTGACGAGGCCCATTTCGATTTAATCGGCAACATAAACAAACAAAATTGTCGAATATGGAGTGCTTCCAACCCACAGATACTCCATGAGACGGAATTGCATCCACTTCGTGTCACAGTGTGGTGTGCAGTTTCATCACGCTGCATTGTCGGGCCCTACTTCTTCGAAGAAAACGGTCACACCGTTACGGTTACTGGAGACCGTTACTTGAGCATGTTGAGAGAGTTTTTCTATCCAGAATTACGCCGAATGAGAATTTCTTTCAACTCTGTGTGGTTTCAGCAAGATGGTGCAGCTCCTCATATAGCCCAACCTGTTATGACAGAATTGCGACGAAAATTTCCCAATAAGCTGATATCCAGAAACTCCACATTCCGTTGGCCACCCAGGTCGCCTGACCTTACTGCACCTGACTTTTTCTTGTGGGGTTATTGCAAACAGGAAGTCTTCAAAGCAAAACCAACAAATTTGAATGAACTAAGGCAATCCATTCGAGAAACAATTGCGGCTATTCCTGTCTGAACTCTCCAAGCAGTAATGAACAACTTTTTGGTAAGATGCCGCACATGCATCGACGAGCAGGGGGAGCATTTAAATTCCATTATTTTTAAAACTAATTAAGCTATATTTAATAAAATTTAATGAGCTTTAACATGAATAAAAGAAAAATGAATTCCATACACTGAAAAAAAAATTATTTGAGTTTCTTAATGTAGCAAAATTCATCAGCCACCCTGTATGTATGAATTTAAAACAATTTAAATTGTGTTCCAAATCCAATCATCCCATAGTTAATTGTTTTTATATTTTCGAAGCTTTTGGATTTCGTGTTCAGTCAAATCAGTTCGGTTATGGACATTCAAAGAAGCTAGACTATTGAGACGCTCTTGCCCAATCGTATTTCTCAAATAATTCTTGATTCTTCTCAAGGTTGAAAATTAACGTTCTGGAGTCGCTGTAGTAACTGCCAATACTGTCAAAACTCGCAATAACATATTTAAATTATTAATGCGCTCACATTTATTTCCTAAAAAAATTAAAATTACATTTAATCTTAAATTGAATTTAATCTACTAAATAGTTCAAAATGTGTAGAATTTGTAGTTAAATAAAGATTGCATAAGTATACATAATTATAAACAACAACTCACTAGCAGAAACCGCATAGGGTTTTGTTACAGTTTCGTTACAGTTTCGGCATGCAAGAAATGCTACTAGTATTGTTTCTATAGCTTAGGTTTCTTTACAGTTTCGATCACGAGAAAGGTTTCCTAGTTTTGTTTCTAAACAGATATGTTTTGTTACAGTTTTCGTTTCGGTGCCCAGAGTTTCGGGACAAGTTAGGGTTCTGGCAGTTTTGTTACGTAGAGTTTCGTCACACTTCTGTTACCCATTTCGAATGGTTCCAGTCACTCGGTTTCTAATTATGTTTCTATATTTATGTGTTTTTGGGAATAACGAAATTTTGTTTCTATACAAGGTTGTACAAGTCTCTACCAGTAGCTGATATTTTGCGTTTGCTTACAATTTTTGTACCCAGCGTGTACTAATACACAGGGTATTATTAACGGTGGTTTGTAACGGTACAAAATAATGGAGATAGATATAGAGTTCCATATATCAAAGTTCTTAGAATGAGCAGAGGAATGCATTAAGACATATCCGTCCGTCCTTGGACACGATAACTTGAGTAAAAATTGGGATATTTTTGAATGAAATTTGGCACACAGGTTGCTTTCCGGCCAGGGTAGGTTGCTATTTAAAATGTGCGAAATAGAACAATAACCACGCCCCTTTTTCCGATATCGAAAATTTCGAAAAACGTTTAAAAAGAGATAATTCAATAATAAAAGCATCTACAATAATAAAACTTGGCAGATTTATTAATTTGGTTGTCCCATTGACAATTTATAAAATTTTTGGAAAATGGGCTGGCACCGCCCACATATGCATGAACAAATTTCAGCTATTATTAACTTCAGATATAGCCTATGCTGCAACCAGTGAATGCAATAACCTACTGTAAAAATGTCAACTCTACAACAATTTCCCAATTGACCACCACCGCTTTTACACAGTAGGGTATTTAATGTTCGATTCCAACCGAACTTAGACTTCCTCACTTGTTGTTTATTAAATTTGTTACAAGATGAGGCGGTATAGGGTATACGTAATACACATTCGGCTAATTTTTAAACGATTTACATACATGATACCTTGTATTTGACATTGCCAATACCAGCAAATATTTTATTTGAAAAACAAGCAAAATAGGACACCCTTTGCTTTATTTAAAAATTAAGAAGTTTTAATTAACTGAGGATAAAAGATGTCCTCGAAATTAAAAAAAAAAGAATGTTGGCGGCCCCTTCCCAAAATCATGAACCCGCCACTGCTTCAAATATACTACCAATTTGAATAAAATGTCCCTGAAAAACAGTATTTACAAACAGTATCCCCCACCCTATTAGCTAAGCAGTCAACCTATAAACTGTTACTCATTCTCTTCAAGAACTGTTAATAAAAAAAAGTTGGTGCATTAGCCACCCTACTAGACAGGCACCAGTTAAATGGTTGGTCAGATAACCTCTCGGCCTGACTTGCGTTTGCGTTATTTTTGATTATTTTTCTCAATTAGTTTCTGAAGAGCAGTGTGCCAGATTTAACCATGTGTTTGCTGTCCGTGTGCACACATACAGTATACGGCATCCCTTTCTTGCGCATGTAGAACCACGTCTGTCTACACTCTTCACTCTCATTATCCATAATGAAAAGTTGGGTTAGCGCTGACAGTCAGGTATAATGCAAACGCACGTCACCACTAATAGTTATGAGTACGGCAAACATGCGCCAGGCCTAATGGTTATGAATGACGGAAACTTCATATATAGCTAACAATGAAAAGACAACTGTTTGTATTATTAGATTTGGTTTTTAATGTTTAATATAATTTAAAACTACACAACTTTCACGTTAACAATAGTCAATAAGATCTATAAATACATACATATTCATATCACTAAACATTTACATAATATAAATTCACTCCATTTGCCGCAAGTTGAAAACTCCTTTGCTCGCCCATCTGAAAATATGAAATTTTTGGTGCATAAATATAAAGGGTGTTTTTTTTAGGGGTATAGAACTTCGAATTGAAATAAAACACAAGAAAATCGTTTTAAGGTCCATCAATTTGGCTTTATTGGAAGGATAATTTTATGCCATTAATGTTTAAATATGATTTCGGGCATGTGGCCGCCGCGGCTGGCTCGAATAAAGCCAATTCTACAGGTCCAATTTTCAACCACTTTTTCGAGCATATGGGGCCGTATGTCGGCAATAACGCCACGAATGTTGGCTTCCAATTCCCCTAACGTTTCTGGTTTGTTGGTGTAGACGAGCGACTTCACATATCCCCAAAGAAAATAATCCAATGGTGTCAAATCACACGACCTTGGTGGCCAATTGACAGGTCCATTCCGCGAAATTATGCGCTCATCGGATGTTTCCTTCAATAAATCGATTGTGACGTGCGCTGTGTGGCATGTAGCGCCGTCTTGTTGGAACCACAACTCATCCACATTCATCCCATCCAATTCGGGAACAAAATAGTCGGTTATCATGGCTCTATACCGGTCTCCATTAACGGTAGCTGCCTCTCCAGCATTATTGCGGAAGAAGTATGGCCCCATGACTCCACCAGCCCATAGAGCACACCAAACAGTCAGTTTTTGTGGATGTAATGGCGTTTCAAGAGTCTCATGTGGATTCTCTTCACTCCAAATGCGGCAATTTTGCTTGTTGACGTAGCCATTCAACCAAAAATGAGCCTCATCACTGAACAAAATTTTGCGATGAAAATCAGCATCGAAATCAATCTCATTTTCGGCCCATACACCAAAATCACGACGCATTGCATGGTCTCGCGGCTTTAATTCTTGCACAAGCTGGATCTTGTAAGGTCGCAAGCCAAGATCTTTGCGCAAAATCTTCCATAAAGTTGATGGACAAAGCTCCAATTGCTGTGCACGGTGGCGAATCGATTCATTCGGGTCCTCTTCAACACTTTGCTCTACAGCGGCAATTGTTTCTTCGGTGCGCACTGTTCGACGTCTCTGCGGATGCGTATTATCACATAGAGTAAACGTAGTGCGAAAACGATCCATGGTTAACCGAATTAATTGCTCTGATGGACGATTATGTCGACCATAAAATGGACGGAGCTCACGGTAAACTTCGCGAACTGAACCATTATTTTCGAAATAAATTTGCACGATATGCAAGCGTTGTTCTTTTGTCAACCTGTTCATGATGAAATGGCAAACCAAACTGAACATAAATGACATTAGAGTTGCCAGATTTGACCACAAAATGCCAGTTTTATCTCTATTCGAAAAACAAACCTGTAAAAAAAAACACCCTGTATAAACGAGGACTTGAGTTGTTTAATAACAATAAATAGCACTATATACTTGCCTTATCTAGGCGTATTAGTTGCAATTTCTCTGCAAAACTCCTTATTAAATATTTTATACATTTTTTAACGACGCACTAACATTTCGCTCACAATACTAAAGAAGAAGATACACGAAGAAAAAGAAAATCTTAACAGAAGGATTTGTGTGTGTTAGTAATTTACAATTTTCGCTTGCATGTATTAGTGAGTGTGGTTAGGTCCGTCTAGTAGGGTATTGTACATCCGAGACACACGCTTTTCAAACGCATCACAAGAAAAATGAAAGTAGAACATTTTCGTGCATATTATTATTGCATTTCCTTTACTTATGTATGTATGCTTATCGCAAACATAACACTTATGTATTTATACTATTGCTTACATTTTTACTTTTATGTTTTGAACTCTTCACACATTGCGCATGCGCCAAACCTCATACGCGCTTATAAAAAAACACTTCTTTCACCTTGAGGTGATAAGGTGAACATTTCTAACGCTTTCTCTGTGACTGGTTGCTTTTGCTCTATTCTTGTTAATATGAGACTATTGTTGTTTAAAGAATTTTTATAGGCATAATAAAAAACCGTATTGAAAATGAAAAGACTTTTTCGTTTTCTATCTCTATGCTTAACAAAAGAAAACAACAAACAATTGGTAGTAATACTGTAAGAGGAGAATTAATTCAAAATGTTATTAGCATTTTGATCACTATGAGAGTAAATCTTACTAAAATGTCAAAGAAGAGAATGTGACATTAAAAAAATCTTATTAAGATCAAATAAGTAAAATAGAATAACAAAAAATTACAGTTAGATATTTGTCTGGTTTTGTAAAATATAAATGTTGGATTACACAAAAAGAGCTCTCAAGCTGTCAAATAAATAACAATTTTGAGTAGCCGGTTTTATGCTTTTGATTCTTTAGATTGGATATTTTCACATAATTCGTTGTGGTCGCATCAACAAATTTGTTTGAAGGTAACTGTACTCCACATAAACTGCGTCAACTGGACGGCATCAGTATAACATGAACAATTAGAACGTACTGTAGTGGAGTTGACTCGCAACGCTATCATAAAAAAAGAGTCCCCAATCGTATAAATCCAATTATGAATTTGTAGCTTTTAATTTTTTCAAACAAATTCTTGTGCCTACATATTTTGTGACTTCCAATGGCATCTGTGGTATAGATGAATAGTTTCTGAAAATTATTTTTCTTGCATATGAGATATTCAATTTACATATCTTCGGCTACGCGGTAAAAGCGTATGAGTCCACTTTTCACTTAAAACGTACTTTCATACTGCTGGAAAGGTGGGAGATTTCTTCACCTAGTGGTGATCTTTTCCCTCAACCAGTTTTTTTTTTAAATTACCAGAATTTTGTATGCAGCACAAAAACACTGATTGAAAAGCTTTCTATGAGAGAACTATCTAGTACATATGTTTTTAAATGAATAAGCTAATTGTAAAGTACCACGACTATAAACGAGCTCAAGGCCAAGAACAATAATTTTTCTTTTTATTTATGAAAATTATTATTTTTTTTTAGTTTGGATTTTTAATCATTGTTTTTAATTAATTATTAAAAGTTTTTATTAGATCAGAAAATTCTCCTTTTCATTCTAATAAAAAATAAAAAACATTAATAATTTTCATAAATAAAAAGGAAATTTTCCTATTCTATTCTAATAAAAACTTTTAATAATTAGTTTAAAATAATTATTAAGAAAAAATAAAAATAAAAAAAACAATAATAATTTTCATGAATTAATGGAAAAAATTTTTATTCTTGCCTTTGACCTCGTTTATAGTCATGGTACTTTACAATTGAATTGTTGGTATAGAAATAAAACTAATTTTACCTAAAAAAGTTTTCGTAATAATTATAATTATAAAAATTACCCACCATTCCCTTGAAAATTTGTTCTTCATTACTTCAGAAGAATAGGTTTGAAATGTCTTGAATGGAAGGGAATATAAAAGTTAACTTCGTTAAAAGAAATGACCTAAAAATTTGATCATTTAATATTTTAGAAGAACCAACCAAGGGCCAGATTATTACATTATTATAATTAATCGATTTATAGTTTTAGATCTACTTTTCTAACGTACCTATCTTGTGTTGTTTCTTAAAACAGGTCCTCCAAAGAATCGATGATGTATCATTAATGTGCGATAAACGTATTGCGAGTCTAAAGAAATTGGCTTTAAAACCACCGCGTCCGGTACAAACTGTAACACCAGAACCTGCAGTGCCCTTACAACCACAAGGCGGTGCACCACATTTGCTTAGAAAAAAACATAAGGTAAGTGCTAGCATTAAATTTTATTTAAATGAATGATGGAAACTCTGAGAAATTACTTTTTGAAACTATTTTAAATTACACATATTTTTCGTTTTTTCCCTTACAGACGCCATTTCCGAGAAATAAATTTTTCGCCCGGATTGGGTAAATGGGATTTCTCATATTCTCATGAAAAACTTTTACGCGAATGCTTACAACTTCCTTAAAAATGTATGGATTTGGATGATTACAGAACACAAACATTTCGCTTAAAGTGTTTGAAAAATTGTTCATTAAGTAAAAAATAAATTTTTTTTTCCATATTATTTTTTTTTATATTGCAAAATTTTTGTTTTCTTTTGTAATTTTTTTTTATTGCGGTTAGGGCTCGATATAATCATGACATTTTGGTAAAACTCGTTTTTCTCGAGATATAAACTTTTGAATTTTTTCGGGAGTACTCTGGTGTTTTATTACACTACCATATAAAAAAAATTACCTCGACATTCGATACATGATTTCTATATAGAACTTTCGGCTGATTCCAAATATGTAATCAGATAGTTTGAAAGAAGAACAGTTTTCGGGATAATTTGAAATTTTAGGTTTTTTAGCCAAAAACAAAGGAGGATTAATAATCTGTCAATATATCCGTCTCGATTTTTATGTTAGTTCATTTAATTTTGAGTGGATGACATACCATTTCCACCAAAGCAAAAATAGTTAAAATTGACGTTAAAGTGCCGGAGTTATGGCGAACAAAATTTTTTTTCACAATCTGCGAAAAAGACCGTTTGAAAACAACCAAGACCCCAAAACTTTTGCCAGCACAGTACAAAAGTACGTCTAATGTCAGAATCTGCTTACCGGACGATACGAAATTAGAAAATCTTAGCAACAACAAACAAAAAGGATGGAGTAGTTGTAAAGCGTTGAAAGTAATCCAGCAAAGTCATGTGTGATTGCCATTGAATTGATTTGCAATTGTTTATATAATTCATGAATATATCTTTCTTGGCTCAATCCATTTTCTGTGAACAAAATTTTTATAATTTCTATAGGGTTTACAGTTTTTATAATATAAGATAATTAAAAAACAGAGTATACCGGAAAAAAATTCGAAAGATTATATCTCGATAAAAACGAGTTTTAGCATATTGCCATGAATATATATTGTTCTTCATATATCATATAAAAAAATTACAAAAATTTTGCAATAGAAAAAAATAATGTTTAAAAAAAAATTATCTTTTACTAACCAACAATCTTCAAAACACTATAAGCGAAATATTTGTTTTCTGTAATGGCTGATCGATTACCTACAAACTAAAAATCAGACAAATCCATGCGTTTTTAAGGAAGTTGTGAAGTTGCCAGGGGGATTTGAAATGGTTCGACCCTTATAATCTTATATTATATAAATCAATAAAAACGTCCAGTACATCCAAGTCAATTGATTTTTAACAAGATTCATCAAAATTCCGCATGTGTTCCAATAAAGCATATATTGGAAACAAAACTTTCACACTTAGCTAAGAAACAAGGTATTACTCTTTGCAGAACTCTGCATCATGTAGTTGTTATTCACTTTGTGAGCCTAAATCCGGTCACTGACCACAAAGAATAGTAAAAGCATTGTGCTTTCCTAGTTAACTAATGTTTGTAATTTTATGCAATGGTCGAAGTCAAGTAGTCACGAAAACAATAAGCAACTATCTATAGTTGAGCTTTAGTGTAGATGCTATATATTCAACTTTTTTTTCTTTTTATACTGCCTTTTTAACCTAGATAACTGAATTAATAACAAGTAATTAAATTGAAGTGAGCAAAACTCAACAATATGGACATGGTTATGGAAATTCAAAAGTTATAAAACGCATAAATAGCAAATTAAAAATTTTAAGATTCTCACTTCTGTAGTAAACAAAATCAGAACAAACGGTACATTTAACATGAACAATGAAGGGTATTAATCAAAACATATGAATGTAGCAACGAATTGAAAAACTTACTTCAAAATCAAGGATCTGCTTATATAGTTGAATATAGCTCTACTAAGCAAACCAGAAAAGGTTTTATGAAACTTAAAATTTTGTCAGACTTTCGTATTTTGGGAATAACCAATGTATTTGAGTTGATCGATATTTATAGTATCTCCACAGAAAATACAATTTTTACTGCTTGCTCTGGACGAATTCTACTTACATCCTAGCCATCTGCCTGACCTCTCCTCATTTGAATATTAAATTTACATAATTTATTGGGGTATTTCTTGAAATTCATAGTTGCTGCCACTCCGCCAAAACCTTCTACAAGGTTCAGCATTCATTAATTCACTCTTATACCCAATAAAAATTAGAACAAGGATAATAAAAGCTACACGGCTCAAAATTGTAACCTAAATTTTAAGCTTTTCTGGGTTACATATTTGTACAAACCAAATTTAGTTTAGAATTAAAATTATGCCAGTTTGGGAGAAAATCAGAGTGAAGAAAAGAGGTGCAATTTTGAACCATAAATGCCTTAACAATTAAAAAACAAAAAACATTTGCATCAGTTGTCACAATTCGAACCGACGCACTCCGCATCACAGTCATCCGCTCTACCCACTGAGCTACGGCGTACACAAAACTGTAATAAGACAAATTCATTGACTTGAAAAAACCTTCAAACATAAATGGAAGGAGTGTAAAAAAAATTGTAGACGTCTTTTTTAGTTCAGTTTTAAATTTAAACCCCAAGAAATTGAAAATTGGTGAAGGTAATTGAAAGGTTTGAAATTTATTACAAAAAAGTTTGAAAAATTGTTTAAACCGACGAATAGTTTAAAATTTTTAGCCGTGCAACTATCAATAATTAAAAATGCGTGATAAAATAAATAAAAATAAGAGTCAAACAGAAAAAAAAAATCATAGTTCTAATAGCCTAGTGGTTAACAGAACATGCCAAAATTTCTCTGATAAAGAATTCTAGCATTATCTCTAATTTTTTTTTTTTTTTGGTGATGAAACTAAAAATTATTATTCTTGGTGTTCAAATTGATGATAAGGAATAGGTAGGAGTGAAGGGAGTTTTCACTCGGCTTGTATTTGGGGGTAAATACAAGTGGGAGATTGCACTAACAAATGAAACGCGTTCCCAACACTGGAAGTTCGAAAGAAAGCAGGGATGCTTCCTTTGACAGGATCATGCAGGGATGCATGACGGGCTTCGTGAACACAGTGTTGTGTTCGCTGCTAAGGTATGCAGGGATGCATTACGGGCTTGGAATCGCAGGGGTGCGTTCCATTTAAGTGACGAAATTCACTTAAACACTTGGTCTTGAGCACATTTTTAGTCATCGTTTTCTAGAATGTGAATTTTTGGACTGGTGTCGAATTCAAGGCAAGCTGGACAATATCAGTTTTAGAGAGAACATTTTCTGTTTTTTATCCATTCATGCTTTTCACGCGAAGTCTATTTATGTATAAATGTATGGTTTCAATTTATATTTCTATTCACACTGTGACCTTTATAAAAATCCAAGATGGCCTTGTGGCGAACTCGTTTTTTGGCTAGCTACAAAACTATTACACCTGGGGCTGATCAAATGAATGACGTCGGGTAATTATAGAAATTTTATCGAATCGGATTTTATTAATGTACTATTTGCCCGTTTTCGCTTTGCTGCGTCTCAGAACTTACAATAGGTGATTTCGAGTTGAATCATTATTTTGCTACAATCAAAAAAACATACATATAAATAGAAATATCTAGAGATATGTGGTTTGAGAAATTCAGTTCGTATAAGAGGTGCAACATTCCTTTCTCCAAAAGAGCCAAATGTTCTACATGAGTATCCCATATTTTTCTTAAAGTGTTATAAATTTACCTCATATTACTTTTTCTCGTTTTATTGTTCTAACAGAAATGCTTGCATAGACATTGAAAAATAACATACGTACGGGAGGTGCCACGCCTCCTTTCCCATTTCTCAGATTTCCCTTGAGGTATTAGAGATAAACTTCGTATAATTTCTTACCAAGTGTCATTGTTCTACCATAATCATTTCCATGGGCATTTACATTGAAAAAACCCTAAACCCCTTTTAGCATACCCCATATTTTCATTAAGGGGTTAACGATTAACCTCATACAACTCCTTCCCAAATTGTATTGTTCTAACATAAATGCTTGCATAGGTATTTAAATTTAAAAATAAAATAGGTACCCCCTGTACCATATCCCAGATTTTCCTTTAGGTATTAGAGACTAACTTTTTATAACTCCATACCAAATTTCAACTTTCTAACATGAATACTTCCAAAAATATGCAGTATCAAAAAAATTTATCGGCTTAGCGATGCCACGCCCCTCAATGTATTTAAATAAAAGCTATCCTATCTTTTAAGTTGAACAATCTTTTAAGACGATACCAAATTTTATCAAAATCGGTTCAGTAGTTTCAGAGCCCATTGCGGTCAAAGTATGTTACACAATAAAAAAAAATATATATTAGATATAATATTTTAACTAAAAGCGTTTTCGTCATATCAAAATTAGTATACCTTGTCTGTCTGTATGTTTTCGCACATCACGTAAAAGATTTTTAGCCAATGTATTGCTAGAGGTCGTAAGCAAAGTTTAGGATCCACAAAGGTCTTGTTTGTGCTCGCATCACTCAATAACTGTTGCCTAAAATAGAACTCAGTTTTCAGCGGTGTATTCCTGGAGATCTTATTTAAAACATAAGTTGAGCAAGTTGTAATATTAGTTGCAAAAATTTTTTTTTTTTCTGGCGATCGCGCTGAAAGCATATTGCATCGGCCAGTTCACATTAGTAGTGGGATTATTTTCGAATAATATTCGAATAAATACTATTCGAATAAAAGAATAATAATATTCGTTTCAAAAAATTCGAATAGTATTTATTCGCATAATTTATCCGTTTATAGTAGTATTCGAATGATTGTATTGAAATGCGAGCGATGTCGGAAGCGAAATTCACTGTCTTCATGGATTGTACCTATGAGCATGCATTCACGTTTTGTATGTATGTATGAATCTTTGCGTGTACAAGTGTGTACATAAGCTGTAGTGATATTTGTTTAACTATTCGAATACCTTTTTTCCGAATATTTGTCATTTGTTCGAATAAATGAATTTTTTATTCGAATAATTTTTATTCGAATAGTCCCATGCCTAGTTCGTTTTTAGTGAAGAAGATTTATGTCTTGCCCGTCGACCCAGTTAGCATATGGTCTCATACACATAAAGTAGAAGTATATGAGTACATTTGTGTACATATGCTCGGTAATGCTAGTTTCTTAAACATAAATTTGTCATTACCGCAAAAACCAATGAGATGGTTCGTTGACGATCAGTAGCGTTCTCTGACATATTTTTTTTTTCTGTTCTTTTTTTTTCATTTCGTTATAATTATTGTTTTGTGTTAATTTGAAAGCCTTGTTTTTATAGTGTTTCTAAGACACTTGAGTTTTTATAACAAAACACCGAGAAGACAAAACTATCAAACGAATTATGGTTACGCTTCTGCGACTTCCTCAGTTTACGATTTAAGATGAGCTTTGACTGCGACAGCATTAAACCCAAATGCGGTCATTTAGTCAATTAAAAAGAAATGAGTGGAAGAATAATTGGCTGTAAATATAACATGAATACTAAATAACCTGTTTTTTATTTTGGTTACTTGGTCATAACTGGCCAGCAATTATTTCTTCTCAAATTTAATCTCTACGAAGTTGTCATTTTAGAAAAATTCGATTCATAATTCACACACAACACAATAAATTTTACTTGCCACACTTTTTTTTTGTTGTTGTTGTTAACAGTGCTTCGCCCTGCCCAATGGGCTCGATCACTCTAAATTGTCATCAGGCTCTTCTAACGGAAGTCCGAGGAAACACGCAGTTTCCACAGGGTTGGACCAGAGTGATGTAGGTGTTAGAAGAGTGGTTTCAACTGAACAGGAGAAGAGATGTATGGTATCATGAGGGGTCATACCACATGCAGGGCATGTATTTGGTATGTTGGGGTTCAGTCTGGATAAGTAAGAGTTTAACCTATTACAATATCCAGAGCGAAGTTGTGCTAGTATGACTCTAGTCTCCCTCGGAAGTACACGCTCCTCTTCAGCCAATTCAGGTGGTTGAGTATTAGTAACGGGATTCACAGGCCGAGATCTGAGATATCTATCTAGGTGAGACTCAGATGACATAAGCAGGCATCCCGTAGCAGTTATGATGGCGGTGTTTTTGCAGACTTGCAATTTCATCCAGTTGGTGTCAGAAAGATTGGGCGACCATATAGGCGCAGCATAGTCAATAACCGGCCGGCCAATAGCCTTATATGTAGCAAGCAATGTTTCTTTGTCTTTTCCCCAAGTACTGCCGGCCAGTGACTTGAGAATCTTACTGCGGCTCTGTACCTTTGAGGCTATTGCGGTGGCATGACCAGCGAAGGTGAGGCCGTTGTCAAATGTCACACCCAAGATTTTTGGGTGATTGACAGCAGGTAAAGGTACTCCGTCTACGTGGACATTTAACTCTTGCCCCATCTGCGCATTCCATGTAGTAAACAGGGTCGCCGTCGATTTAGTCGGAGATAGGGTCAGATTACGCTCGGTGAAGAAGCTGGAAAGGTCATGGAGCTAACTGTTGATTCTAATACAGAGTTCATCAATGGAGGGACCCTTGCCCGAGGCCATTATCGTTCAGTCGTCAGCGTAGGAAACAATGGAGACTCCCTCTGGTGAGGGGGAAGTCTCGAAATATAGAAATTAAACAAAAGGGGAGAGAGAACACCACCTTGCGGCACCCCTTGTTTTATTCTTCGTGGTCACACTTTGTTTATGCTTTTCTGTATGACTTCATACTGTCACAATTAAATGGCAACGATTTTTGCTTGTCACTGTGATTTTTAGTTAACCATTAACTTGAACCTTTAGGTCTTATCATTATGATACGTAAAGTCTTATGAAAAACAAAGTGTTAAAGTCAGGGCTGCGCAATCCCTATACACTTGAAGCACTTTTGTTTTGGTTTTGCCCTCAAATATAGGCGCAGATACAAATTTACACTTTGAATGCAAAAAAAATTTCAAAGCACTCCCATATGCCCTCACATATAAATACAATTCATATGGAAGTTCCTAAGTTTCTTATAAAAGTGCAAAACAAAAGCAATTTGGATGAAGCTCAGGCTCCATATGAAATAGAAATTTACACTAACAAATTGGCAATGAAATTTTTTTAAAAATATTGAGGCAATGAGAATAATTTATATTTAGAATTGAATTACTCGAATTTAACTGAACAAAAAATTAATAGGTACAATACAAGAATTTTGATGAATAAAACTATTATTCAAGTCTTATAAGAAAAACAAAAAGGTCTAAATGAACATAAGCTTGGTTGAAAAAGCAATTAAAATGAAGCTAAAGTTGGTTTAAAACGGTCCAAAATATAGATCGCAACTAGTGCATCTGGGTATAAAAATATACTTCTGGTCTCAGAAAAGTCGAAAGATGTTGGAAAGGACTATTCCCTTGATATAGCAAATTTTATTAGGTAGCGGTTAGATGGAGACAGAATGAAATTTGGTATACTAATTTCAGTTGGCATAGGAAATTTTGTTACCGAAAATGTGTTGAATCGAGAAGTTACCACACATAACTTTTATATGTGTATGAAATGTTTTATCAAAATCTCTGAAATTAACCTTGCAAATGGCCCTTTTAACAGCGTTAACTGAAACCTTTAGCGGTATAAATTTGTTTGTAATTTCGTTTGTTATCGATACTATCTTCACGAGAATCCCCGCACACCCACTTTTGTTATAATTGTCGAAATTGCGCTGCTTGACTTACATAGCTACAATTAGCAGGAAGAATCTCCGTAATTAAAAAACAAGTAAATTCTTAATTAGTGGAATCCATTAACTTTATGTAATTTATTACGGCCTGAACTGATCCCGTTTGGAGCCGGACTCGTTATTTAATTTTTTTTTTTTTGCGATATCTCCAAAACATTTTCGAAATGTTTTTTTGTGCTTACTTCATTTCGAAAAGAAAATCTCATTTTACACATATTTTTCTACATGTATTGGTTAAAGTAACTGCCTATGGTGAGTATGAATGTATGCACTAGTGATGCCAATCCCGGAATTCCGGCATCCCGTGTTTTTTTAGGTGCCAAAATCCCGTGGTATTATTTTTTCTAAACAGGGGATTTTCAGGATTGGAAATGTGTTATTTAACAAGAAATAATTATGAAAAAACTAATTATTTATGAAAATTATTTTAATTTTTTTGCTGTTGTGCAATATTTTCGAATTCTTTTTTTTTTGTTGTTTGCGCTTACGTAACATGGGTAGTTCTAGCAACTAACGTGAAATAGAGGTCTACCTCACACATTTGTTTATTCTTTCCAATTATTTGTAATATATTTAAAGCTTAGATAGTTTCTCAAACAATTGTATTTTTTGAGATTTTACAGCATGCTCTGAACTCGATGCTAAGTCTTGTTACAAAAAATTCGGCTAGAGTTCTACGAGATCGAGCTTCGCCTATCAATATAACTATAAGTCGCTAAAGACCTGGAATTTTGAATATAACTTTTATGATTGATAGATGTTAGTAACTTGAATAAAAGTCGCCCGCACCTCCCATATAACGGTGCATGGTTTAACTATGAAAGGTTTCGTAAGTAGCCCAAAGCCACCCTGTACTTTTCACCATCCAAACTACCAAATTCCTTTTAAAACAAAAAGTGTTATTTCTTTTCAAACTTCTTTTTAAATATTAAAAAAAGGTTTAAATAGTACTGAAAGTTTAACTTTTCAGAAAAAAATGTTAGTTAGGTACACTTATATATATGTATATGATATATAAAGTACTGAGAAGAAATTGAGGGTATTGTCTAAAGTACTTGAGCTTCACAGGGGCCCTAATGAAATTGGAAAAAAATTGGGATATTCTTAAACAAAAATCAGTGGTCTAACTTGTATTCGGACTTAAAACATAATCGACGGATAGTAATAAAACATTGTTAGTAGTATCGATAGACAGAAACCATCGATATCGAGCCCTGTGCACAAAAAAGACGTAAGAGCCAAAAAGAAAACGTTACAGGCGAAGATTTTTTTTTAATAATTTGGTATTCAGTTTATGTATTGTCATGAAATTAGGTACTTAGCCTTTCTTTAGGCCAACCTATATAATGCAATCAATTTTAATTTAATATACGTAATATAAGCATAATTTTTGGCGCATATGTAATTTTTGCCCTCACCATATAACTTTACTTTTTGATAATTTGCCTGTTACGTCAAACATTTTCTTTAACAAAAGTGGGCTTTCTGCACTTTTCTTTAGTTATTTCAAATTATTTGTCCTCACATATGTAAAAAGCAGGGGATGGTTGCCTGAAGAGCTATTTAGCATGCATTAGCTTCTATACAGAATATGGTAGGATCAATGCATGGTGCTAAGTGCTCTTGCCTGTTGCCTAGTGCTGAAAGCTGGGCGCTGACAATACTGTTGATAGGGTACTGGGAGTATTGTAGAGAAATGTGCTTTGAAAGATTTATTGACCTCTACCAGTTGACAACGTCCAAAAAGGGTTAATGATGAACATTAACACTGTGGCTTCGTTGGGTAGGCGATGATTGAAGATGCTCCCGCCCTGTATGTATTCTTATCGGCAACCGGCTGTGGAATCTGAGGGAGACCACCACTCCAAAGAAAGCACTAAGTGGAGACCTATTTACGATCCCGAGGTGCTTCCAATTGGCGCCAGTTTGCAAATCGAAGAAATTACTGAAACGATATATTGGACGGCCAAATCCTTTTACACGGTCACTCTCCATTTAAGTTAGTAAGTAAATAAATCCCGATATCGGTTCACAAACAGATATTATATTAAAGAGGGAATATTTATTACTCGACTTTCTTGAGTTTTCGCACAGATATGCAGTGCGGTATAGGAAGTATATTGTAACGTATTTATAATATGTTGTTATTACACGAATTTTACAAATCAATATATTTCTTGCTTATTTTAACGATATCAATTATAGTATACCAACAGAATAGAATTGATATCTGTTAATCGATATTAGAGAAAAATTACAACGATTTGCTCAGCGATGGTATGGGATTCCGTGTTTGCCGAGTTATGGGATAACCTGTTTCGAAAAGGGGTCTGATGAGAAGTTGGTGATCTCGAAACATGTTATCCCTTACTATCACTGTACAAATCGTTGTAATTTTTCTTTAATATCGATTAACAAATAAAAATTAAAACGATCACTGCTCCAACAACCATTACCTTAACTAAAATTGATGTCACCAAAGAGTTTGCATATTCTGTATACATATCTATCTATATCCTTTTCAGTTTATGTAAAATTGGCGTGGTCGAAATACGGTTTAGTTAATTTTCAGTGGGTATACTCTCTGTAACAATGATATGTTTAGTACCAAGTTTCATCATTCAATTGATTGTGAAGCTATTATTTGTTCATTAATATGAAAGCAGCAGAAAGCAATAATAAGACGAAAAGGCCAATGAAGATCCTCAATTTTAGCATTCTATCTGCATAAGTCAATGACTCGAAAGGCTACTGAACTTATTTTCAGTGGATGTACTTTCCCCAACAATCATTATTCTAGCGTGAATGGTTTTAAAGTTATTGACACTCGAAATTTGAAAATGAAGCAATTTTGGCCGGTGCCACACCCACTTTCCAAAATTTATAAAAAAATCCTTAATAGAATGATAAAGTCAGTATATATACCAAATCTTACCATTTTAACTTTTGGTCCAACTTTATAACGGTGCGTTTCACAGCTACGAAACTTTGGGAGGTTATGTGTGTAATAATAAGTGTTCGATTTTCATTAAAAAGCTAAAATCGAAAATCATGGCGCTTACGTCGATATATTGATAGTATCGTCGATAGTTTTCCCCAACGACGGCTTGCCATGGCCAATCTGTATATGCTGCATTTTGTATTTTTATATTTTTTTTTAGAAATAACCAATATACTTTAAAATTCATTTAAAAAAGGCCAAATCATTACCTTGTGAGACTTACTATTTTTTCTCATATCTATTATTCTCATAACGCTTAGGAAAATGTATCATGTATGTTAAGTCTAGAAAGAGAAAAAAAAAGTATGTCTCATAAACACCTTTATCTTGCACCTAACACCTAACCTTGCTACTTTCCGTACAACCATTTATTGTGTACTTGAGTCTATTTCCCCTGCATTTTCAACAAAATACGATAAATAAATTTCCCTTTTAACCATACAAATTTTTCATCGCCAAAGGAAGATGTTCTCTCAGCTAAAATGGCTTAATGGCAACTGCAAACAATTAAAAAAAAAAAGTCAACAAAACCAAACAAAGAAGCGACAAAAATCAACACAATTTACTTTCATTTGAAATGAAGTTCATATAAACGCGGGATTCACACCCGTATGTGCCCGCAGCGAATTGAAGCTTAAAATTTTCCAATTGTTGTGGCAAGTAAATTTTCATTCGCATATAAATTGCAAGTAACATTTGTAATTGTTGTTTTTTTAATTTACCACTATTTGGTTCAAATTTTCTTACTAAGCTGGTAATTATTTATAGTCCATTCTGCTTGACTTTCTTTGTGTTTAACTTGAGAAAACTTAGCACTGCTGGAAGTACTGCAAATGAACTGCATGATTTAGGTACAAATACAAAAACTTATGCTGCCAAACGATTCCAACATATTCCCATAACAAATCGGATTCACTCTCACTTTTACCTTTAAAAGTGCAATCACACATTGTGACCCATTACTTTCAATCAAGTACAGATTTGGTTTATTAACTTCATTTATTAATCAATTATTCACGCAACATGTGATATGCAACAGAGTGGTTTCAGAAAAATTATGAAATTTTGTTGTTTCTTCGGCAGCTTTTGGTTTTGAATATATTTAATTATTTCTTGCGCTTTCGTCTAACAAAAACTAATACAACTCTTTTTTTTTAACGTTTGCTTTCCTCTTTGAATTACTATCAACGTTGAATTAAGATTTTGAGGTGGAGAGTCCTTTTAATATATGGAGAGGACATAAAGAGATTTGTGGTGAAGGTGGACTATTACAAGACCTGACTTCAATAAAACCATCATCTAAAATAATTGTCTGAGGTACTCTGCTGAATCGTTCCCCACACAATCTTCTTTCAAAATTAAGAGTTGGTGTGAAACCCCTCATCGAGAGCCATTCTCTGAACGGCGCAATTCTAATGAAAGGCATTTATTAATCATAACTCTAATTGACCAAATGTGTTGGAAGTTGAATATACAGGGTGGCGCAAAAGTAATCCTCCTATCAGAAAATGCTATAAATTTTGCGATTGGCCCCTAAAGTCAGTTCTGTTTTGACATTTGTGTAGTAAACACATGCGAAATACACGTTAATAAACAATGTTACGCTACACTGCTCCAGAACGCGGAATATTGCTGACTATTTATTTGACCAATAATCGGTCGGGGCCTGAATGGTGAGCGCTACAGAGCAATGATCAACGAGTTCTTTTTGCCGCAACTTGATGAATTGGGATTGGAAAACATGTGGTTCCAACAAGACGGTGCAACAGCACACACTGCACGTGCCACAACCGATATGCTGAACATCGGAAGCTTACTTTTGCGCCACCTTGTACAAGTCGACTATCTTTAATCCTTAAATATCGTTGATGGAACATAATAAGTGGTATGCCTTAAACCTTAGAGCAAAAATTGCAATGTTTTGACTTGATTAAAACCCTTCTCATGCCACGTGATTGTCAATAATAATCCTTAAGCATTATTCCCAAGACAGCGATGTATAGGTACTGGAATTAATAAGGTTTTACCCAACCAAGGCTGGCATAACATTAGAATCCTGCATCCAGGAATGAACGTGCGGACTCAGGGCAAAGCAGTTTTAAAACAACAGTAATAACTTCCATAACTCCACACCAGGCATGTTAACATTTAAATCTGTCAGTACAAAATCTAAAAATTGTAGATCAAACCTAATATGATTTAATGATTTAAATTTCATTAACCAATTTTAAGAGCAAATGTTACTTCTGCTGTAAAGGGCATGGCTTATAGAACCATACGATTACAAGAACACTGACCCTGACTTGAAAAAAAATCTTCATATCTAAATTACGCCTTGTCGCAGACCTAGTCTACTGAAATTTTGACGTACTGAAACACTGAAAGTGCAGACATTTTCAAAGAACTTTATTCTTAAAGAAAGAATGATATTTCGAAGCTCAGGTCTATAAAACTAAATTCTGCAGAGTTGCTTTAAATTCACCAACAGTTTTTAAACCGATCATACTTCCCAAAACCTCCGGGGAGTGTTTTTGTCGGTAAAAACAGCAAAAAATAACCAGGAAGTCCAAAACATATACATTTTTGCTGCAAACCCTTTTGATGACAGAAACGCAGTTGTATGGCGGCGAGAATCGATCCTTTTTAAATGTGTCTCAGGTATTTGATGTTACCGGCCCCAGCACTTGAACGTCGACGAACGATCTTTGGTATGGCAGCAAATACAACTAACCTATATAGAAACATGTCTTCATAAACACAAACTTATTGGATGACAACTCCGGCTTATGCAATATAATTATGTTCGGAGTAAATTATAAAAATGGGCGTATTCAAAAAGTCATGCTTTAAAATTGTGTTATTGTACCAACTATGTACAATTAAACTGCTTGCAAACTACATTTTAACGCTCTACCATGCTAATTGGAATAACTTCATTTTGGCCGTTGTGTTCATTTTACGGAAGAAGAGTAAAACAATAACTTTCTTCACATCCTCGATGACTTAGAGAAAAAATATGTCGCCTTTCTTGCTTTAGCTAAATTTTAGCTACTATGTTTTTGCATTAGGGTGTACGTTGTTTGCAAGTGTTTTTAATTTTTTGAAGTCGAAATATCGACATATTAAAATGAAATTTATATTTTAAATAAAAATTTTGCTGTTCAAATATATCAAAACAAAGCACAACCAAAAAACAGACAACACAGCGGTAATGGTAAAATATTTCACTATATGTATAAAAACAATGGAGCCTACTTTTAGGGTCACCACTCTATTTTGTTGTAACAAAATAATTTCCTGCTGTAAAAGGGTGCTTAAACTTTATGTTGGACACCAAGCAATATTTGTGTCGAAATTTTGTTCAATTCCATGCTGCAGTTTTTGAGTAATGCGCGTTCAAACAGACAAATAAAAATTCTAAAAACTGTTGTTTTGATTTATAGTAGCTTTTATTTGTTACCTTTAATGTACGGACATCGAACTGTTACAATTTTATTATATGTAGAGATAGATTGAGTCCACTTGGGAAATAACGCACAGCCTAGTGTAGGTATCCACAACTGGCATATAGCTTTTTTCAAAGTGATAACTGTAAATTAAGTTAATTGAAACAGAAATTGGCAGTAGTGAGAAAATTTGGGGCACCAGTGACTTACTTCTTTGCACAAATAAAGTTAATAATATGTACGTTGACGTTTACAGAGAAGGGAAAAGCATGGCTTAAAAGCACAATGACGAAGCTTGACAATCAAATAAGAGTGTAAAAGGGGAATAGGAAGTAGAAAAGGCATTTATAAATTATTACCTAGGGCATATATGGAGGTATATAAATAGTAGGCATGTTACCTAGCACGTATGTTAGCTGATAAGTCTCAGTAAGCAAAGTAAAAGTAAAATACGTTTTTGAAAAGCTTACTAAAATAAATATTACAAAGTCCAAATTTTTCGTTTACAAAATGGCTGAAAGTAAGCTTCACAAATGTAAACCTTAAAAAAAATTTGTTAAAAAAAAATCTTAAATTTTTTTTTTTTATTAAAACGATAATTTTATGCTTTAGGAGCTTTTTGGCAATAAAATAAATTATTATTTTCAATCATTCTACTTCTAAACAAATACCTAGTGGTGAGCTGTTATTATATCCTACTTTCCGCAGAAATATCGTTTTATTTCAAAATAAAGAAAAAGCAGAAAAGATATATAAATTCCATTTTGCAGCGGGTCTCAACTTCTGGACCGGATTTTTTTTGGTATCCGATTTACTTGATAATGAAGTTACGAGTAATTACTGTCGGAAATAGTAGTCAACATTTGTTCAAGCTTCTCATCTCCCTATTAAACTACATTGCACAGTTACAGGAATATTCCGTTTTTACTCTCACAAACAAATTTTTCAGTACAGCATCAAAAAGTGGGCACGTCTTTTCACCTATTTAGCCTATTAACAAAAATTTTAATTTTTCTGCGAGTTGTGACATTAAAACAGTTTTGGAATAATCCACTACAAAAAGAAAGGGGCCACGCCCTTATTCGAAAATATATATTTTTCGAAATTCTTCGTAGACAGACACTGTAAAAGATATCAAGTTATTTTCCACGGGATATTGCCTATTATAGGCGGCTATGAAGCTTTTAACTATCTTTCATATAAAAGTGGGCGTGGTTCTTGGACGATTTTGTTAATTTTCACTTTTCTGTCAATAAGTGTAACTTTTGTGCCTTTGGTTATGACATCTTCAACGGTTTTTGATTTATGATACATAATAATTGCAAAATGAGCTTAACCAAAAGTAGGCGGTACCACGCCCATTTCCAAAAATGTCCAACAAAAATCTTAGGTGCCTTCATTTTAGTGTGCACATCAAATTTGGTCTTTACATGTGTATTACGTACGCCATTATCAGTATTTTTTTTTTATTTTCCAAAATATTCAATACTTACTTTCACTCGTGATGTTAAATCAGTTATAAAAATCCAGGCTTGAAGTTAATAAAAAATTGTAAACTTTAAACCTTCAAATAAAGGTAAACCTTCAATACAGGTAAAGCTTAAAGTCGGTTGTTACAACAAGTTTACTTAATTTATTTGAAACCATTTACAGAAATGCTTGCTGGGTATACTACTTTTTTACACAAATGTATAGATCTGGTTGTTAAGGTGTTTTCTGCATATCTAGGAAGTGTGCTGGGCGAAAGATGTTGCACCGCTAACAATCATAATTTTAGTAAAACTGTTATACAATATTGCAAATATTATTGTACACAAATATGAGTAGGAATGAAGAAATATTTTGCGTCACACATACCCACTTACACAGTCAATAATTTGCAGATACATATGTATTTAAGTACAAACAATGCGCTTCTTTTACCTGTTTGATTACTTAAGAGGTAATTTTCGCACCTCTTCCTCACATCACATGCATACCTACATACATACTTGTGTTTTGCACTACCGGCAATTGATTTCAAATAAAAAATTAAATAAATAAAAATAATGAGAAATATATTTATGCATGCACGTAAAGCATATGCGGTTTTTTTTTTAATTTCCGCACTTGCAAACGGTGAATGATTAGGCACAGTAACCAACTGTTGCAATTATATACGCTAATTTACACAAACAAACATGCGCGAATTCCAGTAGTAGAAATAGCACTTAGATGCACAGTGTTGGAAGGTTAATTTTTTACGATTTCCTGCTACTAACTTAATATTAACCGTAACCCAATCTTCATATAATTTTCTAGTCTGTGCTTAGTACTTTTGCCATACATATTTTCTACTGTATGTTTACACCGTTTTGTTCCGCTACTAATCGCCCTTAACTGTGCCTCACTGTTGGTCAATAATTACAACTGTTTGCTTTTGCATGCCACCGGAACTTACAAGTGGAACATGCTGCATGTTGCACGTTCTGTTGCATACGGTTTCTTCAATAGACATTCATGTATGTACATATGTATATCAATATATGCACAGCCCATTCTTATTTGTTACATTATGCTGTAATTGTCCGCTAATGCCTAATCAAGCGTGGCAACATTTGTGAATAGCAAAAGAAAACTCTTTGCCGCAAGTACCCACATTGCATGTGATCACATAAACAAGTATATAGTACGTAGACTTACTCGACCCTATCACGTTTGACAAGTTCCAACCTTTAGTTGATTGTTTTCGACTTTTAGTTGTAACATCGAAAAGACCGAATACATTATTGGAGCTTATGGCCGACTTAAATACTTTTCGAAGGGTATTCTGCAGAGAGGTACCTTAATTCAGCACTGGACATCCGTACTCGAACTCTTCAATTGATTGAGCCATCTATATTTTCATGTTAGTTTCCGAGTACACTGTACAACAGACATTCTCAGTATAGTAATTTTTCAATACTTATTATTTTTAGTACCTGACGGGCGGCCATGTCGTGCTCGATATTTTCGAGGTTGGCTTATTATTTAGTTTGTTCTAGACACTTAAAGTTTTCTCGAATTTTTTTTGTTGAAATCAGACGTTAAATAATGATTACTAATCGTAATGATTACCGGTTTGATTAGTTATTTTCTAAAGAATACATTTAATTACTTATTACCAGTACTTTGAATTCTTAATAATTATTTTCCAATTAATTACAAAAATAATCAAAATAATTATGATATTTTACGATTATTAAAGAAAATCAAAAAAAGTTGTTTGATTACTTTTGATAATTTTAGATTTTTTTTTGATTATTTTTAATTTTTTTCAGTATTGCTGTTGAAGCACATAAATATACACATCAAGAATACTGAAAAAAAAAAAAAATAATGAACAAAAAAAAAATCTAAAATAATTGCAAATAATCAAAAGTAATCAAAACAACTTTTTTTTTTATTATTTTTGGTAATCAAAACACCTTTTTTTGATTATTTTTTATTTATTTTTAATTTTTCTAATCGTAATCAATCAATAATTGCCTTTTCTTGAAAAACAATTTATTATTACCATTTGAAAAGGTGTCTAATTAATTGATTACTAATTAATAATCAAATTTAACAGGTCTGGTTGCAATATGGCGTAAAATACGTTTCATTTTATGAAAACTCTAAAGCTCTTAGTCGACTACAGTTATTTGATTAGCAAAATTCGAATAGTCGAAAACTATCGACTGACCGCTCACTTTCGATTATTCGGTTAACCGTACGTTTTCGGTTAGTCAACTATTTACAAATAGAGTTTTTTAGATCAGATTTTTTCACATTCGCCAAAGAGTTTTAAAGTTGAACCAACTACTTATACTAATAAAAAAATTCAAAAAAACCAAATAATTGGCGATATATATATGCTGCTTCTAATTTTCCCTACAAATAGGCGGGACCAACAGATTTTTGCCGACGTAAAACGGCATCTACAAAGGAGATGAATTTTTGCTGAGAAGCCTTCCATGGCAGAAATACACTCCGAGAGTTTGCCAAACCACTGCCGAGGGCCGACCCCGTTTTTAAAAAAAATTCCAAACTTCTTTTGATGTTACCTGTGCCAGGGCTCGAACCTTGGACCTTCGGCGTAGTAGGCCAGCAACACTACCGCCAAACAACGGCGGCTGCCATACTGATAAGAAGATATTAAACTAGGGATTCGATGGTATGCATAAATTTAAACAACGAAATGCTGTAGCTGTTGTATAGAAATCCCAAAAGCGCTGGTTTATGCATCGTTGCGTCTTATCAAAGGACGATTTCATAGCATGGGCTAAATGAGCCTACTACTAAATCGAAAACATTGCAGCCTTTTAAGATTTTCAGTCATTCTTAAGATGTATGCAGATTAACTAAACTACTCACCTCCAGGGACCGCAAATAATAATTATTTTTATTTTTTACTCATTCTTGAGTATTACTTTATTTTTATAAAACTCAAAGCATCATATATCCTGACCTATGGGGAATTTCACCTTAACATTTTAACGAACGCCAAAGATAACTTACTGAAAATTCTACTATAAATGGTGAAAAATGGGTATCAAAATATTCGTGCCTTCATTTAAATCTCATAAACACCCATTTCCATAACTAAATACCCCCTTCCTCCATTTAATGTAGAATTTTAAAAAATATATCATTAGGGTCAAGAATTTTAAAGTAAGAGATTCCGGATAGTTCAGAATATTTGATGATTTGAGTTTTATTATGAAAAATAAAATAGTACTCAAGAATGAGTAAAATATTCAAATAATCATTTTTTGCGGTCCCTGCTCACCTCATGTGGCAGCGATTATTCAAACACTGCTGTAGTAGAATTTCTGAAAAAATCTCTCTTTTTTCGGATATCCACTTGCTGTAGTGGAGACCCATTTGCGATGCCATTTTGCTTCCTATTGGAGCCAGATGGCAGAGCGAAGAAACGATGTTAAACTCGTTAAGCGCCTTTTGAATAAGTAAACATTATATCAAAGACGTGGTTATGTGATTAGGATATGCCATGTACGAAATACATTGTTCTTTTCCTCCGCGTTTAAAAAAAAGTCCAAAATCAGACAATTTTTGTTTTGAATATATTGACATTTTATTTTTAATTTCTTATAAAAGCTCGATTTGGTGTAATACTCGAATATTCGTAGCAAAGCGACCATTCGATTAGTCGAAGCTAGGCAATTATTCGAGTAATCGATTAACCGATTAGTCAATTAATAGAATAATTTTAAGAGCCCAAGAAAACAATTATTTCACTTAAAAAGAAGCAAGGAAAGGGTTGTCTTCGACTGTGCCAAAGACCTTATACCTTTCATGAATACGCATCACGGTTTAAAGTGTCCAATCCTTACAAACATTTATCGAAACAATCGATTGTATGGGAGCTATATGTTATGTAGGTCCGATCTGACTGATTTTCACCACACACATTACATATATAATATGTACTAAACTTGCAAAATTTTCCTAGCTTTTTAATTGCAAGAGTTATAGGCCAAAACCCGTTTATCGGAACAATCGACTGTATGGGAGCTACGCGTTGTATTGGTCTGATCTTACTCGTCCCGAGAAATGATAAATGTTTAGCAAAATGGCGGCCCCGTTCCAAATTTCAGCGACATATCTCAAAACCTGAGGAAGTAGTTTGCATTCCAATAGACAGACAGACTGACGGACATAGCTTAATCGACTCATTTCGGTATACTTTTTAGTGTGTCCATCTCTTCTTCTTCTCATACTTGGAAACTTCGGACCAAAGTTATAACACCATTTCATGTTCATGAAAGGTATACAAATCAGACGGGCGCTAGTGTAAGGGACTTTGTGTATTTGTGAACCACTTAAAACAATAATTAAGCACTAATTACCATAAAAACACTAAACTCCAATGTCAATATTAATGAAAAAATTATACTTTTTGGACAGAGTTGTTCAACTGTGGTACTATTAAAACATAATTTTGCGTTCTAAGCTTGCAATTAATTTTTTCACATAAAAAACATAAACTGAACACAAGTCCACTTAATCTAATGAGGCAATCTTTCGATGATATCTACACCGATTTTAGGAAAATTCCGTAGAAGAATCATAGACGAAAATTCTTTCATTACAAACATTTATAATTTCCTTTGTGTTGTCCGATAAGTGATTATCACTTACTAGTGCACCTGAGTGGTGTTAAATCAATGTGACCGGATACCTCTTAATAATTGTTATTGAGGGAGAACTAATATTCCGTCAGCAGAGCAGAAAGATTAATTTTCTATTTTGCTTTAAGATAAGATTTAATAATATTAAGTTTTACTTATGTATATATTTAATTGTAAAAAGAGCTTGAAATTTGTCGTTTTAGTTAATTAAACTTTGTCTTGAGGTATGGCTGTGCCAAAGTTTGATGCGGAAGTTATATTGCCATTTTGCCAATTATGATGTTTGTAAATGTCAATGTTAAAGTGGCACCTTTGTTTTGTTTGTCATCTTTGTAGGATACATACGTTACATAAATACTCACTGAAGCAAATAAAAGGAAGAACTACAATTACTACACTACTAATTATAAATTTTATTGGATTGTGTGTGATGTTTGAGCAATAATTGAAGGAAAATCTGGTTTGTTTGAGGGCTCTTTAAAAGTTCCTTGCCGGCTTTGATGCTACTGGAGTAGTATCTTTTATATTCAAAAAAAAAAAAACAATTTTAAAATATTTTAAAAACAACATCTGGGGCGGAATTACGACATACGTTCCGTAATCGTAATATATTTTTTAAGTCACAATAACGTTGAAACTGTCCAACTTTTTAAAAGAGTAATAATGCATAACTAGCTGGGCTCGTGCGCTCCTTGCGCAAAAAAAAAAAACAAAAATGGTTTGAAACCTTTTATTAGTCCCGGTCCAGGATTTTTCAAACCTTTTTCTCAAATTATAAAAAAAGATTTTCAGCTACACTTGTTGTGACACCCTAAAAAATTATACAAATATGCGCAAACAGCTATTTTAAATTCCACCACTTATATTACATTCACATTGAGCCATAAACTTGAGTTGATTGACAACATCAATATGAATTAACTCAAAAAATGTCCCTTTAACTCGAGTTTATGACCCAATGTGAACGCAGTCTTATTCACTTATTTTAGCAATGTTCAAGTGTAGATGGCGCACTGTTCAGTCTTAGCATTCAAATGTAGATGTCGCGAGGCTTGTGAATGTCAGTCACAATAGCGTTGCAGTACAAATTGATTTTTTTGTGCATTCACAATCGTTTATTTTAAAGAATTCATTTTATAAAATACGCTTAAACAAAAGCACTCCGCTAATTAAAACATGGTTTCGCATGTAGAGCTAACCCCCACCTTTAAAACGATACCTTTTTTATTAATATTGGTTCCAAATGAGAGCAGAAAATTAGGAAATAACACAAAAAGACCTTACAGAAATAATATATATGATTGAACCGACCCGTAGTTCCAGCCAATAGCTCGAGCTTCTGTGATTTAAAAATTCGATTTCGATCACGGAACGTAAAATGTAATTCGACTCCTGACTTTTTTATTAAAAGTCATTAAAAAAAATAAAATTTAGAAAATATGTTGCGTATACGAAACGGGGAATAAAACATATTAAGCTTCATTGCAATAACTTTAGAAGATTAGTTTTTTCGTCAGTAAATAACAGTTAGCTGGGAAAGAAAATATATGCATTTTCGTAAACAATCCAAAGAAAAAAAGTTTCTCTGCCCATAAATATGCACATTCTGAAAATTAGATGTAATTGTTGTGCAAACTTTATTACTCTGGAACGGCCCACCTGACGAAAATTTGTTTTCAGAACTTTTTTGTTGGTAATTTAATTTTCTACAGAACTCTATAAAGCTTAGTTTTTTACTTTAATGATTTGTCAGTTTTATATCAAAAAATGAGATCAGTCTTTAAAAATTTAAACTAACAATGATAGACCTCAAAAATTATATCACAGCCTGACACTTTCACAGTAATTTTTTTCGCTTTCTCAAACAATAAAATTTATAAACAAAAATTTATTTTGGTCCCGTCTAATACAGTAGATATTTGCATGTAAATAGGATTTAGCGGAAATTGTGTAATTCGCTTAGTGGGTAATCGTGTGAAATTTAATTTGCATGACCATCACCATCACCTTCGCCATCAACACAATCGCCAACAACTTTATAGCCCTCAACATAATGACAATTATTGTTATGGCATTTATTTTGTTGGTGTTGTTTATGCTTGCAGGCTGTGCTGTTTATACATAAACGATATGTTGCTGGTAGTTGGAAACATAAATAATATGCTGGATGTGTTGATGACATTGGGTTGTTGTTGTGTTGTAGCTGATGAAGTTGGGCGTATTTTTAGTTTTAATGGTTAATATGTTATTGTTGTTATATTTCATTGTTTTGTTGCTGTTTCTGACCCGCATTTCTCGTTGTTTAACGATCAGTTCAGGTAATTTTCTAAAAAAAATTTAAATTTAAAATACGCGTAATTGTCGGTCTTTCGTTTTTTTTTTTTTTTTGGTTTAAGTTGCAGGAAAAGTTGTGTGTATATTTATTTTTCTAAAATTGTCAAACATACACTTGCTCACAGTAAAAATGATCCAGTTGGTACTTCTTATGTATCACGAAAACTTCTTCAGTTAAAATTCCTTCGTTAGCTTCATATTTAAAATATATCATGTTAACATTTCCAAATGATTCCAGAATATGCGGTTTTGTAGCCTTTTTATGACTTGGGTCACAAAGTTCAAGTCTCAAGACTGCTAAAAATTTTCCTGAGTTTTGGCAATTTTTTCTACATGGTACTTGGTATTTTCTTCCACACGTATTGAATAACTATGACTGTGAGCTTGGAAGAAAATACAAAATACTAGTACATTACAACTGTCCACATTTCTGGATAGTTCTGCAAAACCTACTTTTTCACAAAGATTCCCTGACGTTTTATGGTTCCTAGCCTTGGCTAAACCTCTTGTTCTCACTATCAAATCACTGCATCATTTTCATGAAAAACCAGACACAATTTCGCTTACTTAGGTTGAGACATTAAACCATGCAAAGGTTCTTAAAATATATACATACTATTTCTTTTGCAAGGCAGATCTACATGTGATATATTGGGCCTATCTATTTAAAATTTACGAAAAGGACTCTAAAAGAGATTGAGAAGAAAGAAACTATGGCGCACCTTTCCGGTGAATGTCTTTGCATTAATAAATACTATTGACTTAGAAAATTCTTGTGGAGACTAAATGAGATCCTAACTGGCTATCGCTTAGTTCTCTGTATTTTGTAAAACATGTAAAGTATTTGTATGCAACGCAATAGCAAAGCAAGTTTTAATTATTTGCCAATTACCTATTCAGCCTGCAGAAAAAATATATACATCTGGGAATTTTCATGATGTACATATAACTTAGGATTAAAATATTACCGAAAAATAATTAAAAATGAATTCAGTATGTACAATGCGTACAAGTTTGAAATACATACTACATATCTAACTGCAAATTAATTCAATGAACCCGTAAACCTTTTCATCATTCAACGCACAAAAGCCTTTCAAATGTAAGTTTGCAGAAAATCTGAATGCAGTTTTTTTTGCTTAAGAGTAATTTGTTTTAGTTATGTTTTGACATTTGTAATAACTTTGGTTGTAACAACTAATATTAAAGTAATGCTTGCAGCTTGGTTTTTGTTGTTATTGTTGTTGCTGTTTTAGAGTATTACTGGTGATATTTACAACGTAAACAACTCAATTTACCAATGTAACATATGAATGCAATACACGAGCTTTGAAAAGCAAATAGAAAAACATTGGATTCCGACAAGCATTGACAAATTATTGCGCTGAAGTAATGCACATTAGATTGGGCGAAAATGAGATATAAAAAAAATAGAGTAAAGTAAAATACAATAAAATAAAATAGAATGAAATAAAATAAAACAAAATAAAATAAAAGAAATTGAAATAAAATAAAATAAAATTTAAAAAAATAAACTAAACTAAATAAAAATAAAATTAAAAAAAAATAAAACAAAAACATAAATAAAGCAAAACAAAAGAAAATAAACAAAAAAAGTAAAATAAAATAAAATAAAAGAAAGGAAAACACAATAAAATAAAATCGAATGAAATAAAATAAAATAAAATAAAATAAAATAAAACAAAATAAAATAAAATAAACTAAAATAAATTAAAATAAAATTTAAAAAAATAAAACAAAAAATAATTAAAGCAAAACAAAACAAAATAAAATAAAGTAAAGTAAAATAGAATAAAATAAAATGAAATAAAATAAAATAAAAGAAAATAGAATGAAATAAAATTAAAAAAATAGACTAAAATAAAATTAAAAAAAGAAATAAAACAAAAAAATAAATAAAGCAAAATAAAATAGGGCAAAACAAAATAAAATAAAATAAAGTAAAATAAAGTAAAGTAAAGTAAAGTAAAATAAAATAAAATAAAATAAAAGAAAATAAAAGAAAACAAAATACAATAAAATAAAATATATTGAAATAAAATAAAATAAAACAAAATAAAATAAAATAAAATCAAATAAAATAAAATGAAATAAAATTAAATTAAATAAAATAAAATAAAATAAAATAAAATAAAATAAAATAAAATAAAATAAAATAAAATGAAATAAAATAAATTAAAATAAAATCAAATAGAATGAAATAACCAAAATTAAGTTAAATTAAATAAAGCAAGACCGAAAAGAGAGCGTATTTAATTGGAGTTGGGATCCCTAACACACACAACTTGCAAAACGTCTGTACAGAAAAGAAGAGAAAGTACCAAGGACCTGCCCGGTAAATTAAGCAGCTGTGGAATTTGGATAAAGTGAACGTAGAGCCCATTATGTTATCATCTATAGGCGTAGCCCCAAACACCTTATGATGCCACTGGAGAAACTGCAATTAGAAAATAGGGTTTTACCAACAACGTCCACTGTTCGTTTGTTTCTAAACAATTACATGTAATTTATTATTTAAGAAAGTAGTTGTTAGTTTTATATATGTATCTGAGCTTAGTATAAGTAGCTTTATACAGGGTGTTTTTTTTACAGGTTTGTTTTTCGAATAGAGATAAAACTGGCATTTTGTGCTCAAATCTGGCAACTCTAATGTCATTTATGTTCAGTTTGGTTTGCCATTTCATCATAAACAGGTTGACAAAAGAACAACGCTTGCAAATCGTGCAAATTTATTTCGAAAATAATGGTTCAGTTCGCGAAGTTTACCGTGAGCTCCGTCCATTTTATGGTCGACATAATCGTCCATCAGAGCAATTAATTCGGTTAACCATGGATCGTTTTCGCACTACGTTTACTCTATGTGATAATACGCATCCGCAGAGACGTCGAACAGTGCGCACCGAAGAAACAATTGCCGCTGTAGAGCAAAGTGTTGAAGAGGACCCGAATGAATCGATTCGCCACCGTGCACAGCAATTGGAGCTTTGTCCATCAACTTTATGGAAGATTTTGCGCAAAGATCTTGGCTTGCGACCTTACAAGATCCAGCTTGTGCAAGAGTTAAAGCCGCGAGACCATGCAATGCGTCGTGATTTTGGTGTATGGGCCGAAAATGAGATTGATTTCGATGCTGATTTTCATCGCAAAATTTTGTTCAGTGATGAGGCTCATTTTTGGTTGAATGGCTACGTCAACAAGCAAAATTGCCGCATTTGGAGTGAAGAGAATCCACATGAGACCCTTGAAACGCCATTACATCCACAAAAACTGACTGTTTGGTGTGCTCTATGGGCTGGTGGAGTCATTGGGCCATACTTCTTCCGCAATAATGCTGGAGAGGCAGCTACCGTTAATGGAGACCGGTATAGAGCCATGATAACCGACTATTTTGTTCCCGAATTGGATGGCATGAATGTGGATGAGTTGTGGTTCCAACAAGACGGCGCTACATGCCACACAGCGCACGTCACAATCGATTTATTGAAGGAAACATTCGATGAGCGCATAATTTCGCGGAATGGACCTGTCAATTGGCCACCAAGGTCGTGTGATTTGACACCATTGGATTATTTTCTTTGGGGATATGTGAAGTCGCTCGTCTACACCAACAAACCAGAAACGTTAGGGGAATTGGAAGCCAACATTCGTGGCGTTATTGCCGACATACGGCCCCATATGCTCGAAAAAGTGGTTGAAAATTGGACCTGTAGAATTGGCTTTATTCGAGCCAGCCGCGGCGGCCAAATGCCCGAAATCATATTTAAACATTAATGGCATAAAATTATCCTTCCAATAAAGCCAAATTGATGGACCTTAAAACGATTTTCTTGTGTTTTATTTCAATTCGAAGTTCTATACCCCTAAAAAAAACACCCTTTATATCTTGTTGCATACAACCGGTGTATAATATGTAACCCAAATGGGGTTAAATGAAGAAATAAAATAAAAGGAAAGTTATATAAAGGAACAGCAAAGAATGACAGAAAAGAGGAACGATGAAATAAAATAAATAAAAACAAAACAAGAGCTGTATTATTGAATAGTAGAGAAAGAAAAGGAAGGAAAAAAAAAGAAAATGGAGAGAAACAAAAAGATAGGAAATAGGAGGAAAGACGATAGAATATCTATAATAAACATTTCAAGGTCTTGTATAAGATCTTTTGAAACTATTTTAAATATACCTAAATATGAAAAATAAAAGTACCAGCTTTTGTGGTTTAATTTAACAACTGAGCGAGCTCTAGTAACTTTTAAAATCCCACTTTGGTTTTCATATCTGATTACAGCAGTATCAGAGTCGACCCACACTAATGTGCCACATCAAGTGTTAACAAGTGCATTGTAGTAGCTACAAATCAAACAGCTGCAACAATCAACACTCTGACACAATCAGCAAACAATCATCGAGTGTATACCAAACAAAAACATTACATATCTAAATTGGTGAAGCACTGAATGGCGGGCTATCATGGCAGGGAACGGATTAGTTAGTTAGAGAGCGCGCGCATGCGCAAGACAAATTCACAGATTGTCACTAATACTAAAGATATATATATGAATATAAATCACATCGATTGTTACAATTGTTGACTGCTATGAACCTATTGTTGCGACTGACTTTCAAAATGCATAAAACTCATTTGTTGGCCCCCATTGTGAGGTAGGGGTTGACCTGTGTTGCAGCGCTGCGCTCAATCCCGCTTCTTTTTGCTATTTTCATAAACACATAACGTCAGCACGTTGACATGATTTTTTACATGACGAAGCGACAATGCAAACATTTTCCCATCATTTTAGTATATATAATTTGTAATTGAATACCTACATAATAATGCAACACTGTCGTTTTTCACTTCTCATTGCATCTGCAGCGCATTCACACTTTCATAATGCATGGTTGAATACAATTTTTTTTGGCAGCAGATGCACTTGCACCGCAAAACTTCGCACTTATTGCACTCTTGACATGCTGGTCCACTCACTGCTCAGTGTGAATGTAGAAAAAAATATATCTGGGGGTACTCATATCATAATTTATATTGAAAACACGTTGATTGCATGCAAAAATTATTTTTTATATAAACATCAGTCGTTTGATGTCGCGATATTTTTGTTACTCTCTTGTTGATTCATCTTCTCCACTTTCAATCAACTTAAATTTATTACAAACTTCTCACTGTCCTAAAAAAAAAAACAACTTCATTTGCGATTTTGCCAGCATTCAATGCCCTTTTCATTGCGAAAGAAACCCAATTTCGCAGTCAAATTTACTTTATGTTCATATCGCACCAGGTTTTAACCCGTAAGTTTTTATGGCTTGGAATTAAAGGTTTTTGTAAACGTTTTGATCCTTGTTGAACTATTGGTTTAGAGGTTAATGGATTAAAGGGAATTATAAAATCCTTTTAATACTTCTGTGAAATTCAAAAAAGCTTAGTGCTTTAATTACTTTGTTCTTAGTTTTGATCTGACAAACAAAACTTGTCCTGTTCCTTCTAACACCCTCTGCCTAACAAAGACTCAACCAGGCCATACCGGAATTTTTCCCAATAAGCTCTACGCCGGCGGTGTGAAAGGAATCATAATTCATGGTACAACACTTCTTTGAATCTTCCTAATAATAGCTTTGGTTTCATATTTAGGTATGTTTAATGAAAACTGAATTGTTTGGCCTCAACAGTAGATTTATGGCTGTTTTTTTTTTTGTTTAATCAGAAGTGAGGTTTTAAGCGCATCACTACTCGTTCCAAGAAAGGTAATCACTTCAGCCGCACCTGTTATTGAACAGAAGCCGCAAACCTAATCAGCCGGAAAATGCTACCTCACTCCTTGGGATCCATCAACGTGAGATAAGGTTGCAGTGGCTGCCAGTTTTCCCCAGTTTTTGATGTGTAAACATCTTTGGGCTCGGTAGAGGATGTCCAGAAAAGTTACGCGTCGCTGCCTGTGAGCGTGCCTCTACTGCTGCTTGTAACTTTGCCTCTGTCGGTGTCTTGTTGATTTGTAAACATATTTGTGCTCGGTAGAGCAGTCCAGCAAAATTAAGCGTCGCTGCTTGTAATCGTACCTCTGCCGGCGCTTGTAATCGTGTTTCTGCTTGTGCTTTGTGTATAGAAATCTTGTCTGGCTGCTTTGCTGATATGTATGCGACGTTATGCTTATGTGGATGTGTGTGTATGCAAGTGCTTTGCTGATTGTTATTATTCGATAATCGTGCCTAAGCACGATGCTATCAATCGACAAAAGATAAATATACACAGTGTTTACAAAAAAAAAAAAAGTGATTATTCATGTTAAATTTATTTTAGCTCAGAATACTCAAAACGGTAGGTAATTTTTGTAACCTTTGTGGGTATACTTATGGAATGAAATACCAAAAAAGTAACTAATATAACATAAAATAAAAATAAAATAATTTAAAATAAAATAAAATAAAGTTAAATAAAATTAAATTAAATTAAAGCAATTAAAAAGAACTCAATAACGGGAGGGAAAGGAAAAGAAGGGAAAGAAAGTAAAGGAAAAAAAAGAAAGGAAAGAAAAGAAAAGAAAAGAAAAGAAAAGAAAGGGGAAGAAAAGTAAAGGAACGGAAAGGAAAGGAAAGAAAAGAAAAGGAAAGGAAAGGAAACAATAAAATATAATACAATAAAATAATTTAAAATAGAGACTGTTGAAAGAAGAGCGAAGCAAATAAAATGAAAACAAGTAAGAAAGTTTAAGTTCGGGTGGAACCGAACATTATATACCTAGTAGTTATCTATAATGTCATCCCAATTTACGCAGGTCTATTTTCATACTTTCAGTTCATATTTGCGTTCAAATAGAGCGACGAACAGACAGACAGACGTATCGAAAGACGGATGGCTATATCGACTCAGCTCATCCTCCTGATCATTTCAGTATACGTACAAACATTTCATGTTCATGAAAGGAATGAATATCAAAAAAGATATACAACTTCGCTTTTGCAGTGGGGTATTAACTACTTGCACGGATATTTTACTTTTCATCCTGAAGGTTTTGATATACATTAATAAATATATCTCGATTCGTTTATGCCGTTATGTTTACGAGTATACCTTGTGGGCGTAACAAAAATAGATATAAAAAAGGGTGTCTTTTATAGGCGCCAAAGAACACAACCGATCTTTATGAAATTTTCACAATACATACTTGGGTTCACTGGGTACAGCATAGACAATATATAGTATTGGAAAAGTAGGCGGAGCCACGCCCCCAGGCTATATAAAGTTTAAATTCGTAGTTCCGAAGTTTTTTGGTCTTAATTACTGAAATTTGGATATATGTGTCACTTAGTCAATATCTACATTATTTATCAAAAGTGGGCGGTGCCACGCCCACATATTTTGTGTTTTGTTTTGCTCTTGAACTTTCACGACAGGTTGAGGAGTTCGCTGGGCACGACACAGCCTGCATATAGCTTTTGGAAAAGCCCCCAGGTTATATAAAGCTGCAGTTTGGTATAGTTAGGAGTTTATTTGGTTCAAGTTAATGACATTTTATACGAGTATATAGACGTGTTCTATGTATCAAAACGTCAAAACAACGTATACCGGGTTTGCTAGTATATTATAAAATCGCGAAAGCAAACAACCAATTTCAGCATTCTTTTGTAAAACTGAGAGACTAGTTTGCATTTTTAAATAAACAGACGGACAGACAGACAGACGGAAGGAAAGGCGGGCATGGCTAAATCGACTCCGCTCATCGTGCTGATCATTTTAGTGAAATTTTCTCTTCTTGTTCTCATACTAACATACACTTAATGTTTATGAAAGGTATGAAAATCAAAAAAGATATATAACTTTGCTATTGCAGTGGGCTATTAACTACGTGCCCGAATATTTTGCTTGTGTGTTTCCCGATTTGGCTAATTTTTGGCAGGAGTATAATACATACTACTGAGAAGCAGCTGGCCAATTTTCATTGAAATAGCAAGATTGAAAATAGCAGAAATTTTATGCTGAAAAGTGGGCGGCGCCACGCCTACTTCTTCGAAATTGAATAAAATTTTTTGCGCCCGAGTTTTTCTTAAAAAGCTTATTATGTGTTCAAAATCTAATTGATATAACTTGCTTAGTTGTAGAAATATCGCTCTTTAAATTTAAAAAAAAAATTTTCAGAACTATGTTAAAAAACTGGGCGTTGACATTAACCGATTTCGCCCAATTTTACAGCAAACAGTTACCTTTATATATAGAACATTATCACCAAATTTCGTTTCCACAAATCAATTTTTGGCGGTGTTATGGCATAAAAAGTTTTGTGGAATAGTCCACTATAAAAAGGGCGGGGCCTCGCCCATTTTCGAAAATTTTAAGTTTTTGGATTTCTTTGTTTACGGAAACTTTAAAACTGAAATATAAATGATGTAAAGCTATTTTACGCAAAGTTATTGTCTATTTAATATATCTACGATCCTTTTCAAAATCTTTCATATAAAAGTGGGCGTAGACCTTAACCGATCCCGCCCATTTTTCCTGGATCATTCCTTGCATACCTGCAAACCTGCGTGCTGAATTTCGTTTCGATATCTTGAACGGTTTCTGATTTATGATTAATATTATTTCTAAATTTGCTCAATCAAAAGTGGGCGTTGCCACGCCCATTTTAAAAAATTTCTTGAAAAATTTATTTTATGCCTCAATCTCAATGTATTCACCAAATTTTATCCTTATAGGCGTATTATGTACTGAGTAATCACTTTTTTGTGTTTTCGAAAATATTATACATATAAAAAGTGGGCGTGGCTATCATCCGATTTCGCCCATTTTAAATAGCGCTCGGAGATGAGTGCCAAGGAACCCGCATACCAAATTTCATTAAGATATCTCAAAATTTACTCAAGTTATCGTGTTCACAGACGGACGGACGGACGGACGGACATGGCTTAATCAATTTCTCTTTTCGTCCTAAACATTTTGATATGTATAAGTCAATATCTATCTCGATCCGTTAATGCCGTTACGCGACTAATGTTAATAAACCTTGTGTGCGAAGCACTACTAGGTATAATAAATTAAAGGAGAGCAACAGCAGAGAAAGGACAGAAGGGGCAGCTAATAACTAAAATAAAATAAAGTTTTGCGAGAGATGTCGTAAGCGAAATTCACTGTCTTCAGAAGTGTAGAAGTGTGTGCATAAGCTGTAGTGATATTTGTTTAACTATTAGAATACCTATTACTAGAATAGTTGTCATTTATTCGAATAATATTATTCGAATATAAATATAAATTATTCGAATTTTTTATAGCCTTCGAATAAATGAATTTTTTATTCGAATAATTTTTATTAGAATAGCCCCTTGCCTGGTTCAAAAAGAAATTTTTATTCAAAATAGTTGTATGCTGTCATTATTGGATGGCATTTACTTTGTCGTGGTAACGTTGTTGTCGCCGAACTAAATAATTATTATAATTTTAATTTGCACGTTCATAAACGCACATGTATCGAGGTTTGTAGCATGCCAAAGCCAAAAGCCATTGGAGCGTCTAACTAAGTTGATGATAATTAAAAATTCAATGTTCGCATAATTGGCGGCAAAGCGACAGTCACTCGGTACTCAAAAGAGTTAGATGAAAGCATAACATTGCACATCAAATTGGGTTCATTTTCATTTTTCATTGCGCATGCGTGCAGGTCGTACTTTTGATTAATTAAAATTTTTCATTTTTGCAGTAGCTCATAAAGTTGAGAAAAGTGAGCTTTGTGACGTGTTTGGCATGCAAACAATTCATAATTAAAAACTTTTTTGTTGTTATTACGAGTATATATTATGCAAAAATATATATGCTTACAATTATGACTGTAACGCGTACTAGTCACATATTTAAATATAAATCATTTAAAAAGTGTGCAGGTACAAAGTGTATGACTTTTATGGTATGCCACCACACCATAATCATTGGTTAGCAGCGACAATTTTGTGTATTTTTTTCCCTCGGGCAGCAGTGAAACGCTTTGCTACCGAAACGCATTGAAAGTATTTCCATTTTGACAAAAAAAACCAGCCTAAAAAGGAAATTACTTTTGCTCATGGACGAGATGTTTGGCCTCGTAGCTTATAATGTGTATTAACCTTTCAATCAAATGCCACAAAGTGTTGGCCTGTCAGCTGTAGTTCCACTAAAAACTAAATCTGACATTAAGACTTTCGTATGCAAAAATTTCACTATAATTACCATAAGAAGTGCTTCGAGCTATTTTTCTAGTGCCAAATTGTAATTTGTTCATTTTTTTAACTTTTTCTTTCTAAGAGTATTTTCCTTACGTGTTTCGTATGCTTTTTTTTTGCTTTTCTTTACCTACAAATGGCCATGACCTACTGAAAAAGAAGCTAAAGAGACTGCTGTGATAAATATTTAGGTTCAAGGGAACTCTGCATTGTTTTAATTTTACAATATTTCGGTCCCTCTTTTGTGGATAGCTAGTAACAAATAAAAAAAGGCGTGAGTACCAAGTACTCGTGGAGTTTGATGAGTAAATATGTGTATCCTGTAGAAAAATGTAATTAAATTATACTACGCCCAGTGGTTGAATTGTAATCGATAATCGTGCCTAATAGTGAATAATACTATTCGAATAGTGAATAAACGGATAGTTATTCGAATTTTTTAAAACGAATACTTTTATTCGTTTATTCGAATATTATTCGAAAATAGTCCCACTACTAATTGAACCATTATTATTTATCTTTAAAGCAAATACCGACAGATAAATATGCGCTTAACATAACATAGCTAGTTATGCTATATTGTCGTTGGCGATATCGGCCCATCAAAAGCAGACAAACTTTGTACTAAAATAATAAGGAGGTTCTTAAGTCATACTTCGTCAGAAAAAACACAGTACTAAAAGGCTTTTTAATGCTAATATTTATTGTAACAAATTAATTGGAAACGAGGACTCAGCTCCATATTCAAACTTTCTCATTTCACCATTTTACGTTTCATATGATTCCACAACAATTCTGCCATAAAGGCCAATGAAGCGCAGATTAAACCTAATGCCAACAACAACAACATGCCCACAAAATTGGACATTCCTAGTTTAATGGGTCCATTATCATCGAAATTACCATGCTGTGAAGCTTCCAACTTTTTTTGTACATTCATATCCAAATTGTCAACCACAATACGCCACTCCCAAAATTTATCCAAACCTGAGGAATGCCACACAATAATCAATTCATTAAAGCGTTCCAATAGAGGCCACATGCGTGATGTGTATAAAACGGTGTATTGGAAATAGATATCCTCGATCATAAGTTTCATTTTATCCAAGACGCTGCTAGTTAAATGCTCCTGAACGGCAAAGTGACCTGTTAAGAAAGCTTTTTCAAGATATTATTTAAGAATTACTAGAGATCGACCAGTGGGTTAAACTGTAGCACAAAAAACAGACAGAATAACTTCAACGATTGTTCATAGAATTTCAAAATTTTACTTCATATAATTTTTTTTTCTTACATTTTTTTTTCTTTTACTTTTTCTCCAATTTACTTTCCACTCATTTCCTAAAAGTTCTATCTACTTCCTTTATTAGTTTTTTTTTTTCTTATTGTATTTTATTTTAGTTTTTTATAGCTTTCATGAACATAAAATTGTACTATAACTTTGAACCGATGTTTGTAAGTATGAGAAGAAGAAGAGATAGGCCCAACAATAAGTATAAAGAAGTGATCAGGGTAGTGAGCTGAGTCGATATAGCCATGTCCGTCCGTCTGTCTGTCTGTTTGAACGCAAACTAGTGCCTAAGTTTATGAGATATCTCGATGAAATTTGGTATGGGACCGCCATTTTGTAAAATATTAAAAATGTTTTAAAACCAACATGATTGGACCAATGTAACGCATAGCTCCAATACAATCGATTGTTCCGATAAACGGGTTTTTGGCCTATACATTTTGCAATTAAAGAGCTAGGTATTTAAAATTTTGCAGGTTTTATACATTTTATATACGTGTACGTTTTGATTTCTTCTAATCGTAATCAATTAATAATTGGCTTTGTTTGAAAAACGATAAAAAAAACGTATAATTAATTGATTACTAATTACTAATCAAATTTAACTGGTATGATTCAACCATTATTTTGTATCCACATGTTTTAATCGATAATGATGGATCTCAAAAAGGAGTGTTCGATAATGCAACAGCAATTTGAATTAACCTTTCTTTTTCCAGTACTCACCAAACGGCAAACGCTCAATCGTAAAGCCCATCTCCTTAGTTTTTGCCAATACCGTCAATTCTTCCATACTATACAATTCAAAATTCCGCAATAAACCTTGAATGATTTCCTGCAAAACAATTTGAGTACAAATATTTTTTTTATCGTAAAACCGAGAATAAAAAGTTTGTATGTAAAACGTTTTCACTTTACATTATCATCATTCATTATAGCTGCCACCCATGCCTCTGAATCACCACCCCATTTCAGTTGAAAAGCATATAAACGTTCCACAGAATCAGCGGCTTGTCCAAAGCTATAAAGAAAGGTAGAGAAAATTGCAAATCTGCTGCAAATCTAAGCTAATTTAGGATGCTTCCCACCCATATTGAAAACTTTCTAATTGAATATTCAGTACGTACTCTAGAGCATTCGACACACACTCTTAAAAAGTGTACCAAATCACCCGATACCGAATGCAGCATTAACTAATTTGATGTGAAACCCCTAAAAATATATTTTTGTCAAAAGAACTTACCTTGGCACCGTTAGAATGCTCGCCAGCCCGCCACCATAAATACTTGTTATGACAATATCATTCAAGAAGCAGGCAAAAAGCATGACCCTTAAAGGTGTAAATCCCACCATAATACCTTTATTCGATTGTGAGACGAACAACAACAAAGTTGCTGATAAAGCATATTGTAAACTTTCCCACCAAGTTTCGTTGTTCTCACGAAATTTCTCGCTCAACGCTGTAACGGTCGGACGGAAGTGATCCAAAAATGATAATGCTAATATTTCGACGCACAAGGAACCGATAACGAATGCCCAAAGTATAGGTTGAAATGGTTCAATGGGTAATAGCCAACTAGCTAAGCGCCTAAGTTATAATAAAAATATAAGTTTATTAATTTAAATATAAATGAAAGTTTTTCAGATTACCGATTTGTTTACTCACTTTGGTGCTGGCACTACGCAGGTGATGCCCGAGCGTCCGATATACATCGACATATCCAATGATGCATAATCGACATACCTGGAAAATGTGTTAACTAAATTTCTTTTGCACTTTCTTCGCTATTCGTGTTTTTATCGTTACTTACCATGTGTACATGGCACCCATGGTCACTTCGGCTTTACCTCTAGCTATCATACCCAAAGCACCCTGTCCCGTCATATTTCTATAGGCAACACCCCAGTCGGTTGCATCAGCTAGAATGAAATATGAACGAAAGATGCTCAGTTTTTTCCTTTTAAAGTCTAACCGCTATATTCATAAAAAATAAAATTGGTTTATAAAGCTTTTAAAAATAACATTTCCATACAAATTTTGAATTTTAAGAGTTTTATAAACCTTTTTTATTATTTATGAATATGAGAGTAACTGCACGTACTTACAAGTATCAATATCGACTGTACAGTTATGCTTCTCACAAAATGTCTGCAAAATCTTCGCTTCAGCGCCATCGATTTTCACATCGCCAGCAACATCTCCAAGGGCAAAAGCTCTATCGCGCGAAGGTGCGCCACGATACTTGATAGAAAATGATACATTTAATTCAAATTTTAGTTAGTGTAACGATTTTCTTAACATTTTATGATACAAAACAACTTTTGAAACCATATTTAAATTTTCTACTCACGTGTTTCAAAATAACATCTGGTTTATAGTCGAAAGCTGCCATAATCACTTCACGGCCTTGTAAATTGGTAAATTTATCTGGAAATAGATTATTACCATGCAAAAAAGTGTTACTTGATGCATTGAAATGATCCAATAAATATAGTTGTTCGGGATTCTCCGAATATGGACCGACGTACTTATTTGTTTTTAGTTCAAACATTTCCGGATTGGCATTGGAAGTTTCTATAAGCAGAATACTCGCTTGCACTGCCAAATGAAAGAGAAAACAAAAAACAACAGTCAACTCAACTTCCTAGTAATCTATTTCAAGCATACTTTTAATTGTTGTTGTTGTTGTTGTTGTTAACAGTGTTAACATACTTTTAATTCATCAATCTTACCTACAAAAAATACATGCTGAAAATAATCGTCCTTCAATTCGTCCTTATTATAGGCAAACAAAAACTTATTATGTATAGAACGCCAAATCGAATAACGGCTTGCATTTGAAATCGATTCAATGAAAATTTGAATATCCGTTTGAAAGACTAAAAAGTTCTGCAATACAGTAATGGCAGTTATTGATGCTTAATGTAAAAAAAAAAAATATTTAAAAAAACTCCGGGGTGCAATAAAACCATAGGCAATAAACAACATATTAAAAAATAGGGCCATATTAATCAATGTGGCTTTATTACGCAATGAATGTGAAATAAAGCCATTATGGCATTATTACACTTTTTTTAATATCACGTGTGATATTTTGTATGACATGACATCGTACGAGTATAAATCAAACAGACGCGGTTACTGGAGCGAGCTTTTGATTTCCAAAATTTTATATTTTGATATGAAATTTAAATATTGAGTACCATTAATTTTATATTTATTAAAAAAAAATAAAACAGGCGAAAATTTGAATAGAAAAATTGCACTATTTTTTATTTAAAATTTTCATTTTATATTTTGATATGAATTTTGGGAAAAAACGCCGGTGCAAGATTTGTAACGCCGAAACTTATATAAAAATATAAAATTAAAATTTGGAATAAAAAATCAATCAATTTTCATCAAAGAGTAAAAATTTACTTTTCGTATTGTGTTCAAATATCTTGGAACATTTTATACATAAGTTAATAAAGTCTACTAAAATTGAAGAAAATATTGTAAACAAAATTGAAGAAAATATTGTGAACATGCTGATATACATATTTTTATACACATAAATAGGAAACGTTGCGTAAAGATATCCACACACACACTTTCTCCTGTACAAACACACATACATAATCGTAAATCAATAGCACGCTAGACATTTATTGATACAGCTAACATTCAAATTCAAAGGGAGTATTTTTTATCTCCAAAATAGAAATGCACTTAAGCTAGTGCAACGAATACGCAAAAGTAACAAAAATGCAATTAAATAAAAGTGGCCAACTGATCCCCTGAATAAGATTAGAATCAGTCCCTTCATATCAACATCACACAAACATACACAATTAGCTTAGGGACATAGTTTTAAGAAATTGTATATAAACAACTGTAAAATATGAAATAAAGCAGTTCCAAAAAAGAACTCAAACAAATTGTTTTAATTTCCCCCCACCAGTGGTAAGGAAATAAACAATCCAGTACAATTATAGTACATTTGCCCCTTAACATTTGGTCCTTCGAGCTGGATAAACAATTTTAAATAATTGTAAAATAAGAGTTCCAAATAAGAACTCACACAAATTGTTTTAGTTTCCTCCCACCAGTGGTAAGAAAATAAATAATTAAAAATACATTTGCACATTTGCCCCTTAACATATTGAAATATCGCGCACTAAATCAAAAATAGTCATAACAAAAAAAATAGTTGGCTATTTTTTCGGCATAAATCGCTTCACAAATTCTCCACCAATAACTGCATTCAATTTTTTCTTAATAATGATCATATTTAGCTAAAGAGCTACCTTCGTGCTTGTTTTTGCAAAATTAGAACGCTATCTTAAACCTTTCAACACAAAGTTTATCAGATTTTGAAATGTGACTGTTTCTGATTTAGTGTGCGATGTGATCATATGACTTTATTTTAGATATCATATTTCACATAGTGGAAATAATGCTATATTGATTAATAAGTATTTACTTCTCAATATGATAAATAGATATAACTATATCGTGCTAAATTTTTATTATTACTAAAATCAACATCACCAGTTGGAGCTTAAAATTGTAGGCGATTTTACGGCTATAAAACGAATCGCACAGTGAAGCCTTCCTCCAATTTTTTCCCCCAACCAATTGGGCACATTCACCTTTCTCTGCCTGGGCCGTGTAACCGCCAAATTTTTCAAAACTATCCATACCCTATGCTGTACCCGGGAACTATTTTTATCGCTGTCAGATTTCATATAAAATTCGACTAAAAAATCCTTTTTATTTAAATTTCTTTCGTAAAACTGGTTGTAATTGTTTAATTTGTTTCTGTAAGATCTTTCAATACATTGAATTTTTCTCACAACATTTTTGTGAACGCCACACCTGAGTAGGTAGAGCAGTAGACTCTGATGCCGAGCGTATCGGTTCGAAAAATACCAAGTGATACAGATATAAATTTTTTTGTAGTTGTTAAGAAATTTCTGGTTTGAAATTAAAACCCTTCTCAACACGCCGATTTCCTCGAAAACTGGATTAGTTTTCATTCGGTGTATAGTCCAAAAAAAAAAAATTACAAATTAAAGCTCAAATTTTAAGCCGTACATTGGGAATGACTCCCCTAAATGACACACCGGCAGACACACATTCACTTTTTTTGGAAGCTTGTCTGAAGTTCAGGAAATAGCATGCGGGACTTCCATGTTTTATCTATCTAAATTAGGGAGTAGTTTTAAAAATCCTTTAATTTGAACAATGGCATATATTTACTATATTAAGCCGATCCCACCGGTTCTAACAACAATTTTTAAACTAACTTAATTTACAGTGCAATTTGTTTTGTAGGATAAATCTGAAGTTAAAAACTGTCAAAAATATTAGAGAGTGAGTTTGGGTTCCTTCAACAGAGTTTGACTCCACTCTGGTACCTGTTATTTATCAAGAATCGTGTTTATGTATACCAAGAAAAAAGTTATGGTGCTAAATGTGGCATAACGTATGAAACCCCAATTTTTGGAAATTTCGTTGAGTTAAGAAGTTGTTGACACTCATTTTGAGATACAAATTCTGCAATAGAGAGTGTCTGAAAAAATGCTGTGATGAAGCATTCTTCAAGCAAATTCTGAAATGCGGCGTTTTTGAAAAACATTTTGAAATGAGGTCACTGCCGCTATGTAAACTTTAAAAATATTATTTTTAATTTCATAAAAATTCACTACTTACAAACTTTCATTGCGATATTTCAAACGCATAGACTCTTTCTCTCCACACTAAACCACGACATAGCAAATGTATGACCGACATTCGATGTGACCTCATGGCACAAATAATCTTTTTAACTGCGCGACCAAGTATACTCCTCTAACAAAGTAAACTTTCTCTAGTCGAATCCTATTGAAACTGAAAGTTCTCAAAGGACTTTACTTAGAAAAGGTTGACTGCAATTCCAGTAATGAACATTCCGAGTATTCACTAGTAGTGGACTATTTTCGAATAATATTCGAATAAATACTATTCGAATAAACTAATAAAAATATTCGGTTCAAAAACTTAGAATAATATTTATTCGAATAATTTATCCGTTTATTCGAATAGTATTATTCGAATAGTGGTATTCAAATAGTTGTATTGAAATGCGAGAGATGTCGGAAGCGAAATTTACTGTCTTCATCGCTTGTACCTATGATCATGCATACTATTCTAATAAAAGTATAAATTATTCGAATAAATATTATTCGAATTGTTTAAAGCCTTCGAATAAATAGAGTTTTTATTCGAATAATTTTTATGCGAATAGTCCCATGCACAGCAAAGTAGTGTTACAACACCAACAAAAGCGTTTCAATATTCTTATTAACAGGCCTATCTCTACTGGGCCAAATTGTGTTTTAACATTTATGCTCATGATATGTATAAAAATACTCCAACGCTTACCTCACAATGTGACTTCTCTATAGACAAAGTTAATTTCGCGACCAAAGGATTCAAAGTAATATAATCATTCAATAGTTCTTTACGTTTAGCTTCGAAATCTACAACGTCATTGTGAAAAGATATCTCCAAACCGCGTTGACGTATATTTATGATTGCTCCAGAGTTTGTATCAAAATCTTGCCCATTTATTGTAAAGTCTTCACTATCAGGCCAAATTATGCATGTTGTAGTTGTTGAAAGATAATTTTGCACTGCAAAACAATTTGTAAAAAGAAGTTTCGTTCCATAACATTCAAACTCTTTTGAATATTTACTCTTACTTATCAAGTTCAATATGCGCGTCCAATAAATGCTATTCAAATAATTTGTTGGTGCTAGCATTTTGAAAGGATTTGCTATAGAACGTGATTCTCCTTAAGATACTCAAAGTGAAATGCCATCCATGAAGAATTTTATACGCTTTATAAGGCAAGTTATTTACATCAATCAACTTTAGGCCGAAAGCACACTGCATTGTTTCATTGTTTTTCTTTTTTTCGAAACGAGCTTAATTAGACAAATTGAAACCATCATAATTTTTTGTTATCATTTCTCATATAAAATTTGAATAGCACCCCAGTTGGAAACATATGCATGCGGCATCAATATTTCAGGCATGAATTAGAGCTGTATATGCATGCCATCATAAATGCTACTTCATTTCCATTTTACACGTGTTGTTTCTCAGGGAGCATACATACTCTACCCCTTCTTTTGTACTACTTCTGTATGGATGTATCTGCATTGATGCTGAACGCACACAGAAGCACTAATTCAGCATTGAGAAATAGTATTGATTTTGCATGATAAATAAACAATATTCCTATTCCTACAGCTGAAAACGGAAACAGATGACACAACTTTCAGCCACCAATATAGAACTATAAGCACAACTAAACCATTTACGAATCTTACCCAACCGCTCCCATCTTACAAAATGAAGAATATTCTTCCTCCTACGTACAGTTATACATACTAGAGTTCGCCCAGTGGTTGAAATTCAACCAATAAACTTTATTTTATATTATTTTTTTGCTGTAGGTATGTTTTATCCGCCTTTTTTTCTTCCTTTCTATGTCGTTCCTTTCCTCTAACATATTTTTATTTTCCTTGATTTCTTTTTTTACTCTCTTATTTTATTTTGTACTTTCCTCAAACTTCTTTTCCTTTCCCTTCCTTTCCTTTTATTTTCTTTCTTTCCCCTTCGTTTTCTTACCTTTCCTTTAATTCCCTTTCCCTTCCCTTCCTTTCATTTCCTTACCATTCCTTTCTTTCCTTTAATTTTCCTTCCTTTCCATTCCCTTCCCTTTCCTTTCTTTCCTTTTCCTTCCTTTCAATTCTTTTCCTATCCTCTATTTTCCTTTAACTTTCTTCAGTGTTTAATTCTCTTTATGAGTAATCATTTATTTTATTTTTGTAAACCCTGTTTGTAGGTATCAGCAAAGAATTTTACATATTTGCTCATATTTGAAATTGCTTGTTTATGTCTCCAACAAAGCAACTTTTCGTGCTCTCAGGAGAGCCGCTAACACTGGGCATCGTAGCCAGTGATCAATGCAATAAAAACAACTAAAGCAAAAATGCATGACACAACAGAGTATCTATAGTGCGAATACTTATTTTTCATTGGTCCACTACCAACTCTTCGCCCTCACGGTGAGAGCCGGCCACACGAATGCATGGCGAGTCTACTCACACTACTAAGGCTCTTAATTTTTTCCTACAAAGCAACTCCTCGGCCATGCTCACGATTCAGCATAGTACACAAAAAGCAAGTACACACACACACAGCGTGTCTATAGTGTGAATAAGTAAATGTGTAGTGGTGTAACTTTTATGTTAAATTTTTTATATTAAAATGATTTTTTAAATTTTTTTTATTTACGGATAAAAGTACACCTCAAAATTTCCTACCTATACATATATAATTTGTATACCTTAGAATTAGAGTTTAGCAGAAAACGGTTCTACATTGCATTCATCTTGTCTATTTATATATAAGATATTCCAAAGGTGTATGGCTGAAAATTGTTCTGGTATGCATTGAGAAGAATGGCATAAGACATGTGCGGAAAATCTCCTCCATTATTGAATATTTCCTTATACATTTGGTTTCAAAAATGAGAATAACTTTTTTCAAGAATACAAAAAAAAATCTAAGAGTATTCAACTACGTACGTAAAGTACAATTCAGTGAGGTGCATACTTTTCAAGTTAAATAACTTTTCACTGATACAGCATGCCTTTTTATGCATACAAAGAACTCATTCAGCATGCATACTTTCTTTCTCAATAAATATGTTTTCAATTTGGAAGTTACGCACTTTACATACTCTCTCATTCATACGGCATGCATGCTTCTTGCATGCATACAACTGATTTCAACTGGGACCATACAATTGAGTAGCCTATGTTAATCAAGTGTGCTATTTCACTTTTCATATTTTATTTAAATTTTTCTATCAACAAGTGACAGGCTTTCGGTGAAATTCAAGTTGGTGTACATAAATATGTCACAACAACTCAATGTAGTGTTCATAAGAGTTATATTCAAAGAAATACTACATAAGACTATAAGAGACCCTGTGAATTGCCTAAATGTTTAATGGCTAATATAACTCTTGTCATTTTGATTTGGTTTTCCTAACAATTGCGCATACTTGTTTATATCAAATTACTACAATGACAAACAAAACAATTTACTACATAGTTTTTGTTTTGTCTCAGTGAGTCCCATGACTGATTTCCGAAAATTTGTGCCCTATTACATATACAGAGATCCTTATTATCTTTTACTGAAATAGTCCGTTTGATTCCCACTACATAAATGCATTTCTATAATAGCGTATTTTCCCTATAGTTCATTGATTGAGTTCATAATTACCATGAAATACATAGCATTTGAGTGGGCCTAGACAATTGTTTACTTCGATATTTATGTGCATACCACGATGACCATTAAAATTTAAATAAAAACCATAACATTAAGCAAGAAAACATTTTTGTTTTTTAATAACAAAACGAAAACTAGTAAAAGTATCTGTGTGTACCCCGAAAATGAGCAATCTTGCGAACAAGTGCTGCTTTGGACTGCGAAGCAAAGTCTTTGCTCGACTAACAAAAATCACAATGCATAAGTATCCCATCATACTTTTCCTGATTTATAGATCGGTATCATGGACAGTGTCGGGAGTAGATGAAGTGGCTCTCATAGTTTTCGAGAGAAAAAAAAGTTTTCCGGGAGATTTATGGTGCTTACCGCGATGTCAACGGCGCGCAATGTAAAATGCTGAGCTGTAGGGCTTTTCGCAAACATGAGCAAAGTGCAGCGAATTAAATCCAAGGCTCCATTAACTCGATCATTTTATGCGAATGAACAAAGTAGCTCCGACCCGGAAGGTTTCCTTACCAGCACCCGAGTTCACCACAAAAAAATTAGGAGGCCATGACTGAGACGGAAAAGACTTGTCCTACCTTGATGTTTCCAATTGTCGTTAGTTATCGGTGTAAAAGCATGGCTGCTGTGCTTTGATACGCAACAGCACAAAATCGCCAAAACGGTACAGATATTGATCTCAGCTTATCCAATCTTGTTCGACACACACCAAATTATAAGTGTTCGAATGAAGGAACTAAGAATGATGTGATTTTCGGCATTGGAAATATGCTAATGAAAACTAAATATGTGTGATTGTTTTGTGAAAATTATTTTCCTTTTTTTCTAGATGAGCAAAGGTTTTGAATATTTTATTTTTTTAATGCTTGTGTTATTTCAAATAACATGAGCCTTCCTGTCGGTACTTCAATTCTACAACGAGAAACTAAGCTAAATTGTGAAAAAAAAATTGGAGACTTTCGTGATTTTGATTTGTTATATATTTTAGTCGGATAGTTTCTCAACCAATTTATTTACTTTGTCTAACCTTAAAGCTAGGAGTATAGAGAATATCCAAATTGCGGGACTAATTCGTATAGTAAAACTAGATTCCGGAATCCTGGGATTATTCAAATCCAAAAGATTGGCAGCCCTAGCCAGTACTTAAAACATAAGTTGCTCATACGCACCGTAGGCCAACAAGTTTTCTGGAAGTTTCTGTTTCTAACGAATTGGTTAGAAAATGATCGTTCATACCAAATTATGTCTTTGTTATTGTTGTTTTTATTGTTCATATATCTGACAGTCAACGTTTAGCTAAAGTGGCCATGTATTTTCATTCAAATCTACTCCACATTTTCACATGGGTTCACTCAGGCCTGTTAAGTAATGATTACCGGTTTGATTGATTATTTTTTGGGAAAGCATATTAATGATTGATTGGCCATTGTTGTCGGGTTTTAATGATTATTTTAAAAAACAATCATGATTTTTTATGATTGAATAAAAAATCCAAAAAAATTAAAAATAATCAAAAACCATCAAAAAAAATCAGAAAAAAAAAAAAAAACAAAAATCAAAAATAATCAATTAAATCAAAAGTAATCAAAAAATATTTTTTTTTTATTACTTTTAATTTTTTTTTTTTTGTTATTATTTTAAATTTTTTATTTTTTTTTATTTTTTTACAATTCTAATCAATTAGTAATTTGCGGAATCCTGAAAACAATTAAAATAAAAATAATCTTGAAAATGTGCATGGCCGTAAAACCAACAAAAATTGATGGTACAACAAAAAAAAACAATAACAAAACCTGAGATCACGCGGTAAGGCAGTTCTGCTGATGATGATAAAACAGGTTCTGCCAAAAAATCCCTCATGATCACACTACTAACTGCCAGATGGCGGAAGTGCTTCATGTATATGGTAGAGAGAATAGCATAAGGAGTTAAGATGACATCAAAAACATGGTGCTACAAAATAAAAGTTAATATACTTTTAAAGCGACCTAGTAGAGATTGTTCATCTGGTCGAATTATAAGCGAAACACCGTTCCGAACATTCCTAACACCCCCAAAATCTTCCTTTATGGTCAAAAAAACCGTTTTTTCAGTGTATTCGTAAAAAAAATCCATTTAAAAACTAATTTTCAGCCGATTTCAAAATTCTTAACGGTTTCGGATACACAAATTTTGACACTTTATATATAGTATAAATTATTATATATAGTGCTCTGTTTATTTGAAAAGAGTATGACATGTCTTTCACGCGAGAAATTGAATTTTTTCAAAAATTTTTCAGTTTTTCCGATTTTGACGCCATTTTTTTGGCACTAATTGGCAATGAATGATATTTATTGGACATATATCATCGACAGTCAATCACTACTTAAATATGCCAATTTTTATTTTTGGAAAGGACTTCAAGTTTTCAAGTTAAGCTGCATAATCCAAAATCAAATATTTTGGTCTCAAGCGCCCTACAGGGGTATTGGGTGGAAGTGGTGAACTGTAAGAACAGTAATTATAGTTTTAAATCAAACATAGTCGTTTTTAGCGATAGTTAGATTGATAACATATATATTTTTCATAAAACTTTACACTCTGAGATACATTTTGGACAAAACAATGAATTGAGGAACGATACCGACATAAAAACAATTTGACTTAAAAATGTTTGCTGGATCTTCTGCGTTTATAAGATAAGTCATCGGTTTCACGTTTAAGCGACCAGCAGTAATTAGCGGGCATCTCAACCTGTTTTTTTCCTGCAAAGCGCTTTTCGATCGCCGATATTTACTGGTGAAATCGTTCACCTTGTTCGTCGCTAAACTGATCAAGACTATCTGGGAAAAAATCCAAATGATTTTTTCGAAAACGCATCTGCAACCATTTTAATACTTTACAAAATGATTCACGGGCAGTTTCGTCGGACCCCAGATTCGTAAGCTCATGATTGATGAACATTTTGTCGAAAAATTGAACAAAGTAGAAAAGAGAGCATGGCTGAGTTTCATCTCTTTGTGTAGTAGCTATCTTGGAAATGAAATAAGTTCGAATTACAAGGAAGTGGTTCAAGAATTTTGGCGGCCGCCGTGGTGTGAAGGTAGTGTTGCCGGCCTACCACACCGAAGGTCCATGGTTCGAGCCCTGGTACAGGTAACATCAAAAGTGATTTGAAAAAAGTTTTTCAAAACGGGGTCGCCCCTCGGCAGTGGTTTGGCAAACTCTCCGAGTGTATTTCTGCCATGACAGGCTTCTCAGCAAAAATTCGTCTCCTTTGTAGATGCCGTTCGGAGTCGGCAAAAAACTGTAGGTCCCACCAATTTGTAGGGAAAATTCAAATCGGCACACCACAAATTGAAAGAGAAGCTTGGCGCAAAAATCTCTTAGGAGGTTTATGATGATATACCTGTTGTATATCGCGCCATAGAGAGAGAGCGGGGTTCAAGAATTTTGGGAAACGGGATGCAAAATGTCCATCAAGATCCATTTTTTGCATTCTCACTTGGATTTTTTCCCAGGTAGTCTTGGTCAGTTTAGCGACGAGCAAGGTGAACGGTTTCACCAGTAAATATCGTCGATCGAAAAGCGCTTTGCAGGAAAAAAACAGGTTGAGATGCCCGATAATTACTGCTGGTCGCTTAAACGTGAAACCGATGACTTATCTTATAAACGCAGAAGATCCAGCAAACATTTTTAAGTCAAATTGTTTTTATGTCGGTATCGTTCCTCAATTCATTGTTTTGTCCAAAATGTATCTCAGAGTGTAAAGTTTTATGAAAAATATATATGTTATCAATCTAACTATCGCTAAAAACGACTATGTTTGATTTAAAACTATAATTACTGTTCTTACAGTTCACCACTTCCACCCAATACCCCTGTAGGGCGCTTGAGACCAAAATATTTGATTTTGGATTATGCAGCTTAACTTGAAAACTTGAAGTCCTTTCCAAAAATAAAAATTGGCATATTTAAGTAGTGATTGCCTGTCGATGATATATGTCCAATAAATATCATTCATTGCCAATTAGTGCCAAAAAAATGACGTCAAAATCGGAAAAACTGAAAAATTTTTGAAAAAATTCAATTTCTCGCGTGAAAAACATGTCATACCCTTTTCAAATAAACAGAGCACTATATATAATAATTTAAACTATATATAAAGCGTCAACAATTGTCTATCCAAAACCGTTGAGAATTTTGAAATCGGCTGAAAATTTGTTTTTTAATGAATTTTTCTTTACGAATACACTGAAAAAACGGTTTTTTTACCTTAAAACAAGATTTTGGGGGTGTTAGGAATTTTCGTAACGGTGTTTCGTATATAATTCGACCAGATGAACTATCTCTAGTAGGTCGCTTCAAAAGTAAAAAATCACTGTGGCACTGTGTAATTAATTAAAAAATTAGTATTAAAACAAATTTTAAAAAAACCAATAATAATTTTCATAAAAACTAAAAAGTGAAAAATTATTATTCTTGGCCTTGAGCTCGTTTCATGAATAATTAAAATAATCATTAATGGTTGAAAGAGTTATAATTTAATTGATTACTCAATTCTAATGTGAATTTAACAAGTCTGGGTACAATGTGTCGTTAGCCTTAGCAATATGTATACTCGTATGTGTATGTCAATAAATTTGTTTACTCAACAATTACAGCATATTTGCTCCTTAATAAAGTCATTTGCGATTTCGATGAAATGATTATTGTTGCCAAATTGGCCAGCAAGTAAGGTTTGGATATATCCTAATGCTAACTTTGAACTTGTAAAAATGTAAAAATATACTTATATATGTATATGTATATACATATATACTCTGTTGCACACATATCCTTATTTTTTAAATGTCCTATTAAGCAAACTCAAAGCTTTTATATATGGAACAAATACTTAATATAAAGAAATTATGGAAAATATTTGATGAAAAGTATGGAATAAGTCACTTAGTTAAAACCAATATATATGTTTATGGGTAATCTTTGGCAATTTTGTACTCATAAAACTTTCATAAGTATTTTGACTTGTTATGTGGCTCACTTATTTGTTAAATAAGCAAGCAAATTCCTTTTCGTTAGTCAATTATCTTGTTACAATAAACTTTCTTTTAACATTGTACTAGTATTATGTTTCATTAAATTATAGAAGAGTTAATTTCGCGAACATAAATCACATTTTGATTGAATTTTTCTTTTTTTATTTATTATTAGTTAACAGCGGAATTAAAATTACTTATACATACAGTTGTATTCAACATAATAGCAGCGAATTTAAATTGGACATCGTTCGACGAAATAAAAAGAACCTGAGTTTTTAATAATTTTCGTTTAAAATATAGCGAATTCCATAAGAGAAACCCAATAAAAAAAATTTCAAAGTTTACAAAAAGTTTAGGAAAGTTAATTAAACTTTTAACACTCTAACACAAAAATGTGCAAGTTAGAAGCACCTCAAAAGTTCCCCTGAATTTTTAGAATTTTTTTTGTCAAGTTTTTCCATACAAAATTCATTTTTCTTCATGCGTTGAAGAAGAAAATGCTCAACACCCCTGACGAAAAAATTCTGAAAATCCAGGGAAATTTTTGAGCGAGTTTTAACTTACACAATGTTATACTAAAATTGATTGGTCTACAAAACTGCGTACTCAAAATTTTCCAAACTCTGCCAAAAACTTTTAAGTTTAATTAACTTTCCTGAACTTTGTCTAAACTTTGATATTTCTTTTTATGTTATTTTAATAGAAAGTTATTAAAATCACAGTTTCTTCTTATTTCGTCAACCAATGTCCATTTTAATTTCACTATTATTATATTGAACATGGCTGTACATATAATCACAATTATAATTATGCTGATTGTTAAGCAACGTTTATAGTTTTCCTATGCCGCAATTAGTAAAATTAAACTTTTGGCAGTAATTATTAAATTTTTTTTGCTGGGTTCAAAATAGTCAGATAATGGTTAGCAATTTCGTTGAAGAAGATTTATTTCCATACGGACAATTAAATTATATAAATTAAAATGACAAAGTTTTATACCAAAATAAATCAGGTATCGAACTAGTGTTTCTGGTCAGGAGAAAGCGCTATAGAGATGGATAAAATATTTAAGTTTAGAATACGCCCGAGGTAGGCATACCCGTCGTAAGAGGCGACTAATATGCACAAAGGTAATGACGTGCAACACGATGGTTGATCTACGGATATGATGATTCTCACCTCCCATTACCCATCTTATCCTTCCTTACGGACATGGCCTAGAAGGTTTCACTGGTTATAAATCTCTACCACGACAGTCGGGCAGTACCACAAGGGAGTACCGAAGCGTACCGGGTTCAAATCCGCCCAAGGACTGTTAATTCGACAACACTCCCCAAAACCTTCGGGGAGTGTTTTTGTCGTTACCACAACAACAACAACAACAAATGTTGGATAGTTAAAAAACAAACCTTTTCGAAAATTCCTATAATCCGGCATGTTCTGTAATTCATTGTCGATTGAAATTGTGAGTTGAGCCAATGCAAACTTTCCCGTATAAATAAAGGAAATCCGAGTGAAAGTAAAATGCAGAACATGACTGAATAGCCCTAAAAAGTAGTTTTCTTTTGCAATTTTCAAAACCCAAATTCCACTCACGCATTTATAAGCATGTAAGGAAACCCACCCGATCACCGCTCACGAGAATGCCTAAGTTTTCGAAGCTTTAGCAATACCTTTTTTCACAAAAGTATCGAGAACGGATTCCGCAAAAGTATCGTGAATATACTACCTTTCTATCAGTTTGTTGCAGCAGAGCATACTTTGCCAACATTCGTTTTTAATTCAGTTTACGACCCTTTCTCTGTGTTGAAAGTGAAAGAGAATGTTTATTTTAGCGATGGGTTCCGATTTATTCCACATTCAAAAATGATAAATTTTTTAGTTATATTTGTTTTGTTTTATTTTCTACTAGTAGACTCAGCAGACTTTGTTCGGCCGAATTGCTACCTTAAATAGCCTGGGGGCTTTTCCAAAAACTATATACATATATGGCCTGTGTCGTTCCTAGCGAACTCCGGAACCACCAAACACTAAATGTTGCACATTAATGAAGCACAAACAAAACACAATAAGATTACTATAATATTAAAATAAAAAAATTTTTGATTATAAAAATAATAAATTACAAGCATGCTGTAGGGTCATGAGTTAATACTTTGCTCGTAAATTAACTTTAAGGTTTTATTAACAATTTTAAATAACTGTGTCCTTTTTTTTAATTTGACAATTTTTATTTAATTGAAATTTTTGTATTACAACTTAAAAAATTATTTTTTGATAAATATTCATGAAACGAGCTCAAGGCCAAGAATAATAATTTTTCACTTTTTGATTTTTTGTGAAAATTATTATTGTTTTTATTTTTTAATAATCATTTTTAATTAATTATTAAAAGTTTTTTTTTTTTTATTGATTATTAAAAAAAAAAAAACAATAATAAGTTTCATAAAAACTCAAAAAGTGAAAAATTATGAAAATATACAGGCCGTAAATCAACAAATATTGTTGGTATAAAAAGCAATTTTTGATAAATAAAATTAAAATGTGAATAATTAAATTGAAATATATGTATATGGACTACCTCCATACATCAGTGTTGAGGAAATTATAATTGTTAAAACAATTAATAATTAACAATTGAATAGCTCTTAATTGCAACTTCTACAATTAAAAATTTTTTATTGTAGTTATTAAAAGTTACAATGAACAATTAATCAATTGCTAAGCTCGCAATTACCAATCAATAAATAAATAAATAAATTATGTACATAAATATTAATTGTGTTTTTTTATTTTTATGAATTTGCCAAAAGTTAACACGCTACGCGGGCATGATCTGGTATAATATTAACCGGAAACCATTATGTTATACTGGGACTACCTTCTATTTGAATATTTGAAAGAAATCAAATAAGAACTACCAGGGTAATTGTAAAAAAAAGTTAATTATTTTTATTAATTGCTTCATAATACAATTAAAAGATTTATTATAATTTTTTCAATTGTAATTAATTTAATTTTAAATAACTTAATTGGAAAAAGCAATTTAAATTTTAAATCAATTAATATTAAATCAATTTATTAATTAATGAATTATTAATTTAATTGCAATTAATTTCTTAATCAGTTATTTAATCGATTAAAAATTTAATTGCTTCAATGTGTTAAATGCATCCATTTATTCATTTATTTTCAGAACTTTTTTATATGCCGCGCATACGCATTCGAACAACACAGATCATCACTTGCCCAATGCCCTTTCCATTTAAGTCACCATCCAAAATATAATTGTGTGCATGGCTTAACCGCGCAAATGCGTGTGAAGCCTCCAAACACCAGCAAATAGCTAACACATTTAGTCCCCAACAGACCAAAAGTCTTGAGAAAAATGTTATTACAAGCTTACGAATATAAGCTTGAGAAATAAGACAAATAAACATAAAACAGCAAAAAAGGTCAAACAACAAAAATCACCAACTTTTACCTGCCTCAGTCAACCACACAAAAACCGATCGGTGCAAACCACCCCCGTTGCTGAATGTACACACACAACACATACACACACGTACATAAACAGACACCCATGCTGACCTTACCTGCTACCTACTATAAATACAAGACAAACGACAACAGATCAGAATGAAAATCGACACTGATGATGGCACAACGCCGAAACCGGTTTGTCTCAAAACCAAATATGACAAGGGATGACGGAAAATCGTTCCAATAAATATATCAATTATTATTATTCCTTAATTATTCGAAAATCTTTAATGTTTATTCATTTTAAGGGCATTGAAATAAGAACAAGACTTATTTCATATTGCATTTCATGGCATACAGGATTACACCGTTTACATTTTTTTATCCGTACAAGTGTTCGTCATGCAAGCCGCGAGGCGACTGAGCTGTTGTTGTTGTAAAACGCAGGCGCCAACAACATATACACTAACTTGCAAACGAAAAATTCCAAAAATTTTGATTTTTATCGACGCGAGCCGACAACAACTACGTGTGAGCGCGAATACCACCACAAGCGCCGATTGCTATGGCAACCACCCGTTGCTATGGTTTCACGCAAGCATTTTTTGATGAGTTGTATGAGCTCTAAGCAGACATCGGCATTGTCCAACGAATCAAAACCCAGCGGCTACGTTGGATTGGTCATGTAATGCGAATGAAAGATGATCCGGCCCGGAAGGTATTCTTGTCGGAACCCACCTATGGAAGCAGTGGCAAAGGGAGGCTCCCACTCCGTTGGAAAGACCAAGTGGAGAACAATCTGCGATCCCTTGGCGTCAAATAGCAAAGGATAGAGTCAGGTGGCGCGCTTTGTTGTAAGGTCAAAATCGTTTGGAGGGTTAAACAAACAGCTATTAAGAGCTGTTGGCCTATATATGTATGTATGTAATCAGTCTAGCGATTTTTTTTAACTTTTTTGTTTTTATTATTTTCGAAAGATTTTTGAAGCCAATGAATTTTTCTCACAACATTTTTGTGTGACCGTAACTCAGCGGATAGAGTAAGCGGCTGATGCCAATTAATACAAATATTTTAATTTTTTTTAGTTGGTAAGACTTTTCTGGTTTAAAATTTAAACCTTTTACATCACGATCATTTTCTCGAAAACTTGACTAGTTTTAATTCTATTCTAAATTTGGCTTACTCCAGCGGAGCCAAATATAATGCATGTGTGTACTAATGGGAAGTACCTGCGTTTGAACTTTCGAAAACATTGCAAAGGGCTTTGTTGAACTTACTTGTACTTACTTATGCAGTTATATGAACGAGATGAAAATGCGATAATAAAATAAAAATACTTTTTCGTAACAATTGTGGAATCATAATTACAAAAAAAAAAAGATTTAGAAAAAATCACAGCTGCGTGCCTTTTAAGTAGAGTCAGTAAATTTAAATTTCTAGCAGTCCACAGTGACAGATCTATGGCTATCTTTATGTATGGATCTTTGATGGAAATTTCAATTTAAATGTAAAGTTACATACACACACATATATATTCTCAAATATAGCTATATTTACTTTGAATCTGCGGTATATAGCGTGCCACAATTCAAGCGCACTCTTACAGACTTATGCGCTAAGCAGATACAGCACGTCACCGTCATCGTATCCGTCATACGTCAAAATTTAGAGCAAAATCTACTTTGCCGTATCCGTCGAATCTGTTGTCACGCGCGCAAACACTCGCATTCTACTTAGCTGTCAGTTTTTTCAACGTATTGCCGTATTGTATCTGCTTAGCGCATTAAGCAGAAGTTGGACGATATACATATATTTGAGTTAGTTAGCTTTTAAATTATGTCTCATGACTCGTTGCATGTGTTTGTTGCCTGCATGAAGTTGAGCTAGCTATTGCATATCACGATGTGGTTAGTTAGCCGCAGTGACATCAAATTACTTTCATTTGAGCTTTGCCTGACATTGTTGCCTGAAACGTGATTATAGTGAATACCCGTGTGTTTGTATGTTTGAGGAGTACTGATACTCAAATATGCTTATTTGCTTGTCTACAATATTAATTGTATACAAAACCAACAACATAAATATACATTAGTAACTTAATTTATATATCAAATGCTTACAGACCCAATAGAAAATCGATGTTTGAATAACAATAGCTTCCATTTAGGAATAACATTCTAAGTGAGAACCATTGGTATGGATTAAGAACTGTGGAACTAAACCAGTAGATTTTTTAAAATGTTTGTGAAGAAACTATCAGCTTGGGCAACACATAAATTGAGATTTATAAGCTTTCAAGCATACCTTTTCAATCTTTTTGATGGTTGCCAGTTTGAGCTTCACCAAGAATAAAAATTGTAAGCTAGGGTTGTGAATAAATAATCAATTGTTACTTTAATCGTTTTTTTTTATTACCCATTATTATTTAAATCGACTTTTGTAAAAAGGCCAATATGTGCGACGGATGAATTAATGGATTAAACTATGTACACACAACAGCTAAAAACAGGTAGTTTCATATAAATCACTTTTAGAGTAAATCTTGTAAAACTTAAAGTTTCAGCAAAAAGTTATTATAGTTTTTAGTTTTAGGGCCAAATGATTTTACTTTTATTTATTTTAATATTAATCGGTTAATTTATTTTTAATATAGTCAAATGTTAGACAATATGGTGATCATATACGTGCTTCCATTGTCTAAACCTAAATTCAGTGATGTATTTTTATAAACATCTTTGGGCTCTGTCCAGCAAAGTTACGCGTCGCTGCCTCTAACCGTGCCTCTGCCGCTGCTTGTAATCGCGTTTCTGTCTGTGCTTTGTGTATAGAAATCTTGTTTGATTGCTTTGCTGATATATATGTGACGCTCTGCTTATGTGGGCGTGTGTGTACGCAAGTGCTTTGCTGATTGTTACACTGGTTTACAGCCAAAATGCACCAGAGACGCCATAGTGAAATTCCTATGTAAAATCACCTCCTAATTCCGAAAATCAAGGTTATTTTTACTTGAATGGTACCGTTTTTGAGATATTTACGATTTACCGTTATTTCAAAAAACAAAAAAGATGGCTCCACTTAATCGTGTATATCTCAAGAACAAACTGAGCTCTTCCAAGACGGTTTGAAAAATTTAAAAGCTTATAAAATTTACTATAATCAGTACATACAACACTTTTTGCTAGGTCCTGCAGATTCAAACATATTGAACAATCATTACGGATTTTTTAAATTTTTTTTGTAAAAATATAAAAAAATTTGTACTTTGCGAGGAAGCATCTCGAAAACTTTTAGTTTTTTTGCAGATATTTTTTCCCCCCTCTAAGCTCTGTTTTATTACAAAAAAAATAAGCTATCAGTGAACTAAATCGATGAACTAATACAAAAGTTATAAGCATTCAAGTAAATATATCCATTTAATGCTTAAGTACCCTACTGGTACATATGTGTTAGTATTCGTATATCAGTTAGTTAGCAGGTAGATTTTCGAAAAGTTATTAGATAGAAAAAGCTGTTAGTGTCGTTTTCTCAAACCTAGGTACATTTTAAACAAGAGCATATTTTTGAGGCAGGTAGTGTTTTCTTTGTAGAACTAGGGAACCTTTTTGTTTAGGTAGGCTTGAATTTTTACTGGGTCTAAGTATAAATAAGAGTACATGCGCCTTGTTCCTTCATAATATCTGCAAGGCTCGCCGGATACTGTTCAGTTTATAATTGCAGTTTATAACCCGTCATTTACTTAAAATAAAAAATCCAGATATGTTCTGTTTCATCTGCGGTCAATTTATTGTTAAAAGTATGAGACGTGTGTTTTCAAATCCTTTGAAAGTTACATACTATAAGTGTTTTGGAATTGAGCCTAAAACCATGGACACCGAACACTGTGTGCACCACATGCCGAGTCGAATTGATTTCTTCGGAAACCGGAACAAAAAGGTACGTTGTAAAAATTAGGAATTTGTTCCCTTTTAATGCATAGCTGACTAATTCCTGAAACTATCTATTTAGACGACGTGTGAAATTTATTACACCAATGAAGTGGAGGGAACCAACTTGCCATTCAACGGACTGCTATATTTGTACTACAAAAGTACTTGGGGTTGGAAAGTCCAGAAAAGTAACCTATGCGAGCGTATCTACAGTGTCATTACCAGAACTAATTTCAACAGAAGCGACATTGCCAGAATCAAATTTAACTTTAGTTCCGGCTCCAGTTTCATTGTCAACAGTAGTATCTGATTACGCGGCATCATGTTGTACTGAATTTCAAACGGAAAACGAAAGAAATTCTTTGTCACAAGCACAACTCAATGATTGGATAAGGGATTTGGAATTGTCAAAGGAAAAGGCCGAACTACACGCCTCTCGAATGCAACAATTTAAATTTGTTTCATCCGATGTTAAGGTAACATATTATAGAACTCGTCACGAAGAATTTTCCAAGTACTATAAGAAGGAGGACAGTGTTTGTTACTGCAAAGACATTGCTGGTCTATTCAAACAATTTGGTGAACCATATGATTCAAAAGAGTGGCGATTGTTCATAGACGGCAATAAATTAAGTTTAAAGGCCGTATTATTGCATATTGGCAACCAAAAGCCATCTATCCCGATCGCGCATGCAGTAAATACGAAGGAAACATATGAGATAATGCAAAAATTGCTCAAGTTAATCAAATACGAAGAACATGATTGGAAAATATGTGCCGATCTTAAAGTCGTTGGAATGCTATGTGGTCTACAAAGTGGATACACAAAATACTGTTGCTTTCTATGCAAATGGGATAGCCGAGCTCGTCAAGACCACTACATCATAAAGGGTTGGCCAGAACGAATCGAGTTTCAAGTTGGGGTAGATAACATAAAATACTCTCCACTTATAAAGAAGGAAAAAATAATTCTACCTCCGCTCCACATCAAGCTCGGCCTTATCAAAAACTTTGTGAAGGCTTTGGACAAAGAAGGCGAAGCTTTTCATCATTTGAAGACAATCTTCCCAGAGATTTCAGAAGCAAAAATAAAGGAAGGGATTTTTGTGGGACCGCAAATAAGGAAAATGATGACCAATAACCATTTCAAAGAACTATTGTCACCAGTGGAGGCAGCAGCGTGGGATTCTTTTGAAAAGGTCGTTACTTCTTTTTTAGGCAAACACAAAAGTCCTAACTACGAGATGATAGTGAACGACTTAATCAAAAACTATGCGGAAATGGGTAAATAAAAAAACATATTATAATAAATTATATATTACATAAATTTACATGAGAATATATAGCCATAAATCTGAATTCATCGTCCAGTTCCGAACAAACAAGAACGGGAAAAATATAAACAAAAAATTTGTTCTGAATTGAAAGATAAATCCAGCCTAAGAAAATTATATACTAATGTGTCACTTATGTATTTATCTAATTTACTTTTTTATTTTCTTTCAGGAGTAAATATGTCTTTAAAAATTCATTTCTTACACTCCCACTTAAATTTTTTCCCGCAAAATCTTGGCGACGAAAGTGACGAGCATGGCGAAAGGTTTCACCAGCAAATGAAAGTGATTGAAAGTCGGTATCAAGGATTCTGGGATGTCGCTATGATGGGCGACTACTGTTGGTTTCTCATAAGAGAAACCGATCCTAATCTAAATAAGCGTCAAAACAAGACACATAACTTTTTCAATTATAAAATAAGATCATAGAGTTAAGACAGAACCATATGTACATATGCTATTATTTGTAGGGTACTTAAGTATTAAATGGATATATTTACTTGAATGCTTATAACTTTTGTATTAGTTCATCGATTTTGTTCACTGATAGCTTATTTTTTTTGTAATAAAACAGAGCTTAGAGGGGGGAAAAAATATCTGCAAAAAAACAAAAAGTTTTCGAGATGCTTCCTCGCAAAATACAAATTTTTTTATATTTTTACAAAAAAAATTTAAAAAATCCGTAATGATTGTTCAATATGTTTGAATCTGCAGGACCTAGCAAAAAGTGTTGTATGTACTGATTATAGTAAATTTTATAAGCTTTCAAATTTTTCAAACCGTCTTGGAAGAGCTCAGTTTGTTCTTGAGATATACACGATTAAGTGGAGCCATCTTTTTTGTTTTTTGAAATAACGGTAAATCGTAAATATCTCAAAAAAGGTACCATTCAAGTAAAAATAACCTTGATTTTCGGAATTAGGAGGTGATTTTACATAGGAATTTCACTATGGCGTCTCTGGTGCAGAAAAAAAGTTGGAATTTGTGATCCAGTGTTATTATTCGATTATCGTGCCAAAACACGATGAATGCTATCAATCGACCAAATGCGAAGGCAACTGCGTTTATCATAAATATACTTACACAGTGTTTACAAAAACACGAGAACGAAATCAAGCACTGAAGATGGCGATTCGCCGAAACCCGTTTGTTACAAAACCAAAATGAAAAGGGATGACGAAAATTCGTTCCAATATAAATCCAGTATCCACCCTGTCGGAAAAACACAAAACCAAATCAACACAAAATAAGTGATTATTTATGTTAAATTTATTTTAGTTTAGAATACTCAAGAATAATTTGCGGTTATACTTATGGATGAAAAGCAAACAAAAAATAACTAATTAAAATAAAATTAAATTAAATAAAATGAAAAAAAAATTTAATTTAAATTAAGGAAAGGACAAGAAGGGAAAGGAAAGGAACGGAGACTGTTGAAAGAAGAAAGAAGCAAATAAAATAAAAATATATTAAAGTAGGAGAAAGCATAAAGATAAAAGAAAAGAAGGCCAAAATAGTAGTAAGAACTAAATAAAATAACGTTTTGTTGCTAAAATTCAACCATTGGGAGAGGTCTAATTTAATTAAATTTATATACAGGATACACATCAAACACCACGAGTGCTTGGTACTCACTCCTTTTTTTTGTTTTAGGAAATTATTTAAGAGTATTGAAAATTTATAAGAGAATAATTGGTTACTTTTTTATTCTTTTTATTAAAAATAATTTTCAGTTACAATAATAGATTGTATAGGTGTATATTGGAACGATTTTCCGTCATCCCTTGTCAAAATTGTATAGACCTTTTCTTTGAAACCCGATTTTTCATAAATTGATTTGTCTCAAAAAACAATTATTCAGAAATCGAGTCTCGCTAAAAGAACTCTTATCTCTATAAAGCTAAGTCATTCATGAAAAGCATCTTCTACTATTGTTTATATTTGAAAATATATATTCCTTTCCTAGTGGGTAGCACATTACACTTTGATTGTATATACGTACGCATGTCTGTAGTTATTTAATTAACAGCATTTGACAGTTGAGGTGTCAAGCGTGACGCGAATCACGCTGCACGAGGGTGTATGGTTGGATTAGCTTAAAAAATTGTTGGGTAGCGCTTGATATGCTTGCTATACAAGTGAATGCCTCTGCTCCAAAGTAATTCATAAGTTTTCCAATAGAAAGCGAAAGTTATTCTCAATTTAACTAGTGCTTATTTGAATTCATTCATTCACTTACATACATACATATACGATTTTATATTTTTATCTAAATTGTCGACTCTTAATATTTTCTTGCAAGTTGCACTTAATACCCGATTAATACTTTTATCTTTTCGTATTATCGAAATCAGGGTATCGGTTGCAGATCTAGCTTTTAAATCGAATCGGCAAAGCTTGATGTTTGGTCTTTGATTCGCTGTCAGATTGATTTTGTGAGATTATTCACTGAGTATACTCAGTAAAATGTGAAAAGATGCGTAGGAAATTTCGGAACAACTATAATAATAAAGTTTTTAATTTAAGTATGGTGCTTAAAGTGAACCACTGTGGTTCGGCCGATAAAAACAGAACACAATTTTTTATTTTTTTTTTTTTGAGCTCATTGAGGTCTGAGTATATACATACATATGTATATTATAAGAATATATTTATAAAACAGAATCTTTATATGTTTTAAGATATAACATCGTTAGCCTAATATTACTGAAAAAACAAGTAAAGAAAGCGATGTCTTCGGCTGTGCCGAAGGCTTTATACCTTTCATAAATACGCATTGCGGTTTTAAATGTCCGACTTGCAATAAGTACAAACTCTGCAAAATTTGATGTTTGAACCCTCCAAAATTTTAAGTTCCTAGCTCTTTAATTACCAGATTTATAGGTCAAAACCCGTTTATCGGAACAACCGATTGTATGGGAGCCGCCGTGGTGTGAAGGTAGTGTTGCCGGCCTACCACACCGAAGGTCCATGGTTCGAGCCCTGGTACAGGTAACATCAAAAGTGATTTGAAAAAAGTTTTTCAAAACGGGGTCGCCCCTCGGCAGTGGTTTGGCAAACTCGCCGAGTGTATGTCTGCCATGACAGGCTTCTCAGCAAAAATTCGTCTCCTTTGTAGATGCCGTTCGGAGTCGGCAAAAAACTGTAGGTCCCACCAATTTGTAGGGAAAATTCAAATCGGCACACCACAAATTGGAAGAGAAGCTTGGCGCAAAAATCTCTTAGGAGGTTTATGATGATATACCTGTTGTATATCGCGCCATAGAGATAGAGAGATTGTATGGGAGCTATGCGTTATAATGGTTCGACCTTGTTGGTTCCGACAAATTATTAATATACGAGTATTACAAAATGGCGGCCCATACCAAATTTCATCGAGATGTCTTAAAACCTGAGGGATTAGTTTGCGTTCAAACAGACCGACGGGCATGGCCAAATCGACTCAGCTCATCGCCCTGATCATTTCGGTATACTTATTGGTGGGTCTATCTCTTCTTCTTCTCATACTTACAAATATCGGACCAATTCATCTTCATGAAAGGTCAATAAATTTGCATGAGCCTAACCGACCTAGTCTTAGCTAATTTTTAATCCGTGGTCCCTTACAGACAATTTGTTATTGTTTGAACAATTCTCAAAATTCGAAGTCTATTTTATCAAATACCGTTGTAATGTATTTGATTTAATTTGGTTTTTTTTGTTACCCAGCGTGTAGTAAGTAGTACACAGGGTATTATAGTTTTGGTCATATAACGGCGGCTTGTGACGATACAAAATAATGGATATCCATATATAGTTCCATATATCAAAGTTCTTAGAAGGAACAGAGGAATTCATTCATGCCCGTCCCTCCTTGGACACGATAACTTGAGTAAAAATTTAGATATTTGAATGAAATTTAGCACACAGGTTGCTTTCTGGCCAAGGTAAGTTGCTATTTAAAATGGGCGAAATCGAACCACGCCCCTTTTTTCGATATCGAAAATTTCTAAAAACGTTTAATGAGATAATTCAATAATAAAAGCAGCTACAATAATGAAATTTGAGCTCATTAAGTTGGTTGTCCTATTGAGAATTTTTCAAAATTTTTAGAAAAGGGGCATGGCACCGCCCACATATGAGTGAACAAATTTTCAAACTTAGACTGTTAATAACTACAGAACCGTTTACGCTAGAATAACGAAATTTTGTATGATGTATACTATGGTTATGGTAAATACACCCATCGAAAATAAGCGAAATCGGTTTTTGACCACGCCTACTTTTTCATAAAAGTTATTTGAAAAGGAGGTAGGAATACTGAACTGCCCATATCTGATTAACTGATTCAGGTAGAATGATATAACAAAGAGCAGTTGCTGAAGTTGGAGGTATGGCCGAATGACGTTTTTATTAGCATAGTGAGGCTCATATTCTCAAAGGTTAAGGACACAATTAAATGCTAAACAGAAATCTAATGTTCTCCCCATCTACTATTGGTTAATTGAAGGCCCTGATAATACTAATTCGTGTGCCTACTGTTATTTTGGGACATCGGCGGTTTCAAGCAAGACTAAGCACAGTGGCCGTCAATTAGCTATATAGCGATGGGTTAAGAGAGTTTTAGCATATTACACTTTTATTGCTCAATCGTATTCCAAAGCTATGCAAAAATGTAATTTTCCAAAAAGATATACTCGTATGTACGGAAAACGGGTTCACATACTATGTGGTCTCACAAAACTAAAATTAAAACAAAAGAACAAGAATTTGACCAAGAACTTGTCGGACAAGTCATAAAACTTGAAAAGCTCACAAAATCGAACGCCTGCTACCCAATTGCAAGCAAATATCAAGCCTAACTTGAAAAGCCATACAAATTAAAAAAGATTTAGTTGAAGCGAGCATGTTGTAGCGCACATGTTGGTTCAAATAAGTTGGGTCAAACATGTTGGCGAGCTGCAACATATTCGAAGTTTCTTCACTAACTTTAATAGCCAGCTCATGGCTACAAACTTGGCTCATTGCAGCAAACAGTTTAAGCTGAATCTTTGACGAGTAAACAACGATGATCGGATCAAATTGTGTTATGTGGTTATTTAGTAAATATTATGGTACAGCAACATTGAGTAACATACCGATGTGAAATAAAAGCGAATAAATTATAAATGATTGGTGCTGAATGCGATAAAATAACGGCAATTGCCAACGGTGCCTTTGCATTGTTTAAAAAAAAAATGCTTCTAGTTATTCAATACTATCTAATAAATAATGAGAAACGCAGTGAAAATGTGAGAAAACGAAAAAATACGAAAATACCCATTTTACTGAAAATTTTTTATTTTTTGTGTTGATTTGTGAAATTGCGAAACTAACAGAATACAATTTATATTTTATTTATACTATATGCTAAATGATAAACAATATAAATTGATTAAACATACAACAAACGAAACCAACAGAGATAAAAAGCGCACATGCAGCTTTCTATATAAAAATGATTCGCCGCGCATGCGCATGCCAAAGTGCAGTATTTAATTGCCGTGAAGCAAAAATTATATTATTAACAACAAAGTGAATAAGAAAAACAACATCCACCCATAAATAAAATACAGAGGTAGTATGTATAAAAAATTGTGAGTGAAAAAAATTAAAAAATATATAACCAAGAATCAAAGTGCAAACAAAAAATTCAAATAATTGTTAAGAATGCCGCTCAATAAAACACAACGCAAACCTTCTATTGAAACGCTAGCTAGCCTCGCTTTAGATAGCACTTTGGACTCGCGCATGTCCAGCGCGGAAATACCACAAATGGAGCTACTCAAGGTCAATTATGTGCAACAGTGCAAAGAAGTGCGTAAGCCGCGTTCTACGACAGGCGCACTGCAGCAGAAACCGAAGCGTATTGGATTTATGGCGGCGCCTGTGAAATACCTAAGTCACACGAAAGCCATCAGCAGCGATCACAGTCAGTTTGTTGGCCCAAAAGTGAACGGTACTAAGAGCAACAAAGACCATAGCCCCGCGTCAAATAAAGTGCGCATAGCATCACATCAACCACTGCCACCACCCACAATTGAATCATGGAAATTTATACATCAAATGCCACAAGCGAAATCCCAGGTGCAACAACAGCATGCTAGTTGCGCTGATGCAACGTCGTCTAAATATCGCGCAAGAGCAGCATCTCAGCATACAGCCGCCTCGGCAAGTTCGAGCATAAGCGTGAAATGCGCAAGCGCTAAAGCTACCCACGCCGACTCTGAAGATTACGCCGATGTAGTATCATGTTGCAACTCCGCCTGCAATTCTACTACGCAATCAACTTACTCCTCCGATGATGACGACTATGCTGAGGATGGCAAAACCACAATTTATCCTGATTGTGAGAAGTCAAACAGTTGGAATTATCGCGCTCGTATTTCTACCTGCGATATACGACGCGACATTGCACGAGCTGGTGTGAAATCACGCGCTGATCGTATAGCGCGCATTGAGAAAACTGATTGTGCACACCAACAAAAACAGGCCATTGCAGCAAATAACGATAGTCTTAAGCGTTTAACGCCATCGCCACCTCTGTCAAATTCCGTGGCGCAAATGCCAGAAGTGGTTACGCAAATCAATCGACTTTTCGAGCAAGCCAAACTGCCAGAGCAACGCCGTTCTACGAAACAACATCGCGCACCCGCACCACCAGCGCTTCAAACAGGAGCTCCAGTGAAATCAACGACCAGCGTGAATGCACTGCCGAAGCAACCATTACGCGCAGCGCCTACAACCATTAAAGGGCCAAACATGCGAGTGCGCCTGCGTGACCCACTGCCAAGCATTGAAGAACGCGTGAAGCGTTTTAGTAACTCTAGCGCGCCTGGTAATTGTTTGGATTGCGTTATGGAAAGTAGGAGCGCAGGCAAAGAAGACAGTAGCAACGCTCGTAGGAAAGAGTGTGGCAGTGAGCGCGTTTCATACGATCAACAACGGCCACAATTATCACGCATACCAAAACCTATAAGCGAAGCGCAGCCCCAACAACAGCGCAACTCGGTTAGCCCAAAGGCCTATAATGAAACGAACGAGCAGCTACAGCGGCGTATACGTCAAATGTTCGATCAAGAAAATGATCGCAAGCAGCAGCTGCAGCGCCAGATAACTGCTGAATTTCGCATGCAATGCGTTGGTGAAAAAATTAAATTGCGTGCTACCAACTCAGCAGTCAATCATGCGTCAGCAGAAAAGCCTGCTAGTGGTAGCAACGCTGAGCAACCGACTAGTTGCGAGGAGCGCTTGAAGGATGCCTTGCTGAATCCAACACGCCTGCAAGCGCTAGCAAATTTTCAAAAGATTAAAACGGAGCGCGTGCATATACGCAAGAAGCGCCAGCCGCTGCTAATAATCAATCAACTCAATGAGTCGAAAGCAACAAATGACAGTCGAGTAGGTGCAGAAGGCGGCGCGGCGCTAGACAAATCTATAGAAGTTGAATGCAATGTAGCGCAGAGTATACCAGATATAACACTTCCAAAGCAGCCCGCCGATGGCAGTCGACGTACATGCGGCTACAAAAACTGTAATTTCGCAAACTGTCCCATATCCTCAACGAGTAATAAAACAGGCAGCAGCGAAAACAGCAGCGCTAGCACACCACAACTGTCCGACGAGGAGCTGAATGCACGCAAACGCTTATCACTGGAGAGTTGTTGTTCAGACTCTGGCGTCTCATCCTCTGCTGATGCGAAAGAAAGTAAAACGAAAGAGAATAACATGAAAAATCTGGGTAAGTGTCAGGACTGTGTTAAAATACTGCTCAGCCAAGGACACAACGAGCCAACGATCATGCAGCACCAACTTCAACTATCTCCCACCGCTACGTCGTCGAAACTCAAAGAATTTGCTAGTGACAAGTTGAAAGAGGGACAAATAAAAATTCACGTTGGGAAAGTTACGTCGTCATGCGGTGACCCAAACGATGTGCAAAATTTCGCCAAAAAAAATCTTACCAAACCAACTACGGATGAGCTATTAACAGCGGCGGCAGCTAAAAATAACGTCAGCAGTGCCAAAAAGTTGGGAATTGTTGATAAGTTGTCTAACCGGACTGCAGCAGAAGGCGCAAGCGCAGGCAATACGAAGCAGTGCAACATTGCAAATGACCTCAAAAGTAATGAACAACGCATTTACAACAACACAAATTGCAGCAACAATAATAAAAACATGCGCGAGACTGAGCACCAGGCATTATGTGCCACAACAATAAAAATTGATGACAATTGGGTAAACGAGCAAAATAACTACGATACAGACTCTTTAATGGCGCCACCATCGCCCCCGCTGCGCGTAGAATCCAATGCTGCAAGCGCGCTTCAACATTTACACAACAGCGCTAACAAAACTAATTCTAACAAACATAGTTACAGCCCAAGTGGCGACAGCGATAAGCACAGTGTTAAAATATTTGTGAGAAGCTCGATGACTAGCGCAGGAGTAGGCGGTAATCCAACGCGCGCCTCATCCATTTCGATGAACTCTTACACTTCACAAGCGTCCGGCTGCTCATCGCACTCAGCTGCTTCAGCGCTGACAAGCGCTAGCAAATCCTCCACATCTGGGAGCTCTTATATGACCATATCGAGTACGGCTTCGGATAGCAATTCTACATGTAATTGCAGCTGTCGAAGAAATGAAAATACAGGCGCCCACAATGATGATGAATTCGAGGAGAAACCCGAATACTTAAGCAACTTGCAACGTATGACAAAATCTGGTATTTTCTTTAATCGCGCTGCATGCATAAATGTGGGTAGTCCGGACGCTCCGAATGATGCGGTACGCGCATGTGCTCCTTCGCCAACGCCATCGACAGATACTTTTTGTGAGATAAGTTGCGTTGAATGTGGTGAGGTGACGTGCAATGAAGACGAGTTGAATCCGAGGAGTTCTATAGGCAGCGCTAGCAGCGGTATTGGTAGTAGCGGTGGTATATTTTGGAATAATGCATTCCTAAGTGAGTCGCCACAGCAGACAAACGTCAGCAATGTTGGGCTAATGAACCAGAGCACAACATCAACCAAAATTATAGCTGAACGCGTTAACCAAGAGCAATGTTGCTGCAGTTTGACTAGTTGCGATGAGGACAATTGCTCCTTTTATGAATGTGATGGCGGTATTGTCGTCGAAACGCCAGCAGATGATGATCATTGTGTGTCACGCATTGAAGTGCATGCTAGCGTACATGCGCCAAATAGCAGCAGCAGCAGAAACAGCACGAGTGGTGTTAAAAATGGTGAAGCTCGCACGGTTGCTAGTAGCAGCAATAACCACGACGATTGCTATAGCGCCGATTGCGAATGCACTGATAACAAAAATACGCCAGCGAAGTGTGCGATGGAAGTGCAACAACAGCGCATTCGAGAACGTGAACGTTGCGCGGTGCGCCAACAGCAGCAACAAGAACAGCAATGGTTGCGTCAACGCATGCGCGAACGCGATTGCAATCGTCAAATGCAATTTATAAGGAATAGCAGCGCTGAAGAGTTTGTAATGCGTAGTAAAAAATTATTGAGAAAGGTAAGTTTGACGGAATTGAAGAGCTCGTTGACTTTTTCACGTATTTTTTTTTTTTTTTCATGCATTTTTATTTGTATGGGCGCATGCTCGCGCAAAAGAAATACAGGCCTTTCTTTCGATTGCGAAGGCTTTGGTATGAACGCTACAGTGTTCAACGCTAATAATATTTCTACATACCCATTATTAAGTTGTCTAATTGTGCGCGGAAGTTATTTAGCTTGATTTTTTGTGTGTATGAATGCCCACTGATTTCATACTTGAATGCGTCTGTGTATGGATTTAAAAAGCAGTTACTTTCTGCTAATAAAACGTAAAAAAATTGTTTAAAGAAAAACTGTAGCGCCGTAGAAAGGTCAATATTATCGTGTATTATCAAAACATCAAACTACCGAAGCGGTTGTTGCTTTAACTCCCCTGCTAGCTGCCAGTTTTTTTTTTTAATTTCAAATTTGTTTCAAAAATGAACCAGATTAGACTATGAATACGGCACTTAGGAATAACGCAACTTGAGCGCCACCTACAGGGTAAATATGTTTACAAATTTGGAAGCACCATGCGTGGCCCAAGTCATTCTCCGCCAAAATACCAAAAGTAATTTCCTCGTTTTGAGGCTCCAGTAATGGACTTTATTTTCTTGTTATTAAACAAAAATAAATGAAATGAAATGACATAAAATAAAATAAAATAAAATAAAATAAAAAAAAAAAAAATAAAATAAAATAGAATAAAATAAAATAAAATAAAATAACATAAAATGAAATGAAATAAAATAAAGCAAACTGTATTATTATATAGTAAAGAAGTAACAGGAAAAGGAAGGAAAGGACAGGAAAGGAAAGGACAGTGAAGGAATGGATAAGCAAGGACAGGACACAATAAAAAAGAAAACAATCAAATAAATTACAAGTAGAGGCTCTAAAGAGAAGAGAAATTAAAGAAAACGAAAATATATTAAATTACATTTACAGCAGAAAAAGAAAGGGAAAGACGGCTAATGAAAGAAGTAAAAAATATTTAAAATAAAACAAAGTTTTGTGGTTGAATTCCAACCAGTGGGCGATCTCTAGTAGGGATTAATGTCCCATAAACGGCGATGGTCACTTCTAATGTAACTTTTTCTGTTTCTGTGTCTGGGCCTCAATATTATTTGTTAAGGGACGGAGGAAAAATGTCGGTCTATATGATGCACCTACGTTCGCAGGTCTTCCATGGTTTCAAAAAAGATTTTAACCCAGTCTATTGTCTATAGGAAAACCTTCTGATCTGGAGCATCTTCTTAGTAGTAGATAAATCCGAAATATTGGGTGAACTCAATCTTTTTATATCAAAAACCCCTACGAAACAGAGCTGAAACTTTGTTTATTTCGACATATTTGACACAGCTATACATTGGAAAGCCTGCATGAAGTCAAATCGAAACTGCTGCTTACATAAGTAAATTTTTTTACCAAATAAATTGAAAGTGATAGGGTGTGAGCAGATTTCTCGAAATATCGCCCTATAAAATGGTAAAGGGAGCATGTGTAATTTGGGCACATACCGTTATATATCTTGCCTACAAGAAGCTATTTATTTGGGCTTATTTGGGCAGCGGGTAGGTAATAAGAAAATATAGTAACTTTAATAGAAAGCGGTACGGTTCTATCTAGTCGACAATGACAGAAGAAAAGTAATGAAGTGTTAATATACCTCCTTTGGTGGAAGTTATATTCACTGGACTTCCTAGTCGACGAGATAGGATCTGTCTGGCTGAATAACAGTTAAAAACATTAATAAATCACTCAACAGAGTCCTTTTCCATTTTGAAGTACTCGTCTCAACAGCCTATTTGTACCTCTATTTCGTAAGCACTAAAGTATTTGAGATATGTCTTTTTGCATATTTATACTTTTTGCCACACCTTGCATGTATGAACGTAAGTAAATATGTTAGTTCATTGAAATACTTGCCACACCATTACCATTTCAAATTTTTTGCTGTAATTAACACCCACAATTTAAATGTTTATTGACCAAATATGCAACACTCAAGTGCTATTTTGTACCAACAACTATTTTAACTTGACACGAATAGGACACCCACTATTTTAAGGCCGAACTTCTTCTCTAACGTTTGGTATTTCTATCTACTTATAACTAGGTATGGTTAAAGCTTTTCTATAAACTGTAAATATTTCCATCTGGCAAGGTATATAGATTTTCTGTTACCAGAAATTATTGTTTATTTATTGTATACGATTATTAATATAAAAAATAAACAGCTATAAAAAAATGTTCGGAGAAGATCTCGAAGCGTTAGCGTATGAGTCAAGCGCCATCATCTACCTACTACGTTTTTATGGCCGTTAACAGGTTTTATTACCTTGAGTAAAATAAATTTGCACAATTATACAATTTTAATTAATAACTCCAAATTTCAAACATTTGTTTATGTAGGAATCATACATATGTAATATCCGCTGAAGCCGACATAGGAACAATGTGAGTTATTGACGCCACTTTATTGACTTCATTGGCTTTATGAATACTAGCGATCGCCCAGTGGTTGGAACTCAACCACTGAACTTTATTTCATTTTAATTACTTTCTACTAATTGCATTCGCCTTCTTTCCCTTCCTTTCTCTGCTGTTCCTTCCTTTTAGTACATTTTCGTTTTCTTTGGTTTCCTCTTCTCTCTGGAGTCTCTATTTTTATTTTTTTCTTGGTTTCTATTTTATTGTTTCCTTTTCTTGTTTATCCCTTCCCTTCCTTTCCTTTTACTTTACTTTCCTTTCCGTTTCTTTCCTTTTACTTTACTTTCCTTTCCGTTTCTTTCCTTTTACTTTACTTTCCTTTCCGTTTCTTTCCTTTAGTTTCCTTTCCTTTCCTTTCTTTTGCTTTTCTTTCTTTTGTTTCTCTTCCTGATATAGTTTATGTTTTGCAATCCCAAATCGGGGTTTTTCACAGCGAAAATTATGAAAATTTAAAATGAGGTATTGATGAGTCCATTTTCTTATTTTAATCCTTGCTAGAGGTTTTGGTCCACATTTGGACTAGTATTCTTTTAACTTTTTCGAACTAGTATGATACTGGTATGATTATTATTGAAACTGGTATTTTACGCCCAGTATGATACTAGTATATTTCCACCATATACAAACTAGTATTTCATGAGTACTAGATGACTGGTATGTTCTGGTCGAAATCTGACAATTGACATCTCGTAGGACATCGCCATGTTAAAAATACCAGTTGCTTTTTTGGAAATATGACAGGTGGCTGACTAGTTGGGCTTGATGCATATACTAGTTGTAAAGTAGGTTTGACTCTCTCTCTATGGCGCGATATACAACAGGTATATCATCCTAAACCTCCTAAGAGATTTTTGCGCCAAGCTTCTCTTCCAATTTGTGGTGTGCCGATTTGAATTTTCCCTACAAATTGGTGGGACCTACAGTTTTTTGCCGACTCCGAACGGCATCTACAAAGGAGACGAATTTTTGCTGAGAAGCCTGTCATGGCAGAAATACACTCGGAGAGTTTGCCAAACCACTGCCGAGGGGCGACCCCGTTTTGAAAAACTTTTTTCAAATCACTTTTGATGTTACCTGTACCAGGGCTCGAACCATGGACCTTCGGTGTGGTAGGCCGGCAACACTACCTTCGCACCACGGCGGCCGCCTGCAGGGTTATTTTTCATTGGTCCATTACCACCTCTCACAGTGAGAGCCGATCACACAAGTAATACAATAACATGCAGGACATGTCTACTCACACAACTACGGCTCTATAGTGTGAATACATTTTTGGCATTGGTAGTGGTCTAATTCTTTAACTAATTTTTCTATATTATAATAAATTTTTTGTTTAAGGTTTTTTGAGTGATAGCACTGCAGTTTGGCCATACCTATCCATACATATACAAATGTTAATACCTTAGATCTATAATTTGGCCATAAAGTGGGACAATTTCCCTCAACTTGCGCATTTATATTATAGACTAGCTGATGCCCGCGACTTCGTATGCGTAAAAATTGCAATGAAGGCACAGCATAATTATTTTTTTGAGTCGAAATAAAACACCACTGGTACTGACTTCATTTTATTTATTTATTTTAATAGGCCTATAGCGCCTGTAGCTAGGGCCTCGAAATGTAATACTAATATTTACAGTTGTATTTCGTTAATTAAAAAAAACCCACATTTTTGGTCACATTTTTCCCACATTTTGGTCAATAATTTGGGAACTGGATGAGATATCCAAATGAAAGTTGTCCTAAATTTTAAGTTAGACGTTAAGTGATAGAATGCTGAAAGTTCCATGCAATTCTGTTCAGTAGTTTTTGCGTGACACGCGCACAATCATACAGACGGACAGACAGACAGACAGACAGACAGACAAAAATTCTAAAAATTGTAGATTTGGGTTCCGCTGGTCCAATAACGACCTCTCGTATCAGTTTTTCTTGAATATCTTCAATGTACAGACATCGACCTGTTACAATTTTATTATACGTAAAGATTACATATATATTCATCTTAATCAAAACTGCTGAAGTAATCTGTTTTAACTTTTTTGGGGCAGGAATGGCATGTGAAATGTTACCTGCTCCGCGCATTCTTATTCAGAAACTCTTGTGCACATGGAAAGCTATCGCAGACGAGTTCTTTAGATGATTTCGATATCTTTGCGTATTTTGTTCACACAAATGTTTTAACGGAAAGATAAATTTCAAAATTTTGCATGAAAAAATTAGCATAGTGCAGCGATTAAAAGACCAGAGACTTCGCTGGCTAGTTCATGTTATACGAATGCACAAAGAAGCTCCAGAACAAATAGGAGGCCTACTTTGGACCGAAGTAAGAAAAACAGGTGGAAGAAGGTTTGACCTTCCCTGGTTGCGTCAGTTATCACTAAAAAGGTGCTGGCGTGCTATGCCATACAACGGCCAAAATCACCTAAGCGGCAATAAATGATTATAACATAAGAAATAGGCTACAAAATGAACCCAAAAGTCCGTTAAACCATTTTAAGCAAGTATTTTTTGAATTTTTGTGACCTTTGACCTCTAATATCGTAAGAAGACTAAGCCTGACCTCCATGACTAGTCTCTTAGGCGTTTCAGGTGTTCGAGACTTCACCTCGTTTTAGCTGGGAAGGTGCTATAGCTAAAAACGGGATGAAATCTAGTATGCCCGAAACTCCCAAGAGGATAGTGATGGAGATCAGGCTTAAATGTCTTACGGTATTAGAGGTCAAAGGTCACCTTTACAAGAGATTTTATGTAACTTTTCAGAGCACTTCTTATCTCAAGTCCAGAGGTGCGGATATATATATTCGAATTATGGGATTTCTCTAACAGGTATATGCTGTGCCTATTATTATTATTATTATGTACCTGTCTATTAATTTATTTAATATTTACGCTGAATAGGTATCCATAAAATTTCCAAAAACAAAAATATTTCACAAACAGTACAAATTCCAACTTAAGCGAAGTTTATTTATATAACGACCGATTACTAATCTACCTATACATATTTAAATACGTCACAGTAAAAGTTTTTTAACTCGTTTTTTGGGCGAACTGTTTGACCGATTTTAATGAGCTATGCACCGATTGAAAGCAAATATAAATGGATTACTTTGCTTTGTTGATTTTCCGACGAAGCTAAACACTGAGGATGGTAGAACGCCGAAACCGGTATGTTACAAAACCAAATTTGACAAAGGATGCCGGAAAATCGTCCCAATATACAGCAAAATATAAATCTTCAGTGCATAGGGGTATCTCTTATATATAGGGGGAGTGGCATCCGGTATATAGCATAAAATGTCAAAATAATATCTCCAAAAGCAATAAAGCCTAAGTAATAATCTTTGACAAGAAGGTACATAACATCAATTTGAGTTCAGCGTAACCACATAAGCTACATCATTGTAGCGAGATATTGCGATAGGGGGTTAAATTCTTTCCTTAACCACTGCTACCTTATCATAAAAATAGGAACTACTTAAAGGGAAATTTAGAACTGTCTGTACTAGGTTAAATTTTCATTCCGCGTATCTAAGAAATTATTTTATTTGGTCGAATTATAGTATAATTAAAAATCCCGAATTTGCCACTACCATAAAATTATAAAAATATCGTATCACTAAAGTTTAAAATGAAATAAAACCAGAATGTGAACCGAGAGCAAGTCGCAACAATTTACAAATAAAGTAGCTAAACAAAGCCCATCATTCGTGAGTTAAAGAGAAGCGTACTTGCCATACCTTCGTAAAGGAATGTGGTTCTGTTGGAACTTATTTTTAATTTTTTTTTCGAAATATATAGATCCAATAAACACACGTACTTGGCTTTGATTTTTTTGGATTCTGAAGTCTCAGGGTCCCTATGGCCAGGCTTGGGTAAAACAACGCGAGCTACAGGCCATATTTTGCAATCGTTATCCATACATTATATGTATATGAAAAACTAACCGTATAATCAACAATCGACATTGATCTCGCTGTCCTATGGAAATCTTCGAAGCAAAACTCCAGCAATTTTACCGAAAAGTTAGAATTGGATTTGTTTAGACTTTCGCTGTGCGGCTGGATTCATCAATTTCGACAGTCCAAGCGAAATAAAATACTTTTAGTATTTTTAAACCTGGTCTTAGGATTGCATCAGTGCTTTATAGCTATATCAGCAATGCGGTACGAAAATGTGACGTTTGTAAAACTCGATTATTTTCACAACTTTATTGGTATTCATATTGTCGGGTGTGGCACCGATGTATTTCATTTCCTCAATACTAATAATACATACTCACGCATATTTCAACAAACCATCCCAGCATTTAATAAATTTTAGACATATTTTAACGTCATTTTAGTAATTGATACCGTAACAAAATAATGATGATGCAATATATTTACACACATACAAACAATACGCACTGAACTTAATTATAAAAAATATTTGGTACGACATTTGTAAACAATTTAATCCAAAAATGCATAGGCGTAAACAATACAATAACAACTTTTGTTACATTTTACGTTTACCCAAATTTTCATTCAATGAAAATCCAAATCTAATATCAATTAACAAAATCCAAATGATTTGCGATTATTATTTAGTAATTTTCAAAATGTGCAATAGTTTTCATTGGCCAACTTAATTAGTTCACGCATCAATTGATTTTGGATTCATGATTTGTTTGTTTGTGCGTGAGTGCGTGTGGTAATGGTTTTGTTTTTGTTTATTGTTACAATTTATGCTAACCAAAACGTTAATAAGAGAAAATGTCAATGAAGTTATGGGAAAAAACAAACTCGTTTTTGCAGTCGATATGACCCAGCAGAGGTTGATTACGCAAATTACACACCTTTGCTGATGCTAAAAAACTGAGCCTGAGGCATTTTGTAAATTACGTAAGTACAGCCGAATGAATCTGCTAGAAGAGACCAAAAATATATTGGTGCTTCACGTAGAAGATTTCGGAAGTATCACAACACAGCGCGCCAAGCATTACGAAGGCTGAATGGAAACATAACCTATTCGTTGTAAAAAACTCAAAAACTCTCTTTCTCAGGTCAATATGTATTGAATTTTTGTTTAGAGATGCCATAGTTTTGAAAAAGGAGGACTTTCGGCCCAGTCGTGGCCTTCGCCGAGCGAAATGTCTACCTTTCTTTCATAGCAGTAGATATCTCTCATTTCGCTGCTGCCCATGTGCTTGGTGATAAAAACACGTTCTGAGCATTTTTATTTATTTGAATGACATTACTGAAAAACTTTTCTCTCGAATACTGCAATGGTCATCACATTTGCTTTTGACAAAGTACTTTATTCAAAGCCGTGAAGCAGTATATGGACTATGATGAGAGACTTATAGAGTGTGATCTCATCGAGAGAGGACTTTACTTCTCAACCCAATTAGCAGAGGCTAGCAAGAGTGCTTGTCCGAGGGTTTTTTAGGCTAACGTTTTTTTCGCTGTAAAATCTGGTGCAAATTTTTTATTTAAGTACAGCAAGTACGTCGGTTTTGTGCTCTTGCATGACAAGGTACACCTTTCCAAGCCAAGCGCGATATAAATTTCATAAGTTAGCACCTATGCTGTTTTGTTTGCTTTCTCTCCTAAAATATGACGATAGCATTACGGAAATCACAGAGGTCTTTCTAAGTTTTGAATAAGCTGTTGGTACTGCTAAACGGCATTGGCATGCACCATAAGCTTTGCAGAGCTCCTATCATAGGTCTTCTGCAAGAATTGGCGTGAGGATGTGGTCAGTGGCAAAATTTCCAAGGTTGAGCTCACACTGACTAACGTAGAGACAAGCCAGCTGTCGATCAAAGCAACCACCGAAGTAGTTTAAAATTTTGTGATTATTTTTATTAGCAACAAGAAATGATTAACGATGATATGGTTCTTATTTCAATGTCTCACTTGATTGTAGAGATATTGGCTTATTTCAAGCCTTGGATAGCCCTCAAATGTGTTGAACAGTATGTGCATCAAACTTAGGGCATTCATGAGATTCTCTTTTTCTTTTTTTTTCTTTATGGCGCGATATACAACAGGTATATCATCATAAACCTCCTAAGAGATTTTTGCGCCAAGCTTCTCATCCAATTTGTGGTGTGCCGATTTTGAATTTTCCCTACAAATTGGTGGGACCTACAGTTTTTTGCCGACTCCGAACGGCATCTACAAAGTAGACGAATTTTTGCTGAGAAGCCTGTTCATGAGATTATCAATATAGAATTTAATTCGCCATCTGAACCTAGCAAGAAATTATAGACTGAGACGAAGATGAGATGGAGGGGTAGATGGAGCGGAAGGAAGTGAGTGAGTGAGGGAGAGCTTTTTTAGAAACCACAATATTCTTATACAAATATATCGTCAGCTTAAGGCGTGGTTTCCTCGAAAGCGGTGCCGCTATATACCGGCCGTCACATAGCGGTAGAGTAGGTTGTCAAAAACATTGCAATGTAAAAGAAATTACGTGTAAACTAAGAGAACGGTGAAGTTCGCCGTAACGTAATATAGCGGCAAGCATGAAATATTACAGTCGTCATGACTGCAACGTTTTTTCCCACCGTCATTTTCAAAACAGTGAGAATTCAATATTTCAAATATTTTTACCCAAAACAACAATGACGGTAAGCATAAAGGCCGTTTATAGCGAACGTTATATTGCGGCAACGCTTTTCTAGGAAACCAAAGCTTTAGAGTGTAAACCTGCTAACTAACATTCAAAATATATACATGGCAGGCAACTAAAATTATTTTAAATTTCATTTAACACATAGCACAAGTGATCAATATAAGGTGGAGTTATTTAGCTTATAGCTAGGATATGACAATCCTTGTTTGCTTGGTTGGTGCAACCCTGCTCTATCGAACTTCATTGAAAATAAAATTTTATAAAAGGTGGATTGAGCAGGTTTTCACTCTAATTTTCTACCAAAGAGGTTTACGAAAATAGTATACTCATACAGTTGGTAGGAAGCCGACCTGTTAAATTTGGTTAGTAATTAGTAATCAATTAATTAGAAAGCTTTTTAATTGGTAATGATTATTTTAATTGTTTTTCAAGAAAGGGCAATGATTAATTGATTACGATTAGAAAAATCAAAAAAAGAAGAAAAAAATAATGATAAATAATCAAAAAAAAGCGTTTTGATTACTTTTGATTATTTTGGATTTTTTTTTTAGTATTGTTGATGTGAATATTTGTGGTTCTACAACAACACTGGAACAATCAAAAATAACCAAAAAAAATTAAATAGAAATACAAAAAAAAAAATCAAAAATAATCAAAACGAAAATATCATGACTTTTTTTTGATTATTTTTGTAATTAATTGGAAAATAATTATTAAAAATTTAAAGTAATTGGTAATTAATCTTTAAATGCATTCTCAAGAAAATAATTAATCAAACCGGTAATAATTACGATTACTAATAATTATTTAACATGCCTGATAGGAAGATATATTTTTTGTCTAATACTTCAAAAGAAAAGTAGAAATTTAAGATCTTATATTTAGAGAGAAATTTTAAATTTTGTGTAGCAACTTACTTTTCGAAGCATAACCCTAATGTACGTAGTATAGTTAACTCAAATATCATTACTTAAGAGAAAGTGATAGATCCTGCCCTATCTGCCGCCTATGTCAGAAATAAACAAATAAACAGGTAGCTAAAAATATACCAACATTAATTCATTAACCTGCTACCTCTGTTTTCATATTTTATCATAATTGTTGTTTTTTCGCTATTCGCCTTTACCTTATTTGTTTTTCATAAAAATTGGGATGCGTTGCCATTTTTTTCACGAATTTGTTGTATAATAATTGTTAACTTTGCACACTCATCACATTCGCTTTCGTTATTCGAGCTTTTTTTTGATGAATATAAAATACGAATTTGCTGATTTCCGGTTTAATTTATTTCTTATGCTGGAATTCGTTATACCTTCATTTTGAGCAACATTTTCACATGCTCATTGCGGTGGAGTACTTTGATGTTTATACGCGCGAAACTCAATTTAACTTTACCAATCCAACAGTAGATTTGAATAACGTCTACTAAATTTTTGATGCTATTTAACGGGTTCTCCCCTCTCCTTAATAATTTCAAAAAATCGACTTAGCGTTTTTAACTGTTTAGATGTCAATACGTGGCTTCACTTTTTTTAATATTTAATTAGTTCGCAATGTTGGCGGCCGCCGTGGTGTGGAGGTAGTGTTGCCGGCCTACCACACCGAAGGTCCATGGTTCGAGCCCTGGTACAGGTAACATCAAAAGTGATTTGAAAAAAGTTTTTCAAAACGGGGTCGCCCCTCGGCAGTGGTTTGGCAAACTCTCCGAGTGTATTTCTGCCATGACAGGCTTCTCAGCAAAAATTGTCTCCTTTGTAGATGCCGTTCGGAGTCGGCAAAAAACTGTAGGTCCCACCAATTTGTAGGGAAAATTCAAATCGGCACACCACAAATTGGAAGAGAAGCTTGGCGCAAAAATCTCTTAGGAGGTTTATGATGATATACCTGTTGTATATCGCGCCATAAAGAGTAAAGAGAGTTCGCAATGTTACTTGTTTTCAAACTGAAAGTGGTTGCTGTATTTTTTTTTTCTTTTTGCACTTGCCAATAATATATTTGCCTTATATAACTATTTGCGAATTAGTTTTTTCCACTGAACACTTGAAATGTGTTACAAGATAATCTTCGCGCATATAATTAATGAAAGTACTGGTGTACATCAGCATTATTTAGGTCCACTTCACGTTTACATTCCCTTAACTGTATTTAATTTTGGAAACGTGAGTAGAATTTGAGTACGAGTAACTATCCAAAGAAAGCATCCGCATTACGCAACTCGTAATCAATTTTACTACATCAACTCGAGGAGATCGAGGTGTCGAATTTTTGGTGTGAAAGCGGCTGCACTGCCAAGTACTACCATCAACGCTAGTGAACCAACGTCTCGCCATGATCGGCATATCAGTATCAGAGGACGGGTTCTTTACCATATTATTTGTCAGTTTACAATAAGATATGAATATTGCCCCCACCAATCACATGGAAATCGTGGCTGGCGACGTTAACGGCATCGTGTACAAGGAGTGTGTAAAATCAATCTCTCTCTTCACTTTGTAACATCTCCCAAAGGAGAGAGGTTAGTTGAGTTCGGCGCGGTTAAAATGTAAACATATAATTACCTACCATGCAGACAGCCATGTACTCCAGATCTTACTCCTGCATAAACCCGCTGCGGACACTTTAGCGACGTTAGGGAGTGTTAGGCTACTTTGGAAAAGAAGAAACGTATTGTAACAGCGAAAGGGGATGTGAGTGTGCGGAGCTTGAGAAACCCATGATAAGGAAGTGGAGGTGCCCCACCATCTCCTGTCGAAGAGCTCTTGGCAGCTATGTACTTGTATGCTGCTAGGCCTGAATTTGATTTCCCCCTTCAAAAGTGTATGAGTTTGTCAAACACCTAAAGCTTCCTGAGGATTGAGAAGGACCTCTCAGAACAGTTCGATATAAAACGAGGTTTCAGGCAAACACGCTTCGACTTCTTCAACCTGTTGTTAAAAAGATAATATGATATATTAAAACCGCTTATGTTGACGTGAGCTGGTGATATTGATCACGACGGGTTGCATCATAATAACAGCCTTGGGGATGGGTTATATTGATCACTGGTCTTCACAGAATCTCTATTTTTTACTTCGCTGATCTAGACAAAAATAAAAAGACCCATTTAGTATTCGAGAGAATAGTTTTCCGTAATACTTATGGACTTTGAGGTTATCCAGGTATGTACAGATATCAACATAATAAGAATAATAATTTAGCAAGTTATCCCTTCTAGGAGTTTAAGATCGTGAAATGGTTAAGCCAGTTGTGAAATTATTACAAAAAACCAAGAAAAGAAATTAGTATAATTTATAGAAACTACTTTCAAAATTAACCAGCCAAAAAAGGTATTCCACTTAAAGCTAAATTTGAAATATTTAAACAACTACTAGTAATAGATATAGAAATTCTTAATCCAGCTATTAAACGAATATCTTGAGAATTATTTGTATTATGAATAACAGATCCAGCACTTATAAATAATAATGGTTTAAATTATATGCGAAATATGTTGAAGTATCGGCTTCTGTTTTCAAAAAAATCTGAAGGGGTTTTGATGTTGGACCAGTAGGGTGGGCATACATACTACCTACAATGCTGCCACGGGCGCTGTGTCGGAAAACATAGGTAGAGGTTGACTTGGAATCCCTTGGTGTTTCGATTTGGAATTTGCTATCACAACGAAGGGATATCAGCCCCTTCTTTAACGATACGGAAAAAAGGATCTAGGCGGCTAAGTGCAAATTAAAGATGATGATGAATGAATTGCATCGTGGTAGCATAGGCCGTGTGATTTCTTCAGGCGGCCGCCCTCACATCAACTCATAACCATACTCCTACACAATAGAAATATGCCTTGGGAACACAAGATGATATGAGTTTTATTCAACATAAAGCATCCGCAAAATGTGGATGAAAATCTTAACTGTGTTTTGAGAATGAATTACTAATCAAAAAACCCAAACGCATTTAAATGTGATTCAAATTGACTCGGTATGAAATAGTCTACGCGACACTCTGGCATGCTGTGATTGCTCTGTTGGACCTTGCAACCAGTTATGAACCCAGTAACCCCTTTTATTTTTTTGTTAAGTTGCAATGAAAACGAAATTAAAAATCTACCCAGCAAGCAAAATAGAAAAATTTTAAATTCATAAATATACACATCAACAATACTGGAAAAAATCAATAATAATAAAAAATAAATATAATCAAAAAAATAAAAAATAAAAAAAATTAAAAATGCATAAATATACACTTCAACAATACTGGAAAAAATCAATAATAATAAAAAATAAAAAATAAAAAAAATTAAAAATAACTATAATCAAAAAAAAGTTGTTTTGTTTATTTTTTATTTTTTTTTTATTTCAAAAAAAGTTGGTCTGATTACTTTTAATTATTTTAATTTTTATTTTTTTGGATTTTTATTTTTTGATTATTTTTGATTTTTTCAGTATTGCTGTAGAGGCATAAAAATATACACATCAACCATACTGAAAAAACTCAAAAATAATCACAAAAAAAATGGAAAGTAACCAAACCAACTTTTTTTGATTATTTTTTATTATATTTGTTTTTTTTCTAATTTTTTTAATCGGAATCAATTAATAATTGCCTTTTCTTGAAAAACAACTAAAATAATCATTACCAATTAAAACAGCAGCCTAATTAATTGATTACTAATTACTAATCAAATTTAATAGGTCTGAAATAACGTTTGGAAGTACGCGTTATATAATCGAAAAAGCAAGTTGATTAAATATTTGTAAATGTAAACCTATACAAAATTTTCAAAGAATGCTTTTTATAAATGTTTTTTTTTTCTAAACCTTTATTCAAATTATTATTGTTTTTCATCCTTTGCAACATTTATTTTTATTTTTTTCCATCACGTATTGAATTTTGCAATTTTAACGAAGTATTATAAAAAGATTTTGAAACATCTAAAAAAAATTTAAAAACAGTTTTTTAGAGTTTTTGTAAACATTTTAATCTCACGTTATAAAAATACTTTAATGAAGTTTATAAAACGTTCAATAAATTAATACTGAAAACGCTTATATACCGCTTACTATAGTGAGTGCAATTTATGTTATTTTATAAAAACATTTAAGGGAATGCTTGCTGGGTACTAACATAGCTCACACAGCCAGACACATATACAGATAGCAGTGTCACTGAAAGACTTGACTGAGTTTTAAAATGTTTTTTTGTCTTGATTTGTCTATTTGTTCCACTGACCATCACGCAAAGGTGTGCATGACCAATTGCGGGTGACACTTGCTGCTTTCATAATTCACATTCACCCATTCATATATTTTTATGTATTATCTTTTTGGTTTCTGCTTCGTCATACAAGTTAATAATATCAAAGTAATTGAAATTAATTACAATGGGCACTCGAGGGAACCCAAAGGGTATTAAAGGTCTCAACCGTGCCATAATACTTGACGCCTCTGCAGACTGAAATGAAAACGAAATCAAAAATCACTACGCTCTTTCTTTATGAACAATTGTCCAACAATGAGTTCTCGTACTAAGAGACACTAACAAAAGCTGCTTTTGTTTTTACCTGGAAGGTGTGCAATGCGTGAGCTAATTGGAATGTTTCGAAATACCATCTATTGTTATCTACTTTTATCGGCTTATGAGGGATCTTATAAAAATTCGATTTGCTTACCAATGGTCGGCACTTATCCAATAGGGCATTAGCTTGTTGGGTGCAATACCATCTAAGGCGTAAACAAAGAAGGTACTTGTGGAGTTGTAGTTTAACACATCCTTATATTGAAGGCTCTGCATATGCCTACCACTGCTTTGGACTAGAAGGCATTTTTCTTTTACCATAAGCTGCTTCCAAACCGTCAGTCTTTCTCACCGTCCCTTTCTCGCTTTACCGATTCCCCCAAATTTTCATTGAAATACCATATTTTTTAGAGTAAACTCTGAATGGAAAATTACAAGCCACCTACGAGCTAACAACAACATAGCAAAAACAAGTATCAACAAAATGGCAACTAAGGTCTCTTGTTCAATCATCTCTTCACAACATCCAGTCCAGAAAATCAAAAAAAAAATCGTATATTTAGACTCTGAGCATGGCTCTTGAATCTTCAGTATCCTGTATAACTGGCGCCAGTAAAATTGATTCAGTTCACTAACAGGAAGCTTAACTATAACAACAAATCATCTCTTTTATCCTCTATATTTTTGGGTCTAAGAAGTTAGGACTAGTAAGGAATTTATCTCATAAGAAGATAGTGTAGTGAATGTAACTTGATTATCACTTAAAACCGCTGGATTTGAATCTGCACTGTGACTAATGGTGTATATCTCGGTTGGAAATGCGGACCTCTGGCATCTTTTTCAGCATATGCAGCCCCTTCGGTGTCATTTTTGCTGTCTTGTATTTATTCGAAGAGTTAACCTACGTTTTTTTTTTTTAATTCAATAGTAATTCCTAGCGATTTTTAAAAATACTAAAGCTAGGAAAAAAGGCACCAAAAAAGTTCTAAATCCCTTGAATGAAGTGTATAAATTTTTTTTTTGGATTTTTGAAATACATATGCAAGTAAGAATTGTACGCAATACTACTCCCACCGAGCAAGTTTCCAGCATAACTGAAATTTACTTAACAATCGATTAAAAGACTTTGTTCATTTGTCATTCCAAAATTTGTTATTTATTCAGTTTCTGTAAAAAGAGTGACAAAGCTTAGAAAGTGAGATTTTCTTTGTGTGCCAATTTAATTGCCTACTAACCCAACATTCTACAGTCCTAATAAGGTTGAGCTTTGATGTATAATTTACTTCGCACTTTGTTATTTGCTTTTATTCTAGCTTATTTAAAGTCTAGAAACCTTAATTTGAAGTTGTTAATTAAATAGTCTTACTAATTGTTACGGACATATTTTTTAATTGTGGATAGATCTAGAAGCCAAAGAAGTTATGCTCTGTAAATGATTTAGTTTACATCTTTTTATATACACACATACATATAGGCACTTACATATTTGTCCGTATGTCTCCATCAAACAAGGGGGCGTATCTGCGCTATATCTAACTTTAATTGCTCACCAATGTATATGAAAGTTTTCACTGTTAAGCAGGCTGTCAGCAAGAACAGTAGCATTTGGTAAATTAGCAACTAACGATGTACTTAGCATTTCTAAACTATACAGCAGCATTCAAGCTTTAGATGTGGAGAAGCAATTACCTCGTAGGACCGAAGAAACATAAAACAATTTATTGCAATTTTTGATGATTGTTAAAATCTGAGGTTAAACGTAAGAGCCGCCTTGAGCTCATCAAGCAACAATATGTTGCAATAATACAATTTATTCTAGTGCTATGGACGGGCGGTTCCCATCAGACTAATAAGCAAAATTCTTTATAATGCCATTATTCTTATGTAGATGTCTAATATATAGTTGCTGAGCTGGTTCAAATTCATCCTTGTTATGAAAGATTTATTCATAAATAGACGGCTGAGTGGACTATCACATAATTCCAAAATATTTATATTTTTCCAAAAATTATTGCTAATCTAAAAATAAATTAATAAAAGAAAATGGTAGATACTACTGGGGAAAAATGGCTATTTGAGGTAGAATCCGTTTTGGTAGAAGTATAAGATTTGCAAATTTCACATAACTGACTCGTGATCTATTCTGACATTCTGTCCTAGTTGCATGCAACCCTGCAGCTTTCTATATTAGTACAGAGAGGCAATAATCAACAAATTACTAATGGCCCTCCAGAGTCTGGGACACAAATATCCTACAATTTACCTCTTATTCCGAATCTCTCAAAAATTTGAATCTGATCAGACGCTCGGCTTTCTGACGTTCAGCGATATGAATGGGTAGGAATGTATGAAATCAATCACCTGTCGAATATATTTCCAAATTTCCAAGCGTTCGTAATGAACTCTTTCATTATAACCGAACATTTTTAACTTAAAAACTTGCAGTCTTGCTACATAACCAAACCCCTCGGCTCTAATAATAAAAATATCTTCAACTTGTAGACTTCACCTTATAAAGCTAGCAATGCCTAAGCCAACCTAGGCAGAGAAAACCTACTACAACAACAATGAAAATGATGTATCGCTTCCCCCTGCAACAACCTCATATCCGCCTAAATCTAGTTTTTGCACTAAAAGACTCTGATTTTTAACTATTTAATTGTATTTCTGCAACCCGTGACCATGCAACTTATTCGGAGTACTACTAAAAGAACACCCTGCATATACAAAGGTACTGATTGAAGGCTTTAATTTCTTGCCAGCCATCTTTAGATGTTAGAACCGCCGCGTTTGGTTATTCGCTTTATAATTGCCATAGCTCTTGTTTTTGTTTTGTTTTCGTAACTCTTGATTTAATTGTTTTTTATTCCGCTTTTGCTCACCATTTCAACTTCTTAGCCGCGCTTATCGAGTACGCAACTAGTTTAATGTGTTGACTAGGCTTTTGTTTTCATTTCTCCATTGTTGTTATTGCTTGCATTGCCTTTTGGTGTTGTATTTATTTTATGTTTTTTGCTTTCCTGCCCAGACGTTTTTTAAACCGTACAAAAACAACACCAGGTACCAAAGTCGAAAAAATATACATATGCAGACTAGAGTTGTCAATGTTTAGGATTTTTGACAACTCGAGATTTTTACAATTCAGAGATTGTCGGGATACGATTAAACAATACCGGGATTAGTCCCGTTATTAAGCAACTCCCTGTACTCCAACAGTTAAGGTTGAAAAAATTAAGAAATTTTTTGAGAAACCTTTGATATGTAAAAAGCTAATTTTATTTCAAACAATTTTTTTATTTTAAACCAAAATTTTATCTTTATGAGCATAGCAAAATTAAATAAGTACAACATTTTTTCTTCCAAAACTTTGAATTTTTTTTAGAAAATTTTTAGAGTTGTTATGGAATGCTTTTTGCGTCATTTTTAAAATGGATCATCTAGTTTTAAATTTAGCCTAAAAGTTTTAATCGTGTATATACATATATTCTAAAATATTGGCCATCAACATAAAAAAGATGATTGTAATAACTAAATGACCCGTATTTAGTTTTTAGCAGACCTTTTAAATAATGATTACTTCTCGTAATGATTAGCAGTTTGATTAATTATTTTCTTGAGAATCCATTTAATGATTGATTATCATTGGTTTCAATTTTTAATGATTATTTTCCAAATTATTAAAAATATGATTATGAAAAAAAATTTAAAAAAAAATAAATGGTTTTGATTATTTATGACTTTTTTTTTGATTTTTTTTCTCATTCTTTTTTGATTATATTTTATTGTTTTCAGTATTGTTGTAGAAGCACATAAATATACACATCAACAATTCTGAAAAAATCAACAATTATCAAAAAAAAAATATCAAAATTAAAAATAATAAACAAAAATAATCAAAAGAAGTTTTTTTTATAATAATTTTTTTTTTTTATTATTTCTGATTTTTTCTAATCGGAATCAATTAATGTTGCCTTTTCTTGAAATTATTACCAATTTAAAAAGCCGACTAATTAATTGATTACTACTTACTAATCAAATTTAGCAGGTCTGGTTTTTAGTAACATATTTCCAATCCCGAAAATCCTAGGATTGTGAGTAAGGCATGCTTAACAAGCACGGGATCCCTTAATTCCGGGATAAGCATTTCTAAGACAGAAGTATCTACATATTTAAAAAGTGATATGCAGACCACATTGGAGAGTATCCATGGCCTAGAGCCGCATGAGGTGTCAGTAGACGTCAACACGATCGACCACGAAGTTGATAGCAAACGATACTGACTAATAGCGCTGTCGACACTATTTACAAGAATAACATATCTAACACTATGCATAAAACAATTTAAAGTGCCTGCGTGTGTGGGTTTACATGGCTTAGGCCTGGTTTTTCAGTACAAGTTCAACTCAATTTGTCAGTTAAACTAAGCTTAAACTTGTTAGGCAGTTTTTCAGTCAACTTTAAACGAAGTTTAAACGTAGTTTAAGCGGCCAATTTGGGAGGGTTAAACTCTGTTGCCGTATCTAGATAAAAAAAACCAATGTTGCCGTATAAAAAGCAAATCTTAAAAGCGGCCTTAAACTCTCACTGAAAAACCGCTCTGCAGTTTAACTGGAGTTTAAATTGATGCCGAGTTTAAGCAAACTTAGTTTAAACTGAGCTTAACCAAGGACTGAAAAACCGGGCCTTAGTGTCCGACTTATTTAAAAAAAAAGGTTAAAGCAGAAAGCTATTTTTACATGAAGATGCCCAACTTAAACCATAGCTCACTCTAATATTTCCGAGAAATTTTATTTTGTGTGGTAAATTAGTTTGTATGGATTTGTTAGTGCTTACATACATATATATACATGAGTCAGTGTTTTAATATTTTTTCTTGCCTGTGTTTGTTACTAAGCGAAAGTTGTGTCAGTCATTTTGATACGTATAATCATATGTTAAGAAATATATGCATTCCAATGTAAATATGCTTAGGCAAAGCAGCTGCCACAACAAATAACAGAAAAACAAGTTAAACAAACAAAAGCAAAAATAAAAGCTAAAAAAAACATTATAACACGTGAGCCATTCCATGTCAAATCGGCCAGTGGCTGCAATTGACCATTTTCGAATTGTATGAATTTTTATTATTTAAACGTTTTTCAACTGAACCCGAGGTTGTATTACTTTTTTTTTTAATTTTTGGGTCTCAGCTTAAATGTTTTTAAAAACTAGTCAAATACAGCTGCGCGCAAATAATAGCAGTGAACTTAGGTTGTCTACCATCTTCTTTCTTTAAATGATCATCTAACCGCCTGGGCGATTTTGACGTCCAACATAGCTCGCCAGTTCTTCAACACCTCGGGATAGCAAATCGGTCGCCACTTAGTCCTTTCATTGGAGTGGTGGTGTGGTTTCAATCATTTTGACTTAAAATATAGCGAATTCTATACCAGAACTTACATAAAAGTAAAGTTCAGGAAAATTAATTAAACTTTTAAAAATGGCCACCGAAATTCGGAACTTTTTGGGCTGAATCTAAACAATTTTTGAGTATGCAGTTTTGTAGCTCAATCAATTTTAGTATAACATTGTACAAGTTAGAACGCGCTCAAAAATTTCCCTAAATTTTCAGAACTTTTTTTGTCAAAGGTGTTGATTATTTTCTTCTATACAAAAGTAAACTTTGCTCATGCGTTTTTAATTAAAAACAGTGATTCTTCTTATTACGTCGAACAGTATCCAATCTAATTTCACTGCTCTTGTTTTTATCGCAGCTGTATGTACTCATGTACATATGTATAATTTAAATATTTCCATTAACATGCAATTGGTAATTCTTATAATCGATGCATTAAAAATCGGTTCAAAAAATAATCGATTAGAGTAAACATCGCTTATTTATTCACAAGCCTAGGTTGCCGACGCTACGTTCAGTCGGGTTTTTTGAGTGTTTGGAGAGTGATTTGTGGAGGTATTGACGAAAGCAATATGTTGACCATTCGAATTTAGTTTGGAAGTATTTTTTAGAACAACATCAGCAACTTTCTACGAATTTTAAAGTATGTATGTAGTTTTTTTTTTGCAAAATTCTCCAATTGTTGCAAAAGGAACGGAGAATAAAGAAAAAACTTATCAAATTCTGAATCGCAAAATAATAAAAAATATTTTATTAAACTGTGTGTGTTTTTTCTTTTTTCATAACTTTAAAGGTTAAATATATTTTCCATAAGTTTTTGAGTAATTTGACCGGAAATGGCCCATAAACAACAGTAGTATCTGTAGCAAAACAATGTTAAAAAATAACCGTTTCTTGCTTAATAAATATCAAATTTTATTTCTCGTGGTATGTGAATTAAAACCATCGTGTACAATTGTTTACCAATGGGCATCATATTAACAAACATTCATAAATACCCTTTAACGTAGGCATACAAAACAAAAGATCGCTTAAACTTTTTTCATACCATTTGAAGCTATTTAGTGTCAGCAGCTGCTTGTCCAGTGTTTTACCCGTTTTAAAGCCCTCAATAATACAAACCTGTATTTAAATAAAAGAGAAGTCAACCGGCAATATATTTAGCAGTTTAATAGCTAACATAAATTCGTACTAATGCAGTCAGTCTAAAGAAAATGTTCGTTTTTCAAATGCTTCAATCAAGAATCTATGTCAACCGTTGCTTCTTTTTGTTTCATATCTTTTTTATGATATTCTTTTTATGTGGGTTTTTTGTATTATTTTTTACAAAAGTATATATTGTGTGTATTTTCTTAAATCCATGGATTGAGTGAATGAGTAAAATATTTACAGAAAAATACTGTTAGGCCTTTCTTTGAGCGGTATGAGCTTTAAATATGTATGTAAGTTTAATACTTATATAATCGTATCGAAAGCACTGACCATCACCATTAGGTGTGCAATAGCTAAGCTTGGGAAGCTCATATGTGAGGTAAGCAGTTTCAGTGAGATGCGTCTGTTGTTATTGTTTAACAGCATAAACACATCTCTAAGGTTTTGAAGAGTGTTGTTGAAGTGACAGTAGCGCGGCTCTTATGCGAACGATTTGACAAGACCACGTCGAAAATTCTATGCAATTCCATTTTCTTCTCTTGGCCCACCCTCTAAATATCTGTTAGTATACTTGCAAGTTTGTAACAGGATTCGCTTCCCTATGTTGGGATTGACACATGGGTTAGAGTAGCTTAATACACATCTTCATTCCAACTGTTTTAAGTCCGTTTCTCAAAACACGATACCCTTTGTGGGACGAAGCGAAGTCACTACTACAGAAAGATAAGAATTTCACCAATCGAAGCTTCGCACATCTATTATAAGCCCCTTTAAAATATCATCACTTGAGTATGTATAAATCCGATCCGGCCGATAGGTACGTAGTGACACTGAATGCTGCCCTCAAGTCTGACTTGTCCATCTTATTTTTTTTTTTTTTTTAGAATAGCTTACATAAATAAACATACTGACGTATCTCGGAGTCATCGAGATATTTTTTTCCTATCAGCCTTTCTCATGTATGTAGAATCCACCTCAGCGCTGCTGTGTTTTCCTTTTTTTTAAGAAACATTACTGATAGAATCCGGAAGAACTTGAGCCTTTTAATATGTAGCTTTATAAGAACTTACCCCCATATTCATAAAGAATAAAATTGGTTTATAAAGCTTTTTAAAATGACATTTCCATAGAGATTTGAAATTATAAGAGCATTATAAACCTTTTTATTTTTTATGAATATGGTTGTTAGACTATTAAATATATATATGTTTTGTCTCTTTATTAAAAAATTCTTTAAAAGATTATTTATTTTAAAATGACGTGGAAAATGTATTCATAATAATCGTCTTCTTTTTTTATTTGCAGGCTGATGTCATACATGAATTGCGACCAAGATCAATGGACTGTGTTATTGACTCGTCATCAGGGTTATTAAATGGTGATAATACTGGTTCGAGCCCAGATAACCTCAATCATCCACAAAACCAACAGGTAAGCAAATTGAATTAAATCATCAAGGGTTCAGCCACTGCAATTACTTTGTTTTGACTCGGTTCCAATCAGTTAGATTAAGCTATTTATCGTTCTAATGTCGGTTTGATATAGGTCGACTAGAAAAAGTATCTAGAAAAGGGGCTAGCTAGATTTTCTAATATGAAATCGTGTTCATTGGCAGTTTTTTATCGCTTTCTAGGGATTATCCAAAATAGTTATGTTTATTAAGGTGTGGCCTTTTTCCTGATAATTTGTTAATGCCGTAGTCGAAAATCCCACGTCAACTTAAAAAATATGAAACAAACTTTTTTTAAGTGTTCATTTCTCCTGCTTAAAAATCGTTAATTTCAAGGCTATTCGCAGATGCCATATGACTTTCCTTCTTTGTTATTAACTGAACAAACTATTAATATCAGATGTTGTAAGACATGCTAAAAATTCTCGAAAAAAGGCTGACGTAATTTATGGACTTATATGACAATCAAATAGGTTAATTTCCATACTAGGATCCATCCATTCTTCATTTCCATATCATAAGGCATGTCTAGCTGGTACCTGGGTTATGTACAAATTTTCCTTGATTAATTCTAACCACTATTAATGTGTGACCCCAGTGGATCTTCTATAATCCGAAAGTTAATTTGTCTTATTTTGTTTTTAAACCTTTCGTTTTATTTCTAGGACGCCGAAGTTCGTCGTATACATCGGGGGCATGTACTCACCGAACTACTTGAGACGGAAAGAATATATGTAACTGAGATGGCCTCTATTTTAAAGGTAAGAAGAATTTTGCACCGGACTTTTTCAACAAGAATTCTAATTTCTTTAAATTTTAAATAAAAATTCCTCTAAATATGTATTTAAGATGATTATAAAAGATTATGCAGCTGTTAACATAATAAACACCAGAAAAACCATGACCATAATCATGTAAAACGCAACCAATTAAGAGGTCAATACACACGGCCAGGCAAAATGAAGTTGCTAAATACTAGTACATTGCATGTTGGTCAATAATCACCCGTCCAAACATTAGCATTTTTTGAATGAAGTGAGCGTTTATCAGCACGAAGGCGGAAAGAAGTAAAATAGAAACGTAACGGTACTCAGACACCTTCATAAAGATAGCAGAAAATTAAAATTAATAAATAATTATTTAGCTGCATTTTTTATACCCAATTGTGATAAAAAAATATGTCTATAATAAAATTGCAACGGGCTGCTGTCTGTACATTGCAGATATTCATGAAAAATCGATAGCAATGATCATTATTAGGTCAATAGAATCCAAATCAACAGTTTTTAGAATTTTCGTCTGTCTACCTGCCTGTCCGTTTGTATGTTTGGTCGCGCATCACTCAAAAACTGCTTAATAGAATTGAATGCATTACTAGACGTCACTTAAAATTTAAGATGTCCGTTATTTCGAAAACTCGACCAGTTTAGGAGATATGGACCAATATGTGAATCAGGGTGACAAATGTGATGTGTACAATATGGGTATCAAAGGTGCGATGTGATTAAGTTTCATATCTCATCTGGTTTCAGAGATATAATGATAAAAATCGGAAATAGACTAATTACAAGTTCTGTTACGGACGCGTTTTCTAGTCTATATATATATATAAATGAATCGTGGTGTGGTTTGTTTGTCACGCTAAAACTTGAAAACGACTGAACCAAATTTAATACTTCCTTTTGGGGGTTTGTTTGTAATTAATACACGCAAATTAAGGGTGAAACAAAGACGAAAATATTAAGTGGGCGTGGCACCTCCCATACAAGCTTGATTTTTCAGGCTGAATATCTCAAAGGGTTCATGGTAGGCACATACTCACAGGAAAAATTGAAAAATCATCGGAAACGGGGGTGTGGCACTTTGCATTCAATCTGACTTTTGTAAGCTGAATATGGAGATATAAGATTTCAGTACCATACTCACGAGTTATGGGAAAAGGGGCGTTCATGTTAGGGATCTGAACAAGTGGGAGTTATGGGAAATGTTCTGACACCATGTTTCTAAAGGTATTTGTCGCAGAATATCCAAGATTGGTGATAGCAGATTTTTGGTAAAATAACAAACCATGGTGGAACAAGATGCGATCAGTACCAAAATTATAACGAAGATGGGAATTATTTGATTTTAATTTCTCATACTACTAGTATTTTTTTTGGACTATTTATCAATATTGACAATTTTTCAGGAACAAAGAATCAGGGGTTTAATCTACATTAACACAATTGAAATTATGAACAATCTTACTTTCGATTAAAAAAAATTACGGCTATAATCAAGAACTTTTGAAATAAACTCAATAACGAAATCTATTTTGGGCAGAATGAAGTTTGTCGGTCCATCTAGTATCAAATAAGTTTTCAACTAGGAATCGAATCGTCACAGACTTTCCGTTATTATCATTCAGTTTATAACTCCCAGCATTTTCGGGATGATACTACTAAATATTTGTAATTTATTTATAAAAATTAATTAATTTTTTTTTTTTTGATGGGCGAGATTTTTTGTATGTTTCAATTTTCTTTGTTGATTGTGTTACTTAAAGTATTTTGAGCCTCTCTATTAACGCACAACAAACTGTGGGTCTACCGTACGCAAAACCGAATTTTTTTCTTTTATTTATACAAACTTGTCTTTATTTAAAGTTATCTAATAAATGTTCCGTTTTTTGATGTCAATTTCAAATTCATAGGCCTGATAAACAAATTCGTTTTAAACATAAATAATAAAAAATCTGCGTTTATGAAATCGATTTTAAATTGCATAAAATATCCCTTAACACTTCGAAGAAATTGCCTCAAGTACTTTTGAGAAAACATTTCGGTACCTATGTATTTAATTTTAAGTTTTCATTTTAAATAAAAAATATATTGAAAATTCCATTATTTCTTGGATACTTTAAGGACGCATAGTTTCTCAAACAATTTCTTCACTTTCTTCAACCTAATTGTTGGAGAACATCAAATACCCAAATCCCGGGACTAAATCTCGAGTTTGTTAAAATGCAAGAAATTGGAACCCCTAAATAAACTATATGCCGTCTAGTCAGTTTCATAGCGCTTTAATATCTAGCCAGGGTCAATATCGTTGTTGATTTGAGGAGGCCGGCTATCCGGGAAGCTGGCTACCCCATTACCGCCAACACACGAAACCAGTAAAGTACTGCAATCCTCTAGAATAGAGTCAACTTGACTGGGAGTGTTTTAAAAATGCACAAATATTCACGCCACTGGTTCACAGGTCATTTTATATCGGTCACTGAAGTTTCGAATTTCTTAGTAAGTTTGCAACTTCCTAGTAGAAACAATAATCATGTAGGGATTTCTGACACTCACAGAACACATATAGTCCCTGTTTTAAGATTCCGCATCCGAGTCGTGAACATTGAGCACCTTTGCAGCTTGAGGGATATCGTTTCCTTAATCAAAAGATCGATTGATGAATCAGTGATTCTTACATCTATGCCCTCAAACCCCAATTTTTCCTAACATTACATCCAGGCACACCCTTAAGGTACATCGAACCCCATATTATACTAAATCTTTATTCATTGACTCAAACCCCCCCCCCCCCCCCCCCTATTCCGTGTTCTTAACAAATTGTCAATTTTGATAAATAATCAAGAAAATAATGTTTCTGTAATGTGTTTTGAATTCTACTTTAAAAACAAGAAAAATAATTTTATTTTTGACGCAGAATTCAAAAAAAAGTATACAAATTTTTTTTCTTGATTATTTATCAAGATTGACAATTTGTCAAGAACACAGAATCGGAGGGTAAGTCCACTTAGCTTAACCCTGCATTCTCTTCAAGTAGCCCTGATATAGCATCTTGACTTCCATACCAAGAATCATATCGACGCACGGCAGTAGTCGGTATGCCCACCAGTGCATTTCTCAGCTTCTCAAAACCAACTTTCTGGCCTAACAGATGGAGTGGAAGGGAATGAACCATTTATGAGTACATCCGCAAGTTTTATTAAATCTGCAACTGGCTATACAATGTTCGCGTCTATTCGACTTTATACAAATTTTTTCTTACCCTCCGTTCTAGTGGTTTTAATGCTCCCTACAATTTTTGTAACAGTTGAATGCCTTCGATTGTAATTAGTGCATTAAACTATAAACATAGTTTTACACTTGGCATGGACGGAAAACATTTACAAAAAGTAGAATTGTTTTACAGTTATGAATCTAACTATGCAATGAGGTCTAAGCTGCAAAAATGAATCGGTTTCTCATTTCTAATTGAAACGCCGGATTGAGCAGTAGTAAAGTACTTCTTAAGTCTCGAAAATTTCTTAAAATTGAAAAAGCTTTAGCTCGAACCTCATCAACCTTTTAGCTTGAGTGCTCAGTGAAAAAATAATCATTTTTAAGGAAAAATACGAAAAGTCCTCTTTGTGCACCGCAAAAATATGCGTTACGGCGGTTACGATCTACGCAAGGCTTCAAAATCGAAATCGCCCTCATCGCATGGTTCGTTGCGTTTGAAAAAAGTGCAAAATACCGCTTGTAATATTGTTGGACGTTTCAATCTCAAAATCACCGATTCACTTAAACGCCTGAATCTTCAACGTTCAGGCCAAATTTGCGAATCGCCGTTGTCCTTTCGTGGTTCGCTCTTTGAACATCATTGCAGTGCAGGCAGTTACCGCACCACACCTTCAACCATCAATTACAGCGCACGTTACGATATTGATCGTTCGACCAACGATAGCCAAAATACAACAACGAACAACTTGGCGCCGAATTATATTTTCGGCACAAATTTATGCAATTTCTCAGCACATAACCTACTCAACGGCAAATCAACCATAAAAATTATCAATACATTCAAAGAACTTGAGGCGCATCAGAGTTCAAACGATAGCGCAATTGTATCGAATAGTTTGGAACGCTTGAGGAACGATCGGAAAACAATATTTAAAGAACTTATCGAGCTTTCTAGTTGTGACGAATCACTAGAGTATCGTTTAGTTAAAGACTACTTGGAATATAATACTTATTCGGAAATTGAAAACGATTCGGAATTCAAAGAATATTTACAACGTAAAAACTACAACGACATACTGGAGTATTTAGATGACGTCCAACCAAAGAGTCTTACATCGATCTCATCATCGGTGGCGCGTGCACAATCTGCCTTGAGTAAGCATACGCTGAGTCGCACAAAACATTTAGCCACACCGAAAGCGTTGCATTTTCGAGAAAGCGATAAGTGGGAGCTAAGACGAAAACTTTGTAACTCGTGTCGCACAAGTGTCGATTGTAATGAACCACTCAAGTGGTCTTCATCTTGTGGGCCGACAACCATCAATACTACCACCACCACATCAAATAATCTTACAACTGAAAGCACAGATCCTGATACAATTTCTCCAGCTGATGAAGAGCCAGTTGATGCGAACGATTTCTTTTCCAATTCGTATAGTGAGATTTTGAAATTTTGTGAAGAGTTTTTTACTGAGAGTTTGCAGAAAAAATCTGGTTTTGATTTACCAAAATTTAATGCGAATACGAAATTTAAACAAGCGCATTATGATCGCATATTGCGTGAGTTTGTGGGCTCTCAAGGATACACGACGGTGGATGTCTATATCGAAGCTAAATTCGGGCATTTGTTTGGCTTGGAATTTGATAGAAGCAAGAAAAGCAAAGATAGTCATGAGAAAATTAATACAAATACGGTAAAGTAATCTAGGTTTATAAAGTTTTTAGAGATATTATTAAATTGGTTGGAGCAAAACGAAATCTATAGTGTGAACTTCCAAGTGGTACTGAAAGTAGTGCAAAGGTAGTTGAATTTTGTTTCGATACAAGCTCCCCAGTGCAATTTTAGTATTGCAAAGAGGGGACCAACTTGACCCATGATTTGGAATGATTCCCAGGAGTGGACCGGAAAGAATAGTGATTATACAATGAGATAGATTGCAGCATTTTTTAACGGAGATCTACAAATTTGTTTACCCTTCTTATACTTGAATCCCAGTAGAACCAGGGATCATAGTTTTATTAATTTCGGAGTACTCGCTTGTGAGTATTGAATTACTCCCTATTACTTCCTATACTTCTGTATATTACCATACAATTTTTTATTATTCCTTTTAACATTGCATGTCCTAAGAGGGCGAGTAATAAAAAACTTCCTTTCACCTCCCAAAAAAAAATAATGGAGTTTTTCTTATTACTTTTTTATGAATAGCAATGGAGTAATGGAGGAGTTTTGGAGAATTTTAGAAAACCTCCCAGTAAAGTACTGAGGGAGACATTTCACATTCATCCTAAAAGACCAATGAAAGATCTTTGGGAAATCATGCCTCAAGCCTTCTATGGAAGCAAATGAAGGAATAGAATCCATACATAAATACCTCACATATCAGCAAAAACGGGATTAATTATGAATAGTTATTATAATTTAAATTTGTATTAATTTATTTCCCATATTCCTACGATGCAGCTTTTTCTTTTTTTTTTTTAATCTTTTCCATTTGTTGAAATTTTTTCTTTTGTTGGCAGAGAAATTCGGGTTAATCAAAAAGGTGTTAGCTAGGAGTAGAAGTTAAAGAAATCTCTACTTTCGCTCCAAAAATATATAGAAAGAAGTAATATTTTTTTTTATTACTTGAGGAGGTCTCCACTAATACCCCAAGATTAGTAAAATCGGAGCACAGAGTGTAGAAATCTCTGTTGTTGATCCGAAAGGATGTTAAAATCAGTACTCTTTTATTCATCGCTTGGCTATCTCTCCTTGTCCTCCACAAAGAGTAGCAAAAGAGCAGAAAAGGAAAAAATATCTTCGATTGTTCCAAAAGGATGTCAAGCTCTGCTTGAATGTGTAGATCTTTTTTTGCTCAATCCTATTTTATATATTCGGATACAAATTGACAGAATAACGTTAATCAACTGGTAAACTGTGATTTTCGTTAGATCGAGATGTCGGCGAAAAACCTCGTTCAGATTTTCGACTGGGCGGAGAAATTTACATATTTAACCTGAGACACCCGCTCAAGTAGACGGCTGAATCAATGTTATGCTGAAATAATAGCCCTTGGTATGCCAAAACAAGTCATTCCTGTACGTACGCCCACTGATGTGTTTGATGTATTTAATTGACGTTATCGCATTGAAGAAACGTATATTCTAAAAGCCCCGTAATAAATGTATTTTTGTAGCAGCACTAGTGACATAATCATAACACTATAAACATAATCAGCCCAATTCTAAATATTCTCACGGAATAATTTTCTCTCGGATTTTTTTGTTCCCTCGGAAAAATTCCTCCAATTATGTTCTCCTAGGGAGAAGAATAATTGGGGAAGAGGAATTTCGAATTTTCGAAATCAGCTGTTGTGGCAATTGGCATGTAATACACGGATTTCTAAACTGGCTAACGAAATTTAAAAATGTAAATATTGTGAAGAATTCGTCTTAAAAAAAGAAAAAAAAATGTAAAACAACGTTTAGTGTTGCTTTTCATACATTTGTGGAAGAAATTAAGCGAATAAGAGCCACAGGAAAATAAACACAGGATTATGAGATAGTACATACTCGTATACGCTAGAGTTGCCGGAAACGTTATCTACAATTTTTGTTTGTATATTTAGTTTGCTTTCTGCTGTTTGCAGATTTAAAAAGTATTATAGAATAAACAAGCCCGGAACTCCTTAAATCGCACACTCAGCAACTCAAAAATACAATTTCATGATGGCCTTGCATCAAGTTTAAAAACAGCCATATCTGTTGTACATTTGTACTTTTCGATCTAAAATACATCGTATTCTATTATTTTAGTTTAGTATATACTTACACAACTATTAAAGTTTTCCTATAAAAATACAAGAAACATTCAATTTTATCCCCAGCTCCTTTCAGTTTAGCTGGTGAAAAAATTCCTCAAAAATTACAGCGAAATCTCCCTTTTCCTCAAATTCGTAATAGCTACTTTTCTCCCTTAACTGGGTTTCCTTTTTTCGAACATTATTCAGAATAAGAGGAAAGGGAGGAGTGAAAAAATTCCCAAGGATTTTTTATTCAGAATACGAGGAATGGGAGAGGGGAAAAAATCTGTGCGGAATTTTCATTTAGAATTGGGCTGAATAATGTAACCTGGGTAGAAAATAATCTAGGAAAATCTATACTTAAGGCCCTGGCTTTATTTCCCCTAAATGTTATTTTATTACTCGTGTGATCGGCTCTCACTGTGAGTGGGAAGAGTTGGTATGGACCATTTAAAAACACGTATTCACACTATAGAGCCGATGTTGTGAGTAAACGTGTCATGCATTTTTGCTTAAGTTGCTGTTATTGTATTGATCACTGGCTACAATGCCCAGTGTCAGCGGCTCTCCTGAGTAGGAAGAGTTGCTTTGTTGGCGACATTAAACAAGCCATGTAAAATATGAGCAAATATGATACAAACAGTGTTTACAAGAACAAAATAATTGTTCATAGAGAGTATTCAACACCAGAGTTAGTTTTGTTTGAAAAATTTAAATTAAATAAAACAAGTTAATTTTTAAAAAATGTTTAAAAAGAAAGTCAAGGGAAGGACGGAAAAGGTAAGGAAAATAAAGGAGTGGAATGGAAGGGAAATGAAGGGAAAGGAAAGGAAGAGAAAGCAAAGGAAGGGATGGGAAGAAAAAGAAAGAAAAAGGAAACAATAAAAATTAAAACAGTACAATAAATTAAAAATAGGGACTGTAGAGAGAAAAAGGTTTCAAAGAAACCGAGAATATATTAGAGGAAAGAAACAGCAGAGAAAGAAAGGGGAAAAAGACGAATAAAGGGGATAGAAAAAAATTATTTAAATAAAATAAAGTTTGCGGTTGAATTTCAACCACTAGGCGATCTCTAGTTAAATTTATGTGACATTTAATACAATTTGTTCAATTTGCCAAAAAGATTTCATGGATTGTGATAGCTCAATGGATAGAGAAGACGAAATGATCATAAAAAAGTCAAGAAACTACGCCGAAAACAATCCCGAAATGGTCCCGGAATGGGCCAGAGGTAATCTTGAACGCTTCCCTATGCATTCGCGACTGTATACAATTCTTTTAATGTTGAAGTGAATGTATCCGAACCCAATCAATGTGGGCGATTTATTTTTGATCTCTGAAATGAACAAAACAAATATTTTGCTCAGATAAGGTGTTACTAGTTCTTCCATCCTCATAGCATTTTAATAGTTTTTTGTAAACTTTTTTAAATAATTTTCTGGGAAATAAAAACCCAAACGTTATAACGAATATCTTTGTTTATATTTTCAGGGCTATCGTGATCAAATGCTATCTGAAGAAATGATGCATCTTGTACCCGCCAGCCTGCAAGGGAAAGAGGACATTTTGTTTGGCAATCTACACGAATTATTTACATTTCACAATGATGTCTTTCTTAAAGATCTTGAAAATTGTATATCTACGACGGAGTTAGTGGCGCTGTGTTTTGTACAAAGGGTGAGTACTACTTCCATGCCATTTTTTATTATTTGATTTAGGCATTCGATTAAGGAAAACAAATTGAGCAGACGCCAAATTTGTAAAATGTGATCGAGAAGGCTTAGATTTTGCGAGGACCACACTTGCCTAACTGTTCTCAATTCTTTTGTTTATTTTGTTTACATATTTAGGGTCATTTCCAGTAAGCGCTAACTGGCATTTCATCTGACAGATAGCCGCACCATTTTTATCAATTTAACTTCCAGTTAGTGTTAACTGTGGTAATGGTGAAAACAGCCCTTAATAAGTTTGCTTGAGGGAATTTCGAAACCTACATGATGAAACCTCATGGCGATCAGTCTAGGATGAGCATGTGGCTAATGCCAGTTTTCATCTCTTTCTGAGGGTTGTACTGCTTGCTTTTGTTTGGACTTGTCTAATGGAGAGATCAATTGTGCCCCCACGGTTACGGTCAGAGACGTTCTTCTACTTCCATGAGTATACTACACAAATTAAAATTTACTTAACCCACATTTGGCCATGAGGGTTTAATTGGGATCATTTGTAGCCCACTGTAGACGAAAGAGATTGACCGCCGGCCACACTCTTTAAATTTTCAAAAGAGCAACTAGTAAAACTGTCAAAAACTTAAAATTCGAGAGAGTAACTCTAAAACGCAGGGGTCTGAGTTAATTTTTAAAAAAAAGTCAACGGGAAATTCTATCCATACCATAAGAGAGAGATATGAAACATAATCACATCGCTTATTTCAGCACTCATTAGCGCCTTTCGTTAGATACCCATATTGTACACATCACATTTGTCACCCTGGTCCACATATTGATCGATAACTCCGAAACCGGTCGAGTTATCGAAATAAAGGATATCTTAAATTTTAAGTTAGAAGTCTAATAATGCAACGGTGAAAATTCCATTCAATTTCTTTATGCAGTTTTTGAGTGATGTGCGACCAAACATACAGACAGACAGACAAAAATTCTAAAAACTGTTGATTTGGCTTCTATTGGCTTAGTAGTGATTACTCCTATTAATTTTTCCTGAATATCAGCCATTTACAGACATCGACCTGTTACAATTTTGTTATATGTAGAGATTTGCGAATTCACATTTCAACTTATCCCCCGTTTTCTGCTAATATTGGACCAAACATGTCTACTGAAGAAATTTTCCCTTTTCAGCGCGATACTTTCTATCGTTTGTATTCCTTCTACTGCCAAAATATACCACGCTCCGATCGATTGCGTGAGACGCTTGTCGACACACATCTCTTCCTGCAAGAGTGCCAAAAACGACTTGGGCACAAACTTCCTTTAGGGGCTTATCTGCTCAAACCAGTTCAACGGATCACTAAGTACAAATTATTACTTGAGAATCTGCTCAGCTCCAGCGATAGCGGTAGCTGTACCAAAGAGTTACAAAAAGCTTTAGATTGTATGCTGATCGTATTACGTTGTGTCAACGATTCAATGCATCAGGTGGCGATAACAGGATTTCCGGTATGTATGGCAAGGGTGTAGTAAGAAACAATTATATGTGGTGTAACGTAATTCTTTTCTACTTAACTTATCTATCGAACAGAGCACACTTTCCCAGCAAGGCGAACTATTGCTACAGGATCCCTTCCAAGTGTGGACCGAGTCAAAGAAGGATTTGCGTTTACGCAAAAAACCACAACAGCGACATATTTTTCTCTACCAAAAATCGATGATCTTCTGCAAGAAGACCTCAAAACCCGGGCACAATAAGAGCACCTATCAATTTAAGCATCAACTGAAGGTAAGAAGGAAATAATTTTAAAGCAAGTACTCACTCAAAAACTGTGCCCAACTTAGTTGTCACAAATTGGCCTCACCGAATCGGTGCGTGGCGATTTAACCCGCTTCGAAGTTTGGCTACAGGGCCGTCAAGAAGTGCACACCTTACAAGCAACCACCGAAGATGTGAAAAATAAATGGGTTACCGAAATCAAACGTCTCTTACTCAATCAATTAGAAGAATTGAAGGGCGAAAAAATCAAACAGTATAGCATGAATCATCATGGGCTTAGACAGACCACCTCCTGGGATACGCCAAATATATTGTTGGGCATGACACAGCGTGCTGTTAGCTGTGATGCATCGTCAGAGTCATCAAATCGTAATTCGAACTGCAGCAGTAGTGGCGATGATGCGTACCCACATGGCATGCCACTTACCGGCACAGGCAATGGTCATGCAATCGCGCATGGTAATGGCGCTGGAGTAGGTAGTAGTGTTGCTGGTGCGGATAAGGATCAGCAAGAGGCTTGCGGTTGGAGTTCCGACTACTCAAATAGTGAGGATGAAATGTCCCTCATTGAAGACAGCAGTGCGCCGGTAAGTTAAAATGGGTTCCTAGTGCTTTGGTGGGGAGAGCTGCACAAGTGCGCAGTCTATTTAAGTGTGTAATTTTATAAATATTTTTTATTTTTCTTAATATGCGAAGTAACTACATATATATTTATTGAGGGCACATTTTATAATGAGGGATGAAGATATCAAAATTATTCTTTTTGTAATTATTTATTTTTAAGAAAATTATTTGTATTTATAACTTTTATATTTTTTCATATTTTTTATTAGTTTAATTAGTTAAATAGTTTTTGGTTTTGGTTACTTTACAAATTTTCGGAATTTTGGGCATAGTAATTTTGCAGTTAGTCGCTTTATTTATTTTAATAATTTATTTTTTTTTACTTTTTTCTCATTTTTTTTTTGTTTGTTATTTTTTGTTATTTATGGTTTTTTTTTGTTTGTTCTTTTTTCTTTTTGCATATTCATCCATCATGTGGCATAGTTTCTTCTACTATATATTTTATATTATTTGTCTTATTTAATTTTTTTGGGTTCTCTTTTTTACTTTCATGCACAAAACACTTTGTCTTAAAAAATAATCCAAAATACCCTCAACTCCAATTGAAAAATGCAACTCTGTAAAAATTGTGAAAAATTGTATCGTTTTACTTGTGTAAATGTGTTTACAAAAAATTTTTCTAAATTAATTCGAAATAATAAATATTAAAATATAAATGAAATAAACTTATGTAATTATTATAAATTAAAAAATATTGAAATAACAAAATAATAAATAATTGTATATGATACTAAATACGTTTCAAATATAAAAACATAAACCTAACTAAAACAATTCGAAAATTTTAAATTGTTTTATTTTTTTGTGTAAAAACAATCATCAAAACTGCTATAAAAAAACATATAAATTTACATATTATTTTTCTTTATTATTCTTTACATTTTTATTAAATTATATATATTTTAATGGCATTTTTGAAATATTCTAAAACCCTAATAAAATTTGATTGAAAATATAAATTTGTGTTTTCAAAAAAACGCAATAACATCACAAATGGATGACCAAAATTAAAAATTAACGAATTCTAAAAAACTGATGAAAACACGATTCATAAAAAACAAATATTAATGAAATTTTGATCATATACCACAAATACAAAAAAAAATTGATAAAAAACTTGAAACTATAAATTATTAAAAATTTAAAATAAAATAATATAAAAACTTATAAAACACCAAATGATTCGTATCAAAAATTTTAAACTTAAAAAAATTTTCATAACAATATTAAAATTTCTTTAATTTCTTAATTATTTAAAATTAATTAATATTTTCAAACAAAAATATTGCATAAAAAATAATAATTTTATAACGAATTAAAAATTTCATAAATAATATAACATTGATAAATTTTAAAATAAATATTTTTTTTTAATTAATAAAAAAAATACATACGAGTATAACTAATATTACGAAACATTACCACAATATAATAATAATGAAAACAAAAAATGTGCAATATTTGTGCTAAAATCACAGCGTTTTATGAATTTCCTGGCACAATGGAGTTACAACGGTGATAGTAATAATGGTGGAGGCTCTTATCCGCGCAACAGCAAATCCAATTCAAAATTTTATGTCTCCGTTGAGCATTGAGGAGCTGAACAGCATTATTAAAAAAAATTCGAATAATAAAATAATATTCAACCAATCGTATTGACAACGGGACCCACAAAACAAATATATAAATATAAAATTTACGGAAGGAGCAAAAAGTAAAAAAATACCTAAATGAGTAATAATTCTTAATTTATAGTACAAATAATGTTTAACAAAAGCATAAAGTATAAATCAACGCTGCAAAATCGGCATGTAAGGAAAAAGAATAGTTATAGTACATATAGTGCAATAAAGTTAACTCCCCTGTACGCAAGTAAATCGCTCTGCTAGATTTATAAATATATACATCTATACAATTATTAAAAATCAAATTTTGCGCTAACAATAGTAATATATTTACAAACATAAGTAAATGTACAAAAAACAAAGTGAAAACTGAAGTAAAAGTTATGTGTTATTAAAAAAACCGTAGTTAAAAAACGCATTGCATTAAAAATAAATAACGCTTCATAAACAATCGACAGGCATTGATTAGCGCAGAAACCAGAAGCAATGCACGCATCATTAAGTATTGCCTAATTTCCCTTTAATGAACAATCCGAAATATTTTAACAATTAGAAACTACCAAAACTCGAAAATTGCGTCAAATAGACACAAATAGCATATACGCGTTAACCCTCCTGCAAGCAGTCTAAAAGTGTCCTACCTTCACAAAGCACACTAAGCAAGACAATTTATTCACACTTTCCCCTGCTTCCTTCAGTTTTCCAGAACTTTCAGTTTCTTCCGTTTCTAGTACATTCCCTCACCTTTGCTTGCACATAACCCCATCCACTCACTCAAATTTGTATACCTGTTTTGTCTCATTCGCACACTATACTGTGTAATTTACTAGTTTCATACATATATGTATGTGTATGTATATGTGCATATGTGTTTCTTCTCATACATATAGACATCCTGCTCAAAGTACAAGCGTCTTCAATGAATATCTTCTGTCTCGCTCTTCATCTCGCTTTCGCTCGCTTTCTTATTAACTCTATCTGTCATTTGCTTGCGTGACAATATCCCACCGATCATGTTGTTCATCGTCATGCGCGTGTATCGTCATCATTCGTTCGCCATATCGTCATATTCATTATGCATTAAAAAAGTAATTTAATGAATATTCCTTGCGTTCCGTCATATAATTCTACATGTAAACGTTGATAAATGGAAGCTGTCTGTCAATTCAATGTTGCGTAAGTTTTTTTAAAGTAAAGTGAATGAATAATTATTTGTTATGTTAAGTTATAGCAAGTTAATTAAAAACACATTTAGAGTGTTTTTTTTTTTTAAACAAACCAAACACATTAGTTGCTGCAAATAGGACCAAGAATGAAATACCGAAATTTTCAATTAAAATAACAAGCCGCATATTAATTACCACACATAGTATGTACATACATATTTCACAAAACAGCTCTGCAAAATGACTACAAAAGTAAATCAATATGTTTAGTATTTGCAAACCTCGAAGAAGGCAATTTTAAATAGATAACACATTTCGAGTCGAAGGCTGCTGCACCTTATCTACATGTTGTATGTATATATGATCAAATCGAAATCAAAAGGAAAACCTTTTAAAACTCACATTTTTAAACACAATTCACTTTTTTCCACGAATCATTAAAATCTTTGTAAAAATTTCATAAGAAGATTGTAATTGGCCGAACTTGATCATTAAATAGTTGTTCCTCAAAAATTTTTTTAGATCAAAAAAAAAAAAAAAATATTTTTGTAAGTATAACGAGCTCAAGACCAGTTAATAATAATTCTTAGTTAATTATTATTATTTTTGATTAGAGGAAAAATTGAAAGCAACAAACATATACAGGCTATAGTTATAGTACTATTTCGAAAACAGCTGCGCTGGCAAAACTACACGCAGCATAGCCTTTGGGTTAGGCAGCTGCGCTGGCACTCAGAGTGAGTGGGTTCGATTCTCCACAAGATCCTCTGAAATAGCAAAACTATACGAATTAGTCTGACGAGAAATCGTGGCTGTTTTCGAAATAGTACTATAACTATAACCTGTATATGTTTGTTGCTTTCAATTTTTCCTCTAATCAAAAATAATAATAATTAACTAAGAATTATTATTAACTGGTCTTGAGCTCGTTATACTTACAAAAATATGTAAAATGAACAGACCGTAAAACCAACAACAAAATAAAAAAAAAATTATAAATTAACCGACGACACCATGCACTAGTAAATTTAAATATACACATATATACATACATAAAACATGTTTAAATTTAAAAATAAAAAACCACTTAATAACATGCATACAAACATTATTATATTGAAATATCGATGGTGCTAATCATACATCGAAGACATATTTTCATTTTAATTTTTTCATTTAGTCAAAAAAAACATGTTATTAATAATTGGTGCGATATGTACCTACCAGGACGTTAAGGCCGAGCTTCTCCACCAATTTGTGGTATGCTGCTTCTAATTTTTCCTACAAGTTGGAGGGACTTACAGCTTTTTGCCGATTCCGAACGGCATCTGCAGATGCTGAGAAGCCTTCCGTGGCAGAAATACACTCGGAGAGTTCGCCAAAACACTGCCGGGGGTGACCAGGTTTTGAAAAAACTTTTTCAAACCACTTTTGATGTTACCTGTACCAGGGCGCGAACCTTAGCCCTTCGGTGTGGTAGGCCAGGAAACACTACCGCCACATTACCGCGGCCGCCAAAACCAAAATTTACAATCAAGCCCTAATTCCCCCCTTATTTGCCGGTAAAACGAATGTTGTTACCACACTAGAATTAGGGGGTAATTGTCAAGATTTATTCTTCTAAGCTGACATTATTGTTGGTGTTAACGCTGGTTCCCTGGGAAACGAATTTATTTAATATTTCAAACTTATGGCTGCGTGGCGTGGGTGCCAAGGCACGAATGCACTGACTCTTTGCTCTATGCCAGAAGGTACTTTTCGCTTCTTTCTCCAATTTGGAGTAAACAGAGCCTAACGGCGCGGTTATTTGTGCCAATGATGTCAATGTCATCGACATACTCCAGGAATTGCATGCTCTTCTAATAGTTGGTTCCTGAGCAGTGCAGTTCTGCGGCTTGTTTTATTTTCTCCAGGATTAAATTAATGAAATCGCACACTTCTTATGGATTGGGGAGAGAACACATAGCATTCAAGCGACCATATTCTACATAGAAGCAGATGCATGCGCTTTACCAGCTCCCTCGCAGGCGTGCTTGAATAGCTCAGCAGGCAAACTATTAGGGCCCGCTCCTTCATTGTTTTTCAATCGAGATATTGTTGTTCGCACCTCGTCTCACCACACGACTATGGGCCGGTTTCTCAAGTAAACTTTAAAATTTATCTGAGAGGTAAACAAAACAAAAATATTTTTATCGGGCAGATAAATTTTAAATTTTACTTGAGAAAACGGCCCATAGTCGGGTTGGTCAACATCAATCATCTTGGATTTTGGGGTCGGGTTCGACATTTTCTCTGCGTTCCTGCTCGAATTCTCCATTCAATAGGACAGAGAAATGCTCTCTCCACAATCTTAACACTATCTGAGCATCAATTCGGAACATTTTCGGACGCTATTCCTGTAGGCTAGGATCTCAAGCTCTTCCCACTCGCGCTTTTATGCCTCTTCGAGATGTGCTCTGAAATTTATAAGGATTTTTTATGGTAGGGCAGCACACTACCTATATACCACTGTGGCCACTACCCAATACATTCTTAATATAAAAATAAAAAATAAAAAATAACTTTTTCAAATCTTAAGTAATCAAAACCACTATTTTTGATTATTATTTTAATTAATTGGAAAATAATGATTAAAAATTGAAAGTAATGGGAATCAATCATTAAATGGATTCTCAAGAAATTAACTAATCAACCCGGTAATCATTACGATTAGTAATCATTATTTATATGTTCATATTTTATCCACAGAAACAAAAAATCTTAATATACAAATGCAATTACAATTAATCATTGAACCCATCTTTTTTTATGCATATACCATCTGCATATTTAGTTAGTTAAATTAACATCCCTAACACATTCAATCACACATCAACACGAACCACCCAAGCACCACCACCAGCTTTCACATGCAATCAACCACAAACAAACATTCTTGAGTGCATAAAATTTGTTTAAGATTTTGTTTGTGAAGTTTTTTTCTTTAAATTCCAGTTGGTTTCTGTTGATTTTTGTATTTTTGTTGTTGAAGAATTCAAGAACGTTTCGCGAAATTGCATAGAATGCAAAAAATAATTTATTTTGCTTGTAATATTAACTCATGTGCTTAAAAAGGATGGCTTTTTATTATGAAATAACCACAAGTGTACGAGGTGTGTTCAAAAAGTATCGCGAATTTTGAATTTTCGCGGTTACGTATATTCGAATTTCGAATTTTTTGTGGCGTTATGTTGGTACTCATGTCTCTCACTTATGCCGACAAGCTCGGCCATTTTGAATGTTCAGTTAATTGTTGACAGCTGCTTTGCTTGCACGTGTTTTGGATCGTCTTCGATTTTTACGCGAAATTCGTACCAAAATTGCTCAATTGTGACCAAAAACAGCATCGCATGAACATTGCTAATGAGATGTTAAACTCTGTCCGCGACGACCCAAATTTGCTCCAGAGGGTCATAACTGGTGACGAATCGTGGGTTTATGGTTATGACGTGGAAACCAAAGCTCAATCATCTCAATGGAAACTGCCGCACGAACCAAGACCGAAAAAAGCGCGCCAAGTTCGGTCGAATGTGAAAGTTTTGCTGACAGTTTTCTTCGATTGCAGGGGCGTGGTACATCATGAGTTCTTGCCACAGGGAAGAACGGTCAATAAGGAATATTACCTGCAAGTTATGCGCAATTTGCGCGAAGCAATCCGCCAGAAACGCCCGGATTTGTGGAAGAACAAAAATTGGCTTTTGCACCACGATAACGCCCCTGCTCACGCATCGTTGCTTGTGCGCGACTTTTTGGCCAAAAACAACACACTAATGATGCCGCAGCCACCGTATTCCCCAGATCTGGCCCCCTGTGACTTTTTCTTGTTCCCTAAACTGAAGAGGCCCATGAAAGGACGACGTTACGCTTCTCTTGACGAGATAAAGACGGCATCGAAGGAGGAGCTGAACAAGATACAAAAAAATGATTTTTTGAAGTGCTTCGAAGATTGGAAAAACCGTTGGCACAAGTGTATAATATCTCATGGGGATTACTTTGAAGGGGACAAAATAGATATTCATGAATAAATAAATAATTTTTGAAAAAACACAAAATTCGCGATACTTTTTGAACACACCTCGTATGATGCCTAAGGAGCAAACAATTATTGCCTATTTTTGTATAGAGTTTTGCATTAGATATTTTGACTTGCGGCACATTACATGTTATATATTTAGCTTGCTCAAAACATATTGCAAAAGTGCTTTTGTTAATGACACACATATACTTTTATTAGTTGTTAAATTAACCCTTTGACTGTCTTCAGTTTACCCTTCAGTACGAAATCAATGCTTCATTTTACGCGAAGTAATACAGAATCACATGCTCTCACGTTTTAGAGACAACATTTTGCGGAGAATCTCAAATCATAAATCTATGGAATCATACGCAGCTAAGTGTTGCAACAACGAACTTAAAGCAGCCCTTAAGGTCCTTTATTCCTCTAGCCGATAACGACCCAAGCTACTGTCTTCTACAACCGATTTGCATTACAAATGCCTACGGTGGAATTTCCTCTCTTCATTCCAGACACCGATATCGGTATGGAACATGGTTGCCAGTATTTTTTTAAAACATGTCCCCAAATAAGTCGCCAACAAAATTTCAACGCTCATGTTTAATTCCAGAAATGATAAATCTTTGGATTCAGGTCGATTTTGATTTAAACACATTTTTGGAGAAAACATCTAAATTTTCTTAAAATTTTTCAAAATTGTTGGCAACCGTTTATCAATTTCTTTGCAAAAGGGTTTTAATATGTTCCAAAGCTTTCCTCTCAAGGACAGTTTCATCACTTTTGGAAATCTTTAACGACTAACTTTTCTGTTTATAATAAAGTATGCTAAAATTTGCTTCCTCAGCAAGACAGTACGCTGAGTCATTGTCAACATTTTTCGTCAAGGAATTTGTATCCCTCGTGTTGATAAAAGTGGGTTTCATCACTCGTTGACATAGTCGCCAGAAAATTGGCGCCAATACCCAACCTTAACATGTATGCCTACGTACATATCGTATGTATTAATTTTCTTAACATACGATAGGAGTAAGGATCCTACGATTGATCTGGTCCAAACTCTCGTTTGCTTTCTACTACATTTTCTCGTAAGATGTATTGGCGAGGTGTAGATAAAGAATAAAAACAGAGTTAAAATTATGCTTAGAAATTTACTCAAGCTTCATAATATTTGGATAAAAGCCAAAAAAGTCGCCATCGCCAATTTTCATAATTTGGTCGCCAAAGTTTGTAAAAAGTCGCCAATACTGGCAAGCCTGGTATGGAAAAATGCAGTTGTAAGACGTACTCAAACTAGCACTTTGTTAAATCTAAATTGCATTATGATCAATGTTCTTGCGGGATTTTTGAAATAAAGTAAATTTTTGCAATTTCGTACAATGTTTCCAGTTTTTTTTTACTGGCATTTAACAAAAATATTTTTCAATAAACTGTTTTGAAGTTTTTTCTAATATCGGCCAGTTTCTATATTTGAGCCTTAAAAGTGTTTTCGAACACCTGCTCTATCTTCAATAATTACTGAGATATCTTATTCGAGGGCAAGTTCCGTAAAAACAACGATGTTAGTGTTCCCTGTTTCAGCCTCATCTTGTAATCGGTTCAAAACAAATTTTCCGAATATTCATGACATGCCGAAATGCAGTGCCACCAAAACAGCAAACAGTCAAAGGGTTAAACAATTAAAGCTTAGTCACACAAAATAAGCAAAAAAAAACACACCCGATATCATACCTACACCCAAATTTATAAAAATAAAAACGGTTTATAACGTATTGAGGTAAATACATTTCAAGCAAACTTCTCATAATTGGAAACTTAATAAACCGATTTAATTTTTTATGACTTTGGATGTAAATAGTTAAGGGAATGAAAGTATGCTATTTAACAGTTTTCAAAGTAGTTAATTCTATGCTTTTAGGGCAGTAAATTTGTTGCCCTTGCCGATTATACGGCAATGGGTCATTCGGAGGTCTCGATGCGTGAAGGTGGGACAGTTGAATTGTTAAAAGTTGGATGTGCTGGATGGTGGTTTGTGCGTGATTTAGGTAATTTCATTGTATATGTAAATACGTATATATGTACCTATATTTTGTATATTTACATAAACATTTCCTTTAATTGAGAATGCTATATAATACATATATAGTTAGATCTAAATAGTAAATAGAGCTGTATGTAAGCTTACCACTTTCAAAAAATGCAAAATTAGCACTATAGACTATAATTAAATACGTATATAATTACTCAAAGCATCCTTTTAAACCACTTATACTAATTCAATGTTTTTCTTCCACAACATATTTCCATATACCTGCTATGTTGCTCAACTTTTCATAAACCACAGAAACCAATACAGAGGGTTGGACACCAGCGGCATATTTGGAACCGCTCAATCGAAAATCTTCTCGAAGCTCGAGCCGCAATCAGGAACGAATAAATTTAGTAAAATATGTGGAGTAAGAAAGAAAGGTAGAGAGAAAATTGTAGACATGGAGCAAGTGTGGGCCTTCTTTTTACTAAAATTTTTGAAAAAATTTAAAACTATTGAAAATTATATACAAATATATATTATTAAGATTTAACATAAACAGGAAATCAAATGATATTAAACCAAAAAAACTCTTAAAAAACACTTTGCTACAAATCTTTTCGCTATTGATTAAACAAACCCTCTAAAACTCAAAAAAATATACATACATATATTTAAAATTTAAAAAGAACATAAAATATTTAAAATCAAAAATAATTACAGATCAAATTTACTGCAAAAGCTTCAAAAATGTCTAAAAAGTAAACATAATATTAATGCTAGTACTTACATAATTAAGTTAAAGTCTAGGCATATTTTAAGATATCAGCAAGTGTTTTACTATTTTGAAATATTTTTGAAAAAATAATAAGCGGATTTTCACGTAAGATTCAAAATACACATAGTACATTTTTTGCAGGTTTGCTGTATTGTTACGCAATTGAAAATATATTGTTTTCTATATCTAGTCTTAGTGCATATGTTGTAATAATGTATACATATTTTAATTTAGTACACTGAAAGAAATGCAGTTGTTAGTTGCAAAAATAATTTTTTATTTGGCTAATAAGTTAGAAGTTATCACACCATTTACATATTAAGTTAAATAAGAAATAAATTGGTAGAAGTGTTAAAAAATGTTATTAATTTAAAACTTCAAAAATATAAATTACATAATAAAAAACGAAAATTAAAAATGTATTGTTTTATTTTATTTACAGTTTTTGTTCAACATAACAAAAAAGCTCTTCGAGGGTTTTGGGGAATGTTGCCGAAAGAAGTAACTTCACTGTTGTTACCAAGTTTTATTGGGAACTTGATCATCCTTGGCATATGTCACGTACATATATATGAGCCTTCAAATAGGAAACGTTTTCTGCTGAAAACTCTTAAATTATCTGTATATATCATGGGATGCCCCATGCTCGACTTCACCCAAACTCGACTTGCTTACTTCGTTTTTTACTTTACAAATATTTTGGAAAGGTCTTTCAAGGCCCTGTTAATGTGACACAGCCAAATCCATATAAAACAGCTGATCCAACCAACCTTATGGAAATCAATGTAATCGAGTAATGGTGCCATACCATAACGCTAACGCCAATACCATACCTTAGCCAACCAATTGGTTTTTGGTTTTCTGGCATATCCATAACCTACAAATTGTTGAGCTGGCAATTTTACGAAATGTATGGAACTTTTGTGTTTCGTTTTCGATGCATTTAGATTTAATGATTTAATTAAATGAATCAAATTTTTTTTCATTTTCTTACTTTAAATAAAATTGCCATCTTTTTTTATCTTGTTGTTGTTGTTAACAGTGCATCTTTTTTTTATCGATATGGTTAACTATATGGTATGGTTATGACTATGGATTAATGGATAAGGAAGTTTGTCTGCAGCTTCAAACTTCAAGTTTTTTCAGCTGTTTGTTAGGTTGTATAGTAAATAAACCAAATAAAATTAAAATAAAACAAATAAATTCTAAATTACAAAATATTTTTTGTACATATCATATACAAGGTACATATGTACTCGTTATATTTTCACAATGCCGGGATTTTCGGAATTTGTGTTATTGACATTTTTTTGTGTGTTGATGTGCAATATGTTTCAACATTTTTATGTTATTTGTTGACAGGCATGTACCCAAGGGAGGCTGTCCGGTGCATTTGTAGATCAACCACAGTTAGTTCTTGTTTTTTCTTTAACGAAAATTAGGTTGACTCTACGCAAATTGTGTTGAAATTGAACAATTTGAAAACCCCATCACGTCGGAAAATTTGACTGACTTAGTGCTCACTGTGCAGATACTGATGGCGGCATTGAGCAGTGAACTGCACTGTTAAGTTTTGAATAGCAGTGTAGATTTCAACAAGAGGCGTCAATTCGTTGTTGCGAGCAGAATTTCTCGTTCGAAGTCGTTGAGCTGACGGCCAACGACAGGAGTTCGATCAAATTTCTTTTGTTCAATTTTTATAATCTTTAGATTTCGTCTCTGCGATTCACCGATAGTAGATTCTCTCGTCCAAATCCGAGAAACTTTAGATAAGTTTTTTGGGAAAATTTTCGATCTTTTGACACTAAACCCCGAACTCCAAATGACATCACGACAAACAAACCGTGCGAATCCACAAACAATATCGAGTGAAGCGTATTTCAGAGTCGCAATATTTCTCCTTTGTACTGATTCCTCATTATAGAATTTGACAAAAAAATTTCTTGAGGACATTTTCCCGAGCTTCCAACTTCTTCGGTGGATGATTTGAACAAGTGAGCTCATGCGAAAATATCATCGATTGATCTTTCAACTGAGGTTTCAAAACTTTTACTGAGTACTGTGATGGGACGTATTTTTGCACTACAAAACTGCTTCGTACCACTTTAGCTACACTTCCAGTCACGACTTGTAGTGTGAAAAGAAAGTTTTCTACTTTGAAAAGAATAAAAATCTTACCTCGAAGCAGTGTGGCCAGGTGTTATAAAAAAAAGAGGCTAAATCGGCAAAAAAAAATGTTAGAAAAGGATAAAATTAAGAAAAAAAGAAGCTAAAAAAGTCAGGAGTTTTTTTATGATATACGAGGTGTGCTCAAAAAGTATCGCGAATTTTGTGTTTCTTCAAAAATTATTTATTTATTCATGAATATCTATTTTGTCCCCTTCAAAGTAATCCCCATGAGATATTATACATTTGTGCCAACGGTTTTTCCAATCTTCGAAGCACTTCAAAAAATCATTTTTTTGTATCTTGTTCAGCTCCTCCTTCGATGCCGTCTTTATCTCGTCAAGAGAAGCGTAACGTCGTCCTTTAATGGGCATCTTCAGTTTAGGGAACAAGAAAAAGTCACAGGGGGCCAGATCTGGGAAATACGGTGGCTGCGGCATCATTAGTGTGTTGTTTTTGGCCAAAAAGTCGCGCACAGGCAACGATGCGTGAGCAGGGGCGTTGTCGTGGTGCAAAAGCCAATTTTTGTTCTTCTTTGCACATCTTCTCGGCCTTCTGAGAACATTTTGTACCACCGATAAACGTTGCTTCGGTCCAAGGTAGCTTCTCCGTATGCCACAGTCAACATTCGGAATGCATCCGCGCACTTAACTTCGTTTTTCACACAAAATTTGATACAGGTTCTTTGATCCATTTTTTTGAATAGGTAAAAATCGAAGACGATCCAAAACACGTGCAAGCAAAGCAGCTGTCAACAATTAACTGAACATTCAAAATGGCCGAGCTTGTCGGCATAAGTGAGAGACATGAGTACCAACATAACGCCACCAAAAATTCGAAATTCGAATATATGTAACCAGCGAAAATTCAATAATTCGCGATACGTTTTGAACACACCTCGTACATTTTAAATTTTTTTTTTAGTTTAAACTATTTGTATATAAAGCTGTATACATAACTTAAAAGAACTATTCTTGTTTCAACACATATCAGGCACATTTTCCTTGACTAGGAATTTTTTCAAAGAAACACGTAGGGTAAGGTGGGGTACCTGTGACACCTTTTTTGCAAACTCATATTTCTGGTATAGTGTCAGAGCAGAACCTAGATTTTAATAATTGCTCCCAACTGTTGATTATTTATCTCAATATTCCAGTATCGCATGCCATTAAAAATCAATGTAAATACCTTTTTTAGGAACTTTTTAAAAAAAAAGCCAATTTGTCAAATGTTCCCCTAATGGGGGCACCTTTGACTTGTAAAGGGACACTTTTGACTGTAACCTTTTTAGCTACATTTTACCTATGCAATCATTAAATAAAAAATCAGACATGTTTTCACAAACCAAAATAAAAGTATTTATTTCAACATCACGTATTTTTTATTGTAAATCTATCTCGTTTTTCCGGACACTCACTTTTCCGGACTTCCCAGTAATGCGGACACCTGCACACTCTGGACATTTTTCATATTTTTCCTCTATAATTCGGACAGAAAAAACTCTAGCATGTTTTGTTTTCAAATTAACTGTCCGCTTTTACATCAAGTAGGCTTTGATTTTTAAATGCATGTATGTATGCACATATGTACACACATATGTATAGTTAATTCAGTCTGTGTAGTGAATTTTTGTGTGCACGTCGTATTTATTATTGGCAAGCTGTGGTTACAGTTTATAATCACCCTTATTATGGTTGTCAATACTTTTATAAAATGAGGTGACGTTCTCTAATCGGTATCGGCATTGTCAATTTCGATAGCTATTGACCATCGTCACGCTTTTTCGGTATCGGTTAAGGTAAATGTGATACTATGTTGACATGAATTGACACAAAATCTGCCAACAAACTTTTTTGCGACGACAAGCGTGTCAACAAAAAACGCGGGAGTAATAATTGGTAAAATTTTGTGTTTTAATGTAACCGTGGTGTGTTCATTTGCAAATAAATTTTAGAAAATTGTTAAAATAACCAACGCAAATCGATTGGCCAAAATGGTTTCAGAACTGGAAAAGAATCCGACGATTGCCAAAGGATTCAAAAGGGGGACAGTTCCACCCAACTTTAAAGGGCAATGGCAAGGTATAGCCACAAAAATAAACGCTCTGGGACCACCGCTAAGGGATGGTGAAGAATGGCAAAAGGTAAAAAATTGCTCTTTTTATTCAGAATATGTATTTTACTAAAATGCCGACATCTTATTTATTTTGAAGGTTTGGAGGGATATCAAATGTAAAGTAAAGAGAAAGCTCGTCCACAACAACTCGGAGATCAACTCAACTGGAGGGGGAACATTCCAACAAATAATGCTAAGCCCATTGGAAGAACAGGTTGCAAATTTGCTTCAATTTGGCAAGGTAACCCACAAGGCATTCCAGAGCGTGGTACTGTCCATCAAGTTACCATTACAAATGTTGAAGTGTTGACAGCTAAAACTCCTCCAATTCCGCCAGAAGACCTGGATGTTACAATGGACGAGCAGATGTACGAGGTAATTTGCCTTAACACCACAGCTGATACACACGAACATAGGGTACCTTCAGTGGATAATACTGCTGATGAGTTAACTGGTGGGCAGAATGATGCCTGTGTTGCGTCTACAAGCAGAAAAGGCCGTAACCGTGATCGGAACAAGAAAGAAAGATTGCTAGAAAGCCATAGCCAAATGAAAGAGCGTATGCTGAAACAAGTGTCGAGTTCCTTGGCGGGCATAGAAAACAAACTCGATTATGTGGAGAGCTCTCAGGTTGGCACATCAGCAATTTTACAAAAACTGGTCGGCACAGAAAAGAAAAAACTGAAAATAATGGAGAGGCAGCAAGACAGAAAGGAGGCACTATATAAAACAGAAATGATAAAAAAATTAAAATGGAGATAAAAGAAGCAGAGCTTGATATAATTAAAATAAGAAAGAGTAAACCGCCAGTCCATTAGAAATGAAAAGAAGCAGTCTAAAACCAGATTACTTTATGTACTTGACACTAACAACATGACTCCTGTTCAAATATCGTTAATGTCAGGTACATTTAACAAGCTGGGTTTCTAATGTTTGCTTTCATTTTTGATGTGTTGATGGGGTGCTGTATTTTCTTATATTTTTAACAAAAAGGTACAAACTTTAATAAAAACGCTTAAACATGGTATTTACATAAAACTTGCTTTTATTTCTTGTCGTATTTCCGAAGCTTCAATGTTATGTAGGTTGTCGGACATATCAACTTCAAACATATCGGTGCCTGATGATGCATTTTCGGTGTCGGATTGCGCATCATTACTTGATGCCTCTATATTATATTTAATGCAAACGTTATGCAAGGCAGCACAAACGTTTGCAATTTGTGTTGCTTTTTTAGGCTTATAATGTAGCTGACGAGCTCCAAGTAAGCAACGAAATCGGTTTTTCAAAACTCCAATGGTTCTTTCAATAATGTTTCTCGTTTTGGCATGTTTGGTGTTATAAACGGCCTCAGCGCTCCCTTCTGTCACTGATCTATAAGGCGTCATCAAATATGGCTCCAAAGGATAGCCTGCATCACCTGTAACTACTTTTTATTTTTTTGTTTACTAAAATTCAAATGTCATGTCTACTGTAGTAATAGGATATTTCCCTGTAAAATCATTACGTCTACTCCGGGGATTGTTATCAGGCTCTTCTAGCAGAAGTTCTAAGAAGCTGGGTTTCTTCTACATTGTATACCTTAATTTAATTTTTGAAACCTTATGCAACCTATATTTTGCTCGGCGCTCAACTGTTACTGGGAAGCACGAGCAAATACAGAATTTTTATTCAAATAACACTCTTTCCCTTTCACTCTTCTTCCGTCCCTCTCTTACTCACGCTTTTCCTTTTAATTTGTTCTCCTCCTGCCTAAAAAAAGAGAATCATGAGATGAGCCTGCATATCGAGCATCAAAATATCTTATCCTCATTTTATGATCACAAATCTGAAATTAAAATCTGTTTAAAACTAATTAGACGACCAGCGGGTTAAGGGGCTTAGAATATATCCGCGGTAGGTATGCCTGTCGTAAAAGGCTACTAAAATCCAAATGGCAGTAGGAATATGCAACGGATTTCAAGGTCTTGACTTTGTGACATTTGCTTGTAGTGCTTGCGTGTCACAGTGCTGGCAGCATTGTGGCCCCACATACAAGCAAGTGTGGCACGGTAAAGACTATGCCAATATGCATATTCCTTTTGCTAATTCCTGCCTCGGGTTGTGCGCTGGGTTTGAGACCCGCAACGTAAAAGAAGTCCCCAATGAAAGTCAACAGCTTTGTTGGCAGGTTAAAACCGTTCTGACGGCTAATGCCATTTAAGTAAGTAAGTAATTAGACCAATGCAAAATGTATACTTACAACGGTTGCATTCAAGCTGAAGTATCCTTTTCTATTAAAATAAAGCTTTTGTTCTGCCTTATTCGGACATTTCGCTTCAGTTTTCTCCTCCTCCAAAACTGATGAAACTTATACAAATCACCTTCTCCATAACTTCAAAAGTTTCAGCCAATATTGATGAAACGGTGGGATGTGATAAGGCCAAATTAAAATCATTACCACCACTGAGTTGGTATGAACCTTGCGCCAGAAAACGCAATGTTGTTGCCAACTTAGTTTCGTTGGATATAAATGTTGAGCGTTTCCCTACTTTCATTGAAGGCTCTATTTGCCCCAGAATGTATTTAAATGCTGGTTTGCTTATTCGAAAATAATCCACGAATCTAAGATAAATTGACGCAACGATCACAGTCTAGCAAATAATCAAAAAATTCTTGTACTCACTTCGTATCTGGCAAATTAAAAATGTCGGACTTTTGTCGCATTTTCTTCCTATTGAGCCGCAAAATCTCCTTGCTCTCATCGCTTGAACTATCAGCCGAATCCGATAAAAAAACATTTTCAGCACAAATTCGAAATTTCAATTTAACAAATTGTAAACAATGACCAAAATGTAAAGATCGCGCTTTCTTCTGTAAAATTATCGATAACACGTCAACGTCAATACATTGTTTTAGTAAATACACATTTTGCCATGACGTGAGATGATATCGTTACGAAGTGATGTCGACAAAGAATTGACGTCGAAAGTAGCGTTGACAACCATAATAGGGGTGAATATTCTGCTGAATTGTTTGACAGAGCTATTCAGTGGGCAGAACAGATAAAAGAAAGTCAATCAAAAATGTTGCTTTTAAAATGTCTTAAAAACAAGGCTGAAAAGTTGCACTCGGAAAAGTCAGTTCAGAAAAAAATTCAAAATTTTTTCACTTCGTACACTAAATAATACATAAGCGTATATTTTTATTAATTATGTACATGTACGTAAGTTTACATTTACACATGAACATATGTAAAGGTATTTTTGGAAACGATATTAATTTCTTATTATTTATGTAATATGTACATATGTTTATGTACTTGAAACCTATATACAAAACATTTTAATAAAAGCTATTTAATGAATAAAGCTCAAATATGAATTTTACATATAATTGTGTCAATAATTGCACAGCTTTCTATATTCCGGACAAATCCAGTATTTCGGACATACCCCGGAACTATATGTGTCCGGAAAAACGAGATAGTACTGTACATATGTATATAAAAAAAGAGCCTAAAATGTGTGTTCGTTGGTAAGGGGTGTTTGAAGAGATGTGCCGACCGATCTTTTTGAAATTTATACATGAGATGCCCTTACCTATTGTGATTGTCGTAACGAAAGTTTGGTGAAAATCGACGCAAAAATGCATGTGGTGTGCGTTTTGCAATGAAGAGGTCTTTCATCATTTTTCCCAAGATGGCGGCGCATCTGTTTAAACGTTTCTGGACGTCACTCTGAAACCACTGCATAAAACACATCTCACTTTGCACCGTTGACTGAATTGTTATTAGATTGTAGCATCCTTAATTATTTAATGTTAACTAGTTATTTCTTAATGTATAATCTATCTTATATCTACTTTACTTAGCTGATGAGGTTTTCTCTGTAGCTGAGCAGTTTTAGATCTCGGCGATTAACAAACCAAAGCCTTTCAACGACTCGGCACTAACAAATAATCCGCGCGTTATAGGGATGCGGGATATGGTGGGTAATCCGTTGGGAATTATTATTATTAATTACTTAAGAAATAAATAAGCTAATTTTTAATTTGAGTACCTATAATAACGTAGCCAAATGTAAAGATTATTCCTAAAAAAGTTGAATTCCAATAATTTCTTTATCACACGAGAACAGTTATTTGCAGAAGTTTAGACTTTGTTCTGTAATATGTATAGATTACATGAGTAAATCTTTAAAAATATTTAATCTTAATTAACTTTATTGCTTTGTAAGTTATTTGTTTTCATTTTTCACGAACACAGGCTACCAAATTTTAACAAAAACACAAATTTTACGATTTCTTTTGTACTGCGGAATGACTTGCGAAGCAGTCACGGGCAGGCTAGTATGTATATAAAAAATAAGATTATAGTCATAAAAACCACATTTTGCCAATCGAAAACAGAGGTAATTTGACCAATGAATTTCACATAATTGGATTATTTAATGTAGTATTCTCCATTGTTTAATTATACAAGGTTTGTCAGCCATTGACGTTTTCGACAATTGGCGACTTGAAGCTCCCTTATTAGATGTCATCTGATTGGCATTCATCGCCTGTGTTGGGTCTTTTCAATAACGTTTGAAAATTGTACTAAAAACCCAAAATTTAAAAAAACCTCAAAATAATAAAAGCTACGATCTCTCAAGATGGACCAAATTACATAAATGTGGCAGCTTTCACTGGACAATGGATTTTTATACCCAGCGTGTGCTAGTACACAGGTTATCATAGTTTTGGTCATATAACGGTGGTTTGTAATGGTACAAAATAATGGAAATAGATATAGAGTTCCATATATCAAAGTTCTAAGAATAAACAGAGAAATCCATTAAGACATGTCCGTCCGTCCGTGGACACGATTACTTGAGTAAAAATTAAGATATTTGAATGAAATTTGGCACACAGGTTGCTTTCTGGCCAAGGTAGATTACTATTTAAAATGGGCGAAATCAAACCATAAACACGCCCCTTTTTTCGATATCGAACATTTCTAAAACGTTTAATATGAGATAATTCAATAATAAAAGCAGCTACAATAATGAAATTTGCCAGAATTATTTAGTTGGTTGTCCTATTGACGGTTTTACAAAATTGTTGGAAAATGGGGGTGGTACCGCCCACATTTGAGTAAACAAATTTTCGAACTTCGACTGCTAATAACTACAGAACCGTTTACGCTAGAATAACGACGTTTGGTAGGATGTTGGTTATGGTAAATATACCCATAGAAAATAAGTGATACTAGCTGGACCCGTGCGCTCCTTGCGCAAAAAAAAAACCAAAATGGTTTGAAACCTTTTGTTAGTCCAGGTCCAGGATTTTTCAAACCTTTTTCTCAAATTATAAAAAAAGATTTTCAGCTACACTTGTTGTGAGACCACAAAAAATGGTAATTCTATACGACAGCACGTAACTGCTAATATAGGTCCAAAAATCTCGGGAAAGGTATCAAACGACGCGTTTTGATCTCTGTATCAATAATCCGAAAGCGGAAATTAAATAATTTGTTTCAATGAAAAGTTATTAGTAAAAAACCCAAAAATTGCCCAGGTCTGATCCCAAATAGGGGACTTGATCCAAGGTATTTATGTGCACAACACCTTTCTGCGTAGGCTTCAAAAAAATAACCTTAGCCGTTCCAACACCGGCTACGCGGTCCACAATATTTCTGCACAGAACACATTTCTGCACTTTTCGGTACACCCTAATCTGTGATTACAACAACCACATGAAAATGACAGAAAAATTTCAACTTTAATTGTAAATATCTCTGAACAGACATAAAATATCGAATTTCCGTTTTCGGATTATTGATACTGTGACGGGAAAAAAAATATAAGAAACTTAGCATTGTATAAACTTTGATTGTTTTCCAGAAATTTTGGGGGAGCTTTGAAATTTATTAATTGAATAAAGACGTAATTTTTCCTATATAAAAATTGTAATAACTTTTATTCGATTGGCGATTTAAAGAAAGATCCTTGAAATCTGTAACAATTGGTGTCAGAAGTGACTTTGCTAAACGAATACAATTTGAAGATGGTTAAATTCGACGAGCTGAATATTCCACAGCTTAAAGCAGAATTGGAGCTGCGTGGTCTGTCAACATCTGGGAACAAGCTCGAGCTGCAGGCGCGGTTAAGGAAATCTGTAGAGGCCGAACGGTTACATGCAGACGCTTATAATTTTCACGTTTCAGATGGATCAACGAAACTGGAAAAGGCAGAAGGCGCAAGTGCTGCAGTTAGTACGAACTTCGACGATTTGCTAACAGCCATCCATTTGAGGTTATAATGAATGCAAATTTTTCAGATGGAATTGCTGAACCGGTGGCAGAAGCATGGTGAGACTTTACAGGATTTTGCGACAGAAGTTGAACGGTTAGCTCATTTAGCAAATGAGGATGCTTCCAGTGAGTTTATCGAGCGTATGAAAATTCAAGCATTCATGAATGGCATCCGTGATGTTGACACGAAGCGAGCAACTTACGCCATGCCGAAACCAACGTTTGCTGAGACTGTTGCACATGCATTGACTCAGGAGACAGCCACATTGTTGAGCAGACCCTCGTATCGTGCACATCGTGTAGATGTTGAGGAAAGCGATTTGCAAACAGTGTGTAATACACTTAAATCAATGCTACCAATGGCGGGGAATCAAAAGAAGTTTGAAGGTAATTGTTTTAAGTGCGGAAAAAAGGGACACATGGCACGGAACTGCTTTGTTGGAGCAAAACAGTCAACGAATCCTCAGCAAAACAAAGACAGCGCTGAACAAATTTCGTTAAACTAAATAGAACCAGCTGGAGGGGGTGCAAGCTGGTTCCCGTACCTGGATACCCCACTATCACAATTTCGCAAATCGGTAGAGAACCGAGTAACATAACTGTGAAAGGATGTATAGACGGAGTAGAACGTATGCTGACATTAGACACTGGGGCGTCGCATTCCATAATTAAGACCGCGTTAGCTATAAAGGAAGTTAAGCCACTTATTGGCGCAAAGCTGCGCACGGCAACTGGTGACGAAGCATTGTTAAAAGGCCAACTTAGTTGCGATGTGACCATTGGGAATATGGAAGTATCACATGATTTCATTGTGGCGGATATTGCTGACGAAGTTATAATTGGAGTCGATTTCTTAATGAACCATGGCATCCATCTTGATTTGAAGAACATGACGATGAAGTATAACAACATGGAAGTGACTCTTGGTTCCGGATACGATAGGTCACACAGAGTTCGAAAGGTACTTTTGGTGGATGGTCAGGAAACTCCACCTGAATCTGAAGCAGTTGTTTGGGCAAAAGTTAACGACGATTGCGGAGAAAACAATTTGTGGATGATCGAAGCTACACAAGATTCTAAACCGAACGTGTTAGTTGCGAAAACTTTAGCGAATTCAAGCCGCGATGGGCGTATTCCGGTAAGAGTTCTTAATCAATTTAAATCACCGATAAAACTTTTGAAAGGCGATTTGTTTGCAGAATTCCACGAGGTTGAGGCTGTAGTTAGTTGTGATGGGGTTTCCGAAAATGTGAGTGGTGAGATGAAGGATTAGACAAAAGGGCTAGAGTTGCAGGAAGTTATTAAAGCCGAAAAACTGATATGCAAATATTGTGGTATATTTGATAAGGAGGGAGAAAAACCAGGCAGAACAAACGTCGTAAAGCACCGGATTGACACCGGTGATGCAAGGCCCATTAGACAGCGACCACGAAGTATACCATTAGCCAAACGTGAGGTTGTTAGCCAAATAATTAATGATATGAGTGAGAGTGGTGTTATTGAATCATCAGCTAGTCCCTGGTGTTCACCAGTAGTACTCGTTAAAAAAAAGGACGGGAAGATGAGGTTCTGCGTAGACTATCGTAAACTCAATGACGTAACCAAGAAAGATAGTTATCCCTTGCCGAGAATTGATGATACACTGGATTCACTAAACGGGACAAAATGGTTTTCAACTCTTGATTTAAAGAGTGGCTATTGGCAAGTGGAGGTTGACGAAGCAGATAGGGAAAAGACAGCGTTTAGCGTAGGTGCGGGTTTGTGGCAATTCTCAGTAATGCCACTTTTGAAAGACTCATGGAGCATGTGCTTAAAGGGCTTCATTGGAGAACTTGTTTGATTTATCTTGACGATATCATCGTGCTTGGAAAAAGCTTTGATGAACATCTACAGAATTTGGATGAAGTCTTGCAAAGAATATCTTGTGCGGGATTAAAGCTGAATCCAGAGAAATGTTCGTTATTTAAGAAAGAAGTATAATATTTGGGGCATAAGGTAACGGAAAAAGGGGTTTCTACGGATGACGATAAAATCAAAGTGGTAAGAGAGTGGCCAAGACCGACCAATCTGCATGGGCTGCGTAGCTTCCTGGGATTGTGCACGTATTATCGTCGATTTGTCCAAGATTTTGCCAATGTAGCTAATAGCCTCCATGATCTTACTAAGAGAAATCGACGTTTTAAGTGGGAGGAGGATCAGGAGATAGCTTTTAAGACTTTGAAGGAACGATTATGTAGTGCACCATTGTTGGCATACCCCATTCCAGGAGAAAAGTTCGTACTAGACACTGATGCAAGTGGATACGGCATTGGAGGAGTCCTATCGCAAGTGAAAGATGGAAAAGAAAGAGTGGTTGCATACTATAGCAGAACTATAGGGAAACCCGAGAGAAATTATTGTGTTACGCGCAGAGAATTACTGGTCTTGGTGGAATGCATTAAACATTTTCACAAGTATCTTTATGGGCAACGTTTTCATGTACGGACCGATCAGCATTAAAATGGTTACTTCAGTTTAAAAATCCCGAAGGACAGTTGGCGAGATGGCTTGAGAGATTACAAAATTATAATTTTTCCATAGAACATCGTTCGGGAAGCTCACATGGTAATGCAGATGCATTATCGCGTCGACCCTGCAATCTAGAATGTAAACATTGTTCGAAAGCCGAAATCAAAGAAGACGTTATTGATGTCCGTTTAATGACTATTCAGTCAGCTGAAGAATGGAGTGATATAAATTTACGTAGATCCCAACAAGAAGACGCTGATTTGCCCTTGTTGATGAAAGGTATGGACATTAACCAGCGACCGACCAAAGAACAGATTTTATCTGAAAGTTCCATTGCCAAATCATATTGGGCTCAGTGGAAGAGTCTGAGGATGGTATCTGGGTGCCTCTATCGGATATGGGAAAGCGGGGATGGTCAAAGCACTAGATCTTTAATTATTGTACCAAAAGTGCGGATACCAGAAGTTCTGAAGGAATTGCACGATGGGCCAAGTGGAGGGCACATGGGCATAGCCAAAACATTAGAGAAAATAAAGCAGAGATTTTACTGGGTTGGTTGTCGTCAATCCGTCGCTGAATGGATCGGTAATTGCAGTGATTGTATGGCAGCTAAGGGACCAAAGTATAGAAGTCGTGGGCAGATGAAACAATTTAATTCAGGAGCTCCTTTTGAGCGTATCGCAATGGATGTAGCAGGACCATTTCCAACCAGCAGCTCAGGTAATAAGTATGTGCTTGTCGTTATGGACTATTTTAGCAAATGGCCGGAGGTTTACCCCATTCCAAATCAGGAAGCCACGACAGTAGCGGGAGTCTTTATAAAAAGTTGGGTGTCGAGGTTTGGGGTGCCTTTACAGGTGCATTCTGATCAAGGCAGAAATTTTGAGTCGGCTTTATTTAAGGAAGTGTGTGATACGCTTGGTATTCGGAAAACTCGGACTACTGCCCTCCATCCTCAATCCGACGGCATGGTGGAAAGGTTTAACCGCACATTGGAAGAGCATTTGAGGAAAGTGGTAGGGAAAGAACAGAGGGATTGGGATGCTCACATTCCTTTGTTCCTAATGGCATATCGTTCTGCGGTACATGAGACCACGGGTCAGACTCCCGCCATGGTGATTTTCGGCAGTGATCTTCGTTTACCTTCCGATTTAAAATTTGGCTCAGGTGAGATTATGAGCAAAGGAAGCAACGATTATGCTAAAAAGCTGAGAGAGATTATGGACGAAGTCCACGACCAAGTGAGAAAACGAACAAAGATGAAAATGAAGGCGAGGTATGATCAAGCAATTAATTGTAAAGGATTTGTACAAGGTGACCAGGTGCTGTTATATAATCCACAGCGAAAGAAGGGTTTGTCACCGAAGCTACAGTCTAATTGGGAAGGCCCGTATGTGGTAGTTAAACAATTAAATGACGTTGTATACAGAATTAAAAAACTTGGTGGAACCCGGAACAAGATGAAAGTGGTTCATTTAGAAAGGTTGGCGGCATTTGGAGTAGCTAATGTGTCTGATCGAGGCGATCAGACTTAAGCGGAGAGTAATGTGACGGGAAAAAAAATATAAGAAACTTAGCATTGTATAAACTGTCATTGTTTTTCAGAAACTTTGGGGGAGTTTTGAAATTTATTAATTGAATAAAGACGTAATTTTTCCTATATAAAAATTGTAATAACTTTTATTCTATTGGCGATTTAAAGAACGATCCTTGAAATCTGTAACAATACAAAGTTTAAAACCCGTCGTTTGATACCTTTCCCGATATTTTTGGACCTATATTAGCAGTTACGTGCCGTCGTATAGAATTACCCAAAAAATTATGCAAATGTGCCCAAACAGCTATTTGAAATTCCACCACTTATATTACATTCACATTGAGCCATAAACTTGAGTTTATGACCCAGTGTGAACGCAGTCTTATTCACTTATTTTAGCAATGTTCAAGTGTAGATGGCGCGCTCGCCTTTAATTATTCTAGCACTGTTCAGTCTTACTATTCAACTGTAGATGTCGCGAGGCATATGAATGTCACAGTCACAATAGCGTTGCAGTACAAATTGATTTTTTTGTGCATTCACAATCGTTTATTTTAAAGAATTTATTTTTATAAAATACGCTTAAACAAAAGCACTCCGCTAATTAAAACATGGTTTCGCATGTACAGCTAACCCCCACCTTTAAAATGATACCTTATTTATTAATATTGGTTCCAAATGAGAGCAGAAAATTAGGAAATAACACAAAAAGACCTTACAGAAATAATATACATATATGATGATAAGTCAAATTCGACTGTTAATAACTTCATAACCGTGTAAGATAGACTTACGAAACAACTTATACATATATGGACGAACGGTCGAGGGGTGGGTTAATGAAACCATCTAGTGGATTTTTGCACACCATTAAAAGGCTGGAAATGGTGTTTCAACCCTTTAATGGTGATCAATTGATAAAGCACCACAACAAGATGCGAAAGTTCAGCTCCTATAAATCGCCGCTTCCGAAACCGTAATGAATGCAAAATTTATTGAAGTCTCTTCTTCTTTAAATGGTCATCTAACCGCCCGGGCGATTTTGACCGTCCAACATAGCTCGCCACCGAGGGTTCGCAAATCGGTCTCCACTTGGTCCTTCCATCGGAGTGGTGGTCTCCCTCTTCCTCTGCTTCCACCGGCGGGTGCCGAAAAAAAAACCTCCTGGGCTGGAGCATCTTCGCACTAGTTACGTGGCCTAGCCGGCGAAGCCGCTGTGTTTTAATTCGCTGAACTATGTCGGCGTCTGCGTAAAGTTCATACAGCTCATCATTAAATCTTCTTCGGTACTCGCCGTCGCCAACGCGTAGAGGTCCACAAATCTTCCGAAGAACCTTTCTCTCGAATACTCCCAGAGCCACCTCATCAGATGTTGTTAGTGTCCACGCTTCTGCACCATATAGCAGGACGGGTGCGATGAGTGACTTATAGAGTGCTATTTTCATTTGCCGAGAGAGGGCTTCAGTTTTCAATTGCCTACTCAGTCCGAAGTAGCATTTGTTTGCAAGAGTACTTCTTCGTCGGATTTCTAGGCTAACATTATTGTTGGTGTTAAAGCTGGTTCCCAGGTAAACGAAGTCCTTTACTATTTCGAAATTATTGCTGCCAACAGTGGCTTGGTTGCCAAGGCGCGAATGCGCTGACTCTTTGCATGATGACAGAAGGTACTTCGTTTTGCCCTCGTTCACCACCAAACCCATTTTCTCAGCTTCTTTTTCTAATTTGGAGTAAGCAGAAGTTACGGCGCGGTTGTTAAGGCCAATGATATCAATATCGTCAGCATATGCCAACAGTTGCACGCTTTTATAAAATATTGTTCGAGCGCGGTTAAGTTCTGCAGCTTGTATTATTTTCTCCAGCATTAAATTAAAGAAATCGCACGATAGGGGGTCACCTTGTCTGAAACCTCGTTTAGTTTCGAACGTCTCGGAGAGGTGCTTCCGTATAAGTTTTTCATAGCCGTATAAGTTTTGCAGGGAAACCAAATTCAGACATAGCGGCATATAGGCAGCTCCTTTTCGTGCTATCGAAAGCGGCTTTAAAATCAACAAAGAGATGATGTGTGTCGATTCTTTTTTCACGGGTTTTTTCCGAGATTTGGCGTATTGTAAAAATCTTGTCGATGGTAGATTTACCAGGTCTGAAGCCACACTGATAAGGTCCAATCAGTCTGTTCATATCAGGCTTCAGTCGTTCGCGTGAAGTCACTGGGCTTAATAAGTGGACTAGGCCGACTGGGGAAACCACGTAAAAAAGCTCGCCAAAAGCTTTACCTCAGGAGGTGTGGAAATGCGTATATTGCAAAATTTGGAACCCTTCTCACGAATTCCTATGAAAACTCGTCAAAATTCGTATAATTTAAGATATCTGACAAACTTTTACTGTACAGAAGCAAGTTTACAGGAAAACACAAACATTTTTCTAGTAAGTTGAATTTTAAGACCATTTGTCATTCAAGAATCTTTAACGGCAATTGAGGCATTTTATTTCCTATAATTTAATAAAGCATGTCTTTTAAAATGTGATACTTCTTGAAAATATATTTGCAGTTAAAAATTACATTCCGGAGTTTTCTACCACTTTTATCCCAAAGGGGAACTATGTTTCCCTTTTCTGTACAATTCGTAAATGCAACTATGCTAGGTAACAGTTAGGGAGCTTCAAGTCTGGTCTGTCAAAGACTGACAAACCATGTATAATTAAACAATGGTATTGGTAAGTTTACATCAAATAAATATTTTGTGCGGTATCGAGGTGTGCTAGCTGGATTAGTTGGCTTTGGAAGTTTTAGTTCAATTTCACATCTTTAAGCTAACGCGATGTCTTCTACGTCTGGTCTTATAAAAACCCAGTTTAATGTTGACGACCTTCGTAAATAGTTTATGTTGAAATCGTTATTTTTAAACTTTTCTGCTATTGCACCAAGAACATAATCTCCTATATTTAAAGTATCTTCTTCGGTTCATTTCCATTTTGATAAGTCACTATCTTCTATGTCTTAATTTCCTTCGTCGTCAGAAAGGGGACCGATGGAAATAATAGATTCACTATAGGAAATGTTATCTTCACTTTCTTCAGTCATTTCAGGTTCTGTTAAGTCGATTTTTGTGGACTTTTTCTTTGATAGAGCTCGTTTATGTTTAGATGAAAGCACAATAGTTCGCTTAATTTTTATAGTTCTTGGTTTTTTGTTATATTCCTCCACTTTTCGTTTCTCAGCTGAACTAGTTATGATCCGGGATGTTGCACTTCTGGTCGTTTTCTTAGAGGCACACAAACGTTTAATTGGACGTATTATTTCAGGTGTACGGTTTTGTACTACATTGCTTTGTAGGATTTCTTGTATATTCATATACTATAGAAAAATCACTACAAACTAATTAGTTTTATAATATTTTCTTCTTGAGTCTTCGTAGAAAGTTTGGGTATTTCTCATAGCGATGAGATCACGGTAATTTCAAAATTAGTGCAAGATTTCGATAACCGTTTTAACGAACATCTAATATTAAGCAGCGAGCTAAGCATTTTAATTTTTAATCTGTTCCTTAATTTAGTTTTTAAAATGTGTATGGTACTAAAAATTCTTTCAACCTCCGCATTACTGAAAGGTAATACCAAAAAGTTAAATACGAATTCGACCAGTTCAAAAAAAGAGGCTCGTTTACTGAATTTTTATTTTCTCGGACTTCCGCCCAAAATTCAATGGTAGAGGTCACACTTGTCCACTTTACGGTTATTAGCTTTCGCCATTGCAACCCAATCAATGCTACTTGACTTGGAGAATACCTAGACTTTTCTTTTTTAAAGTGAGAAAATACATCTGGCTTGGTAACTTTCAAAGAATTATCAACTAAAAAAAATGTATCTTTTGTTAAGAGTTCATGTTATCAGGTAGGTGATGTCGCAATTGGATTATCAACTCCATTAAAAATAGTTGGCAATTTTTACGAATAATTTTCTGTATTTCGTCATAAATACTACCTTTATTCAACTCGAAGTTGTATGAAAAATATGGTGTTGGGACCAGAAAAGGTTTGGAGTAAAAAAAGGCTAGAAAAAAGCCATGAAGCTTAAACCAAAAATATGAGGCTAGACAAAAAAAAAGGCTAAATCTAGCCTCGAAAAGGCTAACCTGGTCACACTGCCTCGAAGTGTAATGCGGTTGCTATGATTTTCATTCACTGGGATATTTCTATTGAACCAGATGAAGTGCTAGACATTGTTTTGGAAAAAAAAAACAATCCAAACCAAAAGATTACTTCTATTACTCAATGCTTTAGTAGCAAACATGTTGTACAACCTAGGCGCGACAGAGATGATTTTAACCTCGAAGTCGGAGTACAGTATATTTGGCTCGATTTTTACACAGTCTCAGAAATCTACATTTTTTCCACATCTATATATCCACAAGCTATATATTCTGAAAGAGGAGCTAAAACTGCATCACCCACATGTTTTACTTTTTTACATATCGTGTCACTTACTCTTGTGAAATGCTTAAAAAAAAATAATTTTTTGTTAATCATACCCAAGGCGTTGAAGGGAATTAAATATAAGAAGAAAAAACTTTTCGAGTACGCAATTTTATATAACAGTTAGTGCTTTTCATATGAAAGACTTCTTAACTACCCAGTATGAAATCGCAGAGAGAGTAGATGTAAACGCATCTAAAACCAAAAACCCACAAGAGGATTTTCACAAAAGCTTCACAAAACCCCAAGCCAGCAATCAAAATCGAAATAATCGAAGCTAAAATCGATTGCAAAGATATACATCTGAAAACAGATATGCGTCGTGCAAATAGTGCGGACGAGGTCACGCCTGAAGATCTTGCGAAAAATTCTAAAAAATGTCAGTAAATGATAGATACAATTTAGTAGAGAATAAAAAGCTATGCACGATCCAACCTTTTGAAAGATTGTGACAATAATTTTAACTGTGTGGATTGCCATAGGAGGCACCATTCAATGCTCCGCATGAATAGCAAGTGCAAATTTAAGATTGAATTAAGAAAAGCTTGCAGATTATGACTTCGAATGTAAGTAGTAAACTAAAATATGGTTTGAGTATGGGTGTTTTCCGTAAAATCCTAATCTGCTATAAGAATTTTAAGATTAAGCATAGTTCTCCCACATTCTGGTTTGGATGGCCTATTCTTGGCCCTCTATAACTAAGCAATTTGAAGCAATATGTATTTTTAGGGACACGAATTTCGAAACGATACGACACCATATCGATACTTTTCCCTTCGATACCGATATTTTGTACTCGATACTTTTATAACGATGCTTTTTGACGAGTATTTAGATCCCGGTATCGTATCGAATTTTAATCAGATCCATATTTTTTCACCATTGCCTTTTAAATTAATAACATTTTTCTTGGGAAGAAGTCAATACGTTTAAAATAAATGGCAAAAGCTTCGATAATCAATTGAAAACCGTAAAGTAGAAAGAAGCAAAAATAAACATTGAAACACAAATAGTGAATAAAAAATATTAATTAAGCACTTTATTTTATCAGCTACTATTCAGGGCAATTAATTTGATAAAACTCTCAAAAACTTAAATTAAACTTAAGTACCTATTTAATTCCGATATGACATAAAATTCGAGAGTAAGCCCTAACCGCCTATTGGAACATAAGATGCCTATTTTACGGTGCAACGTTTCCATTGTTTTATCGAAGTGCATATTTATCTTGTAAATTTAGTATCGATACTTTGAATATCGAGTCTTTTTGTTTCGATGCTATCGGGTAGACGAGACTTGTACAGCAATACTTTAAATGAGTACAGTATCGATGCTTTACATTCCATATCATATCCCTATGTGTGTTTAAACAGTACAATATGAAAGCCGCAACATTTATATTTATCATTAAAGGGTTTTTTGCTATCCATTCACTGTAGATAATTTGCAGAATTTTGTGTACTACTTATTACAAAAATCTACTTTTCGATCATTTTTTGACTCCCATAAATCGGCAAGTGAATGTGATATGAGTATTTACGTGACAAAATATGATAGCCCAAACATTCACCTTTACTGCCCATGGTCGAGAAATTATGTGACAGTTACTAAAAAGAAGTTAGACAAGTTTGCGTAGATGATTCCAAATATAAATTTCACAATGGAAAAAAATTTTTAAATCAAAAACAGATTTTGAAATGGCTAAATAAAAACGCAGTTGATAATATGACTCCAGTTAGTGTTATTATATTATACATTTCATTTAGATAATACAACCCATTAAATATACAAGCTATTGTATGTACCAAAAAAAATTATATACTGGGAGCTTTTTATCACAAATCAACCTCATCCAAAAATTGACTACCTTACTATTTTTGTGTCAATGGTGTTAATATATTACATAAGCCAAGATACACGAATAATTTATATCAAAAATTAGTAATGGCAGTGCCCTATTTCACGATGAAACCCTATTTAGGGCCGTTTACTCAATGTCTGGTTATGATAAACTTTATCACATGATAACTTAGTCATGGCTTGCCTCAGAATGACATATTCGTTTACACAAAAGTCTGATTAAGTTATCATGATAAAGTTAGTCATTGTGAACGTTTTAGGGAAAAAATTCATGAAAGATGCATTGTGAACGCATAAAAAGTGCCAGCTGCTCTTGTTAACAATTTTAAACGAACCATTTTGGCGTTCAAATTTGGATTGTGATATTTCTTTATATTGTGACGAATTCGATGATTCCTTGATAATCAATCATGGGTTCGATCACTATAAAATCAAATAAACACACGCACAGATATTGTAACTAATAGCTAGTTTTATTTACTAGTAATTAACGCAAAACAATTTTAAGAGTTTGGTAACTTTACAGTAGTTCACTGAACAACGCTTGAAAATAAACTGATCAACCTGCCTTGCTTGGTCACCGCCTTATATAGTCCAACAGGGTGCTTGCCTACGCACCGAGAACTTTCTTGGTTATTCGCTTCTCGTGTTCTGGAAGGGTCGGTGTTATTTATCGGCATCTCCTCTTTGCATCGTATTCGCAAACACTCGCGCCATTCCTCTTCCTAGTTACACGCTTGCATGCATAAGCGTAGCCATCGTTATCTCAGTTGTGTTTAGCTAGTGGTGGGAGTTTTATTGAGTTAGAGATGGTACATGCTTGAGAATAATCGCCACAATATTGTGACGAATTCGATGAGTTTTCGATTATCAATCCTGGGTTCGATCACTATAAAGTCAAATAAACACACGCACAGATATTGTAACTAATAGCTACCCTACCAACCATGGTTATCCACTTTTTGTCAATTTCTTATCGAATTCTTACAACATCTCTATTTTTTTCTCCTCCATGCCAATACCAACGCATATTTATGGAATACTTTTCCCAAACAAAAATCTTTCTCTTTCTTCTATATTGCTACTGCAATGAGTGCGATTGAAACAGTTTGATTTTAATAATTAAAAACAAAATCTTACAAAAAGAAATAAAACAGCTGTTTCTATGAATAAAATTATCTGTCAATGGAAAATATTGCATCAGTTTTGTAGAAAAAAATTTTTACATACACGTGATTTTGCAGAAAAAATACCTAAATTTAAAGAAAAATGGTTTGTAGTAGCAGGAAGCTGCGTTGAAGTTCCTGTGAGTAGGACACGGTGGCTTTCAGTCCTGCAGGAAATAATTACAATCCAAAGAAGTCTGATTCCGCAATTGGCTGCAATTTGTGGAATTTGCCTTGTTTACTTGACAACGAACTCCTTAAATCCAATCATCTGCAAGATCATGCTCTTCAAAGTGGCGAGGGCAAAGAACTTTGGATTAAGGCTATTCTTCTTCTCAGACGGATCCTTTTAAAAATACATAACAGATGTTTTGCTTGCCTCTTCAACGTACATTCTAAAGTTAGTACTATTCCCTGAAGCGTTATAATAGAATATTCTTAATACTAATCATTTTTAAGTTTCAGGTGAACAAAAGCACAAGGAAGTGAGACATTCTATAGCATATCATCTTTAACGACTGAAACTCTCGAATGAATACTGGGTGTCCGCATATTCAGAAGGAATTTTAGTTTACGGACGGCAAATTTTGAAAAGCAGAGAGGGTGGTGGCTAAGAGGAAGACTTGCAGATTCTTTATTTTATCAAGCTTAAAGATTTTATGTGATTTGTTGCCAAAGTATGCATTTAAAATTACAAATTGATAAGAATCTTGATGTTGCCAAATTGTTGGAGATCTAGATATCACTAAGTCCAGTTATAACTGATTTGCGTTCAAAACACTTTGAATTTTGATGAACCAGGTCTCTGGCTCATGTCCGGAAACAGGTAGCTTCAAATGTGGTTTAATCTAGTCTAATTTTTGTAATATTTCCTTTCGTATCATTTCACTTAATTTAGTTTCATTTTATTTACTGCATTAAATTAACTTTTTTATAATAAATGAAAATGTTTGGAAATTTATTTAAAATTTTTTGGGTATTTTGAAATGATTTATGAGTATAGCAGTCCACAGTAAGGCAACCCCGGCAGTGCCTAAAAGTATGCAGCCTTTGCTGTGCTGTCAGGTTTGTTTTGGGAAATTTTTTAGTTAGAGAAGTGCAGCTATGTTATTTCTTAATGGCGTTTCAGAATGAGTGCGAGTGCGATGCGTAATCACATGTACACGCCATATGCAAGGGGAAAGTGGATAATATCTGCACGCCGCCCATACAAAACTATCCACTTTTTTATCTTCATTTGTGGATAGCGCGACCTATGTTTTATCCATTTTTTTATCTGCGTATGGTTGGTAGGGTAGTTTTATTAACTAGTAATAAACGCAATACAAATGTAAGAGTTTGGTAACTTCACAGTAGTTCACTGTTCAACGTAGGAAAATAAACTGATCCACCTGCCTTGCTTGGGCACTCCTTATATAGTCCGACAGGGTGCTTGCCTACGCACCGAGAACTTTCTTGGCTATTCGCTCTTCGTGTTCTCGAAGGATCGGTGTTATTTATTGGCATCTCCTCTTTACATCGTATTCGCAAACACTCGCGCGATCTCTCTTCCTCTTGCTTGGTACATGCCTTCATGCATAAGCGTAGCCATCGTTATCTCTGTTGTGTTTAACTAGTGGTGGGACTGTTATTGAGTTAGGGATGGTACATGCTTGAGAATAATCGCCACAATGTGGATATTGTTACAATTTTAAACTCGTATTACTAGCAGAATTTGTTAGCAAAAGAATTATCACAAAATCAGATTTTTACTTTCAGCTGTTACTTTTTGTTTTGCTAAAATCAGAGGTCCATCCTTTGATAACATTTATCAGAAGATCGTCAGCGAATCGTCGATAATCAGACATTGAGTAAACGGTTTTTGGGGCAACCTCTGATAAAGTCTTGATTAAGCAGTTCATCAGACATCGAGTAAACGGCACTTCAATTTTGTTTGTTAGGTCTCAGTAAAAAAAAAATATGTTTCCTTTAAAGGGGAATGTAAAATCTGCGAAATAGCTCGAAGTACAGCTGCTAATGTCTCACCGATAACAAATAGTGAACAATTTTCTGGCACTGTTTACCCCTACTAGTTTGCCATCTTTTTTTTGCGAATCGTAGTGGAAGGTAGTGGATGAAGGTACTCCGAGAGAGTGTAATGAAGGAAATCACCTTCAGAGTTGTTTTAAAGTAAAAACTACAACTAAAAACTTCAATTTAAGCTGAAATTTACACTTCATAGTAACTGATAAGGTGTTATAACTTCTTTAAATTCAATTATTTTTGTGTTTTAAGTCTTCACGTTCAATATTGCATTATTTAAATTTGATTGGTTTTTTATTAAATACAAAGCACCCTGTGTGGTCCTCAAAAGAACACATACTCCCTTCTCGCTTTCGTCTAGAATACTCTATAGAGTAATATTTTGGCAGCATTTTCAAAGTACTCCAACGTAGGTGCTCTATAGAATATTCGGAAGCAAAGTAAATGGTACTCCGAGTAGGATTAGGTGATCCAATCACCGGGCATCGCTATGTAAATTGGACCACCTTTTTTATATGAATGAGGATAAGTGTTGGAGTACTCTGATGCTCCAACGTTTTTTATAGGGTAGTGGACATATACTAAGCTTTCTGGTTAGTATTGAGTTCAACTAACTGAGGAAAGAATGTAAATGCACATTTAGCAAGTTCGAGTCATAGGTTTTTTGTTTACAAACATTTTTTGAGGTTATAAAATTTTTCAGCACGTGTGCAAAAATATACACATTTTTATTAAATGTTTCGATTAATCCCATTCGCAAACATCAGATTAACTTGTAGAGGGCTTTTATCAATATCACAAAACACGCGCGCTAAATAACAAATTGAAAATCAGTATAAACTTGCTGAATGTTTACATATGACAAAGAATGAGAGAATGCCAAGAAAAAAATTCCAATATTTCCAGTCTATCGAATTCGAATCGCCATTTTCTTTGAAGATTGTAAGGTTGATTTCAGCATTTATAATGCTAATGCAAAAATAAAGCTGCATTGAGTTGCATTTAGGTGTCAAAATTTTTATGTAAATGCGAAAATAAATGCTGCATTTTGGGCTATATGCTAACATGCGAGGTAAATGCGAAATGCAGGTTTAGCATGAACAGCACATTAATCTATAGCATTGTTTACCCGTACTAGGTTGGCATCTTCTTTTGCGAATCGGAGTGGAAGGCAGTGGATGAATGTACTCCGAGAGAGTGTAATGAAGGAAATCGCGTTCAGAGTTGCTTTAAAGTAAAAACTACTACTAAACTTCAATTTAAACTGAAATATACATTCTATAATAACTGATAACGTATTATAACTGCTTTATATTCAATAATTTGGGAGTTTCAAGTCTTCATGTTAAATATTGCAGCATTTAAATTTCATTGTTTTATTATTGCATACAATTCACCCTGTGTGGTTTGTGTGTGTGTACAGATTCGGAGTAAGTTGCGCTACTAGTAGACATATACTATGTCTATAGTTGGTAAAGGAAAATTGCGCATGTGCAATGAAACTTCACAATTGCAGATATTAACACCTTTCGTGGAAAAAATGCCTTTAAAACAGCAAAGTCAGTTAGTTACAAATACACCGCACAAATTTATTTGCGCAAATTACTGATTTGCACAAGGATTTACGTGGTGTATGTCGTGGTTGTGCTATTTGCGCAGAGAACTGTATTCAAATCAAAAGAATATATGCAGATTTTTACGCATGCCCGCATGCTTTTTCTTCGTGTGTAGTGATTATTACTCAGTTCACCTGTATTTGCGATTGTTTAGCCCATTGTTTACCCGTACTAGTTTGGCATCTTCTTTTGCGAATCGGAGTGTAAGACAGTGGATGAAGGTACTCCGAGAGAGTGGAATGACGGAAATCGCATTCAGAGGTGTTTGAAAGTATTAATTACAACTAAAAACTTGAATATGAACAGAAATTTACATTTTATAGTAACTGATAAGGTGTTAGAACTGCTTTATATTCACTAATTTGTAAGTCTTATGTCTTAACGTTCAATATTGCAGTATTTTAATTTGATTGTTTTGTTATTGCCTACAACGCACCCTGTGTTGTTTGTGTGTGTATGCAGATTCGGAGTAAGTTGCGCTACCCTGAAAAAACAACACTTATCCTCATTCATATAAAAAAGGTGGTCCAATTTGCATAGCGATGTCCGGTGATTGGATCACCTAGTCCTACTCGGAGTACCATTTACGTTGCTTCCGAATAGTCTATGGAGCATCTACGTTGGAGTACTTTGAAAATGCTGCCAAAAGATTACTCTATAGAGTATTCTAGACGAAAGCGAGAAGGGAGTATGTGTTCTTTTGAGGACCACCTACTCCCACTCTCCCTTTGCCGTTGAATACTTTATAGAGTAATCCCATGGGAGTATTTTGAGAGTACTCTCACGTAGGTGGTCTATAGAGTATTCAAAAGCAAAGAAACGGAGTAATCCGAGATGGCTTAGGTGATCCAATCATCGGACATTGCCATGTAAATTGGATCACGTTTTTTATATGAATGAGGATATATGTTGGAGTACTCTGATACTCCTTTAGGAGTATTCTTTGGAGTATAAAACGCAGTATTTCCGTTTTTTGCAGGGTAGCGCAACTTCGAATCTGCACACACACACAAACCACACAGGGTACGTTGTATGCAATAATAAAACAATCAAATTTAAATACTGTAATATTGAGCGTGAAGACTTAAAACACCCAAATTATTGAGTATAAACAGAGAATGTCAATGATATAGAGAAGGTCCATGAACGAATTGCAGTGTGAATTGTCAAAACTCGTCAATTCACGGCTAGGGAATTCACCACCGGCTGGCTGGTTGGGCATGTCAAAGAACATAAATCTATAAGAATCTTTGGATGTATGTGCTTTGATTCAGCACTGTTTATTTCTGATGGCTTTCAGTTTATATTTCAAGAAAGCAATAATGCAGTTCAATAACAAAAAATTCTTATCATATCTCATATATTTATACCATAAAAAAAAATATTTCCCTTGAATTCCCTTCGTTTCATGTTCATACAAATCAAACAATTTTTAATAATTTTAATAAAACTTAAATGGAAGTTATTAAAAATCCCACATTTGTGGGTATATGAGCAAATAAAAGATTTGGATGTTTTGGCCATAGTATACGTCTACTAGTAGCGCAACTTACTCCGAATCTGCACACACACACAAACCACACAGGGTGCGTTGTATGCAATAATAAAACAATCAAATTTAAATACTGCAATATTGAATGTGAAGACTTAAAACACCCAAATTATTGAATATAAAGCACTTATAACACCTTATTAGTTCCTACAGAATGTAAGTTTCAGTTTAAATTGAAATTTTTAGTTGTAGTTCTTACTTTAAAACAACTCTGAACGCGATTTCCTTCATTCCACTCTCTCGGAGTACATTCATCCACTGCCTTCCACTCCGATTCGCAAAAGAAGATGCCAAACTAGTAGGGGTAAACAATGGTTTTGGCTCAAGCCTTTTAGTTTAAATGAATGTAGGTATAAATAGTAATGAGAGTTGGTTATTATAATATGTATAAGTGCATGTATGAAATATAACACAAGTTCGATAAATATAAAATATTTTCAAATATATACATATAGTTATTGTGATTGTTGTTGGAGCAAAGCTCGAATTTTTATGTTTTGTTTGTTAATTGATATTAGAGGAAAAATTACAACGATATGCACAGCGATGGTATGGGATGACATGTTTCGAAGTGCCCAATTTCTCATCAGACCCCTTCTCGGACACGGGGATACGAACCCAAGTGTCTGCACCAAAGACGCTGTTAGAGTACTCTAATAACTAAGCTATGATGTCCTGTAGCGTCACGATGCATTTTTCCTCTAATGTGCCATTTGCTTATGCCTTTTATACATTCTTTGGTACATATATTTTGTATGTCAATTCTAGGAGGGGTCTGATGAGAAGTTGGGCACTTCGAAACATGTAATCCCATACCATCGCTGTGCATATCGTTTTAATTTTTCCTCTAATATCAATTAACATATATACATATAAATACATAATTAATAAAAACATATGCCACAATAAATATGCTATGGTATAGAAAAATTAATAAATGCATGGAAATACTTTAATACAAATATTAATAAATATTTGAAAAATCATTTTTATCTGTTGAATGTTTTACATAGTATACAGGGTGGCTGATTAAAGCCGCTACCAAAAAAAAATTAAATAACTTTTTTTCTATTTAATGAATCTGGTTAATTTTTTTTTTATTTTGCAGATTGACTTTTACATTTAACAAAAATGGATAACTGGGACACTGAAACAAGAATTTGGATTGTCCGCCGCTATCACGCACTGGAGTCCGTAGTTTCGGTTCAAAGAGAGTATAGGCGCACGTTTGGCGGCAATCCTCCGAGCAGATGGACCATAATAAGAATTGTAAACAATTTTGCCGAGCATGGGACAGTCAACAGAAGACCTTACCATCGAAACCCTTCAGTTCGAACGGAGGAAACAATCGCTGCTGTAGCTGCTGCCATACAAAACAATCCACGTGTTTCGTCAAAAAGCTTATCTGCTCAAATGGGTGTAAGCAGACAGTCATTACAGTCAATTATGCACAAAGATTTGGACTTATTCCCATATCAAATTCAAATGGCCAACAAACTGAACGCTGCAGACTTGCCGATTCGCTTGGAATTTTGCCAGAAGATGCTTCAAATGGTGGAAGAGGATGGAAACATGTTGAACTGTCTTTTCATATCTGACGAGGCCCATTTCGATTTAAACGGCAACATAAACAAACAAAATTGTCGAATATGGAGTGCTTCCAACCCACAGATACTCCATGAGACGGAATTGCATCCACTTCGTGTCACAGTGTGGTGTGCAGTTTCATCACGCTGCATTGTCGGGCCCTACTTCTTCGAAGAAAACGGTCACACCGTTACGGTTACTGGAGACCGTTACTTGAGCATGTTGAGAGAGTTTTTCTATCCAGAATTACGCCGAATGAGAATTTCTTTCAACTCTGTGTGGTTTCAGCAAGATGGTGCAGCTCCTCATATAGCCCAACCTGTTATGACAGAACTGCGACGAAAATTTCCCAATAAGCTGATATCCAGAAACTCCACATTTCGTTGGCCACCCAGGTCGCCTGACCTTACTGCACCTGACTTTTTCTTGTGGGGTTATTGCAAACAGGAAGTCTTCAAAGCAAAACCAACAAATTTGAATGAACTAAGGCAATCCATTCGAGAAACAATTGCGGCTATTCCTGTCTCAACTCTCCAAGCAGTAATGAACAACTTTTTGGTAAGATGCCGCACATGCATCGACGAGCAGGGGGGGCATTTAAATTCCATTATTTTTAAAACTAATTAAGCTATATTTAATAAAATTTAATGAGCTTTAACATGAATAAAAGAAAAATGAATTCCATACACTGAAAAACAAATTATTTGAGTTTCTTAATGTAGCAAAATTCATCAGCCACCCTGTATGTCTACTAGTACCCTGCAAAAAACGGAAATACTCCGTTTCATACTCCATAGAATACTCCTAAAGGAGTATCAGAGTACTCCAACACATATCCTCATTCTTATAAAAAAGGTGGTCCAATTTACATGGCAATGTCCGTTGATTGGAACACCTAATCCATCTCGGAGTACTCCGTTTCTTTGCTTTTGAATACTCTATAGACCACCTACGTGAGAGTACTCTCAAAATACTCCCATGGGATTACTCTATAGAGTATTCAACAGCAAAGCGAGAGCGGGAGTAGGTGGTCCTCAAAAGAACACATACTCCCTTCTCGCTTTCGTCTAGAATACTCTATAGAGTAATCTTTTGGCAGCATTTTCAAAGTACTCCAACGTAGGTGCTCTATAGACTATTCAGAAGCAAAGTAAATGGTACTCCGAATAGGATTAGGTGATCCAATCACCGGACATTGCCATGTAAATTGGACCACCTTTTTTATATGAATGAGGATAAGTGTTGGAGTACTCTGATGCTCCAACGTTTTTTACAGGGTAGCGCAACTTACTCCGAATCTGCACACACACACAAACCGCACAGGGTGAATTGTATGCAATAATAAAACAATGAATTTAAATGCTGCAATATTCAACGTGAAGACTTCAAACACCCAAATTATTGAATATAAAGCAGTTATAATACCTTATCAGTTCCTGCAGAATGTAAATTTCAGTTTAAATTGAAGTTTTTAGTAGTAGTTTTTACTTTAAAGCAACTCTGAACGCGATTTCCTTCATTCCACTCTCTCGGAGTACATTCATCCACTGCCTTCCACTCCGATTCGCAAAAGAAGATACCAAACCAGTACGGGTAAACAATGATGTTTTACTTCAGAATATATTTTGTAGTTAATGAAGCAATCGGAAGCAAATAGGTCACTTTACCAACTTAATTTTGCAGTTCAAATCCACCCTTAAATTTGCCTGCATAAATGAATACACACATTTGTACAAACATTGTCATACGGCCCTTGGCAGAGCCCCAGCAAAGCATATACATGCAATGCGAAAGTAAATGCTACTCGAAATCTGTCAAATTAATAAAAATTTTTTCAAATGCGAATCACAGTGAAACAGTGAGCCAGCCGCTGACAACATACTTATCTAACAATATGTATGTGAAATAATTTGTATGTACCAGTAATTTGTTTTCATTAACCCTTTGAAAACAACTAAACGAAAAGTTCACAAAAGCTCCAGTTACTATTTCACATACCTTTCGTATGCTAGCATAAGGAATATATATATATGTGTATATTTTTTTATATATAGTGTGGTTCCCCCATTTCTGCGCAAATATTGATAAGGTAAACGAGCTCTGTTAAACGAGCTTAAAAATTTTATAAAATTATTCTATATTGTGTTCGGCGACACATGAAACTTGTAGGGACAGAACGCATTTTGACATTTAATTGGGAAAAGCTGAGGAAGCTGCAAGTTCCTGTTGGGGAGATGTTAGTAGTAAGATTTTCAAGTGAAAAAGCTGATCGATCGTCAGTAAGCACAACAGCAAAAAAAACTTCAAACTTTGTTATTAACGCATGAAAACAGCAGCAGCTATTTTGCTTGCAAGTGTTTACAAATACCTGTTCCTTTTTAATTTTTGCGGTTTCGGGAGAGCTTGACTCAATTCTTTCTTTACTTAGGCCTCGTGCTAATCGGCAGGGCCATAAAACTCTTGCAAGCTTTCTCGCCGAACACACCTAACGATCGCCACATACATACTGCATTTGTTTTTAAATTTACCGTAATATAGCTTCTAATCTTCCCTTTCTCAATAAATTGGTGGAATTCTACTGATAGAAGTATGTAATTTTCTGTATAAAGGACTAGATGATTGCAGATGATATGCATTCAAAGTTAAATTATTAGATTCCCATATCTTTAGTAGTAATAAAACTACTATTGCGAAAATTTCCGATCCCTGTAACAATTAGCAATAAAAACGTATTAGTACCACTGTGCAAATAAAACGATTTGCGCACCATGTATTTTAATATAATACAATGTCAATATCTTTTCTTTTTCCAAAATGGAATTCAATTCAAAGAAAAAAAGCAAAATAAAATTTATTCGGGTTAAAACAAACGCCATTTGATGAAAATTTTTAACTCATACATTCAAGCGAATTGTCAAATAAGCATGTTTACTTTTTTTATTTTGGCTACTTGGCTCACTGTTACACTGTGTTGGCTACTTGGCTCACTGTTACACTGTGATGCGAATGAAATGTCTTTCCATCGGATAAAGAGTAACCCCCCTGACATGGCTTAATAAGAAAGGTTGTGTCATTAGAACAGCTGATTTTTAATGTTTTCTTTTCCGGTGGAAAGATAAATGTCAAACTTGCGAAGAGTTATTTTGTGAAATATTTTAAAAATAAAGTATTTTTTGTGTAATAAAAATGGGAAAGTGTGCGATTTGGGGCCTTTTCCCCAAGTTACACGGAATGAAAATAAACGGTTGTTCTGGGAAAAAAAATTGCCGGATGCAATTCAGTCCCAAGGCTTTTGTGTGCGTAGATCACTTCTCCAGGAATGTGATCATTTTCGGGGGAACAAGGCAAGATTGTTTCCAATAGTAATCGCACATTTTACATCGACGAGTGCCTTAACAATGCCTGTGCAGCAAACCTTGGCTACGGACACCACGGACACCCATTATGCTCAGTAAGTCAATGTAGCAGTAGTTTTGAAAAATTGTTTTAATTAACTTAATTTCAAAGATCGGACATAGAGTTTATAAACTCAGAAGGTTTAAATGACTCCGGCTTGGACTTGTCCAATACCGTGGTAGTGGTACACAAATTAACTTGTAAAACCCATTTGCGTGATGATATTTGTATTTGAATGAAATTACTTCTAGTTGTACTGTTTTCGAAAAGTTGGAAGAATCCGAAATTTCCACGTTAAAGAAAGGTATGAAGGTGTTGATGCAGCAAAAAAAAAAAGATTTGCACCGCCAGCTTGATGAGTCCAACGCCATTGTTAATAGCTTTAAAAAAAATATTTATTGAAGGGCAAATACGAAAGATGGTGCTGCCACGTAAGTTCTACTTGTTTAGTGAAAGATCTAAATTCAAAAAGTATTAATTTTTATATAGATCGTAAGATAAAATGGTCAGGGAAGGATATTTCCAGCGCCATTTGCTTACACGCGGCTGGACCGAGGGCATACAATCACTTGTATGAAAAAGGCTATCCACTACGTCATGTTTCAACCCTACAACGTTGGTCACGTAAAGCCGATATAAGCGAGGGAATCTTGCAAACTTCCCTACAATCAATGAAGTTGATGTCTTCTCTGAGTAGAAAGGAGAAAATGTGCGTAGTTTCTTTTTACGAAATGAAAGTAGCAGAATCATACGAGTATGAGTATGGAAGATTGCGTGAGGAAACCTGCCAACTACGTACAGGTTGCCATGGCACGTGGATTGATGAAGTCGTGGAAGCAAACAATATTGTATGACTTCGACTGCCAAATGACGCCGGAAATTTTAAGCAAAATCCTGGTGGCACTTCAAAATATTGAATTTACGGTAGTGGCTGTAGTATGCGACATGGGCCAATTGCAAGCTTCGGAGGACTTTACGTGTAAATGAGGGTAAAATACTCATACTCTAAATATGTTAGAAAAATTTAAGACGTATATCTATAAACTTTCAGAAAATCCGCGGTTCCCGCATCCCGCCTTGAAAGAAGCTAAATTATTTGTGTTCTCCGAAACACAAAACTTATAAGAAATCGTTTCCTAGACACCGGCTTGAAGTGGAAGGGGTGTACTTTAACGCCGCTAACAATTTCACAACTGTTGCAGAACACATCAAAATCCGATGCTTCTATTGTATTTAAGCTTACTGAAGAGCATATTTCGGCCAAAGGAATAGGTATGTAAATTTTCCCAATACCGTGTGCTTATACAATTGATTAAATATTCCAGGAAGGCAAAAAGTTAAACTAGCAGCCCAATTAATGTCAAACACTACTGCTAATGCGATGCCTTTCCAGCTAAAGGTACTGCAGACAAATCGGGCACTCGTTATGCTGTACGAATATATGCACACAAATTCAAACGTGGAATACGTACTTACATCCAGACTGAACCAGGATATATTGGAGCACTTCTTTGGAGCAATCCGAAGTAAAGTTGGTTTGAATGACCATCCAATTCCAAAGGAATTCAAATACCGGCTGCGGAAATATATCCTAGGTAATTACATAATAAAATCACTTTTTTTATTTACTACAACTTTATTACAGCGCGAAATACTGAACTGTTAAATAATACAGGAAATGTAGAAAGCGACAATACTGAGTGGATAAATCCTGCAGACATGCAAGCTGTACTTAACCTGCAGCCCGAACTTGACACGCAACCCGTACTCGCACTCGACCTAGCAGAACCTGATGCACCTGACGTAGAGATGAAGATAGCCCTAGACGCTCTTACCACAAGTTATGTGGAAGATTGCGGAATTCTTCATGAGGACGCTCTTCAATACATATCAAGTTTTATGATCAAAAAGATGAATCTTGAAGAATATGAAAACAAGGAGAGTACGCTAACTTGGGTGGACAAGGTATCCAAGGGATATTTGAAGCAACCGTCTCGAAATTTTTTACAAGGCGTAAAAAGGTTGGAATCTATTTTCCACAAAGTAAATGCAATGGGAATTGTGCATTGCGGAAGTCGAACTGCCAGAAACTGTTAAGCGCTTCTTTTTCAAATGTCGAATACATTTTCGTATACGAAATTTAAATAGGCGCCTTAAGATCAGAAAAGCCAAACAAAAAATTATGGGTGGGAGTAAATAAATCAAAATAATCTTATAATTATATTTAGTAAGTTACTCAACTAATTAAGGTTACACCCAGCGTTATAATCCTACTTTCTTTTTGCATATAATAGGTGAAAGTGTTATGATATTAACACGACCAGCCGTAACAACAAACGGTCCTTTTAAGAGCCACCAAAAAATCCAAAGAGATCAAAATTGTGTATTAACACGACAAGCCATAACGACAAACGGCCGTTTTAAGGGAACCAAAATCAAAAAGGATAGGACTGTTATGCTGTGTATTTTTGTATTACGAATTTATTATAAATGAAAAAGTACAACGGTAGTAAGTATATTCGTATGTATGTACTCATACTGCATGCTTCCCCATTATACATTTTAGGTCAATTTCATTGACATACTTCACTCGTTAAACTTCCATCAACATCATGGTAATAAAAGAAACATTTACTGCATATCGTCGGTGACACTGCAAAACGCAATGTTTCTTTTATTACCATGATTCGCAAAAGAAGATGCCAAACTAGTACGGGTAAACAAGGTGTTATAACTACTTTATATTAACTTATTTGGGAGTTTTATGTATTCACTTTCAATATTGCAGTATTTAAATTTGATTGTTTTATTATTGCATACAGCGCGCCTTGTGTGGTTTGTGTGTGTGCATATTCGGAGTAAGTTGCGCTGCCAAAGTGTGTTGCAAACGATATCCCTTATACTACAGCTTATGCAAATAAGCAAATTCCTTATGAATAAGGAAAACCTTTGTTGAATTATTAAAAATATTTACAAAAACGTTTTCATAATTATTTTTTCACAATTGTTTGGACCTGTTGCTGAGCTATAGCTGTGCATTTTTATTTTTTTCTATGACATGAATACTTCATTGGAGCAATCTAAAGTTTTTGTATCAACTTTTGTTCGCAAAGGCGCGCAATTGAAGGAGCGCTATGTATGGAATACCCCGTATGGATTTAAGTTGGATTTTATAAAATCGACCAAAATTGAATATTTCTGATTTTGTTAAAATGCTTTGTTGCAACATTTCATCATAGCTTCCTCGACAAAATTTGACGGTTTTATACAAGAAGAAAAACTGAAAACAGAACAAAAAATTGGAGTTATGTAAGCAAATATTAAACAAAAGAAGAAAAACTGAAAATAGAAGAACCAAAAATTGGAAATATGTAAGTAAATACTAAACAGTGCCCAAGATAATATAAATATTTTGAACAAGAATTGCGAAATTTCGGAAAATTTCTCACACGACTTAGTCATTTGCGACTAAATCAGTTCACCTGTTCTTTTCTAAAACACGGCTTAATCCATTTTGATTAAGAAAACCTTACAATGTTTGAAAAAAGATCTAGGCTCAAGTACAAAATTGCTGCTGGAAAAAAAATGTTAATAACTAAATACATAATAAAAGTAAAATATGTATTTCATAAGCTGTAAGAAAAGAAAAAAATGTAAAGAAAAATAAAGAAACCTGTAGGTCGATTCTGTAACTTTTAACCACTCGCCGAGCGTTAAGCTTATCGCCAAATTTCGGCGTTTGTTCTTAACGAAAGTGCGATTATGTAACTCTTCTTTAACGCCGCTAAACAGCTGACTCTTGATGGTGATAAAATATGGCAGTACTTCTCTTTTCGCCGTATTTTGCACTAAATTACATGCAAAAAACTCAAAACTATTTTTTTTACTTTTTCCAAACGCTAAAACACTTGCAAATATATTAACGCTATTGTTAACACCTCGAAAATAATTCGCGACAGCTAACCACGCGTGGTTAAAAGTTAGTGAATACGGAAAAACTTAAAAATGGTGTTAAGCAAAATTAACGCTAACACCTGGCGTTAAAATAGTTGCAGAATCGGGCTACTGAGATATACAAAATAAAAAAATCATATTTTGTTAATATTTTGCCAAAGTCAATTTTTTACATACCATAACGTCTCTCATTTGGAAGGACCCTGACCTGCAATGTCCAAAGCTTGCTTTTTTTTTTTTTTTAATTATTTTGCTTTGTCAGCTCCCTTCGATTAGCCAGAGTTTCTCGCAACACCCACTTGTCATTTTTGAAGAGAAGGACTGTTATCAAGAAATCCAATAACGTAACGCGATGATTAAGGCAGGGATCATCTTTTGCGAACCATTCAGGGAAGGCTTCTTCGGTTTTGCTCCGAATTACGGAGAGCAAGAAATCTTTACCACTGACCTGATGTGCGTTAGTAGGAAAAAGCTGTGTATACCACTTGATTTGCATTCGACACACTTCGAAAACCTTGTCGTCAGGATTTACAAGTCTCAAGTCACTTGAGTCCTTGTTATTCTTTACCTTGACCAATGCTTCCGAATAATTGGTATGGCCGAGGTGTGTCTTTGTCAGTGATTTCGTGCCTCTTTCACAACGCAGTTTACACAGGATTTTCTGGTATATACCATATTCTGTGTAATACCGCTGCACTTGAACCTCAGCTTTATCCTTTGAATTGACAAAACTTTCGTCAGGAACGTGAAAATCTATCAATGCAATTTTATTTTTTTTCAATATCATTTTTCCTTTGGGCCGTTTGGGTTTCCATTATTTTAAAAGATTCGTTTTCTTGGCTCTCGAGACGACTGTCTTCCGGAGTTAAAATCCAATCTAGACAGTCATCAGTGCCATCTTCGCAATTATTCCCTTTTTTAACAAACCTCTGCCTTAGTATTTTCATAGACATCAATCGCGCTACGATACATGTGCCGTAGGGTTTGTATTTATGCCTTGGCTTGCTCGTGTTCTATAAAAAAAGTTTTCCAAGGCGTCTTGGTTTAATTTTCCTAGTAAAATGAAACTCAAGTCTTTTTGCTGATCACTGATTTCTTCAGACATCATCACCATACCAGAGATTGTCATAAGTAGTGTATTAATACAATGAATCTGCGTATCTCTATATTGTTTTTTGCCATGTTTCAATCTGAAGATCTTCCACGACCGCAAATAGACCAAATAATTTTTTAGCCTTTGGATCTTTTTCGTGCTACTTCGGCGTATTGGGCACTTAAAAGGATTCTTCAAATTGAGCGTCTTCGCGTCGAGGTCGTCAAAGAGATCGTTACACTTCTTCACAAAAATTTGGGTGGACTTGGCGTAATTCACAGTATATTGGTACTTTTCGGGGAATAAATTATCAGTGTACGCTAACTCAATTCCGTTAGGGACAGAGTTGCTCAACGTTCATTCGTTGAAAATGCGAAGGTGAGACATGAACCTCTGTAAGTCTCCGACATATTTTAAAACTCGGATTTTCTTTGTCAATTTCGTAAAACGCTTTGATGAAGTTGAAACTAGCAATGCCATCTTCGGTTTGAATAAAATTTTAAAGTAAAGTATTGCGAATAGATTTGAACAGATAGCAATAATCGTAAAGACCGTAAATTTTTGTACCTTCGTGCATAAAATTTGGTTTTTTTTTCAGTGATTAAAAGTCTATCGGACAAACCTCTATTTGCTGAGCCTTGATCGCAAATTATGGCTTTGACTTTTAGTCCGATTTCATTCGCTTTGGAAATATTTTCGAATAATATAGACTGCAACTAGTTACGGGCAGTGAGCCTTTTGTAACATAGTAAGAAAATACATATTTCCAATTCGAAGCGATACCTTTAATCATGAAAAAACAACACTTGTCTCCAAGTTTTATTTCACGGTTGCCTCCTCCGATATGTTCGAATCCATCTATTGTTGTATGTCAAATCCGATTTTATCACTATTTCATCAAAGATTGTAACGCAAAGACGTTCGATGTCCGTCATATTTGCGGCAATTTTTATCAAATTCATACAGACGTTCACGTCAAGCCTTGGTGCAACATATCTAAAAGGTCGCCATCTTAGAAGGGAAGTTGTAGATGGCAAATCATTTTTTACCCCTACTAGTTTGGCATTTTCTTTTGCGAATCGGAGTGGAAGGCAGTGGATGAATGTACTCCGAGAGAGTGGAATGAAGGAAATCGCGTTCAGAGTTGTTTTAAAGTAAAAACTACAACTAAAAATTTCAATTTAAACTGAAACTTACATTCTGTAGGAACTGATAAGGTGTTATAAGTGCTTTATATTCAATAATTTGGGTGTTTTAAGTCTTCACGTTTAATATTGGCGTATTTAAATTTGATTGTTTTATTATTGCATACAACGCACCCTGTGTGGTTTGTGTGTGTGTGCAGATTCGGAGTAAGTTGCGTTACTAGTAGAGATATACTATGTGGGAAAGCGAGACCCAAATCATCGCGCATAAAAGTATAAGGGCGGATTTCACCAACGTGACTAAGACTAAAACTTAGTCGTGACTTAAGTTAGCACAGATTCGAGACTAACTTAATTTTGGGTTTCACCAACTGAGCGACTTAAATAATTTTGAGCACAACAACCCGATCAGCTGTTTTATGCATAGTAGTATTTTTTCATAACAGACAACTCTGCGCATCCCAATATCCCAGTGCGAAATGGGCATGTATGACTATACACGAAGGTATGTATTGATCTTACACCCATTTCTCTTTAGTTGGAAGGGACTAAAATTAGCGCTTAAATGAAAAAGATAGTTTCGTAATGGTTGCATGCTTGAAAACAAGCGTTTACATGCATCTACGCTTACCCCGTTAAAGTCAAGCATGATCAAGTTTCCGACTGGGACGTTGCACAAAACAAATTAGCAGGATTACTGACATTAAGGTTTCGAACCACAGCAACACTGCTTAGTGGAGAATAAGTCAGCTGGCAAGTTGACTAAGTTGTGACTTAGCTAAGTTAGGTGGTGAAACTGAAAAAGTGAAAATCGCGACTTAACTAAGTTAAGTCGAGTTGGTGAAACCGGCCCTAAGACTTAGGTCTTAAGACTTAGGTCCGGTTTCACCAACTCGACTTAACTTAGTTAAGTAGCGATTTTCACTTTTTCAGTTTCACCACCTAACTTAGCTAAGTCACAACTTAGTCAACTTGCCAGCTGACTTATTCTCGACTAAGCAGTGTTGCTGTGGTTCAAAACCTAAATGTCAGTAATGTTGCTAATTTGTTTTGTGCAACGCCCCAGTCGGAAACTTCACCATGCTTGATTTTAACAGGGTAAGCGTAGATGCATGTGAACGCTTGTTTTCTAGCATGCAACCATTACGAAACTATCGTTTTCAATTAAGCGCTAATTTTAGTACCTTCCAACTAAAGAGAAATGGGTGTAAGATCAATACATTCCTTCTTGTATGGCCATACATGCCCTTTTCGCACTGGGGTATTGGGATGCTCAGAGTTGTCTGGTATGCAAACATACTACTATGCATAAAACAACTGATCGGGTTGTTGTGCTCAAAATTATTTAAGTCGCTCAGTTGGTGAAACCCAAAATTAAGTTAGTCTCGAATCTGTGCTAACTTAAGTCACGACTTAGTTTTAGTCTTAGGCCCGGTTTCACCAACGCGACTAAGACTAAAACTAAGTCGTGACTTAAGTTAGCACAGATTCGAGACTAACTTAATTTTGGGTTTCACCAACTGAGCGACTTAAATAATTTCGAACACAACAACCCGATCAGCTGTTTTATGCATAGTAGTATTTTTTCATACCAGACAACTCTGCGCATCCCAATATCCCAGTGCGAAATGGCCATGTATGACTATACACGAAGGAATGTATTGATCTTACACCCTTTTCTCTTTAGTTGGAAGGTACTAAAATTAGCGCTTAATTGAAAAAGATAGTTTGGTAATGGTTGCATGCTTGAAAACAAGCGTTTACATGCATCTACGCTTACCCCGTTAAAGTCAAGCATGATCAAGTTTCCGACTGGGACGTTGCACAAAACAAATTAGCAGGATTACTGACATTAAGGTTTCGAACCACAGCAAGACTGCTTAGTGGAGAATAAGTCAGCTGGCAAGTTGACTAAGTTGTGACTTAGCTAAGTTAGGTGGTGAAACTGAAAAAGTGAAAATCGCGACTTAACTAAGTTAAGTCGAGTTGGTGAAACCGGGCCTTAGTCGCGTTGGTGAAACCGGCCCTTAGTTAGTGGACATGAAATTCAAATTTTGAGCTAACTCATTGTCAACTATTTTTAATGGAGTTGATAACCCATTTGCGACATCGCCTACCTGATAATATGAACTCTTTACAAAAGATAAATTCATTTTCAGTTGATAATACTTTGAAAGTTACGAACCCGGATGTATTTTCTCACTTTCAAGTCAAGTAGCATCAGTAACCGTACGGTGGACAAGTGTGACCTCTACCATTGAATTTTGGGCGGAAGTTAAAACTGGGCGAATTTGTATATAACTTTTTGGTATTACCTTTCAGTAAGGCTGAGGTTGAAAGAATTTTTAGTGCCATGAACATTTCAAAAGCTTAGGAAACAGATTAAAAATTAAAATGCTTAGCTCGCTGCTTAGTATTAGATGTTCGTTAAAACGCTTATCCAAATGTTGCACTGATTTTGAAATTACCGAAAAAAATAATATAAAACTAATGGCCCATAATCATCGCCGTTGCGTAACACGCGTTTTAATTAAAATCTTAGCTTAAAAAGACATTTAAAATGTTGGTCAAACTTGAGTTTGGCTTTTTTCGCCTGGTGCTAGAGGTATGCTATGGTTTGTGAATAAAATTGTTTACACAGGGTGTCCTTGCAAAACATAAGAAATTTCTTCATAGCACCATCGTCTTAATTTTTTTTCAAAAGGGGACCCTGTTACTTTTCATTTTAGCTAAAATCTCTGTTTAGTATGACTTTGATTGACCAACATTTTAAATGTCTTTTTAAGTTAAGTACAGATTTTAATTAAACGCGTGTTAAGCAACGACTATGATTATGGGCCAAATAGTTTAAACTAAAATAAAAAATTTGAAATTTTTTATGGTTTGCAAGGTCACCCTGTGTCAACAATTTTATTCACAAACGATAGTACACTATGGTATGGTATGGTATATGTCTTGGAGTAAGCAATGTCACAAACAAAACTATAGACACATACTGTGATTTTAAAATGTAAAAACGACGTTTTCGTCCTTTTAAAATTATAACTCCTTATACATAAAATGTATTTTAAGTGGACTATGACAGACATGAAATGATTTTTAGTATAGAATCATGTGTATGACTAAAAAATTTAAGTTGGTCTATTAATTTCGTCACGATGTGCTGGAAACAAGCGAAGGGGAAGAAGCCGAAGAAGTGCGATGCTCGGGTACCATTACGAAATTTTACTTTCTTACATTACCTTTGTTGCGTTTTGCTACCTGTAGCTGAGGAATGTGTCACAGAACTTCATTATGGAGGAGCTAGAGCGAAAGAGAGTATATTAATAAGAGGCACCAATCCTCTCAGTGATGAGTTTCAATATTTTTGCTCTCTGGATTGACCGTCTCAGTGGTTCCGGCAATTTTCTTTGTTCTTGTCCGCAATTGTGCCGCACAAAAATTGAGTGGTTTTCAGAAGTGGCAGAATTTGAAAAAATCTGCAAAAGCAGAAATGAGTGAAGTTTTTGAATTAAAGAAGTGTCAAAAACGTGAAGAAGAATTATCACTTTTATTTACGTGGTCGAGTTCGCGTTGTTGTATTGTGAATATTGAAAATATGATAAAAAGTGTTAGAACTATACCGAATATGTTATGTGAATAATTGAAAAGTGTTTAAATAAATAATTTCAAGTAAAAAATTAAGTGAACTATTAAGTTATGAGAACTGTGTTGTGTTTGTGTGTTGTTTGCAAAGGAATATGTGTATGTACAAGCAAGTAGCCATAGCAGAAATTAAGAATTTGGGCAAAATTGAAGTGGCAAAAAGAAGTTTTAATTGTATTAAAATAGAAGTGAAGTGAAAATAGGGTTAAAAAAGTGAAGTGATTAATTACAAATCATGTATACATATATATCACATATGCATTGCAGTTGTAACTACAAAAATCTCTGCAATTATATATGAACTAGCTGGACCCGTGCGCTCCTTGCGCAAAAAAAAAAAAACAAAAATGGCTTGAAAACTTTTATTAGTCCAGGTCCAGGATTTTTCAAACCTTTTTCTCAAATTATAATAAAATATTTTCAGCTACACTTGTTGTGAGACCACAAAAAATTATACAAATATGCGCAAACAGCTATTTGAAATTCCACCACTTGTATTACATTCACGCCATAAACTTGAGTTGATTGACAATATCAATATGAATTAACTCAAAAAATTTCCCTTCAACTCGAGTTTATGACCCAATGTGAACGCAGTCTTAATCACTTATTTTATCAATGTTCAAGTGTAGATGGCGCGCTCGCAGTGGGTTGAGCGCTGTGATATTCGCAATGGCTTTAATTATTCTAGCACTGTTCAGTCTTAGTATTCAAATGTAGATGTCGCGAGGCATGTGAATGTCACAGTCACAATAGCATTGCAGTACAAATTGATTTTTTTGTGCATTTACAACGTTTATTTTAAAGAATTAATATACGAGGTGTGTTCAAAAAGTATCGCGAATTTTGAATTTTCGCTGGTTACGTATATTCGAATTTCGAATTTTTTGTGGCGTTATGTTGGTACTCATGTCTTTCACTTATGCCGACAAAGCTCGGCCCTTTTGAATGTTCAGTTAATTGTTGACAGCTGCTTTGCTTGCACGTGTTTTGGATCGTCTTCGATTTTTACCTATTTTTTTACCAAAATTGCTCAATTGTGACCAAAAACAGCATCGCATGAACATTGCTAATGAGATGTTAAACTCTGTCCGCGACGACCCAAATTTGCTTCAGAGGGTCATAACTGGTGACGAATCGTGGGTTTATGGTTATGACGTGGAAACCAAAGCTCAATCATCTCAATGGAAGCTGCCGCACGAACCAAGACCGAAAAAAGCGCGCCAAGTTCGGTCGAATGTGAAAGTTTTCCTGACAGTTTTCTTCGATTGCAGGGGCGTGGAGCATCATGAGTTCTTGCCACAGGGAAGAACGGTCAATAAGGAATATTACCTGCAAGTTATGCACAATTTGGGCGAAGCAATCCGCCAGAAACGCCCGGATTTGTGGAAGAACAAACATTGGCTTTTGCACCACGATAACGCCCCTGCTCACGCATCGTTGCTTGTGCGCGACTTTTTGGCCAAAAACAACACACTAATGATGCCGCAGCCACCGTATTCCCCAGATCTGGCCCCCTGTGACTTTTTCTTGTTCCCTAAACTGAAGAGGCCCATGAAAGGACGACGTTACGCTTCTCTTGACGAGATAAAGACGGCATCGAAGGAGGAGCTGAACAAGATACAAAAAAATGATTTTTTGAAGTGCTTCGAAGATTGGAAAAACCGTTAACACAAGTGTATAATATCTCATGGGGATTACTTTGTAGGGGACAAAATAGATATTCAAGAATAAATAAATAATTTTTGAAAAAACACAAAATTCGCGATACTTTTTGAACACACCTCAAACATAAGCAATCCGCTAAGTAAAACATGGTTTCGCATGTAGAGCTAACCTCCACCTTTAAAACGATACCTTATTTATTAATATTGGTCCAAATGAGATCACAAAATTAGGAACTAACACAAAAAGACCTTACAGAAATAATATATATGATGATGATGATGTGTATGTGGTTTGTTGGCATCAATTTGGAGCAAGTGTAAGCTGTTGGTATTGTATGAATATAATATAAATATCCACATAAATATGCCCGAAAATATATTCTAACGTACCGGCATATATGTATGTATGCTTTCCTACTACCAACAAAATCATAATCAATGGCCTACCTCAACTAAACACCAAAATCCATTTGTATGGTTTTCCTTACATCCCCACGCTAACCCCTGTTCATGCTGTCTGATCAAAAGTCATATCCAGCAACAAAAAACTATTCTTACCCACAAACTACAAATCCAACAACAAAAAATTCATTCAAGCTACGATTCATAAAATATCTTACTAATTAATAAAAAATTATTGTCAGTTGTCAGGATTCGAACCAACTTTTTCCGTATCAAACGTCCTCATAAAGTCATATGCATGTCATGTTTTATATCCCCTTGTAATCACTAAAATGTATGCATGCGTAACACTGCAAAAAACGGAAATACTCCGTTTCATACTCTAAAGAATACTCCTACAGGAGTATCAGAGTACTCCAACACTTATCCTCATTCACATAAAAAAGGTGGTCCAATTTACATGGCAATGTCCGGTGATTGGATCACCTAATACACCTCGGAGTACTCCGTTTCTTCGCTTTTGAATACTCTATAGACCACCTACGTGAGAGTACTCTCAAAATACTCCCATGGGATTACTCTATGGCGAGAGTGGGAGTAGATGGTCCTCAAAAGAACACATAGTCCCTTCTCGCTTTCGTGTAGAATAGTCTATAGAGTAATCTTTTGGCAGCATTTTCAAAGTACTCCAACGTAGGTACTCAATAGACTATTCGGAAGCAACGTATATGGTACTCCGAGTAGGATTAGGTGATCCAATCACCGGACATCGCTACTCCATCGAGGATAAGTGTATCTCTTGTGTATGGAATTCAATTCATTACAATTACTGCAATTACCTAATAATAAATGTTAGTGAAATTGAAATGCTTATTAATTTTCATAACAAAAATGCCCTTGACCACTTCATATTTTCCCAATTGGAAAACCACCCTCAATTTGCATACCTAAATATACATATGCATATATTGTCCGGCAGCCATTGCCAGCATACAAATCTACACCATATTTATGTGCATAGAAATATGCAAATTCAATACAAACTAATACAACTCAATTGTATTGTATGAAGCAAAAGACAAATAATTTGCCAAAATACACAGCCTTCGTCGTTGACACGATCTATTGCTGATGGCTTCGGTAGCAATTGGTGGTCAAAGTGTTGCCCTACACAGCATTCAGACACTTCCAAACAAAAATTGTGTATGGGGGGAAATTTTGTAGTAGGAAAATTTAAAAAATTCTTCAATTTTTCATGCATAAAGCTATCTACAATGTCATATATATATAATATTTGTCAATCCATAAATGTGCCTAAAATGGGTAAAGTTGCCATTGCTATATCACAACTGCAACATGTTATGGTTTGCGATCGAATTTCAAGAACAACATTAAAACTCTATAGCATGAATAGGGATACAAACACAACAATGCAAAGTGTCTCAAAGGAAACGTGTTGCACAATTATGCAAACTAGAGTTCGCCCAGTGGTTGAAATTCAACCAATAAACTTTATTTTATTTAATTTTTTTGCTGTAGGTATGTTTTATCCGCCTTTTTTTCTTCCTTTCTATGTCGTTCCTTTCCTCTAACATATTTTTATTTTCCTTGATTTCTTTTCTTACTCTCTTATTTTATGTTTTACTTTCCTCAAACTTCTTTTCCTTTCCCTTCCCTTCCTTTTATTTTCTTTCTTTCCCCTTCGTTTTCTTACCTTTCCTTTAATTACCTTCCCTTCCTTTCATTTCCTTACCATTCCTTTCTTTCCTTTAATTTTCCCTCCTTTCCTATCCTTTCCATTCCCTTTCTTTCCTTTCCTTTTCTTTCCTTTAATTTTCCTTCCTTTCAATTCTTTTCCTTTCCTCTATTTTCCTTGGATTTTCTTCGGTGTTTAATACTCTTTATGAGTAATCATTTATTTTATTTTTGTAAACCCTGTTTGTAGTTATCAGCAATGAATTTTACATATTTGCTCATATTTTACATTGCTTGTTTAATGTATCCAACAAAGCAACTTTTCGTGCTCTCAGGAGAGCAGCTGACACTGGGCATCGTAGCCAGTAATCAATACAATAACAACAACTAAAGCAAAAATGCATGACACAACAGAGTATCTATAGTGCGAATACTTATTTTTCTTTGGTCCACTACCAACTCTTCGCACTCACAGTGAGAGCCGACCACACGAATAACACAAAAACATGCATGGCAAGTCTACTCACACTACTACGGCTCTTAATTTTTTCCTACAAAGCAACTCCTCGGCCATGCTCACGATTCAGCATAGTACACAAAAAGCAAGTACACACACACAGCGTGTCTATAGTGTGAATAAGTAAATGTGTAGTGGTGTGACTTTTATGTTAAATTTTTTATATTAAAATGATTTTTAAAATTTTTTTTATTTACGGATAAAAGTACACCTCAAAATTTCTTATCTATACATATATAATTTGTATACCTTAGAATTATAGTTTAGCAGAAAACGGTTCTACATTGCATTCATCTTGTCTATTTATATATAAGATGCTTGCTGAATACTATTAAAAAAGGATAATTTTCAAAAAATAAAAAATATGTAGAAAATTCTTTTCCTCGATATTTTTTCACTATAAATTCTTTCGGCTTTTGGACAACAGCTGTATATTTTTTATAACTTTTTTTTTAATATACATAGTTACCTAAACCAACTTGAAACTTTCTTCCAACTTAAACTCAGAAAAATCCTAAATTTCGCAATAAGACAAATTGCTAATAAGTGAATACCCTTCATATGGATTCAAGTTGGATTTTATAAAATCGACAAACATTCAATTTTGTGATATTTGCTGAAAGCTTTGTTGAAACTTTTTATTTTAGCTTCTTGGACAAATCGACAAAAATTGAATTTTATGATATTTGCTGAAATACTATGTTGCAACTTTTCATTTTAGCTTCGTCGACAAAATATTTTTATGAATCGTAGCTTGAATAAATTTTTTGTTGTTGGATTTGTAGTTTGTGCGTAGGCAGGCGCGGATCCAGGGGGGTCCTTGGGGGTTCGGCCCTCCCCCCGAAATGTCCAAATTAGTGACATTTTTTTATATGTCTACATAATAAAAGTTAAAATAAATCAATTTTAGGTCATGAAATTATATGGATTTTGAGTCAGGGATGGATAAGGGGAGTCCAAACTCCCTGAAGTGTCAAATAAGAGAAAAAATAACATTAATAAGTGTTAAAGGCATTTTAGGTCATGAAACTATATGGATTTTCCGTCAGGGATGGATAAGGGAGGGTCCAAAGTTTCTGGGCTGTTAGAGTAAAAAAAATCAACATAATAAAATTAAAAAAAAGAAATAAGTGACACGAATCATTTTTTGGTCCAATCAGACTAAAGTGGCAACCGTGGTTACGTGATGCAGCGCCAATGCTTGTAATTGATGAAAAAAATGTTTAAAGTTGCACACCATCATTAAAAAAAAAATTCTTAAGTAAGTAGTCGTTATCAATCTGTTAACCGTATAAGATGAATAACGAAATTACTTTCATAGGCAAACCAATGCCGAAAATTCTCGAGCTGAAATTGCCAACCATGAAAGAAGTTATGTGCGTATTTTTTTACTAGTTAAATAATCTTAAAGCTTCTGTCTTAAAAAGTGTTAAAAATGCAACCGCTCAGGTTATAGAGCTTTGGAAAAAATATGGTATTCCTACTACCTAACGTCAAAATATAGATAGAAGAATTGTTCGATGTTATTACAAGTGGCGAAGTATAACAAAAAATCATAAACGCAAGAAATCACCATCCCAGAAGAAGAAAGGATCGTCACTTCAAAAAGATTTTAAAATGTTATTCGATGTTGTTGATCGGAAGTCCTTAAAATCGTTTAATAACAGCATTAAGGACTTGTATTTGAATCAGAAAAGCGGCAAAGGTAAAGCATTTATCCATCACAACGTGATTTCTCCTAACATAAGTGCTAATTTGATGGCAGCAGAACAAATCGGTAAGGATTTATTTTTAATCAATAACTAGCACAATGATTTGTGGTCTTTTAAATTTCGGAACTTTTCATTATTTCGTTTCCAAAAACAATATTCTTTTTTTTTTGTCTAGATCTAAGTCAATGTGTGGCGACACGACTGCTGTGAATACAGGTAGTAATCATAAGCATAGGTCTCATCTCAATTGTTCTTCAATTCATTTCAATATTTGGGTTTTGTTAAAATTTTTTTTTGTACTTCACAGGAATTCGCAACGGAACATGTGTAGGAATTGAAAAAGCCTTAGAAAGAGAATTGATATACTTTCCATGTCGCAATCACATTAATGAGATCATTTTAAGGAGTGCAAGTATATTGGCCAGCATCATCGGGACCGAACGTTCCAATATTTGGACGATTTAATAAGAAGTGGGGCGACATTGAAAAGACCAAGTATAAAGCTGGTATTGAAGATCCCATTATCGCTAATATTGTTTTAGAGAAAAAAAAGAAATATATACTTTCATCATGGAATGCTTGCAGGTATGTACAGTAAAATAGTACCTAGTACCGATTTATACTTGGGTATACCTTATGTGAGTTTAACTTTTTTTAGTTATTTTGTAGTCAAAACAGCCTCGTGACGATTACAAGGAGTCATTAGAACTGTCACTAATTTTTCTTGGAGTGTTGTCGCAGGATGAAGTTTCGTTTAAATATCCTGGTGCAGTTCATCACGCAAGATGGATATCGAAGGCCATTTATTGCTTAAAGATATTCAGTTTTAGAAATGTATTTGAACTTACTGCAAGAGAATGCAATAGTCTACGGCACATTTGCATTTTTATAATCATGATTTATTTTAAGGCTTGGTTTTCATCATCTCCTGCGATTGCAGCTGCTAATCATGATTTAGAGTTTTTAAAACAGCTTGTTGAATACAAAAAGTAAATGCTTCGATTGCTTCAGCGGCTTGTGAAAAGATGACTTCACATTTGTGGTTCTTAAATGATGAACTTGCCGTTTTATCCTTGTTCGACGATACTGTTCAACTCGATGTGAAAAAGAAAATTGTTGAAACTGTAAAAATCGAGTTGGTACGAATTCCAAAGCTAAAAGATTTGAGATCGATCAAAACCGCATAAGTTCTATATTGCAAAAGGATTTTAGTGACTTTGTGTCGCTGAAATCCAATAAACCTTTTGAAATCTTTAACCTGCCATCTGATTTCCTTGATGTTGACGTTGAAGCATGGCCTTCGGATGACAGTTATAAGGAAAATTAAGAATACTTTAGTCAATTAAAAGTTGTAAATGACGTAGCAGAGAGTGGAGTGGCTTTGGTATCAGAATACAATCAATGCTTGACAAAAAACGAAGAACAATATTTAGGATTTTTTTAAGAAATAAATAAAATATAAAATTTACTTAACAAAAACTTATTTTTTCTGAAATGAATAATTTTATTACAAAATGCACTCAATATGCATGAGTTCTGTGGTATACATATGTATGTATATTTTCCATTGTGTTGAGTAAAATGAAAAGAAAAGATGTAGCTACCTGCTAACTACCTAATCCTTTATTTAAAAAGATCTACTTGAATCGCTATTAAAGAGCGTTAGGTACGTGTATGAATGTACGCATGTGCGGTGGCACATTTATGTATTAGTCAAGAATCTCAGGTAGGCGTAAATACATTATACGAGGTGTGTTCAAAAAGTATCGCGAATTTTCTGTTTTTTCAAAAATTATTTATTTATTCATGAATATCTATTTTGTCCCCTTCAAAGTAATCCCCATGAGATAGTATACACTTGTGCCAACGGTATCTTGTTCAGCTCTTCCTTCGATGCCATCTTTATCTCGTCAAGAGAAGCGTAACGTCGTCCTTTCATGGGCCTTTTCAGTTTAGGGAACAAGAAAAAGTCACAGGGGGCCAGATCTGGGGAATACGGTGGCTGCGGCATCATAAGTGTGTTGTTTTTGGCCAAAAAGTCGCGCACAAGCAACGATGCGTGAGCAGGGGCGTTATCGTGGTACAAAAGCCAATTTTTGTTCTTCCAAAAATCCGGGCGTTTCTGGCGGATTGCTTCCCAGTGGCAAGAACTCATGATGCTCTACGCCCCTGCAATCGAAGAAAACTGTCAGCAAAACTTTCACATTCGACCGAACTTGGCGCGCTTTTTTCGGTCTTGGTTCGTGCGGCAGCTTCCATTGAGATGATTGAGCTTTGGTTTCCACGTCATAACCATAAACCCACGATTCGTCACCAGTTATGACCCTCTGAAGCAAATTTGGGTCGTCGCGGACAGAGTTTAACATCTCATTAGCAATGTTCATGCGATGCTGTTTTTGGTCACAATTGAGCAATTTTGGTAAAAAAATAGGTAAAAATCGAAGACGATCCAAAACACGTGCAAGCAAAGCAGCTGTCAACAATTAACTGAACATTCAAAAGGGCCGAGCTTTGTCGGCATAAGTGAAAGACATGAGTACCAACATAACGCCACAAAAAATTCGAAATTCGAATATACGTAACCAGCGAAAATTCAAAATTCGCGATACTTTTTGAACACACCTCGTAATATTAAATACATTAAATCTTCTCTAGGACACTTGCAAAACTGGTTACTTTCGGTTCTTGTTGTTTTTGCAAACCAGATATGGGCAGCAATGTAGGCAACTACAAAATGTTAACATCCAAATTCTTCAATTTTAATACCGATTTTAAATGTTCCCTTGTTAACCGTGGATATCTCTTTATGGTTTGGTAAATGAAAAAAATGCATTTTACCTTTTTTGTAGACCGTGAAATTTCCCATCTAAATATCTAAAATTCGTTACTTAATATTTTGCTGTTTTTGAGCTACACAACTTTTAACAAAACCTTATGGGTTTCAGAAATTAGTCAATTTTCGACCTCGAAGAACTTTGTAATGGTCACATTACAATTCCCTGCAAAAACTGATGTAAAAGTTGGCTGTACGATTTTTGGGTGAGAAGATATATTCATTTACATAAAAGCTTTTCACGAAAACAAAAAACGTCGATAAGGCACCATTAACATAAAAAACTCATATTTGGTCATTATACTCCATTTATGGTCAGGAATTCGAAAATCTGTGTACCCTTTGAAGAAAACGAAAATTGATTTTTTTTGGCCCACCCTAATGTACATATATGTGGATATGCTAGGATATATTTTTGTGCATATTTATGTGCCTATAACCAATGAATTTATGATCAAACCCAGAAATTTAAAATTTTTAAATTTATTTATTTATTTATTTAATTTTACTTATGTCCAAATTTCCACAAGAATTACGAAACCGCCACCGCATATAGTGACAATTTCTCACACAACTTAACCTAAGAAGGTTAAGTATTTGTGTTTCACCTGTATTTTAAAAACATAATGCTACATTTGTTAATATTAGGTTTACGCTTGAATGTTTTCAAAATACTAGGTCAGATGGAGTATAAATAAAAAGTTTTTGGGTTAGTAGAGCTATATACTACCCGTTTAAAATAAAAAGAGAAAAACCTGAAAAAGACGAGAAAATCTGAAAAGAAAAAAACCTGAAAAAGAAGAAAAAGGCTGAAAAGAAAAAACAGAAACCTAAAACTGGAATATTTAAAAATTTCATTAGAAACATGCGGATATGTACATAACGTTTGGGGAATGAAATACGAACAAAACTTGTAAAATCAATAACAAAGTAGGCTTTAATTAAAAAAAAGAAACGTAGTATGCAAAAAACTAGTGGGATGTATCCTTGACATTGTCAAAAAAAAATTACTGCGATTAGTTCACATTTGACCGTCAAAATGTCTTTAAACGAATTACAGCGCCGTGAATTAATTTGTATATTTTGTGAAAAAAATCCTGATGCAAGTAAAAATGAAATTTTTCGCCACTTTAAAAACATGGGATTTAAAAAAGCGTTTATTTGCAAGACTATTAAACTCTTCAGTGATAAAAAAAAAACATAATGCGAAAAAAGGTTCCGGCAACAAATGTGCTTTACAGGATAGCAAAGTTCGTGAAAAGTTGAAAGCGGACACATTGGGCCGAAAAGCTAAATCGTACAGACAGCTAGGAAGAAAGTACAAAGTAGATAAAAAAAACTATTAAGAAATATTTGGGAACGATGGACATACAAATTAAAAAAAGAAAATCTAAGCCAGCCACCACAGAAAAGCAGGAAAAAGTTATTAAAACTAGGTTGCGGTTACTTTCCCAAAAATTCTTTGCCATATCTTCAACTTACAAATGTGTTATGGATGATGAGAGTTACTTCACTGTGGAGGGCAACGAATGGCAGCCAAAACATTACTACGAGTCCGAAAAATGCAAAGCAAGAGATGAAGTGAGATATATTCAAAAACCGAAGTTCCTTGGAAAAGTTTTGCTGTGGCTTGCAATAAGTGAGCGCGGAATAAGTGATCCGGTGTTTTTTAAAGGTGGGCTGGCAGTGTCCGCGGAAACATACGCTAGCAAATGTGTGCCTGTACTTCAGAAATTTCTTAATAAATACGATAAAAAAGTGCAAAATAGTCTTTTGGCTTGATTTGGCATCTTCGCATTATGCCAAAAGCACCTTAAAGAACTTAAATAACCGAAAAATCGAATTTGTGCCTAAAGAGTGTCATCCTCCGAGCGTGCCCCAGCTGAGGCCTATTGTAACTTTCTGGGCAAATCTGAAAAGGTGTGTTTACGGCAAAGGGTACACGGCAAAAAATACCAATTGTTTAATGAATAGAATCAAAATGGAGCTCAAGAAAATCGAAACATTTGGAATTCGAGAGTCAATGAGGAAATTGCCTATAAAAATAAGAAAAGCAGTCCGTAAAGGAATAAATTCATTTTTATAAATTAAATTTGTATATCTAACGATAAAAATAAATTGATTTGAAAAGAATAAAATTTAATTTAATACTTAATTTTTCATACTAAATGTTCGTAATTCATTCCCCATACGTTATATGTGTCAATAAATAAATACCCTTAGCCTGATGTCCTCTTTGTTGTACCCTAACCAGAAGCCCCCCTCGCTCTATGGGTTCTTGGCCGACGCTTTTGCTGGTTTTGCTTCTTGGGCATTAAACTTATTTAGTTTTGCTTTGTATCGTACTCGTCTTGTCTCTTGTTCGTCTGCCCTAGCCATCCATTTTGTGTTCTTGTATAACAGTACCGTCACCATGAATTCCATCAATTTGAGTTCATGCTCTGCGCACTCCCCTGTAAACCAGTCCGGGTAGTTCTCGTCTGTCTTTTGTTTGATGTTGTCCAGTATAAGTTTTTTGATTGAATGTTTATGTGCGCAGAGCCGGAATGTCTCAAGGTACCATTTCATATGGTCCGTACTTATTTGGAAAAAACTGTCCGATGGATTGACCAGTCTTAAGTCGTCGTACGGTTTAAAATTTTTGGCTACAATAAGCGCTTCTGACTTATTTTGTGGCTCGACACAAGGCTTACACATGACTTCTGTGCATTTATCACAATTAACTTTCCGCAGTACGCTTTGATAAATGACATAGCCAGTGTAATACCTTTGTATCTGCTCTTCCGCATTCCTTATAGGACTTTGGCCAACGGAGAGCTCGCCAGGAATTGCAGGAATAGGAATTTCAGACTTTGCGTCTCGCCTCAGTACGTCGTCTATGGTTTGGTCAATCAAGTCGCGCTCAGGTACGTCCTTGTCGGTAGTTTTATGTGGGTCTTCCATTGCCATGATTACATCCCCGGCTATCTGCTCAGCTGGATTGCATGGCAATGTACTTCCTCCCACGCAACTGTTAGGATCGACAATAGGGTCCATCCAATCCAAGAATGTGTCATCATCGTCCTCACAGTTGCTGCCCTTGCCTTCAAATGGATGTCTTAATATTTTCATTGAGGTTAGACGGGCAACGATGTACTGCATCTCGTTGGCAGTAGGGTGCGTGTTGATGCCTTGACTCGCTCTAACTTTGTAAAAAAAGTTCTCCAACGCGTCTTGATTGAGCTTGCCAAGCATGATGAAATGCAACGATGGGTGCTCCGTAAAAAGGTCTTCCGCCAGTTTGACCATTGACCTTATGGTCAATATAAATCCGTCCACGCAGTATACTTTGCTCTCGAATTTGATTGTCTCCAGGTAGTGTATGTGATCCATCAGTCTTAGTGGTTTCTCATTGCTCCCTCTTAGCAATGGCCTCTTTATAGGGTTTTTGTCGCTCAAACTTTTGCTATGCACCTTATCAAACAAATCATTCATCTGCTTTATGAATATTTGCGTGGGCTTGACAATACTTAAAACTGCAGCTTCTTGTCCAAACAGTTTTAAGTCTTCCATCATTTTCAATCCGGCGTACACAGAATTACTTAGTAACTGAGTAGCACTCGAAACACTCATTTTTTCGAAGTTGTTCGGGCGGATGTGGGCCTCAGTCAATTTTGGACTTACTTTGTAATTGCTGTTGGTCCTGTCCAAATCAAATAGTTTCTCGACTATTACCTTATTTACAGTGCCGTCCCTTGTTTCTACACTCTATTTACCTATAAAATTGTTCCGAATATTTTTTATTAGGTGGCAATAGTCGAACATAAAATGTGTATCTACACCTTTGTATGTCACTATATGATTTTCCTTGCTTACATTTAAGTTCGTGAAAGCCGTTCTATTTTGTGATCCTTGGTCGCATACCGCAGCTTTAACGTGAAGTCCCATACTACGGGCTACGTCCATGTTCCTGTATATAAGTCCTGTCAGATCCTCCGCGGTCCCTCCATTCCTCGCCACGTATTAGGACATCACGTACTTCAAGCTGCTGCAGATTCTTTTAACCATAAAAAAGAGGCATTTGTCAGCAATCCGATTGCTACGGCATGCTTCTCCACTGTCTACAAAACCGTCTATGACATCACTCCTGTTGTTATATGTCAGATCTTTTTTTATTGTAACCTCATCCCACATGGTTACGCATATGCGATGGGTTACTGGCATTGGGGCAATCATTTCCTTGAGATTCTTGATTACCTGTACGTCAATGCCAGGACGGACAAATCGGATTGGTCGCTCTCTTAAAAGGGTACTTGCGCTCGGCAAGTGGAATCCCAAGTCATCTTTCATGAACTTGTAAGCTTTTGTGGACATGTAGCTTATGTTTTGAGCCAATATTTTTTCCTTGGGCTGATACCAACTGCCTTTGCTACCAGTTATCATTTTGGCGAAGATAACTGCATCCTCTGTCGAGCCGGGTTGTGGTACAATGGACCTTTCAATTAAATTACGCATTTTCTCTTGTACTTTCGATGTTTCCTTCCTTATCTTCCGTAGAGTCCTCCTTAAATTGCCGATGATGTCCCGATGCCTCTTCATAATTTTTTGGTAAGCGCGTTCTTTTCCAGCGAATTTCTCCCTTTCGCTCGTTCGAACGTACGGCGTACGTCTAGGCGCTGGCCTTTTTCCTCCAAGTCAGAATATAGTTCGAATTCTGCCCAGTTCAAGTCAGTGGGCGGCGATTTTGTGCGCTTCGCTGGTACAGGTTTCTGCACCTTCCGCGGAGCGCTACAGCTCGCCACAATGGGTGGCAATATTGCGCGCTCCTCTGGTGCAGATCCTTCAACCAGCGGAGGAACACTAAGACGTGCCACCGTTGGCGCCGGTATTATGCGCTCCATTGGTGCAGACTTCCGCACGGTTGAAGGAGCGCTGCCACTTACCGCCCTGGACGCAGGAATAACGCGCTCCATAGGTGCAGGTTTCCGCACCATCGAGGGAGCGCTTCCACTTACCGCCCTGGGCACGGGTATTATGCCCTTCGATAGTACAGGTTTCCGCACCACTAGAGGAGCGCTACCGCTTGCCACAGTGGACGACGCTATTGTGCTCTTCGCTGGCTTTGATACCAGCGAGGCCGCACTGCCGCTTGTCACGTCGTCCGTCGTTGCCCTAAAAATTGATGGAATTGCCCCCGGTTTAAGTTTCGTTTTAACTTTAGAGTCCGTCGCGAAATGTCCGTCACAAATAAAAAGAGGCTTATTGCCCAAGTCGCCTATTGACATGTTACATGCCAGAACCCAAGAGGTTTTAAGGGACCCTGATTTGAGGAACTCGTGCATTGTCATACCCTCGGCTGGAATACAACCGGGGATACAACATGCCCGTTTTGGTTTACGGGTCTCCACGAATGAATGGATCGGTGGATTGGCATGTCCTTCAAATAAAAATTAAAATCTAATGTAGCCCTCAAATAAGAAATCACACACACATTCATACATCGCTAATTTAAACAAAAAGTTAATTGAAATAAAAAAAATGCACTTTGAATACTATAATAAATGAAAAGTTGAAAGGAAAAAAATTTACAAATAGCTTTGTCTTGATTTTTCTAAACATTTGTATTTCAATTTTAAGGTAAAATGAGTTATAACAGTTTGTTCTTGAAGTTTATAAAAAGTTTACTTTTAACTTTCAAATAAATTAAAACTGAAAAAGCTTAAATACGCAAGTTTACTTAAAATTATTCCTGAAATCATTTACAAAAATGCTTTTGTGATTTAGTTGAACTAAAATTCAATTGATTTATATTACTTGGTCTACAGCCACTACAGCTGCAAACTTCTTAGCCAGCCCTAGTATATGGCACTAAACAAAACGAACACACATGCACACGCACGAACAAAAACATATGTTTAAACCTGTCGGTAAACAAATCCATGCAATTGCCCTCCCAATTTACCCCTCATATTAAATTGTTAATTGCACGATATTTGATAATACCGACGGATTTACACATATAAAATACATAAACACTTCAAAAAAATTTATACTCACCCAAATTTAATGTTGGAACAGCGTTGTCCTTGAGACGTCCATCGCCCACAGCCTCATCAGTAAAGTGCAGTCCGCACACATAGTTTTTCTTCCTGATTCGATCACCAGTTATGACCCTCTGAAGCAAATTTGGGTCGTCGCGGACAGAGTTTAACATCTCATTAGCAATGTTCATGCGATGCTGTTTTTGGTCACAATTGAGCAATTTTGGTAAAAAAATAGGTAAAAATCGAAGACGATCCAAAACACGTGCAAGCAAAGCAGCTGTCAACAATTAACTGAACATTCAAAAGGGCCGAGCTTTGTCGGCATAAGTGAAAGACATGAGTACCAACATAACGCCACAAAAAATTCGAAATTCGAATATACGTAACCAGCGAAAATTCAAAATTCGCGATACTTTTTGAACACACCTCGTAATATTAAATACATTAAATCTTCTCTAGGACACTTGCAAAACTGGTTACTTTCGGTTCTTGTTGTTTTTGCAAACCAGATATGGGCAGCAATGTAGGCAACTACAAAATGTTAACATCCAAATTCTTCAATTTTAATACCGATTTTAAATGTTCCCTTGTTAACCGTGGATATCTCTTTATGGTTTGGTAAATGAAAAAAATGCATTTTACCTTTTTTGTAGACCGTGAAATTTCCCATCTAAATATCTAAAATTCGTTACTTAATATTTTGCTGTTTTTGAGCTACACAACTTTTAACAAAACCTTATGGGTTTCAGAAATTAGTCAATTTTCGACCTCGAAGAACTTTGTAATGGTCACATTACAATTCCCTGCAAAAACTGATGTAAAAGTTGGCTGTACGATTTTTGGGTGAGAAGATATATTCATTTACATAAAAGCTTTTCACGAAAACAAAAAACGTCGATAAGGCACCATTAACATAAAAAACTCATATTTGGTCATTATACTCCATTTATGGTCAGGAATTCGAAAATCTGTGTACCCTTTGAAGAAAACGAAAATTGATTTTTTTTGGCCCACCCTAATGTACATATAAAGGGTGTTTTTTTTACAGGTTTGTTTTTCGAATAGAGATAAAACTGGCATTTTGTGGTCAAATCTGGCAACTCTAATGTCATTTATGTTCAGTTTGGTTTGCCATTTCATCATGAACAGGTTGACAAAAGAACAACGCTTGCAAATCGTGCAAATTTATTTCGAAAATAATGGTTCAGTTCGCGAAGTTTACCGTGAGCTCCGTCCATTTTATGGTCGACATAATCGTCCATCAGAGCAATTAATTCGGTTAACCATGGATCGTTTTCGCACTACGTTTACTCTATGTGATAATACGCATCCGCAGAGACGTCGAACAGTGCGCACCGAAGAAACAATTGCCGCTGTAGAGCAAAGTGTTGAAGAGGACCCGAATGAATCGATTCGCCACCGTGCACAGCAATTGGAGCTTTGTCCATCAACTTTATGGAAGATTTTGCGCAAAGATCTTGGCTTGCGACCTTACAAGATCCAGCTTGTGCAAGAATTAAAGCCGCGAGACCATGCAATGCGTCGTGATTTTGGTGTATGGGCCGAAAATGAGATTGATTTCGATGCTGATTTTCATCGCAAAATTTTGTTCAGTGATGAGGCTCATTTTTGGTTGAATGGCTACGTCAACAAGCAAAATTGCCGCATTTGGAGTGAAGAGAATCCACATGAGACCCTTGAAACGCCATTACATCCACAAAAACTGACTGTTTGGTGTGCTCTATGGGCTGGTGTAGTCATTGGGCCATACTTCTTCCGCAATAATGCTGGAGAGGCAGCTACCGTTAATGGAGACCGGTATAGAGCCATGATAACCGACTATTTTGTTCCCGAATTGGATGGCATGAATGTGGATGAGTTGTGGTTCCAACAAGACGGCGCTACATGCCACACAGCGCACGTCACAATCGATTTATTGAAGGAAACATTCGATGAGCGCATAATTTCGCGGAATCGACCTGTCAATTGGCCACCAAGGTCGTGTGATTTGACACCATTGGATTATTTTCTTTGGGGATATGTGAAGTCGCTCGTCTACACCAACAAACCAGAAACGTTAGGGGAATTGGAAGCCAACATTCGTGGCGTTATTGCCGACATACGGCCCCATATGCTCGAAAAAGTGGTTGAAAATTGGACCTGTAGAATTGGCTTTATTCGAGCCAGCCGCGGCGGCCACATGCCCGAAATCATATTTAAACATTAATGGCATAAAATTATCCTTCCAATAAAGCCAAATTGATGGACCTTAAAACGATTTTCTTGTGTTTTATTTCAATTCAAAGTTCTATACCCCTAAAAAAAACACCCTTTATGTGGATATGCTAGGATATATTTTTGTGCATATTTATGTGCCTATAACCAATGAATTTATGATCAAATTTTTAAATTTATTTATTTATTTATTTAATTTTACTTATGTCCAAATTTCCACAAGAATTACGAAACCGCCACCGCATATAGTGACAATTTCTCACACAACTTAACCTAAGAAGGTTAAGTATTTGTGTTTCACCTGTATTTTAAAAACATAATGCTACATTTGTTAATATTAGGTTTACGCTTGAATGTTTTCAAAATACTAGGCTCAGATGGAGTATAAATAAAAAGTTTTTGGGTTAGTAGAGCTATATACTACCCGTTTAAAATAAAAAGAGAAAAACCTGAAAAAGACGAGAAAATCTGAAAAGAAAAAAACCTGAAAAAGAAGAAAAAGGCTGAAAAGAAAAAACAGAAACCTAAAACTGGAATATTTAAAAATTTCATTAGAAACATGCGGATATGTACATAACGTTTGGGGAATGAAATACGAACAAAACTTGTAAAATCAATAACAAAGTAGGCTTTAATTAAAAAAAAGAAACGTAGTATGCAAAAAACTAGTGGGATGTATCCTTGACATTGTCAAAAAAAAATTACTGCGATTAGTTCACATTTGACCGTCAAAATGTCTTTAAACGAATTACAGCGCCGTGAATTAATTTGTATATTTTGTGAAAAAAATCCTGATGCAAGTAAAAATGAAATTTTTCGCCACTTTAAAAACATGGGATTTAAAAAAGCGTTTATTTGCAAGACTATTAAACTCTTCAGTGATAAAAAAAAAACATAATGCGAAAAAAGGTTCCGGCAACAAATGTGCTTTACAGGATAGCAAAGTTCGTGAAAAGTTGAAAGCGGACACATTGGGCCGAAAAGCTAAATCGTACAGACAGCTAGGAAGAAAGTACAAAGTAGATAAAAAAAACTATTAAGAAATATTTGGGAACGATGGACATACAAATTAAAAAAAGAAAATCTAAGCCAGCCACCACAGAAAAGCAGGAAAAAGTTATTAAAACTAGGTTGCGGTTACTTTCCCAAAAATTCTTTGCCATATCTTCAACTTACAAATGTGTTATGGATGATGAGAGTTACTTCACTGTGGAGGGCAACGAATGGCAGCCAAAACATTACTACGAGTCCGAAAAATGCAAAGCAAGAGATGAAGTGAGATATATTCAAAAACCGAAGTTCCTTGGAAAAGTTTTGCTGTGGCTTGCAATAAGTGAGCGCGGAATAAGTGATCCGGTGTTTTTTAAAGGTGGGCTGGCAGTGTCCGCGGAAACATACGCTAGCAAATGTGTGCCTGTACTTCAGAAATTTCTTAATAAATACGATAAAAAAGTGCAAAATAGTCTTTTGGCTTGATTTGGCATCTTCGCATTATGCCAAAAGCACCTTAAAGAACTTAAATAACCGAAAAATCGAATTTGGGCCTAAAGAGTGTCATCCTCCGAGCGTGCCCCAGCTGAGGCCTATTGTAACTTTCTGGGCAAATCTGAAAAGGTGTGTTTACGGCAAAGGGTACACGGCAAAAAATACCAATTGTTTAATGAATAGAATCAAAATGGAGCTCAAGAAAATCGAAACATTTGGAATTCGAGAGTCAATGAGGAAATTGCCTATAAAAATAAGAAAAGCAGTCCGTAAAGGAATAAATTCATTTTTATAAATTAAATTTGTATATCTAACGATAAAAATAAATTGATTTGAAAAGAATAAAATTTAATTTAATACTTAATTTTTCATACTAAATGTTCGTAATTCATTCCCCATACGTTATATGTGTCAATAAATAAATACCCTTAGCCTGATGTCCTCTTTGTTGTACCCTAACCAGAAGCCCCCCTCGCTCTATGGGTTCTTGGCCGACGCTTTTGCTGGTTTTGCTTCTTGGGCATTAAACTTATTTAGTTTTGCTTTGTATCGTACTCGTCTTGTCTCTTGTTCGTCTGCCCTAGCCATCCATTTTGTGTTCTTGTATAACAGTACCGTCACCATGAATTCCATCAATTTGAGTTCATGCTCTGCGCACTCCCCTGTAAACCAGTCCGGGTAGTTCTCGTCTGTCTTTTGTTTGATGTTGTCCAGTATAAGTTTTTTGATTGAATGTTTATGTGCGCAGAGCCGGAATGTCTCAAGGTACCATTTCATATGGTCCGTACTTATTTGGAAAAAACTGTCCGATGGATTGACCAGTCTTAAGTCGTCGTACGGTTTAAAATTTTTGGCTACAATAAGCGCTTCTGACTTATTTTGTGGCTCGACACAAGGCTTACACATGACTTCTGTGCATTTATCACAATTAACTTTCCGCAGTACGCTTTGATAAATGACATAGCCAGTGTAATACCTTTGTATCTGCTCTTCCGCATTCCTTATAGGACTTTGGCCAACGGAGAGCTCGCCAGGAATTGCAGGAATAGGAATTTCAGACTTTGCGTCTCGCCTCAGTACGTCGTCTATGGTTTGGTCAATCAAGTCGCGCTCAGGTACGTCCTTGTCGGTAGTTTTATGTGGGTCTTCCATTGCCATGATTACATCCCCGGCTATCTGCTCAGCTGGATTGCATGGCAATGTACTTCCTCCCACGCAACTGTTAGGATCGACAATAGGGTCCATCCAATCCAAGAATGTGTCATCATCGTCCTCACAGTTGCTGCCCTTGCCTTCAAATGGATGTCTTAATATTTTCATTGAGGTTAGACGGGCAACGATGTACTGCATCTCGTTGGCAGTAGGGTGCGTGTTGATGCCTTGACTCGCTCTAACTTTGTAAAAAAAGTTCTCCAACGCGTCTTGATTGAGCTTGCCAAGCATGATGAAATGCAACGATGGGTGCTCCGTAAAAAGGTCTTCCGCCAGTTTGACCATTGACCTTATGGTCAATATAAATCCGTCCACGCAGTATACTTTGCTCTCGAATTTGATTGTCTCCAGGTAGTGTATGTGATCCATCAGTCTTAGTGGTTTCTCATTGCTCCCTCTTAGCAATGGCCTCTTTATAGGGTTTTTGTCGCTCAAACTTTTGCTATGCACCTTATCAAACAAATCATTCATCTGCTTTATGAATATTTGCGTGGGCTTGACCATACTTAAAACTGCAGCTTCTTGTCCAAACAGTTTTAAGTCTTCCATCATTTTCAATCCGGCGTACACAGAATTACTTAGTAACTGAGTAGCACTCGAAACACTCATTTTTTCGAAGTTGTTCGGGCGGATGTGGGCCTCAGTCAATTTTGGACTTACTTTGTAATTGCTGTTGGTCCTGTCCAAATCAAATAGTTTCTCGACTATTACCTTATTTACAGTGCCGTCCCTTGTTTCTACACTCTATTTACCTATAAAATTGTTCCGAATATTTTTTATTAGGTGGCAATAGTCGAACATAAAATGTGTATCTACACCTTTGTATGTCACTATATGATTTTCCTTGCTTACATTTAAGTTCGTGAAAGCCGTTCTATTTTGTGATCCTTGGTCGCATACCGCAGCTTTAACGTGAAGTCCCATACTACGGGCTACGTCCATGTTCCTGTATATAAGTCCTGTCAGATCCTCCGCGGTCCCTCCATTCCTCGCCACGTATTAGGACATCACGTACTTCAAGCTGCTGCAGATTCTTTTAACCATAAAAAAGAGGCATTTGTCAGCAATCCGATTGCTACGGCATGCTTCTCCACTGTCTACAAAACCGTCTATGACATCACTCCTGTTGTTATATGTCAGATCTTTTTTTATTGTAACCTCATCCCACATGGTTACGCATATGCGATGGGTTACTGGCATTGGGGCAATCATTTCCTTGAGATTCTTGATTACCTGTACGTCAATGCCAGGACGGACAAATCGGATTGGTCGCTCTCTTAAAAGGGTACTTGCGCTCGGCAAGTGGAATCCCAAGTCATCTTTCATGAACTTGTAAGCTTTTGTGGACATGTAGCTTATGTTTTGAGCCAATATTTTTTCCTTGGGCTGATACCAACTGCCTTTGCTACCAGTTATCATTTTGGCGAAGAGAACTGCATCCTCTGTCGAGCCGGGTTGTGGTACAATGGACCTTTCAATTAAATTACGCATTTTCTCTTGTACTTTCGATGTTTCCTTCCTTATCTTCCGTAGAGTCCTCCTTAAATTGCCGATGATGTCCCGATGCCTCTTCATAATTTTTTGGTAAGCGCGTTCTTTTCCAGCGAATTTCTCCCTTTCGCTCGTTCGAACGTACGGCGTACGTCTAGGCGCTGGCCTTTTTCCTCCAAGTCAGAATATAGTTCGAATTCTGCCCAGTTCAAGTCAGTGGGCGGCGATTTTGTGCGCTTCGCTGGTACAGGTTTCTGCACCTTCCGCGGAGCGCTACAGCTCGCCACAATGGGTGGCAATATTGCGCGCTCCTCTGGTGCAGATCCTTCAACCAGCGGAGGAACACTAAGACGTGCCACCGTTGGCGCCGGTATTATGCGCTCCATTGGTGCAGACTTCCGCACGGTTGAAGGAGCGCTGCCACTTACCGCCCTGGACGCAGGAATAACGCGCTCCATAGGTGCAGGTTTCCGCACCATCGAGGGAGCGCTTCCACTTACCGCCCTGGGCACGGGTATTATGCCCTCCGATAGTACAGGTTTCTGCACCACTAGAGGAGCGCTACCGCTTGCCACAGTGGACGACGCTATTGTGCTCTTCGCTGGCTTTGATACCAGCGAGGCCGCACTGCCGCTTGTCACGTCGTCCGTCGTTGCCCTAAAAATTGATGGAATTGCCCCCGGTTTAAGTTTCGTTTTAACTTTAGAGTCCGTCGCGAAATGTCCGTCACAAATAAAAAGAGGCTTATTGTCCAAGTCGCCTATTGACATGTTACATGCCAGAACCCAAGAGGTTTTAAGGGACCCTGATTTGAGGAACTCGTGCATTGTCATACCCTCGGCTGGAATACAACCGGGGATACAACATGCCCGTTTTGGTTTACGGGTCTCCACGAATGAATGGATCGGTGGATTGGCATGTCCTTCAAATAAAAATTAAAATCTAATGTAGCCCTCAAATAAGAAATCACACACACATTCATACATCGCTAATTTAAACAAAAAGTTAATTGAAATAAAAAAAATGCACTTTGAATACTATAATAAATGAAAAGTTGAAAGGAAAAAAATTTACAAATAGCTTTGTCTTGATTTTTCTAAACATTTGTATTTAAATTTTAAGGTAAAATGAGTTATAACAGTTTGTTCTTGAAGTTTATAAAAAGTTTACTTTTAACTTTCAAATAAATTAAAACTGAAAAAGCTTAAATACGCAAGTTTACTTAAAATTATTCCTGAAATCATTTACAAAAATGCTTTTGTGATTTAGTTGAACTAAAATTCAATTGATTTATATTACTTGGTCTACAGCCACTACAGCTGCAAACTTCTTAGCCAGCCCTAGTATATGGCACTAAACAAAACGAACACACATGCACACGCACGAACAAAAACATATGTTTAAACCTGTCGGTAAACAAATCCATGCAATTGCCCTCCCAATTTACCCCTCATATTAAATTGTTAATTGCACGATATTTGATAATACCGACGGATTTACACATATAAAATACATAAACACTTCAAAAAAATTTATACTCACCCAAATTTAATGTTGGAACAGCGTTGTCCTTGGGACGTCCATCGCCCACAGCCTCATCAGTAAAGTGCAGTCCGCACACATAGTTTTTCTTCCTGATGAATTCCTTGACCTGAATATTGTCCATCCATTTTGCAGCCACCTGTGGATTGGAAGGAACTAAAAAAAAAGGAATAACGCGATTCGCATTTGTCGATTGACAACTGAACACGCAACATTTTTTAATTGACGGCATTTCGAATGATTAGCGTTTATTTATTATCGCTTTGAAAAAAGCAATTTGTTGATTTATACGATTTATACGAAAACTTGACTATAAGCGTGTTGCACAAGCAAAAACTTTTAGTCATTGCATTTTTTTACATCTTTTCTCCAGAAGATTAACTGGACTTTTTCTGAGTATTTGGGAAGAACCGTTGAATCTTCCTACTCAATTTCCCCCTACATATGGAAATTGGCGCCTAATTGAATATTCTGATTGGAATCTTTGTAAGATTTCAATCAAATGCACCTGTTGTAAACAAAACATATATACATACATATATAATTGCAGAGATTTTTAGCATCACAATTACAATGTATACATGTGATGTATATTGGTTTTGTAATAAATCACTTCATTTCACTTTTATAATATAATTAACACTTCACAATAACCACAATTAAACACATGGCACAATATATTTGCACTTGGACAACTTCGACTATTTGTAAACGCACACACAAACCTCACTTGCAAACGCAACACAGTTCTTTTACACAGTTTTCACTAATAACACTTCACTTTCCTTGTTTTAAAGTTTTTAATTTACTTTTATAACACTTTTATTTCAATTTTTCACTAAATTAACATATTTTTTCGCTTATCACTTTAAATCACAACACATTTTCATATTTTGGCACATAAACTTTCCTCATTTTGACACATTTTGCTAACCACTTATTATATTTGATGAAACTCAATTTTGCTTTTGCAGCTTCTGTCAAATCGCAAAATAACTCAATTTGGCAGTTGCCCATATGCGGACAAGAACAAAGTAAATTGATGGAACGCCTGAGACGTGCCAGCGAGTAAATGTCATTTCGAACGAGCAAACCGCGTACTGTATGACAAAACCCATGGCGGGTATAAAAATATTATTGTGAAGGAGCGAATATGGCAGGAGATATCGGCGTCATTGGAAAAGCCAGGTAATTTTCACTTTCATTGTGCTTAATATAACATATAACTAGAAATACTAACTACTTTTTGTTCATTGCAGTTGATGAGTTGAAAAAGAGGTGGAAAACGTTGCGCGACCGCTACTACAGGCTGCTAAAGGAGCACAAGGCTGAGACCACGTCTGGAAGTGGCCAGCAGCAGACCAGCCCTTACGTGAAGTTTAAATACTTTGGAATGCTTAGCTTTTTAAAGGATGTCAAGCATAGCAATGAAAAGTAAGTATACACGCTCCAACCAAGACAAATTGTTTATATTAATTTCATATTTATTTTTACCACCAGAACCGTTGGCAATTTCCAACAAGAAGATGCGTCGGACGATTCCGACATAGTTGTAATGGAAACTCCACCTTCTCGGAAATCTGTACCTTTGAAGCGCAAAGCTGAAAGCAATATACAGAAGGAAATGTTGGATGCTATACATTCTATTAAAGACAGCGAAGGAAAAGAGTCGCATATTATGATGTTTATGAAAAGCATCGCTGTGCAAATAGAAGCAGCAGATCTGCCCTTGGAGAGTGTCTTAAACCTCCAAACAAACATTTTAACTGTAGTAAGACAAGAAATCACCGGAAAAAATTGTAGTTATGAAGTGGAATATGTATAAAGTGTTAAGTGTTATAATATATTCTTGAATTTTTAGAATTTTTTATTCAATAAAACCTTATCTAGTGCTTAGCACATGCAAATATATAGTTTTTATTTTGGCCTATGGAGGACTCCACTATGCAACGGTGAGTACTGAAGGAAATTTAATGATAAGCTGTATGAGCTTACGCAAATGATGCTTACGACATATTGACCAAAATGTGAACAAGCTGTGCTTGTACGGTATGTCCCAATAGACATTTAGGCTTGAGAAACATTAGAGCTCAAGTTCATTATTAAGGGGGTTTTCCAACTTCCAACGTAGCTTCTCAAGTTGCTCCTCACTTGAGAATCATAGCGTCATAAAATATTCTTTCAATGCCTGTTGAGGTGTATCAGGTATTGATGCGGGTTTTCCAATTTTTAAGTAAGTATATACACATGCCATTTTATTTGTACTGCATTCTTTTATTATTTATTTCAAAGGGTGTACAATGTACATACTGTTAGAAATACAAATCTACTATGTCCAAATTTATTGTTGTTACTATTTTCATATACAGCATATCAATGTAATTTATGTCTGAAATTTTCTTCACTTAAAAACTTTTTCATATTCAATAAAGAACTGTTTTATTTAAAAGATCTTCGCCTTTCAATACATACTCCCCTGTTTAAAATATTGCTGGAATCATGCAACTTTTATGTAATTTTTAAAAATCTTCCTGTAGAGGTATTATGTTGTGTTAAACTAAAGAGGTATTTTAAAGTATTACATATAAAGTTCAGTCTTTGCACATATGTATGTACATATCACTCTATACTTCAACAATGTCATAATTCAACAAACGATCAATTTACGAGAATGATTTTTGATAATTTTTGTCTCCAGCCATCAATTTTCCAAATATCATTTTTTCTACAATATAGATCAAAGTACTAGGCACATTACATCAAATTATACATACGTTAATTCAGTTCAATATCTACATACATATGCATATCATTGTATTTATATATTAATTAATTGTAAATTATGTTCAGCTCAAACTATAATTAAGTACACATTGGATTTTAGTTTTTGATACTAGAGTAGATATCCTTCCATTATTCATTTTAAGAAACACGTTGTTGAAACTTAGTTTAAGTGCAAGTTTTCCTTATGCACAAGACGAAAATTCTGGGGCGTGTAACTCGAACCGTGGTCGAAATTTTATTTTACTGGAACCATGATTACAAAAATGCCAAATCTATTAAAGATATAGTAATTAATTATGGACCACTAGTTAGGATTTGTCATCAATCCGACTTACCGTTTCAAACCTATTGTTTTTGAAGAAAAGTATTAGATCATGAACAAGACGATGCGGCACTGATTTTCGAATAGCACGTCTTCGTATCTAAGCAGAAGTTTGGTGTAAAATATATTCCTTCAAAATATCGCGAACTTCAAAAGCTTCTCTTGGCGCATTAAATCTGGTAAACAATCTGGATTGTTTTAAAGTCCTGATGCGCTTCCGCCAAAGACCTTCGATTTCTTTGTTTCCATTTGAATGGTCAACTGCAGTTGGGGGACAATATGTACCGTCATTCATTTTGGCAAAGTTATGTAAAAGAACCACGGCTTGTATAATTTTAATAGAATTATCCGGAGAGCATTGTAGACCATCTCGAAGTACTCGCCAGCGCATTGTCATGATCCCAAAACTGTTCTCGATTTTTGATCTGCCTTTTGACAGCGTTTTGTTGAACAATGCTTGGTCGTTTGGGAGTAAACGTCCCGCATAGGGTCTCATTATATTCGTGCGCAAAGGAAACGCAGCATCTGCCAAAAAGTAGTAAGGTATTTCGACATCTGAATTGTACGGCTTAGTTTTTGGTGGCAATCCCAAGTCATTATTTAATAGTTTTTGACCAAACGTGCTCATTTGCAACACTCCACCATCACTTTGACTACCATATGCACCAATGTCAACAGCAGTGAAACAGTAGTTGCTGTCACAAATAGCTAGGAGTACCACACTTTAAAATCCTTTATAGTTATAATATAAAGAACCAGAATGCGCAGGACTTTTCAATTGAACATGTTTTCCATCAATTGCCCCTACGCAATTTGGAAGCCCAGTAAGGTTAAAAAAATCAGTTGCGATTCTGGCCCATTCGTGTTCATTGGGTGGGGCAAGATATATTCCATGTAGTTTGTCCCATATAAGTTGGCACGTTTCCAACACAATCAATCGAACGGTTGATAATCCAATGCGAAACATCCATGCAAGAGTTTGCCATTTAGCACCTTGCGATAAAAACCTATTAGATAAAATGAATGTTTACTAACATTTAAAAATGTGGGGAAACACATACTTACATCAATGTTAAGATTAATCTGCATTCTGGTTCAATTGGTTTTCTATATGATCCTTTCTCCAAGTCGTCCTTCAACAAATTGAAAAGTACATTAAATGCAGGAAAATCCATTCTGGTAATTTTACGAAACTCTCGGGGGTAGCTTTTTTTGATGATTTTATAGGTTTTGTGAAAAAATCCATGCGCCTGCCTTTCCTTTTCTGTGTATATATCATAAACCCAAACTCGGGAAGGTCTCATTTTATAAGTACAATAAAGTACATAAATTTTTAGCCATTTTTTAATTTTTTTCCTTTTTTTCGCACAAATTTTACCGCCACTGCTCACTGCCATATTGTAACTATACAACAAAACAGCTGATCACCGACAGCAGTGCTGCCACTGCCACTGGTGCTGCCACTGCCACATTGTAATTCCACCTTATATTATTGAATATATTAAGTGAATTGTATGCAATAATAAAACAATTAAATTTAAATGCTGCAATATTGAACGTGAAGACTTAAAACCCCCAAATTATTGAACATAAAGCAGTTATAACACCTTATCAGTTCTTGCAGAATGTAAATTTCAGTCTAAATTGAAGTTTTTAGTTGTAGATTTTACTTTAAAGCAACTCTGAACGCGTTTTCCTTCATTACACTCTCTCGGAGTACATTCATCCACTGCCTTTCACTCCGATTCGCAAAAGAAGATGCCAAACTAGTACGGGTAAACAATGGAAGAAAGTTTCAAGTTGGCTTTTGTAACTATGTATATTAAAAAAAAAATTACAAAAAATATACAGCTGTTGTCTAAAAGCCGAAAGAATTTATAGTGAAAAAATATCGAAGAAAAGAATTTTCTACATATTCTTTATTATTTTTTGAAAATTATCCTTTTTTAATAGTATTCAGCAAGCAGTTTGCATAATTGTGCAACACGTTTCCTTTGAGACACTTTGCATTGTTGTGTTTGTATCCCTATTCATGCTATTGAGTTTTGTTGGTGTTCTTGAAATTCGATCGCAAACCATAACATGTTGCAGTTGTGATATAGCAATGGCAACTTTACCCATTTTAGGCACATTTATGGATTGACAAATATACTTGAAAGATAGGACTTAGTTGGCCATTGTAGATAGCTTTATGCATGAAAAATTGAAGAATTTTGTAAATTTTCCTACTACAAAATTTTCCCCCCATACACAATTTTTGTTTGGAAGTGTCTGAATGCTGTGTAGGGCAACACTTTGACCACCGATTGCTACCGAAGCCATCGACAATAGATCGTGTCAACGACGAAGGCTGTGTATTTTGGCAAATTATTTGCCTTTTGCTTCATACCATGGTTCAACTATAAGGTTGTCTCGATTCATCAGCTGATTTGATTTTTTTCATTGCACTGCTTCGTTAGGTTGTCAAACAAGCGAAACGTAACCAAACGAAAAGTAAACAAAGAAAAGCAACCAAGCGTAGCCTTTATATGCAATTCGGTGTTTGCTAATATTTTCAATAAATTTGAAGTGAAATATATAGTTTTATATAATTTCTTCTTCCTACGTGAAAATAAATACAAAGAAAACATAGTAAATGGTGGCAAATGTGTGCTGTGTGGAAAAAAAAGGTGGTGGGAAACCGTCCATTTTTCCAAGTCCCTAAAGAAATAAATCGCCGAGAAATATGGGGCAGAATTTGCAAGCGCGAGTTAAAGACCACGGAATTGGTATGCGGTGAACACTTCGCGTCAGCCGATATCAGATTCGGAGGAAAAAGGGCGCATTTGCTTCTAGCAGCGCTTCCAACCGCTCCAGTTTTATATACCTCCGAAGACATATCACCCGGTGAAGACGATTTATGCAAAAATCAATGCGCAAGGTAATATTTACGTTTATATACGTTGTTACACCATTTCCACAAGATTGTGAGCAGCCTAACCAAATACTCTCTTTGGCCTAACTATGAATTTGTTTATTTTTATATATACATATGCAGGGCGATCTCTGACCACACGTATGCAAAACCCGGAATGCAAAACGTATGCAAAAAAACGGATGTCTTCTCCAAGTTTTGGTAGATGTTGGATGAGCCTGTGCGACGAAACATGATTTGTTATTGCTTTTTGTGTATATGTATATACAAGTACGCAAAATGGTTGAAAATTTGCCGATAAATTATTTTTTCAAATCGGTTGTTCAATCAAAACTTATTGAAATTCAATATTGCTAGCAATTTTGTTTATTGACCACCTAAACAACTTGAACCATGTACACAATTTAATTCAATTGAATGCTTTTCTGTTTCCTCTTCCCTACATTCGCTTAACATCAATCAGCTGTTTTTGACAACCTAACGAAGCATGTTGTTGTAGTTGTAGAAACGAGGTAACCTTATAATTGAACCATGCTTCATACAATACAATTGAGTTGTATTAGTTTGTATTGAATTTGCATATTTCTATGCACATAAATATGGTGTAGATTTGTATGCTGGCAATGGCTGCCGGACAATATATGCATATATTTAGGTATGCAAATTGAGGGTGGTTTTCCAATTGGGAAAATATGAGGTGGTCAAGGGCATTTTTGTTATGAAAATTAATAAGCATTTCAATTTCACTAACATTTATTATTAGGTAATTGCAGTAATTGTAATGAATTGATTTCCATACACAAGAGATATCTTGTGTATTTACCGTCGGAAAAACACTCTCTTAGATAAAACCTTTCACAAATTAAGTTATTTTCAAATATTTTTCAATCTATTCCATTAAATCAATGGTAATAATTTACATGCAACGTCAACTGTAAATACTGCACTAAAAATGACGGCATTGGTTCCCAGAGACGCGTATCATTATTATGAATGAGGATAAGTGTTGGAGTACTCTGATACTCCTGTAGTATTCTTTAGAGTATGAAACGGAGTATTTCCGTTTTTTGCAGGGTTACGCATGCATACATTTTAGAGATTACAAGGGGATATGAAACATGACATGCATATGACTTTATGAGGACGTTTGATACGGAAAAAGTTGGTTCGAATCCTGACAACTGACAACAATTTTTTATTAATTAGTAAGATATTTTATGAATCGTAGCTTGAATAAATTTTTTGTTGTTTGATTTGTAGTTTGTGGGTAAGAATCATATATATTATTTCTGTAAGGTCTTTTTGTGTTATTTCCTAATTTTCTGCTCTCATTTGGAACCAATATTAATAAATAAGGTATCGTTTTAAAGGTGGGGGTTAGCTCTACATGCGAAACCATGTTTTAATTAGCGCAGTGCTTTTGTTTAAGCGTATTTTATAAAAATAAATTCTTTAAAATAAACGATTGTGAATGCACAAAAAAATCAATTTGTACTGCAACGCTATTGTGACTGTGACATACATATGCCTCGCGACATCTACAGTTGAATAGTAAGACTGAACAGTGCTAGAATAATTAAAGGCGAGCGCGCCATCTACACTTGAACATTGCTAAAATAAGTGAATAAGACTGCGTCCACACTGGGTCATAAACTCGAGTTAAAGGGACATTTTTTGAGTTAATTCATATTGATGTTGGCAATCAACTCAAGTTTATGGCTCATTGTGAATGTAATATAAGTGGTGGAATTTCAAATAGCTGTTTGCGCATATTTGTATAATTTTTTGGGTAATTCTATACGACAGCACGTAACTGCTAATATAGGTCCAAAAATATCGGGAAAGGTATCAAACGACGGGTTTTAACCTTCGTATATATAATCCGAAAGCGGAAATTCGATATTTTATGTCTGTTGAGAGATATTTGCAATTAAAGTTCAAATTTTTCTGACATTTTCATGTGGTTGTTGTAATCACAGATTAGGGTGTACCGAAAAGTGCAGAAACGTGTTCTGTGCAGAAATATTGTGGACCGCGTAGCCGGTGTTGGACCGGCTAAGGTTATTTTTTTGAAGCCTACGCACATAAATACCTTGGATCAAGTCCCCTATTTGGGATCGGACCTAGGCAATTTTTAGGTTTTTACTAATAACTTTTCACTGAAACAAATTATTTAATTTCCGCTTTCGGATTATTGATACAGAGATCAAAACGCGTCGTTTGATACCTTTTCCGAGATTTTTGGACCTATATTAGCAGTTACGTGCTGTCGTATAGAATTACCATTTTTTGTGGTCTCACAACAAGTGTAGCTGAAAATCTTTTTTTATAATTTGAGAAAAAGGTTTGAAAAATCCTGGACCTGGACTAACAAAAGGTTTCAAACCATTTTGGTTTTTTGCGCAAGGAGCGCACGGGTCCAGCTAGTAACCACTATTACTGGTATTTTATTAACCAATTCAGCTAATAAAATTAACCATATGTTAGCCACTTTGGTAACCGATTCAGCCAATCATTTTCACCACATGTTAGCCAAAACAATAACCAACTGAACGAATATTTTTCACCACAATTTAGCCAAAACAAAAACCAATTGAGGAAATATTTTTAACTACATGTTAGCCGAAACATTAATTGGTTTTGGAAAGGGAAATTTTTTAAGACTGAAAGTATTGAAAAGTACAGCTATAGTTTTTGTCAATGGGAGAATTCTATGTGTGCAAGGGAGATGCGAAGTCACACATATGGTTAAAATGTAAATGAAATTTATATACTAAATAAATAAATAAATTTAAAATTTCTGGTTTTGATCATAAATTCATTGGTTATAGGCACATAAATATGCACAAAAATATATCCTAGCATATCCACATCTTATTTTTTCTCTTATTTGACACTTCAGGGAGTTTGGATCCTCCCTTATCCATCCCTGACTCAAAATCCATATAATTTCATGACCTAAAATTCCTTTATTTTAACTTTTATTATGTAGACATATAAAAAAATGTCACTAATTTGGACATTTCGGGGGGGTGGGTCCGGACCCCCAATACCCCCCTGGACCCGCGCCTGCCTACGCACAAACTACAAATCATTGTTTACCCGTACTAGTTTCGCATCTTCTTTTGCGAATCGGAGTGGAAGGCAGTGGATGAATGTACTCCGAGAGAGTGTAATGAAGGAAATCGCGTTCAGAGTTGTTTTAAAGTAAAAACTGCAACTAAAAACTTCAATTTAAACTGAAATATACATTCTATAGTAACTGATAACGTGTTATAACTGCTTTATATTCAATAATTTGGGAGTTTCAAGTCTTCATGCTCAATATTGCAGTATTTAAATTTGATTGTTTTATTACTGTATACAACACACCCTGTGTGGTATGTGTGTGTGTGCAGATTTGGAGTAAGTTCCCTGCAAAAATCGTTGGATTAGGTGTTCCTTTTTTTGTGATATTGGAGTACTCTTATAGTACTCCTTTTGCAAACCATTTGAGGACCACCTCGGCTTTTTGCAAGCCGATCATTGCTCGTGATTTAGCGACAAAGATGACGACACGATGGTTATTGTACAGAGTTGCCAAGAGCAAATTACTTATTTACTTAATTTAAAAGGATATACAAAAAAATGATAATAATGGAGGAGAAATTGTAGCCACACACATTTATTTGATGAATATTAAAGTAAACTATGTTAAACTTTAACTATATAGCGTGCCAGTTATATTTGCTTAAAATCTAAGCATCTTGTGAAATTAGTTTCAGTAACATTATATATTGGCAACCCTGGTATAATGCAACAGCGCAACTGGTTTTATGTAGTATAGAGAAATTTTCAAAGCGAAATTGCAAAAAACGTGAAAATTTTGAAGTGAATGGCGACAGTGAATTTTGTTGGTGAATAAATAAATTAATAAAATAATATATTATAAAGACTACAATATCAAAAAAAAAAGTATGGAATACAGTGAGCGTCACACTAGACGAATTAGGCAAATGGAGAGGCAAAAGTTTGTCCAAAGACTGCTAAATGCAGGAAACATAACTGGGCAAAAAGAGAATCCGATTGATGCATCAGGATTAACTGCGCAAGGAGACAATACGAATACCAAAGCAGGATTAGATCCAGAATTACTTAACGAAGTTGAAATAGTGCCTGAAGCTAGTGAATTTGTACCATATTTGGAACCAAATGTGGCAGCAGAAAATAAAAGTAGACTTATGAGGGATTTAGGGCAGTGGCAAATAAAAAGTAGGACTTCTGTTGAGAATATGAGGGAATTATTGTGCATATTAAGAAATAATGGTATGGATTTACCTCTTTCTCCTGCCACGCTACTAGAAAAAACAACTTCCAGACCAAAAATAGTAGCTGTACAGCCTGGAAAATACGCACATTTTGGCATCAAGCAAAGTCTTCTGAAGGTGTCACATATTTCAGAAAACTTGGACGAAATTATATGTGATATTAATATTGACGGCTTGCCAATTCTTAAAAGTTCAAACCTCCAACTTTTGCCAATATTAGTTAGACCAGTTAACATTAGAAATGTAAACGTTTTCCCCGCTGGAATATATGTAGGAACCCATAAACCAAATGATGTCGAGGAATTTTTAAGCCAATTCGTCGAAGAAATGTCGACTTTACAACAAAGTGGGCTGACAATAAATGGCAAAGATATCACAATAAAGATACGGGCTGTTATATGTGACGCACCAGCGAAGTCGTTTGCTTGTGGTATCGCTCACCATTATTCAGCTCATGGATGCTCTAAATGCACACAAGTGGCTACAAAACAACAAAATGTGTTAACTTACAGCACGGAAGTCGCACATATTATCAGTGATGTTGAATTTGCAGAACGAAAATTTAAAGATCAGCATCAACCACGGTTTTTAAATACTGAAACACCTTTCGAAAAAATTAACTTAAAGATGATAAGTCAAATTCCCCTAGATCCAATGCACGTCATTGACTTGGGTGTAACTAGAAAGATGTTATCCAAACTCTCTAAAAACAAGATTAGCGAAAAAATTTCAAAATCCAACAAATTAAATATATCAAAACTATTGATTTCATTGAAAAGAAGTATCACAAAAGAGTTTACTAGATTGCCCCGTGGTTTGGAAGAGCTTTCCAACTGGAAAGCTACAGAACTTCGTCAATTCTTATTGTATACAGGTGTTTTAGTTTTAAAAAACAATGTTGGTGCTGATTTTTATGATACGTTCTTACTCCTACCCTGTGCAATTAGATTACTGTCATGTCCCAAAAATTTTCAAAGCAATATCCAGGTGGCAGAAGATTTGTTGAAGCTTTTTGTCCAAAATTTCGGAGAAGTTTTTGGACCACAAAGTGTAACATATAATGTTCACAGTTTGCTTCATATATCTGATTGTGTGAAGCAGCATGGTATGCTTTATAACTTCTCTGCATATGATTTTGAAAAAAAGATGTTCGTAAACCCTCAGACATTTTGCAGCAGCTATACATTAGAAATTTTCATAATAATTTAGTGCAGGCACCAAAACCTATAGGGATCCAAAAAAACATGGCATAATTTATAGCTACACATGTGAAGATTATTTATTGAGTGTGAAACATCCGAATAATGTATGCCTATTGATACCCTATGTACCATTCAAAGTTATTAGATTCCAACGCAATGAAAGTGATGAGATTTTAGTAATAGGACATCGTTTCAAAAATATCCAGTCATTTTTTGAAGAGCCAATGGACTCATTGTCTGCATTAGGCATTTGTACTGCCGATATTTTAGTAGAAGAAAGAGAGGAAACGTTCAACATTAATAATATTACTTGCAAACTTTTGTCCATGCCATTTGAAAATAACATTGTTTTAATGCCAATTTTACATGGTTGCACATAAAAATAACAGACAAATAATTATAACTACATACATAGTCGTAAAAGCCAAAATCAAAAAAGAAAAATAAATAAATAAACAAAACGTAATGGAGAACCAACCACCCAAAAAGAGATTGACTGCCTCAATAGGAAACGACCTTATAAATTGTGAGTATGAAATAAAAAGCAGATAATTTCTTTATTTAAATAAAAACTTCACAATTAAAATTATTTTTCAGATCGTATTAAGAAAGCTCCTTGCGAGTTTTGCATTAAATTTAAATGTAGAGTACTGTATATACAACTTAAGTATTTCTTCTTTCTTCTTTAAATGGTCATCTAACCGCCTGGGCGATTTTGACCGTCCAACATAGCTCGCCAGTCGTTTCTTCGTTGCGCCAACTGGCGCCAATTGGAAACACCGCGGGATCGCAAATCGGTCTCCACTTGGTCCTTCCATCGGAGTGGTGGTCTCCCTCTTCCTCTGCTTCCACCGGCGGGTGCCGATAAGAATACCTTCTAGGCTGGAGCATCTTCGCTCATTCGCACTACGTGGCCTAGCCAGCGAAGCCGCTGTGTTTTAATTCGCTGAACTATGTCGGCGTCTGCGTAAAGTTCATACAGCTCATCATTAAATCTTCTTCGGTACTCGCCGTCGCCAACGCGTAGAGGTCCACAAATCTTTCGAAGAACCTTTCTCTCGAATACTCCCAGAGCCGCCTCATCAGATGTTGTTAGTGTCCACGCTTCTGCACCATATAGCAGGACGGGTGCGATGAGTGACTTGTAGAGTGTTATTTTCGTTCGTCGAGAGAGGACTTTACTTTTCAATTGCCTACTCAGTCCGAAGTAGCATTTGTTTGCATTTGTGGGATCATATCTCAGGAGCACTCCGTACCGCAGCCGAAGAAGTAATTGGATTCCGGCGAACGCGAAAAAACAACTGGTATGATGATGAAGAGTGCCGCGCTGCAACGAAAAGAAAGGACGAAGCCTACAAGGCAACGCTGAGATCGAATGCAACGAGGAGTGTGTGTGAACACTACCGCGAGTTGAAGAGGGAAGCGAGGCGGCTTTTCCGGGCGAAAAAAAGAGAGGCAGAAAAGCGTGAAATAAAGGAGCTTGAGATGCTGGCCAACGGGAATAATGCCCGAAAATTCTATCAAAAAATTCGGCGAATGACAGAAGGTTTCAAACCCGGGGCAAACTCCTGTAAGAATGAGAACGGCGACCTGGTGACCGATGTTCAGAGAACACTCAGAATATGGAGGGATCACTTCTCTGCCCTTTTAAATGGAGAAACTGAGCAAGAAACCAGAGAAGATGCCGAACCCGAGCCCACAATCGAAGATGATGGAATTGACGTTCCACAACCCGACTACAATGAGGTGCGAATAGCAATATCCCGATTGAAAAACAATACAGCAGCTGGCGCTGATGGTTTGCCTGCTGAGCTATTCAAACACGGAGGCGAGGAGCTGGTAAGGCGCATGCATCAGCTTCTATGCAGAATTTGGTCGGATGAATGCATGCCTGAAGATTGGAATCTAAGTGTTCTCTGCCCAATCCACAAGAAGGGCGATCCTGCAAACTGCGCCAACTATCGCGGAATCAGCCTTTTGAATATCGCATATAAGGTCCTATCAAGCGTATTGTGCGAAAGACTGAAACCTGATGTGAACAGACTGATTGGACCTTATCAGTGTGGCTTCAGACCTGGTAAATCTACCATCGACCATATTTTTACAATACGCCAAATCTTGGAAAAAACCCGTGAAAAAAGAATCGACACGCATCATCTCTTTGTTGATTTTAAAGCCGCTTTCGATAGCACGAAAAGGAGCTGCCTATATGCCGCTATGTCTGAATTTGGTTTCCCCGCAAAACTTATACGGCTATGCAAAATGACCTTGAGCAACACCGCCAGCTCGGTCAGAATTGGGAAGTACCTCTCCGAGCCGTTCGAAACTAAACGAGGTTTCAGACAGGGTGACCCCCTATCGTGCGATTTCTTTAATTTAATGCTGGAGAAAATAATACAAGCTGCAGAACTTAACCGCGCTGGAACAATATTTTATAAAAGCGTCCAACTGTTGGCATATGCTGACGATATTGATATCATTGGCCTTAACAACCGCGCCGTAACTTCTGCTTACTCCAAATTAGAAAAAGAAGCGGAGAAAATGGGATTGGTGGTGAACGAGGGCAAAACGAAGTACCTTCTGTCATCATGCAAAGAGTCAGCGCATTCGCGCCTTGGCAACCAAGCCACTGTTGGCAGCAATAATTTCGAAATAGTAAAGGACTTCGTTTACCTGGGAACCAGCATTAATACCAACAATAATGTTAGCCTAGAAATCCGACGAAGAATCACTCTTGCAAACAAATGCTACTTCGGACTGAGTAGGCAACTTAAGTATTTATCATATGTAAATATATACATAAATTACAGAAATTATCGAAAGACAAAGTCAGCAGATTAAGGAAATGATGGCTGATCAAAAACTTTTGGCAGAAAACTTGGCCAAATTGCAAGGTAATTTTAAAACCATATGATAAGGAGGCTCATATTTCGAGTTTCACTAAAAATTCTCTATATATTTTGTTTGAGTAATATAACTCACTTTTTTTTATCCCTTTAGCAACTACAGAAAATCAAAACAAAATAATAGTAGAAATGATGGCCGATCAAAAAGGTACGTTGCAATCAATGTACAAAAGCCGCCAAAGCCTTTCCGCGATTACCAAATCTTTTCCACTCAAAAGCGAAGAGGATATCCATGAGATGGAAGAAGGAATTGACACAGCCAATGAGCAAAATTATGTAATTATCTTTGCTTATAAATAATTACCATTTTTGATAGCATACTTGCGTACCCATTTCTCAATTTTAGGTGTCTGCCATTAATATGCTGCTTGAGGGAAGCACTTCAAAAAACTTGGAGAAAATATTTTCCAGGGAAATATGTATGGAGTTTAATACGGATGGGATATCTGGGAAAAAAAGACTGAGAGACTATCGCAAGCTCTACAATGTTGTTTTGGGTAAGTACAACTTTATATTCCAGAACTTCCACCTGGGTTAGGTGCTGTCTGTAAAATGTTACCTGTTTTTTTTTTTTTGGTAGTTTAGAAGACAACTGATATGAAATTAGCGGTAATTGTCTCCTTTAGGGGGCAACTGCTAAATGCCGGAAGAGGTATCAAACGACGCGTTTTGCCTCGGTTCCAATAATCCGAAAGCGGATTTTTAATTTTTTGTTTACAATTACCATATTTGCAATTAAAGTTTAAAATTTTAAACATACCTTTTCGTTTTTTTTTTGCGAATAACTTTCCACTGAAACCAAATATAGAAAATCCGTTTTCGGATTATTGATACCGAGGCCAAAACGCGTTGTTTGATACCTCAACCAACATTTTTGGACGTGTTTTAGCAGTTGTCTCCTAAAGGAAACAATTACCGTTCCGCAGCAATAGTTCATCACTCCACTTATAATTTGTAACATATCCCCATTTCCAAACGCATTTAATAGCAATAGGTATGTCGGAGATTTTACATGTTTTTAGTTTAGTGAAATGCACACACAATATTTTGCATTTGCATTATAAATGTGCAGATCACCGGCTTAGGCGCCCTACGCCCGCGCTTTATAAAAATAACTCTTAGCTTTCTATTACCATTAATATTACTTTAGAGACTCCGTAGTGGTACTCCTGGGACCCTACTGGGTGCTTGGGTGCGCCTATATACCATTACAACATTCTAAGTTTTCAATTTCACTTTTCATGTAAAAATAAGCACCCAACTAAAGAATACAAACATTCTTCTGGTTTTCAGCTTTGGGCGTTGACCCATTGACTTTATGCGGGTAAACGCCAAAAAACCTTGCTTTTTACCACCCAAAAGTGGCACTTTGATATCTAATTAAGATTCATCCAAAGACGTCACTGCGGCATCATTGGACAGAGAAGACCTTAGCTATGGCAGGCGATATCTTCTATTTTATGCTCATGCATTTGAGCTTTTACATCGGCAAAAATAGACGTTCACTGCACATCGAAAGGTTCTACAATATTAAAATCACACACGAACAATTGCATTTTTTGTTTTCATCTCCACACTTGACACGCAATTCTTTTTAAAATTTTGTTTGATAGTTTTGATTCTATTTTGCGGATCTCAAGTAAAAATAATGTCAACAAATACTGATAACACTACGCGGCGTTGTGCTATTGCGCTGGTAATATTGGTGCAAAAAAGCCCCTCTACACGGTCAATCCATGGTAATTGTTTCCTTTAGGAGACAACTGCTAAAACACGTCCGAAATTATCGGGAAAGGTATCAAAAGACGCATTTTGACCTCGGTAACAATAATCCGGAAGCGGATTTTCCAGTTTTTGTTTCAGTGAGGTGCCGGTGTCGGACCGGATAAGGGTTTTTTTTTTAAAGCGCGGCCGAAGGCCGCCTACGCAGAAAGGTGTTCTGCACATAAATACCTTGGATCAAGCTCCCTATTTGTGATCGGACCTGGGTAATTTTTAGGTTTTTTGCGAAAAACTTTTTACTGAAACAAACAAATGAAAATGCGCTTTCGGATTGTTGATACCGAAGTCAAAACGCGTTGTTTGATACCTGTCTCCTAAACGAAACAATAACCCAATCCATTACTGATAGGACAGCGAGTCGTAATTCTATACAACCGCAAGTAAGTGCTAAAATACGTTAAAAATATCGGGAAATGTATCAAAAGATGCATTCTGACTGCGAAAACAATAATCCCAAAGCGGAAAATAAGTATTTTGTTCCAATGAAAATCTATTGTCTCTGGTACGATACCAAATGCCACGCTTCAAAAAAGAAACTCTTATTCGACCAAAACCGGCTGCGCGACCTAAAGTATTTCGGATTTGATTTAGCTTGGGCTCGCAATAACACTTGAATAAATATAGTATGGAAGGATATAGGGACATTTCTTGAACATAAATATTTGTTTTTATTTGTGCAAAAATTTACCCCTCCCTGTAGCTAGAGTGGTACTAAAATTAAGAAATTGAAGAGATAATGAAATTGTTAAAATCATTATTTTATAAATAACTATTTTTATTCCAGATGCAATTCACAAGTATTCCCCTAATGCGGAAAAAGAACTGAAGACCGCGATTCAAGTGGTGAAAAAACGGCACTTCAGAGCTGCATGGTTCACAAAACAAAAGGGTGGACAGTTATCCCAACAAGAAGCGTGTGATACACATTCCGACACATGCTCAAGCAACGCATAATTTAATATAAAAATAGCGTTTAATAAATTATATTGATTTTTTTAATGGTGTACAATGAATTTTGAATTTTTTTTTAATGTAATTATTAGTTATAATTTGGATTAAACTTTTAATTTCTAGTTATTAAGTAAAACATGTACAAAAAAATAATAGAGCTACCCATATCAATAAAATTAAATGAAATTATATTTAAGCTATAGCATAGGTGTCAAATGAAAACGACATTTTGCTTTCATAAACGTGGAATTCACAATGAATTTTTTTTTATATATTTCTGAATTTACATTTTTTAAAAAATAAGAAATCAAATGGTTTCAATTTAATTTAATTGCATTGTTTTGTTTTTAAATGGCGTTGAGAATGAATTTGTGATATTTATATGCGAATGTATCAAAAAGAACATATTAACAAGTACTGAATTATCCTGATGTTACTTTGAACCAGAATTTGTGATATTTATTTAAGTTTTTTATTAAAAGATGTAACAAATAAAAAATATATCTAGCCTTAATTGAATTAAGAATTTTTGCAATAACTGAAATGATTTTATTTTTAAATGATTTTGATAATGAATTAGTGAATTTATCTTTGTTTTATGTATATATATATGCAAATGTATCAAAAAGAACATAGGTACAAGTACTGAATTATCTTGATGTTACTTTAAAAATGAATTTGTGATATTTATATAATTATAATTTTTTGCAAAGTTTGTTTATGTACTTTTATCGAATGTGACTCTAAAATTTTAATTTGATTAAGGCATAAACGGCTATTGCAAACAGGGACTGATATATATTTATATATTCCTATTTATATTATTTTATTCAGTGTGAATAAAGATTATTTTTTATAAATTTCTTGTTTTATTGTGTGGATTTGAAATAACTCTTCTAATCAGTGGGCTAATCCTATAAGGTAGTTTGAAGAGTACTCTTCCGTAGGTACTCCAAGGCGTAATCTCCTGTATGTGCTCCAAGGGCTAATCTTTCGAGGGTGGTTTTAAAAGTACTCTTCTGTAGGTACTCTAAGGAGTAATTCCTTGAGAGTACTTTTGTATGTCATCTCATGTTGATACTCCATAGAGTAATGTTTAAGGAGCAGTTTGTAAGGTACTCTCTTGTAGATACTCCAAGGAGTAACAAGTTGGGAGTACTTTGCAAAGTACTCTCACGTAGGTATTCCTTAGAGTACTCTGACGTAAAGCGAAAGCAGGAGTAGGTGGTCCTATAAGCGGACATTTTCATGTAAATTGGACCACCTTTTTTATATGGAAAAGGACTACCTTTGGAGTACTCTGATACTCCTTAAGGAGTATTCTATAGAGTACATAACAGAGTATTTCCGTTTTTCCGTAGCGCAACCACTACCCTGTAAAAAACGTTGGACCATCAGAGTACTCCAACACTTGTCCTCATTCATATAAAAAAGGTGGTCCAATTTACATAGCGATGTCCGGTGATTGGATCACCTAATCCTATTCGGAGTACCATTTACTTTGCTTCTGAATAGTCTATAGAGCACCTACGTTGGAGTACTTTGAAAATGCTGCCAAAAGATTACTCTATAGAGTATTCTAGACGAAAGCGAGGAGGGAGTATGTGTTCTTTTGAGGACCACCTACTCCCGCTCTCGCTTTGCTGTTGAATACTCTATAGAGTAATCCCATGGGAGTATTTTGAGAGTACTCTCACGTAGGTGGTCTATAGAGTATTCAAAAGCAAAGAAACGGAGCACTCCGAGATGGATTAGGTGATCCAATCACCGGACATTGCCATGTAAATTGGACCACCTTTTTTATATGAATGAGGATATGTGTTGGAGTACTCTGATACTCCCTTAGGAGTATTCTATGGAGTATGAAACGGAGTATTTCCGTTTTTTGCAGGGTAGTAGACATATACTATGCTACAAATCCAACAACAAAAAATTCATTCACGCTACGATTCATAAAAATATTTTGTCGACGAAGCTAAAATGAAAAGTTGCAACATAGTATTTCAGCAAATATCATAAAATTCAATTTTTGTCGATTTGTCCGAAAAGCTAAAATGAAAAGTTGCAACAAAGCTTTCAGCAAATATCACAAAATTGAATTTTTGTCGATTTTATAAAATCCAACTTGAATCCATATGAAGGGTATTCACTTATTAGCAATTTGTCTTATTGCGAAATTTTGGATTTTTGTGAGTTTAAGTTGGAAGAAAGCATAGTATATGTCTACTAGTACCTTGCAAAAAATGGAAATACTCCGTTTCATACTCCATAGAATACTCCTAAAGGAGTATCAGAGTACTCCAACACATATCCTCATTCATATAAAAAAGGTGGTCCAATTTACATGGCAATGTCCGGTGATTGGATCACCTAATCCATCTCGGAGTATTCCGTTTCTTTGCTTTTGAATACTCACTCTATAGACCACCTACGTGAGAGTACTCTCAAAATACTCCCATGGGATTACTCTATAGAGTATTCAACAGTCCTCAAAAGAACACATACTCCCTTCTCGCTTTCATCTAGAATACTCTATAGAGTAATCTTTTGGCAGCATTTTCAAAGTACTCCAACGTAGGTGCTCTATAGACTATTCAGAAGCAAAGTAAATGGTACTCAGAATAGGATTAGGTGATCCAATCACCGGACATTGCCATGTAAATTGGACCACCTTTTTTATATGAATGAGGATAAGTGTTGGAGTACTCTGATGCTCCAACGTTTTTTACAGGGTAACGCAACTTACTCCGAATCTGCACACACACACAAACCACACAGGGTGAATTGTATGCAATAATAAAATAATGAAATTTAAATGCTGCAATATTGAACGTGAAGACTTAAAACCCCCAAATTATTGAATATAAAGCAGTTATAACATCTTATCAGTTCTTGCAGAATGTAAATTTCAGTCTAAATTGAAGTTTTTAGTTGTAGATTTTACTTTAAAGCAACTCTGAACGCGTTTTCCTTCATTACACTCTCTCGGAGTACATTCATCCACTGCCTTTCACTCCGATTCGCAAAAGAAGATGCCAAACTAGTACGGGTAAACAATGGAAGAAAGTTTCAAGTTGGCTTAGGTAACTATATATATTAAAAAAAAAATTATACAAAATATACAGCTGTTGTCTAAAAGCCGAAAAAATTTATAGTGAAAAAATATCGAAGAAAAGAATTTTCTACATATTTTTTTATTATTTTTTGAAAATTATCCTTTTTTAATAGTATTCAGCAAGCAGTTTGCAAAACAACTGCTAAAACACGTCCGAATTTACGCATATCACATATAAACACTTACAAAAAATTTTTACAATTTATAAGAAACACACATACGCATACACACATCCAAAATAACATAATTACACAATAACAAACAATAACACAACACAACAACATATGTTGAAACCTGTTGGTAAACAAATCCATGCAATCCCCCCAATTTAGCCCACTGAAATTTCAATTGCATTAATTTTGTTTCACCGACGGATTTACACATACATATGTATGACATATAAACACTTACAAAAAATTGTTACTTACCCAATAGCAATGTTGGGACGGCGTTGTCCTTAAGGCGCCCATTGCCAATAGCTGCGGATAGGAAGTGCAGTCCGCACACCAGGTTTTGCTTCTGCAGAAACTCCGGAATCCCCAGGTTCTCCTTCCATTTGGAAGCGAGCTCGGGATTTGATGGTACTGCAAAGAAAGAAATGCCGCGATTTACTTTCGAATTGACCGCGCAACCGCGAACGCAACATTTTTTATTCGATGGCATAATTAAATTTGAATATTTTTTATTAAATATCGTTTTTATAAAAACAATTTGTCGATTTAGCAAAAGAAAACTTTTGAACGCATCAAAATCTATTTGATATTGAAGTTTTGGCTTCATAGTCTTCAATTTTGGCGCAAACTTTCTTTGCAGGAATAATTGGACAGTTTTGAGTTTTTTGGAGAAACATTTAGATCTGCCCACTCAATTCCCCTTAAGACGGAGCAATGAAAAACAACTAAGGGCCGGTTTCACCAGCGCGACTAAGACTAAAACTAAGTCGTGACTTAAGTTAGCACAGATTCGAGACTAACTTAATTTTGGGTTTCACCAACTGAGCGACTTAAATAATTTTGAACACAACAACCCGATCAGCTGTTTTATGCATAGTAGTATTTTTTCATACCAGACAACTTTGCGCATCCCAATACCCCAGTGCGAAATGGGCATGTATGGCCAGACACGAAGGAATGTATTGATCTTACACCCATTTCTCTTTAGTTGGAAGGTACTTAAATTAGCTTTTAATTGAAAACTATAGTTTCGTAATGGTTGCATGCTTGAAAACAAGCGTTTACATGCATCTACGCTTACCCCGTTAAAGTCAAGCATGATGAAGTTTCGGACTGGGACGTTGCACAAAACAAATTAGCAACATTACTGACATTATGGTTTCGAACCACAGCAACACTGCTTAGTCGAGAATAAGTCAGCTGGCAAGTTGACTAAGTTGTGACTTAGCTAAGTTAGGTGGTGAAACTGAAAAAGTGAAAATCGCGACTTAACTAAGTTAAGTCGAGTTGGTGAAACCGGGCCTAAGACTAAGGGATCACATAGACTACTTAGAGACAATTAAATTCGAGAACAAAGTACACTGCTTGGACGGATTCATATTGACCATAAGGTCAATGGTCAAACTGGCGGAAGACCTTTTTGAGGAGCACCCATCGTTGCATTTCATCATGCTTGGCAAGCTCAATCAAGACGCGTTGGAGAACTTTTTTTTACAAAGTTAGAGCGAGCCAAGGCATCAACATGCACCCTACTGCCAACGAGATGCAATACATAGTTGCCCGTCTCATTTCAATGAAAATATTAAGGCATCAATTCGAAGGCAGGGGCAGCAACTGTGAGGACGATGATGACACGTTCTTGGATTGGATGGACCCTATTGTCGATCCGAACAGTTGCGTGGATGAAAGTGCATTGCCATGCAATCCACCGGAGCAGATAGCCGGGGATGTAATCATGGCAATGGAAGACTCAAACAAAACTACCGACAAGGACGTACCTGAGCGCGACTTGATTGACCAAACCATAGACGACGTACTGAGGCGAGACGCAGCGGATGAAATACCTATTTCTGCAATTCCTGGCGAGCTCTCCGTACCCCAAAATCCTATCAGAAATTCGGAGATGCAGGTACAAAGGTATTATACGGGGTATGCCATTTATCAAAAGTTACTGCAGAAAGTTAAATGTGATAAATGCGTAGAAGTCATGTGTAAGCCCTTTGTTGAGTCAGGAAATTTATCAGAAGCGCTTATTGTAGCCAAAAATTACAAACCGTACGATGACTTAAGACTGGTCAATCCTTCGGACAGATTTTTTGAAATTAGTACGGACCATATGAAGTGGTACCTCGAGACTTTCCGGCTCTGCGCACACGAACTATCTGTTAAAAGGACTATACTAGACAACATAAGACAAAAGACACGAAAAGTACCCGGAGTGGTTTACCGGGCCGTGCGCAGAGCATCGACTTAAATTATTGGACTTTATGGTGACGGTACTTCTGTATAAGAATTCCAAATGAATGGTTAGGGCTGACGAGCAGGAAACCAGACGAGCACGATACAAAGCCAAATTAAAGAAGCTAAATGCTGCAGAAAGTAAAAAACGTAGATCGGCAAGTTTGGCCACAAACCCATAGAGTTAAGGGGGCTACTGTTTAGGGTTGTTCTTCTTTTTCTTTTCAGCTTTTCTCCTCTTTTTCAGGTTTCTTTTTTTTTCTTTTAAACGGGTAGTAGATAGTTCTACTAACTTTAAACTTTATACTTATACTCCATCTGAGCCTAGTATTTTGAAAACATTCAAGCGTAAACCTAATATAAACAAATGTAACAATATAATGTTTTCAAAATACAGGTGAAACACAAATACAAATTATAGGCAAATAAATATGCACGAAAATATATCGTAGCATATCCACATATGTATATGTACATATGTATGCTTTCCTACAGCTCCTACTGACCTACCGCAACAAAATCCATATATGTACATATGCATGATCTACTATCAATGACCTACCTCAACAAAATACAAAATAACAAAATCCATCTTTCCTCACATCACCCACCACTTACCTTTGATCATGCATATGCATAGGCATTGTGGTAAGTATATATAAGTCTTTGAATCCTACAAAGCATTGTCTTATAAGGATATATATATTATATATTATATATATCATCAACCCAAATATCCATCCTACAAAATGTAAACAAAAAAATGCTTACATACCAAAGTACATAAATATGCCCGAAAATTGATCCTAATACCGGCATATATGTATGTATGCTTTCCTACATACAACAAAATCATAATCAATGACCTACCTCAACAAAACACCAAAATCTATTTGTATGGCTTTCTGTACATCCCCACGCTAACCCCTGTTCATGCTGTCTGATCAAAAGTCATATCCAACAACAAAAAAATATTCTTACGCACAAACTACAAATCCAACAAACGAAAAATTCATTGTAATATTTTGTCGACGAAGCTGAAATGAAAAGTTGCAACATAGTACTTCAGAAAATATCATAAAATTCAATTTTTGTCGATTTTTCCAAGAAGCTAAAATGAAAACTTGCAACAAAGCTTTCAGAAAATATTACAAAATTGAATTTTTGTCGATTTTATAAAATCCAACTTGAATCTATATGAAGGGTATTCACTTATTCACAATTTGTCTTATTGGAAATTTTGGATTTTTCTGACCAAAAGTTCGAAGAAAATTTCAAGTTGGCTTAGGACCCTATGTATATTAAAAAAAAAATTAATAAAAAATATATAGCTGTTGTCCAAAAGCCGAACGTATTTATAGTAAAAAAAATATTTAAGAAAAGAATTTTCTACATATTTTTAATTATTTTTTGAAAATTATCCTTTTTCAATATTATTCAGAAAGCAGTTTGTATAATTGTACAACACGTTCCCTACCAACCACTGCTAACCACATTTCCCAAAAATACAAACACATGCACATTTTTTGTTTGAAAAATTTCTCAAATATTGGAAATAGAATAGCAGCTTTAAAAAATTCATTTTTATTTGTCAAACTGCTTTGGCAAAATTAAAAAGGTAAAAACAGAATTTTTAAAAACTTTTTTGATTTTATAGAATCTGTATCTTATTTTGCAGATGATTATTGGTTATAACAAGAAAACCCCATGCAGCTGGAGAAGAGCAATATTTAAAGATAGGTAAGAGTTCATTAACCATATTATAACACCCGAATTATAATTTTTCTAATGTTGTTGCAGTACTTCGTTTTTTACCGAAATCCGGAGGTCTCAAGTTTGCTGTTGGAGGAGTCTGCTTCCTGCAGGTAGTAATTGTGACGGTGTTAACGAAGTGTTGAAATCGCTGTTAAGGACCTACATTCATAAATCACCTATTATGTAGACCTTAAGATGTTTCCTTATTTTCCGTTGAGGCTACTTGACTTTAGTATGTATTTAGTTTTTTGTATAATGTCTAAATATAAAATAAAACTTATAAAACTATTCTATTTATTTGGAAAAATTGGTAGGTATCGTCCAATTGACAATAACCAGTACTACTGGTATTTCATTAACCAATTCAGCAAATAAAATTAACCATATGTTAGCCACTTCGGTAACCAATTCAACAAATAATTTTCACCACTTGTTAGCCAAAACAATAACCAACTGAACGAATATTTTTCACCACAGTTTAGCCGAAACATAAACCATTTCAAATCATATTTACAACTACATGGTAGCCAAAGAGGTCAAAACACGTCTTTTGATACCTTTCCCGATAACTTCGGACGTGTTTTAGCAGTTGTCTCCTAAAGAAAACAATTACCAAAATTTTTGATGTTAAGAAAAAATTAATGCAATTTGCGCGATTTTTTATCAAAAATTTTCATATTTTTTGGTATTATGGTATAAAAAAATGTTAAAATTTTCATGTAAATTCAGAAGAAAATCCTGTAAAAATTAATAAAAACTAGTTTTAAGGCTTATAAACTTGTTTTATTGCTTCCAACAATTTAACAAATGCGCCTTCGTGATTCTTAGCTATATTTTGACGCCTTAAGAATTCCATTATCATGTCGGTGACATTTTCTGGGTGATTATAATTATCCCGATAAAAAAAGCGTTTGACCACTCTCCACTGGGACTCGATGCGCTGGGTATGCGTTCCATCAGGCGCAACGAAGGGGTTGTCTGGATCACTATGATTCACCTTGAGGTGCTCATACCCATGATCCGACAAGCAGTCATATGCCCTCCAATAATCCGTACGAATGGTGGTACCTTCTTTGACGTGCTTTCGAATCAAAGGTATGAGCACCTCAGCTGACCTCACGTTATCAGGACACACCTCCAGTCGCAGGTCCTCACTCCCGTCCTCTATCATACCCAGCACCCAGTGGCCGTCCACCCTCCTCCCTAAAATAACATTAAATTTCAAAGACATGATATTTTTCACAAATAATATACTACCTTTGTTATATTTCCTTTTTCCAAATTTTCTTTCGTCTATCTGTACGATTTTACCTGGACCGCCAATCCTTCCCCTGGAATCTTGTTTGTCTATCTGGTAAGCAACCACCACCTCTCTACAATAGTTGAACCAGTCGGTTATGGTGGTTGACGATAAAGTTTCACCTTCAACGAAGTTTTCTATTCGCGTATCGGCGTGCGACCAATGGCGAGCGTACGCGTACATTAGGTAAAATATTTTAGGCAAAAGCAGCTTCGAATTTTCAAACCAAGTGCCCTTCGCCCTTGATATGCCAGTTTTGTTTTGGCACGACATGCGTCTGCACCTGAACGACCCCAAGGCGCTGTTCCCCTTGTCACTTACCGTAATTGGCACTTTGTGAATGGCACACAAGCGGGACGTCAATATGAGGCCGTTCTCCTGGGCTAACTTGACGCACTTTTCGGGGGTGCCAAACTTTTTTATAATTTTTGCCACATTCCATATTGATTGGACCTCTTTCGATGTCAGCACTGTTCTGTTGATGCTAAAATCTGCAAAATAACAAATAAAAATTTGTAAAATAGAATTACAAACATATGTATTAAACACCTTGGCTTGTAGATGGAAGTTCAGAATCTGTAATTAAAGTATTTTAAACACAATGTTAAATAAAAATTAAATTATAAAACTTACCAACTCTAATAGCGTTCATCTTGATATTTGAATTTAATACCTTTTATTTATATTAATAACTTTGTCAACCCACAGAAGCGAATAAGAAATTTATTCGTAAAGAATGTATAATAAAGAAGTAAAAAAGTCCCGTTAATTTAAAACATACCATAAATACAGGGGCTCCAATTGGGCCATAAAAACCAAAATAAAATAAAGTAAACACAGTAAAATTCATCATTTTTATATAATTCTTTACATTTATACCATAAAATTCAAAATTATTATAATTTTGATGGAAAAGAACATTGCACATAACCCTTAAATTCAAAATAAAACCAGAGAATGTATACATAGTATAAACATTCTTTGATATAGGCCCATAATCATAGTCGTTGTTTAACACGCGTTTTAATTAAAATCTTTACTTAACTTAAAAAGACATTTACAAGGTGGCGCAAAAGTAAACTTCCGATGTTCAGCATATCGGTTGTGGCACGTGCAGTGTGTGCTGTTGCACCGTCTTGTTGGAACCACATGTTTTCCAATCCCAATTCATCAAGTTGCGGCAAAAAGAACTCGTTGATCATTGCTCTGTAGCGCTCACCATTCACAGTAACCGTTTGGCCCCGACCGATTAATGGTCAAATAAATAGTCAGCAATATTCCGCGTTCTGGAGCAGTGTAGCGTGACATTGTTTATTAACGTGTATTTCGCATGTGTTTACTACACAAATGTCAAAACAGAACTGACTTTAGGGGCCAATCGCAAAATTTATAGCATTTTCTGATAGGAGGATTACCTTTGCGCCACCTTGTACAATGTTGGTCAATCATAGTCATATTAAACAAAGATTTTAGCTAAAATTAATAGTAAAAAAATTTAAGTTGTTTGGTGGTATGAAGAAATTTGTTATGTTTTGTAAGGTCAGCTATTTAGTTCAAGAACTACAGCATATCTGTAGCAACAAGTGAAAAAAGCCAAAGTCAAGTTTGGAGTAAGCAATGTCACAAACAAAACCATAGACACATACTGTGATTTTAAAATGTAAAAATTACGTTTTCGTCTTTTTAAAATTAAAACTCCGCCGTAGACCTAAAATGTATTTCAAGTTGACTATGAGAGACATGAAATAATGTTTACTATAGCAAAGAGGATAGATATGTAAGAGACGTCAGTTCGCCAATATGAACGAGTTGCTCGCTGAAAGCTGCTAAAAAATTGGTGCCCGTTTTGTCTCAGGGTTTCGGTCATTTCTTTTGCGCATTTTCGTGAGTTTGACAACTACTCAATTTTTGTTTCCACTCACGGAATTGACATTTGTGGGGAATGAGTAACATTTGTATTTGGAGTATTTACGTATATATATTTATTTCGAGCGGTTTGCTACTTGTGAGTTTATAAGAAGTTGGTGATATTTGCTTATATTGTGCAAATATTCCTAATTTTCACAAAAATTTACTTTTATGACTTATATGAAATAAAAAATATGAAATACTATAAACATTTACCAATTTCAAAAAATTTATGGAAAAATACATATATGCAAGTAATAAATTTGCCGCCGGTGAATACCACAATAATGTTGCTATCATTATTTAGTTGAAATATTGTACAAATTTGGAAAAAAATCTATTCAAATATGTACCTACTGATGTTTATTTCAGTATTCAATATTATAAATTCAAAATAATTCTATTATGGTAACAAAATGAAAATACGGGTTTGCCGACGGCAACTACAAATTCAATAAAAATAAAAAAAGCTATAAATTCTATTTATTGGGTTATTTTGTTTATGGGGAAATGGGTATGGGTGGCATGTGCATAATGTACTAGGAAAATTTATTTAAGGTTCAATTTTTGATTGCACAAATCAAATGCAAAAGCACTTGATCGTAGCAAACAAAAATCCACCCTTAAATATATGCGTACGAACGCAATTATGCATGAATGCTTTCAGTTGGACTGGCATTTAGTAAATTGTATGAAAATATAAATATGTACATACACAGGAATGTCGTTGATTTCGTCTTTGATACGAGCTTTGAGTGAAGTCGTCGGTGATCAAAAGTGTTGGCGCACACAGTTTGTTCCTATCTTTCAGCCACTACCAAAAAAATGGAGTAGTTCTTCACTACTTAAGTATTATTAATTTCTGTTTTTTTCTTCCAAAATGGCATGTAACTATCTTAAATTACTTCGGATATTAATTCCATATTCTTATATTAAGTTTTGCCTAAGAAAATCATCTAAACTCGCACATAATGTAGATAAGGAGTGAAAAAAGCTAAACTTTTACTACATAGTAGTGTATTCAAAGGATACTTCTGTGCCAGAACGGCCACACTTAAGCCAAAAAAACATGGCTGACCAAATTTGCGACCGAATTTCAGTAACAACAACAAAATCTCATAGGGTTTCTCACGCAAACAAACAAAAGTGACGAAAGCAATATCAGTTGCGCAAATAATCAAACTGCTTATCGAATAAGGACAACTTTGGTCATATAAGGGAAACTTTCATTAAATAATTAAAAATACTTAGGGAAACTTTTTCGGAATAATTTTTTTGCAAAAGTTTGGGTCTGTTCCTGGACAATAGCTGAATATTTTTATTTTATTTTTTCTTTAATATACCTAACTACCTAAAGCAAATGAAAGTTTTAATGCCAAGTTTTGTTCGGAAAAATGCCAAAGTGCACAACTGAAAAAACGCTTTCGAGGGAATACCCTTCATATGGATTGAAGTTGGATTTTATAAAATCGACAAAATTGAATATTTTGATTCTTCGACAAATAATTTTATATATTTTTATGAATGAATGCTTCAATGAAGTTTTTGTTGTTGCATTTGTAGTTTGTTTCGTAGAATTGGTTTTTGTTGTTGGATTTTTGTGCGTAGAAATGGGTTTTGTTGTTGGACGTAGATCTTTATGCGTAGAAATGGTTTTTGTTGTTGGATTAAGATTTTTGTGCGTACAAATGTACTTTGTTGACAAGAATACTTACTATTAGGACATTTGTAGGTAGATTGTTTGGTTAAACGATCTATACTTGGATGCATTTATTTATGACTTAGGTAATTCTATACGACAGTACGTAACTGCTAATATACGTCCAAAAATATCGGGAAATGTATCAGACGACGGGGTTTAACCTTCGCATCAATAATCCGAAAGCAGAAATTCGAGATTTTATGTCTGTTCAGAGATATTCGCAATTAAAGGTGAAATTTTTCTGTATTTTTCATGTGGTTGTTGTAATCACAGATTAGGGTGCACCGAAAAGTCCAGAAATGTGTTCTGCGCAGAAATATTGTGGACCGCGTAGCCGGTGTTGGACCGGAGTGTTCTGCACATAAATACCTTGGATCGAACCCCCTATTTGGGATCGGACCTGGATCATTTTTGGGTTTTTTGCGAATAATTTTTCACTGAAACAAAAAATTGAAAATCCGCTTCCGGATTGTTGATACCGAAGTCAAAACGCGTTGTTTGATACCTCTCCCGATATTTTTGGACGTGTTTTTATGTTTTTATGATGTGAACAAAACATTTATGCATGCATACAAACCTGCAGAGATTTTAGTAATACTACTGCAAATAATATATGAAATGCATATCGGAATTGTTATTAATAACTTTTGCACTTTTCCAATAAGTTACTGGCACATCAAAGCACAATTGGACACTTTTCTAAACACACAAGCCGCCAAACGCACAAACCACATACACCACTTTTTGTACAAACAAGCTAAAATACCTTTGTACGCACAACACTATCTTCAAGTCTTAAATTCTTTAATTTAACATTAATTATCTCACTTTTCTTTGTTATTTTCACTATTTTTCACTAAAGGAAACAATTACCTTTATCTCCCCTTTTTATGATGTGAACAAAACATTTATGCATGCACACGAAACTGCAGAGATTTTAGTAATACTACTGCAAGTAATATATGAAATGCATATCCGAATTGTTATAAATAATGTTGCAATTTTTCAATAATTCGTTTGCATATCAATACACAATTGGATACTTTTATAAACACACAAACACCACACATGCCAACAAACGCACAAACCACATACACCACTTTCCGTTCAAACAAGCAAAACACCTTTGTAAGCACAACACAGTCTTCAAATTTTAAATCAATTAACTTATCACTAATTAACTTCACTCTTCTTTATTATTTTGACAATTTATTACAGTTTTTCACAATTTTACACCAATTTCAATTAACCACTTTTTCACTGTTTACAACTTCACTTTGACATTGACTCACAATATTGCTTTTCACTTTTTGACATATCCGCAAATTAACTCAGCCGACACTCAATTCTTGTTTCAAGATTTTTACTCAAAACTCGGACAGAAAACAAAGAGGAATGGCCGAACCCCTGAGAGCTAACGTCGAGTAGCACACAAAGCAGCGATCAACCAAAGAGGATAGATATCATGGTTCAATTATAAGGTTACCTCGTTTCTACAACTACAACAACATGCTTCGTTAGGTTGTCAAAAACAGCTGATTGATGTTAAGCGAATGTAGGGAAGAGGAAACAAAAAAGCATTCAATTGAATTAAATTGTGTACATGGTTCAAGTTGTTTAGGTGGTCAATAAACAAAATTGCTAGCAATATTGAATTTCAATAAGTTTTGATTGAACAACCGATTTGAAAAAATAATTTATCGGCAAATTTTCAACCATTTTGCGTACTTGTATATACATATACACAAAAAGCAATAACAAATCATGTTTCGTCGCACAGGCTCATCCAACATCTACCAAAACTTGGAGAAGACATCCGTTTTTTTCATACGTTTTGCATTCCGGGTTTTGCATACGTGTGGTCAGAGATCGCCCTGCATATGTATATATAAAAATAAACAAATTCATAGTTAGGCTGCTCACAATCTTGTGGAAATGGTGTAACAACGTATATAAACGTAAATATTACCCTGCGCATTGATTGTTGCATAAATCGTCTTCACCGGGTGATATGTCTTCGGAGGTATATAAAACTGGAGCGGTTGGAAGCGCTGCTGGAAGCAAATGCGCCCTTTTTCCTCCGAATCTGATATCGGCTGACGCGAAGTGTTAACCGCATACCAATTCCGTGGTCTTTAACTCGCGCTTGCAAAATCTGCCCCATATTTCTCGGCGATTTATTTCTTTAGGGACTTGGAAAAATGGACCGTTTCCCACCACCTTTTTTTCCACACAGCACACATTTGCCACCATTTATCATGTTTTCTTTGTATTTATTTTCACGTAGGAAGAAGAAATTATATAAAACTATATATTTCACTTCAAATTTATTCAAAATATTAGCAAACACCGAATTGCATATAAAGGCTACGCTTGGTTGCTTTTCTTTGTTTACTTTTCGTTTGTTTACGTTTCGCTTGTTTGACAACCTAACGAAGCAGTGCAATGAAAAAAATCAAATCAGCTGATGAATCGAGACAACCTTATAGTTGAACCATGATAGATATGTAAGAGACGTCAGTTCGCTACTCGGCGAATGGCAACATTTTGTTGATCGCTGCTTTGTGTGCTACTCGACGTTAGCTCTCAGGGGTTCGGCCATTCCTCTTTGTTTTCTGTCCGAGTTTTGAGTAAAAATCTTGAAACAAGAATTGAGTGTCGGCTGAGTTAATTTGCGGAAATGTCAAAAAGTGAAAAGCAATATTGTGAGTCAATGTCAAAGTGAAGTTGTAAACAGTGAAAAAGTGGTAAAGTTAATTGAAATTGGTGTAAAATTGTGAAAAACTGTAATAAATTGTCAAAATAATAAAGAAGAGTGAAGTTAATTAGTGATAAGTTAATTGATTTAAAATTTGAAGACTGTGTTGTGCTTACAAAGGTGTTTTGCTTGTTTGAACGGAAAGTGGTGTATGTGGTTTGTGCGTTTGTTGGCATGTGTGGTGTTTGTGTGTTTATAAAAGTATCCAATTGTGTATTGATATGCAAACGAATTATTGAAAAATTGCAACATTATTTATAACAATTCGGATATGCATTTCATATATTACTTGCAGTAGTATTACTAAAATCTCTGCAGTTTCGTGTGCATGCATAAATGTTTTGTTCACATCATAAAAAGGGGAGATAAAGGTAATTGTTTCCTTTAGTGAAAAATAGTGAAAATAACAAAGAAAAGTGAGATAATTAATGTTAAATTAAAGAATTTAAGACTTGAAGATAGTGTTGTGCGTACAAAGGTATTTTAGCTTGTTTGTACAAAAAGTGGTGTATGTGGTTTGTGCGTTTGGCGGCTTGTGTGTTTAGAAAAGTGTCCAATTGTGCTTTGATGTGCCAGTAACTTATTGGAAAAGTGCAAAAGTTATTAATAACAATTCCGATATGCATTTCATATATTATTTGCAGTAGTATTACTAAAATCTCTGCAGTTTTGTATGCATGCATAAATGTTTTGTTCACATCATAAAAACATAAAAACACGTCCAAAAATATCGGGAGAGGTATCAAACAACGCGTTTTGACTTCGGTATCAACAATCCGGAAGCGGATTTTCAATTTTTTGTTTCAGTGAAAAATTATTCGCAAAAAACCCAAAAATGATCCAGGTCCGATCCCAAATAGGGGGTTCGATCCAAGGTATTTATGTGCAGAACACTCCGGTCCAACACAGGCTACGCGGTCCACAATATTTCTGCGCAGAACACATTTCTGGACTTTTCGGTGCACCCTAATCTGTGATTACAACAACCACATGAAAAATACAGAAAAATTTCACCTTTAATTGCGAATATCTCTGAACAGACATAAAATCTCGAATTTCTGCTTTCGGATTATTGATGCGAAGGTTAAACCCCGTCGTCTGATACATTTCCCGATATTTTTGGACGTATATTAGCAGTTACGTACTGTCGTATAGAATTACCTAAGTCATAAATAAATGCATCCAAGTATAGATCGTTTAACCAAACAATCTACCTACAAATGTCCTAATAGTAAGTATTCTTGTCAACAAAGTACATTTGTACGCACAAAAATCTTAATCCAACAACAAAAACCATTTCTACGCATAAAGATCTACGTCCAACAACAAAACCCATTTCTACGCACAAAAATCCAACAACAAAAACCAATTCTACGAAACAAACTACAAATGCAACAACAAAAACTTCATTGAAGCATTCATTCATAAAAATATATAAAATTATTTGTCGAAGAATCAAAATATTCAATTTTGTCGATTTTATAAAATCCAACTTCAATCCATATGAAGGGTATTCCCTCGAAAGCGTTTTTTCAGTTGTGCACTTTGGCATTTTTCCGAACAAAACTTGGCATTAAAACTTTCATTTGCTTTAGGTAGTTAGGTATATTAAAGAAAAAATAAAATAAAAATATTCAGCTATTGTCCAGGAACAGACCCAAACTTTTGCAAAAAAATTATTCCGAAAAAGTTTCCCTAAGTATTTTTAATTATTTAATGAAAGTTTCCCTTATATGACCAAAGTTGTCCTTATTCGATAAGCAGTTTGATTATTTGCGCAACTGATATTGCTTTCGTCACTTTTGTTTGTTTGCGTGAGAAACCCTATGAGATTTTGTTGTTGTTACTGAAATTCGGTCGCAAATTTGGCCAGCCATGTTTTTTTGGCTTAAGTGTGGCCGTTCTGGCACAGAAGTATCGTTTGAATACACTACTATGTAGTAAAAGTTTAGCTTTTTTCACTCCTTATCTACATTATGTGCGAGTTTAGATGATTTTCTTAGGCAAAACTTAATATAAGAATATGGAATTAATATCCGAAGTAATTTAAGATAGTTACATGCCATTTTGGAAGAAAAAAACAGAAATTAATAATACTTAAGTAGTGAAGAACTACTCCATTTTTTTGGTAGTGGCTGAAAGATAGGAACAAACTGTGTGCGCCAACACTTTTGATCACCGACGACTTCACTCAAAGCTCGTATCAAAGACGAAATCAACGACATTCCTGTGTATGTACATATTTATATTTTCATACAATTTACTAAATGCCAGTCCAACTGAAAGCATGCATGCATATTTGCGTTCGTACGCATATATTTAAGGGTGGATTTTTGTTTGCTACGATCAAGTGCTTTTGCATTTGATTTGTGCAATCAAAAATTGAACCTTAAATAAATTTTCCTAGTACATTATGCACATGCCACCCATACCCATTTCCCCATAAACAAAATAACCCAATAAATAGAATTTATAGCTTTTTTTATTTTTATTGAATTTGTAGTTGCCGTCGGCAAACCCGTATTTTCATTTTGTTACCATAATAGAATTATTTTGAATTTATAATATTGAATACTGAAATAAACATCAGTAGGTACATATTTCAATAGATTTTTTTCCAAATTTGTACAATATTTCAACTAAATAATGATAGCAACATTATTGTGGTATTCACCGGCGGCAAATTTATTACTTGCATATATGTATTTTTCCATAAATTTTTTGAAATTGGTAAATGTTTATAGTATTTCATATTTTTTATTTCATATAAGTCCTAAAAGTAAATTTTTGTGAAAATTAGGAATATTTGCACAATATAAGCAAATATCACCAACTTCTTATAAACTCACAAGTAGCAAACCGCTCGAAATAAATATATATACGTAAATACTCCAAATACAAATGTTACTCATTCCCCACAAATGTCAATTCCGTGAGTGGAAACAAAAATTGAGTAGTTGTCAAACTCACGAAAATGCGCAAAAGAAATGACCGAAACCCTGAGACAAAACGGGCACCAATTTTTTAGCAGCTTTCAGCGAGCAACTCGTTCATATTGGCGAACTGACGTCTCTTACATATCTATCCTCTTTGACTATAGAATCATGTTTAAAACAAGGAAAGTGAAGTGTTATTAGTGAAAACTGTGTAAAAGAACTGTGTTGTGTTTGCAAGTGAGTTTTGTGTGTGGGTTTACAAACAGTCGAAGTTGGCCAAGTGCAAATATATTGTGCCATGTGTTTAATTGTGGTTATTGTGAAGTGTTAATTATATTATAAAAGTGAAATGAAGTGATTTATTACAAAACCAATATACATCACATGTATACATTGCAGTTGTGATGCTAAAAATCTCTGCAATTATATATGTATGTATATATGTTTTGTTTACAACAGGTGCATTTGATTGAAATCTTACAAAGATTCCAATCAGAATATTCAATTAGGCGCCAATTTCCATTTGTAGGGGAAATTGAGTAGGAAGATTCAACGGTTCTTCCCAAATACTCAGAAAAAGTCCAGTTAATCTTCTGGAGAAAAGATGTGAAAAAATTCAATGACTAAAAGTTTTTCCATGTGCAACACGCTTATAGTCAAGTTTTCGTATAAATCGTATAAATCAAAAAATTGCTTTTTTCAAAGCGATAATAAATCAACGCTAATCATTCGAAATGCCGTCAATTAAAAAATGTTGCGTGTTCAGTTGTCAATCGACAAATTCGAATAGCGTTATTAATTTTTTTTTTAGTTCCTTCCAATCCGCAGGTGGCTGCAAAATGGATGGACAATATTTAGGTCAAGGAATTCATCAGGAAGAAAAACTATGTGTGCGGACTGCACTTTACTGATGAGGCTGTGGGCGATGGACGTCTCAAGGACAACGCTGTTCCAACATTAAATTTGGGTGAGTATAAATTTTTTTGAAGTGTTTATGTATTTTATATGTGTAAATCCGTCGGTATTATCAAATATCGATTTTTATAAATTTTTACCCTTAACTGGTATGGATGCAGTTGCTTATAACTTTGCTTCTTGTGACTACCTAAGTCTAAATAATTCTCTTTTGGAATTTAACTGGGAGGATCTATTTTCCGACTTAGATACTCATAATTGTTTTTCCAAGTTTAAGTCAATAATGAATGAATTTTGTCTTGAAAACATTCCGTTAAAAAAGAAGCGTCGTATCAAATCTCCATGGTACAACGCGCGTTTGAAAAAATTAAAAAATCTCAAAAACAAGTACCTTCACAAATATAAAGCAAATCGTACATCATCGTGTTTAGTTAAATATCAGTATTTTCGGAGGAAGTTCAAATCTCTTAGTAGTAAGCTTTATAAAAATTACTTAAGTAATACAGAGCGTAATATTAAAGCTAATCCGAAACAGTTTTGGAATTTTGTGAAATCCAAAAAAGCGTCAACAAATATCCCAACCTCGGTTGAGTTTGATAATAAATTCGCTTGCACCCCGAGTGAGGCAGCGAACCTATTTGCTGACTTTTTTAAATCAAATTTTGTCCAGGATGACGAGGATTCCCCTGACTTTGCTGCTGAAATCCCGTCGGTTCTGAATTTTGATTTGCTGCAAGTTACTTCTGAGGACATTAGACGGGGGCTAGCTTATCTGAAGTCATCGTCGCAATCTGACGGTGATGGATTATCATCTATGCTTCTCAAAAATTGTCCGGCGTTAATCTTGCCGCTTAAGATCATATTTAATAAATCCCTTTCTTCGGGTATCTTTGTGAATGATTGGAAACTTACAACCATCACACCTTTCTTTAAAACTGGAAGAAAAAGTGACGTTCGCAACTATAGACCTATAGCAAAGCTTTCAAGTATCGCAAAACTATTTGAATGTGTTGTTAAAGATAAAATGTTTTTTACTGTTAAGTCTTTAATCAATCCCAATCAACATGGTTTTGTCCAGGGTCGTTCGACAACTTCTAATTTAGCTGTTTTTAGTGATTTTTGCATTTCATCTTTTTCGTCAGGACTCCAAGTCGATTGTATTTATACCGATTTTTCTAAGGCGTTCGATAAAGTCTCACACACGATACTACTACATAAGTTATCGTGCTTTGGTTTCCACTCTTCTTTTTTATTGTGGCTTAAATCTTATTTAACGGGTAGGTTATGTGCAGTTTCCATTGACGGTGTGCTCTCGTACCATTTTGTTGCCACCTCAGGCGTACCCCAAGGAAGCATATTAGGCCCGCTCCTTTTTATACTTTTCATCAATGACATTAGCGGCTGCTTCACGCACTCAAATTTTTTGCTCTATGCCGACGATTTAAAAATTTTTCGAATGTTTGCGACGCAAGATCTTCGCTTCGTCTGCAAACAGACTTAGATAATCTTTTTCGGTGGTGTGAGAAGTCACGACTCTCTCTAAATATTAAGAAGTGTTTTCATCTGACATTTTCTAGGCGTCAAACCATTATCAATACATCGTATAGGATTGCTAATGACGTACTTCAATTTGTATCAGAGTTTAAAGATCTGGGAGTAGTGTTTGACGTTAAGTTGACGTTTAATAGTCACATAAACTTCATACTCTCAAAAGCATATTCAGTTCTTGGCTTTATTCGCCGAAACTCGTCTGAGTTTTCTGACCCGTATACTTTCAAACAGCTTTTTAGCTCTCTTGTACGATCGCACTTGGAGTACGCTATTTTCATTTGGAGGCCGTACGATCAATTCTTGATTAGTAGGATTGAACGAGTTCAGAAAGTTTTTCTAAAACATGCGCTACGTTCACTTCCGTTTGAAGATCCGGCTCCGTCCTATGAATCTCGACGTTTGCTAATTCACTTGGATTCATTGGACAAACGCAGAAAAGTTCTTTCCCTTTCCTTTGTATTCAATATTATAAATGGCAACATCGACTGCCCAATCTTACTACAGCGGATTAGTTTTAATATTCCGCAGAGAAGCCTCCGGAGTTTTTACCCTTTTTACGGAGACAACTTCCGAACAAATTATGCTAGTAATGCACCTATTGCTCGTGCACTGCGAGAATTTAATGCTTGGTTTTTATCTTCAAATCAGCTTGACTTTGCGTTATCACAATCGAATTTTGTAAAAATTCTTAATTCTCTTTGTAAGTAACAAATTTAAGTTTATCTATCACTTTTTATTTTTACTAACTCCTTGGGGGTCCTATGTAAAATTGTTCTAGTCTGTAAGGTATTATGAACTGTAGACTCAAATAAATAAATAAATAAATAAATAAATTAACAATTTAATATGAGGGGTAAATTGGGAGGGCAATTGCATGGATTTGTTTACCGACAGGCTTAAACATATGTTTTTGTTCGTGTGTGTGGATGTGTGTTCGTTTTCTTTAGTGCCATATACTAGGGCTGGCTAAAAAGTTTGCAGCTGTAGTGGCTGTAGACCAAGTAATATAAATCAATTGAATTTTAGTTCAACTAAATCACAAAAGCATTTTTGTAAATGATTTTAGGAATAATTTTAAGTAAACTTGCGTATTTAAGCTTTTTCAGTTTTAATTTATTTGAAAGTTAAAAGTAAACTTTTTATAAACTTCAAGAACAAACTGTTATAACTCATTTTACCTTAAAATTGAAATACAAATGTTTAGAAAAATCAAGACAAAGCTATTTGTAAATTTTTTTCCTTTCAACTTTTCATTTCAATTAACTTTTTTATTTCAATTAACTTTTTGTTTAAATTAGCGATGTATAAATGTGTGTGTGATTTCTTATTTGAGGGCTACATTAGATTTTAATTTTTATTTGAAGGACATGCCAATCCACCGATCCATTCATTCGTGGAGACCCGTAAACCAAAAAGGGCATGTTGTATCCCCGGTTGTATTCCAGGCGAGGATATGACAATGCACGAGTTCCCTAGCGCGATATTCCCACGTCTTGAGCGTATAATACCGGCGCCAACGGTGGCACGTCTTAGTGTTCCTCCGCTGGTTGAAAGATCTGCACCAGAGGAGCGCGCAATATTGCCACCCATTGTGGCGAGCTGTAGCGCTCCGCGGAAGGTGCAGAAACCTGTACCAGCGAAGCGCACAAAATCGCCGCCCACTGACTTGACCTCGGCAGAATTCGAACTATATTCTGACTTGGAGGAAAAACGCCAGCGCCTAGACGTACGCCGGAGCTACGAGGGTCTAGGCACTCGCTTTAAGCTCGTTCGAACGAGCGAAAGGGAGAAATTCGCTGGAAAAGAACGAGCTTACCAAAAAATTATGAAGAGGCATCGGGACATCATCGGCAATTTAAGGAGGACTCTACGGAAGATAAGGAAGGAAACATCGAAAGTACAAGAGGAAATGCGTAATTTAATAGAAAAGTACATTGTACCACAACCCGGCTCGACAGAGGATGCAGTTATCTTCGCCAAAATGATAACTGGTAGCAAAGGCAGTTGGTATCAGCCCAAGGAAAAAATATTGGCTCAAAACATAAGCTACATGTCCACAAAAGCTTACAAGTTCATGAAAGATGACTTGGGATTCCACTTGCCGAGCGCAAGTACCCTTTTAAGAGAGCGACCAATCCGATTTGTCCGTCCTGGCATTGACGTACAGGTAATCAAGAATCTCAAGGAAATGATTGCCCCAATTCCAGTAACCCATCGCATATGCGTAATCATGTGGGATGAGGTTACAATAAAAAAAGATCTGACATATAACAACAGGAGTGATGTCATAGACGGTTTTGTAGACAGTGGAGAAGCATGCCGTAGCAATCGGATTGCTGACAAATGCCTCTTTTTTATGGTTAAAGGAATCTGCAGCAGCTGGAAGTACGTGATGTCCTAATACGTGGCGAGGAATGGAGTGACCGCGGAGGCTCTGACAGGACTTATATACAGGAACATGGACGTAGCCCGTAGTATGGGACTTCACGTTAAAGCTGCGGTATGCGACCAAGGATCACAAAATAGAACGGCTTTCACGAACTTAAATGTAAGCAAGGAAAATCATATAGTGACATACAAAGGTGTAGATACACATTTTATGTTCGACTATTGCCACCTAATAAAAAATATTCGGAACAATTTTATAGGTAAATACAGTGTAGAAACAAGGAACGGCACTGTAAATAAGGTAATAGTCGAGAAACTATTTGATTTGGACAGGACCAACAGCAATTACAAAGTAAGTCCAAAATTTAATGAGGCCTACATCCGCCCGAACAACTTCGAAAAAATGAGTGTTTCGAGGGCTACTCAATTACTAAGTAATTCTGTGTACGCCGGATTGAAAATGATGGAAGACTTAAAACTGTTTGGACAAGAAGCTGCAGTTTTAAGTATGGTCAAGCCCACGCAAATATTCATAAAGCAGATGAATGATTTGTTTGATAAGGTGAATAGCAAAAGTTTGAGCAACAAAACCCCTATAAAGAGGCCATTGCTAAGAGGGAGCAATGAGAAACAACTAAGACTGATGGATCACATACACTACCTGGAGACAATCAAATTCGAGAGCAAAGTATACTGCGTGGACGGATTTATATTGACCATAAGGTCAATGGTCAAACTGGCGGAAGACCTTTTTACGGAGCACCCATCGTTGGAATTCATCATGCTTGGCAAGCTCAATCAGGACGCGTTGGAAAACTTTTTTTACAAAGTTAGAGCGAGTCAAGGCATCAACATGCACCCTACTGCCAACGAGATGCAGTACATCGTTGCCCGTCTAACCTCAATGAAAATATTAAGACATCCATTTGAAGGCAAGGGCAGCAACAGCGATGATGAGACATTCTTGGATTGGATGGACCCTATTGTCGATCCTAACAGTGGCGTGGGAGGAAGTACATTGCCATGCAATCCAGCTGAGCAGATAGCCGGCGATGTAATCATGGCAATGGAAGACCCACATAAAACTACCGACAAGGACGTACCTGAGCGCGACTTGATTGACCAAACCATAGACGACGTACTGAGGCGAGACGCAGAGGCTGAAATCCCTATTCCTGCAATTCCTGGCGAGCTCTCCGTTGACCAAAGTCCTATAAGGAATGCGGAAGAGCAGATACAAAGGTATTACATGTCTATGTCATTTATCAAAGCGTACTGCGGAAAGTTAATTGTGGTGATAAATGCACAGAAGTCATGTGTAAGCCTTGTGTCGAGCCAGAAAATAAGTCAGAAGCGCTTATTGGTCAATCCATCGGACAGTTTTTTCCAAATAAGTACGGACCATATGAAATGGTACCTTGAGACATTCCGGCTCTGCGCACATAAACCTTCAATCAAAAAACTCATACTGAACAACATCAAACAAACGACAGACGACGAGAAGTACCCGGACTGGTTTACAGGGGAGTGCGCAGAGCATCGACTCAAATTGATGGAATTCATGGTGACGGTACTGTTATACAAGAACGCAAAATGGATGGCTAGGGCAGACGAACAAGAGACAAGACGAGTACGATACAAAGCAAAACTGAAGAAGCTTAATGTCCAAGAAGCAAAAAAGTCAGAAGCGTCGGCCAAGAACCCATAGAGCGAGGGGGCTTCTGGTTAGGGTACAACAAAGAGGACATCGAGCTAAGGGTATTTATTTATTGACACATATATGTACATATCCAGATGTTTTTAATGAAATTTTTGAATATTCCAGTTTTAGGTTTCTATGTTTTTTCTTTTCAGCCTTTTTCTTCTTTTTCAGGTTTTTTTCTTTTCAGCTTTTCTCTTCTTTTTCAGGTTTTTCTCTTTTTACTTTAAACGGGTAGTATATAGCTCTACTAAACCAAAAACTTTTATTTATACTCCATCTGAGCCTAGTATTTTGAAAACATTCAAGCGTAAACCTAATATTAACAAATGTAGCAATATCCCTACAAACCACTGCTAACTACATTTTCCAAAAATACCAATACATACGCATTTTTAGTTTCGGAAATTTCCAAAATATTGGAATGATTTTGTTAACCTTAAGCGACCAAAAAAAAATTGTTCAAAGTTACATTAAAATATGTGCCCATAAGTAACAAATATCTATTCTAGGGTTAATGTGCACAAGATTTGTGAAAAAGAGAAAACCTTGCTGATTTTGTAATCATCATCATATATATTATTTCTGTAAGGTCTTTTTGTGTTATTTCCTAATTTTCTGCTCTCATTTGGAACCAATATTAATAAATAAGGTATCGTTTTAAAGGTGGGGGTAAGCTCTACATGCGAAACCATGGTTTAATTAGCGGAGTGCTTTTCTTTAAGCGTATTTTATAAAAATAAATTCTTTAAAATAAACGATTGTAAATGCACAAAAAAATCAATTTGTGCTGCAACGCTATTGTGACTGTGACATTCACATACCTCGCGACATCTACAGTTGAATAGTAAGACTGAACAGTGCTAGAATAATTAAAGGCGAGCGCGCCATCTACACTTGAACATTGCTAAAATAAGGGAATAAGACTGCGTTCACACTGGGTCATAAACTCGAGTTAAAGGGACATTTTTCGAGTTAATTCACATTGATGTTGGCAATCAACTCAAGTTTATGGCTCAATGTGAATGTAATATAAGTGGTGGAATTTCAAATAGCTGTTTGCGCATATTTGTATAATTTTTTGGGTAATTCTATACGACAGCACGTAACTGCTAATATAGGTCCAAAAATATCGGGAAAGGTATCAAACGACGGGTTTTAACCTTCGTATCAATAATCCGAAAGCGGAAATTCGATATTTTATATCTGTTCAGAGATATTTGCAATTAAAGTTGAAATTTTTCTGTCATTTTCATGTGGTTGTTGTAATCACAGATTAGGGTGTACCGAAAAGTGCAGAAACGTGTTCTGTGCAGAAATATTGTGGACCGCGTAGCCGGTGTTGGACCGGCTAAGGTTATTTTTTTGAAGCCTACGCACATAAATACCTTGGATCAAGTCCCCTATTTGGGATCGGACCTAGGCAATTTTTAGGTTTTTACTAATAACTTTTCACTGAAACAAATTATTTAATTTCCGCTTTCGGATTATTGATACAGAGATCAAAACGCGTCGTTTGATACCTTTTCCGAGATTTTTGGACCTATATTAGCAGTTACGTGCTGTCGTATAGAATTACCATTTTTTGTGGTCTCACAACAAGTGTAGCTGAAAATCTTTTTTTATAATTTGAGAAAAAGGTTTGAAAAATCCTGGACCTGGACTAACAAAAGGTTTCAAACCATTTTGGTTTTTTGCGCAAGGAGCGCACGGGTCCAGCTAGTAACCACTATTACTGGTATTTTATTAACCAATTCAGCTAATAAAATTAACCATATGTTAGCCACTTTGGTAACCGATTCAGCCAATCATTTTCACCACATGTTAGCCAAAACAATAACCAACTGAACGAATATTTTTCACCACAATTTAGCCAAAACAAAAACCAATTGAGGAAATATTTTTAACTACATGTTAGCCGAAACATTAATTGGTTTTGGAAAGGGAAATTTTTTAAGACTGAAAGTATTGAAAAGTACAGCTATAGTTTTTGTCAATGGGAGAATTCTATGTGTGCAAGGGAGATGCGAAGTCACACATATGGTTAAAATGTAAATGAAATTTATATACTAAATAAATAAATAAATTTAAAATTTCTGGTTTTGATCATAAATTCATTGGTTATAGGCACATAAATATGCACAAAAATATATCCTAGCATATCCACATCTTATTTTTTCTCTTATTTGACACTTCAGGGAGTTTGGATCCTCCCTTATCCATCCCTGACTCAAAATCCATATAATTTCATGACCTAAAATTCCTTTATTTTAACTTTTATTATGTAGACATATAAAAAAATGTCACTAATTTGGACATTTCGGGGGGGTGGGTCCGGACCCCCAATACCCCCCTGGATCCGCGCCTGCCTACGCACAAACTACAAATCATTGTTTACCCGTACTAGTTTCGCATCTTCTTTTGCGAATCGGAGTGGAAGGCAGTGGATGAATGTACTCCGAGAGAGTGTAATGAAGGAAATCGCGTTCAGAGTTGTTTTAAAGTAAAAACTGCAACTAAAAACTTCAATTTAAACTGAAATATACATTCTATAGTAACTGATAACGTGTTATAACTGCTTTATATTCAATAATTTGGGAGTTTCAAGTCTTCATGCTCAATATTGCAGTATTTAAATTTGATTGTTTTATTACTGTATACAACACACCCTGTGTGGTATGTGTGTGTGTGCAGATTTGGAGTAAGTTCCCTGCAAAAATCGTTGGATTAGGTGTTCCTTTTTTTGTGATATTGGAGTACTCTTATAGTACTCCTTTTGCAAACCATTTGAGGACCACCTCGGCTTTTTGCAAGCCGATCATTGCTCGTGATTTAGCGACAAAGATGACGACACGATGGTTATTGTACAGAGTTGCCAAGAGCAAATTACTTATTTACTTAATTTAAAAGGATATACAAAAAAATGATAATAATGGAGGAGAAATTGTAGCCACACACATTTATTTGATGAATATTAAAGTAAACTATGTTAAACTTTAACTATATAGCGTGCCAGTTATATTTGCTTAAAATCTAAGCATCTTGTGAAATTAGTTTCAGTAACATTATATATTGGCAACCCTGGTATAATGCAACAGCGCAACTGGTTTTATGTAGTATAGAGAAATTTTCAAAGCGAAATTGCAAAAAACGTGAAAATTTTGAAGTGAATGGCGACAGTGAATTTTGTTGGTGAATAAATAAATTAATAAAATAATATATTATAAAGACTACAATATCAAAAAAAAAAGTATGGAATACAGTGAGCGTCACACTAGACGAATTAGGCAAATGGAGAGGCAAAAGTTTGTCCAAAGACTGCTAAATGCAGGAAACATAACTGGGCAAAAAGAGAATCCGATTGATGCATCAGGATTAACTGCGCAAGGAGACAATACGAATACCAAAGCAGGATTAGATCCAGAATTACTTAACGAAGTTGAAATAGTGCCTGAAGCTAGTGAATTTGTACCATATTTGGAACCAAATGTGGCAGCAGAAAATAAAAGTAGACTTATGAGGGATTTAGGGCAGTGGCAAATAAAAAGTAGGACTTCTGTTGAGAATATGAGGGAATTATTGTGCATATTAAGAAATAATGGTATGGATTTACCTCTTTCTCCTGCCACGCTACTAGAAAAAACAACTTCCAGACCAAAAATAGTAGCTGTACAGCCTGGAAAATACGCACATTTTGGCATCAAGCAAAGTCTTCTGAAGGTGTCACATATTTCAGAAAACTTGGACGAAATTATATGTGATATTAATATTGACGGCTTGCCAATTCTTAAAAGTTCAAACCTCCAACTTTTGCCAATATTAGTTAGACCAGTTAACATTAGAAATGTAAACGTTTTCCCCGCTGGAATATATGTAGGAACCCATAAACCAAATGATGTCGAGGAATTTTTAAGCCAATTCGTCGAAGAAATGTCGACTTTACAACAAAGTGGGCTGACAATAAATGGCAAAGATATCACAATAAAGATACGGGCTGTTATATGTGACGCACCAGCGAAGTCGTTTGCTTGTGGTATCGCTCACCATTATTCAGCTCATGGATGCTCTAAATGCACACAAGTGGCTACAAAACAACAAAATGTGTTAACTTACAGCACGGAAGTCGCACATATTATCAGTGATGTTGAATTTGCAGAACGAAAATTTAAAGATCAGCATCAACCACGGTTTTTAAATACTGAAACACCTTTCGAAAAAATTAACTTAAAGATGATAAGTCAAATTCCCCTAGATCCAATGCACGTCATTGACTTAGGTGTAACTAGAAAGATGTTATCCAAACTCTCTAAAAACAAGATTAGCGAAAAAATTTCAAAATCCAACAAATTAAATATATCAAAACTATTGATTTCATTGAAAAGAAGTATCACAAAAGAGTTTACTAGATTGCCCCGTGGTTTGGAAGAGCTTTCCAACTGGAAAGCTACAGAACTTCGTCAATTCTTATTGTATACAGGTGTTTTAGTTTTAAAAAACAATGTTGGTGCTGATTTTTATGATACGTTCTTACTCCTACCCTGTGCAATTAGATTACTGTCATGTCCCAAAAATTTTCAAAGCAATATCCAGGTGGCAGAAGATTTGTTGAAGCTTTTTGTCCAAAATTTCGGAGAAGTTTTTGGACCACAAAGTGTAACATATAATGTTCACAGTTTGCTTCATATATCTGATTGTGTGAAGCAGCATGGTATGCTTTATAACTTCTCTGCATATGATTTTGAAAAAAAGATGTTCGTAAACCCTCAGACATTTTGCAGCAGCTATACATTAGAAATTTTCATAATAATTTAGTGCAGGCACCAAAACCTATAGGGATCCAAAAAAACATGGCATAATTTATAGCTACACATGTGAAGATTATTTATTGAGTGTGAAACATCCGAATAATGTATGCCTATTGATACCCTATGTACCATTCAAAGTTATTAGATTCCAACGCAATGAAAGTGATGAGATTTTAGTAATAGGACATCGTTTCAAAAATATCCAGTCATTTTTTGAAGAGCCAATGGACTCATTGTCTGCATTAGGCATTTGTACTGCCGATATTTTAGTAGAAGAAAGAGAGGAAACGTTCAACATTAATAATATTACTTGCAAACTTTTGTCCATGCCATTTGAAAATAACATTGTTTTAATGCCAATTTTACATGGTTGCACATAAAAATAACAGACAAATAATTATAACTACATACATAGTCGTAAAAGCCAAAATCAAAAAAGAAAAATAAATAAATAAACAAAACGTAATGGAGAACCAACCACCCAAAAAGAGATTGACTGCCTCAATAGGAAACGACCTTATAAATTGTGAGTATGAAATAAAAAGCAGATAATTTCTTTATTTAAATAAAAACTTCACAATTAAAATTATTTTTCAGATCGTATTAAGAAAGCTCCTTGCGAGTTTTGCATTAAATTTAAATGTAGAGTACTGTATATACAACTTAAGTATTTCTTCTTTCTTCTTTAAATGGTCATCTAACCGCCTGGGCGATTTTGACCGTCCAACATAGCTCGCCAGTCGTTTCTTCGTTGCGCCAACTGGCGCCAATTGGAAACACCGCGGGATCGCAAATCGGTCTCCACTTGGTCCTTCCATCGGAGTGGTGGTCTCCCTCTTCCTCTGCTTCCACCGGCGGGTGCCGATAAGAATACCTTCTAGGCTGGAGCATCTTCGCTCATTCGCACTACGTGGCCTAGCCAGCGAAGCCGCTGTGTTTTAATTCGCTGAACTATGTCGGCGTCTGCGTAAAGTTCATACAGCTCATCATTAAATCTTCTTCGGTACTCGCCGTCGCCAACGCGTAGAGGTCCACAAATCTTTCGAAGAACCTTTCTCTCGAATACTCCCAGAGCCGCCTCATCAGATGTTGTTAGTGTCCACGCTTCTACACCATATAGCAGGACGGGTGCGATGAGTGACTTGTAGAGTGTTATTTTCGTTCGTCGAGAGAGGACTTTACTTTTCAATTGCCTACTCAGTCCGAAGTAGCATTTGTTTGCATTTGTGGGATCATATCTCAGGAGCACTCCGTACCGCAGCCGAAGAAGTAATTGGATTCCGGCGAACGCGAAAAAACAACTGGTATGATGATGAAGAGTGCCGCGCTGCAACGAAAAGAAAGGACGAAGCCTACAAGGCAACGCTGAGATCGAATGCAACGAGGAGTGTGTGTGAACACTACCGCGAGTTGAAGAGGGAAGCGAGGCGGCTTTTCCGGGCGAAAAAAAGAGAGGCAGAAAAGCGTGAAATAAAGGAGCTTGAGATGCTGGCCAACGGGAATAATGCCCGAAAATTCTATCAAAAAATTCGGCGAATGACAGAAGGTTTCAAACCCGGGGCAAACTCCTGTAAGAATGAGAACGGCGACCTGGTGACCGATGTTCAGAGAACACTCAGAATATGGAGGGATCACTTCTCTGCCCTTTTAAATGGAGAAACTGAGCAAGAAACCAGAGAAGATGCCGAACCCGAGCCCACAATCGAAGATGATGGAATTGACGTTCCACAACCCGACTACAATGAGGTGCGAATAGCAATATCCCGATTGAAAAACAATACAGCAGCTGGCGCTGATGGTTTGCCTGCTGAGCTATTCAAACACGGAGGCGAGGAGCTGGTAAGGCGCATGCATCAGCTTCTATGCAGAATTTGGTCGGATGAATGCATGCCTGAAGATTGGAATCTAAGTGTTCTCTGCCCAATCCACAAGAAGGGCGATCCTGCAAACTGCGCCAACTATCGCGGAATCAGCCTTTTGAATATCGCATATAAGGTCCTATCAAGCGTATTGTGCGAAAGACTGAAACCTGATGTGAACAGACTGATTGGACCTTATCAGTGTGGCTTCAGACCTGGTAAATCTACCATCGACCATATTTTTACAATACGCCAAATCTTGGAAAAAACCCGTGAAAAAAGAATCGACACGCATCATCTCTTTGTTGATTTTAAAGCCGCTTTCGATAGCACGAAAAGGAGCTGCCTATATGCCGCTATGTCTGAATTTGGTTTCCCCGCAAAACTTATACGGCTATGCAAAATGACCTTGAGCAACACCGCCAGCTCGGTCAGAATTGGGAAGTACCTCTCCGAGCCGTTCGAAACTAAACGAGGTTTCAGACAGGGTGACCCCCTATCGTGCGATTTCTTTAATTTAATGCTGGAGAAAATAATACAAGCTGCAGAACTTAACCGCGCTGGAACAATATTTTATAAAAGCGTCCAACTGTTGGCATATGCTGACGATATTGATATCATTGGCCTTAACAACCGCGCCGTAACTTCTGCTTACTCCAAATTAGAAAAAGAAGCGGAGAAAATGGGATTGGTGGTGAACGAGGGCAAAACGAAGTACCTTCTGTCATCATGCAAAGAGTCAGCGCATTCGCGCCTTGGCAACCAAGCCACTGTTGGCAGCAATAATTTCGAAATAGTAAAGGACTTCGTTTACCTGGGAACCAGCATTAATACCAACAATAATGTTAGCCTAGAAATCCGACGAAGAATCACTCTTGCAAACAAATGCTACTTCGGACTGAGTAGGCAACTTAAGTATTTATCATATGTAAATATATACATAAATTACAGAAATTATCGAAAGACAAAGTCAGCAGATTAAGGAAATGATGGCTGATCAAAAACTTTTGGCAGAAAACTTGGCCAAATTGCAAGGTAATTTTAAAACCATATGATAAGGAGGCTCATATTTCGAGTTTCACTAAAAATTCTCTATATATTTTGTTTGAGTAATATAACTCACTTTTTTTTATCCCTTTAGCAACTACAGAAAATCAAAACAAAATAATAGTAGAAATGATGGCCGATCAAAAAGGTACGTTGCAATCAATGTACAAAAGCCGCCAAAGCCTTTCCGCGATTACCAAATCTTTTCCACTCAAAAGCGAAGAGGATATCCATGAGATGGAAGAAGGAATTGACACAGCCAATGAGCAAAATTATGTAATTATCTTTGCTTATAAATAATTACCATTTTTGATAGCATACTTGCGTACCCATTTCTCAATTTTAGGTGTCTGCCATTAATATGCTGCTTGAGGGAAGCACTTCAAAAAACTTGGAGAAAATATTTTCCAGGGAAATATGTATGGAGTTTAATACGGATGGGATATCTGGGAAAAAAAGACTGAGAGACTATCGCAAGCTCTACAATGTTGTTTTGGGTAAGTACAACTTTATATTCCAGAACTTCCACCTGGGTTAGGTGCTGTCTGTAAAATGTTACCTGTTTTTTTTTTTTGGTAGTTTAGAAGACAACTGATATGAAATTAGCGGTAATTGTCTCCTTTAGGGGGCAACTGCTAAATGCCGGAAGAGGTATCAAACGACGCGTTTTGCCTCGGTTCCAATAATCCGAAAGCGGATTTTTAATTTTTTGTTTACAATTACCATATTTGCAATTAAAGTTTAAAATTTTAAACATACCTTTTCGTTTTTTTTTTGCGAATAACTTTCCACTGAAACCAAATATAGAAAATCCGTTTTCGGATTATTGATACCGAGGCCAAAACGCGTTGTTTGATACCTCAACCAACATTTTTGGACGTGTTTTAGCAGTTGTCTCCTAAAGGAAACAATTACCGTTCCGCAGCAATAGTTCATCACTCCACTTATAATTTGTAACATATCCCCATTTCCAAACGCATTTAATAGCAATAGGTATGTCGGAGATTTTACATGTTTTTAGTTTAGTGAAATGCACACACAATATTTTGCATTTGCATTATAAATGTGCAGATCACCGGCTTAGGCGCCCTACGCCCGCGCTTTATAAAAATAACTCTTAGCTTTCTATTACCATTAATATTACTTTAGAGACTCCGTAGTGGTACTCCTGGGACCCTACTGGGTGCTTGGGTGCGCCTATATACCATTACAACATTCTAAGTTTTCAATTTCACTTTTCATGTAAAAATAAGCACCCAACTAAAGAATACAAACATTCTTCTGGTTTTCAGCTTTGGGCGTTGACCCATTGACTTTATGCGGGTAAACGCCAAAAAACCTTGCTTTTTACCACCCAAAAGTGGCACTTTGATATCTAATTAAGATTCATCCAAAGACGTCACTGCGGCATCATTGGACAGAGAAGACCTTAGCTATGGCAGGCGATATCTTCCATTTTATGCTCATGCATTTGAGCTTTTACATCGGCAAAAATAGACGTTCACTGCACATCGAAAGGTTCTACAATATTAAAATCACACACGAACAATTGCATTTTTTGTTTTCATCTCCACACTTGACACGCAATTCTTTTTAAAATTTTGTTTGATAGTTTTGATTCTATTTTGCGGATCTCAAGTAAAAATAATGTCAACAAATACTGATAACACTACGCGGCGTTGTGCTATTGCGCTGGTAATATTGGTGCAAAAAAGCCCCTCTACACGGTCAATCCATGGTAATTGTTTCCTTTAGGAGACAACTGCTAAAACACGTCCGAAATTATCGGGAAAGGTATCAAAAGACGCATTTTGACCTCGGTAACAATAATCCGGAAGCGGATTTTCCAGTTTTTGTTTCAGTGAGGTGCCGGTGTCGGACCGGATAAGGGTTTTTTTTTTTAAAGCGCGGCCGAAGGCCGCCTACGCAGAAAGGTGTTCTGCACATAAATACCTTGGATCAAGCTCCCTATTTGTGATCGGACCTGGGTAATTTTTAGGTTTTTTGCGAAAAACTTTTTACTGAAACAAACAAATGAAAATGCGCTTTCGGATTGTTGATACCGAAGTCAAAACGCGTTGTTTGATACCTGTCTCCTAAACGAAACAATAACCCAATCCATTACTGATAGGACAGCGAGTCGTAATTCTATACAACCGCAAGTAAGTGCTAAAATACGTTAAAAATATCGGGAAATGTATCAAAAGATGCATTCTGACTGCGAAAACAATAATCCCAAAGCGGAAAATAAGTATTTTGTTCCAATGAAAATCTATTGTCTCTGGTACGATACCAAATGCCACGCTTCAAAAAAGAAACTCTTATTCGACCAAAACCGGCTGCGCGACCTAAAGTATTTCGGATTTGATTTAGCTTGGGCTCGCAATAACACTTGAATAAATATAGTATGGAAGGATATAGGGACATTTCTTGAACATAAATATTTGTTTTTATTTGTGCAAAAATTTACCCCTCCCTGTAGCTAGAGTGGTACTAAAATTAAGAAATTGAAGAGATAATGAAATTGTTAAAATCATTATTTTATAAATAACTATTTTTATTCCAGATGCAATTCACAAGTATTCCCCTAATGCGGAAAAAGAACTGAAGACCGCGATTCAAGTGGTGAAAAAACGGCACTTCAGAGCTGCATGGTTCACAAAACAAAAGGGTGGACAGTTATCCCAACAAGAAGCGTGTGATACACATTCCGACACATGCTCAAGCAACGCATAATTTAATATAAAAATAGCGTTTAATAAATTATATTGATTTTTTTAATGGTGTACAATGAATTTTGAATTTTTTTTTAATGTAATTATTAGTTATAATTTGGATTAAACTTTTAATTTCTAGTTATTAAGTAAAACATGTACAAAAAAATAATAGAGCTACCCATATCAATAAAATTAAATGAAATTATATTTAAGCTATAGCATAGGTGTCAAATGAAAACGACATTTTGCTTTCATAAACGTGGAATTCACAATGAATTTTTTTTTATATATTTCTGAATTTACATTTTTTAAAAAATAAGAAATCAAATGGTTTCAATTTAATTTAATTGCATTGTTTTGTTTTTAAATGGCGTTGAGAATGAATTTGTGATATTTATATGCGAATGTATCAAAAAGAACATATTAACAAGTACTGAATTATCCTGATGTTACTTTGAACCAGAATTTGTGATATTTATTTAAGTTTTTTATTAAAAGATGTAACAAATAAAAAATATATCTAGCCTTAATTGAATTAAGAATTTTTGCAATAACTGAAATGATTTTATTTTTAAATGATTTTGATAATGAATTAGTGAATTTATCTTTGTTTTATGTATATATATATGCAAATGTATCAAAAAGAACATAGGTACAAGTACTGAATTATCTTGATGTTACTTTAAAAATGAATTTGTGATATTTATATAATTATAATTTTTTGCAAAGTTTGTTTATGTACTTTTATCGAATGTGACTCTAAAATTTTAATTTGATTAAGGCATAAACGGCTATTGCAAACAGGGACTGATATATATTTATATATTCCTATTTATATTATTTTATTCAGTGTGAATAAAGATTATTTTTTATAAATTTCTTGTTTTATTGTGTGGATTTGAAATAACTCTTCTAATCAGTGGGCTAATCCTATAAGGTAGTTTGAAGAGTACTCTTCCGTAGGTACTCCAAGGCGTAATCTCCTGTATGTGCTCCAAGGGCTAATCTTTCGAGGGTGGTTTTAAAAGTACTCTTCTGTAGGTACTCTAAGGAGTAATTCCTTGAGAGTACTTTTGTATGTCATCTCATGTTGATACTCCATAGAGTAATGTTTAAGGAGCAGTTTGTAAGGTACTCTCTTGTAGATACTCCAAGGAGTAACAAGTTGGGAGTACTTTGCAAAGTACTCTCACGTAGGTATTCCTTAGAGTACTCTGACGTAAAGCGAAAGCAGGAGTAGGTGGTCCTATAAGCGGACATTTTCATGTAAATTGGACCACCTTTTTTATATGGAAAAGGACTACCTTTGGAGTACTCTGATACTCCTTAAGGAGTATTCTATAGAGTACATAACAGAGTATTTCCGTTTTTCCGTAGCGCAACCACTACCCTGTAAAAAACGTTGGACCATCAGAGTACTCCAACACTTGTCCTCATTCATATAAAAAAGGTGGTCCAATTTACATAGCGATGTCCGGTGATTGGATCACCTAATCCTATTCGGAGTACCATTTACTTTGCTTCTGAATAGTCTATAGAGCACCTACGTTGGAGTACTTTGAAAATGCTGCCAAAAGATTACTCTATAGAGTATTCTAGACGAAAGCGAGGAGGGAGTATGTGTTCTTTTGAGGACCACCTACTCCCGCTCTCGCTTTGCTGTTGAATACTCTATAGAGTAATCCCATGGGAGTATTTTGAGAGTACTCTCACGTAGGTGGTCTATAGAGTATTCAAAAGCAAAGAAACGGAGCACTCCGAGATGGATTAGGTGATCCAATCACCGGACATTGCCATGTAAATTGGACCACCTTTTTTATATGAATGAGGATATGTGTTGGAGTACTCTGATACTCCCTTAGGAGTATTCTATGGAGTATGAAACGGAGTATTTCCGTTTTTTGCAGGGTAGTAGACATATACTATGCTACAAATCCAACAACAAAAAATTCATTCACGCTACGATTCATAAAAATATTTTGTCGACGAAGCTAAAATGAAAAGTTGCAACATAGTATTTCAGCAAATATCATAAAATTCAATTTTTGTCGATTTGTCCGAAAAGCTAAAATGAAAAGTTGCAACAAAGCTTTCAGCAAATATCACAAAATTGAATTTTTGTCGATTTTATAAAATCCAACTTGAATCCATATGAAGGGTATTCACTTATTAGCAATTTGTCTTATTGCGAAATTTTGGATTTTTGTGAGTTTAAGTTGGAAGAAAGCATAGTATATGTCTACTAGTACCTTGCAAAAAATGGAAATACTCCGTTTCATACTCCATAGAATACTCCTAAAGGAGTATCAGAGTACTCCAACACATATCCTCATTCATATAAAAAAGGTGGTCCAATTTACATGGCAATGTCCGGTGATTGGATCACCTAATCCATCTCGGAGTATTCCGTTTCTTTGCTTTTGAATACTCACTCTATAGACCACCTACGTGAGAGTACTCTCAAAATACTCCCATGGGATTACTCTATAGAGTATTCAACAGTCCTCAAAAGAACACATACTCCCTTCTCGCTTTCATCTAGAATACTCTATAGAGTAATCTTTTGGCAGCATTTTCAAAGTACTCCAACGTAGGTGCTCTATAGACTATTCAGAAGCAAAGTAAATGGTACTCAGAATAGGATTAGGTGATCCAATCACCGGACATTGCCATGTAAATTGGACCACCTTTTTTATATGAATGAGGATAAGTGTTGGAGTACTCTGATGCTCCAACGTTTTTTACAGGGTAACGCAACTTACTCCGAATCTGCACACACACACAAACCACACAGGGTGAATTGTATGCAATAATAAAATAATGAAATTTAAATGCTGCAATATTGAACGTGAAGACTTAAAACCCCCAAATTATTGAATATAAAGCAGTTATAACATCTTATCAGTTCTTGCAGAATGTAAATTTCAGTCTAAATTGAAGTTTTTAGTTGTAGATTTTACTTTAAAGCAACTCTGAACGCGTTTTCCTTCATTACACTCTCTCGGAGTACATTCATCCACTGCCTTTCACTCCGATTCGCAAAAGAAGATGCCAAACTAGTACGGGTAAACAATGGAAGAAAGTTTCAAGTTGGCTTAGGTAACTATATATATTAAAAAAAAAATTATACAAAATATACAGCTGTTGTCTAAAAGCCGAAAAAATTTATAGTGAAAAAATATCGAAGAAAAGAATTTTCTACATATTTTTTTATTATTTTTTGAAAATTATCCTTTTTTAATAGTATTCAGCAAGCAGTTTGCAAAACAACTGCTAAAACACGTCCGAATTTACGCATATCACATATAAACACTTACAAAAAATTTTTACAATTTATAAGAAACACACATACGCATACACACATCCAAAATAACATAATTACACAATAACAAACAATAACACAACACAACAACATATGTTGAAACCTGTTGGTAAACAAATCCATGCAATCCCCCCAATTTAGCCCACTGAAATTTCAATTGCATTAATTTTGTTTCACCGACGGATTTACACATACATATGTATGACATATAAACACTTACAAAAAATTGTTACTTACCCAATAGCAATGTTGGGACGGCGTTGTCCTTAAGGCGCCCATTGCCAATAGCTGCGGATAGGAAGTGCAGTCCGCACACCAGGTTTTGCTTCTGCAGAAACTCCGGAATCCCCAGGTTCTCCTTCCATTTGGAAGCGAGCTCGGGATTTGATGGTACTGCAAAGAAAGAAATGCCGCGATTTACTTTCGAATTGACCGCGCAACCGCGAACGCAACATTTTTTATTCGATGGCATAATTAAATTTGAATATTTTTTATTAAATATCGTTTTTATAAAAACAATTTGTCGATTTAGCAAAAGAAAACTTTTGAACGCATCAAAATCTATTTGATATTGAAGTTTTGGCTTCATAGTCTTCAATTTTGGCGCAAACTTTCTTTGCAGGAATAATTGGACAGTTTTGAGTTTTTTGGAGAAACATTTAGATCTGCCCACTCAATTCCCCTTAAGACGGAGCAATGAAAAACAACTAAGGGCCGGTTTCACCAGCGCGACTAAGACTAAAACTAAGTCGTGACTTAAGTTAGCACAGATTCGAGACTAACTTAATTTTGGGTTTCACCAACTGAGCGACTTAAATAATTTTGAACACAACAACCCGATCAGCTGTTTTATGCATAGTAGTATTTTTTCATACCAGACAACTTTGCGCATCCCAATACCCCAGTGCGGAATGGGCATGTATGGCCAGACACGAAGGAATGTATTGATCTTACACCCATTTCTCTTTAGTTGGAAGGTACTTAAATTAGCTTTTAATTGAAAACTATAGTTTCGTAATGGTTGCATGCTTGAAAACAAGCGTTTACATGCATCTACGCTTACCCCGTTAAAGTCAAGCATGATGAATTTTCGGACTGGGACGTTGCACAAAACAAATTAGCAACATTACTGACATTATGGTTTCGAACCACAGCAACACTGCTTAGTCGAGAATAAGTCAGCTGGCAAGTTGACTAAGTTGTGACTTAGCTAAGTTAGGTGGTGAAACTGAAAAAGTGAAAATCGCGACTTAACTAAGTTAAGTCGAGTTGGTGAAACCGGGCCTAAGACTAAGGGATCACATAGACTACTTAGAGACAATTAAATTCGAGAACAAAGTACACTGCTTGGACGGATTCATATTGACCATAAGGTCAATGGTCAAACTGGCGGAAGACCTTTTTGAGGAGCACCCATCGTTGCATTTCATCATGCTTGGCAAGCTCAATCAAGACGCGTTGGAGAACTTTTTTTTACAAAGTTAGAGCGAGCCAAGGCATCAACATGCACCCTACTGCCAACGAGATGCAATACATAGTTGCCCGTCTCATTTCAATGAAAATATTAAGGCATCAATTCGAAGGCAGGGGCAGCAACTGTGAGGACGATGATGACACGTTCTTGGATTGGATGGACCCTATTGTCGATCCGAACAGTTGCGTGGATGAAAGTGCATTGCCATGCAATCCACCGGAGCAGATAGCCGGGGATGTAATCATGGCAATGGAAGACTCAAGCAAAACTACCGACAAGGACGTACCTGAGCGCGACTTGATTGACCAAACCATAGACGACGTACTGAGGCGAGACGCAGCGGATGAAATACCTATTTCTGCAATTCCTGGCGAGCTCTCCGTACCCCAAAATCCTATCAGAAATTCGGAGATGCAGGTACAAAGGTATTATACGGGGTATGCCATTTATCAAAAGTTACTGCAGAAAGTTAAATGTGATAAATGCGTAGAAGTCATGTGTAAGCCCTTTGTTGAGTCAGGAAATTTATCAGAAGCGCTTATTGTAGCCAAAAATTACAAACCGTACGATGACTTAAGACTGGTCAATCCTTCGGACAGATTTTTTGAAATTAGTACGGACCATATGAAGTGGTACCTCGAGACTTTCCGGCTCTGCGCACACGAACTATCTGTTAAAAGGACTATACTAGACAACATAAGACAAAAGACACGAAAAGTACCCGGAGTAGTTTACCGGGCCGTGCGCAGAGCATCGACTTAAATTATTGGACTTTATGGTGACGGTACTTCTGTATAAGAATTCCAAATGAATGGTTAGGGCTGACGAGCAGGAAACCAGACGAGCACGATACAAAGCCAAATTAAAGAAGCTAAATGCTGCAGAAAGTAAAAAACGTAGATCGGCAAGTTTGGCCACAAACCCATAGAGTTAAGGGGGCTCCTGTTTAGGGTTGTTCTTCTTTTTCTTTTCAGCTTTTCTCTTCTTTTTCAGGTTTTTTTCTTTTCAGCTTTTCTCTTCTTTTTCAGGTTTCTTTTTTTTTCTTTTAAACGGGTAGTAGATAGTTCTACTAACTTTAAACTTTATACTTATACTCCATCTGAGCCTAGTATTTTGAAAACATTCAAGCGTAAACCTAATATAAACAAATGTAACAATATAATGTTTTCAAAATACAGGTGAAACACAAATACTTAACCTTCTTAGGTTAAGTTGTGTGAGAAATTGTCACTATATGCTACATGGTGTCAATTTCGTAATTCTTGTGGAAATTTATATACTAACCGTTAGGCGTAAATAACATTAAATAAATAAATAAATTTAAACATTTAAAATTTCCGGTTTTAATCATTAATTCATTGGTTATAGGCAAATAAATATGCACGAAAATATATCGTAGCATATCCACATATGTATATGTACATATGTATGCTTTCCTACAGCTCCTACTGACCTACCGCAACAAAATCCATATATGTACATATGCATGATCTACTATCAATGACCTACCTCAACAAAATACAAAATAACAAAATCCATCTTTCCTCACATCACCCACCACTTACCTTTGATCATGCATATGCATAGGCATTGTGGTAAGTATATATAAGTCTTTGAATCCTACAAAGCATTGTCTTATAAGGATATATATATTATATATTATATATATCATCAACCCAAATATCCATCCTACAAAATGTAAACAAAAAAATGCTTACATACCAAAGTACATAAATATGCCCGAAAATTGATCCTAATACCGGCATATATGTATGTATGCTTTCCTACATACAACAAAATCATAATCAATGACTTACCTCAATAAAACACCAAAATCTATTTGTATGGCTTTCTGTACATCCCCGCGCTAACCCCTGTTCATGCTGTCTGATCAAAAGTCATATCCAACAACAAAAAAATATTCTTACGCACAAACTACAAATCCAACAACGAAAAATTCATTCTAATATTTTGTCGACGAAGCTGAAATGAAAAGTTGCAATACACGTAAGTCTGTTTTTACACGGTCTTTTTTTACACGGTTTTGATATAACACGGTTTGAAAATTGAATATTTTTAATTTTTTTACACGATTTTATTCCATTTAACACGATTTGAAATTTTATGTACTTACATTTTTTTTGTCAAATTTAATTTTTGCGAAGTATGTTCATATCACAAAAAAGTATTTATGAAAGAAAAAAGTCTGAAACCATCGATAGTATCGATAGTGCTATTTTATTTTATTTTATTTTTTACCTTAAAAATTGAATAACCTATTCTTTTCGTTCACAACATAGTTTTTTAGTTCCTGAACTTGCCATACATTTAATTTATATTACTTTTAAGATTAGAGTGCATATCTTTTTTATCATTAATTACTATGCTTGTGAAAATAAGCATTATATATTTGATTTAATAAAATAAACATGAATTCTTGTTCTTAAAAGTTCTTGTTTTTCACTAATTTTAATAGGTTTTAGAGATTAGGAACAAATCACCCATTTTTGTATACGATCAATGTCTTTTTTTACACGGTTTTTTTTTACACGGCTTCTTCTGGAACCAATCTACCGTGTAAAAACAGACTTAGGTGTATAGTACTTCAGAAAATATCATAAAATTCAATTTTTGTCGATTTTTCCAAGAAGCTAAAATGAAAACTTGCAACAAAGCTTTCAGAAAATATTACAAAATTGAATTATTGTCGATTTTATAAAATCCAACTTGAATCTATATGAAGGGTATTCACTTATTCACAATTTGTCTTATTGGAAATTTTGGATTTTTCTGACCAAAAGTTCGAAGAAAATTTCAAGTTGGCTTAGGACCCTATGTATAATAAAAAAAAAATTATTAAAAAATATATAGCTGTTGTCCAAAAGCCGAACGTATTTATAGTAAAAAAATATTTAAGAAAAGAATTTTCTACATATTTTTAATTATTTTTTGAAAATTATCCTTTTTCAATATTATTCAGAAAGCAGTTTGTATAATTGTACAACACGTTCCCTACCAACCACTGCTAACCACATTTCCCAAAAATACAAACACATGCACATTTTTTGTTTGAAAAATTTCTCAAATATTGGAAATAGAATAGCAGCTTTAAAAAATTCATTTTTATTTGTCAAACTGCTTTGGCAAAATTAAAAAGGTAAAAACAGAATTTTTAAAAACTTTTTTGATTTTATAGAATCTGTATCTTATTTTGCAGATGATCATTGGTTATAACAAGAAAACCCCATGCAGCTGGAGAAGAGCAATATTTAAAGATAGGTAAGAGTTCATTAACCATATTATAACACCCGAATTATAATTTTGCTAATGTTGTTGCAGTACTTCGTTTTTTACCGAAATCCGGAGGTCTCAAGTTTGCTGTTGGAGGAGTCTGCTTCCTGCAGGTAGTAATTGTGACGGTGTTAACGAAGTGTTGAAATTGCTGTTAAGGACCTACATTCATAAATCACCTATTATGTAGACCTTAAGATGTTTCCTTATTTTCCGTTGAGGCTACTTGACTTTAGTATGTATTTAGTTTTTTGTATAATGTCTAAATATAAAATAAAACTTATAAAACTATTCTATTTATTTGGAAAAATTGGTAGGTATCGTCCAATTGACAATAACCAGTACTACTGGTATTTCATTAACCAATTCAGCAAATAAAATTAACCATATGTTAGCCACTTCGGTAACCAATTCAACAAATAATTTTCACCACTTGTTAGCCAAAACAATAACCAACTGAACGAATATTTTTCACCACAGTTTAGCCGAAACATAAACCATTTCAAATCATATTTACAACTACATGGTAGCCAAAGAGGTCAAAACACGTCTTTTGATACCTTTCCCGATAACTTCGGACGTGTTTTAGCAGTTGTCTCCTAAAGAAAACAATTACCAAAATTTTTGATGTTAAGAAAAAATTAATGCAATTTGCGCGATTTTTTATCAAAAATTTTCATATTTTTTGGTATTATGGTATAAAAAAATGTTAAAATTTTCATGTAAATTCAGAAGAAAATGCTGTAAAAATTAATAAAAACTAGTTTTAAGGCTTATAAACTTGTTTTATTGCTTCCAACAATTTAACAAATGCGCCTTCGTGATTCTTAGCTATATTTTGACGCCTTAAGAATTCCATTATCATGTCGGTGACATTTTCTGGGTGATTATAATTATCCCGATAAAAAAAGCGTTTGACCACTTTCCACTGGGACTCGATGCGCTGGGTATGCGTTCCATCAGGCGCAACGAAGGGGTTGTCTGGATCACTATGATTCACCTTGAGGTGCTCATACCCATGATCCGACAAGCAGTCATATGCCCTCCAATAATCCGTACGAATGGTGGTACCTTCTTTGACGTGCTTTCGAATCAAAGGTATGAGCACCTCAGCTGACCTCACGTTATCAGGACACACCTCCAGTCGCAGGTCCTCACTCCCGTCCTCTATCATACCCAGCACCCAGTGGTCGTCCACCCTCCTCCCTAAAATAACATTAAATTTCAAAGACATGATATTTTTCACAAATAATATACTACCTTTGTTATATTTCCTTTTTCCAAATTTTCTTTCGTCTATCTGTACGATTTTACCTGGACCGCCAATCCTTCCCGTGGAATCTTGTTTGTCTATCTGGTAAGCAACCACCACCTCTCTACAATAGTTGAACCAGTCGGTTATGGTGGTTGACGATAAAGTTTCACCTTCAACGAAGTTTTCTATTCGCGTATCGGCGTGCGACCAATGGCGAGCGTACGCGTACATTAGGTAAAATATTTTAGGCAAAATCAGCTTCGAATTTTCAAACCAAGTGCCCTTCGCCCTTGATATGCCAGTTTTGTTTTGGCACGACATGCGTCTGCACCTGAACGACCCCAAGGCGCTGTTCCCCTTGTCACTTACCGTAATTGGCACTTTGTGAATGGCGGCCGCCGTGGTGTGAAGGTAGTGTTGCCGGCCTACCACACCGAAGGTCCATGGTTCGAGCCCTGGTACAGGTAAGATCAAAAGTGATTTGAAAAAAAAAAGTTTTTCAAAAACGGGGTCGCCCCTCGGCAGTTGTTTGGCAAACTCTCCGAGTGTATTTCTGCCATGACAGGCTTCTCAGCAAAAATTCGTCTCCTTTGTAGATGTCGTTCGGAGTCGGCAAAAAACTGTAGGTCCCACCAATTTGTAGGGAAAATTCAAATCGGGACACCACAAATTGGAAGAGTAGCTTGGCCCAAAAATCTCTTAGGAGGTTTATGATAATATACCTGTTGTATATCGCGCCATAGAGATAGAGAGACACAAGCGGGACGTCAATATGAGGCCGTTCTCCTGGGCTAACTTGACGCACTTTTCGGGGGTGCCAAACTTTTTTATAATTTTTGCCACATTCCATATTGATTGGACCTCTTTCGATGTCAGCACTGTTCTGTTGATGCTAAAATCTGCAAAATAACAAATCAAAATTTGTAAAATAGAATTACAAACATATGTATTAAACACCTTGGCTTGTAGATGGAAGTTCAGAATCTGTAATTAAAGTATTTTAAACACAATGTTAAATAAAAATTTAATTATAAAACTTACCAACTCTAATAGCGTTCATCTTGATATTTGAATTTAATACCTTTTATTTATATTAATAACTTTGTCAACCCACAGAAGCGAATAAGAAATTTATTCGTAAAGAATGTATAATAAAGAAGTAAAAAAGTCCCGTTAATTTAAAACATACCATAAATACAGGGGCTCCAATTGGGCCATAAAAACCAAAATAAAATAAAGTAAACACAGTAAAATTCATCATTTTTATATAATTCTTTACATTTATACCATAAAATTCAAAATTATTATAATTTTGATGGAAAAGAACACTGCACATAACCCTTAAATTCAAAATAAAACCAGAGAATGTATACATAGTATAAACATTCTTTGATATATGCCCATAATCATAGTCGTTGTTTAACACGCGTTTTAATTAAAATCTTTACTTAACTTAAAAAGACATTTACAAGGTGGCGCAAAAGTAAACTTCCGATGTTCAGCATATCGGTTGTGGCACGTGCAGTGTGTGCTGTTGCACCGTCTTGTTGGAACCACATGTTTTCCAATCCCAATTCATCAAGTTGCGGCAAAAAGAACTCGTTGATCATTGCTCTGTAGCGCTCACCATTCACAGTAACCGTTTGGCCCCGACCGATTATTGGTCAAATAAATAGTCAGCAATATTCCGCGTTCTGGAGCAGTGTAGCGTAACATTGTTTATTGACGTGTATTTCGCATGTGTTTACTACACAAATGTCAAAACAGAACTGACTTTAGGGGCCAATCGCAAAATTTATAGCATTTTCTGATAGGAGGATTACTTTTGCGCCACTTTGTACAATGTTGGTCAATCATAGTCATATTAAACAAAGATTTTAGCTAAAATTAATAGTAAAAAAATTTAAGTTGTTTGGTGGTATGAAGAAATTTGTTATGTTTTGTAAGGTCAGCTATTTAGTTCAAGAACTACAGCATATCTGTAGCAACAAGTGAAAAAAGCCAAAGTCAAGTTTGGAGTAAGCAATGTCACAAACAAAACCATAGACACATACTGTGATTTTAAAATGTAAAAATTACGTTTTCGTCTTTTTAAAATTAAAACTCCGCCGTAGACCTAAAATGTATTTCAAGTTGACTATGACAGACATGAAATAATGTTTACTATAGAATCATGTTTAAGTTGATAAAACTCTATTTTAGTTTGAATATGATTATGGGTCAATAGATTCATTACTTTATATGAATAATTTACATGGAAATATGCGTACTAACGCTTCAGCCATTTTTCGATTGCAATAAATATGTAAATATGAAAAGCATCAAAAAATTTGGTGATGCACGATTTGCGCATCTGCTGCACACCGAAATGCGCCTAAATGCATGCAGCGCATTTTACGATTGCCCATCAAACATTAGGAACATTTGACCAGAGAATGTTTATATAATGAGAAGGCGTAATTTTTGTGTTCCATGGATGGCTTACATTCTCGTGCAACCGTCTCCGTTGATTCACCACTGTGTCAGTTAACACCACTGTGTCAGTTGATTCACCAAATAATTGAGAATTTCTGTATCTTTTAAATAACATTTTCTGTTATTATGTTCGAATGCACCTGTATCTTTAATTTTTGTTTGATAAATCAATCAATAAATTACGCCAAAATGCCAATTCATTTCATTTCTCTGTATAAACATTCTCTGGTACCCGTGATTTGATAACGTGCGATGTTTGGCGTTGGACCTTCCCTGTAAAAAACGTTGGAGCATCAGAGTACTCCAACACTTATCCTCATTCATATAAAAAAGGTGGTCCAATTTACATAGCGATGTCCGGTGATTGGATCACCTAATCCTATTCGGAGTACCATTTACTTTGCTTCTGAATAGTCTATAGAGCACCTACGTTGGAGTACTTTGAAAATGCTGCCAAAAGATTACTCTATAGAGTATTCTAGACGAAAGCGAGAAGGGAGTATGTGTTCTTTTGAGGACTGTTGAATACTCTATAGAGTAATCCCATGGGAGTATTTTGAGAGTACTCTCACGTAGGTGGTCTATAGAGTATTCAAAAGCAAAGAAACGGAATACTCCGAGATGGATTAGGTGATCCAATCACCGGACATTGCCATGTAAATTGGACCACCTTTTTTATATGAATGAGGATATGTGTTGAAGTACTCTGATACTCCTTTAGGAGTATTCTATGGAGTATGAAACGGAGTATTTCCATTTTTTGCAAGGTACTAGTAGACATATACAGGGTGTTTTTTTTACAGGTTTGTTTTTCGAATAGAGATAAAACTGGCATTTTGTGGTCAAACGCTTTTTTTATCGGGATAATTATAATCACCCAGAAAATGTCACCGACATGATAATGGAATTCTTAAGGCGTCAAAATATAGCTAAGAATCACGAAGGCGCATTTGTTAAATTGTTGGAAGCAATAAAACAAGTTTATAAGCCTTAAAACTAGTTTTTATTAAAAGAAATGACCGAAACCCTGAGACAAAACGGGCACCAATTTTTTAGCAGCTTTCAGCGAGCAACTCGTTCATATTGGCGAACTGACGTCTCTTACATATCTATCCTCTTTGACTATAGAATCATGTTTAAAACAAGGAAAGTGAAGTGTTATTAGTGAAAACTGTGTAAAAGAACTGTGTTGTGTTTGCAAGTGAGTTTTGTGTGTGGGTTTACAAACAGTCGAAGTTGGCCAAGTGCAAATATATTGTGCCATGTGTTTAATTGTGGTTATTGTGAAGTGTTAATTATATTATAAAAGTGAAATGAAGTGATTTATTACAAAACCAATATACATCACATGTATACATTGCAGTTGTGATGCTAAAAATCTCTGCAATTATATATGTATGTATATATGTTTTGTTTACAACAGGTGCATTTGATTGAAATCTTACAAAGATTCCAATCAGAATATTCAATTAGGCGCCAATTTCCATTTGTAGGGGAAATTGAGTAGGAAGATTCAACGGTTCTTCCCAAATACTCAGAAAAAGTCCAGTTAATCTTCTGGAGAAAAGATGTGAAAAAATTCAATGACTAAAAGTTTTTCCATGTGCAACACGCTTATAGTCAAGTTTTCGTATAAATCGTATAAATCAAAAAATTGCTTTTTTCAAAGCGATAATAAATAAACGCTAATCATTCGAAATGCCGTCAATTAAAAAATGTTGCGTGTTCAGTTGTCAATCGACAAATGCGAATCGCGTTATTCCTTTTTTTTTAGTTCCTTCCAATCCACAGGTGGCTGCAAAATGGATGGACAATATTTAGGTCAAGGAATTCATCAGGAAGAAAAACTATGTGTGCGGACTGCACTTTACTGATGAGGCTGTGGGCGATGGACGTCTCAAGGACAACGCTGTTCCAACATTAAATTTGGGTGAGTATAAATTTTTTTGAAGTGTTTATGTATTTTATATGTGTAAATCCGTCGGTATTATCAAATATCGTGCAATTAACAATTTAATATGAGGGGTAAATTGGGAGGGCAATTGCATGGATTTGTTTACCGACAGGTTTAAACATATGTTTTTGTTCGTGTGTGTGGATGTGTGTTCGTTTTCTTTAGTGCCATATACTAGGGCTGGCTAAAAAGTTTGCAGCTGTAGTGGCTGTAGACCAAGTAATATAAATCAATTGAATTTTAGTTCAACTAAATCACAAAAGCATTTTTGTAAATGATTTTAGGAAAATTTTAAGTAAACTTGCGTATTTAAGCTTTTTCAGTTTTAATTTATTTGAAAGTTAAAAGTAAACTTTTTATAAACTTCAAGAACAAACTGTTATAACTCATTTTACCTTAAAATTGAAATACAAATGTTTAGAAAAATCAAGACAAAGCTATTTGTAAATTTTTTTCCTTTCAACTTTTCATTTATTATAGTATTCAAAGTGCACTTTTTTTATTTCAATTAACTTTTTGTTTAAATTAGCGATGTATGAATGTGTGTGTGATTTCTTATTTGAGGGCTACATTAGATTTTAATTTTTATTTAAAGGACATGCCAATCCACCGATCCATTCATTCGTGGAGACCCGTAAACCAAAACGGGCATGTTGTATCCCCGGTTGTATTCCAGCCGAGGATATGACAATGCACGAGTTCCCTAGCGCGATATTCCCACGTCTTGAGCACATAATACCGGCGCCAACGGTGGCACGTCTTAGTGTTCCTTCGCTGGTTGAAGGATCTGCACAAGAGGAGCGCGCAATATTGCCACCCATTGTGGCGAGCTGTAGCGCTCCGCGGAAGGTGCAGAAACCTGTACCAGCGAAGCGCACAAAATCGCCGCCCACTGACTTGACCTCGGCAGAATTCGAACTATATTCTGACTTGGAGGAAAAACGCCAGCGCCTAGACGTACGCCGGAGCTACGAGGGTCTAGACACTCGCTTTAAGCTCGTTCGAACGAGCGAAAGGGAGAAATTCGCTGGAAAAGAACGAGCTTACCAAAAAATTATGAAGAGGCATCGGGACATCATCGGCAATTTAAGGAGGACTCTACGGAAGATAAGGAAGGAAACATCGAAAGTACAAGAGGAAATGCGTAATTTAATAGAAAAGTACATTGTACCACAACCCGGCTCGACAGAGGATGCAGTTATCTTCGCCAAAATGATAACTGGTAGCAAAGGCAGTTGGTATCAGCCCAAGGGAAAAATATTGGCTCAAAACATAAGCTACATGTCCACAAAAGCTTACAAGTTCATGAAAGATGACTTGGGATTCCACTTGCCGAGCGCAAGTACCCTTTTAAGAGAGCGACCAATCCGATTTGTCCGTCCTGGCATTGACGTACAGGTAATCAAGAATCTCAAGGAAATGATTGCCCGAATGCCAGTAACCCATCGCATATGCGTAATCATGTGGGATGAGGTTACAATAAAAAAAGATCTGACATATAACAACAGGAGTGATGTCATAGACGGTTTTGTAGACAGTGGAGAAGCATGCTGTAGCAATCGGATTGCTTACAAATGCCTCTTTTTTATGGTTAAAGGAATCTGCAGCAGCTGGAAGTACGTGATGTCCTAATACGTGGCGAGGAATGGAGTGACCGCGGAGGATCTGACAGGACTTATATACAGGAACATGGACGTAGCCCGTAGTATGGGACTTCACGTTAAAGCTGCGGTATGCGACCAAGGATCACAAAATAGAACGGCTTTCACGAACTTAAATGTAAGCAATCAAAATCATATAGTGACATACAAAGGTGTAGATACATATTTTATGTTCGACTATTGCCACCTAATAAAAAATATTCGGAACAATTTTATAGGTACATACAGTGTAGAAACAAGGAACGGCACTGTAAATAAGGTAATAGTCGAGAAACTATTTGATTTGGACAGGACCAACAGCAATTACAAAGTAAGTCCAAAATTGAATGAGGCCCACATCCGCCCGAACAACTTCGAAAAAATGAGTGTTTCGAGGGCTACTCAGTTACTAAGTAATTCTGTGTACGCCGGATTGAAAATGATGGAAGACTTAAAACTGTTTGGACAAGAAGCTGCAGTTTTAAGTATGGTCAAGCCCACGCAAATATTCATAAAGCAGATGAATGATTTGTTTGATAAGGTGAATAGCAAAAGTGTATAAAGAGGCCATTGCTAAGAGGGAGCAATGAGAAACAACTAAGACTGATGGATCACATACACTACCTGGAGACAATCAAATTCGAGAGCAAAGTATACTGCGTGGACGGATTTATATTGACCATAAGGTCAATGGTCAAACTGGCGGAAGACCTTTTTACGGAGCACCCATCGTTGGAATTCATCATGCTTGGCAAGCTCAATCAGGACGCGTTGGAAAACTTTTTTTACAAAGTTAGAGCGAGTCAAGGCATCAACATGCACCCTACTTCCAACGAGATGCAGTACATCGTTGCCCGTCTAACCTCAATGAAAATATTAAGACATCCATTTGAAGGCAAGGGCAGCAACTGTGAGGACGATGATGACACATTCTTGGATTGGATGGACCCTATTGTCGATCCTAACAGTTGCGTGGGAGGAAGTACATTGCCATGCAATCCAGCTGAGCAGATAGCCGGCGATGTAATCATGGCAATGGAAGACCCACATAAAACTACCGACAAGGACGTACCTGAGCGCGACTTGATTGACCAAACCATAGACGACGTACTGAGGCGAGACGCAGAGGCTGAAATCCCTATTCCTGCAATTCCTGGCGAGCTCTCCGTTGGCCAAAGTCCTATAAGGAATGCGGAAGAGCAGATACAAAGGTATTACACTGGCTATGTCATTTATCAAAGCGTACTGCGGAAAGTTAATTGTGGTGATAAATGCACAGAAGTCATGTGTAAGCCTTGTGTCGAGCCAGAAAATAAGTCAGAAGCGCTTATTGGTCAATCCATCGGACAGTTTTTTCCAAATAAGTACGGACCATATGAAATGGTACCTTGAGACATTCCGGCTCTGCGCACATAAACATTCAATCAAAAAACTCATACTGAACAACATCAAACAAAAGACAGACGAGAACTACCCGGACTGGTTTACAGGGGAGTTCGCAGAGCATCGACTCAAATTGATGGACTTCATGGTGACGGTACTGTTATACAAGAACGCAAAATGGTTGGCTAGGGCAGACGAACCAGAGACAAGACGAGTACGATACAAAGCAAAACTGAAGAAGCTTAATGCCCAAGAAGCAAAAAAGTCAGAAGCGTCGGCCAAGAACCCATAGAGCGAGGGGGCTTCTGGTTAGGGTACAACAAAGAGGACATCGAGCTAAGGGTATTTATTTATTGACACATATATGTACATATCCACATGTTTTTAATGAAATTTTTGAATATTCCAGTTTTAGGTTTCTTTTTTAGGTCTTTTTGTGTTATTTCCTAATTTTCTGCTCTCATTTGGAACCAATATTAATAAATAAGGTATCGTTTTAAAGGTGGGGGTTAATGCGAAAGTGCTTTTCTTTAAGCGTATTTTATAAAAATAAATTCTTTAAAATAAACGATTGTAAATGCAAATGCACAAAAAAATCAATTTGTGCTGCAACGCTATTGTGACTGTGACATTCACATACCTCGCGACATCTACAGTTGAATAGTAAGACTGAACAGTGCTAGAATAATTAAAGGCGAGCGCGCCATCTACACTTGAACATTGATAAAATAAGGGAATAAGACTGCGTTCACACTGGGTCATAAACTCGAGTTAAAGGGACATTTTTCGAGTTAATTCACATTGATGTTGGCAATCAACTCAAGTTTATGGCTCAATGTGAATGTAATATAAGTGGTGGAATTTCAAATAGCTGTTTGCGCATATTTGTATAATTTTTTGGGTAATTCTATACGACAGCACGTAACTGCTAATATAGGTCCAAAAATATCGGGAAAGGTATCAAACGACGGGTTTTAACCTTCGTATCAATAATCCGAAAGCGGAAATTCGATATTTTATATCTGTTCAGAGATATTTGCAATTAAAGTTGAAATTTTTCTGTCATTTTCATGTGGTTGTTGTAATCACAGATTAGGGTGCAGAAATGTGTTCTGTGCAGAAATATTGTGAACCGCGTAGCCGGTGTTGGACCGGCTAAGGTTATTTTTTTGAAGCCTACGCACATAAATACCTTGGATCAAGTCCCCTATTTGGGATCGGACCTAGGCAATTTTTGGGTTTTTTACTAATAACTTTTCACTGAAACAAATTATTTAATTTCCGCTTTCGGATTATTGATACAGAGATCAAAACGCGTCGTTTGATAAATTTCCCGAGATTTTTGGACCTATATTAGCAGTTACGTGCTGTCGTATAGAACTACCATTTTTGGTGGTCTCACAACAAGTGTAGCTGAAAATCTTTTTTTATAATTTGAGAAAAAGGTTTGAAAAATCCTGGACCTGGACTAACAAAAGGTTTCAAACCATTTTGGTTTTTTTTGTTTTTTGCGCAAGGAGCGCACGGGTCCAGCTAGTAACCACTATTACTGGTATTTTATTAACCAATTCAGCTAATAAAATTAACCATATGTTAGCCACTTTGGTAACCGATTCAGCCAATCATTTTCACCACATGTTAGCCAAAACAATAACCAACTGAACGAATATTTTTCACCACAATTTAGCCAAAACAAAAACCAATTGAGGAAATATTTTTAACTACATGTTAGCCGAAACATTAATTGGTTTTGGAAAGGGAAATTTTTTAAGACTGAAAGTATTAAAAAGTACAGCTATAGTTTTTGTCAATGGGAGAATTCCATGTGTGCAAGGAGATGCGAAGTCACACATATGGTTAAAATGTAAATGAAATTTATATACTAAATAAATAAATAAATTTAAAAATTTAAAATTTCTGGTTTTGATCATAAATTCATTGGTTATAGGCACATAAATATGCACAAAAATATATCCTAGCATATCCACATCTTATTTTTTCTCTTATTTGACACTTTAGGGAGTTTGGACCCTCCCTTATCCATCCCTGACTCAAAATCCATATAATTTCATGACCTAAAATTCCTTTATTTTAACTTTTATTATGTAGACATATAAAAAAATGTCACTAATTTGGACATTTCGGGGGGTAGGTCCGGACCCCCAATACCCCCCCTGGATCCGCGCCTGCCTACGCACAAACTACAAATCATTGTTTACCCGTACTAGTTTGGCATCTTCTTTTGCGAATCGGAGTGGAAGGCAGTGGATGAATGTACTCCGAGAGAGTGTAATGAAGGAAATCGCGTTCAGAGTTGTTTTAAAGTAAAAACTGCAACTAAAAACTTCAATTTAAACTGAAATATACATTCTATAGTAACTGATAACGTGTTATAACTGCTTTATATTCAATAATTTGGGAGTTTCAAGTCTTCATGCTCAATATTGCAGTATTTAAATTTGATTGTTTTATTACTGTATACAACACACCCTGTGTGGTATGTGTGTGTGTGCAGATTCGGAGTAAGTTGCGCTACTAAATAGTAGACATATACTATGCTACAAATCCAACAACAAAAAATTCATTCTCACTACGATTCATAAAAATATTTTGTCGACGAAGCTAAAATGAAAAGTTGCAACATAGTATTTCAGCAAATATCACAAAATTGAATTTTTGTCGATTTTATAAAATCCAACTTGAATCCATATGAAGGGTATTCACTTATTAGCAATTTGTCTTATTGCGAAATTTTGGATTTTTCTGAGTTTAAGTTGGAAGAAAGCATAGTAAATATATGTCTACTAGTACCTTGCAAAAAATGGAAATACTCCGTTTCATACTCCATAGAATACTCCTAAAGGAGTATCAGAGTACTTCAACACATATCCTCATTCATATAAAAAAGGTGGTCCAATTTACATGGCAATGTCCGGTGATTGGATCACCTAATCCAACTCGGAGTATTCCGTTTCTTTGCTTTTGAATACTCTATAGACCACCTACGTGAGAGTACTCTCAAAATACTCCCATGGGATTACTCTATAGAGTATTCAACAGTCCTCAAAAGAACACATACTCCCTTCTCGCTTTCGTCTAGAATACTCTATAGAGTAATCTTTTGGCAGCATTTTCAAAGTACTCCAACGTAGGTGCTCTATAGACTATTCAGAAGCAAAGTAAATGGTACTCAGAATAGGATTAGGTGATCCAATCACCGGACATTGCCATGTAAATTGGACCACCTTTTTTATATGAATGAGGATAAGTGTTGGAGTACTCTGATGCTCCAACGTTTTTTACAGGGTAGCGCAACTTACTCCGAATCTGCACACACACACAAACCACACAGGGTGAATTGTATGCAATAATAAAATAATGAAATTTAAATGCTGCAATATTGAACGTGAAGACTTAAAACCCCCAAATTATTGAATATAAAGCAGTTATAACACCTTATCAGTTCTTGCAGAATGTAAATTTCAGTCTAAATTGAAGTTTTTAGTTGTAGATTTTACTTTAAAGCAACTCTGAACGCGTTTTCCTTCATTACACTCTCTCGGAGTACATTCATCCACTGCCTTCCACTCCGATTCGCAAAAGAAGATGCCAAACTAGTACGGGTAAACAATGGAAGAAAGTTTCAAGTTGGCTTTTGTAACTATGTATACTAATAAAAAAATTATAAAAAATATACAGCTGTTGTCTAAACGCCGAAAGAATTTATAGTGAAAAAATATCGAAGAAAAGAATTTTCTACATATTTTTTGAAAATTATCCTTTTTTAATAGTATTCAGCAAGCAGTTTGCAAGACAACTGCTAAAACACGTCCGAATTTACGCATATCACATATAAACACTTACAAAAAATTTTTACAATTTATAAGAAACACACATACGCATACACACATCCAAAATAACATAATTACACAATAACAAACAATAACACAACACAACAACATATGTTGAAACCTGTTGGTAAACAAATCCATGCAATCCCTCCAATTTAGCCCACTGAAATTTCAATTGCATTAATTTTGTTTCACCAACGGATTTACACATATGTATGACATATAAACACTTACAAAAAATTGTTACTTACCCAATAGCAATGTTGGGACGGCGTTGTCCTTAAGGCGCCCATTGCCAATAGCTGCGGATAGGAAGTGCAGTCCGCACACCAGGTTTTGCTTCTGCAGAAACTCCGGAATCCCCAGGTTCTCCTTCCATTTGGAAGCGAGCGGGATTTGATGGTACTGCAAAGAAAGAAATGCCGCGATTTACTTTCGAATTGACCGCGCAACCGCGAACGCAACATTTTTTATTCGATGGCATAATTAAATTTGAATATTTTTTATTAAATATCGTTTTTATAAAAACAATTTGTCGATTTAGGAAAAGAAAACTTTTGAACGCATCAAAATCTATTTGATATTGAAGTTTTGGCTTCATAATCTTCAATTTTGGCGCAAACTTTCTTTGCAGGAATAATTGGACAGTTTTGAGTTTTTTGGAGGAACATTTAGATCTGCCCACTCAATTCCCCTTAAGAGGGAGCAATGAAAAACAGCTAAGACTGAAGGATCACACAGACTACTTAGAGACAATTAAATTCGAGAACAAAGTACACTGCTTGGACGGATTCATATTGACCATAAGGTCAATGGTCAAACTGGCGGAAGACCTTTTTGAGGAGCACCCATCGTTGCATTTCATCATGCTTGGCAAGCTCAATCAAGACCCGTTGGAGAACTTTTTTTACAAAGTTAGAGCGAGCCAAGGCATCAACATGCACCCTACTGCCAACGAGATGCAATACATAGTTGCCCGTCTCATTTCAATGAAAATATTAAGGCATCAATTCGAAGGCAGGGGCAGCAACTGTGAGGACGATGATGACACGTTCTTGGATTGGATGGACCCTATTGTCGATCCGAACAGTTGCGTGGATGGAAGTGCATTGCCATGCAATCCACCGGAGCAGATAGCCGGGGATGTAATCATGGCAATGGAAGACTCAAACAAAACTACCGACAAGGACGTACCTGAGCGCGACTTGATTGACCAAACCATAGACGACGTACTGAGGCGAGACGCAGAGGATGAAATACCTATTTCTGCAATTCCTGGCGAGCTCTCCGTACCCCAAAATCCTATCAGAAATACGGAGATGCAGATACAAAGGTATTATACTGGGTATGCCATTTATCAAAAGTTACTGCAGAAAGTTAAATGTGATAAATGCGTAGAAGTCATGTGTAAGCCCTTTGTTGAGTCAGGAAATTTATCAGAAGCGCTTATTGTAGCCAAAAATTACAAACCGTACGTTGACTTAAGACTGGTCAATCCTTCGGACAGATTTTTTGAAAGTACGGACCATATGAAGTGGTACCTCGAGACTTTCCGGCTCTGCGCACACGAACTATCTGTTAAAAGGACTATACTAGACAACATAAGACAAAAGACTGACGAAAAGTACCCGGAGTGGTTTACCAGGCCGTGCGCAGAGCATCGACTTAAATTATTGGACTTTATGGTGACGGTACTTCTGTATAAGAATTCCAATTGGATGGCTAGGGCTGACGAGCAGGAAACCAGACGAGCACGATACAAAGCCAAATTAAAGAAGCTAAATGCTGCAGAAGGTAAAAAACGTAGATCGGCAAGTTTGGCCACAAACCCATAGAGTTAAGGGGGCTCCTGTTTAGGGTTGTTCTTCTTTTTCTTTTCAGCTTTTCTCTTCTTTTTCAGGTTTTTTTCTTTTCAGCTTTTCTCTTCTTTTTCAGGTTTCTTTTTTTTTTCTCTTAAACGGGTAGTAGATAGTTCTACTAACTTTAAACTTTATACTTATACTCCATCTGAGCCTAGTATTTTGAAACCATTCGAGCGTAAACCTAATATAAACAAATGTAACAATATAATGTTTTCAAAATACAGGTGAAACACAAATACTTAACCTTCTTAGGTTAAGTTGTGTGAGAAATTGTCACTATATGCTACATGGTGTCAATTTCGTAATTCTTGTGGAAATTTATATACTAACCGTTAGGCGTAAATAACATTAAATAAATTTAAAAATTTAAAATTTCCGGTTTTAATCATTAATTCATTGGTTATAGGCAAATAAATATGCACGAAAATATATCGTAGCATATCCACATATATGTACATATGTATGCTTTCCTACAGCTCCTACTGACCTACCGCAACAAAATCCATATATGTACATATGCATGATCTACTATCAATGACCTACCTCAACAAAATACAAAATAACAAAATCCATCTTTCCTCACATCACCCACCACTTACCTTTGATCACGCATATGCATAGGCATTGTGGTAAGTATATATAAGTCTTTGAATCCTACAAAGCATTGTCTTATAAGGATATATATATTATATATTATATATATCATCAACCCAAATATCCATCCTACAAAATGTAAACAAAAAAATGCTTACATACCAAAGTACATAAATATGCCCGAAAATTGATCCTAATACCGGCATATATGTATGTATGCTTTCCTACATACAACAAAATCATAATCAATGACTTACCTCAATAAAACACCAAAATCTATTTGTATGGCTTTCTGTACATCCCCGCGCTAACCCCTGTTCATGCTGTCTGATCAAAAGTCATATCCAACAACAAAAAAATATTCTTACGCACAAACTACAAATCCAACAACGAAAAATTCATTCTAATATTTTGTCGACGAAGCTGAAATGAAAAGTTGCAATACACGTAAGTCTGTTTTTACACGGTCTTTTTTTACACGGTTTTGATATAACACGGTTTGAAAATTGAATATTTTTAATTTTTTTACACGATTTTATTCCATTTAGCACGATTTGAAATTTTATGTACTTACATTTTTTTTGTCAAATTTAATTTTTGCGAAGTATGTTCATATCACAAAAAAGTATTTATGAAAGAAAAAAGTCTGAAACCATCGATAGTATCGATAGTGCTATTTTATTTTATTTTATTTTTTACCTTAAAAATTGAATAACCTATTCTTTTCGTTCACAACATAGTTTTTTAGTTCCTGAACTTGCCATACATTTAATTTATATTACTTTTAAGATTAGAGTGCATATCTTTTTTATCATTAATTACTATGCTTGTGAAAATAAGCATTATATATTTGATTTAATAAAATAAACATGAATTCTTGTTCTTAAAAGTTCTTGTTTTTCACTAATTTTAATAGGTTTTAGAGATTAGGAACAAATCACCCATTTTTGTATACGATCAATGTCTTTTTTTACACGGTTTTTTTTTACACGGCTTCTTCTGGAACCAATCTACCGTGTAAAAACAGACTTAGGTGTATAGTACTTCAGAAAATATCATAAAATTCAATTTTTGTCGATTTTTCCAAGAAGCTAAAATGAAAACTTGCAACAAAGCTTTCAGAAAATATTACAAAATTGAATTATTGTCGATTTTATAAAATCCAACTTGAATCTATATGAAGGGTATTCACTTATTCACAATTTGTCTTATTGGAAATTTTGGATTTTTCTGACCAAAAGTTCGAAGAAAATTTCAAGTTGGCTTAGGACCCTATGTATAATAAAAAAAAAATTATTAAAAAATATATAGCTGTTGTCCAAAAGCCGAACGTATTTATAGTAAAAAAATATTTAAGAAAAGAATTTTCTACATATTTTTAATTATTTTTTGAAAATTATCCTTTTTCAATATTATTCAGAAAGCAGTTTGTATAATTGTACAACACGTTCCCTACCAACCACTGCTAACCACATTTCCCAAAAATACAAACACATGCACATTTTTTGTTTGAAAAATTTCTCAAATATTGGAAATAGAATAGCAGCTTTAAAAAATTCATTTTTATTTGTCAAACTGCTTTGGCAAAATTAAAAAGGTAAAAACAGAATTTTTAAAAACTTTTTTGATTTTATAGAATCTGTATCTTATTTTGCAGATGATCATTGGTTATAACAAGAAAACCCCATGCAGCTGGAGAAGAGCAATATTTAAAGATAGGTAAGAGTTCATTAACCATATTATAACACCCGAATTATAATTTTGCTAATGTTGTTGCAGTACTTCGTTTTTTACCGAAATCCGGAGGTCTCAAGTTTGCTGTTGGAGGAGTCTGCTTCCTGCAGGTAGTAATTGTGACGGTGTTAACGAAGTGTTGAAATTGCTGTTAAGGACCTACATTCATAAATCACCTATTATGTAGACCTTAAGATGTTTCCTTATTTTCCGTTGAGGCTACTTGACTTTAGTATGTATTTAGTTTTTTGTATAATGTCTAAATATAAAATAAAACTTATAAAACTATTCTATTTATTTGGAAAAATTGGTAGGTATCGTCCAATTGACAATAACCAGTACTACTGGTATTTCATTAACCAATTCAGCAAATAAAATTAACCATATGTTAGCCACTTCGGTAACCAATTCAACAAATAATTTTCACCACTTGTTAGCCAAAACAATAACCAACTGAACGAATATTTTTCACCACAGTTTAGCCGAAACATAAACCATTTCAAATCATATTTACAACTACATGGTAGCCAAAGAGGTCAAAACACGTCTTTTGATACCTTTCCCGATAACTTCGGACGTGTTTTAGCAGTTGTCTCCTAAAGAAAACAATTACCAAAATTTTTGATGTTAAGAAAAAATTAATGCAATTTGCGCGATTTTTTATCAAAAATTTTCATATTTTTTGGTATTATGGTATAAAAAAATGTTAAAATTTTCATGTAAATTCAGAAGAAAATCCTGTAAAAATTAATAAAAACTAGTTTTAAGGCTTATAAACTTGTTTTATTGCTTCCAACAATTTAACAAATGCGCCTTCGTGATTCTTAGCTATATTTTGACGCCTTAAGAATTCCATTATCATGTCGGTGACATTTTCTGGGTGATTATAATTATCCCGATAAAAAAAGCGTTTGACCACAAAATGCCAGTTTTATCTCTATTCGAAAAACAAACCTGTAAAAAAAACACCCTGTATATGTCTACTAGTACCTTGCAAAAAATGGAAATACTCCGTTTCATACTCCATAGAATACTCCTAAAGGAGTATCAGAGTACTTCAACACATATCCTCATTCATATAAAAAAGGTGGTCCAATTTACATGGCAATGTCCGGTGATTGGATCACCTAATCCATCTCGGAGTATTCCGTTTCTTTGCTTTTGAATACTCTATAGACCACCTACGTGAGAGTACTCTCAAAATACTCCCATGGGATTACTCTATAGAGTATTCAACAGTCCTCAAAAGAACACATACTCCCTTCTCGCTTTCGTCTAGAATACTCTATAGAGTAATCTTTTGGCAGCATTTTCAAAGTACTCCAACGTAGGTGCTCTATTGACTATTCAGAAGCAAAGTAAATGGTACTCAGAATAGGATTAGGTGATCCAATCACCGGACATTGCCATGTAAATTGGACCACCTTTTTTATATGAATGAGGATAAGTGTTGGAGTACTCTGATGCTCCAACGTTTTTTACAGGGTAACGCAACTTACTCCGAATCTGCACACACACACAAACCACACAGGGTGAATTGTATGCAATAATAAAATAATGAAATTTAAATGCTGCAATATTGAACGTGAAGACTTAAAACCCCCAAATTATTGAATATAAAGCAGTTATAACACCTTATCAGTTCTTGCAGAATGTAAATTTCAGTCTAAATTGAAGTTTTTAGTTGTAGATTTTACTTTAAAGCAACTCTGAACGCGTTTTCCTTCATTACACTCTCTCGGAGTACATTCATCCACTGCCTTTCACTCCGATTCGCAAAAGAAGATGCCAAACTAGTACGGGTAAACAATGGAAGAAAGTTTCAAGTTGGCTTAGGTAACTATATATATTAAAAAAAAAATCATACAAAATATACAGCTGTTGTCTAAAAGCCGAAAAAATTTAGTGAAAAAATATCGAAGAAAAGAATTTTCTACATATTTTTTTATTATTTTTTGAAAATTATCCTTTTTTAATAGTATTCAGCAAGCAGTTTGCAAGACAACTGCTAAAACACGTCCGAATTTACGCATATCACATATAAACACTTACAAAAAATTTTTAAAATTTATAAGGAACACACATGCGCATACACACATCCAAAATAACATAATTACACAATAACAAACAATAACACAACACAACAACATATGTTGAAACCTGTTGGTAAACAAATCCATGCAATCCCCCCAATTTAGCCCACTGAAATTTCAATTGCATTAATTTTGTTTCACCAACGGATTTACACATATGTATGACATATAAACACTTACAAAAAATTGTTACTTACCCAATAGCAATGTTGGGACGGCGTTGTCCTTAAGGCGCCCATTGCCAATAGCTGCGGATAGGAAGTGCAGTCCGCACACCAGGTTTTGCTTCTGCAGAAACTCCGGAATCCCCAGGTTCTCCTTCCATTTGGAAGCGAGCTCGGGATTTGATGGTACTGCAAAGAAAGAAATGCCGCGATTTACTTTCGAATTGACCGCGCAACCGCGAACGCAACATTTTTTATTCGATGGCATAATTAAATTTGAATATTTTTTATTAAATATCGTTTTTATAAAAACAATTTGTCGATTTAGCAAAAGAAAACTTTTGAACGCATCAAAATCTATTTGATATTGAAGTTTTGGCTTCATAGTCTTCAATTTTGGCGCAAACTTTCTTTGCAGGAATAATTGGACAGTTTTGAGTTTTTTGGAGAAACATTTAGATCTGCCCACTCAATTCCCCTTAAGACGGAGCAATGAAAAACAACTAAGGGCCGGTTTCACCAGCGCGACTAAGACTAAAACTAAGTCGTGACTTAAGTTAGCACAGATTCGAGACTAACTTAATTTTGGGTTTCACCAACTGAGCGACTTAAATAATTTTGAACACAACAACCCGATCAGCTGTTTTATGCATAGTAGTATTTTTTCATACCAGACAACTTTGCGCATCCCAATACCCCAGTGCGGAATGGGCATGTATGGCCAGACACGAAGGAATGTATTGATCTTACACCCATTTCTCTTTAGTTGGAAGGTACTTAAATTAGCTTTTAATTGAAAACTATAGTTTCGTAATGGTTGCATGCTTGAAAACAAGCGTTTACATGCATCTACGCTTACCCCGTTAAAGTCAAGCATGATGAATTTTCGGACTGGGACGTTGCACAAAACAAATTAGCAACATTACTGACATTATGGTTTCGAACCACAGCAACACTGCTTAGTCGAGAATAAGTCAGCTGGCAAGTTGACTAAGTTGTGACTTAGCTAAGTTAGGTGGTGAAACTGAAAAAGTGAAAATCGCGACTTAACTAAGTTAAGTCGAGTTGGTGAAACCGGGCCTAAGACTAAGGGATCACATAGACTACTTAGAGACAATTAAATTCGAGAACAAAGTACACTGCTTGGACGGATTCATATTGACCATAAGGTCAATGGTCAAACTGGCGGAAGACCTTTTTGAGGAGCACCCATCGTTGCATTTCATCATGCTTGGCAAGCTCAATCAAGACGCGTTGGAGAACTTTTTTTTACAAAGTTAGAGCGAGCCAAGGCATCAACATGCACCCTACTGCCAACGAGATGCAATACATAGTTGCCCGTCTCATTTCAATGAAAATATTAAGGCATCAATTCGAAGGCAGGGGCAGCAACTGTGAGGACGATGATGACACGTTCTTGGATTGGATGGACCCTATTGTCGATCCGAACAGTTGCGTGGATGAAAGTGCATTGCCATGCAATCCACCGGAGCAGATAGCCGGGGATGTAATCATGGCAATGGAAGACTCAAGCAAAACTACCGACAAGGACGTACCTGAGCGCGACTTGATTGACCAAACCATAGACGACGTACTGAGGCGAGACGCAGCGGATGAAATACCTATTTCTGCAATTCCTGGCGAGCTCTCCGTACCCCAAAATCCTATCAGAAATTCGGAGATGCAGGTACAAAGGTATTATACGGGGTATGCCATTTATCAAAAGTTACTGCAGAAAGTTAAATGTGATAAATGCGTAGAAGTCATGTGTAAGCCCTTTGTTGAGTCAGGAAATTTATCAGAAGCGCTTATTGTAGCCAAAAATTACAAACCGTACGATGACTTAAGACTGGTCAATCCTTCGGACAGATTTTTTGAAATTAGTACGGACCATATGAAGTGGTACCTCGAGACTTTCCGGCTCTGCGCACACGAACTATCTGTTAAAAGGACTATACTAGACAACATAAGACAAAAGACACGAAAAGTACCCGGAGTAGTTTACCGGGCCGTGCGCAGAGCATCGACTTAAATTATTGGACTTTATGGTGACGGTACTTCTGTATAAGAATTCCAAATGAATGGTTAGGGCTGACGAGCAGGAAACCAGACGAGCACGATACAAAGCCAAATTAAAGAAGCTAAATGCTGCAGAAAGTAAAAAACGTAGATCGGCAAGTTTGGCCACAAACCCATAGAGTTAAGGGGGCTACTGTTTAGGGTTGTTCTTCTTTTTCTTTTCAGCTTTTCTCTTCTTTTTCAGGTTTTTTTCTTTTCAGCTTTTCTCTTCTTTTTCAGGTTTCTTTTTTTTTCTTTTAAACGGGTAGTAGATAGTTCTACTAACTTTAAACTTTATACTTATACTCCATCTGAGCCTAGTATTTTGAAAACATTCAAGCGTAAACCTAATATAAACAAATGTAACAATATAATGTTTTCAAAATACAGGTGAAACACAAATACTTAACCTTCTTAGGTTAAGTTGTGTGAGAAATTGTCACTATATGCTACATGGTGTCAATTTCGTAATTCTTGTGGAAATTTATATACTAACCGTTAGGCGTAAATAACATTAAATAAATTTAAAAATTTAAAATTTCCGGTTTTAATCATTAATTCATTGGTTATAGGCAAATAAATATGCACGAAAATATATCGTAGCATATCCACATATATGTACATATGTATGCTTTCCTACAGCTCCTACTGACCTACCGCAACAAAATCCATATATGTACATATGCATGATCTACTATCAATGACCTACCTCAACAAAATACAAAATAACAAAATCCATCTTTCCTCACATCACCCACCACTTACCTTTGATCATGAATATGCATAGGCATTGTGGTAAGTATATATAAGTCTTTGAATCCTACAAAGCATTGTCTTATAAGGATATATATATTATATATTATATATTATATATATCATCAACCCAAATATCCATCCTACAAAATGTAAACAAAAAAATGCTTACATACCAAAGTACATAAATATGCCCGAAAATTGATCCTAATACCGGCATATATGTATGTATGCTTTCCTACATACAACAAAATCATAATCAATGACCTACCTCAACAAAACACCAAAATCTATTTGTATGGCTTTCTGTACATCCCCGCGCTAACCCCTGTTCATGCTGTCTGATCAAAAGTCATATCCAACAACAACAAAATATTCTTACGCACAAACTACAAATCCAACAACGAAAAATTCATTCTAATATTTTGTCGACGAAGCTGAAATGAAAAGTTGCAACATAGTACTTCAGAAAATATCATAAAATTCACTTTTTGTCGATTTTTCCAAGAAGCTAAAATGAAAACTTGCAACAAAGCTTTCAGAAAATATTACAAAATTGAATTTTTGTCGATTTTATAAAATCCAACTTGAATCTATATGAAGGGTATTCACTTATTCACAATTTGTCTTATTGGAAATTTTGGATTTTTCTGACCAAAAGTTCGAAGAAAATTTCAAGTTGGCTTAGGACCCTATGTATATTAAAAAAAAATTAATAAAAAATATATAGCTGTTGTCCAAAAGCCGAACGTATTTATAGTAAAAAAATATTTAAGAAAAGAATTTTCTACATATTTTTAATTATTTTTTGAAAATTATCCTTTTTCAATATTATTCAGAAAGCAGTTTGTATAATTGTACAACACGTTCCCTACCAACCACTGCTAACCACATTTCCCAAAAATACAAACACATGCACATTTTTTGTTTGAAAAATTTCTCAAATATTGGAAATAGAATAGCAGCTTTAAAAAATTCATTTTTATTTGTCAAACTGCTTTGGCAAAATTAAAAAGGTAAAAACAGAATTTTTAAAAACTTTTTTGATTTTATAGAATCTGTATCTTATTTTGCAGATGATCATTGGTTATAACAAGAAAACCCCATGCAGCTGGAGAAGAGCAATATTTAAAGATAGGTAAGAGTTCATTAACCATATTATAACACCCGAATTATAATTTTGCTAATGTTGTTGCAGTACTTCGTTTTTTACCGAAATCCGGAGGTCTCAAGTTTGCTGTTGGAGGAGTCTGTTTCCTGCAGGTAGTAATCGTGACGGTGTTAACGAAGTGTTGAAATTGCTGTTAAGGACCTACATTCATAAATCACCTATTATGTAGACCTTAAGATGTTTCCTTATTTTCCGTTGAGGCTACTTGACTTTAGTATGTATTTAGTTTTTTGTATAATGTCTAAATATAAAATAAAACTTATAAAACTATTCTATTTATTTGGAAAAATTGGTAGGTATCGTCCAATTGACAATAACCAGTACTACTGGTATTTCATTAACCAATTCAGCTAATAAAATTAACCATATGTTAGCCTCTTCGGTAACCAATTCAACAAATAATTTTCACCACTTGTTAGCCAAAACAATAACCAACTGAACGAATATTTTTCACCACAGTTTAGCCCAAACATAAACCATTTCAAATCATATTTACAACTACATGGTAGCCAAAGAGGTCAAAACACGTCTTTTGATACCTTTCCCGATAACTTCGGACGTGTTTAAGCAGTTGTCTCCTAAAGGAAACAATTACCAAAATTTTTGATGTTAAGAAAAAATTAATGCAATTTGCGCGTTTTTTTATCAAAAATTTTCATATTTTTTGGTATTATGGTATAAAAAAATGTTAAAATTTTCATGTAAATTCAGAAGAAAATCCTGTAAAAATTAATAAAAACTAGTTTTAAGGCTTATAAACTTGTTTTATTGCTTCAAACAATTTAACAAATGCGCCTTCGTGATTCTTAGCTATATTTTGACGCCTTAAGAATTCCATTATCATGTCGGTGAAATTTTCTGGGTGATTATAATTCTCTATCTGTATGGCGCGATATACAACAGGTATATCATCATAAACCTCCTAAGAGATTTTTGCGCCAAGCTTCTCTTCCAATTTGTGGTGTGCCGATTTGAATTTTTCCCTACAAATTGGTGGGACCTACAGTTTTTTGCCGACTCCGAACGGCATCTACAAAGGAGACGGATTTTTGCTGAGAAGCCTGTCATGGCAGAAATACACTCGGAGAGTTTGCCAAACCACTGCCGAGGGGCGACCCCGTTTTTTTTTGAAAAACTTTTTTCAAATCACTTTTGATGTTACCTGTACCAGGGCTCGAACCATGGACCTTCGGTGTGGTAGGCCGGCGACACTACCTTCACACCACGGCGGCCGCCAATGATTATAATTATCCCGATAAAAAAAGCGTTTGACCACTGTCCACTGGGACTCGATGCGCTGGGTATGCGTTCCATCAGGCGCAATGAAGGGGTTGTCTGGATCACTATGATTCACCTGGAGGTGCTCATACCCATGATCCGACAAGCAGTCATATGCCCTCCAATAATCCGTACGAATGGTGGTACCTTCTTTGACGTGCTTTCGAATCAAAGGTATGAGCACCTAAGCTGACCTCACGTTATCAGGACACACCTCCAGTCGCAGGTTCTCACTCCCGTCCTCTATCATACCCAGCACCCAGTGGTCGTCCACCCTCCTCCCTAAAATAACATTAAATTTCAAAGACATGATATTTTTCACAAATAATATATTACCGTTGTTATATTTCCTTTTTCCAAATTTTCTTTCGTCTATCTGTACGATTTTACCTGGACCGCCAATCCTTCCCCTGGAATCTTGTTTGTCTATCTGGTAAGCAACCACCACCTCTCTACAATAGTTGAACCAGTCGGTTATGGTGGTTGACGACAAAGTTTCACCTTCAACGAAGTTTTCTATTCGCGTATCGGCGTGCGACCAATGGCGCGCGTACGCGTACATTAGGTAAAATATTTTAGACAAAATCAGCTTCGAATTTTCAAACCAAGTGCCTTTCGCCCTTGATATGCCAGTTTTGTTTTGGCACGACATGCGTCTGCACCTGAACGACCCCAAGGCGCTGTTCCCCTTGTCACTTACCGTAATTGGCACTTTGTGAATGGCGGCCGCCGTGGTGTGAAGGTAGTGTTGCCGGCCTACCACACCGAAGGTCCATGGTTCGAGCCCTGGTACAGGTAAGATCAAAAGTGATTTGAAAAAAAAAAAGTTTTTCAAAAACGGGGTCGCCCCTCGGCAGTTGTTTGGCAAACTCTCCGAGTGTATTTCTGCCATGACAGGCTTCTCAGCAAAAATTCGTCTCCTTTGTAGATGCCGTTCGGAGTCGGCAAAAAACTGTAGGTCCCACCAATTTGTAGGGAAAATTCAAATCGGGACACCACAAATTGGAAGAGTAGCTTGGCCCAAAAATCTCTTAGGAGGTTTATGATAATATACCTGTTGTATATCGCGCCATAGAGATAGAGAGACACAAGCGGGACGTCAATATGAGGCCGTTCTCCTGGGCGAACTTGACGCACTTTTCGGGGGTGCCAAACTTTTTTATAATTTTTGCCACATTCCACATTGATTGGACCTCTTTCGATGTCAGCACTGTTCTGTTGATGCTAAAATCTGCAAAATAACAAATAAAAATTTGTAAAATAGAATTACAAACATATTAAATAAGAACATAACCTCTTCTAGCACCAACGTCGGCAACGCTATCTGCAACACCTTGGCTTGTAGATGGAAGTTCAGAATCTGTAATTAAAGTATTTTAAACACAATGTTAAATAAAAATTTAATTATAAAACTTACCAACTCTAATAGCGTTCATCTTGATATTTGAATTTAATACCTTTTATTTATATTAATAACTTTGTCAACCCACAGAAGCGAATAAGAAATTTATTCGTAAAGAATGTATAATAAAGAAGTAAAAAAGTCCCGTTAATTTAAAACATACGATAAATACAGGGGCTCCAATTGGGCCATAAAAACCAAAATAAAATAAAGTAAACACAGTAAAATTCATCATTTTTATATAATTCTTTACATTTATACCATAAAATTCAAAATTATTATAATTTTGATGGAAAAGAACATTGCACATAACCCTTAAATTCAAAATAAAACCAGAGAATGTATACATAGTATAAACATTCTTTGACATAGGCCCATAATCATAGTCGTTGTTTAACACGCGTTTTAATTAAAATCTTTACTTAACTTAAAAAGACATTTACAATGTTGGTCAATCATAGTCATATTAAACAAAGATTTTAGCTAAAATTAATAGTAAAAAAATTTAAGTTGTTTGGTGGTATGAAGAAATTTGTTATGTTTTGTAAGGTCAGCTATTTAGTTCAAGAACTACAGCATATCTGTAGCAACAAGTGAAAAAAGCCAAAGTCAAGTTTGGAGTAGGCAATGTCACAAACAAAACCATAGACACATACTGTGATTTTAAAATGTAAAAATTACGTTTTCGTCTTTTTAAAATTAAAACTCCGCCTTAGACCTAAAATGTATTTCAAGTTGACTATGACAGACATGAAATAATGTTTACTATAGAATCATGTTTAAGTTGATAAAACTCTATTTTAGTTTGAATATGATTATGGGTCAATAGATTCATTACTTTATATGAATAATTTACATGGAAATATGCGTACTAACGCTTCAGCCATTTTTCGATTGCAATAAATATGTAAATATGAAAAGCATCAAAAAATTTGGTGATGCACGATTTGCGCATCTGCTGCACACCGAAATGCGCCTAAATGCATGCAGCGCATTTTACGATTGCCCATCAAACATTAGGAACATTTGACCAGAGAATGTTTATATAATGAGAAGGCGTAATTTTTGTATTCCATGGATGGCTTACATTCTCGTGCAACCGTCTCCGTTGATTCACCACTGTGTCAGTTAACATCACTGTGTCAGTTGATTCACCAAATAATTGAGAATTTCTGTATCTTTTAAATAACATTTTCTGTTATTATGTTCGAATGCACCTGTATCTTTAATTTTTGTTTGATAAATCAATCAATAAATTACGCCAAAATGCCAATTCATTTCATTTCTCTGTATAAACATTCTCTGGTACCCGTGATTTGATAACGTGCGATGTTTGGCGTTGGACCTTCCCTGTAAAAAACGTTGGAGCATCAGAGTACTCCAACACTTATCCTCATTCATATAAAAAAGGTGGTCCAATTTACATAGCGATGTCCGGTGATTGGATCACCTAATCCTATTCGGAGTACCATTTACTTTGCTTCTGAATAGTCTATAGAGCACCTACGTTGGGTACTTTGAAAATGCTGCCAAAAGATTACTCTATAGAGTACTCTAGATGAAAGCGAGAAGGGAGTATGTGTTCTTTTGAGGATCACCTACTCCCGCTCTCGCTTTGCTGTTGAATACTCTATAGAGTAATCCCATGCGAGTATTTTGAGAGTACTCTCACGTAGGTGGTCTATAGAGTATTCAAAAGCAAAGAAACGCAGTACTCCGAGATGGATTAGGTGATCCAATCACCGGACATTGCCATATAAATTGGACCACCTTTTTTATATGAATGAGGATATGTGTTGGAGTACTCTGATACTCCTTCAGGAGTATTCTATTGAGTATGAAACGGAGTATTTCCGTTTTTTGCAGGGTTCTTATTGTTTCAACGTTCTTTGGTTCAACTTATCTTACCGCGTGGTGAATTCCCTACCCGTGAACTGATAGCGTGCGATGTTTGGCGCTGGACCTTCTTATTGTTTCAACGTTCTTTGCCAAAGGTTACGATTTTAGGGTAGATAATCTTCCAGTACAAAATTACCGGTTACGCACAGAATTTACCCGTTAGTGTTTCCCACTATTCATTGCGTTGAGCCTTTTTTGGTGTTTACATTCTTTAGTTATAATTTGATTTCCAAAGTAAAATCAATGGCGCATAATCATAGACTTAAGTAGTGCACACTTTAGTTAGAGTTATGCTAAAACATAAGTGCACTGACGTGATCTACCAGGAGTGTACTTTAACCAAAGAGCATTTCGAATTATGCTGTCAAATTACAGCGATGCATGCTTTGTTTTGTGTAAAAAGCAGTAACAGCCATTTACAGCGGTCAAAGAACATAGAAACAATTGTTGCTGAAAGACTGAACGAAAAAAGAACTAGTTCCTTCGATCTTTAAATTGCACGAAAATGCCCAACTCTATACACAAAAGAAAATTTATTGTACTCTGAAAGTAATATAAAATGTGTTGTAACAAAGTGTAACCGATCAAGCAGTTTTTTGTTTGTAACTTTTGAGCGGTTATACTAAAATAAGCTGCGATTCCTAATCTAGGCGTGAATATGCGTCTTTTGATACCTTACTCGATTTTTTGGCCTAATTTTGGATGGGTTCCGCAAATTGCACCTTTACCCCGACTCATCCCGGATGTATCCTAGACAAGTCGAATTTTTCGCAGGCTTTGCCTCTGCTTGCCTTAATTGAGGGACATGCGAAATTGTAATATGGATCTTACAAAGAGGGCCTTTGTTTTCCTTTGGTACAGTCCTTAAATTAACTGCCCTATTCTGGGCCAGCTTGTCATCGTGACTACTGACAATTGTTATAGCCCAATTCTACTAGTTCCTATTATTTGCAATAGTCATTGGAGTTGTCACCACGTGGTTTGTAGATGAGAAGTAAGCTGAGAATAGCACTATAAATATTTCACAACACTGCTTTTAAACTACAAACTCACCACCTCCGCAAACAGCTGATATTAGTTTCTCTACTAATCAACAGATGGCGTATAATACAACTTCCGTGCTCCGTTTGGGTAGTCCGGCAACAATGGGAACACAAAAATTCAGTTTGACTATTTCGAAGATGGCGTGCGGTTGCTTTAGCGGACAGCTCACGTCATATTGATTTCTGTGTTCATATCTATTTTGAAGAGAATCAGTGGTTTTTGAATAAAAAGTTTCATTGTTTAAATTTGTGAACAACCGAAATATTTTAAAAATTATAGCAGAGCGCAAGTGAGTTAAAGAGCTGAACTCACAGATGAAAAGTTTAAGAAAAAATTGCAAGTATTTATGCAAACAAAAGTTTTACTTCAGTCGTCTGCAAAATTATTTGGTGCAAGCAAATTGTCAGAAGAGCACCGCAGGCGGAAGTTAACTCGCGGGTAGCCATTGGGAAGAGTGAGACGAACAGCTGAAAGCGTTTCGCTTATCAATTCGAAAATTGTTATTGTTTCGCCTGAAACTAGGTTTTGTTTATTCGAAACGCGAAAAAAATTACAACAATCGGCGACCGAATTGTTTAATAATAGTAGAATTGTTTGTGTGTGCGTTGAAAAGCCGGCAATTCATAACCCTCCGCTGTTTTCATTGATAAAAATTGAAGCGAACTACGAATTGCATTTTTCTTCTATGAAAATTTTAACAGCTTCGACTGCGTATTTCCCTACCCCAACTCTTTTGTCTACGAATACATAAACAAAATGCATTGGCAAAGTGTGAATAAGTGCTAAAAGAAAAAAAAAAAATCATTTAAAATGTCACGGTCGCGTAATGTTGCACATGTTTACAGTTTTTGAAAATATAAAGAGAGTGAAAAAGTAAAAAAAGAATTAAAACCAAACTGGCCAATTCATGACAGAAAACAGTTCCAATATACATAAAGAATCGTTTAAATTGCATAAATAAAAAAAATATTTACATCTATTCCAGTTTATGAAGTGTCAGCGGGACGAAAAATCGATTGCGCACCACAGGCGACGCATGTAAAGTCCTTTTAGTGCGTTGAAAATGTGGTTACGAAGTTTCGAGGGCGTGTGGTCACGCCAACGGAAACAAACAAGTCCTCATCATCATCACCAGAAACAGCAGCTGCATTTCATTGCATTGGGAATTTTCGCATTTTTGATCACGCGGGCACAGATTTCACACGCTAGTCTAGGTGAGTTTTAGTAACTCTGCAACTTTTTGCTGTTCACATTTTTAGAAAGGTGCAGAAAAAGATTGTGTTTGTGTACCCCTGCGGGTTAGGGGTTTAGAATATGCCCGAGGTAGGCATACCGGTCGTAAGAGGCGACTAATATGCACAGAGGTAATGACCTAGAAGGTTTCACTGGAGTACCGGAGCGTACCGGGTTCAAATCCGGCCAAGGACTGTTAATTCGACAACACTCACCGAAACCTTCGGGGAGTGTTTTTGTCGTTACCACAACAACAACAACATTGTGTTTGTCCGAAAATATGTATTGTGCAACTGTAAATTAACTGCTAAAAAATTAAAATAATTTCACCAATAAGAACACCATTTTCCGCTTTGGAAAGTTATCCCATAGGATTAGATGTTTAGTTAAAATACCTAAAGGTAATGACGTGCAACTAATTGTCTGATCTACTGATTTGATGCCTCTCATTACCTTACGAAAGCAGGTGGTGAGATGACCTAGAAGGTTTCACTGCTTATACCGAATTGCTCCCGCGACAGTCCGGCATGTACTGTTAGGGAGTACCGCAGCGTACCGGATCCCCAAAACCTTTGGGTAGTGTTTTTATCACTAACAACAACAACAAGTAATAATGAAGTAAAACTGCTAGTCCGGCTCGAGCAATCATCAGACTTTCCTTATACATGTCTTGCATGCGGCAGGGGCTGATGGGTCTATCTCTTCTTCTTCTCATACTTACAAACATCGAACCAAAGCTATAATACCTTGTTCGTGTCCGGCAAAATCTGTCACTGACCTTCGGGAGTGTTTTTGGCGTTACAAGACAAAGAAAGATAGATCAACCAATAAGTATACCGAAATGATGTTGTGGTTATTAATAGTGCTTCGCCCTGCCTAATGGGCACGATCACTCTGAATCGTCATCAAACTCTTCTTAAGGACACGCTCCTCAACAGCTATCAAAGGTGATTTGATGTCACTTACGGGTTTCACAGGCCGATATGTTGTTGTTGTTTTAGCGACTACTTAACCTGCCTAGGCTGTTACCCCTCATCCAACACTGTCATCAGGCTCTTCTAACGGAAGTCCAAGAAACCCCGCGGCTTCAACAGGGGTGGACCAGAGTGAAATTGGTGTTAGAAGAGTAGGCTCAGTTGAGCAGATGAACAGTTGGTTAGTATCGTGGGGAGACACGCCGCATGCCGGGCAGACATTTGGAATGTCAGGGTTCAGTCTGGATAGGTAAGAGTTTAGTCTGTTACAATATCCAGAACGAAGTTAAGCCAGCGTGATATCTGAGGGATCTGTCTTCCGACTCGGTATGGTGGTCGTTTAGAGCCCGCCTATGCACACATCCCGTGGCAGTTCTGATGGCAGTGTTTCGCAGACTCGCAACTTCTGCCAGTGGTGGTCAGCGGTCGGCAAATAGCCTTTGTTTATTTCTCCTTTCCCCAAGTACTGCCGGACAGTGACTTGAGGATCTTGTTGCGGCTCTGTACCTTTGAGGCTATTGCGATGGCATGATCAGCGAAGGTGAGGATGTTGTCGAGCGTCACACCCAGGATTTTAGGGTGGTTGACAGTAGGTAGAGGTACTCGACGTATAACTCTTGTAATCCTGTCTAACATACTGAAATTATGTTGGCGATGAGCTGAGTCGATTTAGCCATATCCATCCGCCCGTCCGTCAGTCTGTTTTAACTCAAACTAGTCTCAGTTTTAGAGAAATCGGGCTGAAATTTGGGACATGGCCGCCATTTTGTAATCTATTAATAGTTTTTTGGAACCAACAAGATAGGAGCAATACAACTCATAGCTCCTATATAATCGATTGTTTCGATAAACGGGCTTTGGGTTATATCTCTTGCAATTAAATAGCTGGAAACGTAAAATTTTGCAGTATTAGTACTTATTGTGTACGTATGATACAAGTATATGTATATATGGGGATAGTAAATCTTAGTTAGAGTGGATCAATATATATGGGCTATAAATTTTTGAACTAACAGAGTAAAACGGTCAATGTTTGCAGAGTTAGTACTTTAATTAAGAAAACAGCGCTTTCCTTACTTATTCAATGTTCCGATAGTTGTCTCGAATAGCGGTAAATCTCATTTATACGCACTATTCTTCTTTTAAAAACAACTGTATATCGTCGGTGACGCTGCAAAACCGCCTAAGTCACATTTGTTTCAAAACCTTTTATAAGCATCAAGATGTATTCATTTATTCTCAAGAAAACTACATGGTGGTTTGGAAAATAAGTAAAAGAATCGGTCTTGATAGGAGCTTTTCCATAAAGTCAATATTCTTCTAAAAAATAAGGAAGTTTTAGTTGGAAAACAGCCAAACTCAGATATCATTTACGCGGTTTTGCATTAATGCGTTAAGTGGTTTTGCAGTGCCACCAACGATATGTAGATACTGGCGAAAAAAAATATAGACCCACAATTTAAAATAGTTTTGTTTTTTTATAAATTTAATTTAAAATATAGCGAAATCTAGGTATAACAAAAACCGCATAGTTAAAAGTTTCACACACAGTGCAGGAACGGTAATAAAAGTCTTGCACGGGCTTTTTGGGTTTATGGCTGACAATGATGACCATTTTCTCTGTAGTTATTTATTCTTTCAATTTTCTGCAAAATAGTGATTCGCGTTTTATATTTAATATGTGCTACAATCGTTACTATTTCTACGTACGAAGCTGTCGACGCATTATCACACCTAAAGTCATGTACATATTGACATAAAGATAAGTATTCGCACATATGCTAGCATAATCACTAAACTTTGCACAACTAATTAAAGAACTTATAGTCATATCAGGTTTGGCATTGTTTACATAAAAATAAACCACATAAGTACGTGTAGGATGTATGTAAATAGACGAATGCAAATTAAACATATTGAACTATTAAAAAACTATATCTCAAATTTGGACGTTTCTCAGGGTATAGGTACATATGTACAGCTGCGATGAAAATAATAGAAGTGAAATTAGATAGAAAATAAATTAAAAAAAAAAAAAAATTTCAAATATTACAAAAAAATATCTGAAAATTAAGGGAAATTTTTCAGCTAGTTCTAACTTGCACAAAGTTATGCTAAAATTGATTGCGCTAAAAAACTGCATACTCAAAACATATCTACAAATTCTGCCAAAAAACTTGCACATTTTTATTTCATTTCATTTCATTTATTGACGTTTTTGATGGTAATTTTTTTTAAGTTTAATTAACTGCCCTCAACTTCTGTTATGGAATTCGCTATATTTTAAATTAAAATTATTAATAACACAATTTCTTCTAACTTCGTCGAATGAGGTCTGATGTAATATTAATGCTATTATTTTGACCGCAGCTGTACATACGTACATGCTACACTATTTGAGTCAGGTAAAATGCAAACACACATAAATACATACATATATTTGAAGTCAATATTTATTACACTTTTTGTTATTTCACAATTCATCTTATCAGCAAACTAAGCACCAACCTCGTCACCTCGCCTTTCGTGCATCCATAAACCCTCAATTCGTGTGATTTTACTCAAAAAAAGCTGCTCCATATGCTCGGATATTTATGTATGAAAGCTTGTAGAACTTGAGGGGAACCTTTTTTTTTTATCAATTTTTCTTTTAGGTGTTATTGGGAGTGCTGTCTGTCGCTCCAAATCGATCAAAAAATTTATAGAAATGAATGAAACAAAAGCATGAAAATGTATCCAACACTTTCAATATAAATTACTTCATTAACATTTGCATTTAATCTAAAATTTAAATCAAATATTTGATCGAGTGCCGGGTGACACTCAACTGATACTCCTCAGGTGATAAACAGCGTCGCCAAACTATGTATATTAGGGTGTGTCATTATCATTTCAATTGGCTTGTATAGACAGAATTTCAACTCGCATTGAAAGTACATTGTTTTGACTTAAACTCATTTTCAGATCGGTCGTTAATACCTCCATACGCATTAAACACCTCTCACATTCGAATCGAATTGAAAAACAGCTGACTTGTGCTCTAAGTCGTATTTTATTCATATGTTATATACATTTCATATAATAATTTTGTTGTTTATAAGTTTGCAAAATAATACATACGAAATCTCGTCTATAACACAGTTTTCATTGGGGTGCTTCGCTAAGTTGACACGAAGTTACCTATACGAAGTTACCCTACCCCTGCGGGTTAGGGGTTTAGAATATGCCCGAGGTAGGCATACCGGTCGTAAGAGGCGACCAATATGCACAAAGGTAATGACGTGCAACTCGATGGTTGATCTACGGATATGATGCTACTCATCTCTCCTTCCTTACGGAAGGAGGGGTGACATGACCTAGAAGGTTCCACTGGTCATACCAAATCGCTACCACGACAGTCGGGCAGTACCGCAAGGGAGTACCGGAGCGTACCGGATTCATATCCGGCCAAGGACTGTCAGTTCGACAGCAACCCCCAAAACTTTCGGGGAGTGTTTTTGTCGTTACAACAACAACAAAAGTGGGAAAATATTTGAACGGCAAAATTAATTCTTTCACGGCAAATTATCCACCTGGTCCCGACTCAATTCGTTTGGGGTGCTTCGCTAACTTGATGCTCATGAAATTCACAGCTGTTTCGAACTGTCAGTTCAAGACAATTTCTTTGCAATCGATTTAGGTGCTTGATAAATATGTAAAAATATGTAAAATCAGTAATGTAAAAATCAGTAAATGCGTTTTTTTAGAACTTTTTCTTTATAGGCATAAACAAGGTATATGACACTAATTACCTCAATGGTCGAAAGGCAACAGTCAAATTCAGGAACAAGAAATCTAGACCACGAAGAATAAAACAAGGGGTGCCGCAAGGTGGTGTTCTCGCTTCCCTTTTGTTTAATTTCTATATTTCGAGACTTCCCCCCCCCACCAGAGGAAGTCTCCATTGTTTCCTACGCTGACAACTGCACGATAATGGCCTCGGGCAAGGGTCCCTCCATTGACGAACTCTGTATTAGAATCAACAGTTACCTCCATGACCTTTCCAGCTTCTTCACCGAGCGTAATCTGACCCTATCTCCGACTAAATCGACGGCGACCCTGTTTACTACATGGAATGCGCAGATGGGGCAAGAGTTAAATGTCCACGTAGACGTAGTACCTCTACCTACTGTCAACCACCCAAAAATCTTGGGTGTGACATTTGACAACGGCCTCACCTTCGCTGGTCATGCCACCGCAATAGCCTCAAAGGTACAGAGCCGCAATAAGATCCTCAAGTCACTGGCCGGCAGTACTTGGGGAAAATACAAAGAAACATTGCTTGCTACATATAAGGATATTGGCCGGCCGGTTATTGACTATGCTGCGCCTATATGGTCGCCCAATCTTTCTGACACCAACTGGAGGAAATTGCAAGTCTGCCAAAACACCGCCATCAGAACTGCTACGGGATGCCTGCTTATGTCATCCGAGTCTCACCTCCATCAAGAGGCAAAATTGCTCAATGTTCAAGAGCACGCGGAACTCTTGAGTAGACAGTTCCTTCTGAACTGTCATAAACCTAGTCATCCAAACCGACATCTTTTGGATGTAGCACCGCCCCCCAGAGACATAAGGAGACATCTCCGTAAGCATTACGATAAGATCCGGCATCACATCTCTTTGCCGTTTGATCTGCGGAACCATAGACGGGTTCTAAATGACCTCCACACCGAGTCGGTAGACAGATCTCTCAGATATCGGCCTGTGAATCCCGTTATTAATACTCAACCACCTGAATTGGCTGAAGAGGAGCGCGTACTTCCGAGGGAGACTAGAGTCATACTAGCACAACTTCGCTGTGGATATTGTAATAGGTTAAACTCTTACTTATCCAGACTGAACCCCAACATACCAAACACATGCCCTGCATGTGGTATGTCCCCTCATGATACCATACATCTCTTCTCCTGTTCAGTTGAACCCACTCTTCTAACACCTACATCACTCTGGTCCAACCCTGTGGAAACTGCGCGTTTTCTCGGACTTCCGTTAGAAGAGCCTGATGACAATGTAGAGTGATCAACAACAACAACAACAACACTTAAAAATATGCAATCAAAAATTGCAGTACAGGATTATTATAATAAATATATTTCTGTAAAAAAACGTCATACCTATCTCAGACTTCGATTGAAAGCGTACATAATTTGGAGACATTGCATTTTCAAACAAATTACAAGATGGCGTAATTTCCAACCGGGCAGGTCAGTTTAGGCAATATGCCACTCAATTAAAGATATGAAAAGTCCAGCTTTTGTATGAGCTAAGTAAAATATTTTCTACAAAATACAATACTCTAATGTTCTTATGAATGTATGTCCCTCTGTTTGTATGTATGTCGGCCGTTCAGGTACTCAAATTGACGGTAAATATTATAGGCAGTCATAATGGCGTGATCCACTTAGTTCAATAGAAAATTAATAATTGAATATGAGTGCTTCTTTCATTGTGTTGCATTAGACTGTTGCCAAAAACTGTTAACTTGAGCAGCCGTTTTGTTTTTTAAGGTAGCAAAGAATTTGTAAACAATCTTATAAATAAAAATGAATGTGTGTCTGTGTCTGTGTGTCCTCTATAGGCGTCCAAGGTACTCAACCGATTTTTATAAAATTTTCATACTATATTCTTTGGATCACTGGTTACAGCGTAGGATATATGTATGTAATTTTTGAAAAGTGGGCGGTGTCACGCCCACATACTATGTGTTTTATTTGTGCTTAATTGATGTCCATAGTTTATTGTCGATGTTTTTGAAACTCTCACGGTAGGTTCAGAAGTTCGTTGGTATAGCTGGGAATTTATTTGGTTCAAGTTAATGATATTTTATATATAGATATGTGTTCTATATAGCAAAAAAAACCTTAGACCAAGACCAAAAAAAGTTAAACCACTATATCTTCGAAATTATATACATACATATCAGTATCCGCAGAGGAAAAGAAGGTAGAAGGGGAGTAGGAATAGAAAATTTAAGAATTAGAGGAGGTCTTAGAGGAAAATAGGTGGAGGAAAGCAAAATTAGAAAGAAGATTTAAGATATAGGAATAAATTACAAGGAAGCCCGAAGTGGGGAGAGAAGAGAGTACAATTCCTTAAATGTAGGCAAGTCAAATTTTAGCAGGACAACGTCTGTCGCGTCTGCTAGTCTTTAATAAAAGGATATGCGTCGAAATACATGAAAACTCCGATTTGGTATAAATAAAGTGACCTCTCCATATAAGGTAAACGTGTATGTACATATGTGCTTTCGTATATACATTTTCCTAGTAGTTATTAAATTTTTAAAGTACTCACGTATTTTTTCAAATGCTCAAGGAATGACTCAAGTTTTGTCGCTATAAAACTAACGGGCTAACCTAGTTACCCAAAAAAAAGTAATGCAAGGCGTAGCTGGTTTCGTCATAATCCCAGACCAGTGCAACTTCAGTTGCATTTTAATTCCCAAACATAAAATAGCTATACTTTTTTTTTTTAATTTTCAACATAAGGTCAACTCAGTAATTATATGTATTTAAGGGATGTTTCTACGTTTGTACAATAAAACTGTAATTAAACTTATAAGCATGCAATACCTAAAGGCATACATATGAACATACCGCGACACTTTCAGCAAGTTTTGGTTTTACTACAAAAATTCCCTAACACTGAAACCGCCTGAATCTATAAAGCATGCACTCGATATCCTTTTTATAATTAGCCGAAGTACAGAAAGAACTTACAAACATACACAAAATACGAAAACTTGACAATTTTGAAAGCAATCCACTTTGTTGGAATTTTGAATACCTAATATGTATGTTCATATGTACTGCCATGCATGCATTGCAAAGATAGGTGCAAAAAGGTCAAACAGAAATGACGACATACACAATCATCCCTCTAAAAGTTTAAGGTTTTTCAACCACGACTTTGCATATGAAATATTATGTTTAATGCACAGTGTTGTGCAGCTAATTAGATATGAGCCTAAAACCCACTTAAAGAAAATACGTAAACACAACAGTTAGGCAATTTCGTTCAATTTAAATATCGAACGAACTAATTCTTTTTTCAAAAGAGAGCTAGGTCGTTCACTTCGTTCAGTCGTTCTGCAGTTCAATACTAAGTTTTCTTTTCAATCATTTTGTATATCCATGAGTAAAGCAAACAAAAGAAAAAGCGTGGACACAAAACGATCGTCTGAAACTCGGGTAGTGTTAACTGTTCGGTAAATTAAATTTATTGTGGTAATAAAAGCCAATGTCGACTAACTTAAGTGGTTTTTGAAAATCAATATTGAGTTAGGTTGCCATAGCAAATTTTAGGTCGCCTTTTATTGTTATTACTCGCTGCCACAGGAGCATTGGAACTACTTACGTTAGCGTCATACACAAAGATATTGCAACATTGCCAATCACTGAACGAGGTTGAAAACATTTGAACGATGTTGTTCGTTCGTTCACTTAACTGAGTCGTTCAATTGAACTAGTTCGTTCGCGAACTATACAACTCTTTTTATACCTTTCATGAACATGAAATGGTATATTAACTTTGGTCCGATGTTTGTAACGTTTAGAAATATAAGAGTAAGACCGACCATTAAGTATAACAAGTTGATCAGGACGATGAACTGAATTGATACAGCCATGTCCGTCTGTCCGTCCGTCTGTTTGAATGCAAACTAGTCCCTCAATTTTTGAGATATCTCGATGAAATTTGGCACACGGATGTATTTTTGTATTATATTAGACATTTGTCGGATCCGGTATAATCGGGTCACTATAGCATATATCTCCCATACAACCGATCGTTCAAATAATAGGATTATGACCATTTCTCCCTCATTTTTAAAGATTAAAACTTGAAACTTGGTGACATGTTTTCTTATGGATAGTAAAAGATTTCGTAAAAAAGTCAGCAAGATCGGAGCTATATATAGTATATATCCCATACAACCGATCGTTCAGATAAGAGGATTATGGCCATTTCTCCCTCATTTTAAAAGATTAAAACTTGAAACTTGGTGACATATTTTTTTATGGATAGTAAAAGATTTCGTAAAAAAGTCAGCAAGACCGGAGCTGTATTTAGTATATATCCCATACAACCGATCGTTCAGATAAGAGGATTATGGCCATTTATCCCTCATTTTGAAATATTAAAACTTGAAACTTGGTGAGATATTTGCTTATAGATGGTAAAAGAAAATTAAATGTATTGCTGAAAAAGTTTTAGAGAACTTTAAACAATGCGTATTTAAGTTTGCACGTATTCATGAAAGGAATAAAGCCTTCGGCACAGCCGAAGACAGCGCCGTCCTTACTTGTTATAATCTGTAAAGGATATAAAGAAAGATATGAAAGCGCTATCCAGTGTCATTGATGTATAATCTGGAGTTCCCAAAGGTAGCCATCTTAACTCCATTATGTTCTTGCTGTTCGTTAATGATATCTCGAGTAGAGTTGGCCGATTTCGTTTAATAAGTAAAAGTTACTGTGGGCATAAGAACCAATGTCAATTTTATGAATCACATAAGCTGTTTTTCTAACTCAATATGAGTTTGGTTGTTAAAGCAATTTTAGCTCGCCCTTGGTTATTATTACTTGTTGCCACAGAAGCACTTGAACTACTAAATTCACTGAAGGAGGTTCAAAACATTTGATCGAAGTAGTTCGTTCGTTCAGTGAACTGTTTCGTTCAATTGAACTAGTTCGTTCGCGAACTATACAACTCTTATCTCTAAAACTTACTATAAAGTTTTAAAAAATGTTGATGTACGTTGACGACGTTAAGATTTTGACGTCTTACACGTTGAACGAAGAAAGAGTTTTACTTCAATCAGGTCTTGATTATCTTAAACTATTTGTCACTCCATCTTAAAAAATGTTAATTCATGTATTATTCACGCAGAACTTCAAAGCTAGCTTACTGCACAATTAATAATCACAGTCTTGAACAAGTTCATGATTTGGGAGTTACTGCGAAAACTTAGTTTGAACCTTCATATCACCGACACTAGGAATACGGCTTAATTATTTGGAATACTAGGTAACAGGCTCACATAGATCGGACTGAATCGGTTCAAAAACAATTCTTACTTTCCGCGTTAAGATATATTTCATGTGAAGTTGTCGGGACACACAAAAAAATCAAAAAAAACCGGGAAAATAACTCTTGCACAGGAATTTACCGTAAATTAACCGTAATTAAGTGGCATATCTCAAAATTAAAAAAATTTTTTTTTTAAAACCTGGCAAAAGTAAGACTACTCTGCTAGCGGATATCTACCAACCAGGCCTGATAAATTTGATTGGTAATTAGTAACAAATTAATTAGACGGATTTTTTTACTGGTAATGATTATTTTGATTGTTTTTCAAGTAAGGGCAATTATTAATTGATTACGATTAGAAAAAATCAAAAATAATCAAAAAAATCAAATATATTATTAAAAAAAAGTTGTTTTGATTACTTTTGATTTTTTTGGATTCTATTTAATTTTTTTGAATTGATTACTTTTGATTTGTTTGGCTTTTTTTGGATTATTTTTGATGTTTTTCAGTATTGTTGATGTGTATATTTATGTGCTTCTACAATACTGAAAAAAAACAAACTAAAAATTATCAAAAAAATCAATAATAATCAAAAAAAAGTTATTTAATAGTCGTAAAAAAATCATGACTTTTTGATTATTTTTTTGAATAATTGGAAAATAATCATTAAAAATTGAAAGTAATGGATTCACCAGAAAATAGTTAATCAAACCGGTAATCATTACGATTAGTAATCATTATTTAACAGGTCTGCTACCAACTACTGTACTTCTTCAATATACTTTAATTTAGAAAATAATAGAAAAGAAATTTGATCACCCCCGGACATTAAGTACAGTTGAGCGGGCTAACTTATCATGAAGTTGAGCCTTGGTCTTCCCTTTTGTGAGGGTGACTGCTATAAAGGGTAGTGCTTATGCCTTGAAGAGCGTACTCGAAGTACAGATGCCACACATTGGGTTCAAGGTGTTTCTAATTAGTGGCATACTGCTGTAATAATGGATATTCAACTGTAAAAAATTTCTTTTACTGCCGAAGCGACACTGACCAAGCCGCGTGTCAGTTTTTGAACTTGTGCACGCCACACGACCACAATATAATATATTACTAACACCATCTAGCTCAGAACTGACTATCAGCATTTACATAAATATCGGTGGCGGGTACAATAAATTTAAAACGCCTACCCTTAGCGAAAAAAAAAATAAACGGGACGCGCTAAATAGAAATATGTTGGTTAAATTAAGTGGATAGTTAATATAAAAACAGATTGCCACACCCCTATATGCGCTTAAATAATTTTTTATTATTTTATATATACATGATTATGTACATACATGTCTTAACATACATTTATTTGAAACAATATACCTTAATTTTCGTTTACAAAATTTTTTTTGGCTCAAAAATATACATACATATCTTCATAATTTTAATGCATATTCATTAGTTAACCTTTATATGCCGTGTTAAAAAATTTAAATTACTACTGATTTCGGTCTCACATGAGCATTATAGCATCATTAAAATGATGAAATTTTATTTTTTCAACAAACTCCCATTTGAGCTGAAAATACATTCTTATAGAGCTTTCCTCGCAGAAATTCAAAAATGTGGCGCTTTTGGACTGCCAGTCAATATGGTGCGGTCTTCCACTGAGTCGTCGATATGGTTTGAGAAAATACTTATATACATTTGTTATTCTTTCGAAAGTGATCCTGAAACGACCATCGCTGAGATGACATTTTAAACCATAAAAATTAACGACACCGGCGTAGTTCCCTTGAAAGTTTGATTAGCTACCAAAAGGTGCTTGAATGTCTACTTAAACATCTGCCGTAGAATTCGCCAGAAATTGTTAACATCAAATATATTCGGATAAAAGCTGTTCAAAACAGAGTTTCTCGTCGACAGTGAACGGAAACTTCGTATTTGGTAAATATTTTTTCCTTCGACCATTATTCAAAGTACATAAAACTAGAACAATAAACTAACATATGTAAAATTGGGTTCTAATTAAGTGACATACCCCCGAAAAAATTGAACCCCTCTAAAAAAATTATATTCCAATAGCTTGAGCTAAACCTACAAATTAATGTATTGAGTACCTTTAAAAAATGATCATGCATTCAATCTCCTCTCGTTTTTTCATGATTTTTGTGAATTGTCAAATTCTGCTCACTTTTGTCCGGACGCGGGAAAATTGCGTTTTTCATAATTATGTGGAAATTTTTAAACAAGGAAATCATGTTGTAATCAGCACGTAATTTCTATAGGCTTAGATAAAGCTAGCGGAACATAATTTTTTTTTGTAAAAAACGGGGAGCAATTTTTTTTGGGGCAGGCCACTAACGGAGCACTTAATTATCCTTATATTAGTTTATTGTTTTGCTAATATTTTCCTGATAGTGTTATGAAGCAGCTAAATTTAATATAAACATTTTGAATTTGTATTGTAGTTTCTGATTTTGATATGAAATCCTTGAATTCGAAATGAAAAATACAGGGTGTTTTTTTTACAGGTTTGTTTTTCGAATAGAGATAAAACTAGCATTTTGTGGTCAAATCTGGCAACTCTAATGTCATTTATGTTCAGTTTGGTTTGCCATTTCATCATGAACAGGTTGACAAAAGAACAACGCTTGCAAATCGTGCAAATTTATTTCGAAAATAATGGTTCAGTTCGCGAAGTTTACCGTGAGCTCCGTCCATTTTATGGTCGACATAATCGTCCATCAGAGCAATTAATTCGGTTAACCATGGATCGTTTTCGCACTACGTTTACTCTATGTGATAATACGCATCCGCAGAGACGTCGAACAGTGCGCACCGAAGAAACAATTGCCGCTGTAGAGCAAAGTGTTGAAGAGGACCCGAATGAATCGATTCGCCACCGTGCACAGCAATTGGAGCTTTGTCCATCAACTTTATGGAAGATTTTGCGCAAAGATCTTGGCTTGCGACCTTACAAGATCCAGCTTGTGCAGGAATTAAAGCCGCGAGACCATGCAATGCGTCGTGATTTTGGTGTATGGGCCGAAAATGAGATTGATTTCGATGCTGATTTTCATCGCAAAATTTTGTTCAGTGATGAGGCTCATTTTTGGTTGAATGGCTACGTCAACAAGCAAAATTGCCGCATTTGGAGTGAAGAGAATCCACATGAGACCCTTGAAACGCCATTACATCCACAAAAACTGACTGTTTGGTGTGCTCTATGGGCTGGTGGAGTCATTGGGCCATACTTCTTCCGCAATAATGCTGGAGAGGCAGCTACCGTTAATGGAGACCGGTATAGAGCCATGATAACCGACTATTTTGTTCCCGAATTGGATGGCATGAATGTGGATGAGTTGTGGTTCCAACAAGACGGCGCTACATGCCACACAGCGCACGTCACAATCGATTTATTGAAGGAAACATTCGATGAGCGCATAATTTCGCGGAATGGACCTGTCAATTGGCCACCAAGGTCGTGTGATTTGACACCATTGGATTATTTTCTTTGGGGATATGTGAAGTCGCTCGTCTACACCAACAAACCAGAAACGTTAGGGGAATTGGAAGCCAACATTCGTGGCGTTATTGCCGACATACGGCCCCATATGCTCGAAAAAGTGGTTGAAAATTGGACCTGTAGAATTGGCTTTATTCGAGCCAGCCGCGGCGGCCACATGCCCGAAATCATATTTAAACATTAATGGCATAAAATTATCCTTCCAATAAAGCCAAATTGATGGACCTTAAAACGATTTTCTTGTGTTTTATTTCAATTCGAAGTTCTATACCCCTAAAAAAAACACCCTTTATATACTCAAGATAAAAAATGATGTTCTTGCTTCCCAACAAGACTAATTAAGGGTTTATTTTGTTTTGTTGTTTTTCCGACAGGGTGAATGATTGATGTATATTGGAACGATTTTTCGTCATCCCTTGTCAAATTTGGTTTTGAGACAAACCGGTTTCGGCGTTGTGCCATCATCAGTGTCGATTTTCGTTCTGATCTGTTGTGGTCGTTTGTCTTGTATTTATAGTAGGTAGCAGGTAACGTCAGCATGGGTGTCTGTTTGTGTACGTGTGTGCATGTGTTGTGTGTGTACATTCAGAAACGGGGGTGGTTTGCATCGATCGGTTTTTTTGTGCCTGACTGAGGCAGGTAAAAGTTGGTGATTTTTGTTGTTTGACCTTTTTTGCTTGTTTGTTGTTTTTGATCTTTTGCTGTTTTGTGCTTATTTGTCGGTGCGTGTGTGTTTGTTGTACCTGAGTGGTTGCTTTGTTTTTTGTAAACCAATTTTAAAGGTTCGAATATTGTGTCGGAAACAGTGTTTGTCTGTTCGTTTATTATTCTACCGTCGAATGTTTTTTGTTTGTAGATTTCCATGTTTTCGAGTACGTTCAGACGTCTGCCTTTTGCTTGTACATGTAGGACCTTGACTGTTTTTTTGATGTTTCCGGGGGGGCATTTATTCTCCGCCATGTGATTCGCAAAGTTGGACTCTGGTATGATGGTTGGATTCCGTATCTTTTTGTTGTAATCTCTAATGTGTTCTCTGAACCTCGTTCTTACTTGTCGTCCGGTTTGTCCTATGTAACTGTGCTGGCATTCACAAGTGAGCTTGTATACACCATGGCTGCTAAATGGATCTTCTGAGTTAGTTTTGGTTCTTAGCTTCCGTCCTAAATTGTTCGATGTTTTGAACGCTGTGTTGATGTTGTATTTTCTAAGGAAATTTGCTAATTTATATGTTGCCCTTCCAGTATATGTCATTGTCGTCCAGGTTTGTGTACTTTCTTCTCCATTGTTTCTTTTTTGGTCTCTAAGGTCTCTCCTGAGTTTATCTACTAGTGCTTTTTTATATCCGTTGTTTGTAGCGATGTTATATATTATTCCAAGCTCTCTTCTATATGCTTCTTGTGTAAGAGGTGTTCTTTCCAATCTTTGTACTAAGTGCCTTAGCGCTGCATTTTTATGTTGTTGTGGGTGGTTAGAGGTATTATGTATTATTGTGTCGGTGGCCGTTGGTTTCCTATATATGTCGTAGTTGAATTTATTGCTAGCTTTATCAATACTTATTGTGAGGTCCAGATAATTGATTGCTCCGTCTTTTTCGGTTTCCATTGTGAATTTTATGTTCCCGTGCTGCTTGTTGAGGTACTCCAGTACTTGCTCTTCGTTGTTGGTAGTTAAAACGCATATGATATCATCCACGTACCTTGCGTAAAATAACACTCCTAATTTGGAATTTAATTCCTGTATATACTCTTTTTCCAGGTTTTGCATAAACGCTTCCATAAGAATAGCCGATGTTGGGTTTCCCATCGCAAGTCCGTTTGTTTGTCTGTATATTTTATTGTTGAATTGAAAATAGTTTTGACGTAGTGTTGTTCTTACCGTGTTCGTGATTTGCGTACTTTTCACTTTATCTTTTGTTTTACGTAGTATTATAGAGTTTACTATGTTCAATGTCTCTGCTAGTGGTATTGATGTGTATAGATCTTTTATGTCGAAAGATACCAATTTGCTGTCCTTTGTCACTTCAACGGTCCTAAGTTTGTTTATTAGTTCAGATGTATTAGTTATGGTGTGTTCGTTGCTAAGTTCCAGTGTGTCCTTCAATACTGTTTTTAAATATTTAGATAGCTTATAGCATGGTGCCGATTTAAAATTAATGATTGGTCTCATTGGATTGCCTGGCTTGTGGATTTTTGGTAGCGCAATCAGTGGTGGAGTTGACGGGTTCATTTGGACTAATGTATATGCCGAGTTGGTATCTATTATATTTGTTGCAGTTTTTATAGCCACTTTGATTTCTTTCTGGTATTCATCCGTGGGGTTCACTCCTTATTCTACGACATTCCATATCCTCGATGAGTTTTTCGGTTTTTGTTATATACTCATCTTTTTCAATTAGCACAGTTGTGTTGCCTTTGTCCGCCTTCGTTGCGACAATGTTGTTTATCCTGAGTTTATGTTGTAGGTTCTTAACTGTTTTTTGCTCCGTGTTTCTCTTCTGTCCTTCCGTTGCTTTCACTTCCTTGTTTATTATTTCTCTGCACATGTGTCTAGCGTGCTCTTGCTCCTCAAATGGTATTAATGATATTGCGACCTCTGCGTCTACGATCGCCTGTTCCGTTTTTCTTTTTTCGTTTTGGTCTATAATATTGTGTTTCAGTCCCTTTTCAAGAAGTTGTTCTTCCGCCGCGGTGATGGCCACTGTCGTTAGGTTTACGAGCCTGGCATGGAAATGGTGCGGTTGTTGGTTGTTTTCCCGTTCGCGACGTCCTGTCAGCTTATCTAGTTTCCGGTTCAGCGTCCTGTATTTCTGTTGTAGTTCATGTTCGACCTCAGTCCTTATGCGCTCGAAGCATTCCATTAACGTATCGCTAGGTAATTGCTCCGCCAACCTTAAATGGATGGATAGAATTTCGGCATTTATTCCATCTTTCTTGGCGTACTGGTTTTTCAACTCATATCTTAGGAAGTCTCTTTCCGCCTTCCTAATTGTCCTCATGCTTGTACTGGTGTTTGTTTTCATTGTTATTTTTGCAAATTTTGGTGTCACATTCAATTCTATGCATTGTTTGTTAAACCAAATGTTTGCCTTCGTTGTATGCAATTTCAGTAAACGTCGTTTGTAAACTATTAGTAGACCGTTTTCGTTTAAGTTAAAAGCCTGACAAGCATTAACTGGTTTATTTTGTTTTGTTGTTTTTCCGACAGGGTGAATGATTGATGTATATTGGAACGATTTTTCGTCATCCCTTGTCAAATTTGGTTTTGAGACAAACCGGTTTCGGCGTTGTGCCATCATCAGTGTCGATTTTCGTTCTGATCTGTTGTGGTCGTTTGTCTTGTATTTATAGTAGGTAGCAGGTAACGTCAGCATGGGTGTCTGTTTGTGTACGTGTGTGCATGTGTTGTGTGTGTACATTCAGAAACGGGGGTGGTTTGCATCGATCGGTTTTTTTGTGCCTGACTGAGGCAGGTAAAAGTTGGTGATTTTTGTTGTTTGACCTTTTTTGCTTGTTTGTTGTTTTTGATCTTTTGCTGTTTTGTGCTTATTTGTCGGTGCGTGTGTGTTTGTTGTACCTGAGTGGTTGCTTTGTTTTTTGTAAACCAATTTTAAAGGTTCGAATATTGTGTCGGAAACAGTGTTTGTCTGTTCGTTTATTATTCTACCGTCGAATGTTTTTTGTTTGTAGATTTCCATGTTTTCGAGTACGTTCAGACGTCTGCCTTTTGCTTGTACATGTAGGACCTTGACTGTTTTTTTGATGTTTCCGGGGGGGCATTTATTCTCCGCCATGTGATTCGCAAAGTTGGACTCTGGTATGATGGTTGGATTCCGTATCTTTTTGTTGTAATCTCTAATGTGTTCTCTGAACCTCGTTCTTACTTGTCGTCCGGTTTGTCCTATGTAACTGTGCTGGCATTCACAAGTGAGCTTGTATACACCATGGCTGCTAAATGGATCTTCTGAGTTAGTTTTGGTTCTTAGCTTCCGTCCTAAATTGTTCGATGTTTTGAACGCTGTGTTGATGTTGTATTTTCTAAGGAAATTTGCTAATTTATATGTTGCCCTTCCAGTATATGTCATTGTCGTCCAGGTTTGTGTACTTTCTTCTCCATTGTTTCTTTTTTGGTCTCTAAGGTCTCTCCTGAGTTTATCTACTAGTGCTTTTTTATATCCGTTGTTTGTAGCGATGTTATATATTATTCCAAGCTCTCTTCTATATGCTTCTTGTGTAAGAGGTGTTCTTTCCAATCTTTGTACTAAGTGCCTTAGCGCTGCATTTTTATGTTGTTGTGGGTGGTTAGAGGTATTATGTATTATTGTGTCGGTGGCCGTTGGTTTCCTATATATGTCGTAGTTGAATTTATTGCTAGCTTTATCAATACTTATTGTGAGGTCCAGATAATTGATTGCTCCGTCTTTTTCGGTTTCCATTGTGAATTTTATGTTCCCGTGCTGCTTGTTGAGGTACTCCAGTACTTGCTCTTCGTTGTTGGTAGTTAAAACGCATATGATATCATCCACGTACCTTGCGTAAAATAACACTCCTAATTTGGAATTTAATTCCTGTATATACTCTTTTTCCAGGTTTTGCATAAACGCTTCCATAAGAATAGCCGATGTTGGGTTTCCCATCGCAAGTCCGTTTGTTTGTCTGTATATTTTATTGTTGAATTGAAAATAGTTTTGACGTAGTGTTGTTCTTACCGTGTTCGTGATTTGCGTACTTTTCACTTTATCTTTTGTTTTACGTAGTATTATAGAGTTTACTATGTTCAATGTCTCTGCTAGTGGTATTGATGTGTATAGATCTTTTATGTCGAAAGATACCAATTTGCTGTCCTTTGTCACTTCAACGGTCCTAAGTTTGTTTATTAGTTCAGATGTATTAGTTATGGTGTGTTCGTTGCTAAGTTCCAGTGTGTCCTTCAATACTGTTTTTAAATATTTAGATAGCTTATAGCATGGTGCCGATTTAAAATTAATGATTGGTCTCATTGGATTGCCTGGCTTGTGGATTTTTGGTAGCGCAATCAGTGGTGGAGTTGACGGGTTCATTTGGACTAATGTATATGCCGAGTTGGTATCTATTATATTTGTTGCAGTTTTTATAGCCACTTTGATTTCTTTCTGGTATTCATCCGTGGGGTTCACTCTTATTCTACGACATTCCATATCCTCGATGAGTTTTTCGGTTTTTGTTATATACTCATCTTTTTCAATTAGCACAGTTGTGTTGCCTTTGTCCGCCTTCGTTGCGACAATGTTGTTTATCCTGAGTTTATGTTGTAGGTTCTTAACTGTTTTTTGCTCCGTGTTTCTCTTCTGTCCTTCCGTTGCTTTCACTTCCTTGTTTATTATTTCTCTGCACATGTGTCTAGCGTGCTCTTGCTCCTCAAATGGTATTAATGATATTGCGACCTCTGCGTCTACGATCGCCTGTTCCGTTTTTCTTTTTTCGTTTTGGTCTATAATATTGTGTTTCAGTCCCTTTTCAAGAAGTTGTTCTTCCGCCGCGGTGATGGCCACTGTCGTTAGGTTTACGAGCCTGGCATGGAAATGGTGCGGTTGTTGGTTGTTTTCCCGTTCGCGACGTCCTGTCAGCTTATCTAGTTTCCGGTTCAGCGTCCTGTATTTCTGTTGTAGTTCATGTTCGACCTCAGTCCTTATGCGCTCGAAGCATTCCATTAACGTATCGCTAGGTAATTGCTCCGCCAACCTTAAATGGATGGATAGAATTTCGGCATTTATTCCATCTTTCTTGGCGTACTGGTTTTTCAACTCATATCTTAGGAAGTCTCTTTCCGCCTTCCTAATTGTCCTCATGCTTGTACTGGTGTTTGTTTTCATTGTTATTTTTGCAAATTTTGGTGTCACATTCAATTCTATGCATTGTTTGTTAAACCAAATGTTTGCCTTCGTTGTATGCAATTTCAGTAAACGTCGTTTGTAAACTATTAGTAGACCGTTTTCGTTTAAGTTAAAAGCCTGACAAGCTAATTAAGGGTTAAAACAATACAAGCTTGAGCACCCAACATCACCCAACGCGCTTTTCCAGCCGAACTAACTCGTCTTCTCTTCCCCTTGTCCCTTGGTGAGCTCGTTCTGTCACAGCGGGTTTTCATAGCCATGCGCTGCTTAACCTCGTCGAATAATTATGTTAAATTGAAAATTATTTACTGGTTTATTCGCTTCATTCTACGCGTCTACTAATTATGCGCTATGCGTACGCCAGCATTTAAAGTACTAACAAAAACATGGGCTTGAATGCTTTGTATAGTCAAAAGAAGCGTAGGAACAGAGGGCGGAGTACGGCTTTTGACGCTTTCCTTTAATCAAAACGGAACTAAATTTAATTATCACTGTCTGTTGCTGGCGTCAACTATCATGACAAACTTTGTGTTTGAGTGTTTTATTGTGCGGAAGTAAGTGAGTGAGTAGTCGTTTTGTGAGGTATACGTGGAACATTTTGTAATTTATAGCTACCTACAAATTGAAAGCTTACACAAAGCATTCCGCCACAATATCTGACTACACATTCCATCCATTGTTTCATCCAATTCTGGGTGTGTTTAAGAGGCTCTATATGTCCTATTTCCTAGTAGCGCGCACAAGTACTTCAAGGATTTCTCTTGCTTAATGTTGAATGTTGCAAATGTTTTCTTTGTTATTTGGCTTTTGTGACTATTTTCGTGTCCTAGTGCTCTTTGGACTTTTGTGTTTCTTTTCTTTTTTTTGTTTTGATATGCAAATGCTCATAGGCGACATTTAAGTACAACTGCACTTTGTTATGTCTGAGTTATGGGCGTGTCGGCTGACTTGGCGGCCTTAGAAAAAAACATAAATTGGTAGGTACGTACTATATAATAATAAAAAGTTGGAATGAAGGTGAGTGAAATTGTAGCGTAAATAAAAATGCCATCGTCGCAGGTTTTTACATAAAATAATGAGTTCTGGAAAAAGTGTGGATAGCATGTGAGTGTTTGAAATGATTGAAATTGGGTCATATACATATGTCTTGTTTGATTAAAGGAGCAATGCGGATAGTTGTTGTATGTGAAGTATGACAGAAAGAATTTTAATTTATAAAATGTTGTGTGAATACTATTACATTTCATTTACTCGTCCCTCAGATTATTAATAAGTATGAAGTTTCACTTTTAATATGTTCGCGTGCCAACTTTTCTTGGTGCTTGAATTAAATACAAATAATTTTTTATTCAGAACCTAGCGAGTATGCGAGTCTTTTGAAGTTTAAAAAAAAAAACGCTTAAAATTTTAGCAACAATAAATTTCTTTTTGGAACTGTTGAGCACATAGTAAATACCACATAATTATAAGCTTATACAATTTCAGATACGCCCCTTGCCCACAGCCTTTTTTTCCGGGTGGGCAATAGCTTTTCTTGGAGCAAATTCCTCCTGGCTTGTCAGATTTGAAATCTGTCTTGGGGGGTCCAGCTTGACGCACTTCTTGAATTAAAAAAAAATGTTAATAGTTAATTAAAAAATTATTATTAAAAAAATAAAAACAATAATAATTTCCATAAAAATTAAAATGTGAGAAATTATTATTCTTGGCTTTCGGCTCGTTTCATGAATACTTGAAAATGTAAAGGCCGTAAAATCAACAAAAATTGTTGGTACAAAAAAAGCAAAAATATTTTTATATTAACAGTAACGGGTAAAATTTTAGTAGCACTAATTTTTGCATTTTTGTTTGTTACATCATTTTAAGTTCCCCGTACATTTCTTTAGCTACAGAGCCGGCGAATAGGTTTAACTTTTTAGTTTGCAGTCGGTCAGTTCGGTGCGACTGATTTGTTTAATTTTTATTCCATCTCCAAATGATCAAAGTTGTATTGGGTACATCAATTCCGAGTTTGTCATTAATGCTTAAATTTACGTTTTATGCGATTTGTTTTATTTACTCGAAATTTGACTAGGGTATGCAGCTATTTTATTTTAAGACGATATAAGCTAAGCTTACTGCGATGTTCTATTCATCATTATGTCGAAATTCCATTTTTTCTATAAAATGTTGGCATCGGAGAACTCTTCGCTTTTTTTCCTTTTTTTTCTGAAAACCATAACTTTTCTTGGGTTTCAATCCTTTTATATCTACTTCCATAAGCCTTGTTCTACCTCTTCGAGCACTAACGGATTTTCCAAAACCTAAGTATCGACAGACCAACTACCAGGGCATACGAGGATTTTTACAATCTTTGAGAGACTCGCTTATGAGTTTTTGGTATTTCCTTCACTCCAAATCGCTTAAAAGTACATAACATGGGTCTTCTTTGCCTCACTTAAAGCTGAGATTCTCATTTTTTTTTCATAACAAGCACACTTTTCAAACCATAAAATGATATTGCGACCTGTCTGGCAAAGTGGTATACCCACTGACATAATATTAATCCTTCTGGAGGGTGAATCTCTTGAAGAATTCTGTTCCCGCTAATTTCTTTTGTTTAGATTCCCTCCTTACTAACGGTAATAATAAAACATCGATCGCAATGTCGATGTGAGGAAACCTTGGAAATATCGATAGAACTATCGTTAATAGTTTTCCACTTTCAGTTACTTACTCGTTTTCCAATATGTAAATACAAAATAACAAACAAAATAACGTACATACTTAGTATGAGGAGATGCATATGAGTTGAGGGGCATGCCACAAGTTTTAGCGCATATTGTTTCGCAACGCGAAAATTCAATATAAATGACCGTTATTCTCAGGTTACAGCGCTCAAGTTCGCCTGCAATGGAAAGAAGTTGATACTTTTTATGTGTTTTTTTGTATGTACTAAAGGCAACCGTCAAACAGCTCGGCAAACAGTATTCTTAACTGTAAAGGACGTCAATTCAAACGGAAGAAGAAAAGTTGAAGAGTACACACTGATCCACACCCTAATAGAACCGATTTGCTTGCGAGCTCATTCATGCGAAACGAGAACAAAAGCATAACCAACCAATCGAGCGTTAAAATATTTCAATAATCGGAAGTGTATAAATTTTAAATTGTATGAGTAGTTAGTAGTTATTCTGTAGATATTGGCTGGGGTAAGTGAGTATGAAAAGTCAAACGTGAATGACAAAGTGCAGTGACTGATAAATTGCTTTTCTAGCGAAGTCGATTACACCTGCAAACAACTTTTTTGAACTTATTTTTGTTTAAATTTTCTCAAACAAAAGTTGTCAAACTTTAAATTATCTTATTATCTTCATTTTCCTCTAACACCTCTAATTCTCAAATTTTCTATTCCTACTCCCCTGTTCTCCCTTTTCCTTTTCGGGTACGGATATGTAAATAGCTTCGAAGATATAGCGGCTCAACTTATTTTGGTTTTGCTACCGCTTACTTTTTCCATTTTTGTTTTGAGATATAGAACACATATCTCTATATAAAATATCATTAAGTTGCCCAATTGCAGCTTTGTATAACCTGGGGGCTTTTCCAAAAACTGTATACATCCTGTGTCGTGACCCTAGCGAACTCCTGAACCTATCGTGAAAGTTTCAGAGTCATCGACAATAAACTGTGGATATTAATGAAGCATAAACAAAACACAAAATTCCAATATTCCAAAATTATGTAAATCTTGACCAAGTGGCACATATATCTAAATATCATTAATTATCAGATTTATGACGAATTGAAATTTTATATAGCCTGGGGGCGTGGCATCGCCCACTTTTACAAAATTATATATAGCCTATGTTGTAACTAGTGTACCCAAGAATATACTGTGATCGGTTGAGTACTTTGGACGCCTACAAAGGACACACAGACACACAATAATTTTTATTTATAAGACTAGAAAATCCGGTCACGCTTCGCTGTGTCTCAGAAGTTTTAATCATTTCATCTCCAAAAACCAGTTGAGATAACGAACTTAATCACATCGCTTATTGCAGCGCTCACTGGCATCTTTCGTTTGGGTCCCCTCGTCCAAATATTGGTTGATAACTCCAAAAAACGGCAATTTATCGAAATAAGGGATATCTTACACTTTAAGTTAGATGTGTAGTAATGCAGTGGTGCTAGTTACAATCAATTAAATTGAGCAGTGTTTGAGTGATGCGCGACCAAACATACAGATAGATTCACAAAAATTCTCAAAACTGTCGATTTATATTCTATTAGCTTAATAATGAACTCTTCTATAAATTTTTCTTGAATATTTGCAATGTAAAGACATTGACCTGCTACAAAAAATTAAGTTGCCTGCATTAAAAAAGTTACCCTCCCCCTACTCATATTTTTTTTTTTAATCTTTTCCTACTTACCTCCCTTCGCTTTTCCTCTTTCACCTCTCTTTATCTTACTCACTCTCAATCTAAACCTTCCCCTGCTAATTACATTCCTACTCCTTCATATAACGGATCTCTATACTAAATATTGCAACGGACCTTTATACCAAATATATAGCGAAATCAATCAAGCTTTAAATACAGGGTGGCTAATGAAAGCCGCTACCAAAAAAAAAATAAATAACTTTTTTTCTATTTAATGAATCTGGTTAATTTTTTTTTTATTTTGCAGATTGACTTTTACATTTAACAAAAATGGATAACTGGGACACTGAAACAAGAATTTGGATTGTCCGCCGCTATCACGCACTGGAGTCCGTAGTTTCGGTTCAAAGAGAGTATAGGCGCACGTTTGGCGGCAATCCTCCGAGCAGATGGACCATAATAAGACTTGTAAACAATTTTGCCGAGCATGGGACAGTCCACAGAAGACCTTACCATCGAAACCCTTCAGTTCGAACGGAGGAAACAATCGCTGCTGTAGCTGCTGCCATACAAAACAATCCACGTGTTTCGACAAGAAGCTTATCTGCTCAAATGGGTGTAAGCAGACAGTCATTACAGTCAATTATGCACAAAGATTTGGACTTATTCCCATATAAAATTCAAATGGCCAACAAACTGAACGCTGCAGACTTGCCGATTCGCTTGGAATTTTGCCAGAAGATGCTTCAAATGGTGGAAGAGGATGGAAACATGTTGAACTGTCTTTTCATGTCCGACGAGGCCCATTTCGATTTAAACGGCAACATAAACAAACAAAATTGTCGAATATGGAGTGCTTCCAACTCACAGATACTCCATGAGACGGAATTGCATCCACTTCGTGTCACAGTGTGGTGTGCAGTTTCATCACGCTGCATTGTCGGGCCCTACTTCTTCGAAGAAAACGGTCACACCGTTACGGTTACTGGAGACCGTTACTTGAGCATGTTGAGAGAGTTTTTCTATCCAGAATTACGCCGAATGAGAATTTCTTTCAACTCTGTGTGGTTTCAGCAAGATGGTGCAGCTCCTCATATAGCCCAACCTGTTATGACAGAATTGCGACGAAAATTTCCCAATAAGCTGATATCCAGAAACTCCACATTCCGTTGGCCACCCAGGTCGCCTGACCTTACTGCACCTGACTTTTTCTTGTGGGGTTATTGCAAACAGGAAGTCTTCAAAGCAAAACCAACAAATTTGAATGAACTAAGGCAATCCATTCGAGAAACAATTGCGGCTATTCCTGTCTCAACTCTCCAAGCAGTAATGAACAACTTTTTGGTAATATGCCGCACATGCATCGACGAGCAGGGGGGGCATTTAAATTCCATTATTTTTAAAACTAATTAAGCTATATTTAATAAAATTTAATGAGCTTTAACATGAATAAAAGAAAAATGAATTCCATACACTAAAAAAAAATTATTTGAGTTTCTTAATGTAGCAAAATTCATCAGCCACTCTGTACATACATATATCGTTGATTGAAGTTTCTCCACTCGACTTGCGCACCTGCTGGCTAAGCACATTGTTCAATCTAACCATTGACCATATTTCTCTCTCATAACTGTATAGCCATGGTATTCCATCGATTTCGGAAGAACAACTGGTACTAAAAGAAGGGCGATGAATATGGGAAAACGGTGGTTATCGTGACGCAAAGAGAGAAGAGAGACGCCTATTAAGATAAAATAAAAGTGGGCGCATGGCCCCCAATCACAAGGAAGGGCATTCCTCAAATTGCACCAACTGCTGCGTAATCAGACGTTCCGCCCTAGAAAAGATTATTATTATGATTTCGGAAGCAGGCGAAAGTTCAGGTCCTACTGAGCTGTAACAACAGCTATAAGATGACTTGAAACCCCTTGGTGCTGTCGCCAAGGAGGAATTACTATTTACCTTTGTTATGAGACAGTATGTGTTTAATAAATAGCATGAAAAAGATAGGAAAAATAGTTAAACAAAGGAACAAAACACCTGTTTTGTTTTCACTTTCTAACTCAATAAGTCAAACATGTTACCGCCGGCACCATTGTTACCTAAAACTCATTAACGCCATTGTATCTAAATCTTTAGGAAATATGGTAGGTAAACGAAAGAAAATATGTTTAATTAAATTAAAAAAATTTAAAAATTTACAACAAACAAAAGAATCAAATTTAATTCCTTTATATGCCATTAGAATCTGTTGCACTTCGGATTTCCCAACAAAATTCTTTAGTTTTTGTGTTTGTTTTCCATCCGCTAAGAAGTTGTATGTGTGTTTTTTAATTTTCTTTATTTTTCATTCCATGGTTTTTCACTCTCATTTCTCCGTTTATGTTGTGATTTTTTTCTGGTGTTGGTGTTGCTTAAGTATCCAGATTATCGGCTGCTGCGACGCGGTAATACCCCAATCAACCAAGGAAACAAGCCTAACAACAGAGCCTTGTGAGTCACTTCGGTTTCGTTGATTGTGTGATTTCTGTGTTTTGGTTTTCTGTTATTCTTTTAGCCTTTTTTCAATAAGTAAAACATTTTTTTTTTTTAGTTTTTTAGACTTATTTCCCCTCTATTTGCTGTTCTATGTGGCTGAGCATAATGTTTTGTTGAAAGATTTATGGGCGCGGCAAAACAAACGTTTGCATGCATTTATAATAAACAACATTTTAACAACAATTACATACAACAAATTTTCACAAAATAAAATACATATTTTTCGTTTTTTTTTATGCACAAAAAGATACACCTTTCGGTTGCTTTGAGTTTTTGTTGCAAATAATACATTACATTTAGCAAGATATTCATATAACCTGGGGCAAAAATATACCAGGACAGCTTATCCCTTTAATCTTCAAAACATACCTTATATAATTTATTTTTACACAAAACCGGTCCTTAAGATTTTGAAATGTTTATATCCAGCGTTTGGGTGGACTCAAATACTAATGTATCTTTGGGAGTTCGTTACAAATATGCCGCAAAATTAATGTCAATACTATGTGTTGGAACACACAATTGATCACTACCAGTTGTTTTGAATGTTGCATTATTTTGAAACTGCTTACGTATACCGTAATTTATATTTCCTCAATACTATTATAAAACTAAATGGATATCGCGTTTATAGAACAATAAATCGAGGGGTCCTCGTATCTTTACGGAATTCGTGTTCATATACCAAGTTCTTACATCCTATTATTCTATCATTTTCGATAGTGTTTCCATGGCACGCTCCTGCTAAACAAATTGTCATTATCTCAAGATATTTTCTTCTTTTTTAGCACTCCTTATTCTTTTTGAACCCGAAATCAAACATTTACCTTGACGGTCCAATTGGCGAACAGATTGGTCATCAATATTAAAAACTTTGAGATCTACCTTGATTGAGTTCTTCTGCGTTTCAGATCCTTATTAATATATCATCATATCAAAATATCATCTCTCAAACTTTCCTTGCAAAAGGTGTAATCTGAGTGCCTAATTTTGTTATGATATCTCCACTAGCCTTTGATTTATGATTTTTAATAATTGTAAAAATAACTCGATCATAAGGTGGCGGTGCCAGAACCATTTTCAGAAATTTCTAACAAAGCCAACTCGGTTTTTTCTCCTTAACACTTTGTTATCCATAAGTCTATGTCTATCTCGATTTGTTTAGTCTGTTGCGACTTTTAGGCGCATGAAATGAATAAAAGTACTCCCTGAGCGATGCTCTATTTTTCCCAATTATTCGATTTGGTTGGTCTGGCCTGTGTCCACTCCCTAAGTCTTTTCTTGGTTTCTACGCTTGTATCAACGAATTCACGTAGTTACGCATAACGAGTTCCTCTTTACGGGGAATTACAAACAGACCTGTTAAATTTGATTAGTAATTTGTAATCAATTAGACGGATTTTTTTGGTTGGTAATGATTATTTTAATTGTTTTTCAAGAAAAGGCAATTATTAATTGATTACGATTGGAAAAAAAAAGTTATCAAAATAAAAATTAATAAAAAAAAAAAAATTAAAAAAAAAAATCAAAACAAATTGTTTTGATTACTTTTGATTATTTTTGAATTTTTCCAGTATTGCTGATGTGTATATTTATGTGCTTCTACAACACTAAAAAAAAATAAAAAATTATAAAAAATAATAAAAAATAAAAAAATCGACTGTTTTTGATTATTTTTTTATTAATTAGAAAATAATCATAAAAAATTTAAAGTAATTGTAATCAATCATTAAATGGATTCTCAAGAAAATAATTAATCAAACCGGTAATCATTACGGTTAGTAATCATTATTTAGCTGGTCTGACTACAAAGATATATACGTATAAAATGTAAGATTTCCAAATAATTACGTCGCATTATTATTACCAAAAATTTTATTTAATGTAATAAAAGCAGTGATTACTACTAATGATAATGACGAAGATATCAGCCTCAATAAGCCATTTGGGTACTCATTGTTGTAATAACCGTCATTGAGAGAATTGTCGATGTTGAACGAATAGCGCGCCACCACTAATTGAAGCCACTTGAAGCCGGACAGCAAAGATTGCTTACAAGAGTCAGATTCACTCTTGGTATTATAAAATCTCTTTTATAGCATTCAATTGCTTGGAAATTGATAACGAACCCATCATAATAGTGCGGTTATGTGGCAACAAATAAACAGGCCGAAGATAAAAAGACAAATGAAGCGTTAAGTAAGAAACTGCAGGAGTGGCGTGAAAAGTAGAGGTAGTGCTTTAGAAGCCCTAAAATCAGGCATGCATGAGAGGCCACTCCAAGATGTATTGGACCAGCGACTTCTGTTGAGTGTTCCACACGCGGTGGAGTGACTCTCGTCTGTGCATTTGTATGGTGCGCATTCGCTTCTGCAACTAGAAGTTTGCGCTGACATGTGAACAGAAAAGACAAAGCACTTGCTGCTGAGGGGAGACAAAAATCTAGACAGCTTTTTCTCTGATTTGAATTTGTTAAAACTCGCAGCCGGGTATATAATGTGCTTATGATGGCTTAAGATGGCTGAGAGTCATGTTTTCGGCATAGCCGTTTTGGAAGCGTTGTGACCTCTGTACTTACGACTGCCATCTGTGGACATGATGATGTGTCTTACCACTTTATTACCATAAATGGACATTAAATGAATGCTAAACGGTGTAATATGTGAACGCCTCCAACGCTGTATGTCGAACCTATGGCTAGTAAATAAGCATAATAAGCAACCAAGGGGTGCAGACGCATTACCCGGTCCACATGTTGTAGCAGCTGTATTCTCATAAAGTGCTTTAAATTGGTTAAACACGTTTATCTTTCATACGTTTGTGCTATTTTTTATTCTCATTGCCGTCGCTTTTTCTCTTTGCCCCTTTTGGCCCTGTAAATGGTTGTTGTTTTGCTGGTTGTGCGCCTTTTCGCAGACGACGCGTCAACTCATCATCGACCGGAGATCGCGTTATTATTATCGTGAATTCGAGTGCGGGTGTACGGAAAAATATAATAAATATGAAGGTAGTAAATTATGATGATTATGTGCACGCTTTAACTTATTTATGAGACTAAACTGTGTACATTTAACAGAAATCAAAGGTCTTGCGGTCGCTGTTGGAAACATGAGAAAGTTACGCTACAAATGTGTGTTGACTGTACTTTATTTTATTTTCTTTGATAATTTAGTGATGTGTCAATAAAAATAGCAACGACGCTTTTGAAATTACATACCTTTTTTCACTATCAAAGTTCATCAGAAAGTGTGAGAACGTGAATAACTTCAGTGACTCGCACCGCAGTTGCAAAACTTCACCTATAATCATATTCAATTCAACAGTCCTGCAACTGTAAGTTTCAAAGACATCACAAAAACTTAATTTAAAGCTGAAGTTATTGGTGCGTTTGTCGTATCGCTGTAGTCGTATCCTTAAGGTTACTTTACGGATAAGGAATTACGATACAGCACCAATAATCGGTTACATTGTTTCTCATAAGGTTGGTCTAATCAGCTGTTTTATAAGGTTACCGATAACGCACCAATAACTTGAGCTTAATGCCTTCTAACTCATAAAACTTTTCCCTCAATTGCTGTTCAGCGAATGTCCACCCACGTAGTTCGCACGCATGCGCAAACACGAACACCCCCCCAAAAACACAGCTTGAGCTTACTGAAGTAACGAATGCGTTCACACAAATCGTCAGTCATCAGAAATGCAATGCAATCTAAACAAAAACAACAAACAAATCGGACGACAACAGCGCGAGTGCAAATCAAAATGCAAATATATTCGCATACAAACTTCATTTCTTCTTTCCTTTCCTGGGTGTCGTGGGCTAACTGCGTGAATAACAGCAGAAAAATAAACAAAATAAATTTCAGTTCCAATGTAGACAAGCGCGTTCTCTGTTTGTTTACACTTTGTTCTTCGTTTGTTTTGTTGTTTTTTTTTTGCTGCAAAAGATCCGTCACCGTTGTTCTGTTTCACTCAAATGCCGGTTTTGCATAACAGAGAACAGCATTACCTATAAACCTTTCTGTTTACTTTTGCAACCGTCAAAGTAGCGTAAAGTGGTTCTGCCGGTCGTTGAACTATGAAATTGCCTGAGCAACAAGAATCACTGAAAGATGAACTTGAAAATGGTGTCGATGCATGCATCTGGTTAAATAAAGTTTGGTAATCATAATGATTACCGGTTTGATTAAATATTTTCTTGATTTAATTTAATGAAAAATCATGATTTTTTACGATTATTAAAAAAAACCAAAAATAATCAAAAAAAAAAGTTAATTTGATTACTTTTGATAATTTTTGATTTTTGAGATTTTTTTTGATTAAAAATAACTTTTTTTTTATTATATTTGATATTTTTTTTTTGATATTTTTTTTTAATTATTTTTGTTTATTTTTTTTTTCTAATTGTAATAATTGCCTTTTCTTGAAAAATAATTAAAATAATCATTAACAATTAAAAAAGCTTAAGATTACTAATTACTAATCAAATTTAACAGGTCTGATCTTGACATGTTACCTGCTGGCTAGCAAACTACTTTTTTTTACATTCCCAAAGGATTATAGCTGGAAACTTTTAGAAATCATTTCGCCGAATTGCTTGATGTAGACATTTTAAGAGTTCTAACAATTTTAGGTTATTAGGTTAGATTACGGGGTGCCACTGATTGAGACTGACTATAAGGCTGAAATTGGTTCTCTGATTTGACTTATTCGCCTAGACAATTTTCCAATGAAGTTCTTTGTGCAGAATGATCCAGCTAAGAGATGAAATAATCAATTTAATCGTCTTTACAAGTGTTGCTATCGATATGATCTAAATGCCGTACAAGGGCATGGCTGTTCGAGAATTGTCATTGATATCATCTAACGGCAGTAGTAGGAAACGTGCCATTTCAATAGGGATACTATAAGTTACACAGTACAACAAGATTTTTAAAAATTAAAATTATAGTTTTAAGCTTCATTTTTACTGCAAAACTTTTTACACTTATACTTTTTATCAAGACCGAACTGTCTTATTTTTTTTTAATCTGTGTAATCTTCGTTTAAGTGTCATCAACGATCACTTCTAATATAAAACAGGATTAAACATTACTATTTCTACTTAGAAACTGTAAAAATACTCTTTTTTCTCTCTCTCTCTCTCTATGGCGCGATATACAACAGGTATATCATCATAAACCTCCTAAGAGATTTTTGCGCCAAGCTTCTCTTTCAATTTGTGGTGTGCCGATTTGAATTTTCCCTACAAATTGGTGGGACCTACAGTTTTTTGCCCACTCCGAACGGCATCTACAAAGGAGACGAATTTTTGCTGAGAAGCCTGTCATGGCAGAAATACACTCGGAGAGTTTGCCAAACCACTGCCGAGGGGCGACCCCGTTTTGAAAAACTTTTTTCAATTCACTTTTGATGTTACCTGTACCAGGGCTTGAACCATGGACCTTCGGTGTGGTAGGCCGGCAACACTACCTTCACACCACGGCGGCCGCATAAAAATTAAAAAAAATTGTAAAATTGCACCGCAGCGCCACCTATCGTAAGATTTATTGAAAGATTAATGTCAAAAATGAATTGCTCGACCCTAAAAACATTACTTTTACACACATTTCGTAAGCAATTGCTACTATTTCTACTTAAAAACTATTAAAATACTAGTTTTCCATGAAAAATTTTAAAAAAATTTGAAAAATTGTACCACAGCGTCATCTATCGTAAGTTTTATGTAAAAATAAACATCAAAAATGAATTCCCTGCCCCAAAAACATTAATTTAGCCACTATTTTGTAACCAATTGCTTCATTTTATCAAGTTTTCCTCACTTAACCCCTATACTCGTACATAGGGTTGAAAACTTTAAACTCAAAAAAAAAAAAAAAACCAGACCTATAGGCCAAAAACCAGGTATGAGGTTTCGATACGAGAGGGATAGAGCTTCCTATTTTGTGGGTTTCATCAATTACTAAGAGATGAACCCTCATTTTGTTGTACAGTGTTATTAGTGCTTAGTAGGGATGTGACCTCGAGTCGTAACAATTGATTACTAAATAAACGATTTTTTGTCTAGAGATAAATCGATTTGTCAAAAATCGATTTTTAAGTAAAATAGTCGATTTTTGTTTAGATATCGATTTTATACGAATACTACCTATCCGAGTAATAGCAAAACTAGATTATATATATAATACTTGTAAGAGTGAAAATAAAAATACCTGACTTGCTACAATTTAGGTAAAGACAGTGAAAATATGAATTGTTATCATCACAACTGATCAGAATAAAATGTAACTGTTGACTAAATTAAAAATGAAATTAACTGATGAATATTACAATAAATAAAATGGAAATCGTCTGGCCTTAAAACTAAAAACACACTATAAGTTTTTGCTTAAACTTTGAGTTTAAATAATAAACCTAAAAAAAATAATTACAACAAGGGTTCAGTGTTAATTAACATTAGATTAGCATCAAGGTTGACGTGAAGTAGTTTATACAATTATGTGTTTTCGGTTGTAGTCATGCTTCGCACTGATGCTACTATTGCCAATAATCGGTAGAAAATGTGTAATTCTTATAATCGATGTATTAAAAACCGCGCTTTATCCCTAATAAAATGGTTAAAAAAATCGATTTTTGAAAAGATCGGCTAAGGTAAAACACCGTAATTTTCACACAACCCTAATGTTTAGCTCACAACCAACAGGTTTATTGCCTTGTCTGTTGCCGGCACTTGAAATGGATATTTTGTTGCTCCTCTGTACTTTGGTCACAGTCTGTCGGATGCAAATGGAAGATCACTAAAGGGTGGTTTACAGCCGATATCCTGATGTGTAAGTGTCGTCAAAACGCTTGCTTTTTTTTTTTTAAACGCTAGGCGATTTAAAATTACATAAGTGAGTAATGCATGGTTAAAATAATAGTAAAACAGCCGGTAGAGTTGCAACCCGTATTTTCTATGTCCGGGTAGAATATCTCGCTGCATCCTTCTTTAATGGCCATAGTTCTCGTATAAAAGTATTAAAAAGCCGACTGAATTCATGGCTGCCGGGGATTATTGCGTTGCTGTTGATAATATTCGAAAGTTCACAGTCCGAGATCAGCACATAACTCTTGTCTTAATAAATAAGCTAAGATATAGAATATTGAGAAGAAATCTGGTACTTCCTTCCCGACTCGCCGCAACTGCAACCCAATAAGATCACATGTTGCTAGAGATACGCATTACACTCGCACAACTTCGTCCTCAGTGCTGACATAAACTTGATCCAGATTGGACTCTAGGATGACTAACGCATATTGTACATACGGGCACTCGCCAGACGACAGTGGGTTCACATGGCATAATAAAAATGCTCATTCAACACCAATTTTACATTGATCTCAACCTGTTGGAACAGAATATATCCTAAAATTATTGTTAAAAGATCTCACTTAAAATTTATGAATGGACATGTCGCCTGCGCTGGGTTAGATACTGATACGACAAAAAAAATTGTAGTTCTTGGGATTCGACGAAGGTTGACTCCTCAGTAACGCAAGAGTTTTATCCGTCTAAGGACTGTTCTTCTGTTGAAATCTTAGGGTAATACTTTTATCAACTTATTGCTGGCTATTGAACTCCTTTGGAAAAGTGTGCTATGTTTATTGGACTCACTTTTACTGCTAAGCTTCGAACCATCAACTGACATTTGAAGAAAAATCCGTAGGGGAGTATTTTTGTTGTAGATGGAGCATCAACTACCAGCACTCCAGTATGAGAGTTGAAGATAAGCTCCTTTGCGAATTTTCCTTTTGGAACTGATGAATGTCTAATCTGTGGAGCTTCTGGGATATTTGAATTATATGGATTAGAGGTATGATGCCCACCCAAGCTTAGTATGTGAACATTACTTCATCCTTTGCTTATCTTGAACTAAAAAGCGTGCAATTTTACCCATCAAATTTATTTCTTTAATTTCAAATAAATATAAACATTGAGATGCACAACTCTCAACACTTTAATCACGATTAAAGTCGTCAAAATGTTTGCATACAAACACCCGTTAATGATCTTCACAAGAGGTTTGGTCTTAGTCACCAAGCCTGTTGTAAAAATCACAATTTAATTGCTCACAATGAAAACATAAAACGGAAGTTAAAATCACATATTTAATCGGCTCTACATTTAACCATTTACATATTTACAAATAATCGCTTGCAGTGCAGCGCTAAATGTTGTCTTGTTGGAGAGCGAGGAGTCTAGCAAACCGGCTGAGACAAGGCAGGTATCCTACGCATTGACTTCGTCTGCCACTCTGTTGTCAGTTTGCATAAACCGACGCCAGCTGGTTGTGGTAGAAGTTAGGCGCCTTCGCCCATTCAAGAACTCAATTTAGTGCGTTACCATAATGGATGTACATTAGTATATAAAGCACTTATCCATTCTGCGGTTGTTGTTATAAATAAATGAAGTAACATTTGAATTTCTTCTTCTTTTTCGCTGGGTACTTTAGTTATGTTTGCAATAGCTACGTGGTCACACTTTCTATAAAGTGCTGAGATTTTGCTGAAAGTGTTGCCATATAAGCTGGCAAGTGAGCGTGTGTGGTGGTAGTAAAATCCCAATTACATCACTCTCTAAATGATAATAACGCCGCCATCATCATTAAAATCATCATCAGCAGAAGGCGATCGCATGCTTCAGTGAAACTTTGATTGACCGCCTTTCCGACTGCACTTACATACTTATGGCCGTCAGCACTCGCCCCAAAAGAAAATTTTCCATTTGAAAAAAAAAAAATAAAATAAAAAACATTTGGAAACATTGCTCTTCCTAGTTTATGGAAACGTAGCTGAAGCTTGGATCATGTTGTGGAGGCAATTTGAAAATATTCCCGAATCAAAAACTCCTGAAATCCTTTTATTTTGTAGCAAAGCTCATCAATGCTTGTGAGATTGTGGAAAAGTGGAGAAAAGAGCTTCTATATGCAAACCCTACAAATAAAGGACAAATATTACCTATTGTTTATTCCTTTTTGACTTCTATGATACGTTTTTAATTCAACTGGCGCTTGGCGACCAATCAAATAATTTACGCCCGCAATGCTGGTGCTTTGTGGTATCTTATATATAAATAGACAAGATGAATGCAATGTAGAACCGTTTTCTGCTAAACTATAATTCTAAGGTATACAAATTATATATGTATAGATAGGAAATTTTGAGGTGTACTTTTATCCGTAAATAAAAAAAATTTAAAAAATCATTTTAATATAAAAAATTTAACATAAAAGTCACACCACTACACATTCACTTATTCACACTATAGACACGCTGTGTGTGTGTGTATTTGCTTTTTGTGTACTATGCTGAATCGTGAGCATGGCCGAGGAGCTGCTTTGTAGGAAAAAATTAAGAGCCGTAGTAGTGTGAGTAGACTTGCCATGCATGTTTTTGTGTTATTCGTGTGGTCGGCTCTCACTGTGAGTGCCAAGAGTTGGTAGTGGACCAATGAAAAATAAGTATTCGCACTATAGATACTCTGTTGTGTCATGCATTTTTGCTTTAGTTGTTGTTATTGTATTGATTACTGGCTACGATGCCCAGTGTCAGCTGCTCTCCTGAGAGCACGAAAAGTTGCTTTGTTGGATACATTAAGCAAGCAATGTAAAATATGAGCAAATATGTAAAATTCATTCCTGATACCTACAAACAGGGTTTACAAAAATAAAATAAATGATTACTCATAAAGAGTATTAAGCACCGTAGAAAATTAAAGGAAAATAGAGGAAAGGAAAAGAATTGAAAGGAAGGAAAATTAAAGGAAAGAAAGGAAAGAAAAGAAAAAGGAAAGGAAGGAAAGGGAAGGGAATGGAAAGGATAGGAAAGGAAGGAAAATTAAAGGAAAGATAGGAATGGTAAGGAAATGAAAGGAAGGGAAGGGAAAGGGAATTAAAGGAAAGGTAAGAAAACGAAGGGGAAAGAAAGAAAATAAAAGGAAGGGAAGGGAAAGGAAAAGAAGTTTGAGGAAAGTAAAAAATAAAATAAGAGAGTAAAAAAAGAAATCAAGGAAAATAAAAATATGTTAGAGGAAAGGAACGACATAGAAAGGAAGAAAAAAAGGCGGATAAAACATACCTACAGCAAAAAAATAAAATAAAGTAAAGTTTATTGGTTGAATTTCAACCACTGGGCGAACTCTAGTAATAAGAAAGCCTCCAGTTTACTCACTTTCAGTGAAAGAGTAGATATCTGTCGATATTACTCCCACTGGTCAGCTGGTTTCCATAGTTTTAGAAGGTATGCTACTCTTTTTGATTGCAAATTTACGGAATGACAAGGCAAGGCAGGACGGCTGACTTCTACCAGAAAGTCAAAACTGATGTTAGAGTTTCTTTAAGCTAAAGTAGCGAATCGAAAGTTTCGACTAAAATGTATAATTCTTTCCTTAACATAACTTAAGCTGAGTTGTAGTGACTGAACAGGAGCTAATAAGTGTCGAGTTTTACTTGGTTTACAGATTTTCATAGGTGCCGGACATCAATAAGATGTTTATAGCTTCTACCTTCAACCCTAGAATAGATTTTCACAATGAGCCAACAATGACTCTTGGAAAAGTCGAGATAGAAAAGGTGCCATATGACCTTGAACAACACCACCCGTAGCATAGGAAATGATCATTCCCACTGCTCGAAACCAAGCGAGGTGTCAGACATCGCGACTGCGCGAGCAAATTCAGACAATGCGGTCGAAAAGATATTTGTGCCGTGTGCTTATCGGAAACATTATAATCAGAGGGAAAATTAGGTAAACAAATTTTCTATGGTGTAAAAATATTTTCCATTTTGCTGTGCCAAATGAAATGCTAAATTTTGACAGTTGTAAATTTTGACATCAGAAAAAAGCACGTGCGAAAGCTGAATAAATGGGCTAGGGTTTATTCTGACGTTCCTTCGCTCTGTCAAAATTTATAACTTTCAACCGATTGGCACAGCGCCTTGTTGCACAACCTTCTCGTGGTACATTACCAAGCTTCTCTTCCGAAACCTCTTAGCTCTGATTTACTAGACAAAGGAAATTACTATATTATATTGGAAGCCTCATAACGAATATTACTTGGAATAGGAAGCAATTGGCTTTTGTTTTTTGTACGCGATAAAAATCGTCTAGAACCAATAGCATAGATTCAAAAAAGGACGAATCATGGAAAAGTGATTAAAGCCCGAGACCAAAAATTGTTTTCCTCTGAACCGATATCAATTACGAATTTTGAGAGCGACCTTCGGTCCTTTGATCGAATCGGTTAAGTTAAAAGAAAAACCAAAGTTTCACCGAATATTTCTTCAATTTCCGGAAGTTACTTGTATTTCGAATTTACTTCAATTTAAACACTTTTCTGTCTTATTTCACAGCTGTACATGCATTTTAAATGAATTGACAATGAAAAAATTGCTACTGCGATACCGCTACCGCCGCACCTTTTATGCAACTTTACAAGTACCTTTAAAAACAAAAACTATCAGCTATGCAAAATAAAGTTCGCCGACAACAACGATCGTCAAATCGCACAATTTGTCTGCTAAAATAAACGAGAGCATTTGTCATTCTGAGTGATGGCGATAGCGACCCGATGGAAAAAAAAGCTAAAAGACGTATGACCACAGTTTATTTGTATACCTTTCATGAAAAGGTATTATAACTTTGGTCCGATGTATGAGAAGAAGAAGAGATAGAGCCACCAATAAGTATACCGAAATGATCAGGGCGATTTAGCCATGCCCGCCTCTCTGTCTGTTTGAACGCCAACTAGTCCCTCAGTTTTAGAGATATCTCGATGAAATTTAGTATCGCCGCTTTGTAATATATTAATCATTTGTCGGAACCAACAAGATCGGACAAATACGACGCATAGCTCCCATATAATCGATTATGCCGATAAACGGGGTTTGACTTATAAATCTTGCAATTCAAGAGCCAGGAACTTAAAATTTTACATGTTTTTGTATATTTAATATACGTAATGTGACTAGTGAAAATCAGCCAGATCGGTCCAATATAAGCTATAGCTCCCATACAATCGCTTGTTCCGATAAATGGGGCTTGGGCTATAACTATTGCAATTAAAGAGCTAGAAACTTAAAATTTTACAGGTTTTTATACATTTAATATACGTAATGTGACTAGTAGAAATCAGCCAGGTCGGTCCAACATAAGATATAGCTCCCATATAATCGATTATGCCGATAAACGGGTTTTGACTTATAAATCTTGCAATTAAAGAGCTAGAAACTTAAAATTTTACAGGTTTTTATACATTTAATATACGTAATGTGACTAGTGAAAATCAGCCAGATCGGTCCAACATAAGATATAGCTCCCATATAATCGATTATGCCGATAAACGGGTTTTGACTTATAAATCTTGCAATTAAAGAGCTAGGAACTTAAAATTTTACAGGCTTTTATACATTTAATATACGTAATGTGACTAGTAGAAATCAGCCAAATCGGTCCAACATAAGATATAGCTCCCATATAATCGATTATGCCGATAAATGGGTTTTGACTTATAAATCTTGCAATTAAAGAGCTAGGAACTTAAAATTTTACAGGCTTTTATACATTTAATATACGTAATGTGACTAGTGGAAATCAGCCAAATCGGTCCAACATAAGATATAGCTCCCATATAATCGATTATGCCGATAAATGGGTTTTGACTTATAAATCTTGCAATTAAAGAGCTAGGAACTTAAAATTTTACAGGTTTTTATACATTTAATATACGTAATGTGACTAGTGGAAATCAGCGAGATCGGTCCAACATAAGATATAGCTCCCATATAATCGATTATGCCGATAAATGGGTTTTGACTTATAAATCTTGCAATTAAAGAGCTAGGAACTTAAAATTTTACAGGCTTTTATACATTTAATATACGTAATGTGACTAGTGGAAATCAGCCAAATCGGTCCAACATAAGATATAGCTCCCATATAATCGATTATGCCGATAAACGAGTTTTGACTTATAAATCTTGCAATTAAAGAGCTAGGAACTTAAAATTTTACAGGCTTTTATACATTTAATATACGTAATGTGACTAGTAGAAATCAGCCAAATCGGTCCAACATAAGATATAGCTCCCATATAATCGATTATGCCGATAAATGGGTTTTGACTTATAAATCTTGCAATTAAAGAGCTAGGAACTTAAAATTTTACAGGCTTTTATACATTTAATATACGTAATGTGACTAGTGGAAATCAGCCAAATCGGTCCAACATAAGATATAGCTCCCATATAATCGATTATGCCGATAAATGGGTTTTGACTTAGGGCTAGGAACTTAAAATTTTACAGGTTTTTATACATTTAATATACGTAATGTGACTAGTGGAAATCAGCGAGATCGGTCCAACATAAGATATAGCTCCCATATAATCGATTATGCCGATAAATGGGTTTTGACTTATAAATCTTGCAATTAAAGAGCTAGGAACTTAAAATTTTACAGGCTTTTATACATTTAATATACGTAATGTGACTAGTGAAAATCAGCCAGATCGGTCCAACATAAGATATAGCTCCCATATAATCGATTATGCCGTTAAACGGGTTTTGACTTATAAATCTTGCAATTAAAGAGCTGGGAACTTAAAATTTTACAGGTGGCGCAAAAGTAATCCTCCTATCAGAAAATGCTATAAATTTTGCGATTGGCCCCTAAAGTCAGTTCTGTTTTGACATTTGTGTAGTAAACACATACGAAATACACGTTAATAAACAATGTTACGCTACACTGCTCCAGAACGCGGAATATTGCTGACTATTTATTTGACCAATAATCGGTCGGGGCCAAACGATTACTGTGAATGGTGAGCGCTACAGAGCAATGATCAACGAGTTCTTTTTGCCGCAACTTGATGAATTGGGATTGGAAAACATGTGGTTCCAACAAGACGGTGCAACAGCACACACTGCACGTGCCACAACCGATATGCTGAACATCGGAAGCTTACTTTTGCGCCACCTTGTACATTTAATATACGTAATGTGACTAGCGAAAATCAGGCAGATCGGACTAACATAAAATATAGCTCCCATACAATCGATTATTCCGATAAATGGGGTTTGACTTATAAATCCTGCAATTAAAGAGCTAGGAACTTAAAATTTTACAGGTTTTAATACATTTTATATACGTAATGTGACTAGTGAAAATCAGGCAGATCGGACTAACAATCGATTGTTCCGATAAATAAGGTTTGGGCTATAACTATTGCAATTTAATAACGAGGAACACAACATTTGGACAGTGACAATATGTAATGCGTGTAGTGAAAATCATCAGAACTGGACCAATATATCGTATATTCCTCATACAACACATTTTTCCGATAAACGGGGTTTGGGCTATGTATCTTTAAATTCAAAGGGTAAGACCATACAATTTCCCAGAATTTGTACTTATTGCAAGTAAGGATCGGACGCTTAAAACCGTGATGCGTATTCATGAAAGGTATAAAGCCTTCGTCACAGCCTAAGACAGCGCTTTCCTTACTTGCTTTTACTTGTTATAGAGCTTATCTGCTAGAATGCATATTACTAAACCATACTGAAAATGCGCCAAACAGCTAAATACTAACTGCAAACAGCCCACAGCTCATATCTGTCGCTGGCACTGTTCGCGGTTTTTTGTTTCGTTTCCAAAGAGTGGCACAACATCGTTTGTGTTAGAATTGATCGTGCCGATCGAGGCACGCCTGTCCGTAAGTAAAGCTTACAAACTCTGTGTCGTCGCATGATCCTTGCTTTGTTCTACGAGGCAAAGCCAGACACACGGCACCTGGGCGCGACTACAGATTAAGCATGCACACGTGCGCCAAGAACTAAGTGGCAACAGATCATTTCTTTTCACAAAAGAACAAAGAATGAAGTAGTTAGCGCAAGAAGAAATAAAATGCGGAGGAAAGTTATTAGCGCAGTCAAAGCCAGACACGAGCAAAAACTTGGCTTAGACCGACAGGCCGCCAACCAGCCAGCCAAAAGCAAGTGTTAAGCTCGTAATCACTTGGAAAGGTGGATCATTAGCTGCGGCTTGGCTTGTAAGTAGCTGAGAGTTTAAACGCTTTCAACCACTGAATTGACAAACCACTTAAGATAAGATCTATAATAAAGCAACAACGATCAGCTTCTAAAGCTGCTTACGATGTACAATGTTGGTGTCGTGGGATTCTATTGAGTTTGCTTTTTGTTTACTTTTTACTTTTGAAAACCATCCAATAAAAACCATTAAGCATTCATGCATGATCATTTCGCTTTTGATTTACTAAATGATTTTGTTGTCGCTTTCGTTACAAAACATTGCTTCCATGAGTGTTGTTGTTGTAATTGTCAACCGCTGTCACAACGATTGTGTTTGACTTGAAGTTGAATAACAAATTGCCGTCGTCGACCGATAGAGTCGCCGATCTTTCCGTTTTCGTTGTCATTGCTGTTGGCGGCGACCGACAGTCGTCTGAGTGTGTGTCTGGTGCAGCGTTGCTTTGTTTAATAAGTGCAACAACATTTTACCCACACCAGTCATGTAACACAAACTAATTTATATCGAAAAGCTTGTCCAATGCTTGAGTTTGGTATCATTTGCCTGCTCTGACCGATCGCATTCGCTTGGAGGAACTGTACGAACAGATCGACTGCACATTTTAATCGATCAAGCTTTGGTTACGCTCGTCGCAGCTCATTAGACAATAAAGTCGTGAAAGACAAACCAAAATTGTGTTGATGCAGATTAACTTAGGCGACGTTTACACATTTATTATCGGTTTCTTGTAAAGGATTAACGTAATTGATTGCGTAAAGTCATTTTCCGTAAACACGAGCTGTGGACATTTATCGGATTTGTAAACTACTCGTATTTTGGGTGTTCAATCATGCACTCAAAGTACGATTGCATAATGAGTTCATCGACTTAAGAAGGGAAAATCGTTTAATTGAAGTTTAAGAAAATTGCAGAAGTAGTGTAATCTCTATGTGCTGCAATCGCAAAGATTGCAGCGACGTTTGTTTGACCAGCGAAAAATACACTCACCGAAAGTTTTAGAAATTAAAGTGCGTTTGTTGGATATCTATTAGGTATGCTAAGTTAAAATTACTCACAGGTACTAGCTCGAATGTCGTGCAAACGATTTCATATGACGAGACCTGTTAAATAATGATTACTAATCGTAATGATTACCGGTTTGATTAATTATTTTCTGGATAATCCATTTAATGACTGATTTACATTACTTAATCATTATGTTCCAATTAATTAAAATATAATTTAAAAAATCGTAATTTTTTACGATTCTTAAAAAAATCAAAAAAAAACCAAAAATGTTGTTTTTATTGCTTTTAATTATTTTTGATTATTTTTCAAATTATTTATTATTATTATTATTAAATTTATAACTCGCGACTCGTTTGACATATCTACACGGACGAAATTTTTTGTTTGCTGTTTGCGAAACGGTTTCACTTCACAATAGTGTATTTTAAAAATAATCTTTACAAATTAACTTGGTTTCCAAAGACAATTCTTCTTTCTTCTTTAAATGGGCTGGATCATCTTCGCTCATTCGCACTACGTGGCCTAGCTGTGTTTTAAGTCGCTGAACTATGTCGGCGTCTGCGTAAAGTTCATACAGCTCATCATTAAATCTTCTTCGGTACTCGCCGTCGCCAACGCGTAGAGGTCCACAAATCTTCCGAAGAACCTTTCTATCGAATATTCCCAGAGCCGCCTCATCAGATGTTGTTAGTGTCCACGCTTCTGCACCATATACCAGGACGGGTGCGATGAGTGACTTGTAGAGTGTTATTTTCGTTCGTCGAGAGAGGACTTTACTTTTCAATTGCCTACTCAGTCCGAAGTAGCATTTGTTTGCAAGAGTAATTCTTCGTCGGATTTCTAGGCTAACATTTTTGTTGGTGTTAATGCTGGTTCCCAGGTAAACGAAGTCCTTTACTATTTCGAAATTATTGCTGCCAACAGTGGCTTGGTTGCCAAGGCGCGAATACGCTGACTCTTTGCATGATGACAGAAGGTACTTCGTTTTGCCCTCGTTCACCACCAATCTCATTTTCTCCGCTTCTTTTTCTAATTTGGAGTAAGCAGAAGTTACGGCGCGGTTGTTAAGGCCAATGATATCAATATCGTCAGCATATGCCAACAGTTGCACGCTTTTATAAAATATTGTTCCAGCGCGGTTAAGTTCTGCAGCTTGTATTATTTTCTCCAGCATTAAATTCAAGAAATCGCACGATAGGGGGTCACCTTGTCTGAAACCTCGTTTAGTTTCGAACGACTCGGAGAGGTGCTTCCCAATTCTGACCGAGCTGGCGGTGTTGCTCAAGATCATTTTGCATAGCCGTATAAGTTTTGCGGGGAAACCAAATTCAGACATAGCGGCATATAGGCAGCTCCTTTCGTGCTATCGAAAGCGGCTTTAAAATCAACAAAGAGATGATGTGTGTCGATTCTCTTTTCACGGGTTCTTTCCAAGATTTGGCGTATTGTAAAAATCTGGTCGATGGTAGATTTACCAGGTCTGAAGCCACACTGATAAGGTCCAATCAGTCTGTTCACATCAGGCTTCAGTCTTTCGCACAATACGCTTGATAGGACCTTATATGCGATATTCAAAAGGCTGATTCCGCGATAGTTGGCGCAGTTTGCAGGTTCGCCCTTCTTGTGGATTGGGCAGAGAACACTTAGATTCCAATCTTCAGGCATGCATTCATCCAACCATATTCTGCATAGAAGCTGATGCATGCGCCTTACCAGCTCCTCGCCTCCGTGTTTGAATAGCTCAGCAGGCAAACCATCAGCGCCAGCCGCTTTATTGTTTTTCAATCGGGATATTGCTATTCGCACCTCATTATAGTCGGGTTGTGGAACGTCAATTCCATCATCTTCGATTGTGGGCTCGGGTTCGGCATCTTCTCTGGTTTCTTGCTCAGTTTCTTCATTTAAAAGGGCAGAGAAGTGATCCCTCCATATTCTGAGTGCTCTCTGAACATCGGCCACCAGGTCGCCGTTCTCATTCTTACAGGAGTTTGCCCCGGGTTTAAAACCTTCTGTCATTCGCCGAATTTTTTGATAGAATTTTCGGGCATTATTCCCGTTGGCCAGCATCTCAAGCTCCTTTATTTCACGCTTTTCTGCCTCTCTCTTTTTCGCCCGGAAAAGCCGCCTCGCTTCCCTCTTCAACTCGCGGTAGTGTTCACACACACTCCTCGTTGCATTCGATCTCAGCGTTGCCTTGTAGGCTTCGTCCTTTCTTTTCGTTGCAGCGCGGCACTCTTCATCATCATACCAGTTGTTTCTTCGCATTCGCCGGAATCCAATTACTTCTTCGGCTGCGGTACGGAGTGCTCCTGAGATATGATCCCACTGCTCATGCATTCCACTATGTTGAATAGTGCTCTCGGAGAGCAGGTGTGAGAGGCGATCTGCGAAATCATTGGCGGTCTGTTGCGATTGCAGGTTTTCGACGTCCAGCTTTCCCTGCGTTTTTGTTGCGCCTGTTTTGTCGTACAGAGGCGGGTACGAATCTTGGCTGCTACTAGGTAGTGATCAGAGTCGATGTTAGGTCCTCGTATTGTGCGAACATCTAAAACGCTGGAAGCATGCCGTCCGTCCATCACAATATGGTCGATCTGGTTGCGTGTTTTTCGATCGGGGGACAGCCATGTAGCCTGATGGATCTTTTTGTGCATAAACCTAGTGCTGGATATGACCATGTTTCGCGCACCGGCGTAGTCGATCAGCCTGAATCCATTTGGCGAAGTCTGATAGTGGAGACTGAACTTCCCGACAGTGGGGCCGAATACACCCTCCTTACCCACCCTGGCGTTAAAGTCGCCAAGCACGACTTTGATATCATGACGGGGGCAGCGCTCGTATGCTTCTTGCAAGCGCTCGTAGAATGCATCCTTTTCCACGTCGTCCTTCTCTTCCGTCGGTGCATGAGCGCAGATAAACGATATGGTGAAAAATCGTACTTTTATGCGGATTGCGGCGAGACGCTCGTTCACGGGTGTGAACGACAGTACTCGGTGACGGAGTCTCTCTCCCACCACAAATCCCTTGCGATTGTCTTCATGCCCACTCCAGTAGATGTTGCAAGGTGTTTTGGTCGTGTTTCCTCGCCCTGTCCATCGCATCTCTTGTATGGCCGTGATGTCAGCTTTTGCTTTCCTCAGGACCTCAACCAGCCGGGTAGCGGCACCTTCCCCATTAAGGGACCGGACATTCCAGGTACATGCCCTTATCTCATAATCCCTATTTCGTTTGCAGGTGTTGTCATCTAAAAAAGGGGTTCTCATATCCGAGGCTTTGTTGTTGAATTTCATTGGAACGTTGTTTTATGTGGTGGGTCCCAAACCCAACGCACAACCCGTTTCACGGGAGGTTGAATTCTATTACACGTTTGTATAGCGAGCCGCTTGATCCAAGACAGACGCCCGCTTGCAGCCGCACCACATGGTGATCAGACGCTGCTGTTTGAACCCCCCAGCAAGCCCTTAAACCGATTATGTCGGAGTGGCCTTACCAGGTTGTCGCCTTCTCACGTTTAGCTCACCACCAAACGGGTGTTCGGTGGTTACCCAGAGGATACTTGGGCGCAAAGCCCCGAAGTAGTGAGCTGCTTGAACCGCATGCAAAAGAATCGCTCTGGCCATTCCCAGGTGAATGGCGATCAGAAACTTTCCCCACTTGCGTGGACTTCTGCACACGGCCCCATCCATTAAGTTATAAAAAAAAATAAAAAATAAAAAAGGAAATAAAACAAAAAAAAAACAAATTTCAAACATTAAAATTTAAAGGCTGTTGCGCTTACGCAATTATCTGATCATTTGTCCAGTTCGCAACACAAGGCAAGGTCGAAATCTCTCCGAACGCCGGAAGTGCGAACGGAAGTATATTCGTATGTATTTTTGATATAATTGTTGTAGTAGTTCCAATCGCAATTTTATCGTATACAATTTGTAAGTCGCACGGCCTCGCGGGAGTCGTGGTGAGAAAGATCGTTCAGATAAAAGAGTAGAGGGGGTGGAGATTGTAGGGGAACTTTCGTAGTTGTGCGCTCACCGGAGCAAGACGTCTTGTGGTAGGTGGGCCCCTGCGGTTTCCAAACCGGTTCACTCTTGACACTTTTATGATTTTAATCAATTCTTTATGATTTCGAGATGAGTATAGGGAGACTAGGCGACACTTCTAAGGAGTTTTCCGAAGGAACACACTATTTTTTTTGCAGCGGTGTAACAAGAGCCCACAGTCCGCCGAACTATCTTGCGCGTAACACAAGCGTAGCTCTTTTAAAACCAACATATTCATAACAATAGCTTTCTTTTACATACATACCTACAGATAAACCAAATATTTACATTGTCTACCTACCTAGCATTGTTTGCCGGTCGTCTATACCCTTTAGCGCTGAAATAAACAAAAATGAAACGCGAACATCCAACGATCAAATAAAAATGAAAATTCAGCAGTGACAATGAAAGAAAAATTGAGAATAAAAGAAAAAACATTATTATTTTGTGTTGTTGTTGTTTGTAGTTCCCAGTAGCAAAGAATACTAAGTAAATACATATTTATAATGCAAGCAGCTTAACTCAACATCAAATGTAAATATAATAAAGAAAAGCTCACGCTCTGGGGGAACATGACAAACTAAAGAATTGTTTCATAAAAAAGTTGATTTATTCAAATGCTTTGGTGCGCTGCAAGGCTTTGTTGGTATTCTCCTGTTCGCAAATAAACTAGATTAAGTATTATTTACAATTTCAAATTTATTTTGTTTGTCAGCAAATGCGGAACGGGTACAAGTACTGTTGTCCATGACCTTTGTATTTTATCCAGGATGCCAGCTAAATAGGACTTGCTGCCTTAACGATTTAAAAGCTGGGGCAATATCTATATTTTAGTGACAAGAATACATAAGGAACCCAATAAGCTAAATACGTTTGCTAAAAGCTTACGATAAAACGTTTGGAAAAAATTCTCGAATCAACGAAAGTGATCCACGTTTAAACAATTGTAATTGAGGTTTGGAAATAAACAAAGTAGGGTTTGTTAAAAACTGATTGATAAACCTCCAACTTAGGCAACCGCGGTGAAAATAGGCTAGGAGCCTAATGAATATGTCTGAGCTTTATGGAGGGCGAGTAGCTTTTTTTAAGTTTATTTATTTATTTAAATAGTAATCTATGAAATACAAAGTTTATTACAGATTACGTAACGAAAAAAATTTATAAAATATAATTTTAAACAAAGCTTAATTTAAAATTCTATTTAGTTCTAGTTTTAACTTAGCCTTATCCATTGAAAAATCAAATATTAAAGAATTTGAGAACAAATTAAACTCACGTTATTTCATTTTATATTATTTTATTATTTGTTCAGAGATTAGAACGGGGGGTGTGGAGCACATGTTGCATAGGGGGTAACCTTTGAGTAATGTATTATTTTAAATTATTATGATTTTTTATTTAAGTTATTTGTTTTTATTGAACGGGGGGTGCGGGGCACCTGTTACACCTTGTATGTATTAATTGGGGGCGAGAACTATTGGCTCTGAGGCATTGCGCGGGATTGGCGTCCTCATTTTCGTTGTGAAAAACCCCCACTCCGGATTACAAAACATAAAATATATCTTCGAAATATTTCATAAGCTGCTTGCGAATTACAAGAGATTGCACCGCAAATGAAATAAACGAAAGAAATATAGCTTTTGTTGCTTAAAAAATGTACTAGACCTTTGCTCCGAAAGTTGCTGGTTCGAATCCCGACAATTTCCTCAACTTTTTACATTAAATAAATTATTATAATTATTTTCGAATATATTTTATATTTATTCCTGTTAAATTTATGTTTTTTTTACAATTTATGTATTATAAAGTTAATAAAAATTAAGTAAGTAAATTATTTAACAAAAAAATAAATCAACGTATTTTTAATTTAATTGACTAGACATATAGTTGTGTTCACAATAATCGTAGGGAAATTAAAGTAGATATCGTTAGACGAAATATGAAGAAGTTGTGATTTAAATAATTTTCATTTTAAACATAGCGAATTCTATAACAGAAACCACAGAAAAGAAATTTCAAAGTATACACACAGTTCAGGACAGTTAATTAATCTTTAAAAAATTGGCATCAAAGTGTCACTTTTTTGGCAGAGTTTCTATAAACCTTTTGAGTACGCAATTTCGTAGCAGGAATTTCGTAGTTCAGGAATGTGCAAGTCAGTACACGCTCAAAAATTTCCCTGAAATTGTAGAATTTGTATTGTACAGCTAGTTCAAAAGTTTCTCCCATTAAAAATTCAATTTTGTTTATGCGTTGTATGGACAAAATCACTCAACATCCTAAACGCAAAAAATTCTGAAAATTCAGGATAATTTTTGAACAAGTTCTAACGTGCACATTGTTATACGAAAATTGATTAGTCTACAAAACTGCGTACTCAAAACTTTTCTAGAAACTATGCCAAAAAAGTTACAGATTTAGATGACCATTTTTTTTAAATTTAATTTACTTTCTAAACTTTGTGTAGACTTTAAAATTTCACTACTATTATTGCAAACACAGATGTACATAAATATGCAATTTTAGTAAAATAACCTTGTTGGTTCTGAGCTTCACCATCCAAACTGCAGTTGTCACCCACTTTAAGATGGACCTGGATTGTCAAGGGCACGTAACTTCTCAATCCCTAAACATTTTAAGAAGCTTCTACTGCGTTCCGCACACTCCTTTTGTATTAATAGAGCATGTTTTTATTAAATCACTCACTAAATTCGATTATATTTTCAAAGAAATCACGAAAGCTTTAACTTGGCAAGACAACTTTTACGTAGCAATAAATTAACTATTGGGTAATTTGCCGTGAATTACCCGTAAATTACCCGTAAATTATCCGTGAAACAAAAAAATTTTCCGCGGTCATATTTTAGAAAATATCGTTTGCCCCGCTAACTTTACATAAACTTAGCGGGGCAAACAAAAAAAAAAATCCAAATTTTTTTTTTTTAAATTTTGGAATATGCCATTAAATTACGAATAATTTACGGCAAATTCCCGTGAAGGAATTATTTTCCAAACTGGGCTCATAACTAGTTTTTGAAAAGCTGCCCCACTAACTTCACATGAAATTAGCGGGGAAAACAAAAAAATCCAAATTTTTTTTTTTTTAATTTTGGAATATGTCATTAAATTACGGATAATTTACGGCAAATTTCTGTGCAAAAATTTTTCCCTAACTGGTCTCCTAACTAGTTTTGTGGAGTTTGCCCTGCTAACGTGAACTTAGCGGGGCAAACGATATTTTCTAAAATATAGCCGCGGCAAATTTTTTCGTTTCACGAATAATTCACGGCAAATTACCCAATAGTTAATTTAATGCTACGTAAAAGTTGTCTTGCCAAGTTCAGAGAGGTATTGTGAACACATATTTAAATGTTGTGGAATTTGGAAAATATTGTTTAATAAACTAGCTTACTTCATTGTTTATTGAAAAAGGTTTGTGTAGGGTAGCCAGTTGTTTGTGAGTTCTTTGGCGGATATGAATCCAGTAATACTTTCAACTTCTGATGCTAGCCCGAACTTGGTGCGAACGACATGATTTGACCAAATATCTGTTTGGTTGTTTGCAGTGCCACCTAACGCGAAGGGAAAATCGGGCGGTCTTGGAGGTAAATGGTCTAGTATCCGCATAACAACCACCGATTTGCACATTACTACCTTTTCGTCTACAAGTGGTTTACTTTTATTTACTACCTCTCCCAGATCCGAAACCAGAATACGCTAGCACCAGAATGCAAAAACTTCCAGTATACAAAGTTTGTAGGAGGCTCTTAAAAATGATACATTCCGCAAACGAAAAGTTCTTGAACTGAGAGAATCTGAGTTAATTTTTTTAAGAGATGCCTATTTCAAGTTTAGATAATAAAGTTCAGATTTTATTTAAATGATTAAGACAGAGGGATCCAGGGAAAATTAAACATATTACTGCTTCCAAATTGAAGTTGAGTTCGTGATTGAGCACCGAAAAGGTTTCCAGGCGGGAATCGACAAAACCAACTACCGACTTTTTGTGGGTGCCGTTTATTGTCTGCTGGTACGAGTACACCGCCATCGACGTCGAATTATTGTCTCATCTGGAGCACACCTTGACAGATTACTTTCGGTCCTTATGAGTTTCATTGAGGTCTTACAGGAGTATAACGAATCAGTTGACTTTATTTGCCTTTACCTTCCAAACAGCATAGGCGAGTTGCAGATAGCAAAATACCAGCTCGTGGTTGTTGGTGGTCTTAGCAGCTAAGCGCGGCAATAATAGCAACAGCAATATTTAACAAAGAACAATCGTTGCTAAGAGACAACGCAGAAGCAGTTCAAACAATGCACGCTTTGTTGACTTTGACATACATTTCTTTTGTTAACCAAGTAACACGACACTTCGAAAGACGGTCAGTGATCTTCTTCTCTGCGTGAAGTGCTGCTGCTGCAAAACTTGAAGGAAAGTGGAACGACATACATAGTTGGAGGTAAAACGAATATATTGGTGAAAGAAAACTTTTGCAACTTCTTCTGAGTTATCATGATTTACGCCTACAGGTTCCCTTAGAATTGTGCTAGTAATAACAGAACGACGCCATAAAATGTGCTAATTGATTATATACTTATTCCATTCTGGCAGAGGAGTATCAAAAAAGCCTTAAGGGTTTTAGAACTATATAAGATATTAGGACTGGATTGATATGTAGGCTGTGACTAATGGTTGATAGCAAAAATATCTAATGACACCAATCCTTAACGAGAGCTATACTAATATCTTCCCTAATTGATATAAACTCTGCTGCTTCATATATAGACTTCAATTCCTGATATGACGCTAGAAGTTACTATCTCTAATCTCCATAAGTAAGGCATAAGCAACGTGAAAAAGGATGGCTATGTGAAATATTGAAGGGAGCTTCCTACAAAGACCATGCCTTGTGTCCAGAATGAGAACTTCAGTTGTTTCTTTAGACTTTTTTTTTTTAACTCAGCATCAGTAGCCAGTAAAGTAAAGCAATAATTTGCAAAGTTGTCTCAATTAGGGCCTCCAAAGTACCGCACTTTATTTAAATAAAAACCACAAGCAACGTCAATTAAACTTATTACAAAAGTGCTTTTACTGCAGCCGGTAAATATATCTGGAATTTGTACGGCCACATAATAACGTAATTTGATGTGCTTAATCTTTGAAACACTCAGTCATAAATTAGGTGTAGTTATTTCAGTTTGGTGGAGCAGAACTAAAAGCGGTATGAGTATTGCAGCAAATTCTAACTTTTATTAATGGTTAAAAGTTGTTGATGATTTGTTGTTTTTATGTGGGTACTAACTAAAATTCGGTTAATTGCAACACTGAAATTCATTAAAAAAAAACATAACCGAGTTCAATAACAGTGATTCCAATTCTGCTCTCTCGAGATTCAATAGGGTAATCGATTAATTATAGTTTATTATTTTTTTGATTAATCAATCTGTTCAAGATCCCGAGTAATTACTATTTACTCAAAAACAGTATTTCAACTTGAGTAACTTTATTCATTTCAATGAATACAAAACGTGCAGGTGTTTAATAACATTCGGAGAGTTTTAAGTCAGAAATCGTAAAGATTTGGATTTGTTGATTAATCAGATTGCGATAACTCAGTTTAATTAGATTATATTTAATATTGTTAGAGAAATTAAGCGCTTTCATTAATTGACTATGATTAATTCTTGATTAAATAATTAGTCAAGTTCAGGTGTAATCAAAAATAATTAAATTATAGTTAATACACTTTTTTGAATTAGGTTTTGGTGACTCGTTTTTTCGAATAATAATAATTAGTTAATTAAGTTAATTTGATCATATTTAATCAAAATATGCTGAGTTTCTTAAATGGTAAAACATTTAGTGAGTAATCATAAACTTATGTTTCTGCATAATCAAATAAAAGCGTTTTGATTTTTTGATATTTAATGTTCTGATTGATTAGTTGGTCAAGTTAAGATTAAACAGCATGTTCGATAAATTAATTAATCGCACATCTCTCGGTTAATTGAAGGTGAGAAAGAGTAAAATCGCTTACGCAAAATACACCCAACAAGGGAAAGAGAACTCGCTATGAGGTCTTCGGTTTCGATGTAAACTAAAGAAACAACAAAAATTTGATATAAGTCAAATTATACTCTTTCCAAGTAGTTGCTAAGACTCCAGCCCTGCGCTTGTCTACCGACAACTAGCACCAAGAAGGACGAATTGAATTATAAGCTCATGACGTCGCTGTAACTATAGTGAAAAAGTTGACAAATCTCCACAATGAACGCGAAAAATGAGTTCTGAGTAATTGGGACTTGTAAATTGTATTCATAGCCGTTTTGAACTACTATATAGTTGTATCTAGCTCCCCTGGAAGTTACTAGAAACTTCCAAAAATCTCGGCCCTAACACCATCTAGCTTTTTATTTTATATTTTTTTAGAAACGTCATCTCTACATGTTGTCATCCAAATCTGTACTAGTCAGAAGTCATTTTGGTTTTATTTTCCCACCATTCAAGCGAACTTTTGTTTATTCCTTCAAATATCAAAGCTTAGCATAACTTTGAGGTTAAATTAGCAAAAAATTTTAAGATATAGATGATAACTTTGCCGCTTACGTCAAATTTTGTTTGCTATTCACAGAATATTTTAGAAAATTGTATATGAGTGTGTGTTTGAGTTAGTCAACAGGAGCCTCAGAAACTTTTGCAGTAAACTGAAATTTGGGTAAATTTCGGCTCATTTCCCTGCCATGTTTGCTGATTTTCACAAAATAATGTGACCACGAAAAGCTTGTTACCGAACTAGTCACTATCCTTTCGAACTTACTCACTCGTTTCCGCCGTCTGAGTTTACGTATTTTATTCCATTTTACTAAATTTGATTATTTTTTACTTTTATTAAATTTTGTTTTCACGTTCTGACAGGAAAATTACCTGATGAATAGTTTATTGAGTACTTGCGAACCGGAATTGTCTCCTCAGGGTGGAATTGCCTATATTCCATCACACCAATGCTTCTTATCGGGCTGTCAACTCGATTTGCATTGTGTGAGTACGTCAACGTCAAGTAGCGCCGGAAAGTGTCTATGAATTACACTGGCAACACACTGTCAACTAGCGAATTGTGTGCGAAATAATTGCAAAACGATGCATTGGACATGTTGTGCATACGAAAGTGCAATACAAAGATACGCGTTCCAGCGCGGGCTATGTTCGAGTGCGGGTGTGCAGGGAGTTTGTATTGACAATTGCACAGTGTGTAAGATGATGATATTTTCAAAATTTGTTGTTTCTTTAGAAAATGTTGATATTGTTTGGAATTAATTTAAGCTCTCAGTCTGTTTGCTTTGAAATATGCTACCTCGGCTAGTTTAATTGCTTCTTAATATAATTGCCAGTGCCAATTATGAAGGCATTCATCAATAAAATTCACCCTATTCGTCTATTTCGGCTTGTTCAGTGTCTTCCATGTTCTGAAATGTAAGATGGCTGCTCATATTCAAAATATGTTCTACTGACTTAAAATATAGATCTGACGATATCATTGACATTTTGAACTACCTCAAATAAGTAATTATCCGCTGTGCTACGTCAAGATTCTGTTCTGGATTTGTCTTACGCCAAATTGGGCCGTTTCAGTCAAATTGAGGTAGAGATCACTGAGCTTTCATCTCAGTATTCGAAGCATATTAACAATTTCTCAACAAAAGTAGGTACAGCTGTGCTCAATATAATAGTAGTGTAGTTAAAATGGATATCGTTCGACGAAATAAGAAGCTGTGATTTGAATAATTTTCATTTAAAATATAGCAAATTCCATAACAGAAACCATATAAAAAAAATTTCAAAGTTTACCCAAAGTTCAGGAAAGTTTATTAAACTTTGAAAACTTATCAGCAAAATCTTCAAATTTTTTGGCAGAGTTTCTAAAAAAACAGTTTGAATACACAGTTTTTAGATCCAACAATTTGATTATAACATTGTGCAAGTTAGAACTCGCTCAAAAATTTTCCTCAGTTTTTAGAATTTTTTTCGGCAAGGGTGTTAGGTATTTCTTCCAAGAAAAATTAGTTTTGTATGGAAAAAAAAAATCTAACATCCTCAACAAAAAAAAAATTCTAAAACTGTAGGGGTAATTTTGAGATACTTCTAACTTGCACATTATTATGCTAAAATTAAATGAGCTAAAATTAAATTTTCTGGAAATTCTGCTTAAAAATATTGAAATTTTGATGTAAATTTTTAAAAGTTCAATTAACTTTCCTGAACTTTTTGTAAATTTTGAAATTTCTTTTTATGTTGTGTCTGTTATGGAATTCCCCATATTTTAAATGAAAATGATTAAAAATACAGTTTATTTTTATTTCGTCGAACATTATCCAATTTAACTTCACTACTATTGTATTGAAGACAACTGTATATCAGATTTAAAAGAAAATACACGCAAAAAACTCTGTCTGTTGTATCTTACTTTGGAAATGCCAGGATATTGTGACACATGGTACATAGATAGTGTATTACATTCGAAGGTGTTGCCACTCAGGATGTTTTTATGGCGCTGGCACTTATCTGATTTTTTTGTATTGAAATAAGATATGCCAATATAGGTATGAAACAAAAGGTGTTCATGTCAGATATCAACAAAAATATTTCTAGGGTTGCCACCTAATACTATAACTTTTGCATATTCATTATTATCTCGAAAACAACTTGACCCATATGAATGAAATTTTGAATATAAGTAATGTGCTACATTTCAAACTCCACTACACTTAAATGTTAACACTTAGAGTTAACAGGGTTGCCACCTATTTGGAATTAAAAAAATGTTTTCCCGATCTCGCAATATGGTTGATACCCATTGAAAGGTATTTTACTCTGTATTTGAATAGAAATATTTCCAGTCAGGGTTAAAACCTAGGTTTCTGAACTTATCCCATTATATCTCTTTTTTTTTATATATCCGATATTATCGTGCAAGCCAACCACATGAAATTAAAAAAATATATATATAGGAACTTGGGTATTAAATAAAATATTTCTAGGTAGGGTTACCATTTAGGGTTATGTATGTGTATATATTATTTCGATAGCCGAATTAATTACTACACACTCATGGTAACTAAAAATTTATATAGAACGACCAGAATTTCTTTACTGAGTAGTATCTACAACAAACTAAATTATATGATAACCTCGAAAAATTCCCAACAAAGCTCGGTGGCCCAGGTACTTTAGTAGTAATTTTCATATAGCAAATCTCGAAATCCCGAGATTGTAGGAAAGATTTTCGATGCAGTTATTGCACTAATACTATTTGAAATAGTTCTACTTCACTTTTTCGTATGGTATCAATTTCGACGTCGAAATATAAAAATATATTTATAAAAGTAAGTACACTTAAATATTGTTACCAAATTAATAATTTTTCTAACTTTTGCTCCTGGCCAATTCGGGATCGTAAAAAGCACGAGTTTCTGAGATGTCAACTTCAGGGGGGCGGTGGCCCCAAAGTAGACGAAGTCCTTCTAACAAAACAGAACTACCAGGCACACATTCCCTTCACGGTCTTTCAACCCACTGCAAACACTTTGTACACCATTTAATCACATTGGCGACACTGTTCCACAATTGCCCATGTTCTAGTGGATTGACGAATCATTTTTTACCCAACGATTTGTTGAAGCTTGATGATGGCGTTGCTGATGTTGACGCTGTTGCCAAAGGTGATAATGATGGTGATGATTAATATTTGCAATGTGTGGTGAATATACGCAGCTTGGAATAGTTGGTGTGGCTGTTGATGGCATCGTTTATATATTACAACTATTATTGTTATTGCTATTGCCTATGGGCTACAACAATTTGCTACCTTTTGTTGTAATGCTCTCCTGCAATGACCACTGGAACCAGTTGGTAGTTCCCCCACTCTAGCACATTCAACAAATACTTCCATACATACACATGCTGTCTGTCACCGGTGCTTCTGTGAAGAAGTCCAGACCCTCGAATGATTGGTTTGTAAATATGTAAATGTATGTAATCATTTTACTGGTTGCACTGAATCGAAAAAACAGCACATTTCGCGGAAGTCACGTTTAAACGGAATCGCTTATACTACAACAACATCAGCAACAATAATGGCAGCAATAACAATTGTCGAGATCAACTATTGTAGTTGTAAGTATGGCTGTCTATAGTTGACGGAATGGATGAAAGTCTGATTGATGGCAAAAGTTTTGTGATAACACATTTTAGCTTAGGGACAGCTCTTTGTTGTTATTGTGTTTTTTATATTTATTGGTGTGAGGTGTTTTTTTGGCGCGGCTGCATAACCAAAGTGAAAAGAAAATTACCAAAATGTTGCTATTAATTATCCTAATGGAGCAATGTTTAATGATAGATGGGCTCGGGACTATTTCTTGCTCTAACTTGGCTCACGTGGTTCGAATTTAGTAAGTTATGTCGTGACTTCTAGAGCTAGAATACTTCCCTAGACAAAGTGTTGATCATATATTGGATAGAGTTATAGGAACTCTAGGAAGCCTTGTTGACCACCGCCGCTGGCACTCGGTGTATAACCAACTTTGTAATGTTTTTCACCCGAAGAATGGAAACATGAATGTTGTTTCGTACAACACTTAAGCCCTAGCCTATCAAAGCTACCACTCAATTTTGTACTTGAAAATTTTTAAACCCCCAGTTTTACTCCAGCCATTATCAAAATTAACGTACTGAAATTTCTTTGTTGGCTCCAATGTCATGGTTTTTAGTTCCATTAAGTTTCAACAAAATTTAGAAGAAGAGTTTTTCCTAGTAGCTTATCTACTTTATTTCAAGTGCTCTACAGCTTCTACCTTTCCATGGGAATAATAAAAAAAAACAACACGCCATTCTTTTGTCCATGTTTGTCCAGGAAAAAGTATCGTTTGTTCACCCTCTGTTCAAAAGTAAAGCTTGGTACTTGGTTCACTCGTGAAATAAAGTAAAACGATAGTTCCTTATATCATACTGCTACCTTTTTATGTATACATTTTTGATTCAAAATATTGGAAATGTGATTTCAAATTTTTTATAGTAAACTTGCAACATTTTTCACGGGTGGACAAACACAATTTTTTCCTAGACAAACTGGGGACAAACGATTTATTTTTTAGACCAAATTTTTTTAAAATAACTTTTGAACAAAGAATGGAAAAACAAAACTTTTTCCTTAACAAACATGGACATTCCATTTCCATGACAAACCATTTAGCTAAACTAAACACCAAAAAAAAGATTTTTTTTAGTTTTAAGAAAAACTTTTTTTAAATAACTTTTAAACAAAGGTGGACAAAAAATTTTTCTAGACAAACATGGACAAACCATTTAGACAAACTAAACACCAAAAAAAGATTTTTTTTAGTTTTAACAAAAACTTTTTTTAAATAACTTTTAAACAAAGGTGGACAAAAAAATTTTTCTGGACAAACATGGACAAACCATTTAGCCAAACTAAACACCAAACATTTTTTTTTTATTCCTCAAAAAAAAAAACATTTTTAAATAACGATTTGAACAGAGTGTGAAAAAACAAAACTTTTTTCTGGACAAACATGGACAAAAGATGGGCAAACAAATGACGTGTCATTTATATAATTATTCACATTTGGAGTTGCCAACTTCACACTGATTTTGGTTTTTTTTTAAATAACTTTTTAATCGTGGCTGGGCAAATAAAACTTTTTCCTGGACAAACATGTACCAACGAATGGTGTGTCGTTTTTCTATTTACTCCCATTTGGAGGTGCCAACTGGACAGAGCTCGTGTTAAATGCACAATTCGTCCTGCACTTCGAGAATATAGCTTTTATTTCAAATTTATCTGACACAAGTCGTTATTGGTAGAAAGTTTGTAACCTCTTCTAGTCTTCTTTAAAGTGTTAAGCTGGACAGTTAAAAAAAACAAAAATTACTAACTTAACTTATCAATCTCCTGATTTTTCTTTGCATGGTTTTCCAAAAATTAAAATTATTATCTGCTAAGCATAGAGTAAGTTAGGGTATTGTGATATGGGTTGGTAAAGTGATATACCTGCGTATTTCATAAATTATTCATGTTTGAGCAAGAATATCTTCTTTACTATAATGGTGATGGCCAAAAACCGCTACTGCAAAGCAACGGCTCGCATTGGTCAACTAGGTGGCTATCAGTGTGAAAAAACATTTTCCATCGCGAGGTCGTCAATAATTTCGTGCAATCTTTAAATAAGGAGAATTCCGAAATGTTCTTAGGTTGTCAACTTCTTATATTTTATTTTCGTTTTTTGGTAAATATAGGTACCAATATTTCAAGCTATTACTTAATATTTTTAAATTAAAGCTCTAGTTTGGGTAATGTGATATGGTAGAAGTAGTTCAATTTGGAACAGGAGTATGAAAAGTATAAATTTCCTCCAACTAGGATTTGGAACGTTGATTACACAGGGGTGTCTATCACGCTAACTAAGCATCCGGAAATGTTAGCTACAACAGAAAAGCAAATTGAGTGCATAAGATCAGCAGAAAAAGGAATACATTCTTCACTTTTGATGGAAAATGCTCGACCTGGTTCCGCATCAGCTTATCACATATTTGAATGCATGCAAATTACCATATCTACGATGTGGATTTATTATTTCATGCGGTTTACACATCTTTCATAGGAGAGCCATGTTTGTGGTATAGTATATCAGATTACCCCCCTATTTTGACAGCGATTTTTTTGACTTTTTTTGGGTTTGAATAAATATATTCCGGAATACTTAAGATAAATCGATTTCGTCTTGGAATGTGCTTCGCAATCTGGAATCTATCGAATTGTATGATTTTCTACCTGTCGACGTAATAAAATGTTGAGTAGCAGCCGAAAAAGGTATGCCTATATCACAATACCCTAACTCACTCTACCTTCGGGTAATTTTTCCCTGCTAAAATAGAAAAACCACAGACAGATGGACGGACACAGTAACATGTCTTACTCTTCTTTGTAATCGGTCTGCAGCAATGAATTGCTAGGAAGCAACTTCCGGGTCTATACGCAATACATAATTTGCCCGCTGACTAAAGTTTTTACAGAAGTACAACAAAAATTCAGACTACAACAAAACCATTGTTATTAAATTAGTATTGTTAAGATCAACGGCGACAGTGTTCTGACCAGTAATAAAAGTCTTATGAAGTACTAAATGCCCGAAAAGTTCAATTAACCCGTATGCAATTTGACTAAAACGACGCTACGGGAATTGCGTGAAGTGTCAACAATTCAACATTTTACGCAAAAAAAGGCTACATATTTAAAGAAGAAAAAATCTGAGGCAGACGGCTCGTCCATCATTTGTGAGTGATTGACGTTTTGCCTATGGACGGCTGCAGCTTAAATGTTTGACAGCCTTACCTACAATTTTCAGATTCTGACTACATTAACTCAAATGCATACGTTTCCTTCTACAAAAATATATTTGTCTCGTTGTTTCCTTTTTTTATCTGAAAATTGAAGCGTTGCACTTTGTAGTCGTCGTCAGTTCACAATTATTTTAAGATTTTTATCTTGCTTGCTCTACGTGATTTACAAGCCCCAGGTATGCTACGATCTGTAATTTTTTCAATCTCCAATCAGCGCAATGATTTATTTGTTAGGACAGCTAAGTGCGTTCGATTCTTGAATTTCGTTTTTTGTGTGTTTTCGTTGGTTTGTTGCACGCTTCTTTGTGACTGGAATACTCAATGAAGTTGTTCTTGTTTGTTTTTATTATTTTGTTTTCTAATCTGTTCCACTCATATCGATTGTTTTTGCGATTTGTTTTTGTTTATTTCTTTCACGTTGTAGTTTTTGTTAGATGTTTTGTTTGTTTTTATCTTATGTTTTGAACTCTTTGTGAAATTGCTTGCTGCATTTATAATTAAACCAATCTAAATTATGAACTTTTTTCTTTTTTCATTCCAGGTGAGTTATGCGTAATTTGGTGATGTGAATCAAATATGTAATGTGAACGAAACAATGAACAAAGCATAAAATTAATATATTTGAGAACCAAAACGGGATTTTTATGCTTTCTATGGAAGACAAGAGCCTGTGAGTATTTTAGAAACACCAAACCAATTTTTTCTACAGTTAGATGGGTAATAAAAACAAAATAAACTGCAAAAAAAACGTTAGAAAAATTGTAATTTTTTCCTCTCACCAATCCAAGGCAATGACATAACACTGGCCAACACTCATTTTGGGGCAGACAATTTTAGCCCTGCTTTTGGGTACATTTTGTGAGCTGAAATGTCAAAGAAACTTAAAAAATAATGTCCAAAATTAAATTAATAAAAAAATTTCCATTTTTAATAACGATTTTCTCGCATAATTTGTCAATCTTCTGTTACTTCTGTTTTCAACGACATATAACTTTTTTATATCCGCGTAGGCGCAACTAGAATATTCTACTTTAATCAATTGCTGTGAACCTCGAAAACAGTACTTTCAATATTTTTAGTTTGAAATTATACATAAAAAACAAATTTTGTGTGTGATTGTTTTAAGTCAGGTTATCTTGGACAATCAAGCATGAGTTCTCAGCAATAATCAGCCATCATATGAGTATCCCATCTGTCTTGGTACCTGTTTTCCATTGTTTTTATGTCTTGATAGAGGCGTTCTCCTTGTTCTTCGCTAAGATCTCCCAAATTATGTTTAAACCGATCTATGTAATTATGTAAAATAGTGCACTTTTAAGCTCATATTACAGCACACATTTTTGATGTTCAGCAGCAATTCGTTGACTAACTACTAGGGCTCTTGTTTATAATCGATTGGTCTAATAGCAACTATTGAGCTATTTGAAAATGGAATAGCAAATTTCCGATTTCGACTAATCGAATACTGCCGGTTGATAAATACAATTTTTTAAATAAAAATAAAAAATTCAACATTTTCTGTAGTTGCAACGCATGTTTATGAAGGTGATGGAACTCAGTTCCATGCGAATAGAGCATCAATTGCCATAAAAAAAAACACAACTAGTCGACTAGTCGATTAGTGATAATCGATTACTTTTTCAAACAACTACATCAAATCGATAAATCGACTATTCGATTAGTTTCGGTTTGAAATTACCAAGAAAATTTTGTGTGACCGCAACAAACAATTTCCACGCAAGTCTTTCTTTTTTACTCATTGAAGCTTCAAAATCGGAAGAGGTTTGAATTAGTTGACGTATCTGAGGCCCATTAAAAATTCCTGCCTTCAATTTTTCAGTACTCAATCCATAAAATTTTAAGAAAGGAATTTGAAACATTGTCCATTTTGGTAAAAAAAAAACTATAACAAATTGCGTCATGAGCCCTAATTTTGTGTGCAAAGGTGCAAGAATGAGTTTTTCTCGTGGAACTAAGGGTTGATTTATGACATTTCTTTCCCCAAGAACAAGATTTTTGCTAGACCAATTTTTTGCGGGTGCAATGGTTAGATTTATCTCGACTATCCCAGAAGCAAATAAAACAAGTGCATTTACTGGCCCAACAAAAAATTGATCAAGTCCACACAAATCATCCAATCATGTTCAAAATATTTTATTTTTTGTAAAAGACTATGGAAAAGAGGGGAGAAAGGGGGCAAATTTCTTATAAACCAGAGGTGTCAGCTGAAATCTTACTAGCGGGAATATATTACACACCATCCTACTACCGACTACAGTTACAAAGTAATTATGTAGTAAATAGGGTATGAGGTCCCCTTTAAAGTTCTTGAAGCCATTCAGCCATCAGGCGAATATTTCGGGCACTATACAAAAAAAGCAATTTTTAAGTTGCCTCTGTTGTTGTATCAACAAACACATTCCCCGAAGGTTTTGGAAAATGTTGTCGGTGACAGTTCTAGAACGGGTATAAGTCCAACATGTGTGATTTCCACATGTAGATCCTTCTAGGTTGTTTAACCTAGCTTATTCTATTACTTCCGCAGCTGTAGTAAATATTGTATAATAAATATGCTCTTACTCAATGACACATTATTTGATCCTAATTTGTTGCTTTCAGATCTGAGCGCTATCTTGCCAAGTTTTCGGTTTATGGCGCCCGAACGCTTTGTGCCTTAGTCTGTTTTGTTCAAGTGTTTTCTTTTGATAATAAAGTAATCCGGTTACATACACAAAAACATATTCCATTTCTATGCCCGGTTATTTCAATCTGCCCGGTTATTTCCTTTCAAATATGCCCCGGTATTTCAATAAAACTCTGTTTAATCCGCATATATGAGTAGTCGTGCCGACTAAATAAATTGAAAGCCTCAATCGCGATTTTCTTGAATCGTTTATATGTCAGTTCTACGCTCCCTTGAATAATGTGTTGCAGCGTCTCATTTCTTCGTCAGAGAATGCGATAGGCTCTTTCAGGCGAATCTTCTGCCAACAATACTTACATGGCGACTCATTCATTCATGTATTCATGGACTTTGCAATTTCATGCTCTTTAATTATGGTCTTTAGTAAACAGTCGTTATCAAAAAACGATGGCCCGATCCATGGCATTTTTTTTATAGTTTTTATTGTCAGTGTCGTTTGCACCCGAATCCAGGGCTACGGGATTGATATATTTACCCGCTAATATATCTAGTTATTTATGTGGTAGTACCGTTACATTCGTAGTCTTACTTGTGGGTTCTTACATTTCTTTCAGCATTGCTGTTATAGTGACAGTAGTACAAATATGTTTTGTATCAACTCGAGAAGCTTTTTTGATTTCTTTAGCTTTGTAGATTTGCTTGTTGAATTGCATGAACACCCCAAACACCTCGATCACGCAACCGACCAACCAAGTAATTGCTACCACAACCGGCTGGTAACGACATTATCATCATTCATCAAGAACTAAGTGCCGTCGTCTTGGAATCAAAAGGCATTCAAGATGCAAGATTTATTCACTCACACATTGGATGCATGTTGTTATTAATATTCAACACTGTTGCATGGCATGTAAGAACTAGACAACCGATTCACCTAAATCAACAGAATTTTAATGCGAATCAACTTACCAACTACGCGCATATCAAGTTTCCTTATTGAAAGCCAACAATTCATTAATATTTGAGCACCTATCATGCGGCTTATTGAAGAAGCCATTTAAATGTGTTCGCGTGTGTGTGTTTGTAGTGAATATTAGTTAACTGTTGAGATCTATTTGTTCCATCATTTGGTGGATACTCAGTAGCGTAAAAAGCAAAAAACCAAAAGTTACCTTTATTCGTTTTCTTTCATTCACATTTAAATGGATGGGCCTCCGTTTGGTGTGGCTGACAGTGTCGACATTTGGCCACTCATTAGCCGATTGAGGAATGATGATTTATTTAGTGCACGCAGCTGCTGGATAATTGCAAATAAATATCTTAATTATTTGTAACTGACAGCAAAGTGATTGACGAAAATTACTTTGCGAGAGGCCATTTTTAGGCAATCAGCTTATTAAATATGTTGAAGATGTGGAAAACCATAACCAAATAATGGAAATGTTGTAAGAATCGTGTGCTGAAAGTAGTAGCTCTTTACTTGAGTTGGCGACATTTTACCATATTCATATTTCTGGCATAACAGACGATATTATTTCTGATTGGTATTTTTGTGTTCGCTTCTTATTTTCTGCTAAAATTCGTTTTAAAGCTACAGATGAGCTCTACATGCACAGCCGTGTATTAATAAATTAATAAAACTAACCGATTGTCACAAATAACAACTTTCGCGACACCTTCCGATTAACTCTTATAATTATAACATCAATTGAGATCAGTTGTACTTTAGTGATTCCAGACCGATACTGTTTTGTAAATTTGGTCGTGAGAAATATTTCATATTGTTACGGTAATGGGGTGGTAAGGGTATGGTGTGATAATGGTGTGGTTACGGTATAGTAATGGTATGGTAATGGTATAGTATGGTGATGGTGTGGTAATGGTATAGTAATGGTATGGTAATGGTATAGTATGGTGATGGTGTGGTAATGGTATAGTATGGTGATGGTGTGGTAATGGTATGGTAATTGTATGGTAATGGTATTGTAATTGTGTAATCATATGATAAGTGTATGGTATGGTAAATGTATGGTAACGGCATGTCAACAATCCACTGACGTCACCCATGAAAAGGGTATTATGCCTATTGCTGCTATTTTGGCTTTTAACAACCTGGTAGGGCGTAAGGGTGCACTTGCTGCATTTAAATAGCCGATTTGGGGCAATTAACTACAGTTTTAAATTTCTTCTGGAAAATGGGGATTTAAATATCAAACGATATTTCTACTTTCGTTTGGTAGATACATTGCCATTTTTAATCTAAAAAAAAAAAACCGAGTACAGTATAATCCAGAGACAAAAAATAACTGTAATTTGAAATTTCTGTATTAAAAACGTTGCTCGAACTCTAAAATTTATTCAAAACGTTGCTTCATAACAGTTATTCAATGAAGAAAAAAATTTATTTTTCAAATAAGAGTTATTGGTCAACGTTTATTTTATTTTTTGGGGATAAGAGTTATTTGTCAACGTTTATTTTGTTTTTTGGAAATAATAGTTATTTTTCAACGTTTATTTTTTACGTTGCTTGATAACTGATATGGATGAGAAATCCTTTTTTTTTCGTTTTAAGTTTGAAACAAATTTTTGTACTTTTTCATAATAGTTTCTAGATGATAAATATATATATATGTACATATGTATGTATGTATATATTTTTCAATAAGTACTATTTTCTGAAACCTGAGAATGGCGACCTGGTGGTAAAGAGTGCTTAGATTATGGAGGGATCACTTCTTCTTCGTTAGCTAGGCTATGTTGCGTGAATGAAGGAGGATGTCCCGAAGGTATTCTTATCGATCTAAGGACCAAGTGGATACCGATTTCCGACCCCGTAGTGCCTCCAATTGGCACCAATTTGCAATGAAAAAAACTGGAGAGCGTAATTTGTTGGCCGCCAAAATCGGCTTGGCGGTTAACTGGCCATTTAAAGTAAAGTATGAATTAACAACGGTTATTAGATAAAGAGAACATAAACGTTGGGATATAATAATTGCTGAGAAAAAAATATACGTATAAACATACCATATCATCTAAAAACTATTATAAAACAAATACAAAAATTTATTTGAAGTTAAAATTTTTTTGGCAACGAAAAAAAGTATTTCTTATCCCTAACAGTTATCAAGCAACGTAAAAAATAAACGTTGACAAATAACTATTATTTCCAAAATATAAAATAAACGTTGACAAATAACTCTTATCCCCAAAAAATAAAATAAACGTTGACAAATAACTCTGATCCCCAAAAAATAAAATAAACGTTGACGTATAACTCTTATTTGAAAAATGTTTTTTTTTTTCTTCAGCGAATAATTATTATGAAGCAACGTTTATTCGATAAAACTTATAACTGGTTTGTCTCTGGTATAATCCACTTATAATGGACTCGCTTGGTGTGCAAACTCTCTTATTATATACCTATTTGCCAAGTTCCCGCTCAAACATATGAAAAAAACTCGGTTAAAATGGACCCGGCTTATAATGGACAACAATTTGGACTTCAGCCATTATACGTGGAGCTGTCAGGGGCCAAATTAAAAACAAACAAAAAAATAAGTGCAGGAATTACCAACTCAATCAAATGCAAGACAGACTATAATACATGAACAAAGCCCCTTGTATCCAACAACTCATATTAAATAAAGTCGGATAAGGTCGAAATCAGTATGCTTTGCAATAAAGCATTGACCCGAAGAAAATTATTCAAAATTTTTAGTTTGGGTCTCCTATTTTTATAACTCATTGTACAATAGATATTTACTCGATTAATGATTAATTGAAATAACTTTTGTCTTTTAAATTTTGTATGATTATATGCATATCTTACACATTTAAAAAAAATTCATACAAGTAATTGTAAAAATAACCTAAGTGGCACGAGTCTTGGAATGTAGTACACTATCCACAATTTCGTTCACTCTGAGCCGTTTCCGAGATATTAGCTTATAAACAAATATATAAATATACAAGAAAAGCTAGTTTACATTTTTAAAATTGTGTTTAAATCAAGGTGTGAGAGATGTATTAAAGTAGGTGCCAAAGTCGTGTTCCGACAAATATTTCAAACGCAGACTCTTGTCATGGGCACAGATCCCAGCAGCTTCAACGTCGTTTCGTCTTATAGCTGTCGTATTTTTCAATAAAAAGGATCACCTTTTGCTGGGCTTATTGTTACGATGAGATTTTTCAACTTTCCTCTTATCATTTGTTTATTTTCCCAGCTACTTATTACAATATTCGAATCCTACATTATTTATTACTTGAGTCGATATGCGGGACTAGACTGAAACACCACAGCCGCTTGATGGGCATATATTCTTACACAATTCATACTTATTTACTTACAAATGTGCACTCAAGTATGCAACATATGTTTTCCCAAATTAATTTGTTTTAAGCAAACTGAAATGTTTTTGACTCAACAAAACCTCGCTTAATATCCCCGACGTAAACAAAATTATTGACTTAAGGATTAATGAATACAATATACATATGTTTATATATCACTATGTGAAGATGCCAATGTCCATACATAGGAAATTTATTGAGACTTCACAGTCCTGAGTTTGTGCATTTCTCGAGCATGGCATATCTCGAAGTCTTCTTGCTGCAACATTGTAACTTATTGATTGCGTACAGAAAGACTTGAATATAGGTATATACATATGTACATTTGTATATTCGTAGACATGCAATCAAAAAATAAACAGCGTTATCTTGTATTCGATCAGTGTGTCTGTGTATGTGAGTTTTGGGATCAGTAAACTTATTTTGTTTGATTGATTGGCTTATCAGGTTTTATTTCCTACGCGAGAATACGCATGTTGTCTCGCCGAACGATTGTTGTTGTTGCTTTACAAATTTTCCTTTCAGTTTATTTCATTTATATGTCATATAATGTAGAGTATTCCAATAATCTGTTTATTCTGAAGGTACCCAATCGGACACTTGGCTAACCCTGAACACTCTTTGAGCTGACTGCGTCATATTCTGTAGTGTTTGAAAATCGACTACTTTTTATGGAGAGAAGTGACCCAAATACTTCTAGAGTTATAAAAATTCGGTTTCATACATATATGTGTGTGGTATCGTACCACCCACGCTTCCATATTGATATACAATATACACAAGCAGACCACTGTCTTAAAGGTCTCCCTATCGCAAATGCCATTTGGGAAACACTATCGCATAAAAACTTTAGAAAATGGCTTTCTGATTTTTTTTTTGATGAACGATCTATTTCAGAATTTGTGTCAAAAACTGCCTATCCTTGCTGAGAATAAAGAAATAGGGATTTTTTGAGAAAAACTGTTTAAAAGCGGTGTTTCTCCAAAACATTTTCAGATAGGGTGTTCTACAAAAATTTTCTGAGTTAGGTGTAAGCGTAATGATAAGACGTCCAATAAAGGGGAGTGATTTGAGAAGTAACAGGTCTAGCCTTATCTAATGCTTGTTCTTATAACCACGTTTATCTGCTCTTGAGTGATATACTATTGCTTTAAAGACCTGAAACGTAGACCATAGTTCAAAATCCAAATCCCGCTGGGAAGTTCACGTTTCGAGATTATGGAAGACTCGTCCGAAATTGAAGCAAGTTCCCGGTGAGCTGGATACTTAAACTTGGAACATATTTGAGAACTTGGTCGGAATGCTACAGAAGTGGAGCAAATTTCAGCTAGGTGTCGAACAGAAGAAGGTAGGTAGAAAACTCGTGTAAAAATGTTAGTCGTGAGATCGAATTGCATGTAACTTGCCGACCAGCTAGACACTATAATTGAAACATGATGTGAGTGTTGATGGCTGTGCAATAAGTTGGTCCAAAACTTAAAACTGATAAAATCATTTCGGAACAAGCCTAGTTATTGATATAACCATACATAAATTTTGTTTTATTCAAAACATACTTTATTAAGAGGTCGCTTAAAGCGATTGAAATTTACATAGAAGAAGAGCTGCTTTTGATGCCCCAGAAAAAAGTTGTCTATGGTTTACAACTAAACGAAGAATATACTGTTTTAGTTGTTCATCCTTGGAAATTGTATTTATATTTTTGAATTAAAGAAATGCCCCGTTCAGCAGATTTTAAAAAACTCATTATAAACAGGATTCATACTCCAAGGTTCACTTGGCCAATATTTTTATATTTCCTGTCGGAAAAACAACAAAACAAAATAAAATAGATTGTTCTCTCAGTAGCAAGTTCTTGCAAACTAAAATCTTGGTTTTCAGCTTACCTGTAGGCGTCGAGGAAAATTAGGTAATTTTGGACTTCACAGATTCTTAACCAACCCTTGCCTAGTTTTTGGTGCTACTTCACCACAAGGTAGAATAATTTTCTTAACAGATTTTTCGCCAATAAACACAAGTGACAAGTGTCAATGTTCATGATAATCATCCCTTTGTTGTTGGTTTTGTAATGCATTTGGTAAATATTCCAACATTTCTGGTCGCAAATCGACCATTGTTACTCCCTGGAACAGATCATCATTTGCTGCAACGTAATAAGATTTATCATATTGAATGCCAATTTTTTTGGAAGCGTTTGAAGAGTTCAGCTTCCGGACTTTGAGTAGAGACTCATGGCTGAAAACTGCTGATAGTAAAATTTCCATCACTTGCGATCCAAATGAAATTAGTTTCTCAATCCTTTGCAATTAAGGAATAGGCACCTCTAAAGCTGCCCTATTACTCGCCGTGGTATCGGAAACAAATCCCTTAATATGTCGCACTAAGTTCCATTCTTTCAAAACTTCAATACAGGCTTGAGCTTGAGCTTGATTTTCTCCATTTCCTGTTTAAATTTTGGGTATCTGGTAGATTTTCGAGTCCGTTTCTTGCTATAAGAACTCTTATTCGGTCTACTTTTTGTTTAGATCCATCAATTCAATCTTTTAAATCGCAATCTTTAAGCCGTTTGCCGACTTTGTATTCTAGCACGCCTTATAGAACTTCGGTGAACGAGAAATACCGTGACCCAATGCTTTAACTATATTTCCAGCGATATGCAGTGTCCCCCAATCTCAAATGTTTTGCTCGATCCAAAGATGCAACAACTGCAGGTGATTTGAATATATTTTTTTGCTTCTGAGAATGACCTGCGGTAGGGTCGCTGAGTCAGCTGTTCACTTGCAGAAATTGTACAGTGTCTATGTACCATGGTAAAGTGTAAAACTTTTATATATGCAATTGGAACTTTTAATGCAGCTTTGTGTGGGAAATTCGGGACCAAATTTTACTTTCTCATCCCATTTTGGACCACCCTACCTTAAGGGTAAATAGAAAATAATAAAATGAAAAACAAATTAATAAAAACTATCTTCAGATGAAATGAACCAAAAAGCGGCTGGAATTTAAAAATCTCATGAATTGTTTTCAATTAAGTTTGGTAATTTTTCGCCTTTGCTTCAAAACTCTGGTTTACTACTACTAATGCTTTTTTTCCCATAAAGTCAACATTAGAGTGACTGCGAAATTTTCGACTGGGTATCTTTGAAACTCAAATACATATACATTAACTCTTTCGAATCGAAAAGTTGTCAACAGATTATCGTATCCTCTGTATTTAATTTTCTAAATGGGGCATATTTATACCAATGACTAGACCTAACCGGACACATGAATAAAAACTAGCAATTGATGCAAGTACATTTACATTTAGAAAAAAACTGGGCCGCTTCCGTTTGCGCTTTTATAGCGACAAGAACACAGAACCGTTGCCATAACTCGAATATACTAAAACAGACAATTTTTAAATTAGTTGTAAAAAATTCAGACTTTGGTTATAGGAAATCCTTTTCTGGGACGTATGCGTCCAAACATGTGCGAAAGGGTTAATGTGCATGCGCGTGTATACATATTTGTGGAATACTTTAGCATTTAAGTATCTTTCCATATATATTTGTTGTCGTTGTTTGTCTGTATCTTTAATTATCTTATGTGAACTCAATTATTTGCGGTTATTTAACCTTTCTGCCTCAACCCCTTACTCTAACCACAATAAACTGAAAAGAGATTGCATACAGTGTTGGTCTTATAATTAGGAACGATTTTTTAAACACTCCATGTAAATTATGAGCACCATTATTATTAGAGTAGGCAAAGGACGGTGTTGTCAAGTAATTACGTGGTGATTTGCTTATTGGTTGTCAAAAAAATTAGAACTATTTCCCGATTTTCTTTCGTGGCTGGTCACACAACTAGAAACGAGTCGTTGTTCTTTCTTTTCTCGGTTTTTCTTGTAGTTATCAATGAAGTAAGTATACTTCAAAAAGCCTTGGTTAGGTTGCAATAATTTTGAAATATTTCAGTTGTTGCAATGAGCTGAAAGATCATGCACTCCAAAAATCAGGGAGGTAATTGCGACATGGGTTCCAAAGCAGGAAACGTAAATTTCGGATACCGCAGAAAAGCTTGATTGTCCTAAACCAATGATATTTGCAGCTATTTGAACAAAAAAACAAAGATGTTTGAAAGCCCTTGCCCTAGATCTCGAAAAACAACTTCAATTAATTAGTAGAATCAGCATCAAAAACTAAATCAAGTCTTCGCGTGAAGTAAACTTGGAATTTGGATATGAAATTAAGGCAGACATCTTCGCTCGGACGATAAGAAGGTGCTTACAAGAGTCGAGACTTCGCGCATGTATTGCACAAAAAACACCCCCCGTATCAAAAAAAAAAAGTATATTAATAAGCAGAAATGGCAACAAAAAATCCAAAATAATGGAACAGAGTACTCTGGAGTGAGGAATTCAAGGAAAATCGTATGTGAGGCGTCCTCCAAACATGGCGTTAAGCCCCAAGTACACCCTGCAAACAGAGCTGGCTTTCGGATCAACATTTTGATCGATCTCAACCCTATTGAGTTGTGAAACGAGATTTGTTTGGATAAGTGCACGGAATCTGGCACGGCATATCTGCGCAAACGAGCCAACATTTAATTCAGAGTTTTCCGCGAAGACTGAAGAATGTTGTCAAAAGTAAGTGCTATCCAACAAAATATTGTCAGCTTTATTGAATTTAATAAGGAGGTTTTTATATTATCGCTTTGTTTCTAATCATATAACCAAACTGAATTCGATTTTTTTAAGTTGAGTTTCTTAAAAATGGAATTAATATAGCGACATTTTTTATATAAAACTCAAACATGTCTTGTCACTAATAGTTTTGATCTGGCGAAATGTGTATTTAAAAATATATTAGGAAAATCATATGCTTCAAAGTGGGTTCTAACTATAAGCCAACCACTGTATATGCAACTGTATAGTACAGTACCCAACAATCATTTCTGTAAATGTTTTTAAAATAATTTAAAGTAAACTTGATACAATAAGCGATGAAAGTTTAAAGTTAACTTTTCATAAACTTCAAGAACAAACTTTTATAAATCATTTCACTTTAAAAGTGAAATGCAAATGTTTAAAAAATTCAGAAAAACTTATTTGTAACTTTTTTCTTTTTAACTTTAAATATTTCCAATTCCGCTTAGAAAAGCAAAAATCATGGCTGTATCTTAACCACTACCGCAATCTGTTAATAATAGGTTTAAGTTGCAGCATTCAATGTATGACTATAACTTATTGATTTATTTTATTGCAATAGCTAAATAATAAAAAAAAATATCCTTTGAATGAAGTTTCAGAAAACACATTTATAAAAAGCTTTCCTGAAAGTTTGTTAGAAGCTTACATTAATAAACTTTTAATCAAGGTGCCGTTTTGATTATAAAATTCTTTTTTTCAAACGATTTATAAACGAAAAATTAGAATTTTGTAAGCTTAATATTTATTTCGGAAGCTAGTTTAAAATTTGTTTTAAGTTTACATTGCTTGTTGGGTACATATGTTTTTTAACCATATGAGCGGTTATAAATGTATAACGTTTTCATTGAGTTGTCTTTATATATGTCATGTACAAGGTGGCGCAAAAGTAATCCTCCTATCAGAAAATGCTATAAATTTTGCGATTGGCCCCTAAAGTCAGTTCTGTTTCGACATTTGTGTAGTAAACACATGCGAAATACACGTTAATAAACAATGTTACGCTACACTGCTCCAGAACGCGGAATATTGCTGACTATTTATTTGACCAATAATCGGTCGGGGCCAAACGGTTACTGTGAATGGTGAGCGCTACAGAGCAATGATCAACGAGTTCTTTTTGCCGCAACTTGATGAATTGGGATTGGAAAACATGTGGTTCCAACAAGACGGTGCAACAGCACACACTGCACGTGCCACAACCGATATGCTGAACATCGGAAGCTTACTTTTGCGCCACCTTGTATATATGTAAGAGCTCTTAATATGATTGGAAAGTCTAATAAATTTTCCTGTGTGAGATATCGTAGATGTGGCGGCTTAACTTTAACCGCCGTTTTAGATACATTTTGCTTAAGTAAACTCTATGATGCTAAATAAATAATCTATCAATTCTCTCTTGCGTGAGCATGTTCTTGACAACAAACTTTCCTTGCGTTACTTCGCTGCACACATGGTATAGCTTTGTACATATTGGGTGTTTAAAGAGTGTGCATATCTAGGAAACTGGAGCTTTGTAGTACATCCCTGCTCGTATGTTTTGGCCAATCCGTAAGAAAGCCGATTTTTCAAACCGGGCCAATTGTACCGGTATAGGTCTAAAAAGTCTTATATACATACCCCCATATTCATAAATAAACAATACATTTTTATAAAACTCTTATAATTAAAAATTTGTATGAAAATGCAATTTTAAAAAGCCTTATAAACCACTTTTTTCTTATTTTTCGGCAGACGTCCTGCCTAAAATTTTAGTTGCATACATTTAACAAATTGTACTCACTTCAGTCCTCGTTTGGCGCTTGCTCGTAATTTATTTCTATATCTTAATTTTTATATCTACTATTGCTTTTCTTTCACCCCCATATCCCGTTATTTTATGTTACCCTCTTCTTTTTCTTCTAACATTTCCTCTAATTCTTAAATGTTCTATTCGTACTCTCCTTCCTCTCCCTTTTACTCTGCGGGTGCTGATATATACATAGTTTCGAAGATACTCGTATAGCGGTTTAACTTTTTTTAGGTCTTGGAACCGCTTACTTTATATAAAATATAATTAACTTGAACCAAAAAAATTCCTAGCTATGCCGAATTGCAGCTTCATATAACCTGGGGGCTTTTCCAAAAACTATATACAGCCTGTGTCGTGCCCAACGAACTCCTGAACCTATCGTGAAAGTTTCATAGAATTCGACAATTAACTGTGGATGTTAATGAAGCAAAAACAAAACACAAAATAAGGGGGCGTGGCACCGCCCACTTTTACAAAATTATGTAAACCTTGACCAAGTGACACACATATCCAAATATCATTAATTTAGACCAAATAAGTACGTTCAGATTTATGACGAATTGAAATTTTATATGGCCCACTTTTCCAAAACTATATATAGCCTATGCTATAACCAGTGAACCCAAGAACTGTGAAAATTTCATGAAGATCGGTTGAGTACTTCGGACGCCTATAAAAGGACACACATTAATTTTTATTTATAAGTTGAATATGGGGGATGAGCTATATCTGTGGTGTGGTCAGTACTGAGCCTCATCAACAATGACCTCATTGCAAATTATCAGCTAGATTTCAGACCAAGGTAGAACTGCCATTATCCAGATATGTACTCGAAACACTGAACACGATGCTAAAGATATTGTAAAGGCCCACGAATAGAGAATCGGTCAACTTCTACTTCTCCTAGATTTAAAAACGCCTTCAGTAGCATGAAAAGGACCTTCTTCCAGATATTCATTAAATATAAAATTGGATAATAAAACTTTTAGAAATGACATTCCCATACAAATGTTTAATTATAAGAGGCTCATGGACCTTTTTGATTTTTTTATGAATATGAGATTTAATGTTTTACTAGATCGTTATGCTTCTGATTTATTTTTACGAGTACATTAATAAAAGATGACGATTTTGATTTTCTTTTCAAACACTTTTTGAATTTTTTTTCGTATCTTCGCTTTTTAGTTTGTCGCCATTCGGTGTCACGCTTTTTTATTTAATTTCCGATTCGATTTATTGTCATTGGCAGTTTGCTCCATATTACGCTTTAATGCCAATTGACTTTGATTATGAAATCTTGAAAATCGTGCTCGCGCTGAAGTATCTAAAGCAAGCGAGAACAGCGGGTAAAGATTATTTCGCTTTTCTTCTTTTTTATTATTTTGACCGAGTTATTGTCAAAAGCAAATCAAAGTACTTCAATCCAAATCAAAGTACTTCTTCCAACGTATTTTGCAATCGCTTCTGATTTTAATATCGATTAGTCAGTAAATTGGTTCATATTTAGTTGTCATTTTTATTGTTTTTCAAATCGTGATTTCATTTAACAAAAATTGGCGAACTGACATGAAGAGTGGTGGAAATCGAGATAAGTAAATTGCGCAATCGGTTGTTATTTGTTTTATTTCCGTTTATGTGGATTGTATTTAGGCTATAAATTTAAAGCTTATGACTCATAGTTCCGTTAGCCGAAGGTTTTGGGAAGTGTTACCGAAATTAAATGCTAGTGACCGACCGATTAAAAATGTTTGGCTTATGCCAATTCCTTAAGACAAACTACTTTTATAGATATAAATTCATTTACACAGAAATTAAGGAAGTCTAAGTTCTGGTAAAAACCGAGTATTATTTCCCTAGTAGGGGGTAAACCCGACAAAAATGGAACTCGTCCGGTTCACTAGAAGAACAAAAATCCCCTCTTTCAATTTGCCTAGACTGAACGGTACGACGACAAATCTCCTCTCTGAAGCCAAATATCTTGGCATGATTCTTGATCAAGGACCCCCGATAATGATTATTTTTATATTTTTAATGGAAAAAATCAAAGGCTTCCCAGTATCGGAGGACAGTTTAAAGTATATGAACGTGCATGTCTCGTCATGCTCAACGGAAATCTGCATTGATTGAAGAAAATTTGAGCGAAGCCTATACAAATTACATATAATCAATCTTTTTGGAGTTTTATTTTTTTGATCAGAAATCATCATAATTTTTTGAGTTTCGATCCGTGAAAATTAATTAAATTAAAACTCAAAATTTAATTTTTGTTCTTGAAGGATAAAATAAAAACTTGAAGATACCTATTATTGTTGATTTTTATTAAAAAAAATCTGAAAATAATGATCAAATAGCGAGTTTTATAATAAAACTCATAACAGTTACGGTCCCTGTTCTTGACGAGAAGCTAAATTGGAGAAGGAATATTGAAGAGAGATCAAGGTAAGCTCTGGCAGCGTACTACACTTGTAAGAGAGCCTTCGGGAAGAAAAGGGGACTATCACCGTCCCTGCGGGTTAGGGGTTTAAAATATGCCCGAGGTAGGCATATCGGTCGTAAGAGGCGACTAATATGCACAAAGGTAATGACGTGCAACTTGCTGGTTGCTCTACGCCTCTCACGTCTCATTACCCATCTTATCCTTCCTTACGGAAGGAGGGGTGACATGACTTAGAATGTTTCACTGGTCACAAATCGCTACCACGACAGTCGTGCAGTACCCCAAGGGAATACCGGAGCGTACCGGGTTCAAATTCGGCCAAGGACTATTAATTCGACAACACTCCCCAAAACCTTCGGGGAGTGTTTTTGTCGTTACCACAACAACAACAACATCACCGTACATAATCCACGGTATGTACAACACAGTCGTCCGACCGATACTAACGTGTGGAGCTGTAGTCTGGTGGAAGGCGCTAGACCAAAAGAGCAATCAAGTGAAAGCTGGGAAAATTCAAAGCGTAGCATGCCTGGGTTTGGCCACATAGGGTGCTCTCAGACTGAGGGAATCTAACATTTGGGAACCAGCCAACTATGGACACGCAACGATACTAGATGACATGGCAAACCGATCTAATAGCCTCAACGGAGTATATCACGTCAGTTCTTGACTTCGGGGCGCAGAATGTAGAGTATCCCTAGAGGGAGGAATGGGAACAGGGCTTAGTCACTGGTAGAGAGAGTACAATCTACACGGACGACTCAACAATGGAAAATGGAACCGGGGCTGGGATATACTATGAAGATTTGCAAGTGTCTTCCAAGCAGAAATATGTGCTCATCTGAGTATCTATGCAAATTTTATAAAAATTCATAAAACTTACATTAGTGCTACAAACTGGTCTGTTTAGAATAGAAGCATTCAACTAAATTTTTGTTATTTTTTGTAGCATAAAAAGACTTTACACTGATGCATTCCACAAAGAGCACATTTGCCATTTGACCAGCCAAATAAACCGAAAACTCAAAGAACGAAATTTTTTCATTAATTCAGTTTATTAAAGCTCTTGCACTTCATATTAACGTTTTGATTTTTCAAACGGAAAGTTCATTACTCGCTTGTTTCTGTACAAATTCAAAACAAGCAAAAACCAGCATTCCCTATTCAATCATACGTCACGACTAGGCGAAAGGTGAGCAGGCAAGTGTGTGAGAAAATAATCCTGTTAATACCACCAGAGCTCAGCAAAAACATTTTCACACTTTTACTTCCGGACAACCAAATACAACTACGCGACATTTGTGGATGTGCTTGTTCTGTGCAATGGCGTTTTGGTCCATTATTGTGCCCTGCATAACTGTCGGACAACAAACCTAACGAACCGCATACAGCTACTGGTAATAAAAATGGGACAGTCTTGCGATTTGAATGTCGAGATACATACAAATAATTCCAAAAAATATGTGTAAAGTTCAGCTTTGGTCAAGACACCTTTAAGACATGTAATTTTGACGCTTCAACCGATTAAATAATGATTACTAATCGTAATGGTTTTCTTGAGAATCCATTTAATGATAACCATTATTTTAAATTTTTTATGATTATTTTTCAATTAATTAAAAAAATTTTTAAAAAAAAATTATAAAAAAAAAGTGAAAAAAATCAAAACAAAATCAAAAAAAAAAAATAAATACTCAAAAGTAATTCAAACAACTTTTTTTTGATTATTTTTGATTTTCTTTTTTGATTATTTTTAATTTTGTTTGATTTTTTCTAATCGTAATCAATTATTAATTGCCTTTTCTTGAAATTCATTAAAATAATCATTACCAATTAAAACAACCGGCAAATTAATTGATTACTAATTACTAATAAGATTTAACAGGTCTGTTTAAACCTCAAAAATTGCTGGCCACAAAGGGTCTGATGTCCAACAAATCTTAGAGAATCGGTGAAACATACGCCTGGACCGATTTCCATAATTTGTCTTCGAATAAAGAACATTTCCTCGACATCTTGTATGGCACTATTTTACGATGCCATCTTGATGATCCATGACGTTTATGTTTATGTAACGTTGTGCACAAGAAGTTTTGAGGTTGCATTGATTTTACCATGTGTCCATTTCCGGCAAATACTACCCATACCACAATCGACAGCTGCAGATGAGATCAATGCCTGCCTCAAGTCATCGACATTCTGCTGTTATGCGAAAATACTTCAGCTTTTGAAAAACATGCAAGTTGTATTGATCTATTTGCCAAAGTTTTTTCCAACCAGTTGCTAACTCTCGGTAATGGTCGTGTTCCTTTCGACGCATCAAATCGATTGATTTTTTTTTCTCCAAATGTTTGCAACTTCGTATGAACAAAAGAGTAGTAAACAAAGTAAAAAATTGTTTTAGTGGAACAAGGAACAAATATGTGGACGACTGAAACTGCAACAATAAAAATCAAATCTAACGACTGTTGGACAAACGAAGACAAATCAACCAATTATCCAACTGAGGTTTTGAATTCATTGGCTGTACACAACCCCAGTCAACCAAAATTATGCAACGGAAAGCGTATAGCGGTCACAAAACTGCCAATGTGATTCATTTGGTAGTACTATAGTTCAAAGGTAATTCCTCATTCCGAGAATTCCATGATCACAACCGATGTAAATTTCCAATTCGTCTAGCTTTCGGCATGACAATCAATTAATCAGAATGCCAATTATTAAATGTTTACGGCCTGAATTTTGAAAAAATGAATGTTTTTCAAACCGTCAACTGCATGTCGCGTGTTCCCGTGCCGGAAAATAATCCGTTTTAATTGTTTTCACCACAAGTTTTTTTTTTTCAGTTTGAAAAGGCTGCCGACTGCCATACTTTTCGCAGACGAAATAAAAAATTTGCAAGTTCTCCGGTGTAATAATTTGCATTCAGTTTAGGAGTTACGCCAACAATGATCAATGTTTTGAAAACACTTTTGATTTCCGTATTAAATTTTGGTTTATTTTAATTCTTTCTAAATATTCAGTTCGTCTTCTTCGGACCAGAGAGACTTTTAGTTTAAAATGTACAATTTTAGGCAGGTCAACGCCCTCGGCATCGCTAGTAGATGATAAAGGATAATCCATATATATAAAACTCAAAGTATGTACCGATCGTAAACCAATTTGAAACACGCACTGGATGTCTTCCAGGGATGGTCATGGGCTAAAAAATATTTTGATATATATAGGCCTGGCACCTCCCATACAAATGGAATTTTTCATAGTCCATATCTCTGGAAGTATTTAGGTTAGACCACTGAAATTTGGTTAGGAGTTATATGAGATTAATCCCTAACACCTGCATGAAAACTGGGGATAAAGAAAAAGGAATAGTTTTTATAGAAATGTTGGGTGAAACCCAAGGCTATATGCTAGTGACCTATAAAATAAAATTGATCGATCAAATATATCAAGATTAACTATCGGTAAAAGCTTAAAAAAATTGTGACGAATTCGGTGAGACTTCGATTGTTTCTTCCTGAGTTCGATCACTATAAAGTCAAATAAAAACACACACAAATACTGTAACAAAAAGCTCGTTTTCTTTACTAGTATTCACGAGTTTGGTAACTCCGCAGTAGGTTCACTGTTCAACACTTGAAACTGATATACAGCCTTGCTTGGTTACTGCCTTTTATAGGCCAACGGAAGTTTATTGGTTGTTCCGTCTTCGTGTTCTCGAATGGTCGGTGTTACGTATTGACACCTCCACTTTGCATCGTATTCGCACACACTCGCGCCATCTCTCTTCCTCTTCCTTGGTATACGCTTACATGGATAAGTGTAGCCAACGTTATCTCTCTTGTGTTAAACTTGTGGTGGGAGTGTTATTGAGTTAGGAATGCTACATACTTGGGAATATTCGCCACAAAATGTTAAAAACGATTATCTGTAGTTGAAGCGCGCTGATAAATCGACAAAACAAATCGAGTAAAACCCAGATAAATCAAGAACAATTCGCAGAAATGGATACATTCTAAAAGATTTTAATAACTCGAATGATACTTTGCTAACCCGAAATAAGTAATTAATAAAATTTTTTTATACATTTTTTATATACTTTTTAAAATTTTTGCATGTGTCACCACCAATATCCTATTGGTTAATGTCAATTAAATCCCCAAAATATTACAAAAATTTATAAAAATCAGACTGTTCCATTTTAAAACTGAAAGACTGTACTTCGCTTGGGGATTCGGGCGCCTACAGATGTGGCACTTCTCTTAACCAGCTAAAAGGTTGGCTTTAACTTCCGCATTAGTTTGTTAAGCTCTTACGATTCTTTACAATATGGCAGCATGTGTGTACGTGTATTGACGTCTGGTGTTAACATTTGTTGGTTTTTCAATTGTTACTGTTATCTGGCATACCAAGTGCGCCGCTTAAATTCCCTTAATTATTTTTGTTGCGGCTCTTGTTTAGTGTCTGCTAACTTTTTGCTAGTTTTGTTGTTGTTGCGGGCCCATGGTTTTTTCCTGCATTCCCTTTCGTCATCAGAATGTTGTATTGTGCTGACATTTGATTTAACACAAAACGGCAGTCAATGGGCGCCACACAAAGTCTGCCACAACATTTTAGCAACAATATTTGCCACAAGCACATACATATACAGTTGTGTTCAATATAATAGTAGTGAAATTAAATTGGATATCGTTCGACGAAATAAAAAGAAGCTGTGCTTTTAATAATTCTCATTTAAAATATAGCGAATTCCATAACAGGAACAACAAAAAGAAATTTCAAAGTTTACACAAAGTTCAGGAAAGTCAATTAAATTTTTAAAAATTTACATCAAAATATCAAGTACGCAGTTCTATAGCTTATTAAATTTTAGCACCATAATGTGCAAGTTAGAAGTAGCTCAAAAATTTTCCTGAGTTTTTAAAATTTTGTTAGTCAAAAATGTTGGGTATGTTTTCCATACAAAATTATGGAATACAAGTATGGAAGAAATCACTCAACACCCTTGAGGAAAAAAATTCTGAAAATTCAGAGAAATTTTTGGGCAAGTTCTAACTTGAGCAGTGTTACACTAAAATTGATTGGTTTACAAAACTCCGTACTCTAAAAATTTATAGAAATTCTTCCGAAAAATTGTAAGATTTTGATGGCCATTTTTTAAAGTTTAATTAACTTTTCGGAACTTTTGGTGAACTTTTAAATTTCTTTTTATGTGGTTTCAGTTCTGGAATCCGCTATATTTTAAATGAAAATCATTAAAATCAAAGCTTCTTCTTATTTCGTGGAATGACATCCATTTTAATTTCACTATTATTATATTGAACACAGCTGTATGCCCACATGTATCTGCATACTCGTAGATATATTTTTACGGCCATATATAAGTAAAATGCATGTAAAAAGACGTTTAAGAGCATATTCAGTTTTGCAATAAGAAAATTTGAAATTAACTTCCGTTGAGCTAGAACTCCATACCAGATCGTTCAGAAATTTCAGGCTGAACGCCCCACCCGAGCAGGCTGATGTAGAGTTCTTTAGGAATTTATGTATTGCAGTAACATTTTCTTCTCCGTTCCTCACTTTCTTTTTTTCGTTTTATGGTCGAGCATCGATGAGTGCCCAAAGTTGTAAACCGATTTTATTTCGCAGCTCTTCCCGTTTATTGTTTTGTTTATCATTTTATTTTTACTTTTTTCTTTTGCCCTGTAACTTGGCTGATCTCATCCTTTCCGTCGACCACATTCATTGAATTTCCTCTTCGTAATGAATGTTTTTTTTGTTTGGTTGCACATGGCGTCGATGGTGTTAAACTCAGTTCCTCAGTTTTGGTGTCGCTTAAACTGTTGTGTGTTGGTGTGAATTGCTCTTTCCATTGTTGTTCCTGTCGACATTGTTGCAATTGCTGTTTCCATTGCCATCGTCTACTAATATAGCTATCGGAGCATTGTGATGCGTCTGCAATTCTGAGCACTGTTTCAGCTCCACAACACTCTTTACACTTTGCACCGATCTTTGTAAAAACTCAAAGGAGTAAGAGCTTGTATTTATTTCATTCCATAAACGTTTGTAAAAAGATATTTATTATTTATATTACATAACTCCTTTAACTGAGCTTTTAACTGACGTTTATCGTTGTGGACTTCAACGAACAGTAAATTCTCACCAAAACTCGTTCGCACTTTTTGAGATTTTAATTATGTTGATAATGATTGCTTCACATATCAGAGTTACTAGACTCGACTATTGACACATTCAAATAAAAAAAAGGTACTGCTTGGTAGCAATTGCGTTTTTTAATTCATTCAGAGTAATGATTCCTTACAAATAAATTACTTAATCAAGTTCAAGCTTAAAAAATTTGTGAGAAAGTAGCTAGAATCGTGCATCAAGCTGGAAGCAAATTACTTTATCTACAAAGAAATCTAACTTCAATGTCTTAAAACAATTCGAATCAAGATAGCTGGTTCGGAATGATCCTAATAGTCGAAATGCAGTCTCCTCATTATCGAGATTTTCCCTGTTCTTAATTAATAAGATCATGGGGTAGAGCCTAGAACTATAAGTTTTGAAATAAAAATACTTCCTACATACAAATTGTTCCATACGTTTTCATTTCAAAGTTCACGGTGAAAGAATTCACCCTCAGCTGGATTTAATTCATCATCATTTACTGTTATTTTCCTCTTAGGTAGTTATAATCAGATTACTAATCGTAATGACTAACGGTTTGATTAATTATTTTCTTGAGAATCTATTTAATGATTGATTACCAATTACTTTAAATTTTTAATGACTATTTTCCAATTAAAATGTTTAGAGACAACCGCCATAGCGCTGCAAAGAAGAAGATTTTGGGAAGCTTAAATGCACGCGGATGAAGAGGTCATAACAGTCGCTCCCCAAGAACTCAGCGAAGAAACGTTTAGACTTTGGCAAGAGCGCTGGAAAAGTGAACACCGAGGCAGATGGACAGCCAGACTGATCATTGACGTTAAGGTATGGAGCTCTAGAAACGTTGGCGAAGTTAACTACTACGTTACCCAAATGCTCTCTGGTTATGAGTTCTTCAAAAAGTACTTATATAGAATGGGAAAAGTCGAAGAACCGAAGTGCGTGTATGGAGACGCAGACGAAGACAATGCTGAATACACATTCTTCAAATGCTCTAGATGGACCGAGAAGCGACAAGTGCTGGAACGAAGTGTCGGCCAAATTACTCTAGATAACGTCACAGAAAAAATGTTGAGCGGCTCGGAAATGTGGAAACAAATCACCAACTTTGTAGAAACTACACTCAGACCAAAAAAACGGGACCTGGACGCAGGCGCAATAGAAAGCTCTTAAGGAAAGAGAAATATGGAACTACACATTGAAGCAATACGAAAGTTGTCCCGGGGTGGGCGACGGTTCCAAATTTTTGGGAAGTTTTTATTACACCATCGAAATTAGCCGCATACTGCGTGCAAAAGTTATTGCAGAAGCATGTCGAAACTGAATTACAAAGAATGGGTGAACCATTTCAAACACAAAACCACTGCGGTTAGGGGTTAGAATATGCCCGATATAGGTACGCCGGTCGTAACCGGCGACTAAAATCCACAAAGAGTAATGACGTGCAATTTGATGGTTGATCTGTGATGCCTCTCACCTCTGATAACCAACCTTCTTCTGGGAAACGTTCAAAATTCTAAAATTAAAATTCTGAAGTCAAAATTCCGCAATCAAAATTCTGGAAAGCGGAATTCCGCACTTCCTTAGCTTGTTTTGGCTGTATTTCAAAATTCTGGTTTTTCATAATTCCGGAATTTACGTTTTCCAGAATCAATTCTGGAAATTTTTTCCCCAAAATTTGAACAAAATCTGTATTTTATATAAACATGTCTTTTCCTTTATCGGACTTTGCCACAGTTATATTTTCCATCATAAAGCCATTATTTCACAAAAATATTTAGCACGTGTTTATTAATGAAATTGCAGTAACACATTGCTTAGTATGTACATATATATGTAGGTGCATAGTAAACTAACTCATACATCAAACATATGATTACAGGAAGGCAAACTTCTGTAATTAATGATTAAAAATGCGCATTTTTCAGAATTTCGTTATCCAGAATTTTGCCTTTTAGAATTTCGTTATCCAGAATTTTGGATTCCAGAGTATTGACTTCCATAATTTTGATTTCCGGTGTTTCGACTTTCGGAATTATGAATGCAGAATTTCCAAAAAAGCAGAATTTTGACCCCAACCCCCTTCTTCTTTCTTACGGGATGACCTAGAAGGTTTAACAGGTCACTCCAAATCGCTCCCACTACAGTTGGATATGTACCGCAAGGGAGTATCGGATTCCTATCTGGCAAAGGACTGTCACTTCCGACAACACTCCCTTAAACCTTCGGGGAGTGTTTTTGTCGCTAAAACAAGAACAACAACAAAAAACATGAAAATATGCGGACACATCAGAATAATGTTCTTTGTTAGAATGAAGAAAACCTTGGCTTGGTAAATAGACTGATTCTTTGCCATCACGAAACAAATAAGAAACATAGTTGTAATTTTTCTTTTAATTTTTGTGACTATTTTCAAAAGTAAAATCTATTCAAAAAAAGGCTAACTTTTCATGATTTAAGAAGTTATATCCCATTTTTCGAAGACATTTTTTTATATTCGGAAATACCATAGTTGGTTTTGAATAAAAGTCGAATAATCGATCAACCTACTAGCCATAAATGCAATGTTACGTATACGCCACAGCTGCTTCTCTTTCTTGTCATATTCACAATTTAGTTATAATTAAAATTTTGTATGAGAAATGCTGTAATTTCAGATTGCAATAAATTTCATTGTCATCCGCAAACAAATCGCACTTTTACAATAATATCTTTGTCTCGCTGCTATTTTTGTTTGCTCTCTTTTGTTTACGATAATTGCAATAAAATGTAAACATTAATCAAAATTACTAAAATTGTACTTATGACCACCATTAGCAATTAATATTAATTTGTAAATATAACAGCAAATGCCGGCTAATGGTTTGGTTGGCATATTAAGCCTTCATATGCGGCATTCATTTTAATAAAGAAATAGTTATTTAGACGAGCTTCCCTTTCTGCCTCCGATAACGTTTTGGTCCATCGAACACCACAATTTGTTACGTGGCTAATGAAATTCCACGTATTTGGGAGCATTTTTGAAAATTCTAAATTAATGTTGCGGTAACACAAATGAAAATCCGGCAAAAAGGAACCAACGCATAAAACACCACAAAAACATAAAAGCAGCTCAATAGGATAACTGGATTTTGCTAACATATATACAGGGTGTTTCTTAACTTGCATTATTTTTTTTAAGTAAAAGATACTTAGAAATCTTCACCAAAAATGGTGAAGAGTTGCAATTGATGTAAAAAATAAAGTAAAGGCAGCCGATATTTCTCCATTCTCTAGTATCTCTACCCCGTATTTGCGAATTCGAACTATCCAAAGCATTGGACGACACCATCAGCCAAGACCCACTTATTCAATGCCCCTAGAAGACACAGCTCGATTTGACACGATTTGGTATGCCTGTCGTCAGTACTGGTGTCTTATCGATACTTTTTGGTAACTTCTAATAATAAAAACTTACTTCCACACCGAAACGAATCACTATAATATCAAACTTTGACGACGTCTCCATTATGATTATGGACAGCAAGAGCGATGAGATTTACTCCAAAGTAAACGGTGATATATCTATGTTTTGCGAATGAGTGAAGATGCTCCGGACAAGAAGGTACTCCTATTGGCACCCGTTGGTTGAAGCAGAGGAAGAGACGACCACCACTGTAATGGAAAGACCAAGTAGAGGTCAATTTCTGTCACACTATTCATGTCCTGAGTTGAAGAAGTGGATGATCGGTTCATCGGCGAAATTCACACAAAGTCTGACGATTCAACTCCCACAGAGCCCGTTGCAGAGAGGAACGTAGCCTAAATACCGAGATGGCGGTACACTGGTGAAACTTTGATCTGAGTACTTTAATATTCAAAACGTTTTCTTAGTCAACTAAACCCCGAAATATCCAATGTATTTGTTGAAGGAGGAGAATTATTGCAGGTTATGAACTATCTTTTGTCATGATCTATTAAACTCATCAAACAGCAAACTCGATCCCGGCTCACTCTATTGAAACACCGTGCTTCCTACGACTACCTAATTAACGTAACCGATGAGCAGGGTTAAGTCGTCTATAGTATTTTTATGGTCACTGGGTATAGCACTAGCTATGTATTGTTTTAAAAAAGGGGTTTCCAGATTCCAGAAAAACCTTTAAAACAATTTTGTTTTTCGTTGGAACTACCCCTGTTGATCAGTTATTTATTTTTCTAACGTTGATGTTTATATACTTGGGTGTTTTATATCTACCTGTACACAATTTTAGTAAGTGCGATCCACGCACCCCCTTTTAGGAAAGCTAAATTCGCTAAACCTCTGTAACTTTTTGCACCAGTTATCTAATATTGGGTGTAGATGGCTGCACATGAGCAGCGCCATTGGGAAGGCAAGGTGGAGAGGAAGAAAAACTTCTCACGACACTCGGGTCTACGTACCGGAATGATTAGGGTTAAGGGTGTTTAATTCAGTATAACTCTGAATGATCCGCATCCATGGTACGGTAAATATTAAGACGGATGAAGTGCTGTTACTACAAAATCACGAAACAAAGTAGGGGGTAGAGGAAGTGAAGAAAGTAGAGGAAGGTGAAAAGGAAAAGGATGAGGATGAGGAAGGAAATTAGGAAGGCGATATAGTAGATCAAAAGATGGAATAAGAAGGATGAGGGGGAAGACGGATGGGTAGAGGAAAAAAAAAGCTGAGGATAGAAAATATTTTTTTAAATGTAGGCAAGTCAGTTTGTGAATAGGAAAAAGCCTCCCGGGTCTGTTAGTGTGCTTTAAAATTGAAATTTATCCGCAACTTCTCCATTCCCAACAGGACAGAACCGCGTCCATTTCGGAATAAATCTAAGATAATATCCCAAAAATTTGTTTACTAATGTGCACACGATCATTAAAATAAGGTTATTTACCCGTTCTCTTATTTTATTTTCGGTACCCTACCACTTAGTAACATGGGCCACCCTTTAAGTGCGAATCACAAATGTTTAAATGTGGGTGTGTTACACGGCTAGGCCTCAGGACAGGCGATAACTCGCACCAAAGCCAATTGATTTATCTTTATGCTGCAGTGCCATTTACATACAATTTGTTGTTGTTACTGTACGCTTCCCTATTTACCTTTGATTTTCTGCAATTCAATAGATTGCTATTTATTTAATTGTTTTTGTTAATATTTGTCGTTTTTATTGTTAGTGGCGTTGCAATGGAGCAACGATGCGCTAATAACGCCAAACTGACAATTACAAATATTGAATTAATTAAAATGACAGACAAACAAGTAACAAAAATTCATTTAAAACAAGAACGCTTGACTTAACTGCATGACAATCATAAATGTTTTAACGAGTACAGCTGCACATACAGGCTACGCACGCCAATGCGCCTGAATGTTTGGTGGTCGACTGTGCGCTGTGCAGGCTTTTGTGGACCAAGTGGGAGCCAACACATTCCAATTTCATAAACAAAAAAATTGTAAACTGCCACAAATGACCACGAATATTGCGCTTGATATGTGTGTACTTATGTATGTATGTATGTAAGTATGAATGTTTGTAACTGCGCTGAAAACTTTGTTAGTTCTATCCACTGTTGAGATCAAAAATTATTAATTATTGCATATACTATATATTTAAATAAATTTTGATGTGTCTAGATACCCTCTATTTAACGGTTGTTTGGCCATGCTTGACAATCGAGTCGTTGTTGCAACATTTGCGATTACCCTGCAAAAAACGGAAATACTCCGTTCCATCATCTAAAGAATACTCCTTAAGGAGTATCAGAGTACTCCAACACTTATCCTTATTCATATAAAAAAGGTGGTCCAATTTACATGGCGATGTCCGGTGATTGAATCACCTATTCTATCTCGGAGTACTCCAATTTTTGTATATGAATAAGGATAAGTTTTGGAGCACTCTAATACTCCATCGTTTTTTACAGGGTACTATTTCAACTATTTTTATGAGAAAAGTGACTTTAACACATTGGTCTTTAGTGTTTTTAACATGCAAATTCATATTTATATTCGGAATCCATAGAATAATTCGAACCAAGTTTTTGTTAAGTACCAAAGAGAGAGGTGCAAGTGTAACATGCACTCTTTGACGATGCACGGACCTATAGTTTTTGAAATTAATGATTCACAAATAAACTTTTCCACTAATCGAAACTTAGCGCTATTCTTCCATATAAATTAACTCTTCTTTTATTGGCCAAGTGGTGAACTAACGAAATTTGGAGCTTAATAGCTTCCATGCAAAACTTAATTTTACTCTTACTCTAATTTTCTCATAGTGCAAGAGGAGAGTGGTGATTAGCGAGATCGTGGGAGAATTCGAAGTAGAGCAGCATAGGTTTTGAGGTTTAAAACTGAGAAATTTGTATACGTTTTTGCTCTTATGTAACAGATAGAATAGACTTTTTTCGATCGGTTTGATTGTATTTTACTTTGCTATTGTATTTTTTTTTTCAATAGTTAACTTTTCATCCATTTTCTTATCACTTTTCAAATCACATCGACACATAAACGACTGCAAAATGGCTGTAAAAGGTGATCAATTCAGTTTTAACAGTCGCTCATCAAGCGATCGGTTAGATACTCGCAATGGCACGATTATCGCTAATCGCTTAGTAGTGGATTATCTATTATTGTTCGAAACTCACAATAAGGAGGATTATAATTTTGTTCTCATAATGAAAATAGATATATAGCGTGTTCCGATTTTCGAATTTAGTGAAATTTTTCGATTTTAATTGTAGCAGCCTTGAACAATTGAGTTAAATGTGATTCAAAATTTGTAGAACGGTTCTAGAGCAGCAAAAGACGAACATTTGGATGTGAATCCAAAACTCTTTGCATTTCTTTATGAAATCGAAACAGGCCTAGGTCAAAAAGAAATCGTGTGATCCATGTTCGTCCTTTCGAAGGATGACATAAGCAATAAATTAGTATATTTAACTAAATTTGGTCTAAAGTCTTAGTCGGAAGATAGCCCTGCCCCTTTTTATACCGAACATTTCGGAACACGAAACCAATTTTATAATTCATTAACCAATTGATAACCGGTGGAATTTGACAAGCTGTTCATCGTTATACCTTGGGATACAAACTTTGTAAACTTGTGAAAAAATTGGCGTTGCACCGCCTAAATATGAGAGAAGAAATTTAAAAGATTTTACAAACTATGGCTGAAAAGCCCCTGAGTTATCATGTCGTAATTTACCACTTGTTTCAAGCAATGAGAATGGTCAAAATTGGTTTACAACCAAGCCTACTTTCACGGTATATGAATGAAGCCATATAGTAGATAACATAATGGCGCAACAAAATCCGATGACGAAGTTTCTTTGAGGATTTTTATGTTAAAAAACAAAAGAGTGAGAAAGTCTAAGTGGAATCGAACATTAAATGTCCACCTGTTTCAAAGTGGGCGTGGTAAATTGATAAATTTGTTGTAGTTATGAATTGTACAGGTTTTAAACACATGTGTCCCATTCTCTTCCACTCAATTTTCTTATTTAGCAGCATGTCATGGCCAAACTCTGCCCATTTTAAATTACAGCCTACCTTGGCCGAAAAGTAATCTGTGCCCCAAATTTCATTTAAATATCTAAATTTTTACTCAAGTTATCGTGTGTATGGACGGACATGACCGAAACGGTTCTTCTTGTCATTCTTAAAACTTTGATATATGGAATTCTATATCTATCTTGATTTTTTATACCGCTTCACCCGAATTTTATGGACAAAGCTATAATACCCTCTGTACTAGTGCAGCTGGGTATAATTCCACGGCTTATACCCACGCTCGCTTTCATGGCACCAAGTTTCAATGCAGCTCTAACATCGGCGTTCAAACTTGGATATTTGGAGGCTTTTTTAGAGATTATTGGTATGCGGTAGAGCGGACGTGTGCAGATTAAATATATTTATTTCAAATCTTTAATTAACCTTGAACCAACCAAATTACATATAGCATACATAGTAAATGACATACATACACACTTACATAGCACCTGTGTATAACTTGGCTATTCCATCGAACTTGGAATTTCTTTTAATTAAATTGTCTACCATCCGTCTTAGCCAATTAAAAGAAAATTAGCCTCCAGCCAACTAACCGAAGCTATCAAGTAAATAAGGAAGCAAAAAGAAGAAGTGCGATAAGCCATATTACAAATAAATTGTCTCTGTGGTGTTAATTTATCCTTGTCAGCAACTTGTAAATTACATGAAAATAACTTCTTTTGGCACAACATTTCGCCCAAGGATGCAAATCGGGTTTTTTGTTGAACTTACTAAGCGACTTAGTTGGAAACTTTTTACACCATTTGACTGGAGTGTAATAGAAGAACACTTCTCACTAATCGAAAATTCTAATACATTTTCTTTATAACGCCTGATGCGAATAAATTTTTTTGTAAACAAATTGACATGGAAGGATAATTAAATAAATTTGGAGTCTGATTTTTGCTTGATTTTTTTTATAGATAGCGTCTTCGCTATTCATCTCATTGATTGGGCCAATATGCCATGAATTTGGTCGCCGTGGTATAATGGTAGTGTGCTTAGCTACGATGCCTTAAGGTCTATGGAAAAGCTTTTCAGCATCCTGCCTTGGTAGTTGCGTTTCGGAATCGACATAAATCATTTAGGGCCCGCGAATTTGTAGAAACAGCACATTGCAAAATTGTATTAGAAGCTCGCTCTTAATCTCCTTCGAAGTATATAGCGCCACATTGTTTGTTTTTATATATTATTTCCAAAATATATGCTGTGGAACACTTCCGGACTAAGTCGGGCAAAACTGGCTTGACGCTCAACATTTCCGTGGTCACTGGAACAGAATACAAATGCGAATTTGGCATTCATCTGATTATTTTTTATATCTTTTCGTTTGCTATTTTCCATTTCGTCTGTTTTATAGTACTTTTGATTTAAGACCGTCTGGTCTTTTGGGCGCGAGGGTGCAGAATGTTGTGGTTTTCCTATTCTCTTGCTTTTTGTTCTAACGCTTTGTGAGTTTTGCCTTTAGCACATTGCCTGGAGCATCTCCCTCTCCCAAATATTCGCCAACATATTATTCTCATCGAAAAAGCTTTTCCATTTTCAATAACATCACAAAGCGCTTTTGTACTTGGGCAGTGGAAATTGCCAACGGCGAAGCAACTAAGCGATGATTCATGATCCATAATTCCCCTTCACATTCTTTGTTTTGAAAGCAAACAAACTCCGCCCGACTGCGTTCTACACATGGTGAGTTGATGAGCGACGCTGTTGCTTGCCACAGTCTTTTCGGTCCATCCTCCATTAAGTAGGCAGGGAGCCATGCAAAGATCCAATGGAGTCAAATACCATAACGAGCGAAGTGTGCGTGCTAAACTAAACCCATGATGAGATGGTTGTTTAGTTGGCGGCTAAAGCGCTATGTCTGTCTGTTCTGTCAGTCTGAACTTTTTTTTTTTTTTTGCAAAACGGACGAAATTTTATGCGCGCACGACCGTTCAAGAATTTTCTTAGAGACGAATATGCTTTGGTGGGGCTTGGGATGCTGAGTTTATGAAGATTATGAACGCGTTTGTGTGCGCTTAGAGCTGTTGAAAAGCTTAAGGAATTGCAGGCATTCACATTTTAGTTTTATTCATTTCTGTAGGGATGTACTATGACGTTTGCTATTTAAAGCTCTAACATGCAATTTATAAAGTGGAAACAAATAGAGAGAACTCGAGTTAGCATAAAATGAAATAGTAAGAACTCAAGTTGACCAAATATTTGTATGTTTACTTATGAAAAACAAATATGATGATGAAAATTCTTGTTGGTTGCTAAAAAGCATTGGAAATGATTTCAGATCCCAACAAGTGTAAGAAATTAAAAAAAATATTTGTTGAGCTCTTTGCTTTGTACGAGCAGAACTTTGAGTTTTTATAAATTTTTCCAAATCGGCCTTGAGAAAGTTTTGGTGTTGCCAAGATATGTTACGAAGCCTGCGGGAACAAGAATGGCGTCCAGGTGGTAAGAATGTATCTTGTCATCTTCTCCTTAGACATCACAAATGGGACCAGCTTTCTTAAACGAAAAAGGATTTTTTGAGAGTACACTGATACTCTTTCATTTTTTGCAGGGTATATTGCCTTTATCGGATCTAAGACTGCAATAAAACGAACTTTTCGAGTTTTGCAAATGAAGGCAAAAAGTGGAATTCACAGACCCTGGAAAGCTTTTTAAAGCAGGTTTCTACCTTGTTGGCCCGAAAACCTGATGTTTTTCCTGGAATTTTTTTCTCTTAAAGTATAACAGGTAGAATGATAAATTTTCGGAAAAAGTTTAATTGAGCTTCACAAAATTTTTGTTGTTGATCCAAGTAAACGGGGGAGGGGGTACAACAAAGGCGGCAGGTCGGCGGCGACTCGTCCTCATGGTGGAAGTCCTAGCGTCCGTAAATAAAATCTGAAACGCAAACAAAAAATATTTTTTTAATCTGTACACTTTTCCGCATCCGTGGAACTAGAACGAATAAGAAAACATGAAAAATGCAAAAGTTATAAGCTTTTGAAAAAAAAAATCGATTTTTGGCGCTTTTTTGCTAGTAATTATTTTTTTATAAACAATATTCAATATTTCCTAGTTCCACGGATGCCCAAGCTCCTGATAAACACGTAAAAAGAATTTCATCGCGATTTTTTTGCGCCCTGCAGGACTTCCACCAACTCGGAAAATGTGGTTTTGAGAAAAACGTGTTTGAAAAAAGGCCGCGGCGGACCAGCGCGCTTGACACCGCTCCACCAAACCGCCGATAACTATCGTAATTTAACAGATTTCAGCATGTATCTATTTGAATATGCAAAAAAAAAACGATTTTTTTGATCTCACAAGGTAGAAACCTGCCTCAATACAATAAAGTGCACCGCTCGCTTCCGCTAAGCAACTCAAATGATCAACTTAAAATATTCAACAAAGTTAGTTAATAAAAGCAAATCAGCAAAATCTTACATCCTTCTCAGTGCTGAGTAAATTCTGTGGTCTTAACAAGCTTAGTTGCTCAACTTTTCCTAAACTTTTAAGCTAACATAAACCGCTACAACTAAATTTTATAACGTAGCACACTTTTAGGCGTTTAGGCAATGCTCTTTTCGATTTCATTTACATTCAACTTTTGCAAAATTCTTAGCTCAAGAGCAGTTATTTCATTCAAATTTTCTGAGTGAAGTTAATTTTAAAACTTCTTGCGCCTTGCTACTGCTAAAGACTATTTGGCGCACTTAGCTCAAGGCCTTATTCTTGAAGTGCACTTTCGTTTATCGCGAGTTGGTAATTGCTTTCTTTTGTTGCTTCTGTGAAGAATTATTGCAGTAGTTAATTAAAATGTAACATACATTCCGCATTGTCAGCAGTCGGCTGAGGCGTAAATGCTGAATTGGCAGCAGCGACAACTTGCAACATGTAATGCGCGACATTGCAAACAAAATTTCTTTGTGTCTCCTGCTCACTGGAGACAAAGCGCCACGATAATTTACAATCAATGCTGCAGAATGGTGCGGCCGCAGGCGACCAAATGTTGCGTGATTTTCCGAGTTGTAAGTAGATTGTTATGATCTGGCTGAAAAGGGAAGGTGGATAAGTAAGTTGCTTAGGACCTAGTAAGTCCATTAGCGAGATCGTCAAAAACTCTCCTAACGGAAGTTCTTGGAAACTGGCAGTTTCAATAGGGTTGAGTCATAGTGAATTGTATTTAAAAGAGTCTGCCACGATGAAAAGAGTGAGAGTACGCTTTACATGTGCCCATACGAATACTCAAATATATAAAATAATTTCGGATTTTTTATGTATAATGGTGTATTTATAAATAAACTAAATATCTCTAAAGTAGGCTACGAATAATTGGCCATGCACGAAACTTGAGCTGGTGAGATTGATTCCTGCTATAGCTAATGACTCTGCTTGAGCCAATTTTTTGAAGTTGTTGGAGATTGATTTTTGTTGGAACGATTTTCCGTCATCCCTTGTCAAGTTTGGTTTTGTGACAAACCGGTTTCGGCGTTCTGCCATTTTCAATGCCTAGTTTCGTTCTGGTCTGTGTCTATCCGCTGCGTTGTTTTTATAGTCCGTGGGTGCTGTGGCAGGTAATGTCAATCTATGTGTTCGTGGTAGGTAACGTTAATATGCGTGTGTGTGTGCGCGGTATTGATACGTCCGAATTGTTATCTGTCCCAAGGGTTGTTTTTGTAGGTATGTAGACATACCGCTTGTTAGCTAAGCGGTAGGTTGATGTAGGTAGAAATCGGTGATTTTTGCAGTTTGGTTCATATTTCGTTTTTGCTTGTTCATTGTTACGTGTTTGGTTGCTGTACCTGCTGGCTTGTGCTGTTTTTTGTAAACTAGTTTTAAGGGTTCAAATATTTCGTCAGAGATAGTGTTGGTTTGTTCGTTTATGATCCTGCCGTTAAATGTTTTTAACTTGTATATCTCCATGTTCTCAAGTACATTAAGCCGCCGGCCTTTTCCTTGTACGTGAAGTATTCGAGCCGTTGTTTTTATGTTAGCTGGGGTGCAGTTGTTCTCAAACATGTGGTTCGCGAAATTAGATTCTGGTATTATGGTGGGTTTTCGTGTTTTTTTGTTGTAGTCCCTGATATGCTCTCGGTATCTTGTGCTTATTTTTCTTCCTGTTTGTCCTATGTAGCTGTATTGACATTCACAAGTAAGCCTATACACTCCGTGTCTGTTGAATGGGTCATCAGAATTAGTGTCGGTTCTTAGTTTTTGTCCGACGTTGTTAGATGTTCTGAATGCTGTGTTGACGTTATATCTTTTAAAGAACTTTGCTAGTTGGAGATTGACCTCATATAACTCCTTACCGAATTTCAGTAGCATGAATACCTTCACTTTGCAATTATACCGGTTGATCCATAGTATAATCGTTTGCTTTAAAAGAATGCTCATCGATTCTCCTTAGCAGATTTCCCAATGGCGTGGCGGTCGCACGGAGTGGTCTGCGTCGTGTATTTCCCTTCTTATCAGCTATTTCGTTTTCCTCAATACCGCTGTACCCGGGAACCCAGCAGAGAGAAATGTTGAGATGATCCAGAGTCTTTTGCGAGGTTCGCGCAACCACGAACCAAATCATAGATAATACCTTTAAAGCAGCTTGGCTGTCAACAAAGATGGCTACATTTGACTAAAAAAATCCAATAAGAGGAAAAATTACCCGCCTGGAGGTCAATATTGCTGACAGTATTTAAGTACGGAGTGATATGCGATGAAGGAGCGCCTGAAAATCCTGAAATCTTCCGCAGTGATTTTTCCATCACAAGAACTACAACATCTGCACTTATCAAGCTACCCTTGTTTCCACATTTATGGAAATAAAAGCAGGTAGGACGATATTGGCTGTCGGACTGGTGCGGCACTCAATACCGTTTGGCAACATTAGCGAAAGGAATGAAATCAAAAATTGTTGCTGAAGTTGCCGTAATGTGGCATGCATCGTTGATTCTTGCAACGGCGGACGTTGCAAGGCATACACGCTGTCATCGAAGGATGTGTAAGCGTTTGTAGAAACGGAAAAGTGCAAAATAATTTATTGTTTATGATGGGTAATTGTCTGTTGTTGTTTTGTATAGCCAAACAGACGTTCATGATATGCGAAACGACGAGTGGAAGGGATCGCATATAAGTTGGCATAATTTGCACAGCCACATATTGCAAATGCATGAAATATATTCCTACACACATACATCCATGCAAATGTATCATAAATTAAATGAGCGACGCAATTTGGCGTGATGCACCATTGCTCAGTTGAGTTGCGCGTACTTTAAAAGGAAATATTGCATTTGAGCTATGCAATCATGCGTGCCACACACAAAGTTCGTTGACGGCAACTGATAAAATAAAAAAGACATGCGTTTGTGGATTCTCATATGCTGCATTGACGTACTTATAACATACTTCTGCATTTTTGCTTTATTTGTCACTGTTTATCTGTTTTAATTTTTCCTTCGCGACTTGCCGCCAGACAGTGGCACTGGCGTCATGTCACCATGCAATCACAGCAACATGCTTACAAGTCTTTCAACACGCCTTGAGGCGATAAAGAATATATGAACTTGCCTCATTGTTAATAACATGACGTGTTTCAGAAAAATGGGGAACGCGGCCAATAGTCATCTCGAAAATTGGACTGAAGATGAAAGCAGCAACATTGAAATGAATTCGTTAGTAAGGATTTGATTGAAGGTTTAGCTTTGTGGGTACCAAAGAAAGTGCCAAACTCACCTACGCTGAGTGAATGTAAACTTACACATATGTAGCACAGGAAAATCTAATAAGCGAACTTAAGGACAGCTGGGCTAGTTACAGGAGGTGCTAGGAATAGGTCTAGTTTTGTTGTGTTGAGAATAAAGTGTTTGATAAACGGAATAAGAGATGAAATGATACAAAAGGAAGGGATAGTAAAAAATAAAGGATCGCCTGTTCAGACATTCGTCTTCGCTGTAAAGTTGAGTTGAAGCCCAAAGTTTACAATAAAAGTCTAATTTACTCTGGGCTGGAGTAGGTATGCGAAATGCTTTGGAAGCTTTCAGAAAGGAGATTTCCTGAGCTTCCATGCACATCCATCTATCCTAAAATCCTTCAATAAATTTTATGGAAATTATTGTGAGCTCAATGATAGAGAAGTCAGGGGCACGAGCATGTGTACTTTAAAATTATCTACAATTGGAAATTCATGTGTTCGAGTCGTGATGTCACGCATATTAAATCGTCGCCTGAGTTGAAGATCACTCTATTTTGGCTGTCCGTTCTATAATCTCTTCTGAGTAAACTTTTCAATAACGCCCAACCTCGGGAAAGGGAATTACCTTTCAAAAAAATGTTGCTCCAAAAACTTCCGATATCAGCACCAATTCAATATACGCTCAATTGAGAAAAATCATTTTTCAATTAATTAATTCTAAGATAGGGCCATTTTGAATCTGTATCCACTCATTCGCCGTTATAGTGGTACTATCTAAGAAAGAGCTTCAGCAAAATCAAAATATGCCCAAAAATTTTGATAAATGAACAGTTTAGACACAAACATTTATGTATTTACTCACATTTTAGTCGAATATAGAAAACGCGTGAAGAAGTTTGATTTTGAAAATTGTTTCGAAGGTTTGCCGAAGTCGACATAACACCTTACGTCAGCCACTCATAACTTATGCAACTTATGCAACCAATTTGCCCGTTTTTTTTCGACTTTTGATTTTCAATCAAACTCTTTATGAGACCTCAAACTGAAACGCAATAAATGGCAATCACTTTAAAGCACTCATCCACCAAGAACCTCACAATCAAAATGTATTCAAGCCTTTTTTATCATCAAATACCAATTCTTTTCTACCATTTCATTAAAGATCAGTTGAATTTGCACAACTCTTAATCTCCTATTCATTTCACTTTTCAATTGTTTGCATTCAATTTGTCGCTTTTCTTCTTTTAAGTCGTTTGAGCATCCTTGCATTCTCCAATACACAAAAATATATTGAAAAAATTTCCTCTTTTCATTTGTTGATTTCGACTATTCAGTTTCGTTTGTTTGGCGCGTAGACAGCAAGGCCGGCTGACTGTCTTTTCGAGGGTAGTAACAAAACTTCGCTTAGATTTTAACCCTAGAATATTTTTTTTTTTAAGTAAAAATACAAAACCATTTGAACTTGTCTAGAATTCTCTCTTAAGTTTTAGAATTTTTAGTTAAAAAGTATATGAGAAAACCAAGAATAGCTGAAGATTGATACGAAGGAATTTTACTGCAAACTTCACAGAAATTCGCTGACTGATTTTCTTCAGTTTTCGCCTTAAATTTAAGCCACTGTAAACATTCATTTAAGCACGAATAGGGGGATTACATTGCCTCCAGAGCCTATTTGCTCTATAGGCACATAATAAAGCTCTAATTCAATTCGAAAATATGCCGTCTAGCAGTTTACTTCACTCGATTAAATTTCAGTGAGACTTTTGACCAGACCCGTTAAGTAATGAATACTAATCGTAATGATTATCGGTTTGATTAATTATGCGCTTGAGAATCCATTTAAGGATTGATTACCATTACTTTAAATTTTTAGTGATTATTTTCCAATTAATTAAAAAATAATCAAAAAATCATGACTTTTTACGATTAATAAAGAAAAAATTAAAAATATCACAAATAATCCAAAACAAATTGTTTTGATTACTTTTGATTATTTTTGATTTTTTGCAGTATTGGTGTAGAAGCACATAAATAACTAAAAAAGTAAAAAAAACTAGAATAATCAAAAATAATCCAAACAACTTTTTTTGATTATTTTTTTATTTTTCTTAATCGTAATCAATTAATAATTGCTTTTTCTTGAAAAAAAAAAATTTTATTAATCATTACCAATTAAAAAAGCCGTCTAATCAATTGATTACTAATTACTAATCACATTTAACAGATCTGCTTTTGAGAGTAAAAAATGCTGAAAAAACCAGAAGACAGAGGATGTTAGGCGCCACATTTCACATCTGCAGAAGTCGCTGGAGTTATGAGAAACTGTACTGTGATCTCTGGCAATCATGAAAAACGACCAACACCATAGCATAGACTAGGCTTCGGAAGCAAGATTGTGACTACACGTGATTGTGACGTTCTTAGTGGATGAGTCTATAACGTCGGATCAGTGACCACATATTCGAAAAGGCCCAATCTTAGAATTTGGTTAAAGTAAGCAATATCTCAGAATTTAGTTTTAAAATGCCTTTTCTCAGTTGAACATATATCGAGTTTGTGCTACGATCGGAAGTTTGTGAAAAAAATAAACTTTTTTTTAGGTAGGGCGTTATTGAAAAGTTTACTTAGAAAGAAAGAAGGTTTTAGAACTGAGAGTCAAAATACGTTGATGCTTCCAATCATAGACAATTTTAAAGTGCACATACTTGTACCTCTGGCATCTCTATCATTGAGCTCACATAAATTTCCATAAAGTTTATTGGAGGACCAAATACAGGCTCACGAAATGAATATGAAAGCAGTACTATAGCTCCCATAGAATTTGTTCCACAGGGCACAGTTAAGCACACTTTTGTCGTAAACTTGGGGCTTGAGCCCAACCAGACCTGTTGAATTTGATTAGTAATTAGTAATCAATTAATTTTACAGATTTTTTTAAAATGGTTTTTCAAGAAAAAATTAATTGATTACGATTAGAAAAAATTAGAAATATATCAAAAAAAAATAAAAAAAAGTTGTTTTGATTACCTTTGATTATTTTTGATTACTTCTTTTTTTTTGATTATTTTTGATTTTTTTCAGTATGTGTTTATTTATGTGCTTCTACAACAATACTGAAAAAAAATAAAAAATAATCAAAAAAATCGAAATCAGTCAAAAATAATAAAATAAAAAAGTTTTTCATATTTTTGTAAGTATAACGAGCTCAAGACCAGTTGATAATAATTCTTAGTTAATTATTATTATTTCTGATTAGAGGAAAAATTGAAAGCAACAAACATATACAGGCTATAGTTATAGTACTATTTCGAAAACATCCACGATTTCTCGTCAGACTAATTCGTATAGTTTTTGCTATTTTTCAGAGGATCTTGTGGAGATCGAACCCACTCACTCTGATTGCCAGCGCAGCCGCCTAACCCATAGGCTATGCTGCGTGTAGTTTTGCAAGCTGCTTAATTCACGTTTTCCTCTAATTGTTGTTTGTTATCTTGCCAACGGTATACACAATATTTTAGACATTCTGTCTATATGTAAATCGTGTATGTTGGACTTTGTTTATTATTTTTAATAATCGTAAAAAATCATGATTTTTTTTGATTCTTTTTTTCATTTATTGGAAAATAATCATTGGTAATCAATAGTTAAATGGATTCTCAAGAAAACAATTAATCAAACCGGTAATCATTACGATTAGTAATCATTACTTAACAGGTCTGAACCCAACTGATCAGCGAACTCGAATGCCTGAGCAGGCGACCGAAAAAGTTACATTCGGTATGCAAGTATGATTGTAATCGAAAAAAAATAATGGGAAAAAAATAACAAGAATCACTTAGGGCTTAGTGGTCAATACTGTTCAGGTGCTCGAATATCAACGCAGGAGTGCTGGTTGAGGTCCCACTTCTGGATAAAACCTTTGAATACATGTATCGTGGTATTAAAATCAGCTCCCGCATTGATAATCAAACGCTTGAACAGCATTAACCACCAAGCCCTGATAATACTTGTTATTATTTTCTCATTGCTTTCTACTCTTATACTTTTAGTTACATACCGAGTTAACGAACTTTTTGTGATCCCCTCTTATAGTCTGTACGACAGTATTGCATACAAAGCAAATCCGATAAAAGAAAATTCAAATGAAAAGCTGTAAGCCATGAATAAAGAAAAAACGAAAATTTGTCTCTTTTGTAAAAGTCAGTGGCACTCAGCCATTCCAACCAATATTTTTCTCCCATTCTCCCAGCATCCCCAATTTTCATGTCAGAATGCTGCCGCTTTCCAATTACATACACACATTTATATAATTTCAGCCATTCATTATGCACTTGTTATGTGTTTCTATTCAGTATTTTGTTTGCGCGAGTGTGTTTGTCAAATATAAATTATGAATTTGTTACATTTACGGGGCGTTATCTATTCGCTCGTTTTTGATTGTGGTGTTCCTAGAATTTGGCTTTCCCGGTTTTCTGCATGCTCTTACGTACTTCTAATGTATTAATGTCATTTCTTGTATTCACTAATTTATTAGTGGTTGGCTTTTTGTCGGCTTCTTGGCCATAAATATTTATTCACGTCAAATTCAGATGATTTAAGTGGTTTTGATGTGGCGTTTTGTGACTAACCCACGCCTCGCCACCCCTGCAACTACAGTACACAAACCAACTTGATCGATTTTTTATAAGTTATAAATTTACTGAATTAAAAATTCTGAAGATTAGAACATACATTAATTGACTTTATGAACTCGGTTTCAACCTTTGCTTTAAATTTGAATATTTTTTCACCGTCTAGCCGATAAAATTTAATTAATTCCTATTTGGGGGGTATCTCTCCTAATCGACTTGCCTAATCTGCTGATCCAAAGTTTTGTGGATGCCTTTTGTCCGTCTATTAGAAATGTGTCTCACCAGATAAGATGTTCTATATAAATTACATAGGTTAAGGCTGTATTGTTTATTCCGTCCTGTAACAGCAAGCATAGGCGCTATCTGATCGTAAATATTTAGAAGGGCTGAAAGTGGATAGCGACCATTGCACCAGCTTAGTAATAATTAATAAGTTTTAGTCATTTTCTTTTCTCTTAATGGAGGGCAAGACTCATACAGGATCGCACTGCTATTGGACGGTTGGTAATCTACTCAATTTATTCTTTCTTGGTAGTCTTCTAAGTTTTTTTGGGTACGCACTTCTTGATCTATTAAGAAGCTTTCTACTTAGCTACGAACTATGTGTATCTTTTCTTGGGAGCAAAACACATTGAAAGCTGCTTTTATAATATCTAAGTATAGCTGTCCAACTGCTGTGTCAAGCTTCCATGCCATGCTTTTATAAATAACTGAACAGGTTCACAGTTCGTTCTGCTGGGCTTTCTAAAAAACTAGCTTGCGTCGAAGGAGGAAAGTGACTCACGTCGATTTCAAGGTACCTATAGTCCGAAATTTACTCTTAAGCTGGCCATCCCTGTAAGTGACAATGTCGGTTATGTTTTGGTCACGAACTGGCTACTAGAAAAAATTTAAACTATATATAGCTCTGAAAGCTTTGTAATATATAATATAGGGATTCCCTGTATGAACCCATAGCACCTGGGTAGGGAGAGCGAAGGAGCGAGCAAGAAGTAAAAGAGAAATAAGTAGTGATGGATGAGAAAAGAGAAAAAGTAGAAGTAGAGCAATAGGAACAGGCATTTGAAGACGAAAGCCAAGAAAGAAGAGACTTAAACAGATAGTTGATAAAAAAGGAAATGAATATCTTAGGGGAACATTGAAGAAACACTGCAGCTAGGTTTGAGATTTTCCTACAGTATACTAAAAAACCTGAGTCTTAGGCCTTCGAGTGTTTTGTGTTTTTTCGAACAAGCATCCCGTGCACACGGTTTGTGAATTGTGCTGCTTTTTTTATCAGATTTGTACTTGCTATATCGAGGTAATACTTTTTCCTACATAAACAAAATAGTAATATGCTTGTATTTAAAAAAATTAGTTTGAGAAATTTATTTGGCCTTGATGGGGTAAAAGAAATGTATGAGGTTTTGCAAAGCAATTATTTGAAAAGCTGGCTTTGCTAGACGTATTGTAAAAATTTCCGTGTAAAGTTGTGTATTTGAGTGAAACCGGTTTCAGTCTTCGTCCTAACGCGTTTCTGTTGTGTTGTACGTTTTCAGAACTCAAACTGACACTGAGGATGGCACATCGCCGAAACCGTTTGCCTCAAAACCTGAGTTGATGAGAGATCGTTAATCCTTTTAAAATAATTAAGTTTTTTTACACTATCGGAAACATCAACGTTAAAAAGATAGTAAAATAGTAATTATAATATAAGTTATAGAAGAAATCTGGTTTTGGTCTACTTATTCTCAATTAGGTAGTCGTATGTTAATTGTAGTAGAACCAATAATTATTGGTATTTAACCTTTTTAATGCTCATTTTAGTACTTAGACGACTGTCTTGCGCGTAAGGTTTATAAATTATTTATTCTTATAGAACGGGGGGTGCGGGGCACCTGTTACACTTTTCATGTATTAATTGGTGCCGAGCACTTGTGGCTCTGAGATATTAGCGCTGTGAAAAACCCCTATATCTTTGGAATATTTTATAATGTGGTTGCGAATTACAATAGCATGCAATGCAAATGAAATAACCGAAAGACATAGTTACAACTTGCTTAAACAACGGGTTATCCGTTAATTACCGCACACGCTGTATTTCAGGAAGAGGGGTCCTTTTAATATCTGCAGCACTGCGCCCACTGCATTTATGAACACATCCATTAACTTTCAGACATCATTGTTGTCCAGTAAACGATCTGAGTGTGAGTAGCAACGAAAACAGAAAAAAAAATTATAAAATTTACAAAGTTAATGGATGGCGAAAAGGTACAGGACTTTTTGGAGTTTTGCCTTACTTGTCTTTGATTTTTTTATCTCATTTTATCACAAAACTTTTTGAGTACCTTACAAATTTACGAATATTACAATTTTATGAATGTTTGTGCACCAAATGCACTCATAAATCCTTGACTCATTTAAAAGTTTTTGTTTTATGTATTATTAATCTTTAGCTAATGACCATTTCTCCTTGAGAATTATGCGCAACACTTATCACGACACTTTCGTGCTTTTATGCGGAACAAACATTCACAAATTTCACACCTTTTAATCATAAGCAAGTATTCACCGCAAAAACTATTGACTCATACCTGGAAGTTACAAGAATTTTTTATTTTCTTTTCTTGTTCTTTTCTCATTTCAGGTGAGTTTCAGCGACATAAATAATTGGACAATTTGCAAGACGGAGCATTTTGTAATTTTGATATCCTCTGGGAACAAGCGTCTCTTAATAAATTCCCAACTCAAAACAACAAAATCACCACTCAGCCAATCAACCAGGTTGACAGGCGCCCGAACTGTGAGTTCATTTGCCTTTGGAAAAGGATTTCAAGCATGTGTCATTGTAAAACCGTAAGGTACAAAAAAGAAAAGGCTCATCCAAAGTTCGTAATAGCAAGAAATTCCAAATTTGTTATTGGTTCCACGAAACCCTCCATAAACGGTCGCTGCTGTTGAGGAAACTAACTTTTTTGTTTTAAGCAAATATTTTTATAAATTTAATACGGCGTAGCGAATTTGCTGAAAGCATTTATGTGTAGCAGAAAAAATGTTGCTGTTTATGATTTCGATAGCAGTTTATCCAACGTGTCACACATATCTACTTGTTTTTAGAGACTATGCATCTGAGAATACTTTGCTTCATATTAAAGTTGTTGTTTTTGCTTTGGTTTATGAAATATGCGTTATGGAATGCTGTTTTTATTGCCACGCATTGGAGTGAGTTTGAGAGCTCATATGCAAATACAGCCATTCTGGTTCAAGTTAAACCCATTCTTTCCATCATAATTTGCATGAGCTTGGGTTTAGAAAACGATTGGATAAAATCGTTTGGTCGCGCATTTGATTTGCATAAAAAACTTTTGGATTTGCATATTGAGTTAAATACATATGTTCTTTTGTTTTGAAGCAGTGATGCCCTGACATTGCTTATGGGTGCGCAAGTGTCATACATGTTGGTTTCCAAATTTTGTTCCTTCATAGAGGGAGTCTTTATACCTTTCATGAACATGAAATGGTATTATAACTTTGGTCCGATGTTTGTAAGTATGAGAAGAAGAAGAGATAGACCCACCAATAAGTATACCGAAATGATCAGGGCGATGAGCTGAGACGATTTAGCCATGTCCGTCTGTCCGTCTGTCTGTTTGTGCGCAAGCTAATCCCTCAGTTTTTGAGATATCTTGATGATCGAAGACAAGGCTTTCCTTACTTGTTTTCATATAAAATGAAAAATTGGACAAAAACATATTTGTAATGTTTTTTAAAAGGAAACAAAACTATAACATAATTTTTCCTCAGCCCAAAGTGCATTCAATAAAGTGTGATTGACAGCTAATTATGATTTTCTTGTAAGGGATTATTATGTCAACCGAATGTTAACAAATGAATTAACTCTTCGAGGTGCATTTCGCTTTTCACCACTCAACCATAAGTTTTGTTTTTGTATTTTTTTATTATTTTACTTTATTCGACAGCATTGTAAAAGATGAGGAGAACAAATTACAAGAACTATACGTCCAGATAGAACAAGTCCGGGGAAATAGAATTCCACAAGTTAAAGTTTATCTACCATAAATAATATAATTCGTTACTTAAATAAAACACATTTTTTACAAAACCATTTTAGCCATTTTTTTGCTTTGATTGAATAAGTTTTGCGCGATTCAGCATCAATTTAAGATTGAAGTTTTTTAATCTAAACATTATTCGGTTCTACTAATTTAAATATTGAAATTTTATCATTCTAGCTATTTTTGCTCATAAACTTTCATAAAAACAGTTTAAAGCCTTTCCTAAGGCTCCCATCCGAAATTCGAGATATGCATTCATAAACATTCGACGTAGTTTGCCAAGTCCCTTTTTTCGAATGATGCTACTTCACAGCATCTACATATCGCATTTGAAAGTTCAATGTCTATATCGAGTTTAATAAATAAATACTTGTTTGAGGAATCCTCCCAGCTTTCAACTCTGCAATGAGTTTTGGTTGCTTGCATACTTCGTCTTGTTTCATTCTTTTTGGCAGTTCTTTTTTTTAATATTAAGAAAATGAAAGGCAACACTGAAGATGGCCGAACGCCGAAACTGGTTTGACACGAAACCAAATCTGACAAAGGATAGAAAATTTCTGATAGTATTTTTTGAAGATTCGGAGAGCAAACAAGTTTAAGTATAACTATTACTTTCACCCTATGGAAATTTAAATATTTTGAAAATCTTCACTCTTTTTTTTTGATATTAGGGAAATCCACTAAATCTTCTCTGTCAGATTTCTTCACTGGATTTGTGACTCGGTCCCACAGTTTATGTTCTATTCATGATTTTTTCATTATAAAAGCTATGAATTTTAGGGCAACTTAAGTTGCTCTTCTTATCTTCTAGAATCCTTCATTTCTCTGTGGCAGTGGACCAACATCCACTTTAAAGCCAAATTGGCTGAGACCTAACGCAGATATGAAGACTCCAGCTTTCAATAATTGACTACCATAAAATTAAAGACTTTTGTTAGAAATGTTCTGGTAAAATTCGGGACCAACCCTACAAAATACCTGAATTTCTTTTGTTTCTACTAGTAAAGAAGTTTTTTCTAGTATTAACAATATACTCCTATTTTTACAACAGAATTTTCCCTCATATTTCTTCATTTGAATTAAAGTCGAAAAAGAAATATTGAAATTTCGCAAATTTAAAACAAAAATTATTTAAATCTGTTCTCTTTGACATCATAGTTTTGTTCCAGTTGAGAAAAACGTCAAATTCAATCACACTTTGTTAAATACATTTTGCCTCTGCCTACATAGAGTTTTCACACATAGAGGTTGCCCACAAAATTTGTGATTGTAAATTCTTAATAGAAATAAAAAAGTACTTGTGAGTTTGAAATCTAAAACTTTGGCGCCCCGCTAAATATAGTTCACTTAAGTTTCTTGCAATCTCATTACCAATATGAGCTTTCCGAAAAAATGCATCGTTTTGCTCCCTTAAGAGTTGATATAGCCAATATCAAAGTATATTAAATAAAGTAGAAGTGAACTTGACAGTTCTCTCTTTTGAGCAGAAGTTCTTACGTCGAATAAAAAATAATTTTAACCCGTTTGAATTTCAATTTTTAAAAAAACGTATACGTTTTTTATGTAAATATTTAAATATTATTAAAAATTAAAAGGTCAAAATGTTTCACGCGTTGTGCCGTTTGCGGAATGAGTTGGGATGTGTCGACTGTGCGGTGCTTTAAGGCTCCGAGCTGTGATGGAAGGCGACGTCGGTGGGAAGAAAGTTGTGGTGTGATTTTAGAAGGATCCTCGCATGTTTGCGAACAACACTTCAAGCCCACCGATTTCTTTGACTGTCCAGCTCAAACGAGCGCGTTTAAGAAGGGGCGCCTGTTCCCCAGTGCAGTACCCATGCCGCTTGAGGCGCAACATTCTGTAGGAGCACAAGCATTGTATACAAATGTACGGTCTCTGTATGTGGATGCGCAGACTCAGACTGAGTAAGTTAACTACTTACATGTCGAAAAACCGAAAATTGACAATGGTCTATCTCTCGGTAAATTTTTTATTTAGGGACGGTTCAAGTGAATGCAGTTTAAGAACAGAAAACTGCTGCATCCACAAAAGAAAGTACTTTGGGGCTGGGAATATATTTAAGCGGCTATATGTTTGCACCCTGCAGGACCTAGAGCATATGCGCATTTATATGCGAGCAACTTCCCATTACCTCACATTACCACACTTCAATCATGGGCTCGACAGATAAAGATTGAAGAGGGTATATTACAGTTTTCTTTAGATTGCCTAAAATACCGTAGCAATATTTCTGAAGATGATCGTGTTTGCACACTTTCCTTCTATGAAATGAAGGTTTCAAAATTATACGAATACGATCCGTCCAGTAAAATGGTTAAAAAACCAAGTAACTATGTACAAGTTGTGATGGCTAGGGGTCTAAAGGGCGCATGGAAGATACCTATATTCTATGATTTTGACCGAAAAATGAAAAAATGCGTGATACACGGCACAATAGTAGCCCTACATAATGTGGGTTATCTGGTTGTAGGCGTAGTTTCGGACATGGGCTCCACTAATACATTGTGTTGGAAAGAGCTTGGAGCAACACCAGGTATTCAGTACATAATATTCGAAGTACCATATTACCCTTTAACGGTATTCCTTAGAAAACCCATGGTTTATTCATCCAGTTGACGGTACTGCTAAAATCTTTGCCTTTGCCGATATTCCGCACATGCTTAAATTAATAAGAGGCCACTACTTAAATTCTGGTTTGGTAATTGACGGAAAAATTCTTACACCGCAAACTAGCAAACAAGTCACAAATATTGTGTCAAAATCAGACGTTTCTATTTTGTATAAAGTGAACGACGAGCATCTGACGGTGAGCGGTGCAGGTAACTAAGGAATGGTTTTATGCTCCATTCAAGAGTATTGTACTGCACGAAGAGAATCGGTAGCATCCGCAATATCTTTACTTAAATAACTAATCCCAAACTTAACGTATACGTCAAGAGATTTTTTCCAACTTCCTTAATTAAAGCAGTTATTTCAACTTATATAGCCATGGCTACATTTTTTGAAGGTAGCCTCATTTTTATTCGGCTGACACTTCAAATTTGGGTCTTATTAAAAAAATGTATTATTTCATAGCAAGACAAAAAGTTAAGACTACAGCGCAACTATTTTCTGGTACCACAGCTGCGGCCATAAAATGGTGGTATACCTTGGGCAAAGAATTGTATTTGCCATTAGAGACAGCGAACTTTTTTAAACTCGTGAACGATTGGTTCGACAATGCATAAATGTCGACATTCAATATCCCAGGGAAAAGGCCTTTTGGTCGAGATCTACAACACCAGCTGGACATTTTAGAACGTATGAATAATAGCATGTCAAAACCTATCATTCTTAGCACAAAAAAGAAAGGAGCACAAATAATCACATACCTGAAAGCAGTTCCTTTTCAAAAAGGAATAGTTATGTCAAATAATGCGCTAAAATTGCTTTACGAGTACGACAAACCGCCTAACACAAGATGTCCTTGAACATTTTTTTTCGTCATCGATGAAACTGTTGAATTAGATGAATTCTACGAAGATGGACTCGATTACATTGCATGCTATATTATCCGGAAGTTAAATCTTACAGAATATGAGGAGAAAAACTCATCTTCCTACGGTTGGAAAAACAAAAAAGAATATGCAAGTCTTACCAAGCCTAATAATGACTTTTTTTCCAAAATTAAGTGCCTAGAAGTAACATTCACAAAATACAATGGTGAAGAAATTTCCCAACACACAAATATTTATTACCTATACTTTTAGAGCTAAGTAAGGAAGTAAACTTGGATGAGCATGTAAGATAGTTTTTTTTTTAGATTTCGCATATTTTTTAGAATTAAGCACCTAAACAAAAAACTAAAAATGCAAAAATATGAAAAAAGGCTTTTAAAAACAAAAAAATGGCAAAAGTCGGTACATAAACAAGCTTGGGTCTTTCATTAATTAATATTTAATAGTCTACATGATTAAGGTCGTCTGAATGTACGTATCTCATCTTTGAGAAACCTCAATTCGAAGCTCCTAGGGAAGCCAAGTCCATCTTTATTTCTACGCTTGGGGTATCTAGTTCTTCTATTACCTAACCGACGTTGACATTGCTTTTAAATCTTATACCAGGGCGGGTATAAGAAAAGTCCTGTACAGAGTGGCATTTGTTCGTTAAATGAACATGTTACCTTCCAATTTCCTTCACAGTCCGAAGTAGTATTTATTGGAAAGAGTGATTCTAGGCTAGACTTCTTTTTTTTTTTTCTTTTATGGCGCGATATACAACAGGTATATCATCATAAACCTCCTAAGAGATTTTTGCGCCAAGCTTCTCTTCCAATTTGTGGTGTGCCAATTTGAATTTTCCCTACAAATTGGTGGGACCTACAGTTTTTTGCCGACTCCGAACGGCATCTACAAAGGAGACGAATTTTTGCTGAGAAGCCTGTCATGGCAGAAATACACTCGGAGAGTTTGCCAAACCACTGCCGAGGGGCGACCCCGTTTTGAAAAACTTTTTTCAAATCACTTTTGATGTTACCTGTACCAGGGCTCGAACCATGGACCTTCGGTGTGGTAGGCCGGCAACACTACCTCCACACCACGGCGGCCGCGGCCAGGCTAGACTTAGATATCTTATTTATTCCATTAAAAATAGGGTTTATTAAAGAATATGTACTAATATACTGTCTTCTTGTATGCCCCGAAAGTAACACTTAGAACCCAAAGGGTTAATGCGGTTGTTTACAATTTTTTGAAGTAAGAACTTATGCGGAGAAAAAAATTTCAATTGTCACTTCTACCTTGTTTAATATGCCTTGGCCAATATCAAATGTTTAATTGACAGCAATATATATTTCAAACACCAGCCAAGTCGGATGTGATTTTTGTTAATAAAGCGGGGGAGGCATGTCATCAACAAAATTCTGAAATTTCTAACCTTAAAAACCGTTTTCTATAGCTATCAGAATCTGATTCCAGTATTAAACCAAGAATTTTAATATTACTAACTTCCATTTGGTTATCTAAATTGAACATCGGATTCCGAAAATCTGTTTTTAAAAATGCTGAATTAAATTTTAGTTCTTTGGGGTATGACCATCGGCTCTTCAAAGTATTCAACTTGCAATTTGGTTTTGTGTTATAATGCGATCGCAAGACTTGCTATACAGATGCTTGTATGTACTTTCACTGGAATTAAGTAGGCGTTTCCAGATCCTGGAGAAAGACTCGCTGTTATTACATTGTCCAACCCACCCCTACTCAAAAAATCAACCTTTGATAAATACATTTTAGTTCATGCAAATGTAGTCCTGCTTAGTGTTAATGTTTTTGTTTCCTCAATATATTGATATACGGTTGCTGTCCTTATGTGAGTTCAGGAACTTTGTTTGATGTATTGCTTAAGTTTAATGAGCTTTGACACTTATCCGCAATGTTTGACGCCATTGTGGTAGGCTGAAATAAAACATTGCGCAAATGTTATCGCAGATAGAGTTTTCGGTAATTGTTTCCTTTAGGAGACAACTGCTAAAACACGACCGAAATTATCGGGAAAGGTATCAAAAGACGCGTTTTGACCTCGGTAACAATAATCCGGAAGCGAATTTTCGAGTTTTTGTTTCAGTGAAGAGATATTTGCAATCAAAGTTGAAAATTTTCTGTCATTTTCATGTGGTTGTTGTAATCACAGATTAGGGTGGACCGAAAAGTGCAAAAAGTGTGTTCTGCGCAGAAATACTGTGGACCGCGTAGCCGGTGTTGGACCGGCTAAGGGTTATTTTTTTTAAGCGCGGCCGAAGGCCGCCTACGCAGAAAGGTGTTCTGCACATAAATACCTTGGATCAAGCCCCCTATTTGAGATCGGCCCTG